>OY728128.1:1459332963-1460781296 GCA_963277665.1 Viscum album | reverse complement strand
ACGATTTTGACCATGTAGTGAGAAAGATTTTGGGGAACATTCTCAATTTCAAAAACCCTTTTTATCCTTTTGTGATCACATTACTCTTGTGAACAATATCCTCTCTACCATCCTGGTGCATGCTCTTTCATCTACCAATGTACTAAAGGGTGTTATCAAATCCATTGAATGAATTTTAGCTTGTTTAATATTGGATGCATCATCGAAGGGGAAGAGGCAATGGGTTTCTTAGGGGAAGTTCGCTTGACCCATTCCGGAGGGAGGGATCATTGTTAAAATCCTAGAGAGCACTATCCACTACATGTATGTGAAGATGGAATGGGAGGCCCTTGAGGAAGAAACTTTGTAGGGTAAGAAGATGTACTGCAGGTGTAGGTTTAATGCTAAATCATCACTAGTGAGTGGATATCTACTATGGGCCTCAGTTAGGAGCATTATACAAAATATCTTCCATCACTCGTATTGGATTATTGGGGAGGGGAACATCCTTTTCTGGTATCACAATTGGTTGGGAAGGATTATTGGTTACACAGAGTGCCCATCCCCTACAATCACCATCAAGGAGGTGGGACATTACCCATCATTTTTCATATCAATAGTGGAAAATTACCAGCAGGTAGTGTTCGGCTCTATTATCATGATCTTGGAGGTGGACCTGTGCATCTTCACCCCCTCCACCTCAGGTAAGTTCAATGCGAAGGATTTTTATAGGATAAGCTCTCCTCAGGAACTGCATAGAGGTTGGTATGGTATGTATTTGTGTAGGAGGCTCCCTACTAAATTCAATTTCCTTAAATGGAGGATTCAAAATTGGTCTCTACCTACCGATAAGAATATTAAACAAATAAACATCATCATTTCCTCATGTTGGTTTTTCTGTGTGAACAAATACGAATAGAGTATGATCCATAACTTCTTCAAAGGGGAGTGGTCTCGCCATGTGTAGAGCTCCATCGGGGATTTTACAGAGTAATCCTACAATATGAAAAGTCTTGACACTTTCATGGTGTGATTTTTTCAGGGGACAGGTGTTTCATAGAGGGAAAGAGTAGAGAGATCTACTATCTTCAATTTGGGTTGTTTGTGTTTATGGAAAGAAAGACATCGGTCCAGGTTTTTGGGGATTACATCCATGGGAAGATCCATTATCACCAAACCAAGGTGAATCCTAGTTGATATGTTTGGACTTGAGGGAAACTCGAAGAAGGTTTCCTCCCATCATAAGCTATATGCGCCTCAAGTTGTGGCCCAATAGTGAGGTACTAGGTAATAGGGGAAATCCGTTTGGTGGATTCCTCCTAGAGTTGGCCTTAAACTCAATACATATGGATATTGTATGCTGGGTGAAATGCATGGTGGAGGAATGGTTCAGGATTCAAGGGGAAGTGTGGATTTTTCCTTCACTATGAATTATGGAAGTGGAAATTCTTTATAGGAGGATGCCAAGGCGGTTCTTACAGGCATCACCATCTGTAGGCAGAAGGATCTTTACATCTCCCAAGTAGAGACTGATTCCATGATTATTTGTGACGCCCTGCATGGAAAAGGTAACATACCCTGGTCAATATTATGCATCATTAGGAAATTAAAATCCCTACTTGATATTACCACTTGTATCACCCACACTTGGCAAGAGGGGAATAAGGTGGAAGATTACTTGCCCTCTCAAGCAACCCCTGCCAACCCGACCAATTTCCTTTCTCATGTTTCTCAATTTAAACCTAAGGGGTGAACTTGATTATGGGTGATGCTCTTAGACTCCATTATTTCTGGCCCGCTTGGACTTTGTTTTCACCTTATTGGTATTCATTTTTTTAATAGTAATCTTGATGAGATACTTTAATAAAAACCAAAATGATATAATTGGGGAATTGTAGAAGTTAAGGAACCATATAATTAAAATGCACATATTTTTGTGTGGTGGATATTTGTATTGGCCATTATTACCCTCTAATACATTATTTTCCCATTTTTGAGACAAATTTGGTAAGTTAGACCTCCCATTAATGAATACATTTTGGTATTTACAAGATTACCACTCCCCCTCCCTTATAAAAGGCAACCACCCCTCCCACTTCTTCACACCTAACAAAACCACTTAGGTTCAGAAAATATTTTCACAATTCACTTCTAAAAATTCCTCACTTCCACCTTTAATCCTTCATTTGTGTAGGAATAAATCCAATTAATCCATTTGGTACAAACCAAAAGGAGTTACCTGATTAAGAGGTATCATCTTTCCTTAAGATATTTAGTTTTATTTCCATTCTTTACTCCCTAAACTATTATTATTCCATGATTATATAAAAAAATAAGTATCTTAAATATACTAATATATTTTTATGTTATGTTTTCAACCATAACTTACACACATTTCTATATAATGGGTAATGAATATATTTTTTATATGTATGGCGAACTATCGCCTAATGAAATGATGATTGTTCAATTTTCCACTACCCCATATCATGGTGGAAATTATAATGGAGAATATATGTATATATGATATTTATTATTTATTTATGATTATTTATTTATTTTATAACACATTATATTAAACTTTCTATTTTTTGTAAATACGATAACATCGTTTGTGGAAGTGTGGACTACCGCCTCCTAAAAGAGATGTGGCACATTCGTACTATACATTAAATGTATAAAAGACTATTTTAAAAGACATTTGTAATATATATATCATAGATATGATACTGAAATCATAATATAAAAATTTATCATTTATTTTTCATTCATTTAATACAACAAATAAATGAAAGTAGCGTTCATACGTACGTACGGTGTACAATCTCCATTAATGGTGCACTTCATTTATTGTCTCCAAATATTATAGACAATTATAAACACATATACACTAAATATATATGATAATTAAATCATGGTTTATATTTTTTTTATATGATTAAATCATTATCTATGTAATATGAACAAAAAATAACAATTCAAATCAAACTTGAGAAAACTAGGCAATTAACACCCGAAATAGTGAAAATAATGAAACATTATTTATAAATGGGTAATAAGATATTATTGGAAGATGGTATGTTATATAATAAACATGAGCATGGTTATTTTATAGGTTATTTTTGTATCAATTTAATTTTTAGTGTTTAATGATTATTTCCTTGAATAATATTTAATTATTTTTCAATTTTATTTCCATTAATAACATCAACAACCCTTGTTGTTACTTATCATCCACTGTGGAATTATTGATAAATATATATATATTATTCCATAAAGAAGTTTTGATGTTAAGAAACAATTTTTATTTATTATACTGTTTATTATATATGAGGAATTCTTGGTAAATTAAATACATGAGTTGGGTACCATTTAAGTTAAGCCCTATGGGTTGGGGATCGATTAATGATAGCCAATAAATACACTGATAGTCTCATGGGATGAAATTAGGTTGTAAAAACCATTCATGGTTGTAACCAGAATTTCATAATCTATCTTCTAAAAGGTCTTTACAATAGATTTAAGGTTGTACCAACTGAATTGGTTTGTAACTAGTATATTTTATACCGTCTTATGAAAGCCTTGATAGTAAGGGTTCCATGTACCTAGGAAACATGGCGCCAAATAATTAAGAATTTATATTATTGAGAATTCAGTTATTATCATAATTTATCCATAATATTTTAAATTAAACTATCTATAGATTCATTTATTTCTTAGTTTATTGATAAATGGTATGTGTTTCAGTGTTTTACCTTGACATATTGATATTTCCTTATCTAGTTATTTGAATGGAATGTGTTATTAGTCATTTACTTTTCCATGTTAACTTATTCTCATTGATTCCTTATTTATTCCACTTTAAACACCCTTAATGATCATTTTCTCTCACCCTTATTATGTTTCATTCCCCGGGTTATAAAGAAGAAAAAGTTGAATAGGCTTTCAATGATGCAAGTTATTTCATTTTTTTATGTATCATTTCTTATTTTATACTTACCAATGAATTATTGGTATCATGTATGTAATCTAGATTTCCAAGACTGCTAAATTGATCATCCATTTTGGATTTTAATCCTTGTAATAATTACAATGTAATAAAATAATGCACCAGCTTTAAGCTTCTTGGGTCGGGTTATTAAACCTTGTGATTTACTTAATTGTATTATTTAATGAGGTTATTCAAAACACATTCACTTATTTTGAAATATTATATCCTATTGGATTTAGATAATTGTTAATCATTAATACCATTGATAATATAGTCATTGAACAGTGATCACATGATTAGAATAAATATAGGGTTTCAAAAAATCCAATTGACATTGAAAAAGGAAGTTATGGACTCAAATGGAATGATTGAGCCCTATAAAGCCCATTAATCAATGATTCAAAGGGAGATAGTATCACGGGTCTTTTCCATTTACCAATCCCATGTAGAGATGCAACAACTAAAGCATGAGTGAAACTATTTACGGATGAAGTCCAAGCTCATCAATATCATGACCCAAACCTTGTATGTCAAACCACCCCATGAGAGTCTCACCATCAAAAACCTTACTCATAGGGTGTTTTCTAGTGTATTGAAGGGATATGTATCATGACACTAGTGATATGAGTATATAAAATTTGGATTTCTTATCATCCTGTTATTTTTACTTTATAAATGATTTTTATTATGAAATAATAAAACACCAAGAGAATTTTTTGGTAATATTCAAATAAAATTAAGGAATTTATTTTGAATAATTATTGGATTTTTGTAATAAATAATATTTTAATAATATATTTTTTAAAATAAAATTATCTTATAAATTTTTTAAATTAAATTGTAATTTTTTTAAGAGTTCAAAAACTATTATTGTCCAAAAACACATCATTTCTCAATAAATGTAGATTTTTATTTTAAAAGTGAAAATATACATATTTAGAAAATTATTTTTATAAAATGAATTTTATTTTTGGAATGAAATTATTTAAATTATCCAATTGTGAATTTTTCTTATTTTTCTAAGACAATAAAACTTTTTGGTAAAAATTAAATACTGTATAAATAAACATTGTGTATTATGACTGCATAATGGCACAAAAATTATATAATAAATACTATAAATGGTATCCATTACTAAATATATGTTTTACATTAAAAATAATATTATTTTATGTTTATTTGGTTACATTTTTAAAGTTTTTATGAATCCTCCAAAACAATTAATCTATTTTAAGGTTTTAAAATCATTTCTTTAAGACTATGAATCACTTCCACATAAGAAAGTGTATTATTTTATTATGTTAGGACATTTTCCATATAAGATAATGAAAACTAGTCCCATTTTCCAAAAAACCATTGAAAAAAACTATGGTAAGGTTTGTGGTATTGATTATTTTATTAAAGAGATACTAAAACCTATGTTTTGGAAATAATAAAGAAATACCCACTAAGTTCCTATATAAACCCACCGAAGATCCCAGTTTTATTCACTCAAAATATTTTGAGCACATAATTACTCTTCCCTCCCATATCTAAGGTCCTCCCAAGGTACCCCCAAGCTCTCAAAAAGCTCCTCCCAAGCATTTGTAGTCAGAAACTCATGTAAGGGATCCTCACCTTCCCTTTTTATTCATGTTTCTTTATTAGCTTATGCCTTATAATTACAATTCCTAATGTTGGGATATGACTTTACATGTCCGTATTAATGAAATTTTTATGTAAAAATTCTGAGAGACCCATTTATCTCTAATAAAACCATTTATGAAATTTTAAGTCACGTCATTATTTTGTCGAACTTTCACCACAATTTTCCATGCCAAAGCATTTGTTTAGTGAATACCATACTATTTTATAATCAAGGATGATATCATTTATAAAATTATATTTCTTTGAATTTGGACTAACATGTACTTATTCTATACTCCTTGATCTTGTAATAAAATATTGTGATGAATTAATCCATGTTGTATGATCTCTGTGGAACACTTAAGCATGAGAATGAAATTAAAGTGACGGGTGCGCCCGAAATTATATACCACTCAAATGAAATGCGTAATGTTTAGTCCCATGATATTTCATGTTGGGATAGGGAGTGAACCTGATTCCTTTATGTTACTTTTTCCATCATGATGTCTTGGAAGTTAGTCTTGACCAATTTTTATGATGAAGTGTTATAATTTGTTTCCACATTTCCCACTTTATGACTATCATGCTATATAATTCCTTATTATTCATGTTTATTATTTGTACTCCTTTTATTCCCCATAGATATGCATATTGTATAAAATTTATTACCTTATTCTATGTCTATTCCCTTACTAGTATTTATAGCCCACCCCTTTCTTATGTATGTCATCAGGTTATCCCATGCACTTTTAAATGTGAGCATGTTAAGGGTGTTTTCAATCAAGATTGTTTTTCTTATTTCAAATTGTCATCTAATGTACCAAATTCACAAAGAAACTAGACTAATAGATCTTTTGGGTTGTATTATGTGTAATATTATTTAATAAATCATAAATTAATGTGTAATAAAGAGAATGTTTTTTATTGTTGGTATCAATGGGAAAATTTTAGTTATTTTTGGGATTAGGATTAGAAAACTCTAGACAAAGCCTTTTGGATAAGACTAAGTATAAGAAAACATACCTAAATTTTGTTAAGTATGGAGTAAGTAGTTTATCATAAAAATGCATCCCTATATGGATACTACATGTGGATGTGGATCTATCATAGATGTACGTAGGGGTAAAACCTGAACACACTAGATTAAGTTAGACTTGACTGGGAACTGGTTCATTAAAACGGGCCTTGATGAAAACCTAGTTTGAAAGTACAAGGGGATATGCTTTGGTAAATTAAAAAGATCATTATGAAATATATTAAGGTAAAAAAATAACCATAAGAGTATATGTTAGGAAACTGATCAGGGATAACATAGATTGAAACATAGACATTTATATGTTTAAAATAAATATAATTTATAACTTATTTATTTAATGTCATTGGATTCCCTTATATGGGTTTAATAGTTTAAAAATTATCGTCCCTAATATTCCATTTCTTATATACAATGGATTTAAATAGGAATAATTAGGTAAACAATCAATGTGAATGAAATTTTATGACTTCCCAAGTGATATGTCCAACTAGATGGGAGTAGCAATCGCAAACTTTGTGATGATACTCTCTCAACTGACTCAAGTTCTAAATAGAAAACTAGATCAGGAGGAGTGTACAAATCCCTTTAAGAAAGAACAAGTTGAAATTGAATCCTTTAGGTGAAAAAACCCTCCAAATTTCAATGGATCATATAATCTCTTAATCACAGAACAATGGATTAACTCCATTGAAAGGATCTTCTCTATACTTCAATGTTCTGAACAAGAGAAGGTTCTACTGGCTATTTATCATATGGAGGGAGATGGTGATCAGTTGAATAAATTGATCAAGAATATATATCCTGATGAATATATCAAATTATTTAGGTTGAATGAATTCTAGAAAAATAAATTCAATAAATATTTTCTGCACACTCTCTGACTTAAAATGGAAAGGGGTTTCCTTGACCTCAAGTAAAAATGACGACGAATCTATCATGGCATATGAGGAAAATTTCAAAATACTTGCATGATACACCTTCATCCTTTTCATTACCCTAGAATTTAATTTTGATGGCTTCTTTGGGGGGATAAAACATATTCTATAAAAATACATGGGGATCTATGACTTTGATAGCTATGAGGAACTTATCTAATGTGTCCTCAATGTCCAAATGGAGATTAGTGAATCTCAAGGGTGTCATGGGGATATGAATTAAAAATTGGATTCTAATTCTAGTAGTCTGAGGGTGATACCTAATAGTGATAAGAAATTTGAACATACCACTTGTCAAAGTTGTGGAAATAAGAACCCCAGAAATTGCCTAAGGGAAATAAAGAAATTGTTTAGATGTGGGAAGGAAGGGAACCTTACTTGAGGTTTCGAACAAGAGAAAAAACTGATGATTTTGAGGAGAGGAATTATCTACTCAACCTTCAATGTTTTTTTTATTTCTACAACTACAATGAACTAGGAAACATTTCAAACTAGTGCATTATGAAAAGGGTTTTCAGAGATAATGAACAACATATAAGGAAATAACAGAGATATTTTTCATCAAAACTGCTAAGGTGGATCCCGATAATGAAGTGGTGATAGGTACGCTAGTTATTCATTCAATAATAGTGAACATAATTTTTTAGTCTAGTTCAACACATTCTGTCATATCACAAAATTTTTGTAGAACTATTCAAACATCACCACAAATCATGGAAGTGGAGCTATCGTTGATAATGGAAAATGGGGAAATTATTTAATACCAAGTATATAACTCCTCCCTTTTCAAAATTTCCCTGATGAACTTCCTAGAGAAACATTGCATACTCCCTTTTGTCGAATTTTATGAAATTATGGTCATGGAATAAATTTCTATATATATAACCAACATTAATTGTCACAAAAAGGAAATCAATATCTCTATCGTGAATCGACCCCTAGTTTGGTAAAATAGCTAGGAGGATGATGAATTGTATTTAGCACCAACATCTCAAGTAGGGATATTTTTGACCTATGATAAAGTGTATCTAGCTCAAATGATTGATTCTATGGAAATAATTTTCCTTGAGTAAATTCCCATTATGATGGAATACACTGATGTGTTTCTCGAGAAATTGCACGGTCTTCCTCCCAGATGACAGGTAGAATTTCCAATAGAGTTTATACCTGGAGTGTTTCTATTATCCAAGACCCTATATAAATTGGTTTTTTGGAACTTTAGGGTCTTAATAAACAATTAAAAGAGAATCTAGATAAAGGGTTCTTATGCCCAATTTATTCACAATGGGGTGCACTAGTCCTCTTCCTCAGGAAGAAGGTTGGTTTAATGAGAATTTTTATTTATTATTGTGACATCAATAAGATCATGATAAATAAAAAGTATACTTTACATGGATTGATGACTTGTTCAATTAGATATGGGGATAATAATACTTCTCCATGGTGGATATGAAGTTGGGATATTACCTAGTTAGGTTGAAGAAGGAGGATATCCCAAAGACTGCTCCTTGTACAAGGTACGGACACTATGAGTTTATAGAGATGCCTTTCAGACTCACTAATGATCCATAAATCTTCATGGAATTGATTAATAGATTATTTAGATATTTCCTCAACAAATATTTTTTAGTCTTTATATATGATATTATAATATAAGCCAAAACCACGGGGGATCATGAGGAGTATCTGAGAATATGCTAACGACCTTGTGAAAGTATAATATTTATGCAAAATACAGCAAATGTTAGTTATGGTTGAAGAAAGTGTCATTCTTGGGAAATATCATCACAATAAATAGGATATTTTTAGACCCTTAAAAGATATACGAAATTAAATCTTTTTGAGGCCTACATCTGTGATAAATATCTGAAGCTTCCCTAGATTAGGTGGGTATTAATTTTGATTTGTGGTAAATTTCTCATGATTGTAAAAAACTCTAACCAACATAACTCAGTAGGGAGAAAATATTTATTTGAATGATGAATGCGAAGAGAGATTAAAGGTTCTAAAAAAGTTTTATCCCTTACCCTATACTCACACTACCCACAAGCAGAGAATTTTTTTTGTATTCATTGATGCATTGAAAATGGTATTGGGTTGTGTGTTAATGCATAATGAAAAATCCATAGCCTATGCTTCAATCCAGTTGAAATTTTATGAATATAACTACCCAACACATGATATGGAGTTGGATACATTGATATTTACTTTGAAAATATAGTGCTATTATCTATTTGTGGAGATGTGTGAAATATATAAGAATCAGAAAAGTCTCAAGTATATATTCACATAGAATGAGATGAATATACACCAACGAAGATGGTTAGAGCCGATCATTTACTATGACTACTTAATCCACTACCATCCTGAGAATTCAAAAAGAATTAGTGGATGAACTAAATAGAAAGGATCTATAAATTCTATCATTGATGAAAATGAAGACGAATCCAATCTTCTTTTATTTGAAAAGGATATACATGAGAATCATAATGGAAGGAACACCATCAATCCTTTCACAAATAATTTCTCAACCATCCCTTATAAAGAGGATAAAATAAAATCAAAGAGTTGATGTTTGAATTTAGAAGACAGTGGAAACTATAATAAAAGTGACATATTTTTAGTTCAATGTTAATGAATAAGGATTTGTGAGATTTGGGTCAAGAATATGTGTACCATAAAATCAAGAGTTAAAGGAGTTGTTGGATTATGCGCATAGCTAAACCTTCTCTATCAATTATGGAATCAAAAATATGTATCAAGATCATCGAGAACACTATTAGTGGGACAATATAAAGAATTATATCATGGAATATAAATCAATATGTCTTATATGTCAGAAATTGAATGAAAAAAGGAAAAATATAAGGGGATGATGCAATGATATTCCATAACTACAAGGAAATAGGAAAACATCACCATGGAATTTGTTATAGAACATATAAAGACATCCAGAGGAAAAATTTATATCTGGTTTGTGGTGGATCATCTTATAAACACTACACACTTCATTTCGATTCGAGAGGACTTCTCATTGAATCGACTTGAATGGATAAACATCCGAGAACTGGTGATCCTATATGGAGTACCAATATCGAGTTTATCTGATCAAGATCTGAGATTCACCTAAAAGTTCTTGAAAATTATTCAACATTCTATTAGCACTAAGTTGAAATTCATCACGGCTTATCACCCTCAAAATAATGGAAAATATGATCAGGCTATCCAAACACTTTAGGACATGTTGAGATAATTATCAATTGACTTTAAAGGAGGATGGGATCAAAATCTTCCTCTGGTCGAGTTCTCATACAATAACAGTTTCCACTCAAACATCCAAATAGATCCCTATAAATACCTTTATAGGAAGAGGGACAGAACACCTGAATGCTTGGATGAAGTTGGTGGGGAACTACTAGGACCTGAAATGATTGAGGAAATGTTGGAAAATGTTAAGACCATTCAGCTGCATATCAAGTCTTCTCAGATTCGAAAAAAGAGCTATGCTGACAATTATTGATGAGACATAGAGTTTGACACTATAGAAATGGTATTCCTCTAAATATATCCATGGAACAAGGTCAATATATTTTAGAATAATGGGATGTTTAGTCTAATATACATCAACCCCTACGAGATCCTTGATTGAATCAGATCAGTGGCCTAGAAAATAGCACTCCTACCTAACATTTCTCTAGTACATCATATATTCCATGTATACCTAATGATAAAGTATATAATAGACCCATACCATGTACTCAATATAGAGGGAGTACTATTGGAGAATGATCTCTCATATGAGGAGTAGTCAGTGATGATCTCAGACCAGGGAGAAAAAGTTATAAGAAATAAGACAATGGACCTGGTCAAAGTGTTGTGGAGAAAACACAAATTTGAAGAAGAGATGTGGGAACTGGAGGAGGTGCTGAAACAGAGTTACCCTCATCTATTTTAGAGTGGGAAATAATAATTTGTAAAGAAAAGTTTCTAAAGGGGGGAAGATTATAACAACCCAAATTGTTATAAATAAAATTCCTATTGTGATTTAATTAAATGTATTATGTAATATGGGTATAGAAAACACATGTAATTATTTAGTTTTATAATATCCTATCAAATTTAAATGACTATTATAAAACTTTACCATTGATGAAATAGTCATGGAATAATGATCACATGATTAGTATAAATATTGGGTTTCAATCTAATTGACAGAGACAAAAGAAGTGATGACCTCAACCAGTAGGATCGTACTCTGTTAAGCCCATTTATCATAACTTCCATGGGAGATAGAATCACTAGTATTTAACCTTTACCAATCCCAATTTGGGATCAAAAAACTTAATAATGACCAAAATAGTTTATAGGATAATTTCAAGCTCATCAGGATCATGTCCCAAACCATATACGCTAAACTATCCCATGAGAGTCTCACCATCACAAACCTTACTCTTAGAGTGTTTTCTAGTGTTTTAAAGGGACATGTATCAATACCATTGTAACGCCCCGACCCTAGTTACCTAGAGTCGGTGCATTATTAAATAACATTGGCATGATCACAAGAAAGATCAAGTCTCGAAAGACCGATTAGTTTAGTAGCCTTGGAATAACTAGATACATCCATAATTTTTTACATTACATCATAAAAAACATCTTGTCTTCATATCCCCTCATACTATCCCTGCAGGTCATTCATAAATTACTTCTTCATAATACTGGGAAAAAATAAAACATTGAAAGGGGTGAGATCAGATGCTCAGTAAGGATAACATTATAGCAGAAGCTTTCACAAATAAGCATAAACACTTAAGGCAATTTATAACTAAAACAAAATCCTTTTAAACTTGAACTTCAGCATAAAATGGCAAAGGTAAAATGACATAATGCCATTTACTTACTCACATGGATATTCTACTAGTCGAATGATCACATGAAATATCAATATCCACTTTCATAATGTTGGAATGCATAATGCCAGACTATCATAACCACATAGCCAAGGCCTCGTGCCAAGACTACAAATAAGATTTTGTCAAGGCCTTGTTCCAAGACACTAGTTTGTCTCATGAGACCTACCGATGCATCGAGGAGCTACAGAGGGCTCCACCCGTCACTTATTAAGTCCAATGCATTCCTCATATGAACATGTTTAAACATAACATAAACATTCGTATTAAAACAAGCATACAAAATGTCAGTACTTTTACCACAAACCATGAATGGTATAAAAACAGCGCATCCACAGTCAAACATGACTCATTCGATACAATATGGAAGATTGTATTGTATCACATTAACCTCAATCAAGAATAATGAATGATGTTTACATAAATGAAAATAATCATCAAAACTATTTGAGAGAATTATCCCCCTTTTCTTGAAAACATTTAAAAGTCACACTATTTGTCAACAATCCATTTAAAAGTAGATTTTTGAATCAAAGTGTCCCATACCACTTTGAAACTTTTTTAAAGGAGTTTTAATTTCTAAAACTTTAATGTCCATATAAATAAATCCTTAAAACCATTTTTAAAACATGGACATTAATGAGGAAGATTTAGAAGAATAAGTCTTTAAAACATTTAAAAATGGTATTTTAGTTAGAGATTCTAACCAAAAGAGACACTTGAATACAAATAATTGAGGTAATCAAAACTTTTTAATATCATGAGAATAAAGGGATTCATGATATACTATGTCAAAGTACATTATATACACCACATAAAAGTGATTTGGTGTATATCAACAAAGAAGTCTCAATAGAATGTAAATTGAGATGAAATCTCTCATAAAGGCTGTATCCTTAGGTTAAGGATAAATCAACGACATAATTATGTGTGACAAATATAAATACACTAAATATGATTGGATATTCAGTGTAAAACAATCAAAGGATATTCACACATATTCTTGTAAAAACAACACCAACGAATTCGATGTTTAACTCAACAAATGGTGAATGAGTTAAAATTACTCTTATCAAATTCATATCAATGACTTGAGAATTACCAATGAGTGATTATGTGTATCAAACTTATATCCACAGGAAGGGGAGTGGAAATTATGACATAATCAAATGAATAGTGATTCCACACATAATCATGGAGTAATATAATCAATGAAATATGCGTAAAGCCAAATGAGTGGGAATTGAAATCTCAAATTCCCTTACCGATTAGGTAACATACGAAACATACACCCATGAAAGAAGTATCATACCATGATGATTTAAATACCCATAAATTAAAGTATATTACACAATGAATACAATCATGGGCAGTACACATACACCACATGCAATAATTAAGTGGTGATCAATGGAAATCTCACGAAATTAAAAGTGAGATAAGAAACCCCTTACCACGTTAATCAACTGAGTCGTATGGCCAAAAGTTAATAACCACCAAATTATTTACAGAATAACATGAATATAAATAGAATCATGAATATATATCAAATGGCAGTACACAATACACCACTTTCAATAATTTAGTGGCGGAAAATGGAAATCTCACGGAATTGAAAGTGAGATAAGAAAATCCCTTACTTTGTACTTTTTCCTTGGTCGATGGTAGTTTTACCTCCTGTATAATGGTGAAACAATTGTTATTGAATTATACAAGAATCATTTACTTTAATATGATATCATATATGATCTTTTAACATTGATTTGTTAATAATATCTTAGAATTATCGTCATTTCGGGTGTTAACGGGTTCATTTTACTTTATATTCTTTGTTATGTGAGCCATATTCGTTATTAATGGGATGTATATTATTCATATATAGAATGATATCAAGTCCTTAGATACTATTTTTAAATCATCAAATGATAATTATACTTGAATGGATATGATGGACAATGAATCTCATCGCGTTCGTGGAGACGGTAGTCCGTACATACGCACGAGCGACAATATCATTCTTTTGATATTAAAATAATATATAATTGGATTTTATATCATATATACAGAATCATTATCATGTTATATTTATTATTTACATTAGTTACACATCATTATTATACCCATCCAAATAATAATATATTGAATAACAATTACACCACGACGTGGAGACGGTAAGTTGTACGTACGCGCGTATGGTGACATGTTATTCAAAGGATGGATAGAATACTGAATATGGTTGTACCATATTTATAATAACATCACAGTATATATATGATACTGGAGTTATTATTTTATATTGGAAATAACAAAGAAAAAGGAAGTGGAAGAAGAAAGGAACTTGAAAAGGGGTGGTGAAAACATTACCTCTTCTTCGGGTTCTTCCTTTTTATTTGATCAAAAGGGCTCATTAGGTTGGCTTTCTGATCAAAATAAGGCCTCTAGGTTGTATTGAGGGAAGTTGATATAGTATTTGGGCAGGGTTTTTCCGAAACAAAGGGCTTTGAAGGTGTGAAGAAATGAGAAGGAGGAGTGCCCTTTTATAAGAGGGGTGAGGGGCACCTTTGGAAAAGCTAGAGATATTAGTTTATAATAAATTCATATTCGGTTTTCAATGGATCCAAAGTTTACTATTCAAAGTTTAAGGTGGGGATGGGTCGAAAACAACTCAACCAATAGAATTTAGACAGGTTTTGGTACTTATATTAACCTTATCTTTAAGTATTAACTCTAAGTTAATTAGTTTCACTTTTACAATGTCTCTTTGTATTTTTATATTATATGGTTAATAAACATACCATATACATACAAGTGACCCCCAAGTGGCCCATTAATGATACACCTATCATGATATAAGTCGCTTGGCCGAACCTTAGATTTTTAGGAATTTAATATCAATTAATAATATAATATTTGTTTTAAAAACTCTTTTATGTCAATTTTGACACTATTCAATAGTTGATTTGTTTGAAACTCATAACAGATTTATTACTTCGAACAAAGTTAATTAAATCAATAATAATATATCATATTATCCTAGAAAATTATTTTAATTCATTAAAAGTTTCATATTATATTTATTTGGGTATTTTTAATATCAATTATTTTAATTTTTCACTATTATAGTAATTACTGCATCATCATTGTGTCATAATTAAATTAAATTATTTAATGTCTAAAAATTATAAATAAAATATCATTATGTAGGAAATCTTTTTATATTTCTAATGAATATTTATAATCTAAAATCCAACATATATAACCCTCTCTAACAATTGTTTTGTTAAAAGATATATGCTTGTGTCATTTTTGTATTTATTTTAACTTAATTAAAATAAAGTGTCATTATCACTTACAAGTGGATCCATGGGGTCCCAAAATCGACCGAAAGATGCCCATGGTCGACCATGTATCAACCAATAGGGTTAAGACACGTTTTAGGGTAATTTAGTATTATTATAATATTATTTTTTAACCCTTATTCACCGGATTTACCCTTAACCATGGTAAATAAAATATTTACCGCAGTAATTATTCAAAATGTCTAAAAATAAAAGGTACCTATTTACACAATTTGAACATCCTTATTCCAAATATGGAATCCATTTTCCTAAATTCAAAACACAGAAGTGGCAGAAATTAATTTAAAATTAATTCCCGCTGTCAAAACAAAAAGCGTGTTTTTAAGAGATAATAACTATCAAAAGATTGACACTTGTTTATGTTCGGTTTAATTGTAAAATTATGTCCAATGACCAAAATTATATTAAATGGTAAAAATATATTCTAAATATACTTTAAAACAACTCAAATTCATAATTTATCACTATTAATTATTTTTATTAAAAAAGTTGTTTTTAATTAAAATTTAGTAATTTTCACTATTCATCAAAATATGAAAGTTATCCAAAAAGTACCAAAATTTCACCCTAGGCTAATTTCGATATTACGAATCCAAAAATGAAGTCAATTTTGAGAGATATAATTTATAAAATTTCAAAAAGTATGTATTACTATTCATAACGGCTAGTTTGATTGGTTATGGTGTGTTAAAATCTGGAAGTTGTGTACAATGCACGCCATTTCATTTTTCGAAAGGAAACATACTGAGGAAACTTGGGGTGTTACATTCTCCCCTCCTTCAATAAATTGCGTCCTCACAATTTTTAAAATTTTGCTTGGGAATATAATGGAAAGTCCCACATCGGAAAAAGAGCCAATAAAACTATCACTTTAAAAGAAAGAAAGAGAGGTATAAGGGTCATCCAAGAAAACCCATACTAGGATTCCATGTAAAAAAACATGGATATGGATGATAAAATAAGTGTCAAGTTCTGATGGAGAGGGATAGAAATCATGATCAGGAGAAAGTTAACAATGATAAAACCACAAACTTGTGTTGGGACAAACGACCATTAGTCTCCTAGTAGGAAAGTAAACGGACAACATTTTTTTTAAGTTACATTACATAAGGAAGAGGAATTCATTTATGATATTGACTAAGAACATTATGAGATATACTTACATTTTAAGTAAATTTTCATTCTTTAATAAATTTCCACCACTAACTCAATTTTTTTTAAACGATGAGTATTCAAGAAGACTTGGTCACACTGGAAGAGCTAGAATAAACTTCTATAGAATCACATGATCCATGCAGGATAAACCATATATTTACATTGTATTTGAAGATTAATCAAAACCAAAATGGTTAGTGAATAATCTAATGATCCCCCAAAAGGATATTCATTGAGATAAATATTCACTAATCTTAATTTCTAAAATTAAACCAACAATACCCCAAAGTTAAATAGATACCATTCAATAACCAATTGTCCTTAAAATCCTTTAATATAATCCAAACTAATATTGAAACCCAAATCATAGAAGAATTTGATTATGTAGTCTCCCATGTTACATTGTATCTCCAAATGACATCAAATACTCTTAAAGTCACATACTTAAAAGTAATTAACATCATCACATATTCTCTGTTATAGGTTAATAATTTCCATAAATAACCCAAATCACTATAAATCAACAATAAAAACGTAGATAAAAATCCACCATTACTCTACAAATGAAACCCCATTGTATTCTATTTTCCTTGGGCATATAGTGTTTCCAACAAAGTAAACATCTTCCAAAATAACATTTATCACTTAATCACCAAATCATTTTCCTATACCAAGGGTATTCATTTGATAAGACATAAGAACCCAAATCATCTTATTATTGATCAATAAAATCATTTAACAAAAAAAAATAGTCACATTAACTAGGGACTTCACGTAGTCCAGTGGTAGGCGATAAATCCCAATCGCACTTTGGTTGTGGGTTCGATTCCCACAGCTTTGTCTGACGCGACGGGTTGTCACACGGTCTACGTGTTGTCCTTTTTCAAAAACTATATTTTATAATATTACCAAAATGAGATAAATTCCTCAAAATATCATAATTTAATCACAAATGTTATATCATACATTGCATTTTTATCCCAAATTATAATAACTTATAATTTTCTCAAACCTCAATGATCATATAAAACCAAATGGTTATTTATACCTATATCCACAAGAGAAGAGACAATTCTTCTTCAAATATCATTCTCACATGGAAAACTGCGGGGTTAAAAATACAAGAGAAAATTATTCCAAAGTACCCATCAACAAGGAGTGCTAATACTTTTTAAGTTTTTCTCCAACCATTTATTTCCACATATCTTCTTCTTTGACCAAGAAAATATCCTATAGAATAGGGCATTCACTTGGGTAATGTCCAGGTCCCCTACATTTACGGCAAATGACTGTAAATGGACTCTTGGGACCATTTTTATCTTCTTCCATAGTACTCTTCATTTTTCTTCGGCAATTCTTCACTTTATGTCCTTCCTTCCCGCACGTAAAACATTTCGTTGTCCCATTGAGACACTTTCCTGGGTGTCTCTTTCCACATTTCATGCATGATGAAAATTGAGGTTTCTTTTCTCCATGGTCTCCATTGCTGGAGATCTTATCATTTATCACCTTTCTCTTCCTTTTTGAGTCTGGGAGTTGGTTAATATATATTTTGTTGATCATATTTTTGGAAAACTGATTTGGCATAAAGACGATATCTTTTACGCCTATCAATATTTCATTTTGTTGCTCATTTCCACCCCCGTTCCCACCTTGTACATCATTCTCAAAGTCACTATGACTTCCTTGGAATCCAGCCATTGACTAAAACCAGAAAGCATTGTGTGAGTAATAGTAGTCGTAAAATCATTTAGAGATTAAAATTTCACCATATTCTCAATTTGAAACATATTAGGATTAACCAAGGTCATTTACTCTCATCTTATGTATATATTACTTAAATCGGTTTGTAAAGAAAATGTAAATTATCTTAAGCATATCCCCCAGGAGTGTCGTAACCAAGAGTGCAGCAAGGCCCGTTGTCGTGCACCAGTTCCCGTTCGAGTCTAGCTCAAAGCAGTGTTTTCGGGTTTTACCCCTAGGTACATTTGTGCCAGAGCCGCCTCTACCTGCTCGTATCCAGACAGGTATGTATTGCTCGGAAAACTCACAAAATCTCCACAATACCAACATTCTAGGAAGTTCGTTTATACTAATCCTCAAAGTTCATCTTAGGTCTACGTGCTCTAATCAGAGTTTATCTAAATCTTGCTACCAAGGTTTGTAATAAACTTCCTCTGATACCAACTGTAATTCCCCGACCCTAGTTACCTAGAGTCGGTGCATTATTACATAACATTGGCATGATCACGAGAAAGATCAAGTCTCGAAAGACCGATTAGTTTAGTAGCCTTGGAATAACTAGATACATCCATAATTTTTTACATTACATCATAAAAAACATCTTGTCTTCATATCCCCTCATACTATCCCTGAAGGTCATTCATAAATTACTTCTTTATAATCCTGGGAAAAAATAAAATATTGAAAGGGGTGAGCTCAGATACTCAGTAAGGATAACATTATAGCAGAGGCTTTCATAAATAAGCATAAACACTTAAGGCAATTTATAACTAAAACAAAAGCCTTTTAAACTTGAACTTCAGCATAAAATGGAAAAGGTAAAATGACATAATGCCATTTACTTACTCACATGGATATTCTACTAGTCGAATGATCACATGAAATATCAATATCCACTTTCATAATGTTGGAATACATAATGCTAGACTATCATAACCACATAGCCAAGGCCTCGTGCTAAGACTACAAATAAGATTTTGTCAAGGCCTTGTGCCAAGACACTAGTTTGTCTCATGAGACCTACCGATGCATCGAGGAGCTATAGCGGGCTCCACCCGTCACTTATTAAGTCCAATGCATTCCTCATATGAACATGTTTAAACATAACATAAACATTCGTATTAAAACTAGCATACGAAATGTCAATACTTTTACCACAAACCATGAATGGTATAAAAACAGCGCATCCACAGTCAAACATGACTCATTCTATACAATATGGAAGATTTTATTGTATCACATTAACCTCAATCAAGAATAATGAATGATGTTGACATAAATGAAAATAATCATCAAAACTATTTGAGAGAATTATCCCCCTTTTCTTGAAAACATTTAAAAGTCACACTATTTGTCAAGAAGCCATTTAAAAGTAGATTTTTGAATCAAAGTGTCCCATACCACTTTGAAACTTTTTAAAAGGAGTTTTAATTTCTAAAACTTTAATGTCCATATAAATAAATCCTTAAAACCATTTTTAAAACATGGACATTAATGAGCAAGATTTAGAAGAATAAGTCTTTAAAACATTTAAAAATGGTATTTTAGTTAGAGATTCTAACCAAAAGAGACACTTGAATACAAATAATTGAGGTAATAAAAACTTTTTAATATCATGAGAATAAAGGTATTCATGATATACTATGTCAAAGTACATTATATACACCACATAAAAGTGATTTGGTGTATATCAACAAAGAAGTCTCAATGGAATGTAAATTGAGATGAAATCTCTCATAAAGGCCGTATCCTTAGGTTAAGGATAAATCAACGAAATAATTATGTGTGACAAATATAAATACACTAAATATGATTGGATATTCAGTGTAAAACAATCAAAGGATATTCACACATATTCTTGTAAAAACAACACCAACGAATTGGATGTTTAACTCACCAAATGGTGAATGAGTTAAAATTACTCTTATCAAATTCATATCAATGACTTGAGAATTACCAATGAGTGATTATGTGTATCAAACTTATATCCATAGGAAGGGGAGTGGAAATTATGACATGATCAAATGAATAGTGATTCCACACATAATCATGGAGTAATATAATCAATGAAATATGCGTAAAGCCAAATGAGTGGGAATTGAAATCTCAAATTCTCTTACCGATTAGGTAACATACGAAACATACACCCATGAAAGAAGTATCATACCATGATGATGAAAATACCCATAAATTAAAGTATATTACACAATTAATACAATCATGGGCAGTACACGTACACCACATGCAATAATTAAGTGGTGATCAATGGAAATCTCACGAAATTAAAAGTGAGATAAGAAACCCCTTACCACGTTAATCAACTGAGTCGTATGGCGAAAAGTTAATAACCACCAAATGATTTACAGAATAACATGAATATAAATAGAATCATGAATATATATCAAATGGCAGTACACAATACACCACTTTCAATAATTTAGTGGCGAAAAATGGAAATCTCACGGAATTGAAAGTGAGATAAGAAAATCCCTTACTTTGTACTTTTTCCTTGGTCGATGGTAGGTTTACCTCCTTTATAATGGTGAAATAATTGTTATTTAATTATACAAGAATTATTTACTTTAATATGATATCATATATGATCTTTTAACATTGATTTGTTAATAATATCTTAGAATTATCGTCATTTCGGGTGTTAACGGGTTCATTTTACTTTATATTCTTTGTTATGTGAGCCATATTAGTTATTAATGGGATGTATATTATTCATATCCAGAATGATATCAAGTCCTTAGATACTATTTTTAAATCATCAAATGATAATTATACTTGAATGGATATGATGGGCAATGAATCTCATCGCGTTCGTGGAGACGGTAGTCCGTACATACGCACGAGCGACAATATCATTCTTTTGATATTAAAATAACATATAATTGAATTTTATATCATATATACAGAATCATTATCATGTTATATTTATTATTTACATGAGTTACACATCATTATTATACCCATCCAAATAATAATATATTGAATAACAATTACACCACGACGTGGAGAGGGTAAGCCGTACGTACGCACGTATGGTGACATGTTATTCAAAGGATGGATAGAATACTGAATATGGTTGTACCATATTTATAATAACATCACATTATATATATGATACTGTAGTTATTATTTTATAATGGAAATAACAAAGAAAAAGGAAGTGGAAGAAGAAAGGAACTTGAAAAGGGGTGGTGAAAACATTACATCTTCTTCGGGTTCTTCCTTTTGATTTGATCAAAAGGGCTCCTTAGGTTGGATTTCTGATCAAACTAAGGCCTCTAGGTTGTAGTGAGGGAAGTTTAGATAGTATTTGGGAAGGGTTTGGCCGAAAAAAAGGGCTTTGAAGGTGTGAAGAAATGAGAAGTAGGAGTGCCCTTTTATAAGAGGGGTGAGGGGAACCTTTGGAAAAGCTAGAGATATTAGTTTATAATAAATTCATATTTGGTTTCCAATGGCTCCAAAGTTGACAATTCAAAGGTTAAGGTGGGGATGGGTCGAAAAAAACTCAACCAATAGAATTTATACAGGTTTGGGTACTTATATTAACCTTATCTTTAAGTATTAACTCTAAGTTAATTAGTTTCACTTTTACAATGCCTCTTTGTATTTTTATATTATATGGTTAATAAACTTACCATATACATACAAGCGCCCCCCCAAGTGGTCCATTAATGATACACATATCATTATATAAGTCTCTTTTCCGAACCTTAGATTTTTAGGAATTTAATATCAATTAATAATATAATATTTGTTTTAAAAACTCTTTTATGTCAATTTTGACACTATTCAATAGTTGATTTTTGTGAAACTCATAACAGATTGATTACTTCGAAAAAAGTCAATTAAATAAATACTAATATATCATATTATCCTAGAAAATTATTTTAATTCATTAAAAGTTTCATATTATATTTATTTGGGTATTTTTAATATCAATTATTTTAATTTTTCACTATTATAGTAATTACTGCATCATCATTGTGTCATAAATAAATTAAATTATTTAATGTCTAAAAATTATAAATAAAGTATAATTATGTAGTAAATCTTTTTATCTTTCTATGGAATATTTATAATCTAAAATCCAACATATATAACCCTCTGTAACAATTGTTTTGTTAAAAGATATATGCTTGTGTCATTTTTGTATTTATTTTAACTTAATTAAAATAAAGTGTCATTATCACTGACAAGTGGATCCATGGGGTCCCAAAATCGACCGAAAGATGCCCATGGTCGACCATGTATCAACAAATAGGGTTAAGACACGTTTTAGGGTAATTTAGTATTATTATAATATTTTTTTTATCCCTTATTCACCGGATTTACCCTTAACCATGGTAAATAAAATATTTACCGCAGTAATTATTCAAATTGTCTAAAAATAAAAGTTACCAATTTACACAATTTGAACATCCTGATTCCAAATATGGAGTCCATTTTCCTAAATTCAAAACACAGAAGTGGTAGAAATTAATTTAAAATTAATTCCCACTGTCAAAACAAAAATCGTGTTTTTAAGAGATAATAACTATCAAAAGATTGACACTTGTTTATGTTCATTTTAATTGTAAAATTATGTCCAATGAACAACATTATATTAAATGGTAAAAATATATTCTAAATATTCTTTAAAACAACTCAAATTCGTAATTTATCACTATTAATTATTTTGATTAAAAAAGTTGTTTTTAATTAAAATTTAGTAATTTTCACTATTCATCAAAATATGAAAGTTATCCAAAAAGTACCAAAATTTCACCCTAGGATAATTTTGATATTACGAATCCAAAAATGAAGTCCATTTTGAGAGATCGAATTTATAAAATTTCAAAAATTAGGTATTACTATTCATAACGGCTAGTTTGATTGGTTATGGTGTGTTAAAATCTCGAAGTTGTGTACAATGCACGCCATTGCATTATTCCAAAGGAAACATACTGAGGAAACTTGGGGTGTTACAACCATAGAGATATGAGTATGTAAATTATGGATATATTTTCAACCTATTATTGTTACTTTATAAATGATTTTTATTTGGACACAATAAAACACCAATAGTATTTTTTGGGTAATATTCAAATTCAATGAAGTAATTTGTTTTGATGAATTAATGGATTTTTTAGATAAATAGTATTTTAATAAAATATTATTATGAAATAATTTTTATTAAATATAAAGGATCATATAAATTTTATTAAGTAAAATGTAATTTTTATAAGGGTTCAAATACTATTATTTTCCAAAAACCCATTATTTCTCAATAAATGTTGCTTATTTTTTTAAAAATGAAAATAAAAATATTTTGAAAAATATTTTGATAAAAAAAAATTATTTTTGGAATCAAAACATTAAAATTTTCGACCAATGAATTTTTCAATATTTTCTTAAACATGATTATTTTTTGGTAAAAATTAAATACCGTATAAATATACTTTGTGTGTTATGATTTCATAATGACCCAAACTGAATATAATAAATTCTATAAATGAAATAAAAAACTAAATATATGTTTTCCCTTTAAAATAAATTTATTTTATGTTTATTTTTTTAATTTTGTAAAGCATTTATGAATCCTCCAAAACTATTGATATATGTTAGGTTTTTAAATTCATTTCTTTTAGTGTATGAATCACTTCCATGTAAGAAATGGTATTATTTTGTTATGTTAGTCCCTTGGAGTTATAAAATAATTAAAACCACTCTTATTTGGTAGATACCATTGGAAAACTGTGGGATGTTCTGTGGTTTTGGTTATTTTATTAAAAAATAGTCCAAAATCTAATTTTGAGAACTAATAATGAAATCCTCACTCATTTCCCCTATAAAACCACACAAGTTCCCATTAATATTTACTAAAAATATTTTTATAACATAATTACTCTTCTATACCCTATTTAGAGTCCTCCCAAGGCACCCCCAAGCTCTCAATAATCTCCTCCCAAGCATTTGGAGTCCCACACTCAAGTAAGGGATCCTCACACTCTCTTTTTTATTTAAGTTTATGTATTGTAATATACCTTATATTTAAAATTAAAAATGTTGGTATATGAATTTAAATTTCAATAATAGAACCCATGTTATATAAAAATAATGAGATACCCCTCTCTCTCTCTCCTAAATTCATTTTATGAATTTTTAAGTCACGTCGTTATGCTGCCAAAATTTCACCGCTTTTTTAATGACAGAACAATTGTGTAGTGAACACCATACCCATTTCATATCAAGGGTTATCACCATTATACACTTATACTTATTTTAATTGGTAATTAAATGTTTATATTCCACACTCTTTTATTATGGAATAAAATATGATGATTAATTAATCCATGTTGTATGATCTGTCTGTCACACTTAAGTATGAGAATAAAATGAAAGTGTTGGTTGTGCTAGGAATGTTTCATATCATGAGAAGTCATGTTGGGATAGAGGGTGAACATGATTACTTTATGGTACTTTTTCCATCATGATTTCTTAGCATTTATCCTTGACCTGTATTTTTTATGTAGTGTTTTAAGTTTTTTTCATATCCCATGTTATGATTATCATGTTATATCATGCATTATTATTCATGCTTATGATTCGCACTCATTCTATTACCCATTGATATTATTATTTTCTAACATGTATTATATTATACCATTTTTATTTCCATTCTAGTCTTTATAAAATCCCCCTTTCTTATATATGTCCCAGTAACACCCCTAGATTTTGTGAAATATTGTTTCCAAATTAATTTAATCTTTTGACATTTTTCATTTCACACAACACTAAAAATAGTTTATTTTATATTAAATACCATTTTTGTCTTTATTTATACTCAATATAAAGATAATATTTCACTACACACAACACAAATGTTATCTTTCTCTATACAGAACACTGAGGTTACCTTACGTTATATGCAAGACCGACTTTCCTCAATAACTTGTTTAACACAAAAGACTGAGTGTTGTCGAATAATAATTAATTATTAAAATATTATTATTTAATAGGATATAACAAGGAAATTAAATTGAATATTATAGGTTACCTATAAATTATTAAAGAATATAGAAACTAGATGAATATGAAGGGACTAATTTTATAAAAGTCTATTTTTATGTAAAAAAGATGATTTATATTAATAAGTTAAATTAATTAATAATAGTGAATTATATAAATTAATTTTATATGTTATATATTCAAACAAATATTTTTTAAAATAATTCAATATATTGTATATATATAAGATAAGAACAACCCCAATGTTATGCTTAAAACTCTATATTTTTAAAAAGGTAGTTTTATCGCCTTCTAATGATGAACCCATTTTAAATCCAATTTTTTGAAATTATATAGATTTAATTTGTGAAAATAAAATTAATATTTTAAATAGAAAAATTTAAACTAGTTTAGGATAAATGTTTTGTATTTTTCTATAAGGTTTCATTTTTTAATGAATAGTTAAAAATACTGAATTTTAATTCAAAACTAATTTTTCATCTAATACATTTATAAGGTTAGATTATATTTTAATTTTTTAATTATATTTATTTTATAATATTATAAACTAATCCAATTTATTTCATTTTAGTCAATTTTACTATGAAATTGGGAATAAAAACTTAGCAAACTTTTGGATGTTTTTACTTTAAAATATTGCAGTGTCATCCCGTCAAAAGGATTAATTTTAAATTATTTTATACTACTTATACGATTATTATTTGAAAAAATGGATTCCATATTCGGAATAATAATAATTTATAATTTATAATAATGACAACTATGTTTTTTACCAAAAAAATAATTAAAGTGATTAAAATTAATTACAAATATTTAGAGAAAAAATATGTTAATAAAGTATAAACCATAAATTTAAGACCCAAAATGACCTATAAAATTTTACAAAACCCATTTAATGTCCATTATTCGTTCATTAAACATCAATTATTTATTTATTTTTTGGATTTTTATGAGTATTTTTAGGTAAAAATGTGGGTACACCTAACTTGTTTTCAAAAATTCCATGTGTGTCCTTTCCCTTCCCAATAAAAGGCCACCACATGTCCCTCTACTTTACCCCTCTCAAACCACTTAGGTTTATCCAAGAAATGCCCAATAAAATTAAAAAAATAAATCCCTTTCTCATTGAATCATACATTTGGGCATAAATAAATCCAAGGAAACCTTTTTTCACAATCCAAAATAAGTAACCCGATTAAGAGGTAATGTCTTCTCTCAAGCTCCATTATTTTATTTCCTTTCTCCACCCACTCCACTCTATTTATTCAATTATTGTATGAAAAAACCAGTATATTAAATATATTAGGATTTTATATGTAATTTTTTAAACCTACACTTACACACACATCCATTTAATGGGTAATGATCATACTGTTTATGTGTTCGGTGAACTACCACCTCACTAAATGATGATTATTTATTTTTTCATTACCGCCTCTCATGGTGAACATTATGATAAAAACTATATTTATATATATAATATATTATATTTATTATCTATTTAATCTTATTTCTTTCTTTTAAAGAACATACCTTTTTACTTACTTTCCATTTTATGTAAATATGATAATTTTGATTGAGGAAGTGTGGAATATCACCCCCTCAAAGCGATGTGATTCATTCACATACAACATTGAATGTATTAAGGATGGTTTTAGTGAACATAAATGATATATATGATATAATTATTCCAAATTTAATAATTATATATATTCATATATATATACTTCTATTTCATTTTCTCTCTTTCTTTCAATATGACAATAAAAACAGAAACAACGTTCATACATACGTACGACTTACTATCTCTGTGAATGTTGAATTGCATTTCATACATATATATTCTATAGATTGTTATAATAAAAATATAATATATATATATTATATTTATACCATCATTTACATTTTTTAAATCATGATATAAGTATTACGTCCAAAGATATAACAAATTAAGACACATGTGAAGAACAAAGTGAATATTACCCAAAGTGAATCCTTAACATAAGATTGTTAACAAGAGGGTAATATAGAGACATAATCAAATAATATATGGTATTAGATATTATAATTTTAAAATATAAAATAATTATATTAATATTAAATTTATTATACCAAAATCTTGTAGGAGTAAGAAGAGAGTCAAGACACAAGGTAAGAGGATTTCATCTCACTTTTTATATCTGTGAGATAAATTCTTTATTCACCACCCATTCTTTTTGTGTGGTCTGTATAATGACCATGGATTTATTCTGTGAATGTTATAATTAAATTTATGGGTATTTACATATGCATTATATTCTTTTTATTTCCTTGGTTTTATTTTTCAAAGGTTACCAAATCAGTAAAATAGTTTTTCCTCAATTATCCTTTTTTGAGACTCATGTTTGGTTATGAACCTAAATTATTTTTTGAGGTTTATATAATTCCATTTCACAAGTTATATCATGAATATAATTATTTTAATGATATTTTAAGCTTCATTTAATTTCATTTTCTTATATGGAGAGTATGATCCCAAGTTACCAAGTGATAATATTGTATTGAAACAATCTCATTGCTTTTCGATATTATTAATGATTATGCTTATTTGATGAAATATTATGATACATATATTAAGAACACTAATTAGATTCTTTATACTATGTTTATTCAAGATATATCCATGTTTTAGTGCTATTTTACACTCTTTCGTTCTTAAGATAATGAAAAAAATGTTTTTTAAGAAAATTTGACCGAATTTCTCTCTTAGGTCAGAAATCTATTTTATTTTGAAAATCCTATTTTAAAAAAATGTTTAAAAATTATACTTCTAAACCATTTTCAAGGGTATTTTAAAAATGTTTTATTATTTTGAAGGATTCCTTTAAAATATTTCAATTATATTTTCAAAGAAAAATTTTATCAAGAATGTTTTTTTTAGAATTGTATCAAACGTCTTTAAGCATTCATTGTAAGTTTTCAAAGAAAAAGTTTTCCAAATATATTTAAAATATTTATTTATAAGTTTTCATGTTTATTTTCAAGTAAATGGTTTTATAAATGTTTTTTTTAAAGGAATTTGTTTTCAAATAAGAAAGGATATTTTTCTCAATAAATTATTTCAAATTATATTTTAAAATTATCTTCCATCTAAGATGTAATCCATTAGTGTTACTCATATATTTCAAGGAAATTATCTAAAGGTTCCATTAATATTCTTTCTATGAGTTTTTTATGTTTTTATATCATGATGATTATGAAACTTGTTTCTCTTCCATGAGTTATTTTCTTTTTAAACCCGATTCTTTTCATAGTTTAGACTTTCATGAAGTGATTACAAAACCTGTCTCTTTTCATAGTTTATGATTTGATGAAATGTTAATGATACCCATTTAATTTCTTGGGTTATGATTTAATGTTTATAAAAAAAATTATGGTTCTGGGTATGATGAAAGTTTTATTTTATAGAACATTAATGAATAATTTTATTATGAGATGGGTTGGACCAATATCTCCCTTTAATGTAGTGGGTAATGACGGAGGACTCATGAGTATATATAAATGTTATAAATGAACATGATGTCACGTTCAAAATGTTATGGATGAACCAGATTACATGTTCATAAAGTTATGCATGGACCTGGATGCATGTCCATAAGTTTATGTGTCATCCTTATTACATGTTCATAATGTTATGATTGAACCTTATTACATGTCCACCATATTATGCATGGACATGGTTTTGTATTCATAAGTTTATTTGTGAACCTGATTAAATGTTCAAAATTTTTTGTGTAAACCTGATTACATGTTCTTAATTTTATGTGTGGACTTGGTTTCTTGTACATAAGGTTATGTGTGAACCCAATTACATGTTCAAAATGTTATACATGGAACTAGTTTCATGTACATGAGTTGATGCATAGGTATGATTTAATGTCCTTAACATAATGAGTGAACCGGTTTCTATATATACATGTTTACAATGTTATAAACAAATGTACATGCCAAATATTCCATGTAATAATCCTATGTTATGTTGTCATAAATTATGATCTTAATTCTATTATGATCCATGTCTTATAAAATATCAATCTTTATTAAGACCTATATTTTTCTAGTTATGATCTTCAAATTTTATTCTCAAGTTACATACCCTTTTTCATGTTATACATAAGCATTTTCTTTATTTACCCTTATTGAGCATCTGAGTTCACCCCTTCTTTATGTTTCCTTTCCCCATGTTTTGAAAAAAAATAGATATATGTACTAAAGGTGGAGACCTTTATTACAGTTGTTGAAGATATTTCACCATGAAATAGGATTTTGTTTCTAAGTTCCCAAATAAAATAAACTATTATAGTCCTCAGGCTTGTAGTTTTGTAATTTAATGAATATTAATATAATATGCTATAATATCCATGTATGTTAAGTATTGGTCACTATAGTTTGTATCAAAGGGAAGGTGTAGTCAAAATTTTGAAACTAGTATGAGAAACATTTAGTGATATTTCTTAGTATATTACTCAGGATATGTCTAGGGATGTCTATAAGGATAATTATAAGGATGAGTTAATGTTTAGGAAAAATGTCTTTGAATTTTCGTAAAGGCTAGAGTGATTGGTTTCCTAGAAATACATCTATATCTAGACACTACAAGTGGATGTGGATTGGTCACAGATGTACCTAGGAGTAATAAATCTGACAAGATGTTCCCAGCTAGACTTGGGGTAATCTAGTACATGAAAATGGGTCTTGTTTCTCACATAGTTTGACACTCTCAGGGGATATACTTTAGAAATTCACAAACTCATCATGAACCATCATGAAGGATTTCAATAGAAGTTGGAAATTAATAACCTATTATAAACAAAAGGTTTCATTTATTTAATTTTTGGTTCTATAATTTAGACATAAAATAAGTAAGTTTTCATGATTATGTGATATTCTTCTTGGATATGTGTTTCACACCGCATGCATTCTGGTTTTAGTAAGTTGAGAGAACTAGAATTAACATGGTTGAAATTTAATGTTTTAGATGTTGAAATTATGTGAATTATGAAAATAAATTTCCCAATTTTAAATATCATAAAGATAATAATGAAGGAGGTATTAGTATTGGTTATAATTCTTAAGATAAAGAGATCTCAAATTACATGTGAAACGTATGTGATGTTATTATAATATCTTTTTCATTAATCCCAACATGCATGATTAGAATGAGTTTGATTAACCCTAGTACATATTTCATTTTTAATATCATAATAATTAGGTATTAAGGGAAGGTAACCCTTAATGTGATAAAGATATTGAGAAAAAAACTCTATTTTATAAAGAGATGATTGATTTTGATAAAATAAATTGGATAGTACTGATTACACTAGATCTGATTATTTATTGGATGAAACGTTCCCTACTTCATCATGTATAAAGCTTACAACATCTTGTAAATAATTAATGTATCCAGTAACCTTTGAAAAAATGAAGAATTCTTGTTTTCCAAAATTATTTATAGTAATTCAGGTTGTTACCATGTTTCAAGAAAATATATGACAAGGGTATTCACATGTTTGGAATGTGACAACCTTGAACTACTTTTTTATATATTGGAGGTCAAAGTTAATATGATTTTTTAAGATTATTTAAAATGTTTATGATTTTTATTATTCTAAAGGGTTATAAGTGTAACCATTTATGGGGTGTTTAAGTTGAAATTCAGATGATGTTTGTGAGATTAAAGTATTATCTCACCACATGAGGATTCATGCACATTGGATAACATGCTCTAGAAATTTTTTGTTAATGTTAACTGAATAGATATGGGTTGACTTATCGTGGATCCCATTATCAGTTAGTGCTTCAGGAATGAAAAAATCAACTCCCTTTTTTGAGAAATAGGTCAAGTGGACCAAGTAACAACAAAGGATGAGATTGTCCTGAAATCGTGCGAGTATATATTTTCATGAAAATTCCTCATCTTTAAGAAAACAATATAGAAATAAAATTATATCCTTTTACCTTATTTTATGATGAATAAAATGTCCTATTAGATAATAACTGGTTTATGGATTTCTAATTGCTAACCTTCTCATGACCAATTTATTTATCAATCTCCATCAGAATATGATGGTTATATTTCTCTTCCATGTCCATGTTTTCACTTCCCACCTATGTTATCTTATGTGGAAAGATATATATGAGTTACTTTGGGTTACCCTAACGGTTTCAGGTTCTTTTTTTAAAGGGGGATTTATTATTCATTTTTACATTGTGGGTTTGTATGAAAGGAACTCTTGTGTTTTAAACCTATGATAACCTAGATGAAGTTCAAGGGAAAATTCATTATATGGGGGTATAATGTAACACCCCGATATTTGGTGAAATATATTTTTTGAATTAATTTAATCTATTTGAAATTTTACATTTCACACAACACTAAAAATAGTTTATTTTATATCAAAGAACTATGTTTGTATTGTGTTACACTGAATAATAAGATAATTTTTTTCTACAAACAATATAAATTTTATCTTTCTCTACACGGAACACATGGGTTAGTTTACATTACATGCAATATTTACTTTCCTCAGTGGATTGGGTAACACATAAGACCGATCATTGCCAAAAAATAATTCAATATTAAAATATTATTATTTAATAGGAAATAAAAGGCCATTAAATTGAAGATTTTAGGTTACCAATTCAATAGAAAATAATATAGAAATGAAATGAGTATGAAGGGACCCATTTGGATGATTTATACTAATAAGTTAAATTAATTACTAACAATGAAAGATATTAATGAAATTTTTATTTTATATATTCGAAAAATATTTTTGATAATCATCAAATTTATTTGATAGATATAATATAAGAACAAATATAATTTTAATCCTAAAACCCAATATTTTTATAAAGGTAGTTTTTCTTCCATTTAATGGAGAACCCAATTAAAATCAAATTTTTGTAATTTTTAAAGATTTAATACGTCAAAATAAAATTTTAATTTCAAATAGATACATAGAAATTAGGTTAGGATAAAAAAAAATTATTTTTTTGTAAGGTTTTCATTTTTAAATGAATAATTAAAAATAGTGAACTTTAATTCAAAACTACTTTTTCGTCTAATCCATTTATAATGATGAATTGTATATTAAATTGGTTTAATATATAATTTGATAATAATATTATAAATTAGTCCAATTTATGTCACTAGAAACAATTTTACTTTGAAATTGGGTATAAAATCTTGGCAAACTTTTGGACGTTTTTAATTTAAACAACAATAGTGTTGTCCCTTAAGTTGGATTAATTTTAAATTAATTTCTTCCACTTATTTGATTAGAATTTAAAAAAATGGATTAAATATTTTGAATAATCATAATTAATTTCAAATAATTTCAAATTATTTTTTTACTAAAACGATTAGTGAATGTGATTAAAATTAATTACAATGGTTAAGAGATAAATTAGGTTATTAAAGTATTGAACCTTAAATTTAAGGCCTAAAAAGACCTATAAAATTGTAAAAAACCCATTCTATGGATATTATTCATCAATTAACCTTAAATTATTGATTTTTTTTATTTTTTATCTCTTTTTTTAGGTAAAAATGTGGGTAAAAATAACTTGTTTTCAAATATAAAAAGTAGGGTATTTCCCTTACTTATAAAAGGCCACCACCTATACCTCTTCTTTAAACATATCAAAACACTTAGGTTCATACAATATCTCCAAAATAAACTTACCCAAAAACATAACTTACTCATTGAATCATTCATTTAAAAAAAATCAATCTAACGAATCCTTTTGGCACAAACCAAAGGGAGTTACCCAATTAAGAGGTAACATCTTCTCTCAATATCTTTTCTTTTATTTCCATTCTCCACCCCGTCCTCTTCCTTTATTCCATGATTTTATAAAAACATCAGTATCTTAAATGTACTAGGATATTTTTATTCTAATTTTTACCTACACTTACACACACATCCATCTAATGGGTAACAATCATACTATTTATGTGTCTGCCGAACTATCACCTCACTAAACGATGATTATTCATTTTTCCTTTACCGCCTATCAAGTTAGGAATTATTATAGACACTCTATTTATATATTTACTGTATTATATATATTATATCTTTAATATTATTTATTACCTTTTCAATATATACCTTTTTACTTTCCATTTTATGTAAATATGATAATTTGGTTTTAGGAAGTGTGGACTACCGCCCCCTCAAAGCATTGTGATTCGTTCACACACTACATAGAATTTATAAAATATGGGTTTAGTGAAATTATATGATATATCTGATATAATAATTACTACTATAATAATGATATATTTACATATATATATATATATCATTTTCTTTCTTTCCTTCAATACGATAATAAAAATGGAAACAACATTCATACATACCTACGGTTTACTGTATCCATGAATAGTATATTCCATTTTATACTAATATACTCTATATATTATTAAAATAAACATATATTGTATATAAATTATATTTATATCATATTTTACATTCTATAAATCATGATATAAGTATAAGTACTGAAGATATTACAAATTAAGACACCTAAAAAGAATAAAGGAAATATTACCTAAACTGAAACATTAACATAAGATTGTTAAAAAGATGGTAATATATGGTATTAATAAAAAAATATATAAAATTAGATATAGTAATATTCCTGTGTAAAATATTTATAATCAAATTACATTTCTTATACTGGAATATTCTATGAGTACGAAGAGATTCAAGACACAAGATAAGGGGATTTCATCTGAGTTTTTATTTTTGTGAGATACTTGGTTTATTCCCTAAACATTAATTTTGTGTGTTGTTTATATGGATAATGGATGTATTATATGATTATTATATTTAAATTTATTTATATTAACATATCCATTCTATGATCTTTATTTCATGTGGTGTATGTTTCAAAAGTTACTAAATCTGTAAAATAATTTTGTCTCAATTTTCCTTCTTTGAGACTCATGTTTGGTTATGCACCTAAATACTTTTTCAAGGTGTATATACATCCATTTTAGAAGTTATATTATGAATATACTTATTTTCATGATATTTTAAGCTTCATGTAATTTCATTTTCTTACATAGAGATTATGATCCCAATTTATCGTGTGCTGATATTTTATTGAAACAATCTCATCACTTTTTATGATTGTAAATGATTATGCTTCTTTGATTAAATTTTATGATACATATCTCAAAACAACTAATGATTTTCTATATCCTTTTTTTATTCAAGATATATCCATATATTAGTGCAATTTTTCCACTATTTGGTACTAAAGATAAATAAGAAAAAAAAATTAAGAAAATTTGACTGTATTTATCACTTTGGTCAGAAATATATTTTATTTCAAAATACATGTGTTCAAAAAATTAATTACTTTTAAATTGATCCTTGAAAAATAGTTCAAGCTTATTTTGATTTTTTTGTTTTAAAATATTTTATTAAAATATTTCAAATCTATTTTCAAAGAAAAATATTTTCAAGAATGTTTTATATCTAAGAAATGTTTTAAACATTTTAAAGAATTATTTATAGGTTTTAAAAGAAAATGGTTTAAAAAATTATTTCAAAGCATTATTTATAAGATTTCAATTTTATTTTCAATGAAATAGTTTTCAAAAGTTTTTATGTATTAAAAATGAAAAAAAAAGTTCAAATAAGAAATGATATTTTCCTCAAGAAATGTTTTATATAGATATTTCAAAATTATTTTCCATATAATATGACATTTTTTTATGTAACTCATTTATTTCTAAGGAATTATCTAAATAGTCCATTAATATCATTTCTATAAATGGTATATTATATGATTTCATGATTCTTATGAAACTTTTTTCTCTTCTATGAGATATATACTCTTGAAACGTGATTCTTTTCACTGGTTATGATTTCATAAATTGATTACGAAACATATCAATTATCATAGTTTTTTATTTGATGATATTTTAATAATACCAATTTCATTTCAAGGGTTATGATTTTATATTTATAAAACCTATTTATTTTTATGTTTTATCATATGATGAAATTTTTATTTTGTGGAACATATATGAATGATGTTATTATGAGACTGGTGGGACATATATCTATCTCCAATGAATTGGGTAAAAATGGAAGACTTGTGAGTATATATATGTGAAGCATGAAACTAATTTCATGTTCAAAATGTAATGTGTGAAACTGATTAAATTTTCAAAAAGTTGTTCATGAACTTGTATTCATGTCCATAAGTTTATGCATGAACCAGATTACAAGTTCGCAATGGTATGAGTGAAACTTATTACATGTTCAAAATATTATGAATGGGCTTTTTTCATGTCCATAAATTTATGTGTGGACCTGATAATATATTCACAATGTTATGAGTGAACCTGATTACATGTTTACAATTTTATTCATGGACCTTTTTTAATGTCCATAAGTTTATGTGTGAACCTGGTTACACGTTCACAATGTTATGCATGGAAATAGTTTCATGTCTATAAGTTGGTGTGGGGTACTAATTCCATTTTCTTAACTTAATGAGTGAACATTTTTTTATATATATGCATTCACAATGTTATAAAAAAAAATTTATGCCATAAATTCCATATCTTATTCCATTATTATGCTTTCATGACTTATGATCTTAATTCTATTATGATATGTTTCTTATGAACTGTAAATATTTATTATGACCTCTAATATGAAAGGTATAATATTAAAATGTTATGCTCAATTTCCATACCCTTTTTTCATGTCATTGTTATTAATCCCCTTTATTTACCCTTACTGATCATATGAGCTCACCCATTTCTTAAGTTTCATTTCCCCGAGTGATGAAAAAATGTTTTAGGTAAATGCACTAAAGGTTGTATCTTTTATGGGAGTTTTTCAAGATTTTAACTAGGATAGAAGATTTTTTTTGTATATTTCTAAAGACACTAATCTATTATGGTCCTCGATCATGTATTTTTGTAATATAATTAATATTAATCTAAAATGATGTAATATCCATGTATGTTAAGCCTAGGTCGCAATAGTTGGTATCAAAGGTGTAGTAAACCTTTGGAAACTAGGATCAGAAAACATTATTGAGATCACAATTTATATTTATAAGGACTTTTCTAGGGATGTATCTAAGGATAAGTATTATGATTAGTTAAAATTTAGAAAAAATGTCCTCAAATTTTCGTAAAGGATAGAGTGAGTGGTTTTTTATCAATATATACATGTCTAGATACTCTAAGTGGATGTGGATCTTGAACATATGTACCTTTTAGTAACAACTCTTACAAGATGTTCCATGCCTAGATCAGGGTAATCGGGTACATGACAATGGGCCTTGCTGCACACCTCTGTTGAAACTCCCAGGGGATATGCTTTGGGAATTCAAAAACTCTTCATGAACCATCGGGAAGGATTTAAATAGAAGTTGGATATGAATAACCTAGGATAAACCAAAGGTTTAATCGATTAAAATTTATGTTCCATGATTTATATATACTATAAGTAATTTTTCATGATTATGTGGTAGTCTTATATGATACGTGCTTCTCACCCCATGCATCCTATATTTAGTCAATAGAGAGAACTAGAAAGAACATGATTAACATTAAATGTTTAAAATTTGGAAAGTATGAGAACTATAAAAATCTTTTTCCAAAGTGTAAATATCATAAATATTATAAATAATGTGGTATGATTATTGTTTACACTTTTAAAGATAAATATATTTCAAAGGACATGTGAAAAGTATGTGATTCTCTTCTAGTATTGTTTACAATAATCATAATAAGCATGATTAGATTGATGTTGAGTGACATTAATACATGATTCATATTTTATATTCTAGGAATGAGGTATTGAGGAAAAATTTTATGAATCATGAGTAATGGTTTAAGAATAATGTTGGTTGAATTATGTACTTATGTTTTTGAATTTAAAAAAAACATGTTAATGAATCATGAAAATATATAAGTATATTTAGTATAAGTTATTATTAAGTATTGAAAAGGATGTTTTTAATGGTGATGAAGACAGAGAAAATTGATATTTTTATTAATCTAAGGTAACCCTTATTTTGTTAAAGATATTGAGAAAAAAAATTTCTCTTGGATAAAGAGATGATTGATTTGTATAATGTAAATTAGATATGTCTGATTACCCTAGATATGATTGTTGATTGATGAAAAAAGTGTTCTATTTCATCATGGATGAAGTTCAAAACTTCTTGTATTTAAGGAATTTATCCAATAATATTTTACATAATTATGAAATCATGTTTTAAAAATGTATTTATGGTAATTCAGGTTATTACCATCTTTCAAGAGAATATATGATGAGGGTATTCACATATTTGGAATGTGGAAACCAAGAACGTCTTTTTGATATATGAGGGATAAATGTTAAGCTAATTTTGTGACTTTTCTCAAAATGTTTTGGATTTTCATCATTCATAAGGGTTATAAGGTTAACAATCTATAGGATTTTTATGTTAAACTTCAAATTAAGTTTATGATATTAAAATATTATCTCACCACATGAGGATTCATGCACATTGGATAACATTTTCTAATAATTTTGTGTAAGTGGTAACTGAATAGATATGGGATGAATTATCATTGACCTCATGATATGTTAGTTCTTCAGGAAACAAAATTCAACTCAATTTTTGGAGAAAGAGGTAAATTGCATCAAATAACAACAAAGGGTGAGATTTTCTGGAAATCATACAAGTATATCTTTTCATGAAAATCATTCAGCTTTAGGAAAACGATCTATAAATAAAACTTTATCCTAGTACCTTCTTTTTTGATGAATAAAATGGTTCCTTATATAATCATAGATTTAAAGGTTTCTAATTTTTATCTTTCTCTTGACCAAGTTCGATATCACTCTCCATCAGAACTTTATGGTTATATTCCTCTTCCATTTCCATGTTTTCACTTCTCACCTATGTTCTCCTCTATGGGAAGCTAGCTATGAGTTACTTTGGGTAACTGTTATGGATGTACATTTCATTTTTTAAAGGAAGATTTAGTTTTCATTTTTATGATGTGGTTTTATATGAAAGTAACTCTAAAATATTAAACCTTTGATAACCTAGATAAATTTCAACATATAAATTCATTTTAAGGGGGGTTGAATGTAGCACCACGATATTTTGTGAAATATTGTTTTCGAATTATTTTAGTCGTTTTGATATTTCTCATTTCATGAAACACTAAAAATATTTTATTTTACATTAAATCACTATGTCTTTCTTTTGTTGTACTCAATAAAAATATAATTGTGAACTACAGGCTATATAAAGTTTATTTTTCTTTACATGGAACATTGGGGTTAACTTACGTTACATGCAAGACTGAATTTCCTCAATGGCTTATGTAACATGATAGAATGAGTGTTATAAACAATAATTCATTATTAAATTATTATTATTTATTAAGATATAAAAATTTTATTAAATTTAATATTATATGTTACCTGTTAATTATAAAATAATATAGAAACCAAATGAATATAAAGGGACTCTTTTTGTAAATGTCTATTTTTATGTGAAAAAATATATTTATATTAATAAGTTAAATTAATTAATAATAGTGAAATATATTAATATAATATATATGATATATAGTCAAACAAATATTTTTGATAATCATCCAACATATTTTATAGATAAAATATAAGAACAAACTCAATTTTATGTTTAAAACCCTATATTTTTATAAACGTAGTTTTCCCGCCTTTTAATGGTGAACCCATTTTAAATAAAATTTTTATAACTTTTAAGGATTTAATAGGTAAAAATAAAATTAATATTTTAAATAAAAACCTAAAAATTATGTTATTACAAATATTTGGTATTTTTCTATAGGGTTTCATTTTTTAATGAATAGTTAAAAATACTCAATTTTAATTCAAAGCTACTTTTTCTTCTAATCCATTTTTTGGGGTTAAATTATAATTAAATTGTAATTATATAATAATATTATACATTAATCCAATTTAGGTAATTATAATCAATTTCACTTTGAAATTGGGTATAAAAACTTATCAACCTTTTGGACATTTTTACTTAAAAAACCCGAAGTGTCCCGTCAGCGAGATTAATATTAAATTAATTTCCACCACTTCTATAATTTGAATTTGGATAAATGGATTAAATATTATTAATGATCATAATTTATAATTAATTATATGTTCAAATTAGTTTTTTTACCAAAACGATTAGAGAACGTGATTAAAATTAATTACAAGGGTTAAGTGAAAAATTAGGTTAATAAAGTATTGAACCCTAAATTTAAGACCCAACACAACCTAGAAACTTGTCCAAAACCCATTGTATAGACTTTAATAGGAGACGATCCATCCATTATTTAGTGTTTTTGGTTTATTATGACTTTTGTTAGGTAAAAATGTGGGTAAACCAAACTTGTTTTAAATAATGGCTAGTTTTTCCTTTCATTTCCCTATAAAAGGCCACCAGATCTCCCTCTTCATTACACCTCTCAAACCACATAGGTTCGGAACATATCTTCCCAATAAACTTTCCATAATACCTCTTTTTTACTTGAAGACTCCATTTTTTAAGAAATCAATATAAGGAATACTTTTTGTATAAACCAAAAGGAGTTACCCGATTAAGTGGTAACGCCTTCTCTCAAGATCCTTTCTTTTATTTCCTTTCTTCACCTCCTCTACTATCTTTATTACATTATTGTATAAACAAAGTAATATATTAAATATACTATTATGTTTCTATATTATTTTTTATACATATATTTACACACACATCCATCTAATTGGTAACAAACATATTGTTTATGTGTTCGATTAACTATTGTCTCACTAAACGATGATTATTCATTTTTCTTTTACCGTCTCTCATGGTGGAAATTATGATCAAAAATATGTTTATATATTTCATATGATATATTTGTTATGAATTTAATATTGTTTATTTTTTTATATAACATAACTTTTTACTTCTTATTTTATGTAAATATGATAATTTTGTTTGAGAAAGTGTGGACTACCACCCCCTCAAAGAGATATGATTAATTCAAACACTACATAAATGTATTAAGGATGGGTTTAATGAACTTATATGATATATATGATATAATAATTCCAAATTTAATAATTATATATATAAATATATATAATTATAATTAATTTTCTTTCTTTCCTTGAATACAATAATAAAAACAGAAACAGCGTTCACGCATACGTACGACTTACCGTCTCCATGAACGGTGTATTCCTTTTCATACTGATATATTATTTATAATATTATAATAAAAATATAATGTATATAAATGATATTTATATAATCATTTACACTCTGTAATTCATTATATAATTATAAGTACAAGATATATAAAAAATTAAGAAACATGAGAAAAACAAAGTGAATATTACTTTAAATGAAACCTTGACATAGGATTGTTAACAAGTGGGTAATACAAGGTCTTAATAAAAGAATATATGGTATTATATATAAAAATATTCTTATTTAAAATATTTTAAATAAACTTACATTTATAACATTGTAATCTTGTATGAGTATGAAGATAGTTAAGACACATGGTAATTGGATTTCATCTCACTTTTTATTTCTGTGAGATACATGCTTTATTCACTACACATTCCTTTTGTGTGGTGTGTATAATGACCATACATGTATTATATGATTTTAATTTTAAATTTTTGGGTATTTACATATCCATTATATTTTATTTATTTCATGGGTTTTAGGTTTCAAAAGCTACAAAATCTATAAAATAGTTTTGTCGCAATTTGCATTCTTTGAGACTCATGTTTGGTTATACACCGAAATTATTTTTTGAGGTGTTCATACTTCCATTTTATAGGTTATATCATGAATAAAATTTGTTGATGATATTTTAAGCTTAATTTAATTTCATTTTCTTACATGGATAGTATGATCCCAAGTTACCAACTGATAATATTTTATTAAAACAATCTCATCGGCTTTCAATATTTTTAATGATTTTGATTATTTGATTAAATATTATAATAAATATTTCAATAAAACTCATGGTTTTGCTTAACTTAGTTTTATTAAAGATATATCCATGTGTTACTACAATTTTTCCACTCTTTTTTACTTAATATAATTAAGAAAATGTTTTTTTAATAACATTTTATTATATTTCTCTCTTCAGTTCGAAATCTATTTTATTTCAAAAAGATTATTTTTAAAAATGTTTTAAAATGTTCCTAGAAGTCCGCTTACAAGGAAAACATCTTTTAAAAATGTTTTATTATTTTAAAATATTCCTCTAAAATATTTCAAAGCCATTTTCAATTCAAATTATTTTCAAAAATGATTTGTGTTTAAGAATTTTTTTAAATGTTTTCAACCAATCTTTATATGTTTTAAAATAAAAAGTTTTCCAAAATGATTTCAAAGAATTATTTATATTTTTACAAGTTTATTTTCATTGAAATGATTTTAAAAAGGATTTATGTTTTAAAAACAATTTTTTTTCAAATTAGGAAGGATATTTTCCTCAATAAATCGTTTCAAAAGATATTTCAAAAATGTTTTCCTTCTAAGATTACATCCATTGATGTTACTCATGTCTTTCTAGGAAATGATTTAAAGGTTACATTCTTATTATTTCTATGAATGTTTTATGATTTTATTTCATGATATCTATGAAATTTATTTCTCTTCCACGAGTTATATGCTCGTGAAACGCGCATACATTCATGGGTTATGCTTTTTTTGAAGTGATTACAAAACCTATATCCTTTCAAAGTTTAGAATTTTATGAAATGATAATGATACCCATTTCATTTCATGGGTTATGATTTTATGTTTATAAAACCTATATATTTCTATGGTTCCTTATATGGTGAAATTTTTATTTTTTTAGCACATGTTTGAATGATGTTATTATGAGATTTGTGGGCCCTATATCTCCCTATAATGCATTGGGTAATGATAAGTATATATATGTTATGTGTGCCCCTGATTTCATGTTCACAATGTTATTATTGAACATTATTAAATTTTCACAGTGTTATGCATGGACCTAGATGCATTTCCATAAGTTTATGTGTGAACATGATTACATGTTTACAATGTTATGAGTGAACCTTATTATGTGTTCACAATATTATGCATGGACCTGGTTTCATGTCCTTAAGTTTGTGCGTGAACCTGATTACATGTTCACGATGTTAGGCATGAACCTGATTGCATGTTCACAAAGTTATGTATGGACCTGGTTTCATTCCCACAAGGTTATGTATTAACCTGATTACAAGTTCACAATGTTATACATGGACCTGGTTTGATGTCCATGAGTTGATGTGGGGGCCTGATTTCATGTCCTTAACTTAAGGATTGATCTTGTTTCTATATATACATAGTCACAGCATTATAAAAAATGTTCATTCCATAAATTCCATGTCTTATTCTTATGTTCTTAGTTAATGACTCATGCTATTAATTCTCTTATGATCCATGTATTATGAAATAACAATATTTATTATGACCTTTAACATGTTGGCTATGATATTCAAATATTATGATCAAGTTCCATTCCCTTTTATTCATGGTCTGCTTATGAATTTCCTATATTTACACTTATTGAGCATCTAAGCTCACTCCTTTCTTATGTTACCTTTCACTATGTTATAAATAAATGTTTTAGGTAGAAATACTATTGATGGAGGCCTTTATTGGAGTTGTTGAAGATATTTCACCATGATATAATTTTTTTTCCAAAGACACTAAAATATTATGGTCCTTGGGCATGTATTTTTGTAATGTATTTAATATTATTCTAAAATGATGTAATATCCATGTATGCTAAACCTGATTCACTATAGTCCCTAGGTTATCCCATGTTTTTTTAAGTGAAATCATGTTAATAAATTTTTCAATAAAGTTTTAGTTTTTCCTATTTTAAATTTTTATGTAATGTACCTATTTCACAAATACACTATACTTATCTAAATGTCATGTCATATTATGTGTAACATTATGTAATAAATCATGAATTATTATGTAAGAAATAGTGGGTTTATTATAGAACGGGTCATGCTCAATTAAATTTTCATCTAGACCTATAGTTTTTTTTGTCTCCAGCAGGAAAATAGGCCAATTCTTATCTACTAGATCTGAGACATAAAATAGTTGCACTTATTGTGATTCCATTATGAAAAGATCATCATTTTCTCCTTCCATACTGAAATTCACCTTCATGAAGACCATTTCATCAAATTTAACTACACTTCTATTTTCAACCCATTTTCAATAGAAAATCCGCACTTGAAATGTTGTATAATCCAACTCATATATCTGTTTGATAATGCTGAAATGTTACGTATTCCCATAAATTGGTTTTTTATCCTTAGAACAAGATATGTGCATCACTTCTACCATAATCATAAATCCACTACTTTTCTTCAATCCACCGTAAATAGTTTCTTTTCTATAGAATGTATAACCTTTTATTAAAAAAAATATTATAAGATATAACATTTTCATTTGGTCCCTCAGTTATCCATTTAAGCCATTCATAAATTGAATTCAGATTTTCAGATAACTCTTTATAAATTTGATCTCGAAACTATCCTATAAACTATTGATTATGTGTATTTGATATCCATAATTTATCCCTTATTGTATTAATATCTCTTAGAATTGGATTTTTGGATTCAACATATGGATCAAAATATTAACGATTATTTAAAATTTAATGGTGTGCTTGATCTCGCTCAGTGATGGTAATTGTAACAACATCTCTTCTAGAAACCCATTTTCCCATAAGGCGTCTACTGTGATGAGACTTTGGGAGACCAATACGTTCAGCATCTGATAGGTAAATAGTACACAATTCAACATATTTTTCAACAATATATTATTATACAATACAAACTTCTAGTATAATTTAATTCTTAATATACCCCTACATAATATTCATATACAGTTCAATTGGAAAAATCCATCTGTAATGGATAGGACCACATAGTTGAACCTCTCAAACCAAGTGAACCATCTAGTGGACCATTTTATCTAATAATGATGGTAGTAAAAACACCTCTAATTCATATAATATAACTATAACCTTCTTATTCATAATTTTAAACTTCACCAGGTCTATAACATCATTGTATATGGATTTGAAAAATTCGAAAATTCTGTTCAATGTAAGTCGTACATTTTTATTCAGAATGTAATGTAAAGAAATGAAAATCAAATCTTGCATCGAAAAATGATATTCATGTTATTTTAGATTCTATAACTTAAAAATATTAATTGAAATGACATTCTTCATAGTTTATGAATACCCCTATAGAACTTTTATAACAGTAAGGAAAATAAAAAATTGAAATTTTTCCTATATGGATAAAGTGTATTTTGTTGGAGGAAGAAAATCCCATAACCCCCTCACTCCAAAGATACCCCTCATGGGATAGCAATGAAGAAATGGAGATAATGACCCCTGATTCCTACATCCAGTAGGCCTTGGGTTAGTGACTAGCACCAAGGGGGTAGAAATATCACAACATGGGAGTCTTTACCCTTTATAAGATACAATATCATGAGATATGATGGATCATCCACAAGAAACTCAAAGACATAATATAAATAAATCCAAAACCATTCCACATGATTATGTAAAATAGAATAGATACAAACACAAATGTCTCCAAAGTAAATATCCAAAATTAAAGCTAATAAATGACATAGAAACTATCAAGATCAAATCTAGTAAGGTCTATCACAGTTCACAAAATCCTCCAGGAAACCTAAAACCAATTTTATATATATAGGTTGAGAATACAGGTATACTCAGTAGAAAAACCAAAGCCTCTTTCACAAAGGTGAAAGATTCATACTAATTCCCCTAGGAGAAAATAGTAGAACCCAGTAGCACCAAAACATGTATACTAACCAAAATAAACCTCACCAAGTTAAACTCACCAAGTAATGAAAGTAAAGTGACATAACATAACGAAAATTGATTATAGGGTACCCATCACAACTTTTCTACTGATTAGATTCTCTCACACCCTAGTGGAGAATGTCCTAGAACTCCCCCCTCTTCTGAATATACCACATCACATCCCACCCGCACACACCTGGGCTTCACAACACATCCCACCCATACATAACTGGGCCACACAACATGTCACATCTGCACACACTTGGGCCTCACAACACACCTCTCCCACACACACCTCACCCTCACAACATATCCTTCCCGCAAACACCTGGGCCTCACAACACATTAAATATCATCCAAAATACACCTAGGAAATCACATGACAACTCGTCCTGAAGACACTTGTGAAACAAACCACCTCACCTTCAGAAACATGGGCTACCACATCTCACCACATCCTGACAAAAGATAATTGGTCCATTACCTCCTAGAAGAGATAGGGGAAGATTGGGTGGTCATCCATCCATTTTCTAATAGGGATGTAGGAAAAGACACCCCATGTGTGACTATGTGGGTATTCGGAACATAGAGCTCATGGTTGGTGGGGTACAAATAGAAATCAAAAATAAAATACTAGTATATACATATATTATTTCAAAAACTCATTTCCGACCTATGGCTTCCCAAAAAAACAACCAACTCACAAAACATCCACCATTACTGATACCTCTAAATTCACAACACCACACAACATTTCATAAAACCTGTTTCACATTCTCAACCAATTTATTTAACCATTACCATTACATTAACCAACCCAAGCCATTAAAAACATTTTTAAATAATTATTTATTCCTTCCATCACTACCAAGGCAACCACTTAGCACAACACACAACATGTTACATAGTAAAATTCATTTAATAAGGTGAAGAAGTTAATAAATTAAGGTGGATCCATATTAAAGACATCGTTCCACGACCTCCACATTTAACACCCATTAATTATATATCATATATCGATCTCTAGACATGGGGTGGATCTTTTTGCATGATATTAATGGATAATCACCCATACCAATAACTATTTTACTTCTTCATATTTATCCTCCCCATACAACCATACTGACAAAAACAAGCCCCCACCTCGAAACAAGATCCAGCAACATAAAATAGCACAACCAGTTCTACATCCATGTTATATAATAATACCACTCCCATCATAGCCCCAATATAAAACCACATTCTATCTACTTCCCCATACGTACAAACCATAACAAAACATTTTACATGTTCACAAGAACATTTACCATATTCCATTAATTTCCTTTTTCTGTGTTACTACAAAAAACAAAATCTAGTGGAAACCAATTAATTAGCCCAATATATGTGGCTATCCAATTTTTATTTTAGGTTGATACCCAAAAAATATCAATAAGGAAACAACCATAATAGATATATGCAACAAAAACAAAGTGACTAGTGATCCCAATTTTTTGTGGGGCATCAAACCCAAACAATCAGAATATCATAATCATTAAAAAAGATTTAAAAGCATTTGAATCAAACCCTATTTTCCCCTCAATTTCAATTAACTAATTCATTATCATCAGTTAGTCTAACACAACCATGATTCATAGATAATAAAAAGTAAAACCCCTCATGAATGATGCAAAATAAAGAGAAACCAGGGAAAACCTACCTCAAGGGGATATTTTCAATTGTTGCTCACTGTAGGGAGAAGAAGAACACTCATGAAGCACAACCACACCACGAAATTTGGGGATAAATGTATAACGCACCAAGGATCCATTAATACACAACCCAAAACACCCCCGAACCAAAGAAAAATATACATAATAGATCCTTGGGAAAATAACAGAAGAAAATGGATGAGAAATAGAATAGAACTCACCATGCATCGACCACATATTGCTAACGAACTTCCACCAGGACCAATGGATCTAGGAGAGAGGGAAAGTCCTAGATGAAAAATTAGGGTCACCTAGGGTTCACCAAAAATGATAGGAAAAAGTAAACCACATATTAATGAATGTGGGTTCATCTGAAAAAGAATTTTTAAAACTTGACATGATCGGGGTATTATATGATGTGTAATCCTCTTTCATTTCATGTGGTACGTGGGGTTTGGTTTTCACCAATAAATGCATTGACTCTTAATTTTTTTTTATTTTTTTAACCCCAAATTATTACACAACATGAAAATCTTCTTTAAGTCTTGTAAAATGTATGTACAACATGAAAACTCCAAGGCAAATCGCAAAACTGACCTTCACATCGTGTAATCCCCCTTCTTCCAGCCTTTAGCAACCGAACATCTCCAAATCACTCTAAGACACCTATGAATACTTCCAATGACCAAAACCAACAAAGTAATGGACCAAAAAGGAATGGAATATTACATCAGATACCTCTCAAATGATTCTCTTCATCGAGAATCCAAAACCAAGCCTATAGGAAAAATGCGTCTGAACAACCACCATGCGAGATACCTCTCAAGGATCTAGTCATACCTCAACCAATAACACCTACCAAATAAACCATACCAAATAAACATATCCACACTACACATCCATCTCAATCTCCATGCATTTGAAGCTAATAACCACTACAACCAAAAAATTGCACCACTATACAACTAAAAAACTACACCGTCTTCGACACACGAATCGAGGAATTTCATTTTCCATGTAAATATATTGTCTGATCTTGGTGGCACTGACTCACCCATATAGGGTTAATCTCTTCAAAATTAATGAATCATGGTTAGGAATCAGGTCCTCCGATTTCCACACATCAGGACATTATCGCATATCACACCACACATAATCGTAAACCAAGTAAAAAATCACATCTCGTAAAACAAAAAGGTTCAAAAATCAAATTTCAAATCAAAATAGAGAAAAAAATGTCAAAAAAATCTGGGTACTGGGAACTCATCTTTTTTCTCCCTCCCAAGTGCTCTCCTCCTGACCACAATTCCTCCATAACACACACAAAAAAATAATGGTCCATCCACGCAACACCTTCTATTGAAGATCTTGGGTCTCCACTGGCCACTCTACAAACATCCTTTCATACTTGATATCTAACTCTCCCCGGTCAATAAAACGGTATTCATCTTGTTGATACTAACAATGTTATGTTATGTAGAAGATTTCATGTATCCTCTCTAACTATGGTGGATATGCTAAACGATACACCACCTTCCCAACTTTCCCCAACACCTAAAAGGGTCCAACAAACTTGGGATAAAACTTACTCCCTCTTCCAAAAAATTTCTACCCACATAGAGTGGAAACCTTCAAGAACATGTGGTCCCCAAACTAAAAATCCAAGGGCCTCCTTCTTTGATCATCATATGATTACTACCAGTCTTGTGCTTCTTTTATCCTCTCATGAATGAGATGAACCTTTTCTATTGTGCTCTACACCACATCGGGACCATAAACAATTTTCTCCCCAACCTCCATACCACACAATAGAGAATGAGATAGTCTCCCATACAATGCCTCAAAAGGATCCATGAAAATGAAATAGAGATAGATATTATTATAATAAAACTATACCAAGGGTAGTTTTTGTAACAACTGATACTTTTATGAGAAATATTTTGTTTTTATGTTATATAAATCATCAAAGGAATTTTTCGCTGCACGCAATCGCGACCTTCCTCGATAGCGTGTGTAGTATGCAAAACTGAGTTCCACTAAACAATGATATATTATTATAATATTATAAACTATCTGTTATGAATATTATTAACTGAATTTTAAATTCTTCAACATTATTATTCATCTTACACATTTTCTAGAACATGGTAAGAGAACAAAATAATTTTTTTTCGGTAAAATAAGTATTTATCAAAAAATGCAGTTTTGCCGCCTTTTGATGGCGCACCCACATTAAATCTAGTTTTTGACACATTTATAAGTTCAATTTGACAAAATAAAATTCTTATTTTGAATCAGGATATAAAAAATTACTTTGGATAAATTTTTGATATTTTCTGATAACTTTCATATTTTGGTGAATAGTAAAAATACGCTAATTTTTAATTAAAAACAATTTTTTTCATTGAGATAATTTATATGGTTAAATTATAATATTTAATGGTTTTAAATTATAGATAGAATATATTTTTACCATTTAATATAATTTATGTCATTAGCATTAATTTCACATTGAAATCATAGGTAAAAACATTTCAATCTTTGGAAATGTTTTAACTTCTAAAACCTGTTTTCTTAATAATGGGATTTATTTTAAATTAATTACTAAAACTTATATGTTTTGAATTTTGAAAAATGGATTCCATATTCAGAATCAGTGGGTCTAAATTATGTTAATAGGCTACTTTTTATTTTTGGGCATTATGAATAGTAACTACGGTAAATTTTATTTACCATAGTTAAAGGTAAATCGTGTAATTAAGGGTAAATATAAGATTATAAAATTACCCTAACACCTGCCAAAATCCTATTGTATGACTAAAAGTCGACCCAAATCACCTAAGGGTCGGATTATATTCATTTAATAGTCTTTTTTCCATGAAACGAATTTAATTATTATTAAAACTAAAGAATGTGACAACATGTCACTTTCTTAAATCTTATAAGTATAATAATTTTAATTTAGTAATAAACTTAATGAAACTTCGAACATGAATAGTATCTAGAAATATAATACAATTATATACATCATAGGAATTTATTTATAATTTTTAGGGATTAAATAATTATCCTTAATTATGACACAATAGTGATGTTGAAATTATTTTATTAATTAAAATATCAAATAAATGGTTTTAAAATATTAAAATAATTATTATATGCACTATTTAATGTAATCCACTAATTTTATAGAAACATGTGACATTTTATTAATCTATTAAATCTTTTAGTTCGAACATATCTTCTGTATATATTTTATTTAAATTCAAATAAATGAATAGTGTCAAAATTGACACTATTGTTATTTTATAAAAATAACATATTATAAAATTGTTTAAAAATCACAAAAATATTTAAAAATTATAAATTAAAATTTATATGGTCGAAAATGTCATAACGTGTCAAATTATGGAAAATTCACAACACATATGTAATTATTAATAACAATTTAAAATTTAGAATATTATTACCACAAATAAAATTAAATTGATAAATAAGGATAAATCAAGTTGGTAACGTTTAAAATAAATTCATAACATGTATAAATTTTATTTTTTAATGTGATTACAACCCTATCTCATCTAATATTTGGATATGAGTCATTTTGGAAGTTTTTAAGTGGGGTAGAGATTTAATATAAACTAATATTTCTTATATTTCCAAAGGTGTCCCTCTCCTCCCTTATAAAAGGACACCTCCTCCCTCTCCTCCTCACACCAATTTGGGCCTTCATGCTCGGCCAAACCCTTTCCATTTCACTTCCTCACTTCCCTACAATCATCCTAGAGGTTCTGGTCTTCTTCAAAGACCAACCCTAGTGCCCTAAGAGGAGGTTAAGAAGAGGCGCGTCAAAAAGAGGTAATATCCATTACCGATCCTTTCCAAATTTTTTCTTCTTCAGCATCTTCTTCTTTAGTTGTTTCATTATGAAGTAATAACATCAGTATCACTCATATACTGATATGTTATTATATGTATGAAACAACCCTATTTCAACATCTATCCATCCTATGGAAAACGAAATCACTGCGCGTGTGTACGTACGGAATACCATCTTCACACCATGGTGTAATCTATTTTCCCCCACCACCTTAATTGGATGGGTATAATGGTGTAAATAATTACTATATATAATTATTGTAAAGTGATATTGATTCTGAAATAGTATATATACACTCCAATACAATTCCACGATCATGGGAATGATATCATCGCTCGTGCGTACGTACGGAATACCGTCTCCACAATGTGATGCGATTCGTTTTACATGATCTTCATTGAATAATGATTATATAAATGAATTTAATGAATAAATATGATATATAGTACATTAATACCATTCTGGAAATGATGTATCTATAAAATAAAGAGAATAATAAGAATTTATTCGACAAAACACGCATAAGAACAAAAAGTTATAAACACCCGAATAACAAGTAGCAATGAAATATTACTACTAAGAAGCTAAGAATATGACCATATATGATATCATAACAATAATTATGATTCTGTAATAAGTCAATAACATTATTTAAATCATTATACAGGAGGTTCGGACACTTACGAGGCAAATCAGACCTAAGGTAAGGGAAATAACACAGTCTAATTTTTATCTGAGATTGTTTATACTTTAGTATTTACTAGGGTGTATTGTATCATCCACATCTATGTTTCCTCAATATGTAATATTATTTCAATCCACCTACAATTTTTTAAATCCAATTTTACCCTTCGGTGAGTTTTTAGTAAAAGATGTGAAAAGAATCTTTTGTCATTTTTCGTACGAGGTACTTTTTGACTTTTCCGACAAAAGTATGAGAAGAATGTTTTTTTAACTTATACGGCATTAATGGATTTTTAAAACATTATTTCCAAGAAGCTTCCTTTACAAGTTTTCACGTTTATTTATAATCAACTTCTTTTAGTTTAAAATTATATGACATGTTAAGAAAAGAAAATGTTTTTGAAGTAGAAAGGATATTTTCCTCAAGAATGGAGTTGAAGTGTTTTATCAAAATTCTTTTCCATATAAGATAATATAGGGTTCTGTTTCTATCCCTATTGTTAAATTGATTTGATTATGTTGTGATGGAATTATTTTTTTGAATTCCTTCATCTTATATGAATTGTTTTATGATGTCATGTTGTTTAAGAACCCCATTTTTATTACATGGGTTATGCAGTGATGTATGATTTATGATATTGTGGCACACAAAAGAATGGTATCATTATGAGATGGGTGGGACCAATATCTCCCTCCAATGCATTGGATAAAGTCTTTATATCTCATGAGATAGACATGGTTGGAATGGAAGGTTAAACCGATTCAGTGAAACAGGACTGAAACGAGGAGTGAACTCGGTTCAGAAATGGACTTTTTCCACTAAGATAGTCTTGGCAATGAGTCTTGACTAACAAGAAATGATTATCTATGATTATGTGTGTATGCCACAAAGTTTCATGTTTTCAGTTATGATTATTGGGATTACATTTTACTACTATTATTTATCACATGTTATGAAATTATGATTTCTTTTGGAGGTTAAGATTTCCAAAAGTTATGTTCTTATGTATATGATGTGATTGATATTTATTTTGTTTACCCTTACTAAGCATTTGAGATCACCCTTTTGTATGTTTTATTTCCCCAGGTCCGGAAGAAGGTTATTAAGTAGGATATGCCAAAAAGGGACTCTAGATATGATGAAATAAATGAGAGGTAAAGTAGATGCTTTATGAACCAGTTGTTTATGTTTCCCAGTTTCTAAAGACTATATACCTATACGGTCCTTTCCTGGTTTTGTTATATGTTGTAATAAGTGTGCTCAAATTCTGAAGTAATGAAAATGTATGTAAAGTATGGGTTGTTATAGTTGGTATCAGAGGAAAGGTATAGTCAACCTTTGGAAACTAGGATGTGAAAGCCTTAGTAAGAATCCTAAGGATAAGTCTAAGAATAGAACACAATCTTAGTGTTTTAGAAATGGCCAGGAAAAACCTATGATAAGACCTTAAGTGTTAAATTTTATTCTTGATTATATGGTTTTCCTATTATAATTAGTGTTGCTCATACTATTATTCTTGGTTTTAGTCAATGGCTGGAACCCAAAGGAACCGTGTTAATGCGGAATGCGACGGGCAATGCAATGATCGTCCCCCTGAGAAACCAAACGTTATGGGAGTTGGAATGCAAAATCTTGTAGCCATGCTCACACAACTTTGTCAGGCTATGAATCATGCAGGACTTCCAAACGAGAAAAGGAAGAAGCAACATTCTGTTAAATCCTTCATGAGGTAGCGTCCACCTTCTTTCAGCGGGTCTACTGATCCATTAGTTGCTGAACAATGGATTAGTACTACTGAAAATATATTTTTAGTTCTTCAATGTTCTGAACATGATAAAGTCATCCTAGCAGTGTATCATTTAGAAGGAGATGCTGATCAATGTTGGAATCTTATTAAGAATACGAGGAAAAGGGATGAAATTGAGTCCATGGAATGGGATGAGTTCAAGAACTTATTTTTCAATAAGTAATTCCCTCGTATTCTCCGAACAAAGATGGTGAAAGAGTTTCTTGAACTGAAGCAAAAGGATGATGAATCTGTTGGTACTTATGCAGCAAATTTTACAAGACTTACAAGGTACGCTTCTGGTGTTATTATCCAACCTGAGAGTAAGATCGATCAATTCTTTAGTGGCTTAAAACAATGTTTTCGAAGGGCGTTAGCCATAAGGGACTTCAATAGCTATGAGGAAATCGTTCGATGTTCTCTCAAAGTCGAGATGGAGATTGGAGTAACCCATCAGTAATATGGGTTTGATAAGAAGAGGAAAATAGAATTCAAAGGAAAATCTAAAGAGCACACTGAAAAGAAGATGAGTTTTCCCTTATGCTCAAAGTGAGGAAGGAAACATGGAGGGAGTTGTATTAAAGGGACAAGTAAATGTTTCAAATGTGGAAAGGAAGGTCATCGGGAATTTGAATGCCGCAATGATGGGAAGAAGATGTCTAATGATGAAAACAAAGGAAGGGACACACATAATGAACCTACTACACTTCAATGTTTCAAGTGCAAGGAGATGGGGCATTATTCCAATCAATGCCCAAATCCAAGGGTTGATGATGATGGTCGACGTCAACAAACTCTTAAGGCTAAAGACAAAGGAAAGTCACATGCAATTTCTATCAGCAACGTGGAGTATGATAATTATGTGGTGAAAGGTACACTTACCATCCACTCTAAAGTAGAAAATGTTTTATTTGATTCTGGATCCACCCACTCCTTTATTTCTGAAGAATTTTCTAAGGATATCACCGTATTACCTCAATAGTTAGATATTGAGTTAGTTGTGACAACCCCTAATGGCACAACAGTCGCATCAAAAGTTTATAATTCTTCTCCGATTGAAGTTTGTGGGAAAGTGCTTCCTACAAATCTTGTGATCCTTCCTATAGTGGAATTTTATGTGATTCTTGGCATGGATTGGCTTTATCTACATGGATCTCATATCAATTTCCAAAGAAGGGAAGTCACATTTCATATTCCAGATCAATCTATGATCATCTATTGATGAAAGGATGACCATAACCTTCCAGTGGAAATTTCTTCCATTTTATGGTTATTGACTCCACTAAATGAAGGTTATTTATCTCAAATGGTTGGTGATAAACTCATGATTAAGAATATGCCCATTATACGGGAGTTTGATGATGTCTTTCCGGAGGAATTACCAGGTCTCCCACCAAATCGTGATGTTGAGTTTTCAATAGAACTCGTACCAGGTGCTTTTCCTATTTCAAAGACACCTTATAGAATGGCCCCAATTGAGTTGCAGGAATTGAAGAAGAAACTCCAAGATAATCTTGATAAGGGGTTTATACGCCCTAGTGTGTCACCTTGGGGAGCACCTATTTTGTTTGTTAAGAAGAAATATAGATCAATGAGGCTCTGCATTGATTATCGAAAAAATTATAAGATCGCTATCAAGAAAAAATATCATCTCACACGCATTGATGACTTATTTAACCAACTATGAGGATCTCAATACTTTTCCAAGATTGATCTTCGTTCAGGGTATCACCAATTAAGGGTCGAAAGGGAGGATATACCAAAGACGACTTTCCATACAAGGTATGGACACTATGAATTTATAGTGATGCCATTTTGTCTTACTAATTCCCCTTCTATCTTCATGGATCTGATGAATAGAGTCTTTAGAGACTATCTTGATCAGTTTGTGGTAGTCTTTATAGACGATATTCTTGTATATTCAAAGTGCAAGGAAGAACATGAAGATCACTTGAGAATTATATTGAAGAACCTGAGAAAGGAGAATCTTTATTCCAAATTTACCAAGTGTGAATTTTGGCTTCAAAGAGTTTCATTTTTGGGTCACATAATCTCAAAAGAGGGGATATATGTGGATCCAGCAAAAATAGAGGTTATCAAAAGATGGTCGAGACCAACAACAGTGACTGATATCCGAAGTTTTCTCGGTTTGGCTGGATATTATCGATGTTTTGTGAAAGATCTTTCACGATTATCTAATCCACTCACCAAGTTGACTCGGAAAGGAGTTAAGTTTGTTTGGATGGAGGAATGTGAAGAGAATTTCATGGAGTTGAAAAGAAGGTTATCTAGTGCACCTGTGCTCACACTGCCTTGCAGTAGAGTAAGGTTTGTGATCTACAGTGATTCATCCAAGAAGGTTTTGGGGTGTTTTCTTATGCAAAATGATATGGTGATAGCTTATGCCTCACGATAGTTGAAAATATATGAGCAAAATTACCCAACTCGTGATTTGGAGTTAGCTGCGGTAATCTTTGCATTAAAGATTTAGAGGCATTACCTTTATGGTGAAAGGTGTGAAATTTATACTGATCATAAAAGTTTAAAGAATATTTTCACACAAAAGGAGCTAAATATGTGTCAAAGAAGATGGTTGGAGCTGATTAAGGATTGCGAATGCTCAATTCATTACCACCTTGGGAATGCAAAAAGGTGGCGATGCATTAAGTAGACAAGACCATGCCAGTTTATCCATGATGAGGATCACAAAAGATCCAATATTTATGGATTTAAAAAGGATGAATCATGGAATTATAATGAAAGGGGAAAAATTGTATCTTTCTCAAATGAATGTTCAACCATCTATACATGTGAAGATTAAAGAGGCACAGAAAGAAGATGTCGAGTTACAAAAGAAGGTGAGAAATTTTCCTGAATTCAACCTTGATTGTGATGGGATAATAATGTTCAGGAATCAGGTTTGTGTTCCTCCCATCCTTGAATTAAAGAAGGAGCTGCTGGATGAGGCTCATAGTTCTTCATTCTCTATTCATCCTAGAAGCATGAAGATGTATAGAGACCTGAAAGAGTACTTCTGGTGGGATGGAATGAAAAGAGATGTTGCTGAATATTTCTCTCGATGCTTGGTTTTTCAGCAAGTTAAAGCTGAGAGACAGAATTCTAAGGGGATGTTACAACCATTACCCATACCCTAATGGAAATGGGAAAACATCACTATAGACTTTGTCACAGGACTTCCTAAAACATCCAAAGGAAATAATGTTATCTGGGTCATAGTTGATCATCTTACAAAGTCTGCACACTTCATCGCTATTAGAGAGGATTTCTCTCTAGATCATCTTTCCAGGATTTATGTGAAGGAAGTTGTAATATTGCATGGAGTACCACATTCTATTATATCTGATCGAGATTCGAGGTTTACCTCAAAGTTTTGGCGAAGTCTTCAGCATACTCTGGATACAGAGTTGATTTTCAGCACTGCTTATCATCCTCAGACAGACGGTCAGTCTGAGAGAACAATTCAAACTCTAGAAGATATGTTGAGAGCTTGCTCTATGGATTTCAAAGGTCGTTTGGATCAACACCTACCTTTGGTGGAATTTTCTTATAATAATAGCTTTCACTCCAGTATTCAGATGTCTCCTTATGAAGCTCTCTATGGAAAGAAATGCAGGACTCCAACTTGCTGGGATGAAGTTGGGGAAAGAAAGCTATTAGGACCTGATATTGTTGATGAGATGTTCGAAAAGGTCCGATCTATTCAACAACACATAAGAGCAGCTCAGAGTCGACAGAAAACTTATGCCGACAACCGAAGAAAAGACCTAGAGTTTGAAGTGGGTGATGAAGTGTTCTTACGAATATCTCCCTAGAAGAGGGTCATGAGATTTGGAAAGAAGGGGAAGTTGAGCCCTAGATATATCGGTCCTTTCAAAATACTAGATCATGTTGAGAAGGTAGCTTACCGATTGGTGCTTCCACCGAATCTATCTCAAGTTCACGAAGTGTTCCATGTATCTCTCCTGAGAAAGTACATACCTGATCCTTCACATGTACTCAGCTCAGAAGTTGTACCGCAGGAGCAAGATCTTTCTTATGAAGAACAACCGATAGAGATTCTAGATCTTAGTGAAAAATCCCTACGAAACAAGACCACTGGCTTGGTAAAAGTTTTATGGAGGAACCACCAATTAGAAGAAGCTACATGGGAGCTTGAGGATATGATGAGGGAAAGGTATCCTCATATGTTTGTTACAATGTGACGAATTTCGAGGGCGAAATTCATTTTAAGGGGCGTAGAATGTAACACCTGAGACTTTTATGAGAAATATTTTGTTTTTATGTTATATAAATCATCAAAGGAATCTTTCACTGCACGCAATCGCGACCTTCCTCAATAGCGTGTGTAGTACGCAATACTGAGTTCCACTAAACAATGATATATTATTATAATATTATAAACTAGTCGTTATGAATAGTATTAACTATGTTTTAAATTTTACAACATTATTATTCATCATACACATTTTCTAGAACATGGTAAGAGAACAAAATAATTTTTTTTGGGTATAATAAGTATTTAAAAAAATGCAGTTTTGCCACCTTTTGATGGTGCACCCACATTAAATCTAGTTTTTGACACATTTATAAGTTCAATTTGAAAAAATAAAATTCTTCTTTTGAATCAGGATATAAAAATTTACTTCGGATAATTTTTTGATATTTTTTGATAACTTTCATATTTTCATGAATAGTAAAAATACGCTAATTTTTTATTAAAAACAACTTTTTTCATTGAGATAATTTATATGGTTAAATTATAATATTGAATGGTTTTAAAGTATAGATAGAATATATTTTTACCATTTAATATAATGTATGTCATTAGCATTAATTTCACATTGAAATCATAGGTAAAAACATTTCAATCTTTGGCAATGTTTTAACTTCTAAAACCCATTTTCTTAACAACGGGATTTATTTTAAATTAATTACTACAACTTATATGTTTTGAATTTTGAGAAATGGATTCCATATTCAGAATCAGTGGGTCCAAATTATGTTAATAGGCTACTTTTTATTTTTGGGAATTATGAATAGTAACTATGGTAAATTTTATTTACCGTAGTTAAAGGTAGATCGGGTAATTAAGGGTAAATATAAGATTATAAAATTACCCTAACACCTTCAAAAAACCTATTTGATTACTAAAAGTCGACCCATATCACCTAAGGGTCGGATTAGATTCATTTAATAGACTTTTTCAAATGAAAATAATTTAATTATTATTAAAACCAAAGAATGTGACAACATGTCACTTTCTTAAATCTTATAAGTATAATAATTTTAATTTGGTGTTAAACTTAATGAAACTTCGAACATGAATAGTATCCAGAAAGCTAATAAAATTATCTACATCATAGAAATTTATTTAGAATTTTTAGGGATTAAATAATTATCATTAATTAAGACACAATAGTGATGTTGAAATTATTTTATTAATTAAAATATCAAATAAATGGTTTTAAAATATTAAAATAATTATTATATGCACTATTTAATGTGATCCTCTAATTTTATAGATACATATGACATTTTATTAATCTATTAAACCTTTTAGTTCGAAAATATCCTCTATATATATTTTATTTAAATTCAAGTAAATAAATAGTGTCAAAATTGACACTATTGTTATTTTATAAAAATAACATATTATAAAATTGTTTAAAAATCACAAAAATATTTAAAATTTATAAATTAAAATTTATATGGTCTAAAATGTCATGAAGTGTCAAATTATGGAAAATTCACAACACATATGTAATTATTAATAATAATTTAAAATTTAGAATATTATTACCACAAATAACATCAATATCACTCATATATTGATATGTTATTATAAGTTTGAAACCACCCTATTTCAACATCTATCCATCCTATGGAAAACGAAATCATCGCGCTTGCGTATGTACGGAATACCGTCTCCACGTCATGGTGTAATCTATTTTCCCCCACCACCTTACTTGGATGGGTATAATGGTGTAAATAATTACTATATATGATTATTGTAAAGTGATATTGATTCTGAAATAGTATACCTACACTCCAATACAATTCCACGATCATGGGAACAATATCATCGCTTGTGCGTACGTACGGAATACCGTCTCCATGATGTGATGCGATTCGTTCTACATGATCTTCATTGCATAATGATTATATAAATGAATTGAATGAATAAATATGATATATAGTATATTAATACCATTCTGGAAATGATGTATCTATAACCTAAAGAGAAGAATAAGAATTTATTCGACAAAACACGCATAAGGACAAAAAGTTATAAACACCCGAATAACAAGTAGCAATGAAATATTAGTATTAAGAATCTAATAATATTACTATATATGATATCATAACAATAATTATGATTCTGTAATAAGTCAATAACATTATTTAAATCATTATACAGGAGGTCCGGACACTTACGAGTCAAATCGGTCCTAAGGTAAGGGAAATATCACAATCTCATTTTTATCCGAGATTGTTTAAACTTTAGTATTTACTGGGGTGTATTTTATCATCCACATCCATGTTTATTCAATATGTAATATTATTTCCATCCACCTAAAATTTTTTAAATCCAATTTTACCCTTCGGTGAGTTTTTAGTAAAAGATATGAAAGGAATCTTTTTTCATTTTTCGTACGAGGTACTTTTTGACTTTTCCGACAAAAGTACGAGAAGAATGTTTTTTTAACTTATACGGAATGAATGGATTTTTAAAACATTATTTCCAAGAAGCTTCCTTTACAAGTTTTCAATTTTATTTATAATCAGCTTCTTTTAGTTTAAAATTGTATGACATGTTAAGAAAGGAAAATGTTTTTGAAGTAGAAAGGATATTTTCCTCAAGAATGGAGTTCAAGTGTTTTATCAAAATTCTTTTCCATCTAAGAGAATGTAGGGTTATGTTTTTATCCCTATTGTTACATTGATTTGATTATGTTGTGATGGAATTATTTTTATGAATTCCATTATATTATATGAATTGTTTTATGATGTCATGTTTTTTAAGAATCCCATTTTTATTACATGGGTTATGAAATGAGGTATGATTTATGATTTTGTGGCACACATAAGAATGGTATAATTATGAGATGGGTGGGACCTATATCTCCCTTCAATTCATTGTGTAAAGATTTTATATCTCATGAGGTAGACATGTCTGGAACCGCAGGTTAAACCGGTTCAGTGAAACAGGACTGAAACGAGGAGTGAACTCAGTTCAGAAATGGACTTTGTCCACTAAGATAGTCTTGGCAATGAGTCTTGACTAACAAGAAATGATTATCTATGATTATGTGTTTATGCCACAAAGTTTCATGTTTTACATTATTATTATTGGTATTACATTTCACTACTATGATTTATCCCATGTTATGAAATTATGATTTCTTTTGCTGGTTAAGATTTCCAAAAGTTATGTTTCTATGTATATGATGTGATTGATATTTCTTTTGTTTACCCTTACTAAGCATTTGAGCTCACCCTTTTGTATGTTTTATTTCCCCAGGTCAAGAAGAAGGTTATTAAGTAGGATATGCCAAAAAGGGACTCTAGATATGATGAAATAAATAGGAGGCAAAGTAGATACTTTATGAACCAGTTGTTTATGTTTCCCAGTTTCTAAAGACTCTATACCTATACGGTCATTTCCTGGTTTTCTTTTATGTTGTAATAAGTGTGCTTAAATTCTGAAGTAATGACAGTGTATGTAAAGTATGGGTCGTTATAGTTTCTATACCCAAGATCCACTAAATTCCAAGGTGCATGCCCATAACATATCCTCTAACATGTGGATAGTCTGTTCCATATGCCTATCTATCTGAGGGTGAAAAGAAATTTTGAGTCATAACTGGGTTCCAAAACCATGTTTCAATCCCCTCTAGAATTGTGAGGTAAATTTTGTGTCCCAATATGATACAATAGACCTCATAACTCCATCAAACCACACCACCTCATCCATGTACCTCTTAGCTAAGACATCCAATACGCCTGATTCCTTGATCACTAAGAAGTGTGTAGATTTCATCAACTGGTCCACTATCACCCATATAGAATCATAACCTCCTTGATATTTGGGTAATAATGTGACAAAATCAATTAATATTCCATCCCATTTCTACTCGAGAAAAACCAAGGGATAAAACAAACCACCAAGAACACGATGTTTGGACTTTACCTGCTGCAAAACCAATCACTTCTCCACAAACTCTGGAAATGACTACTTCATCACAAGCCACCAAAACATCATATTTAATACTTGTTATATCTTGTAAACTTCTGTATGTACCACCACGGGTGAGCCATGAAACTCATGAAGGACTCCACTACACACTTCTTTGGAAACAAAAAACTTTCCATGAAATAACATCTAGTTCCATCCTTCCTCCAAACACCCATCCAGAGAATCACAATGGCCAACACCATCATGAAACACCTTTGCCTTTTAGTTTCCCCAGTGAGACTCCTCCACCTAATGCATTATAGAAGGTTTCACCATCATTTGAAACAAACATCGTTTACCACCATCCACTCATTCATCTAAGTGCAAGGATGAAAACTCCTTAATCGCTTTCTAAGCATATATAGATTCCCAAACAACCTCCTTTTTTGACATTCTGTTCAAATCATCGACCATGAAATTTACATATCTTGAGGTGTAATATATTTTAAAAATAATAGTTTTGAAGAAACTATATCCACCTCCACTATCATAGATTCAGGTCACACTGGGAAAAGATATACCTCAAACTCTAGTGATTCGTGAAGACCACAAAGCACTCCTAAATGAGTTAATGCCACCAAAACCTCAGTGAGAAAACCACCACTACCAACTCCAAATCATGGGTGTCATAGTGACTCTCATGAGGACGTAACTACCTAGACCAATAAGAGATCACTATCCGCTAATACATCTGCACAAATCTTCTACCCAGATCGGAAGCATCATAAAACAACTCAAACATAACCCCTTCCTAGGGAAACTAGAGAACTATGGAACTGACCATAATCCCTATTATGTAACTGAAGGATGTCAGAAATTGATCACTCCACACAAACTCTTGGTCCATTATAGAAAAATATGTCAATGGGGCTTCAAATAGAGGTAAATCATGTACAGACCTCTGATAATAGCCTTCCATACCAAAAAAAAGGCAAAATTATGCCTCATTCTTGGGTGATTCTAATGAAAAAGAGGCTTCACCATTGATGAGTCTAACAAAACAACCTGCTAAGACACTACATGCCCCTAAGAAATGTATCTCTCGTGTCTATAGCACACACTTTGACAAATTTCCAAAGAGATGGTGGCATCGAAGAACCTTCAAGGCAGTTCTAATATGCTCGATGTGATCCTCCTCTGCCTTTGAGTATATTAAGATTTCGTTGATGAATATAATGATGAACTGATCTTGAAACTCATAGAACATGGAGTTCATAAGCCCCATGAACATATAAGGAGTCTTCGTAACACTAAATTTCATGACTAAAAAATAAAAGTGCATATACCTACATCTAAAGGTAGTATTTGGGATATTTCCCTCCTTCACCCCCAACTAGTGATATCCATACTTAATATTGATATTATAAAACCAAATATCCCCTCTAAGTTGGTCAAAAATATCATCTATCCTAATAAGAGGGTAACAGTACTTGAATATCACCTGATTCAACCTCCGGTAGTCTATGTAAAACCTCAGACCATCATCCGCCTTCTTGGAAAGCAACACTGGAGCACCCCATCGTGACTCACTGGGCTGTATAAGATTATTATACATCATATCATAAAAGTAAATACTCAACTCCCATACCTTATAAGGTTCCATCCGATAAGGATCCATCACATTCGGAAAAGCACCAAGCTACAAGTCTATCCCGAACTCAACATCATATCGAATAGGTTTCATCGCAACCTAATTAGGGAAAACGTCCAGGAACTCCTCAACAAACCTGCGAAACTCTGCCATTTTAGCATCAAGTAATTCTATTAACACCTCAAACAATAAGAAAATAAGGTGATTTTCATGTTTATTGTCCACCTAATAACCCTACAAGCCAATGAAACCCACCCATTAACTATCTACATATGAAAACATGAATCCCCTCTAGAAGTCATCGATAAAATAATGTACTTAATAACACCAGTTAATTAAAAGGATCAAATCATATGGCTAAATATGTAGTAAGAAGATATACACATGGGACGGATGAAGTCCCATCATCAGTATACACCCCAAGCACACATCAAACAAGCTGGTTTGGCCTCCAAATGGCGTACTCAACACCAACGGAATTGTAAGCCTCTCAATGTATAGTCATAGTGCATGGTTTATAGTGGGTGAAATAAAGGATTGTGAAGCTAATAAATCACTAAAATCACAAGCAAAGGTACTAAAGAAACTGATCATACCTCTAATGATCTCTGGCCCTGCTGGAACTGTTTACTCCACTATGTGAAACCGACCACGCCCAGCTCCTCTGCCTCTCTGCTGACGATAGCCTCCATGTCCATTCTCGGGTCATCATCTATTAGGATGAGGGACATCCTAAGGTTAGCCTATAACTTCTCCATCTCCCCTAAGCGGAGAAAAATCATGTTGTCCCTGCTATAGAAATTGTCTCACTAGTAACTACTACTGCCGCTAATACTGAGCTTGTCCACCTCCTACAAACTGAGCTTGTGTAGCCATGAGTAACTTATTCTGAAGATAGACACAAATCCCACAGAAGAAAAAAAATTCCCTTAGACCACAGGAAAGAAATTGAGACCAATGGCACCAGAAGACCGGAAAGGAATCTGCTAAGGTCATCTCCCCACCGATCAAAACCTAAGAAATCCTAACACCTAAGATCTTCCACAGATAACTCTACCTCTCGAAGAACTCCACTGGATCCCCTCTCTAGTTAGACCTCGTCTTGATTTCATCTACTCGATCACCTTTTCCTTCCTCTGAACCACCAAATATGTCAACAACATAAAAGTAGTAACTGCATACTGGATAGAAGGGTGGACTGACCCCTTAAGATGTCTCGCATGAGACTCCCCATCTGGAAAAGGATTTGGGGAAAATGGAGAAGGTCCTTAAACATGATCCCAATCTCCCAAACTAATATACTCCCCTTCTAAATGGAGATTATATCCAACCTCTTATCATCAATCATGGTCAATGAAAGGAACTATGCCTGAAACTCCTTCTGGAATTCAACCCATAAAATGTCTTCCTCTTTCCACTCTCCTAGATACATCATCCACTGTTGATGTTTATCACCCCACATCTAACAAATTTATAAAGGGAAGTTTTAATCTATTAGGTCCCTGAATAGATCAGAGGCAATCTCCAGCTCCTATAGCCAAACTTAAATCTCTACATCAGAAACACTTCCCTCATACTGTCCAAAATCCTTCCACTAGAAACTACACAATGTCTTCTTCCAGTTATCATCCTCCTCAACCTAATCAACCCTACAGTGATCAACCAGATCAGCCTACTAAACCTCTACTATCTGAGCCACCTGAATACAATGACCAGGAGCCATAACATAAAGGAAAACAAATATTTCCTAAGCCTGAGTAGCATAAAATTTTATTAAATTTTATTCTAATTCATTTTACTTGTTTTTTTCACTTTAACTTTCCCAAAACTACCCAATTCGAATAGGAACACTGGTCCCTATGATTAATGTACCTATCCTAGGTCTCTACCCTACGAGTATTTATCCCTTACTTAGCCCTTAAATGAGCTCATATTACGTGCAATGGATCATAGAGGGACCCAAAATCTTGTTTCCTAGCAAGCCTCCCTGGCCTATGTCATGCACCATGGTAAATTAGAACTCTTTCCTAACATCCCATGAAATCCTAACTATGCCTAACTCAAAACATCATTCTATATTTAAACCATCACCTCAGATATCATTATTTCATGACCCCTACCACCAAATATAACCCTACTTGGCTTGCAACGATGAAAGGAAGATAATGACCTCGAGTACTACCTCCAATAGGCCCTGGGTTGGAAACTTGCACCAAGGGTGTAAAAATCTCACAATATGGGAGGCATTACCCATTATATGGAAAAAAGATCAGGAGATATGATGGATCATCCACAAGAAACTAAAATACATAATATAAATCAATCCATAACCATCCAACATTAATGTGTAAAATAGAACTGATACAAACACAAAAGTCTCCAAATTAAATACCCAAAAGTAAATCAAAACAACGACCCAAAAATAGTCAAGATCTAAGCTTTTAAGGTCCAGAACGGTCTGTAAAATCCTCATAGAAACTTTAAAATAGTTTTATATATATAGGGTGAGCATACAAATATACTAAGTAGAAAACCAAAGTCTCTCATGAACAGTGTAATAAGCATACTAATTCCCATATGATAAAATTGTAGAACCAAGCAGAACCTAAATGGGTATACTAGTCAAACCCAACCACACCAAGTAACGCGCACCAAGTAACAAAAAGTCATGTAATATAATATAAATCACATCCATAATAGGGTACATCTCACCACTTTCCACTAATTATCCGCTCTTATTCCCCAATGAAAAACATCATGACACTCCCACCTCTTCCGAATATACCATATAGCATCCCACCAACACACACCTGGGCCTCAGAACACATCCCACCCTATAAACACCTAGAACTCACAACACATTTATCCCACACTTTCCTAGACTGCACAACACATCTAACCCGAACGCACCTAGGCCCCACAAAAAATTTCATATCATCACGAAGACACCTAGGAAAGCACATCACAACTCATCCCGAAGACACTTTGGAAACAAATCACCTCACCTGTAGACACCTGGGCTACCACATCTCACTAAATACTTCCCAATGAAACATAGGCCATAACCACATAGAAGAGGAAGAAAGAAAGAGCGAGTGGTCAGTCATCCATCCTCTCATCAGGGCATTGGGAAATACAACCCCCACATGACTATACGGGTGGTCAGAACATAGTTCCCAATGTGGTTTGGGTGAGAATAGAAATCACAATGAAAATAAAATTATATACGTATATGATATCAAACACTCATGCCTAACCTATGGTTTCTTATATGAATAACCAACTCACTATACTTCCACCTTTTCTTCTACCTCTAAATTAACAACACCACACAAAAAGACATAAAACTCATTTCACATTCCCAAACAATTTATTTTACCATTACCATTCTATTAACCAAACAAACCCAGGACATTGAAAACTTTATTAAACAATTATTTATTCATTCCATCACTTCCCAGGAAACCACTAATTAAAATACACATCAAGAAACATAGTAAAATTCATTTAACAAGGTTAAGGGCCTTATAAATTAATTCAAGTCCATATTAAAGACACATCCTTCCACGAACTCTGTGTTTAACACCCATTCATGATATATCATATATCGATCTCTAGATATGGGGTCAGTATTTCTACATTTTATTAATGATGAAGAACCCATACCAATCAATATTGTCCTTATTAAAAGTCATACTTCCCAAACCACCATACTAACCAAAACAAACCCCCAACTCACAACCACATCCGACAACATAACATAACACAACTAGTTCTGCATCCCTGTTGCATAATCATTCCACCCCCATCAAATCCCCACTATAAAACCACATTCCATCCACTACCCCATACGTACAAACCACAACAAAAAAATTTATAGGTTCATAATAACATTTACCACATCCCACTCCTTTTATTTGGGGCGTTACCACACAAAACAAAATCTAGGGGAAACTAATTCATTATCCAAGTATATGTGGTTAGCCAATTTTCATTTTTGAGAGATACCAAAAAAATATCAAGAATGAAATAACTACAACAGATGTATCCATTGAAAAACAAATCCACTAAGGACCACATTTTTGAGCAGGGCATCAATCCCAAACAATCACAATATCACAATTGATGTTGAAGTTGAAATAAGAATGTGAATGAAACCCCATTTTCCCCTCAATTTCAATTAAATGATTCTTTATCTTCATTTAGGCTATAAAAAACACTATTAATAGATAAAAAAAGTAAAACCCCTCTCACACGATGCACAACAGAGAGAAACAAGGGGAATCCTACCTTAAGGGAGATTTTAAATTCTTGTTCACCGTAGGGTAAAGAATAATTCTCACAAATCACAACCACACCACAAAAACCATGGATCACCCTATACCACTCAAAGGCTTGGTCAAAAAACAACCCAACACACCCCCAAACCAAAAAAAACACTGCCACATCAGATCTACAAGAGAATTACATAAGAAAAAGTATGTGAAAGAGAATAGAACTCTCCATGGAACACTAACGAACACTCACCAGGACCAAAGGATCGAAGTGGGAGGGAAATGGCTCAAAGAACACTTTGGGGAACCTAGGGTTTCCCCAAAATGAGAGGAAAAAATAAAAACATGGAGGAATGAATGATGTTTTTTATGAAAACAATTAAAACTGCACATAATTGGGGTATTATATGATGTCTAATCCCCTTTAACATTGTATAGTACCTAGGGTTTGGTTTTCACCAAAAAAATGTACCACCTCTTCATTTTATTTTATTTTTATAACCCCGAAATATTACAAGATGTGAATCTATTCTTCACACCGAGTAAAATGTTTTAACGATTTGAAGACCCCATGATAATCCATGAAAATGGATTTCACATTGTTAATTTGGTTACATGATGTGTAAACCCCCTTCTTCCAACCTTTAGTAACCAAACTTCTCCATCCTATCTTTGAGACTCCTCTAAACACTTCCAATAACCAAAACTCACAAACAGGCCTGGAAGGCACAGACCATTATAGAAAATTCCTCCCTTTTCCCTTCACATGTCCAAAATCATCCCTTATCTCCATGTCAATCATTTCTAAACTATCCTTGATTCCATTTTTTAAGAACATTTATTAATGTGATATTAACACTATCAAATACATTTTTTTTTCAAAATGAATGAAATCAATAAAATTTATGATGTACAAAGAATTCCAATATGGTAATTAAAATAAAACTGTTCTCTTTTCCAACCTAATTTCATAATGTTTTCTGAAAACATTTTACCAAAAATAGTCTCAATATGTTTTACTTTATTGAATAGTTGATCCCCCATTAGTGGAGATAGTATTGCACCTTGTTTGGTATTCACATCGAATGTTGCTGTCTTGGATCGGTGATTATGTCATCGAGGTAAAAACAAAATTATATCCAAAAGACATAGTTTTCGAGGAATGTTTCAATCAAATTGATTTTGTGCACTATTCACAAATGGGACACCCTAAATTTTCTTTAGTGTTATAGCCTAAAAAATTTCTATAAGTATGAAATTCATTTATCAACATGTATAGCATGAAACTCAATGTGAATTATTTATTTCTATGAACATAATACACTATAAAACATGTATCATAAATAAATTCATATATTCGGTCACTAAAGAAAAATTGAAATCAATAACATTACAGAGTTTCACTCATATAGATATAAGAAGAGAAAAACATAATGTATTTTCTCTTCAAAAATCACCATGGTAGAAAGTTACAATTTAGCAACATGATGGGAAATGTACTATGAGTAATTCTCTATACACCAAAAGGATTTATTCCATATATAAATATTTCAAGAAAATATTTTCTCGACTCATTTCCAAATTCAGGATACTCATAATCAATTTTCTTCCAATAATGAGAATCTACTAAATGACATAGGTTCGCATATTTAATTCTTGTAACTATATATCATGTCAATTGTATCTTAGTTTCTGAGAATCCAATTATTCTTCTAAACTATGGAATTATACAAAAGTACCATAAATATTACAAAGTACTTGATTCATTTTTCTTGTATCGATCTGCACCACACATAGGTCATTTTATGATTGATTCATGGTCCTTACGAAGAAATATGTAATCTGTTGGATAAGCATGTATTATTTAAGAGTTAATTCCCATTGAATGTAGCATTCATTTATCATCATATGTTAAACATTGAAGTTCATTTTCTTCTAGTAGAATATCATTCATGAGACCAAGTAGTTTTGTAAATCTTGTGTTACTCCATTCTCTGCCAGCTTCTAGATTATATAAATTCAATGCAGTTGACATTTTTGTATATTTATTAAAACCTATATACAATGGTCACATATAAAAAATATTTTACTTCCCAAACAACATTGAAAAATCATGAAGGTCATCTTAAATTTCAATTGTCAATTTTATTATGTGGTTTCTATCATCATTTACACTAGTATTAATATCAAATGATCCATAAACAGCAGTATCATCCCAATATGTGTGAACGTTCAATTTTTTCCAATGTTTAGTCCAAAATTTATAGCTCTGATCTATTTCGTGAAAAATCAAATGTTCTTATAACTCTTCCAGACAAATTTTTCTTGAATAACAATAACATGAACAATGAAAAATGATTTGGGATGAATCATACGAATGCTCAATTGAAAACTTTATGAACTCTTTAACTTCAAATTCATGCTCTTTTTTCATACGATTAGAATGAAACCATTTTCTATACATATCCATCCTATTAGGTTCATTAAATATTCATTTTGTATAAAAATAAATAAATACACATTAGATATTCATTATCCAAGTTGAAATTTATAGATAATTATAATAAGGGGAATCAAATATTTGATTATTTCAAATAATTTCAATACTCTTTAAAAGAAGTGGGTAATTAAAGTTAAGAAAATAATTTCTCCAATATGGTTTGTGTTGTCCTCTATATTAATCAAAAATGATAATCGGTGTCTCGTATGGGATGACTACTATTTGGAGTAGTTCAAGAAATATAGGTGCAGGTCCAGAAGAGATGGGAGATGAGTATCAAGCAACAAAATTCAACAATAAATCTTCTTTATATGAATCTTATGAGGATGAATCTTGTTTCCATAAATATAAATATTTTTCTACTGGGAGTTAGAGAATCATCAAACAACATTTAATACTTTCTTTCCTAAAGAGAAAAAGTTTTTTAGTCACACGATGGTTAGATAGATGATTTGATCATACAATACATGTTCACAGTGACCTTACTCTTTTATACCCCTTTCCCCATTTCCAATGGGTTGAGATACATGATCACCTTGGATAGAGTATTAAAGAACCACTATCCCTTGAATAGAAAATTTATTTCACCAAGAATACAATATTCTATTATAGTGTAAATGGATGCATGACTTCCAAGTCCTTATTTTAGACACTATGGAGAGGCTCCTGGTTGGTATAAATAGAAAAAAATACATAAAACATGTTACCTAGAATGAATAAAAGAATAATTGGATGACTTGGATTAGGTAAATATATTAATATATAATAAATTAATGATCTTATAAATATGAAAGTTTTATAAATACCATGTTAAAAACAACCTCTTTCCAAAACACACTCCAAGAGACCAAAACTTTTTAAATTACAAGATAGTTATTTAATATTCCAAATCTCATCTCAAAATCACTTTCAAAATTCAAAAGGCCATTTTTTGAATATTTAAAACCCTTCTTGAAATTCGATTTTTTTAAATTCCACATGAAAAGTGACCAATTTGTTTCAAAACACACAATGGGATGTGAACCCCGTTTTCTATAAAAATTATTATCATTAAGTGAAAGTTTTTTAAATCATATTCAAAAATAGTAATAATAAATTAAAATTTTAAAACCATTTCCTTTGAAAGATGTACAGATTGAAATGTTTATAACTTTATAGTTTCACAAAGTTCAATCCATCATTAGTAATATCGTGATGGTATTAATTTTATAGATTGATATAAAAATTTATTAATAATTATTAGGAAAGAAGGAAAATTATATATATTGATAACATTTCTATAAAAATAATATAAAACCTTATAAGGATAAAAAATATATATTATATCTTCATCTTATTTTCCCATATATTATAGGAGATATTTATAATGGATAATTGTTTGATAAATAATTAAATATTCTTGATATGATACATAATTTTATGTTTGATCCATCTCTATAACATGTCTTAAAATGAGAATTGTATAAAAAGGTTTCTTTTAGGAGAGAAGTTTTTATCAGTTCTTTTTTTTAAACCTGAAAAATAAACATTACACTAATCATGGGTGGTATATTTATATAAATAAAGTATCCTTTTAAAAATATTTCTTCAAAAACACATAATAACATATAATATATGGTTGGTAAAAAACATTTTATATAAATATACCCACTAAAAGTAAATAAGTTTTATTTACCAATAAAAATTTAGTTTCAATATCTTATCATGTTATTATGTTGTGAATGTAATTTTTAAGAGGCAAGTGGTAGTATATTTTCACATAGAGAAGTTATGAATTTAATAAATGATTTTCAAATTATAAATTTTTATGTTTTGAGGTAAACATATTTGAATACAATTTTTAAAAAGTTGACCATGAAGAATAAGACTCATAATATCACTATTACAAAAACAAAATTTCTTTATATATGTTCACTACTAATGGAGTTTACTAGATTGGTTTTATTAAATATTCATATAGATATTTTATTGGAATTATATCATTATGTAATAACATTAACAAACCACTAAAAATATAGTAAACATAGGTATTTATTTTTTTATTTCATAAGAGATATTATAGAATCCGTTGTTTTTTATTTTATTAGAATATTTTTAAAGTAGTATAAGAATACATTAAAATATGTCATGTTAATCACAAATCATTTCAAAATTATAATTTATTCATATTGCATGCATCTGAGACATGAAGTGAAATGATAATTATCCTATTATAGTTTGACTTAGAGTTATACCAAACCAAGATTCATCATGGAGTATTATAGGTGGTGAATAAATTTTAAGGTTATCTTAGGAATGATTTTATATATAGATATAGATTGAGCACGTGAGATATTAAAAGAGTTTTGTGTTCTAGTTGAACCCAAAATTATACCATATGGAGTGTCATATACTCTGATTTTAGTATATTTATATTCTATATTTCCTATTCAGATATCTATATTACCTAAGGATCAACAGTATACCTAGAATGATAACATTTATACATTGATAAATTTCTTATGATGGTTTTTAGGTTAAGCTAATTTGAGGGTGGATGGGGATGCTTCTAATCTTCTCATAATTTTTCTACAGTCAAGATGGGATTTTTTTAAGCTGATATCACAATTTATGGTATATATATTAAATATATTATGTCATAAAGAAAACAATTCATATATTATTCCATAAACATGGGTATATAATATGACATGGTATAGAGATATCATACCATAAACAATCCTAACGTGTTGTATGATATGGCTATTACTTAGGTGTCTAGAAGTATGATGAATGATTTTTAGCTTGATTTATCTGTGTCTGAAATAAGATATTTTGAAACATAGGGATTTTATTTGGGTAGATTCTTGTGGTAGTTGATGTCCAATAGAAGTTGAATTGTCTAGAATGTGTGTGTTGTGAAACCAGGTGTGCATGTGATCATGTCTCGATGATGGATTGTTGAAGTTATATATCACATAATGTTTTTTCTATTAATGTTATGTATGTTTTTTATAGAATTAGTAAATAATTTAGGTTCGAATAATAAGGATGTTATTTTAGAATGAATTTCACATTCATTAAATTTTTTTTGTTGAGAAAGTGAAATCTATAGGCAATAAAAAAATATCCATGATCAATGGTGGGTCTATTAAAAAATTTTGAAGGCAATGGAATTGGTTGTCTTGCTAGTCATCTCTATAATTGTGGGGTGGGAGCCCTTATACAATTGATTAACTTGAAATGTGTAAAGTGAAAATATTTATGAATAGGTTGATCTTATATTTTCTTATTTTCTATTAATGATTTTAATCTTAAATTATTTAATGAAATCAAATAAAGCAACAACATTCATCCATGGATCTATGTATAAATTCAAAACCATCAAAAATATTTTTTGTTGTTAATTGTGTGTCTTTATTGAAAATGATTATTTATTTTCCAAGTGATCTGTTTGCTTGAGTGTGTGAGGGTATTGATCCATGGTGGCCATTATGGTGAAAAATTATCTCAATGATTGGGGTCATCAAAGATCATGGTATTTTTCTAGTCACAATTTTTTTAGATCATTGTTTTGTACCTAAAGTTTCTACAAGTTTGCTTCCACTAATTGTTGTTTTCTAATCACAAAAAGTTGTATAATATATTTTCATTAATAAAGGCTTTTAACACATTATATTATTCTCTTTATGTGACATTATTTTATTTATAATCTTTTTATTTATGGGGAGTTAAAATTTTCTGATGGTATGACATTTTAAAAAGTAATGATACATATAGAAAAAAAATAATGGGTAAAAGATTGGATTCAATATGATGAAAATGGATGACAGGAGGAGTCACTAAGAGTATCATTTCTAGATATGAATTTACACATTTCATACAGAAATATTTGGGAGAAATATTCAAAATAACATGAAATATGAACTAGATAGATTCATTCTTTAAAAAATAACTCAAACAATCCCCACTTAACCACAGAAACAAATATCATAGAAAAATTAACCAAAATAATGGGCTCTTCCAAAAAATTTCCATTATTTTTAATCACCATTATTTGATAACATGTCTAAAAACACATTTTTTAAAAGTAATCATGCAATTAAAACATTAGAACACATTACTAAAAAAATGATAAAAACATATTTAGCAACTCTTTCATGAGTTTAAAACACATACCTCTCCACTATAATTGATAACATTTCTATAAAAATCAACAATAATTTAAAAAATACTCCTAAATAAATTTTTTGAAACCCACCAGTTTTGAGATCACACATGATAGTCAAAATCATTTAAAAAAACCATTACGCATAGTTTTAGAGTCCACATAATTCACAATCCCTTTTCCTACTAATGAGAAAGGATCTATAGTTGAGCATATAGAAATGTTTTCCCTATTAGTTAGGGGGTATTCAAGGATATTTAAGAAGTATAGACTTTATGTAAAAATTGGTACTTAGGAGACCAGGAGTGACACCCTTATGAGCAATGTGGTCATACGGGTGACATGCAATCATTCATGCACCATGGGGTCATCTGCTCTGTGTGAAGGAATGGTATCCATATGCTTCACATGATTCCTTTGAAGTCACATGAATAGGAAATAACATGAGGGAATGTGCTTGATCTGAAGGCTTGGCAGATGATGAATTCAAAAAGAAACAAAAATGATGAAACACAAAAATTGCCAGGCTATTATGAAATATACAGGCAAAAGAACCTTATGTGGAACCCAAATAAGAAATCAATGAGTGAGGAGGAGGAGAAAAGAACATACCTTTGATTAGAGATTTGATTCGTCTGAGAGAATGAAGTGATATCACGAAATCTTGGATTCTTTTGATCCTTGATTCGAGCCTTGATTCGACCCACAGATTCATTTGAGCCTTGATTCAAACCTTGGATTTGAGGAGGAGGAGGAGTGTCGGCAACCTGTGGCTTCCATAGAGAGCTTGAGATATCGCAACTAAAATCAGTGTGTTAAGGTTCTTTAAATAGACCGAGAAACTTTTATCGGCGCTTCCAAAAAAGTGATGATAAAGATACCTTTTATTAGTGCTAAATTAATAAGTACTCATAAAAGCTATCTTTATCAGTGTTTTTTAGCGCTCATATATAAAAATAAATAAAAAAGTTATAAATATATTTATAAAATTATATATTTATTTATTATAATTTAATAATTATTTAAATATATAATTATTTATTTATAATTATATAAATACTTTTTTAAAAAATATTATTTTTATTTAAAATTATAAATATATAATTTTATAAATATAGTAAATATACAATTATAAATATTTTTCGTTGTAAATATTTTTATAATTATTTATTTATAATTATAAATATATTAATATAATTATATATATTAATATAATTATATATATATTTAATAAATATATGTAAATATAAATATAGTAAATATATTCAATATTAAAATATATTTATTATAAATTTATTTATATTATTATATATATTTATATATTTATATATATTGTAATATATATATATTAATATTAATATAGTAAATATTTTCATTATTTAAATATTTTTATTATAAATTTTAATTATTAAAATATTTAATTATTTAATTATAATTATATAAATATTTTCTAAAAAATAATATTTATGTATTTATATCATTATATATATTTATATAATCAAATATATATATATATATATATATAATAAATATATATATAACTATAAATATAAATATAGTAAATATATTCATTATTTAAAAAAATTGTTAAAATTTTATAATTATTTAAATATATATAGTTATTTATTTATAATTATGTACATAAAGTTTAAAAAATATTATTTATTCATTTATAATTATAAATTTATAAAAATATAAATATAGTAAATATATATTTATAAATATATTTATTTATAAATATTTATTTAGAAATATATTTTTGACATTATTAATGAATATATAATCTTAAATGCATATATGTTAAAAATGAGTGAAATTGAATAATTAAAAATGAGTACATTTTAAAAATATTGAAAAAAGGATATGTTTCGTTAGTTAAATATAAATCATTTAAGAAATATGGATATATGTTGAAATAAAGATGAATATATATTAAAAATATTAAAAAATAGTAAATAAATAATACAAATCATTAAATTCGAGAAAAAATAAAAAATAAAAAATATTAAAAATGAATAAATAATAACAAACTGTAATAATATTATAAATAAATAAATAAAATTTAATGATTAAAAAATAATATATTAAATTTATCATGTTATAATAAGATTCTAAAAAGAATACTAAAATTTGAATAAATTGCAAAAAATATTAGGTGTATGTGTTTTTATATAATATTAGATTAATTATGTAAATATTTGTGTATGTGAATTGAATATAAAAAATGCATTAATTGCATATTTATATGTGAAATTAATGTAACACGCATTTGATATATGTTAAATTGGAAAAAACAAATGAACTTCAATTATGTCCATTATTGGATGTAGTTAGTCATAATTTGTAATAATATTAATTTCTAATTATAAATAATTCATCACAAAATAGAAGACTTATTTAATGTAAGCATTAATTTTGTGTATTATAAGAATCATATCATAGTAAATATTATATACATTTATGTGTGTGTGTGTGTGTGAATATATTTCTATATTAAGTGTATTAAGGAATGATTATGTATACAAAACAATAAAAATGAATAATAAATTAATATGTTTTAAATTATTACATTTTATTAATTTTCTATATTTATATTTATTATTTATTATTTATTACTATATATAATAAATATATATATATATATATATATTAATATTGTTAATTTTATTAATAATTATTTCATTAATATAATTTTCAATCATTTTGTAATTTGTTCATTTTTATTTATATTTTTTGTTTAATTATAACAATTATTCATTTTTTTTGTAATTATTACAATTTATTAATTATATATATATAATATATACTATTTTTTAATATTTATAATCTTTATATATGTATATTGAATTTATTCATTTCTATCAATAATTATTTAATTAATAAAATGTCTAACATTTTTTTGTAATTAACTATTTTTTATTTTTTATTTCATTAATTATTTCATTTTATTCATTTTACATATCTATATATTTAATATATACTATGAATTATATTTATAATTTATATATAAGTATATTAAATTTATTCATTTTTATCTATAATTATTTAATTAATAAAAATTTTAATTCTTTTTTTAATTTACTCATTTTTAATTTTTTTTGTTTAATAATTTCATTTTATTTAGGATCTTTATGAGCTCTATTTTTATCACTTGTAAAAGGTGCCATTTATGAGTGATAAATAAAATCATCAGTGCTAAAAAAAAGCACTGATAAATGATATCTTTTATCAAAGCTTTTTTATCACCGATAAAAGGTACCCTTTATCAATGGTTTTTTAGCACTGATAAAGGGATCCTTTATGTGCATTTTTTTCTAGCGCTGATAAAGGTCAACATTGTTAAAGGACTATTTTTTAGTAGTGTTTCTTTATGAACACAACCCAAGTCAGATACCCTTACCGACGATAATTTTTTTTTGTATTCTGAGTGTTTTCCCCAACATTCAGGTTGGTGAGGAAAAATTGTTGGCTACACCCTCTTACCCATTCTCCTTACCATATGTTGTATAATGTATTAGATTTGTAGATGGTCAAATGAGATATGGTGGGTCATGTTTAACAAGAGTTGGTCACGAGCATGATGTCCTTCAATTTCATGATATCGTACTATATTGGATATGTTATGTGTGGATGAGATGTGACATGTAGATATAGATTTCATATGAAAAAGATGATGTGTTGTTGAATTATTATATGGTTATAGTAATATAATTAATTGAATAAAGCTTGTATGGAATTTTGAACCCTACGTGTCGTTGGGAAAGGTTGGGTTATGACCCAACCCAAATCAAATATTGGAGGGAGTGATCACAAGATCTTTATTATTGGGTTCTAAGAGTGATAAATCAAAGGGGAAGTGGTTGGGTCACTCGTTTTCATATACTATTGATATTATATTATTAGTCTTAGAAGTGATACTTGGTGAGTAATCCATAGTGAGGTTGGGTGATAGTTGACAAGATATTTTCTTGTTGGTTCTTTTGTTTGTTCACTAATTCATTAGTATTCCTCTTCCACATTGGTGTAAGACGTATCTGGTATGATCCAACTAAGTATACATGTATTCTCACCTAATATATATATATATATATATAGTTTTTCTTATCCACAAGAGATGATTAGTGATCAAATAGTGAGTTTCTAGATCATGGAGTTGTTCAAGAGTTGTTGGTGTTTCATGGTTTCTAATTAGGCCTTATTCTTAGATTTTTTAGTTGTTTTTTCATATATGGAATTACATTCATGTATTCAAATGGTTTATTATATATATAATGTTGTTTATTGGTGGATTTCATCTTATCTTTTATCCTTAAATTTTTATATTGAGGGTAATAGATCCCATTTTTATACATTATATAACCTCAGTTCTAGTCTCCAACTGATGTCTTATTGGAGGTAGACTTCGAGGTTTATACTCATCTTCACTACCATCATAGGTGGTTTACCACTGTAGGGGGTCGTGAAAGAGTGGTATCAAAGATTTTTATTGAGAGATAGGATGGGGATTAGTGTTTATAACTAGTGAGGATTGCAATAGTTATTGGGGAATCCATATCAGTTGAACTTGGTTCATGATCTAGTCCAATAAGATCTTCTAGGATATTGGATTTTAGGGCCCCATGTGATCTGATATTAGGACCATGAGTTTAATAAATGAAAATGTGAAATGTTGTTGTTTCGTAGGTAGATACCTATGGAAGGTATATGAATATTTTTTTTTGCACTTTTTTTGGAAATTGTGTGTTTTTTGGGAAATTAAATTAATCTAATAAAATGGATTTAATTAAATAAATTACATACTTATAGGATTAGGATTTCGGTTTTTTTGTAGAGATATCATCTGGTCATCATCCTCACATGGTTCAGGTTGGTAAGGTTCAACAGGCTAACCTTGTTGACTATAAGAGAGTTAAACTAGCTGAGGGTGAGTTATTATAGAAGAATATATTCGAGTTTCATCATTAGGGGGTGGCCAAGTATCAGGGGATCATCTCATATGTAAGTTCAAGGAATTTGATGGAATATCTTGAGATTTTTTTTATTATAATCTAATCTAGTTGATGAGGAGTCTCGTTCTCAACATTTGGAGGAGGTGTTTTGTCCCTTAATTCTCTATGTAATCAACCCATTTGCATTTTTATGTATTTGGAGTTGTAGAAGAAGGCTTAATTTATTGAGAGGAGTAATTATCATCCATGTTCTTATTGACAGGGGATCCATAAAATTTTATCAATGGGTATATCTATTATTTAAGGATCCAAGTCATTTAGACCATTGGGGTTTTAGCTGGCTGAGATTTGGCCTCATCAAATTCCTTCCTTTTGTTTATATGGGGGTAGAAAATTCTTGGCATCCACTAAGAGATCTATTTGAGTGTAATTATTATTTTATAGGTCTAAGTAGAAATTTATTTTAGTGCATAATCATTCAAGGAGGTCAATATGGAATATGTGGATAGGTCCCTTATTAGACTCAACAGCAATAGTTGTCCTAGAGGCCATAACGGCAGCATGGGTAATAGGTATTTGTTTAGCCATGGGGGTATGGATATGGAATACTATAGCCCCATTATCTTCCTCCCTTTCAAGGTTATAGTTTTGAGCATGGCCAGGGGGTGATCATCAGCATCGAGGTATAGGAGACAGATATGGACAACTTTATACTATGGATGTGTCGGGCCCATGGGACTAGATATTTTCTAAGGTATCCTTTTTTTATCATCTAACATGGGTTATGTTTTTTTTAGATAATTACACTATTTAATCACACCCAGAATTTTTGTACCTTGGGACTCATATTTTAGTGCCTTACAGTTCCCCAGTCTGACTGAAACTTTCTTTTTTATTTCAAAAAAAGGGTGGCTGAAATCCACCATAGGAAAAACATGGAACACTAAAGCAGGATGAAAATGATATAGTACAAGGTAATATCCGTGAACAAATTAAATTCACTCCAATGGAAGCACACCCAACCTATCATAATTAATTAACTCCTCTTCTGACCTCCCAACTTAGGGAAGTGAATTTATGTAAAAGTTAGTCTCCCTCCAACTATGGTGGACAAGATGCCCATGACTGGTCTCCAAAGGGTATCTCCAAATCACAGAAACCAAATCCCAAGGAACCTCATAAACCCTGGTGACCCATATAACCAAAACCTATGAATCTGATTCAACTTCATACACCTATAGACTAAACCTCTTACAGAACATGAGGCCAGTATGAAGTGCATGATCCTCCACCCCCTAGAGAGTTACCCAGACCAAAAAACTCATTGAACATAATAAAAACTAATCCAACAGAGTCACAAATCACCCCACCTCCTCTCACGACTCCATTCTTAAGAGAACCATATATATTAAGCTAAAAATCACTGATAGGAGGACTCTTTCTAATCCATGTACCTCTTAGTCTACCAATGTAGGGTTGATTGAGGAGACTTCAAACCGAAGGCAATTTTCCACCTTTCATAATCGAAACTAATTCAATAATAATAGCCCACACCTTAATTTGTAGACATGAGACCAAGAAATAGGATCACAATCTTTTATGATTATGAGCCTCCCAAATCACCCAACAAATGGAGGAGAGAATCACTAACTGAGGTTTTCTTTCCATAACCCTGCTCACCAAACCATAAAACCATGAAGTAAAAAACCATTAGAAAGCAAACTAAATGGAGTTGAGCTAGGTCTGGAGAGTGAAAAGAGATCAAAGGCTTGTTTCCCACTCACTTTGGAAGAAGATGTGCGCTGAATATTTCATTCATAGATGCACACAACAGTGACCCAGTAATTGACTACACTAGTTGGAGGTCGTATGAGTCTGTTTGATGTGTTAAAGGGTTCTATGATGATGATGGTGCAACATCAGTCATCTATGATTTCTATCTACTTCAATTACAACCATATAATTCCATTGTCATCATATAAGGGTTTTATAATGTGTATGTATTATTCATTTCATCCAAATAAATGTTTTTTTTACAATGAGGAGGGACAACATGCGATGTTCATTAGAGATATGGATCATCAAATGGGTTATAGATGTTTGGAGTTGTTTTTGTATTAGTTAAAAGCTTTGTCATTGGATTTAGTGGAGTCATGGGTGGTGGAGTTTCCTAGATTCAAGGATGAGTTTCTTTATATTTTCTTTGAGTAGGTTGTGGATTTACCCCCTTGACATGATATCAATTTAATAATATAATTATAGTGTAATTCCTCTCTAATATTGATAGATCCTTATCATATAGAACCTTGTGAGATTTTCTATTTAAGGATTTATATTTATTATCTGATTTATAAGGCTTTCATTCATTCTAGGGTGTCTTTGTGGGGTGCTCTAGCATTGTTTTCTAAGAAGGTGGATGGTGGTATGAAGTTTTGTATAGAATAACTATGGTTGAATCAAGTGGTGATCAAGAACTATAAAGACCCCAACCCTAGTAACCCATTACATTTGAAAAAATAAAACACAAAATATCATTTTCTATGATAATTCCATTATTCCATTTAGCATTTTCCTACAAACCAATCATAATACACATCTTGTCATCTTAGGGAAAGGAAACATAAGAAAGGGGTGATCTCTAATGCACAGTAATATAATATGTATAGTAGGCCATAGCATGAATAAATAAGTAATAATAAATATATAAGGGTAAATAACTTAAAACACAATCCATTTAATCAATATCATGATCATGAAGTATAATATAGCAGTGGTAAATGATAATAAAATAATTCCATATAAATAATCACATGGGTTTGAAACTTATCAATGTATATTATAAATAATCGATGAATCACATAGAACATAAATAACTATTCTCATAATGAAGGAATGCATAATTATAAACATCATAACCAAACTGGCAAGGCTATGTTCCAATGCATCTTACATAAATGGGTAAGGCCTCTATCAAATACCCGAGATAGTTTATATCATGACACTTATCAATGAATCAAGGGGTAGTGGGCCCCACCTATAACTTTCTATGTCCAGTGCATTCCTCATATGATCAGGGTGAAACATAATTAATAAAAACATTCATATTGAAAAACTATCATATTAAATGTTAATAATAAACCCAATAAATAAATATAATCACAACCCAACCAGAATAATATGGTGAATGGTGTCAAAATAGTATAACCCCGGTCAAATTGATCATAAAACATCTATATAAATAATAAGGATTGTATCATTACAATATATTACTAATTGATCATAAGTAAAATTTAGGTTTTATCCTTTATGAATATGAATACCATATGAATTCTGTTAAAAATATTATTGAGAAAAAAGTGATTTTAACATTAAAAATCACTTTTTAAAAAGTAAAAATTTCCATAATATTAGGAAAATATTTTATTCAAAATTAACCTTGTAAAATTTTATGGTAATATTTAAAATAATACTTTAGGATAATTCTTGACATTTGGTATAAGTAAAAAAATTCTATTGATACTGTTGTAAAAAAGGTTAAAAATTCCCCTGTTCGAAAAATGATAAGAAGAACCCATTCAAACCATTTTGAAAAAATTAAAAAATTGAAAACAATGTCTTCAATAAGTCATTTTTATAAATTTACAAATATTTTTTAATATATTTTTAGAAAAAAAATTGATATGGATGAAAAATGATGTTCGACCGAAGAGATAAATAAATTGAGTTTTTTTTAACATTTCCTCAAAACGTTTAAGTACCAAAGAGAGTAAAATGAAACTTTTCCTGGAAACATCATTAATAACCAGTGGATAATAATATAAATTATTTTTAAGATATAAATATCAAAAAATTCCCCCAAGGAAGGATTAAACATAAACAATCTCGAAAAATGATGAGATTGTGAAATAAACCCTTACCGCTTTTGTAACATTTGAAACGTAATCCCTATAAAAACAATAACATAAAATGAAACTTTAAATACCATTAATATAAATATATTCATAATATAACATAACCATTTTTTAATATATACACCAAAAAAAAAATAAGCGGTGTATATGGCATACGTCTCCTAGAAGTAAAAGTGAGATTAGAAACCCTTACCTTAGGTCTGATTTCCTTCATACGTGTCCAAAATCCTGTAATAAATATATATATATATATTATAAATATATTAATAAACCAAAATCATATATTTCATTCCATATATTATTTAATTATATTCTTTATAACCCATTTATTTGAAATTCATTTTTAAAATCACTATTTCATGTGACAAATGCTTCATTTTTTCATATATGTTTTGGTTTGGTATTTTCGGCCATTTCACATTTATCATGGTTGAATCATCTCCAAATTGTTAATAATGATTTATATATCATAAATAATCAATATATAAGTATATATACTGGTCCATAAGAGTTAGATATGTGAAAATGAGTCGCACTATACATGGAGATGGTAGGTCAAACATATGCAAGAACATTGTTTCAATTTTTATAAAATATGGAATGTAAAAAAGATAAATAATTATTCACAATTATAGAACCATTATTATATCAAATGTATCATTTATATTCTTTAAATATATATTTATTACCTTTCATGTCAAAATAAATTGAAAAACATTTGACATCGTTTTGTGAAGGTGGTAATCCACACGTATGCATGAGCCACATTATTAATTTCCAACAGATTAGAAGGTAATAAGTTTTATATTATATTATAATTCCACAAGTATATTAATTTCATAAATATATTATAAATATTTTAATCTCATAATTATATCCACCCATGAGAGGCTTTGATGGAAAACTAATTAAATCAGTTCACAAGGTGGTCGACCATCGTACACTCAATTGATGGTTTCGTTTCCCATTTGATAGAATAGAAGATGTATATAGGTTATTATATTAACATAATAACATATTATTATATATTATATAATTTTTTTATTATTTTATCATATTTTGAGTACATTTTATGGAGTTATAAGATGTAAAAAATTAAAATGCATGGTTAGGGACATTACATCTTCTTCAAACAGCCTCTTCAGTTTTATACCAAGAGTATTTCTAGATTATATTTATGATCAAAAAAATACTTCTGATATGTGGGTATTTATTTTATGAAGATATTTTCTAGAAATTTTCAGGAAAAAAATATGTTCATGTGTGTATAAGAGAGGATATGAGGTGTAATTTTATAAGTGGGGGAGAGGATACACTAGAAATATTTTAAAATAAAAAGTGATACCACATTTTCCACCTTCCAAAAGTCTCTATAATGGATAATTATCAAAATATGTATGATATAAGATCTAAATATTTCCATAAAATATAAATTTGACATGTTTTTATGTCATTTTAACCATTATTTTTTATTTTAACCATTGGTAAACCCATTTTACCCTAACCGTGATAATTATTTTTTACTATTTTTACAATTCATTTTGAGAGAAAATTAATTATACATTATTATCTAATATTAATTTTTATTATTCCAAATATTTAATACATTTTTCCAAATTCTATTAACAAATTTGGAAAAAATTAATTTAAAATTAAACCAACAGACGCAATGAAAATGCAGTTTTCCAAGGAGAAAATTCTCATAAGTATAGAACATTTTAATATCAAAAATCTAAATTAATTTGATTAAAATGACCATAATTGTATTTATTATAATATAATTGAACTATGTTTACTTTTAAAACAATTTTAAATAAAAAAATAACTTTTTAATTCTTTAAACGAAATGATAGTTTTCAATAAAAACCAATATCATCACTATTAATCGAAAAATTAATCTATTAAAAAAATATTGAAAATTTACTTTAAGAAAATTTTGAAATGATTATTAATAAAATTAAATGTATTTTTCAAAATAAATTATCTAGAAGTGGTAAAAATTAAATTTAACAAAAGTTCAAAAAATGTGATGAAATCTTATTCTATAAACAATATAGTTTTTTAGAAAAACTTTAATTTTTCTTTCCAATTTTTTTTATTTTATTTATAATCAATAAATAACCACTGAATTTATTTTATAAATTTTTAAAACATATAAGTTTTATAATTTATTTAGTCCTATTCATACCCCTAAATTTAATCTCTATGTTATAACGATATACTATATTACAATTCATTTAGACTCGGGGTTGTGTGTATTACAAGCTATAGAATAGCTTAAATTTAATTGAATTTATTTATTGGTATATTTAAGACAAGTGTTTCATTTCACATCCATTTTCAAACAGAGTTTTATTCTATTATAATCTCGGGGTGCTACATTCAACCCCCATTAAATAAATTACACCCTCACAATTCCATTTTGGTCGTCATAGGTCTAACCATTTTTGAAAACCCATAACAAAAACGGGTTAATAAAACATACTATTAATAATATAGAAAGGGAAGTATGGTGGTCATCTATAATAACACATAACTAGGTTTTGCATTAGGAAAACATTATTGGGAATTGAAAATATGGACATGTAATAAAATCATAAATAATTATGGAGAGTCATAAAGATCAATGATCACAGGTGAATGATCAAGAGAATGTGAATGACCACAAATACATAAATATATGATGAGTAAATAGACCATCAGTTCATCCAAAATGAATTTACTAGGATAAAATGTTTGTTCTAATATCCTTTTACTATAGTTGGTTAATTCTTTTACTATTCAGACTAAGAACATAAGTAAATTTACTTGAAAAGTAGAATTTCAACTTTTAATTAATTTCCACCACAATATTATATTTCTTTCCAAATTATGAGTATTCGAGATAAATGTTTCTTGAATGAAGCACTAAAATTAACTTTTACCGGATCATATGATCTATCAAATTGTGACAAGTCCTTTTGTCGTTCCCATAACATTTACTAAAAACAAAATGGTTAGCACATGTTATCCAAAACAATTCATTAATCTATAAACATCAATAGTAAAACCCAAAATTCAACTTAATACATTTCATAAGTGTCTATCAGTAAAATAATTTAAATAAAAACAATTTCATACTAATCAATACACCACGAAAGTCTATGGTAGGTGTTTCACCCTTATCGCCCTTCGTCTGTGGGTTCAATCCTCACAACCAATTCAGATACTCTGTGTTTTCACCAGGAATATGGTTTTTATTTTTCTAAAACTATATTAATATAATTATTATAATTTTTTCAATAATATTATGAGTATCCTAAAAAATAAAATTGGTCAGAAAATCACTTTTTAACCACAAGGTCTTCCTATAGAGATTATTTTTCCCCTGAAATAAAGTAATATTAATTGACTATTATTAAATTCATATAAATGATCATATTTACCCTAAAGGTTATCAATTCCTTTAATATAATACCCAAAAATTGTAAATTCATTCTTCCTTACATAAATTTTTCACTAAAACATATACAAAACCAATGGGTTTTATTTCCATAAAAGTATCCCAAAATATTCTTAATCTTGATAAAATCTCATCACATAAAACCACAAAAAGGGGTGTTCAAGATATTGAACTTATGATATACCTTAATCTAATAATTCCATGATGGCATACACAAATATTAAGTTAATAATTCATGAATACATATATACTTCCAAAACTAACATAATCGTTAGATGTTTCGAGAATCTTATAACCAAAATACAATTGGTAAAAAACTTATATAACCAAATTATTAAATCCAAATCCATAAGAAATTTATACATTACACTTTGGATATATTAATAGTATATGTTTGACCTTGATCCCTTTGATTATTATAAGGTGTATTCTCTTGATACTTGGTAATTTTTTTCATAGTGCCCTATCTCCTTATAATTGAAACACTAAATATTAGAGGCTTCTTTCTTACCCTTCAATTCAAATTCCTGATTTTCTTTCACCAAAAACTTGAAGAAATCTTTCATTATATTTAATCAAGTACAAGGGTGTTCCATTACACAGTTATCACATGTGGTAAAACACTTATTTCCCTTCTTTCCCTTATATTTTTTTTGGTTTTACCATCCTTTTCCTCTCTTTCTTCCCTTCAAATCTATAAGACTTGGAAAATTCTTTCTCTATATTTATATCACATGATACTATGTCCTTGTATGATAATAAATTTAGGGTGACTAGTTCCATTTGAATTATTGGCCTAATCCCATCAAAAAATTGTCAATCTTACTCTTTGGATTACATGAATAGTTTTCAGAATTCCTTTCAAACCTTGTAAAGTTGGATTCATACTTAGTAACATTTTCATATTCCTTTTTTCATAGACTCAATAATTGTCTCTCCATATCCATTTCTTGTTCACGAGGAACCTATTTTTTCAATAATACTACTATAATATCTTTCCACTCCATGCTTGTTATTTCATAATCATCCTTACTCTTTTGAATCAATGGCCACCATTAATCTTCATTCCCTAATAGATGATAAACTCACATGAAAACCTTCTCCCTTTCATTACCTCCTAAAGTGATAAATATATTCTCTAAGGAACATATTCATCAATCTTATACAAATGGATTTTGTAGTCTCATTAAATTATGGAGCATCTTGAAACATGAAGTGGTCTAACATTGTTACACCAAGTGATAGATCAGCAGGTTGATCTATATGGATCCGAGGTCTTCTGCACCAGTATGGTTATAATTTGACCAGTTATAGCTATATCTCTAGCTCTAGCTTCATTATCTTTCCCATTATGGAAATCCCTACGTAAAGTACATGTATTGATATAGTTCACATTCCTTCCTATAGGTTCCATTTCTAAATAATGGAATACACACAATTAGGTTATAGTATTATGAAACATAATGTATAATCCAAAAATTAGTAAAATACTTAAAATAAATTAAAAATGTATGCATAGATAATCTTAGAATCATAACATGGATTTTTTGGGAATGTTTTAAAATCATAAAAATATTTTCAAATAATTCATAATGGTTTGTAAATAAAATGTAAATTATCACAATAATATCCCTAAGCAGTTTCAAACCTGGTGAAAATTAAGGACCATCATTGTGCACAAAGTGAAGATCGAGTCAAATCCTAATGTGCCCTTTAGAATTTATTACATCGAGGTACAACTATTCCAAAACTATGTCCACTTCTAGTATTCAGATAGGTTTGTATTTCTAGGAAGAAACAACATAATCTCCTCCTCACCAAAAATTTAGGACTTTCTTTTATATGTATCATAAAATTATATCTTATGGTTATTTAAACTAATATATGTTTTTATAAATCTAGTTCCAAAGTTTTATACTAAAATTACTCTTATACCTACTGTAAAGACCCCAACCCTAGTATCCCAACATCAGTGGTTACATTATTACATGGGCCTAAGATACAAGGAATGACATCCAAAGGCACTAAATAGTTTAGTAGTGTTGGTATACTAAATACATACTTGAAACTAACATTAAATTTTAAAGAATTAAATAAAACAACGTATTTTATTTAAGAACACCATTATTCCCTTCAGCATATCCCTAAATATCAATCATAATACACATCTTTAAAACCTATAGAAATGAAACATAAGAAATGGGTGAGATATAATGCTTAGTAAGGGAATACATAGAGTATAATATATCATGAATAAAAAATTCATAGTAAATATGGCTTGTTAAATAACTTGAAAATATTCCATTTAATCAATAACTTGAGCATGAAGAATAATATGGTAGGAATAAATGATGATGAGATAATTCTGTATAGATAATCACATTATCTTGAAAATTATTTATGGATATTATAACTAATCTAATAATAACATGGAACATCAACAACTAATATCATAATGAGGTAATTCATAATGTTATACATCATAATTATACCATCAAGGCCTCAGGCTAAGACATCTTACATAAATGGGTAAGGCCCTAGCCAAATAACCAAGCTAGTTTGTCTCATGAGACCTATTGATGCATCGAGGAGCGATATCAGAACCAACCATCACATAATAAGTATAATTCATAACATATATGAAAGGGGTGAAACATAATCAATGTAAACACTCATATTGAAAAAATATCATATGAAATACTAAAGTTACCTTAATCAATAAACATAATTATAAACCATCTGGACGAATATAGAGAATACTATCAATATAGTACAACCCCTTTCAAACTGATCATAAACCATCCAGAGAAATAATAAATATGGTATCATTAAAAAAGATTCCCAATATATCATAATTAAAATTGGGTTTTTCCAATTATGAATATAAATACCATAGAATTATATTTAAAATACTCTTGAGTAAAATATCCTTTTCACTTAGAAATCACTTTTAGAAATTAAAATTTATAAAATATTAGAAAAAGGTTTTATTTAAAATAAAACAGGAAAACCTATAAATTAATCATCAAAACAATGATGGTAGGTAATTTTTTACATGTATTATAAGTTAAAATAATTCTTTTGACACTATTGTAAAAAGATTAAAAAGTAGCTTGTTTGGAAAATGATAAGAAAGTTCCATTAAAACCATTTTTTGAAAAGTAAAACATGGGTAGATATTTCTTTAAAAAACATTTAGATAATTTTAAAATAATTTTTGAGAATATTTTTAAAAAATAGGGATACGGAATAAAAAATATTTTCGACCAAAGAGAGAAATAAAGCCATCCTTTCTTGAAAACATTTTCAGAAAAAACTTAAGTATAAAAGAGATAAAGATAATTTTCTTATTTTAAAACTTTATTAATGACCATATTAGAATGAATATATTATATTTAATATATAAATATCAAATAATTACACCAATGTAATCTTAAACATAAACAATCTGGAATAATGATGAGATTGTGAAATAAACCTTTTCCACTTTGGTAACTTTTGAATCATAATCCCAGTGAATTAAATAACTTCAAATAAATTATGAAATACAATTAATATAAATATATTCCTGATATAAAATATAAAATATGATGTATATACACCGCACTAAGGAATTAAGTGGTGAATATGGAATATGTCTCATTGAAGTAAATGTGAGACAAGAAACCCTTACCTAAGGACTGATTTCCTTTGTATATATTCATAACTAATTTATAATGGATATAGATTTATTAAAAATATATTAAAACCCATAATAATATATTTTATATCATCAATGATTTAATTATAGTCTTTTTTGACGCTTTTATTAACAAGTCATTATTACAATCACTGTTTTGGGTGATAACTGCTCTGTTTTTCATATATGTTTTGATTTAGTTATTTCAATAATTGTACTCTAATCTTGGTTAAATAATATAAATAATGTTAAAAATTATTTAAATATCATATATAATCCTTATATAAGTATTTATAATAGTCTACAAAAGTTATATATGAGAAAATGAGTTACACCATTCATAGACAGTAGGTCATACTTACGCATTAATGTTGTTTCTATTCATTAAACAGATGAAATGTAAAAAAGATAATAATGTTTAACATTTTAGAACCATTATTATATAAAATATTTCATTTATATTCATTAAATATATCTTTATTATCATCCATTTCAAAATAAAATTAAATACATTTAACATCACTATGTAGAGGCAGTAGCCCACACGTACGCACGAGCGATTTAATTTTTTTCAAAAGGATCAGAAGGTAAGAAGTTTTATATAATAGTATAATTAAAAAATTATATTAATTTCATAAATATTTTATAAATATTTTAAATACATAGTTTTATTTATTAGTGTGAGTCCTTTATTAAAAAGGAATTACATCGGTTCGTGAGGTGGTAGTTTGTCATACACAAGATCGACAGTTTTGTTTACCATTTGATGGAAGAGGAGATGTATATAGGTTATTAAAATAATATAATATAATATTAGTATATATATTATATATTAGTGTTATTATTTTATAATAGTTTTATAAGATTTTATTTATTTATAAGAAGAAGTAAAATGAAAATGCATGGTTAGGAACATTACCTTCTCTTTCGACAACCACTTTAGGTTTATACCTATAGCCTCCCTACATTGGATTTATGATCAAAATAAGGATTATATGATATGTTGAAGGATTTAAGGAAGATAATTGGGAATTTATTTTCCTAGACAAAATTATTTTGGAGTGTGAAGATAATGGGATATGGGTGTCCTTTTATAAGTGGGGGTGAGGACACACTTGGAATTTTGGAAAATAAAAAGTGATGGCCATGTTTTTCACTTCCAAAATACTGAAAAAAGAATTGTTACAGGAACATGGATGATATAAGATCTATATATGGATGTAAATTAAAATTTTTATAATTTTATAGGTAATTTAAACCCTTATATTTTTAGTTTAACCCCAATAAACCAGTTTTAACCTTAACCACGATAACTAATTTTTACTATATATTTTGACCAAAAGTTAACTTGAACTTATTATATAATATTATTTATGTTTATTAAAAATATTTAATAAATTTTAAAGATTAAATTCACATAATTTTAAAATTTTAATTTAAAATTGAACCCGCAAACGTGACGAAAACATTGTTTCCCAAAGAGAAAATTCTTATAAGTATAGAAATTTGTTATTTCAAAAATAAAAAATAATTTCATTACAATGAAATAAATTATATCTATTATAATATAATTTATATACTTTTAATTTTTAAACAATTATAGATCAAAATGAAACTTTTAAATGATTTAAACAAAAATTCAGTTTAAAGAAACCTGTATTTTCACTATTCATTGAAAAATTTATATTTTTATAAAATTTTTAAAAATTATCACTAAGATAATTTTGGTATGATTATTTAAAAAAATAAATTTATTTTTTCAAATAAATTTTATATATGTGTTAAAAATTAAATTTAACATAACTATGAAAAATACGGAAAACCCCATTTTTTAGAAAAAAAAAATATCATTTTTCAGAAGAAAAAAATTTCCTTTTCAATAAATGAATTTTATTTTATTTATAATCAACGAATAACCATTGAATTTTTTTATAAATTTTTTGAAACATATAATTTCTATAATTTATTTAGCTTTATTCATACCCATAAATTTAATAGGTCGCTTGTAAAGGTATATTATATTGCTATTTATTTAGACTTGGGGTTGTGTGTATCGAAATCTATATTTGGGACAAATTTTAATGAGATATATGTTATGATCCTTTTAATCTCAGTGTTTCATGTCACATACACTATAGAACACAAATTTATTCTTTTATAATCATGGTGTGTCACAAAAAATGTTACCCACTTCCAAGGATTAGTGATCTATTCAACTAGTTTAAGGGAGATGACAAATTTTCAATGATTGATATATGGTATGGATATCACTATGTGAGATTGAGGGAGGAAGATATCACAATTATTTCTTCTAGGTATCATTATGGGAACTTTTAATTATTTTTCATGTAATCCGTTTTAAAAAAATATCTTGGATGTGTTCATGGGACTCATGAACATTTTGTTTTATGAGTTCCTTGATTATTATGTGGTTGTGTTCATCAATGACATAATTGTATACACAATATAAGAGGAGAATTATGAGCACCTTAGGGTTATTATACATGTTCTTATACACTATCAGATTTATGGTCAGAATTTAAAGTATAACTTTTGGATACATAATATGTGATTTATTATACATGTGGTGTCTTAGTATGGAGTGTCACTAAATCCATCAATGATTGATGTGATTGTTTCTTTGGGTAGCTTCCAATAATGTTATGGAGGTGAAAAGTTCCATTGGTATTACCTATAATTATTGGAGGTTTTTTCCCAATTTCTATTGTATTATGATTCGTATGAAATATTTAACTTGAAAGGGTCATACTTTCATGTGGATTAACCAGCGCTGAGCTACTTTCAAGAATTTAATGTATAAGATAGCCAGTGCTCATGTTCTTCATTTACCAAAGGAATAAATTACTGATGAATCTTGTATTTTAATATATTTTATTCTCTAATTAAATGTTTTAATCCCAAAAAATATTTTATCAAAAGTGTAATTATCATATATTATGTTTTTTGAATAATTTGACCTTAATTTTGAAAATGAATTAATTCTTTATTTTTAAGTGATTTCTATCATTTTTATATTTCTATAATAACCTTTTTTACACTAATCCGAATTTTAAAATTATTTTTTTAGTATTTCAAGTTTATTAGGATAATTTTAATCAAATATTCCAACTACTAAATCAAATAATATGATTTCCAAATGATTTGGACATGTAGGTCCTCGAAATGTGGATATATATTTGCGTAATTTTGAAGATGAGATCATATCTAAAAAATTACTAGACCAAATCAATTGAGATTTTAATAGAAGATATATAAGAGTCCTAGGACAATTTTATATAACATAGATTTGAGATATTATTCCTCTTTAAAGGATATAAATTCATTGGAAGCAGAATCATTGGAATTCAAATAGTCTACCAGCCCATAATGGTTTTATCTAGTAATTTAGTTATAACTCCAGATACACATGTCCAATAGAGATCAAATTTTGTGGGTCGACATGTTGAAAACCAGTCTGACTACCTTAGTGAAATGGTACCTAATCCATCACATAAATCGCTTGAAGGTCTTACTTGATCTCCATTGTCTTGAGACAAGTTACTGGGAAACAAAAAAAAGTAATAGGGAATGATTTCACCCAAGTAACATACAATAAAATGAAATAGAAGAAGATAAAAAAAATGAAAAGTTGGTATTCAAAACATCCCTCAAGGTTAAAAGTTCCACAAGTAAAAAAATAAATATACAAGTGATACATCATCCAAATAAATTACTCATTATATATCAAGACAACGAAACCAAGAATCTTCATGAAAAGTGTGGATCACGGATACATCAGTCACTACTATCACCAAAAGTCCACAAAATTGATAATATTTTCCACCTATAAGTGGTGATTTCCCCTTTTCTAAACATGTAATAACTTAATATAAAAATGATCAAAGGAACTGACAATCTATGAGAATAATATCCCAATAAAATTTCACTAAATGTTTCATAATCAGTTCTATAAAAACTAACCTTATATGCATCAATTTAAATAAAAAATGTGCATGTTAAATAATTTTCACATTATTAGTTAAATAAGATTTCAAATCAAGCAGATGAAAATTATACTAAAAACATGCTTAAATGAACATTTTAAAACAACATAATGGAATGAATAAAAATAGTTCTATAATCACTAGAATGAAATAATCAAATCAAAATAAATCACCATGGTTATATGCTTTGAGGTTAGTTAGTTCCTGGATCTAGGATCCTCACACAACTCGGTCAACCATTCATGGATCAAGGTGTGCACACATTCCCTAAGGATTAAGTAATCATGATAAAATTAGTTAAAATCCCATTGTGGAAATCATGTCGAACTTGGTTTAGTTATATTTTTCATCTTCAATCCATTATTATGGGGTCAGAGTCCAAGCATGCTTGTCTTCTTCACCTACTAACCACCCAGGATCACATGTACTTTCAATAAATCAATAAATCATGGGAAAATAATCATTTTCAATTCAACTCATCATTAACTATTCAAATTTCCAATTTCAAGTTTTAACATTCCATTTAAATTTCAAAACCAAATCATAGGTTTTCATCAAGTTCATGCCTTTAAAAATAATGTTTCATTAAAATCCATTTTTCTCAAGAATCTTCATCAAGTCACTTCTCATTTCAATACATCAATTCTCAAATAAACCTAATATTTTCAAATCCTTTTTAGAAAGGGTTTTATTTCATAAATCTATTCCTTTTGAAACCAAACATAAAATATTCTCAATCCAAGGAAATAAATTAAAAGTGAATTTCAATTTAAGAAAGAAATAATAGTTTCAAGTGTAGGTAAAATCCTTAAGGAACCACATACCTTAGTCACATGATCATGTAATCACCCAAAATGGGAATCTCCAATAGAGATTCAAATGTAAGGAATATCAAACATGAATCCCAAAGAGGGATCAATCACATTTCATGAACTTCAATCTAAGAGGAAAGTGGTTAAAGGAACCAAAATCCTCTCTAGAGATCCTCCCAAATCCAAAGGGTTGAGTTATTATTGAAAAAGTGGTGATTATAATTTATAATAGGGTATTCAAGACTTAAATTACAATTTTTAGGGGATTAAAAATATCCTAACACTTCCTGGGTTAGTTCATATAGTTAGAGCTAACCATCCACCCGTACTGGGATTTTGAAGAGTATCACATGGTTAGGTCACACAGTTAGTCAAACTCTGTGCCAAATATGGTCTACCTCTTGATATATTGAAAAAATGATGAATGGTTTGGCCAAAAAGTTTGAAAACCATGCACTAACCAAGCTCTCACCACTTTTCCAAGACACAAAGTTATAGGGGAAGGCCACACGGTTTGTTCTAACCATGAATATCCCTCCAGAATCTCATGACAAGGCACATAGTTTCATAGGAGAATCCACATAGTTTTCCCTAACCATTTTCCAACCATTCACATCCCCAAAAACTTCAAAAAATACCCAAATTCACCAAAATAACCCAGAACAATATCCATAAAAATGAAGACAAAAAAGGGTTAGAGGTATCAGAAATATTGTAATGGGATGTTACAGTATCCCCACCATAAATTCTTTCTTCCCACATAAACCTATCAAAATGACCCCATGTCAGTAAGATGAGGCCAATGCTCTCTCATCAGTGTCCCATGCTTCTAAATATCATGAGAATCGGAACCATTCTTCCAAAGTGCCCATACCAAAGGTATAAAATTTCCATAAAGACCATTTGTCTCAGAATAAAAAAAATATATACTGCATTCTTAGTCCCTAGTAGATAAAGTTCCACAAAAATTTACTCCCATATCAATACAATATATGTCTTAGGGAGATACTTCATGATATTTGACACATTAAACATGTTATGAATTGACATCAACTAAGGAGGAAAATCTAGATGGTAAGAAGCCTTGAAAATCCCCTCAACAACCTAAAATAGCCTCACATATCTTAGAGATACCAAGCCTTTGGTAACCCAACCAAGGTAAAACTCACAAAAACACCTACTCTCTAATAGAAATCTCTAAATGCAATTAAATGTGATCAGAATAATATTTATACTGGGTATAAGATATCAACATTCTCTGAAAAAAAACAATTAAATATATGCCTTCATCTCTTATACCAATCTAGGTAAAACTGGGTACATTTCACCAATATCCAACCAATACAATAGATATTTACATGGAAATCCGTTCAAGTCCTCAAACGGTTCCATCCTGAAGGAAAACTGGCCACTATTGTTATAGGAAAACTCAAACAGTCCCAAGAAGTTATCCCAAACATCCACAATGTCAAAACACAATAACGAAGAATTTGTTCAAGAATATGAATATATCAATATATATGGAAATCATTATATAGATTATATTTCATCATAAAACTAACCTAGGATCTCATCTCCTCCTGGAGGCCTCTCTAAAAATGAAAAGTGAAACAGGGCTCCCTATTAGAAACTATATCATATGGGACTTCATATAATTTGATGATCTCATGCACATATAAACTTCCCAAGTACTCAAACAATATCACATCAATAATGGGGAAAATAGAGATGATTTGATAATACAATCAATCACTAACTATATCAAATTCTCCACTCAAGGGGTCTACGGAAACCCAACCACAAATTCCTTTTAAATATCATCACACTTCAATGTCGGCAGAGGAAAGGGTTGAAGAAAACTTGAATATTTCTGGTTATCAACTTTGAACTACTAAAGGGTATAATAACAATAAACATTATCAGCAATATCTCATCTCATACCTAGACACAAAAAAATCACTTCATGTTATAGAACATGTTCATGGTACCATGGTGTGTTTCCCATTGGGAATTGTTGAAAGCAACCAATGTACTAGATTTAGAATAATGAGATACCATCATACGATAATGACCACTCACAGATGGTCTCCCCACTGTAAATAGAGTCTTTAATGGCATAGATCTCGTCATTGATCTGCTTCTTCTGAAGAATCATATCCAGAAGAGAGGATGTGAATTGTATTCTTTCCAAAATAATATCAGTATCATACTTCTAAAATCATAAATGAATATGAGTTAAGAGATCTATCAAAATACACTCTTATAATGATTCTGACACAGTTAGGTTTGGAAGTTTTGTACTCAATACATCAGCAACAACATTTATTTTTCTATTGGTGTAAATAATTTCAAAATCAGAATATTATAGGTACTACTCTCTTCTCCTCTCATGGATATTCAAATATTTTTTTGAGAATATATAAATCCATATTTTTTATCTCAATAAATGATAAACCTTTCTCAAAAAAGGTAATACTGCAAACTCATAAAATCTTGTATCATAACTATGAGTTCAAGATCATGATTAGTTTAGTTCTTATCATGTGGACTAAGTTTTATAGAACCATATACTACCACATGATCGCTATACATGAGAACACAATGTAAACTCAAACCCGATTCATCACAAAAGACCACATAGCCCCACCTAGCCTCTAGAAGAGTCAACACTATATCCAAAGTCAGAAGGTGTTGGGAAAAAATCCTTCAAGGTGTCATATTGGTATGTTATGGGTGCTATTGTGTTTGTTGAAAAATCCAGATGACCATAAATAAGTATGGTTGGTGTTTTTCGAAGATAGTTTTTTAAGATAGAGTAGTTTCCTAGTGCTTTCCAAATTTTTAGGCCTCAAAATCATGAATTTTTGAAAAGAACAAGAAATGAAATTGAAAAAGGAAGAGAAACATGGAATCTAGTACATGGATGACATATCACCTATAGTAAGGGTTTGAGGTCGCATACCAAGCAGTGAGAATGGTACGTATGAGCGGTTCATGGAACCGAAAACGGTTCGCGGCTATGGTTTCCAGTGAAGGGAATGTGATCTACATAATTCATGTTGTTTCATGGTATGATGGAATAGAATGTCACTACGTAGAATCAAAGGTAGTATGCGGACCACTATAGAAAAACTGTTCACGGAATCGGTCTGGTTCATAGTTGGAGGATCGGTATGTGGTGGAGGCTATAGAGAATCAAAGACTTGGTAAATCTTGGATTAGTGTATTTTTCAGATTACTTTTTCTATATAAGAAGTGTTAATCCCACTGATTAGAAGTGAGATAAAATATCATTAGAGAATATCTATTTACTCTGAGAATTCGTCTAAGTATGAAGGAAGTTCACGAGAGATAATTCCACGAAGGATGAAGAGGATCGCTTGGAAGAAATTCCGCTGAAGGTTTTTGCGGGGAATTAAAGGCCAAAAAGGAAGAAAATCTATGGAAGAAGAATTTGGTACGTAGAGGGAGAGATTTGGTATTTAGAAGTGAAGGTAGTCCATTAATAGATAATTGTTCACTGACATAGGGTGTTTCATAGAGTAGGTTCGCAGATTTGGTACATAGAGGAGGTACGCGATAGCGGATGCGGAAGAAGTCCGCAGATGAAGGAAGGTTCGCAGAAGTAGAAGCAGTATGTGGAGTGGGTGTTCTGCGTACCATACCCAGTACATAGTATGTGGAGGAACATGGTGGTGTTCGATTTTCACATGAAATGTTACAAAAGCTTCAAATCAGTTTGCTAAAGTATTTTCTGATATCTGACAATACTCGAGAAGGTGAAATTCATCTACAGGTGAAAAAGTAACTTCAACAAAGTTTCTACCTAAAGTTGAGGATTAAAGAATTCATGAAAATGAAGGGACCTACATGTTCATAAACATTGTTTTACCTACAAGTCTATAAACTATGATTGGTTATCTTTTCGAGAGCAGTGAGTGAAGGAAGAGGAATTTGGTGACCCTTTCCACCGACGGTGATCCAGAGAATGAGTCATAGGGAGTGACCCTTGGGAATGCAGTGAGCATTCCCTAAAACTTGTAATGGCAGTAAGAATGGTCATAGAATATCTAGACAAAACATTGTACTCATTATTTTCAGTGATCCTTAGTGAATTTGGTACATTGGAACACCATCGTTGTATGCTCTCTGGATGTAGCCTAGTGAGGGTGAAGCAAGTAAAAGTTATTTTTTATCATGAATGATTTAAATTCAGTTCATACTTTGCAATGAGAACGAGAGCGAATAAAGTTTTTTGTAACGATTAAGCATGATCCAAAGGTGAAGAAATTTTAATCTTTCATACCCTGATTCACTCCCCCCCTCCATGGTATTTGACCTAGTGGACTTAACAATTGGTATCAGAGTGAATGGTTAAAATTTAGTGATTATATCTTAAAAGAAGAAATGGAGGTGGTTAGTCATAATGTAATTCTGATCTTTGATGGAAATAATTTTCAACTATGGAAGAATCGGATTCAGAACTACTTTTGGTCAGTAGAGATGGATGTCTTCACAGCAGCTATGCATGGAATATCAGCTGACATCAATAGTGGGGTTTTATCAGAAGATGAAATAATGTAATTAGATGATGATGCTAAAGGGATCAATGATTTTGGGGGAGCCCTATAAAATTCAATTTATATGAAGGTGATGTCCTATAAAACATCACTTTATATGTGGGAAAATTGTTGAAATTTTATGAGGGCCACACAGAAGTATGAGAAGCAAAGCTGTAGGTTCTGTGGAACAAGTATGAGGATCGAAAAATGAACCCCAAAGAGATTGTTGACGCATTCTTCTACAAGTTAAATGTTATTGTGGAAGACATGAAGGGTCTAAGAGAATTAATTTAATATATAAATATTGTGAAATATATCTTGAGGAAACTTCCACTATGGTTCAATCCAAAAGTTTCAATATTGAAAGACAAAGACCCGAAATAGAAAACACTGGATAATCTACATATTACCCTTATAGAATATGAACTGAGAAATGATGAAAATGATACAATGGAAAAGGGGAAGTCAAAATAAGTGGAATTCAAGTCCTTGAAGAATATCTCTGTTGAAGATTTTTATAATGAGGACAAATTGGATAATGTCATGTTATTTCTCTCCTCAAATATGCAAAGGGGAAAAGGGGAGTTCAAAGGTAAACTTACATTTACATGCTTTTGCTCTAGAAATATTGGTAATTTTGTAATAGAATGTCCTAATAAGTTTGATGAAGACAATGAAGATAGTGATGAAATTCACCAAAATAAGTATTCATCAAATGAGAAAGGTAGAAGAAGTTCTAAGAGAACGTTCTTAAAAAAGAATAATCTTCTTTCCAAATAAGATGAAATTTTGGAAGAATCCAAGGTAGAAGAGTTGGAGGACTACACTGATCATAATGTAGATTCTTTGGTGGTAGTTGTTAGAAATTCCATAATAAGAGAAGAAAGTGACAATGAGGAAGGAGAAATTGAAGGAAGAGTTGATCTTGAGGCTAAATTTGAATATTTCCTTGAAGAGATAGTTATTTTGAGAGACAAAACAACGAATGATAATAAAGTTGTTTGTGATGACAAAATCTATATACAGCATCATCAAGAAGAGAATTGTGAGATGAATGTATAAATTAAAAATCTAAGGTCTTCAGTGCTAGAAATATCAGAAAATGTGGTTGAGTACAGACTCAAAATTGAAGAACAGAAAATAGAAATCGATAGTTTGACTAAAACCGGAAAAGATTATATAAAACATATTTAGGAACTAGATGATAAAGTCATTAGTCTGTGATTAATAGTTAAATATTATGAGAAACTGTTAAATCTATGTTCAACATCATGAAATAAGATCATACAACCAACAAAGAAGATGACTTTCGAGCATAGTTGTTGGGCAGAATAGAACCAACCATCAATTCTGAATGATAAGGTTTGTGTGAGGCTTGATCTAAAACAGAAAATAATTATGGTTCAAGTCATACCAAAAGCAACCAATCCAATATTGATGATTTATTTGGGTACGATGTATAATTAGAATATCCAGAGAACCCAAGGAAAAACTAGTGGTGCATTATTTACACATAGGAATGTACCTCACATAAGATGTTTTTGTTTTCGTAAGATGGGACAGTCCAAAAATGTATGTTCCATAGAAAAGAGGTTCCAAAGGGAACAAGAAAAATAGGGTTGGTCATACAGAGCTTAAAATTATAGGTTATCATTTGATGGTATTTGTTTCAAGGGTAAAGGACTCAGACATATGGAAAGATATTTCACATCAATAATGTAGAGGAATGTGTCGTGGCAGACAGAATTTTTTTATAAGAAGCTTCCAAATGTATCATCAAGAGAGCTAAAAATTGAAAATCGATTTGTAGCTCTACAATTTAATGTTTTTACAGTATATACTGAGGAAGATCAATATTTTTATTCTATGATGGGAATGAAGTCAATGAATTAGGTCAAAAAGAAAAGGGACCTCCAGGAAGTGGCTACCGAAATTGAATTTGAGGTATCAGATCACACTAGTATATAGATCATTGATAGTGGATTCACCTCCCATTGACTAGAAATAAGGATCTAGTGACCAGAATCGGGTAATATAAAGAAGGTATCATAAGATTTGGTAATGATGAGGGCTTGAAGATTAATGGTTTAGTAAAATCCAAATTTTGAGGAAAAGACACTAGACGAGCAGATGTCTTGGTTGTTGAAGGGATTAGTCACAACTTGCTTAGTGTCAGTAAATTATGTGACTCAGGGAATGCTATAAGTTTTTATAAGAAATTATCTGTCATCAGGGAAAAGTTTGTTGTTGTTGTATTGCATGGAAATAGTAAAAGAGGGAATCTCTACCTCATGAGTGGAGAAGAAGATATGTTCTTTCTGTCCGATGAAGAAGAAAACAAGTTATGGAATAAGAATCTTGGCCACATAATCCAAGTGTCCTTGGAAGATCTGGTGAAGTATGGTGATGCTCGAAATCTCCCTACATTATCATGTGATCGTACTCATATGTGTTATGTGTTCCAATAAGGTAAGATCATTCGAAATACATATAAGACAAAGGATAAATAGTCAAAAAGATTTCTTGAGTTGGTTCATATTGATGTGTGTGGGACAATTTCTTTAAGTGATATTAATGGGAGGATAAATTTTGTTTTCTTCATTGATGACTATAGCAGAATGGCATGAGTTTCAATAATCACCCACAAATATTAAGTGTTCAGTTTCATTACAAGATATCGATGAGAATGTGAGAAGATGCTTGGTCAGAAAATCTAGATGATTCGGATAGATAATAAAACAGATTTCACAGATATCCAAGTGGGGGATTATCTTGAGAGGTATGGGATAATGCATCATGTTTTGACAGTAATAACTCCACGTAAGAATGGAGTAGTTGAGAGAAGAAATCGGATTGTCAATAACATGGCCAAAATAATTCTCATTGAGAAAGACATTCAAGAGAAATTCTGGAAAGAAGAAGTGATGATAGCAGTCTACACTTCAAATAGAGATTTACTTTTTCCAAAAGATGATAATACTCCATATGAGTTAGGGTTTGGAAATAATCCATCATTGAAGTAATTTTGAGTCTTCGGAAGTAAATGTTTCGTTATTAATAAGGTTAAACATAGGAAGTTTGAACCCCAGGGGGATGAAGGGATATTTCTTGGCTACTCAAAGAAAACAAAAGCTTATAAATTCTTTAAAATTTATCTAGGAATGATATTAGAAAGTCACGATTTGACTATAGTAGAGAATGAACAGAATCTTCCACAGATACATGACCAGTATCAGGTGGGTAGTGATGAAGAGATAAGTAGATCAAGAGATTCTCCAGTTCTAGAGATATATTTAGAATAAGGCTTAGATGGTGAAAGTGATGATATTAAATCAGTGTCTTCACAGAGACCAATAGGAAGTGATGAAATTGATAGACAGAACATAATTGGTGATCATACATCTCTAGTGCAGACAAGGATGATAAGTATCTACATCAAGAATCATACTTATCACGAGTGGAGCCTAAATAATTTGATGAAGTAGATGGAGACAATAATTGGGTTTAGGTAATTAATGAAGATATTGACCAAATTGAGAAGAATCAGACATGGGAGATTGTTTGAGACCAGCGGACAAGAATGTCATCGGGAAAAAATGTGTATTTCGCCACAAAATGAATTAAGATGAAGTTGTAATTAAAAAAAATAATGAACGGTGTGAAAAGGGTACTCCCAGATAGAGGTTATTGATGTTTTTGATACATGTTCACCAATTGTAAGGCAGGAGACAATCAGATTATTCTTGGCTGTAGGAGTGCAAATTAAATTTAAGGTTTTCCAGATGGATTTCAAGTTTGCATTTTTGAATGGATTTTTGGAAGAAGAAGTTTAAATTGAGAAACCATATGGTTTTCGCATTCAAGAATATGAGAACAGAGTTTTTCAACTGAAGAATTATTTATATGGTTTGAAGAAATCCCTAAGAGTGTGGTATTTAAGGCTTGATTTGTTTCTAAATAAGATCGATTTCCATGAAATTAGTAAAAGGATTATGGTTCTCGTTTATGTCAATGAAATAATATTTGGTGGATTAGATTAAGTACAATGAAGAAAGTTTTCTGAATTCATGAAAAGTGAGTTCAAAATGTCGATGATTGGCGAGATTACATTTTTCCTTGGCCTACAGGTGAAGCAAGGAAAGAATGAATCTTTTATTTATCAATCTAAATATTAAAAATAGGTCTGGAAAATTTTTTTGTAATGGATAATTCCAAAGAGATGAAGACTTTAGTTGCTACCCGGTTGAAACTGTCAAGGGATGATGAAGACAAGAAAGTTAATATCACAGAATACAAGAAAATCATTGGAAGTCTGTTATACCTGACTTTGACAAGCCCTGATATTGTATTTTCTACATTCCAAGCTATGAGGTATCAAAGAAATACCAAGGAGATCCACATGATTTTAGTGAAAATAATACTTTGGTATATTAAGGGAATGGTTGATTTTGGCATAATGTATAATGAAAAATCTTATCCAAAGATATTGGGATATATAGATGCAGATTGGGCTGGTTCAGCAGATGATAGGAAATAAATGCCAGAAGGTGCCTTTTATCTTGAAAGATTGTGTATTTCTTGGTTAAGAAATATAAAATATTGCATTTCATTGAGAACTTTAGAAGAGGAATATATTGAGGCTACTAAATCATGCACACATGTTCTGGTGGATGAAGCAGTAGGTTGATGATATTGGAGTTAAAGTGAAGTCTCCAATTAGAATTCATTGTGATAATTCAAGTGATATAATTACAAGAAAAAATATAGTTCATCACTCAAGTACAAAGAAAATTTAAATCAAATATCATTTTATCAAGGAGAAGGTGGAGTAAGGTCTTCTAAAGTTGGAGTATGTTCCTACAGAAATTTTTTTTGCAGATATTCTTACGAAGTCCTTACCCAAATAAGTGTTTGAAAGGCATCGATTGGCTCTAGGAGTCTAGCCGTCTCCCCACACTGGAAAATCATGGATGTGGGACCCCCTATCCCTGAGGTATGGTGTGTTTTCTCTAATGTACTAATATGTGTTCTTTACCCTGTTTCATATAATCTTAAAGTCCCCTTCGAGTTCGTTGACAAAGGGGGGGAAGTGTGACTATTCCTGGGGAGAAAAGACACAGGGATAAGTTGTTAAGTGGAGTAGTGAGATATGGGGAGTTGAAGTTGAGTTGATGCTGTTTGGAAGAGCTATAACATAGGGGGATTATTAAATCTGATGATGCTATAAGTTATCAATCTAAGATTACATATCATGATATCTTAAGTTTGTGATGAAAGTAGTTCGGGTTTCAAGATTTGGTGTTAGAAATAATTCGATTCACTGATGAACTTTTAATTTTACTCTTGTTTCCCACACCGAGCATGGATCATGTGGGCTTATAGTATGTGTTGGGAAAATCCTTGATCACTATATTAATCGCATGAAGTTAATGGTGGTTGAAGATTGAAGGAGTTTTAACGAGGTATCAAAATGTGTAGAATTGTTATGAGAAGAGTTGTAAACAAATCCAAATGGGGATATTGTTTGTAAAAAATCCCTCAAGGATCCCTATCGGTATTTTTTGGGTGTGATTGTATTTTTTTTGACAAATCTAGATGACCGCAAATAAGTATGGTTGGTGTTTGCCAAAGATAGGTTTTTATGATGGCACAGTTTTCCAGTGCTTCCCAAATTTTTTGGCCTCAAAATATGGTTTTTTGTGAAGAATAGAAAATCAAATCATAAAAGGAAGAGAAATGGGGAGCCTAGGACATGGACTTCGTACCATGTCCAGGAAGGGTTTTCAGTTGTGTACCAGGCAGTTGGAACTGTACGTGGGAGTGGTTCAAAAAACCAGAAACAGTTCACAGTAATGGTTTGTAGTTAAGGGAATGTATTATGAATAAGGAATGATGGTTTGTGGTATGAGGGAAGATAATGGAACTATGTAGGATCAAAGGTGGTATGCGGACCGTCATGGAAAAATGGTTCATGGAATGGTTCTGGTTCGTGGTAGGAGAATCCGTATGTCGTGGAGGCTGTACTGAATCAAAGATTTTCTAAATCTTAGATTAGTGTATTTTTTGATATCATTATCTGTAAAATAAGTGATAATCCAACCTATTAGGAGTGAGAGTGAATATTATTAGAGAACATCTATTTTCTCCAAGAATTCGGTTATATCTGAAGGAAGTTCGCGAGGGAGAATTCCACAAAGGCTGAAGAGGTTTGCACGGAAGAAATTCCACTAAAGGTTTTTGTGGGGAATTGATGGATGCAAAGGAAGAACATACACGAAAGAAGAAAGTGGTGTGTGTAGGGGGAGATCTAGTATGCAGAGGGAAAGTTAGTCCATGAACAAAAAATTGTATGCTGATAGAGGTTGTTTCGAAGAGGAGGTTCACGGAGTCAGTATGTGGAGGTGGTACGTGACAGCGAAGGGGGAGGCAGTCTGCAAACGAAGGAAGGTTTGCAGAAGTTGAAGTGGTACATGAAGGATGTGTTCTTCATACCATACTCGGTACATAGTACATGAAGGAACAATGTGGTTCAAAATTGACACAAGTAATCTTTTAATATCTTCAAATCAGTTTGCAAAAGTATTTTCTGGTAACTGACAATACCCGGGAAGGTCGACTTCATCTGCAGGTGAAAAGGGTACTTCAACAGAGCATCTACCAAAAGTTTAGAATGATGTAATTCATTAAAATGAATGTACCTACAAGTCCATAAACTTTGTTTACATAAAAGTCTATAAACCTTTATTGTATTCCTTTCTGAGATAAGTGAGCGAAAGAAGATGAAGACGGTGACTCCTTCCACCTGCAGTGTGCCAGAGAAAGAGTAATAGGGAGTGACCCTTGGGAATGCAGTGAGAAAACTCTAAACCTTGTAATGGTATTGAGCCTAGGTATAGAAGATCTATCCAACACATTGTACTCATTATTGGAAATGAGCCTTAGTGATTTCGTACACCAGCACACTGTCGTTGTATGCTTCTTGGACGTAGCCTAGTGAGGATGAAACAAGTAAAAATTATTATGTCTCATGCATGATTTAAATATTTCTCATACTTTTCAATGATAACTTGGGAGAAGATATTTATTTAATGAATAAACAAGATTCTAAGGGGAATACATTTTAATATGTCATACCTTGATTCTCCCCCCCCCAGGATATTTGACCTAGTGGAACTAACAAATAGTGATTTAATTCATCAAAATAAATATAACACTTTGAATCACACAAGAAATTTGATCCTTTCCAAATGAGATTAGTCATTATAAAATGTAGCTTTGAGAAATAATTAATGAACTAGTGATAATATCCCACTAAAACCAAGAAGTTACAGATCTAGAAAACATTTCAGGGTTACTCACATGTCATAAGAGCCTTCACCTTTTTAGGATCAACTGAAATTACCTGTTTTGATACCACATGAGAACTTAACATACTAAATCCAGAAATTACATTTTGATATCTTTTCATAAATTCGGTGACCATAGGAAATTTCTAAAATGGATCTAAGATGGCACAAATGATCTTCCTCTCTTTTATATTGAACCAAAATATCATCCAAAAATACCACCATAAATGAATCGAGATACCAATTGTTATAACCTATTCATCAAAACTATAAAAACATACAAAGAATTGGTTAGACCAAAAGTAATAACCAAGTAGTTTTAAAGGCCATACATACTCTATAAGGTCATCTTCATGATATCATATTCTTTGATTCTCATCTAGTGATAACCTGACAAAAGATCAATCTTTAATAACCACTTTACCGCTCTCAAATGGTCAATAAAATCACCATTATGGAACAACATTTTGTTTTTCTTTACCATAACTTGATTGATATTTTTTATAGAAAATTATAAGGAGAAGGTTTCTATCATCTTTCTTTGAAAAAATAATAGGCATCGCCCAAGGTGAAACACTCAGGTGAAGAAATAATTTAACTAAACAATCTTCCAACTGGTTCTTTAACTCCTTCAAATTAGGTGGTTCCATATAATAAATATTAATAGAGATAGTTTGAGTTATTGGTAATGAGAAAATAGAAAACTCTACTTCTCTAACTAGTGTAAATTTACAAAAGTTATATGGAAACACATCGGGAAACTCAACAACCGTTATAGGAAGATTTCCACTCAAACATTACTTCTTCAAATCAAGAGAAATCATCAATATAAACCTACCCAAATCTAGAATGGAGTCTTGGGTTTACTCAATATGGGGTCTGATTCTACCTAAATAACAAGTCAAACCCCATTGGGGGAAGTAAATGAGACTTGATGAAGATAGTATTAAATTTGGGAAATATAGGAAATTAGCTAATACATCCTGAGAATAATGTATAAAGGAATCATTTTGAGAACTAGAAAATCCTTGGTTAGCTTGATATTTGAAAAGGTGAAATTATAATAGGTCCATCAAATAATATTATCTCTCTTCATTCTGAGGGGTATAGTGATATCCATCACATAATACATAGGCTCTATAGGAAGATTTAGAATATTCACAATACAAGTTGATATAAACAAATTAGATTCACTGGTATCAAATAAAACAGTCTTAAAAGATAAACCTATTAGGTTGTTAACTCTCACTATCATTATATCTTCATCGGCTTCCTCTAGGACTCATACACTATGTGAAGTAACTTTATTCTGGATACATGTGGCCTGGTCCCGTTAGTTTTGGAATAATATGACCCCACCATAGTACCTATTGGTTCTATTGATATAATACCACTACGTGGGGTAGAAAAGACATGAAATAACCTATGAAAGTGGACTGAGTGACTATATGACCCATAGTTCTTTGGTTCCTTAAAACAAACCCATTTTTAATGCCATAACATGCCACGTTGAAAGCATTTTAATGGGATCTTACCTAAAAATGAAGGTTTGGATGATTCATTATATTATGATCTACCATGAGATAAATCACATTTCTTCTTTCCTTTAATGTAATCTAATAAACTACTATAAAGAGTATAAGGAACTCTCTCTAACCCTGACTTACTATCTATGTCGAGATCATCCGTCAAAGCTTTATCTAGAATGTCTGCATAAGTTACCTTCAGCATGAAACCCTAATATCAGATATCAGATCGAAGACCCATATTAAATATCAAGCCTTCATATTTTTGTTCGATAAAAACTCACAAGAAAATTGAACAAGATTAGTAAATAAATTTTAATACTGATTCCTGGTTCTATCACCTTATTAGAGGCTAATAAAATCCATATACTTCACCAAAATCATCAATTATAGATAGAAATGTTCCATGAAAAGAGATCTGAAGTCTTTTCACTCCAAGAATTTATGTTTCTTTACTGTGACCATCAAATCCCACCACCTCTGTATATTCCCTTCAAGATTAAAGGTGGAACATTTCACCTTAATTGAATCTAGAGTTTCTAGAAAATCAAAAAGATACTCAATATTTTTCAACCAAACATCTTCCTGTTTAGGATCATTAAAGACTTATAAATCTTGTGGTTTATATTAAAAAACATTTGAGAAAGATCTCTAGTTTCATCCCTTGGAGTTTTGAATACTAGATTCTAAATAAGAATGGTTGAGACTACCTATACCAGAGCTTAAACTTCACACATCCCAATCTCAATGACATTCAGATCAATTGGGGGTTCGCTTACCATTCTTCTTCGATAGCTACCTTCTAAGGTTTATTCAAACATCTTATTGGGGGTATGGTACTACAAAACATCAACAAGAAACATGAAAACATCCACAAGGTTACTCATATCATTAACTTAATCAAGATATACATGAATATCAATTATATCAAATATAATTCAATTTTATAAGATTTCAAATCCCTTAGATAAAGTTTGGAAATGAATTAGAATCAAATCAATTATTCCTAAAATTCTCTTTTCCGAAACACCCACGGTGACTTACGTATTTCTATGATGAGATCTGTCGCGGAATTCACTCATAAATTACCTCTTAAGTCCCAAAAATCATACCTATTATCTACCAGGACATCCGAGACTGCATACATACATCAAGGAGAGACACAAACCACTTTTATGCCATTATTTCCTAAACCAAACCAACTAACTTGGTACACCGACACCTAATATGGAGCTGACATGACCTAAATATTTCTTCTGATCCTCACAGGCTAGCAACAGGCACATAAGAATCAATAAATATTCATAGGGAAATATTTCTCCCTGATAAAAAACAATAAACATGAAATAATGGAAGATAAAAAAAATAACAGTCAGTATGATAAACACCCCTCAAGGATAAAGTTTCCACAAGTAAATAAATAAATATCAGAATGATACATCACCCAAATAAACGACGCAATATACGTAAAGATAATGAAACCTATAATCTTTGTGAAATGGGTGGAACATAGCTCCACTAGTCACCGTCATCCCCTAAGGTCTAATAAATCAAACACACCCACCACCTCCAAGTGGATATTTCCCTCTTTTTGGACCTCAAATAACATCATCTAAAAAATCAAAACGGAAAAGTTAGGGTGTTGGAAAAAAAATCCCCCTTAGTATTTTATCAAATTTTCAATAAGAACTTCCATAAAAAATAAATCATTTATATTCAATTAAAATAAAAACAATATATGGTAAAGGATTTTCACATTTCAGTTAAACAATATTTCAAATCAATTTGATAAAAATTATATAAAAACAAACCTTAAATTGATATTTTAATAAAATAGAAGGGTATGAATAAAAATAGTTATATGATCGCTTGCACGAAATAATCAAATAAAAACAAAGAACTATGGTTATATTCCATGAGGTTAGTTAGTTCTTGGATTTAGTATCCTTACACTACTCAATAAATCAATAATGGACCAAGGTGGTCACATGTCCCTAACGATCAGTCCATTGAGATAAAACAAATCAACACCCAATTAGGAAAATCATTTTTAACTTTGTTTAGTTATAATTACCATTTTCAATCCATTTATAGTGGGATAATGTTCTAGAATGCTTGAAAATTTTACCAAATAACTACCCATGCTCACTTGTGATTTCAATCAATCAATAAATCATGGTCAAATCATTATTTTAAATTCAATTCATCATTCACATTTCAAATTCCCAATTTAAAGTTTCAACATTCCATTTCAATTTTAAAACAAACCTTGGTTTTTCATTAAGTCCATGCCTTTTAAAATCATCTTTCCTTCAAATTAATTTTTCTCAAGAATCACAACCAAATTATTTCAGTAAATAACTTCTAATTTTCTAAAAATCTACCCAATATTTTCAAATCCTTTTGAGAAAGGGTTTAATTTGACAAATCCATACTTTTCTAAATCAAACATCTAATCAACTAAATTCATTGAAATAATTTGAAAATATATTTCAAATTAATAAATTAATCAAGGTTCCAAGTGTAAGCCAATGCCTTATGTAACCACATACCTTTTGTAAGAACCCAGACCTTCTTTTCCTGTATTTTTTCCTTTTCTTGAGTTTTTTAGAAAAGAGGATTTTCTGGAAACTTTTGAAGTACACACTATGTACTTTATGAGTACACGATGTGTACTTCGTTGCCACGTGAGGCCGTGTGTTGGCCGTGTAAGGGCCACACACCCGGTCTTGTGGGGTGACATGGAGGCCACCTAAAGCAGAGTACGGAAACATTAAGTACACATTGTGTACTCTAAAAGTGCATGTCGTGTATTTTGTTTTTTTTTCATTAAACACACCGAGGTTGCGTCTAACAAATTGAACCATGTTCTTCTAGGTTTTCTTCATCCGAGAGATTACGTACAGACGTGGATATTTTATGAACCCTCGATCCTCCATCTGTCCTCCGATTCGAACACCGGTGAGTGTGTTGGAATCACAGCGGTGAGTTCTCTCTTCTCCTAGAGCTTCGTTTTCCAATTCCTTATCTTTTCCAAGTTATCATGGGTTGAACGTTCTATACGTTTTCATAGATCTATAGAGTTCTAAGGGGATTAAAGCCTCGTGGTTCAAGTATATCGATCTCCTAACATCAAGGAAAGTGGTTTGTGCCTTTCTGTAGAATTTTTTTGAGTATTTTGTGCAAATTCCACCAATAACCTTGAACGGGGTATTGCGTGTTTCCTGTTTTTCCCTTGTTGTTTTCCTTCTTTGCTTATATTCCTGAGTAGAGGTTATTGTTTGTGAATAGGATAATTTTACTGTGCTTTGGATGTTTTTCCCATGCATGTTTTGCCTATTTATGACCATTTGGTCTAGTTTTGCCTGTTAGGCTATTGCTAGTTTCATGCCTAGTTGGTAGGATGGTGTGACTGTACTTCCATGTTGTTGTGCAGTAGACTGCTAGCCAAGTATTTCTTGATGTTCACTTTGGCCGTTGTGATATGCTATACTTGCTGACTTTACACAGGGTTGTGGGAACCTAGTGTAGTAGACCATCGGGAGAATGGTCGTAATGGCTTCTCTAGAGTGTCTTTATAATATGATGTGAGACCACTGGGGGAATTGATGTTGATTACTTCCTCAGAGTGTCTGTAGATCCTTGACATGGGCCACAGGGGGAATGAGATGTTGAGTGCTTCCCCAGATATCTTTTGGTACGATACGATACTATAGGGGGAATTGATGATGAGTGCTTCCCCAGAGAGTCTATTCTTTAGCTGAACCAGAAGGGTGAAACTGTGTGTGCCTCCCAGAGGGTTGCTAGTACTTGTCGGCTGAACCATAGGGGTTAGGCTATGAGAACTACCCAGAGGGTTACCTTTTATTCTGCTTACTTTTTTTAAGTTAAATTCTAGAAACTGTGGATTGTTTTTTGTTTATTACTTTCTTGTTTACTACTTTCTGTAATTTTAGCTGTCATATATTCACTAAATATTAGGAACAGATATTCAGTTGGTTACCTACTAGGATTTAGTATCACACCCTATTTGGGTCATTCTTTTGGGAAAAAACAGATTATATTGTTGCAGGTATAGATAAGGTCAATTGCCCTTCGACTTCAGGTACTTGACTTTCTGTAGAGCTGGAGAGTATGAGACCAAGCATAGGCTTGTGATGCTAAGGAGTAGTTTATATTTATTTTGTACTTGTTTTAGTATTATTTGTATTTCCATCATTTTGACTTGTTTGGCTACTTTTTTAGACATATGTAGCATGCATCATACATATATGTGCTCCTGCTGTTTATCGTATTTAGTCCTTCGCTTCTCACTTGTGTATGGATTGTTACTACTTCCACTATTTTTTATTGTTTTCTCATCCGCTGTGTACTCTTCCGAATCAACTTTATCATCTCTGTGGTCTCCTAAACAAGATGAGGTCCCAACAAAGCTGCCTCTCCTGCCTCCTGCCAACATAAGGGTGATCGGGATGTCCTACCGTACAAAGCCTCATAAGGTGCCATCTGAATAGTTTCTTGAAAACTATTATTTTAGGCAAACTCCACAAGAGGTATATGCTTCTCCCAAGAACCTCCAAAGTCTATAATGCAAGCTCAAAGCATACCCTCAAGCACCTGAATTGTATGCTCGGACTGGCCATCTGTCTGAGGATGGTAGGTTGTACTCAGAAGCACCTGCGTACCCAATGCTTTATGTATCCCAGTCCAGACCCGAGAAGTAAAACGTGCATCCTTGTCTGAAACAATGGAGTGTGGAACTCCATGAAGACATAAAATCTCACGGATGTACAATCTTCCCAGCTCGTCAACACTGAAGGTCTCTTGATCTGTAAGAAATGAGTGACCTTCGTAAGCCTATCAACAAAAACGCATACCGCATCATTCACTCAAGGAGACCTCGACAACCCAGTCTCGAAATCCATTGCAACGTCGTTCCACGTTTCTCAGATCTGACATTACTTTTCAAACCCATCTCATGTCCTTCAACCCAAGGAGGTTGAGCTTAATGTGGATGCATCCTTAGAGGAGCATCCTATCCGGATTGTCGATCGCATTACGAAGGTTTTATGAGGCCCGTCTATTCCTCTAGTACGGGTGTTATGGAAACACGTGAGAGTATAGGACGAGACTTGGGATAGAAAGGCCGATATACGATCGCAGTGGCCGGATTTGTTCGGGTTTTCTTCTTCTGTTCCATGCTAGGGAAATTTAGGGATGAATTTCTTTAGGTCGGGAAGTTTTTAAGAACCCGAACCTTCTTTTCAGGTATGTTTTTCTTTTTTCTGGAGTTTTTGAGAAAAGAGGAGTTTCGGAAATTTTTTGAAGTACACGCTGTGTACTTTATGAGTACACATCATTTACTTTATTGTCATGTGAGGTCGTGTGTAGGCCGTGTAAGGCCCACACACACAGTTGTGTGGGGTGATGTGGAGACCGCCTAATGCAGAGTACGGAAACAGTAAGTACACGTAGTGTACTCCAAAAGTACATGTCGTGTATTTTGTTTTTTTTTTCTTTAAATGCATTGGGGTCGCATTTGACAGACAGACCCATCTTCTTCTAGGTTTTTTTCATCCGAGAGAGTCTGTACAGCCGCAGATCTTCGACAAACCCCCGATCCTCTATCCTTCCTCTGATTCGAACACCAGTGAGTGCATTGGAATCAAAGTAGTGAGTTCTCTCTTTTCCTAGAGCTTCGTTTTCCAATTCCTTATCTTTTCCAAGTTATCATGGGTTTAACGTTTTATACATTTTCGTAGATCTACGGTGTTCTAAGGGTATTCAATCCTCATGGTTCAAGTATATCGATCTTCTAATGTCAAGGTAGGTGGTTTGTTCCTTTCTGTATAAATTCTTTGAGTATTTTTTTCAAATTCTACCAATACCATTGAACGGGGTATTGCGTGTTTCTTGTTTTGACCTTGTTGTTTGTCTGCTTTTCTTATATGCCTGCATAAAGTTTATTTTTTGTGAATATGGTAATTTTACTATGATTTGGATGTTTTTCCGATGCATGTTTTTCCTGTTTATGACTGTTTGGTCTAGTTTTTCCCGTTAGGCTATTTCCAGTTCCATGCCTAGTTGGTAGTATGGTGTGACTATTCTTCCATGTTGTTCTACTATAGACTACCAGCCAAGTATTTCTTGAGGTTCACTTGGGTCGTTGCGTGACGTGATACTTGCTAAATTTACACAGGGCTGTGGGAACCTAGTGTAGTAGACCATAGGGAGAATGGACGTACGGGCTTCTCCAGAGTGTCTTTATAATACGATACGAGACCACAGGGGGAATTGACGTTGAGTGCTTCCTCAGAGTGTCTATAGATCCTTGATGTGGGCCACATGGGGAATGGGATGTTGAGTGCTTCCCAAGAGTTCCTTTAGTACGATACGAGACTATAGGTGGAATTGACGGTGAGTGCTTCCCTAGAGAGTCTATTATTTAGCTGAACCAGAGGGTTGAGATTGTGTGTGCCTCCAAAAGGGTTTCTAGTACTAGTTGGTTGAACCATAGGGGTTAGGCTATGAGAACTACCCAGAGGGTTACCTTTTATTCTGCTGTCTTGTTTGTAAATTATATTCTAGAAATTGTGGATTGTTTCTTGTTGAGTACTTTCATGTTTACTGCTTTTTGTACTTTTACCAATCATATATTCACTGACTGTTAGGTAGAGATCTTCAGGTGGTTTCTTACAAGGATTTAGTCTCACAACCGGTTTGGTTCATGCTTTTGGGCATAAACAGATTATATTGTCACAGGTATAGATAAGAGAAAGCGCCCTTCGATTTCATGTACTTGACTTTCTGTGGAGATGGAGAGCATAAGACCAAGCTTAGGCTTGTGATGCTGAGGAGCTGTTTATCTTTCTTTTGTACTTTTTTTAGTACTGTTTGTATTTCTAGCATTGTGACTTGTTTGGATACTTTACTAGACATATGTATCATTCATCATACATATATGTGCTCCTACTGTTTATCGTATTTAGTCTTCCACTGCACACTTGTGTATGGATTTTTTCTGCTTTCTCTTTTGTTTATTGTTTTCTCTTCTGCTGTGTGCTCTTCCGAATCAACTATATCAATTCTGTGGTCTCCTGAACAAGATGAGGTCCCAGAAAAGTTACCTCTCCTACCTCCAAGAAACATAAGGGTGATCAGAATGGCCTACCATTCAAATCCTCATAAGGCTCCATCTGAATAGTTTCTTGAAAACTATTATTGTAGGCAAACTCCAAAAGAGGTATATGGTTCTCCCAAGAACCTCCAAATTTCAGAATGCATGCTCGGAGAATATCCTCAAGAACCTGAACCATATGATTGGACTGGCCTTCTGTCTGAGGACAGTAGGTTGTACTCAGAAGCACCTACGTACCCAGAGCTTTCTGTATCCCCTGCCAGACCCGAGAAGTAAAACATGCATCCCTATCTGAAAAGATGGAGTATGGAAATCCATACAGACGTACAATCTCATGGATGTACAATCGTCTCAGCTCATCCACACTGAAGGTATCCTTGATCATCAAGAAATGAGAGACCTTCATAATCCTATCAAAGACAACTCATACCGCATCGTTCCCTCGAGGAGACATCAGCAACCCTGTCTCAAAATCCATCGCGATGTCGTTCCATGATTCTCAGCTCTAACATTACTTTTCAGACCTGTCTCATGTCCTTCAACCCGAGGAGGTTGAGCTTTATGTGGATGCATCCTTCGAGGAGCATCTTGTTTGGATTTTCAATGACAATATGAAGGTTCTTCGTGGCCAGTCTGTTCCTCTGGTATGGGTGCTATGGCAGCACGGGAGAGTACAGGACGAGACTTGAGAGAGGGGGGCCGATATACGATCGCAATCACAAGAGTTTTTCGGGGTTTCTTCTTCTGCACCATGATAGGGAAATTCGAGGAAAATTTTCTTTAAGGGGGGAAGTTTGTAAGAACCCGGACCTTCTTTTCAGGTATGTTTTTCCTTTTTATAGAGTTTTTGATAAAAGAGGAGTTTCTGGAAATTTTTAAAGTACACGCCGTGTACTTCGTTGTCGTGTGAGGCCCTTTGCTGGCCATGTAAGGGCCACACACATGGTCGTGTGGGGTGATGTGGAGGCCGCCTAAAGAGGAGTATGTAAATAGTAATTACACATCGTGTACTGAAAAATTACACGCCGTGTATTTTTTTTCATTAACCGTGTTGGGGTCATGTTTGATGGACAGAACAATCATTTTCTAGATGTTCTTTATCCAAGAGATTCCATACGGCTATGGATATTTGATGAACCCCCAAGCCTCAGTTCGTCCTCCTATTCAAACCCAGTGAGTGCATTGGAATTGCAGCGGTGAGTTCTTTATTCTCCTAGAGCTTCGCTTTCCAATTCCTTATCTTTTACAAGTTGTCGTGGGTTGAATGTTTTATACATTTCCCCAGATCTGTGGCATTCTAAGGGGATTCACGACACATAGTTCAAGTATGTCAATCTCCTAACATCAAGGTAGGTGGTTTGTGACTTTCTGTAGAAATCCTTTTAGTATTTTGTGCAAATTCCACCAATACCCTTGAATGGGGTATTTCGTGTTTCTTGTTTTTCCCTTGTTGTTTTCCTGATTGATTATATGCCTAAGTAGAGGTTATTTGTTGTGGATATGGTAATCTTACTGTGATTTGGATGTTTTCCCATACATGTTTTTCCTATTTATGATCGTTTGGTCTAGTTTTTCCCATTAGGCTATTGACAGTTCCATGCCTAGTTGGTAGGATGGTGTGATTGTTCTTCCATGGTGTGGTGTTTTAGACTGCTAGCTAAGTAGTTCTTGAGGTTCACTTTGGCTGTTGCATGACGCGATACTTGCTGACTTTATACAGGGTTGTGGGAACCAAGTGTAGTAGACCATACAGAGAATGGACGTAAGGGCTTCTTCAGAGTTTCTTTATAATATGAGGCAAGACCATAGGGGGATTTGTTGTTGAGTGATTCCTTATAGTGTCTTTAGATCCTCGACATGGGCCACAGGATGAATGAGATGTTGAGTGCTTCCTCAGAGTTCCTTTAGTACGATATGAGACTATAGGGGTAATTAACGGTGATTGCTTCCCTAGAGAGTCTATTCATTAGCTGAACCAGATGGGTGAGATTGTGTGTGCCTCCCAGAGGGTTTCTAGTACTAGTTGGATGAACCATAGGTGTTATGTTGTGAGAACTACCCATAAGTTTACCTTTTTTTCTGTATACTTGTTTGAAAATTATATTCTAGAAACTATGGATTGTTTGTTGTTGATTACATTCCTATTTACCGCTTTCTGTACTTTTACCTGCCATATATTCACTGACTATTAGGCACAGATCTCCAGGTGGTTTACTACTAGGATTTAGTCTCACATCCTGTTTAGATCATGCTTTTGGGCACAAACCTATTATATTGTTGCATATATAGATAAGGGAAAGAGCCCTTCGATTTCAGGTACTTGACTTGCTGTGGAGCTGGAGAGAATGAGGCCAATATTAGGCTTGTGATGCTTAGGAGCTGTTTATCTTTCATTTGTACTTGTTTTAGTACTATTTTTATTTCCATCATTGTGAATTGTTTGGATACTTTCCTAGAGATATGTATCATGCATCATACATATATGTGCTCCAGCTGTTTATCCTATTTATTCTTCCACAGCTCACTTGTGTATGGATTTTTACTGCTTCCGCTATTGTTTATTGTTTTATTTTCCATTTTTTACTCTTCTGAATCAACTCTATCAGCTTTGTGGTCTCTTGAACAAGACAAGGTCCTAGAAAAGCTACCTCTCCTCCCTCCATCCAACATAAGGGTGATCGGAATGGCCTACCATAAAAAGCCACATAAGGTTCCATATGAATAGTTTCATGAAAACTATTATTATAGTCAAACTCCACAAGAGGTTTATGCTTCTCCCAAGAACCTCCAAATTCCAGAATGCAAGCTCGGAGCATATCCTCAAGTACCTGAATCATTTGCTCGGAGTGGCCATCTGTCTGAGGATGGTAGGTTGTACTCAGAAGCACCTGCGTACCCAAAGCATTATGTAGCCCCTGCCAGACCGGAGAAGTAAAATGTGCATCCCTGTCTAAAACGATAGAGTGTGGAACTCCAAACAGACTTACAATCTCATGGATGTACAATCGTCCCATCTCGTCAACACTGAATGTCTCCTTGATCAGTAAGAAATGAGAGACCTTCATAAGCCTATCAACGACAACACATACTACATCGTTCCCTCGAGGAGACCTCAGAAACCCTGTCAGGAAATCCATCGCGACGTCGTTCCACAGTTCTCATCTCTAACATTACTTTTCAGACCCGTATCTTGTCCTTCAACCTGAGGAGGTTGAGTTTAATATGGATGCATCCTTCGAGGAGAATCCTATCTGGATTGTCGATCACAATACGAAGGTTCTTCGTGGTTGGTATGTTCCTCTGGTACGAGTGGTATGGCAGCATGGGAGAGTACAGAACAAGACTTTGGAGAGGGAGGATGATATACGATCGCAGTGGTTAGAGTTGTTCGGGGTTTCTTTTTCTACACCACGCTAGGGAAATTCACGGACAAATTTATTTAAGGGGGTGATGTTTGTAATAACCCAAACCTTCTTTTCAAGTATGTTTTTCCTTTTTCTTGAGTTTTTGAGAAAAAGGAGTTTCTGGAAATTTTTGAAGCACACACCATGTACTTCATTGTCGTACGAGGCCGTGTGCTAGCCGAGTAAGGGACACACACACAGTCGTATGGGGTGATGTGGAGGCCACCTAAAGCGGAGTACAGAAATAGTAAGTACACATCATGTACTCCAAAATTACACATCGTGTATTTTGTTTTTTTTTTCATTAAATGCACAGGGGTCACGTCTGACGGACAGAACCATCTTATTCTAGGTGTTCTTCATCCTAGAGAGTTTGTACGGCTGTAGATCTTTGACAAACCCCTGAGCCTATGTACGTCCTCTCATTCAAACACCAGTGAGTGCGTTTGAATCACAACCGTGATTTCTCTCTTCTCCTAGAGCTTTGTTTTCCAATTCCTTTTCTTTTCCAAGTTATTGTGGGTTGAACGTTTTATACGTTTTCATAGATATACGGTGTTCTAAGGAGATTCAAGCCTCGTGGTGCAAGTATGTCAATCTCCTAACATCAAGGTAGGTGGTTTGTGCATTTATGTAGAAATCCTTTGAGTATTTTGTGCAAATTCCACCAATACCCTTGAACAGGGTATTGCGTGTTTCCTGTTTTTCCCTTATTGGTTTCTTGCTTTGCATATATGCCTGAGTAGAGGTTATTATTTGTGAATAGGGTAATTTTACTGTGCTTTGGATGTTTTTCCCATGCATTTTTTTCCTGTTTATGAAAGTTTGGTCTAGTTTTGCCCGTTAGGCTATTGCCAGTTCCATGCCTAGTTGGTAGGATGGTGTGACTGTTCTTCCATGCTATTGTTCTATAGACTGATAGCCAAGTACTTCTTGAGTTTCACTTTGTCCTTTGCGTGATGCGATACTTGATGACTTTACATAGGGCTGTGGGAACCTATTGTAGTAGACCATGGGGATAATAGACATAAGGGATTCTCCATAGTGTCTTTATAATACGATGCGAGACCACATGGGGAATTGATAGTGAGTGATTCCTTATAGTGTTTTTAGATCTTCAACGTAGGCCACAGGGGGAATGAGACGTTGAGTGCTTCCCCAGAGCGCCTTTAGTACAATATGAGACTATAGGGGGAATTGACAGTGAGTGCTTCCCCAGAGAGTCTATTCTTTAGATCAAATAGAGGGGTGAGACTGTTTGTGCCTCTCAGAGGGTTTCTAGTACTTGTTGGTTGAACTCTAGGGGTTATGATGTGAGAACTACCCAAGGGGTTACCTTTTGTTCTGCTTACTTGTTTGTAAATTGTATGCTAGAAACTTTGGATTGTTTGCTGTTGAGTACTTTCCTGTTTACTGCTTTCTGTACTTTTACCTGCCATATATTCACTGACTGTTATACGCAGATCTTCGTGTGTTTTCTTACTGATATTTATTCTCACACCCTATTTGGGTCATGTTTTTGGGCCCAGATAGATTACATTGTTTCTAGTATAGATAAGGTCAAGTGCCTTTCGACTTCAGGTACTTGACTTGCTGTAGAGTAGAAGAGCATGAGACCAAGCTTAGGTTTGTGATACTGAGAGGCTATTTATATTTCTTTTGTACTTGTTTTATTAATGTTTGTATTTCCAGCATTGTGAATTGTTTGGCTGCTTTCCAAGACATATGTATCATGCATCATACATATATTTGCTCATGTTGTTTATCGTACTTAGTCTTCCGCTGCTCACTTGAGTATGGATTGTTACTTCTTCCGCTATTGTTTATTGTTTTCTCTTCTGTTGTTTACTCTTCTAATGAGGGAATAGCTTCCCCACTATCACACCCAAAGCCCTCACTGCTAGTCAGCAGCCTCTGGCGTTTGGGGAAATGCGCTTGAGTCCATGTGATCAACTAGGTACGGGGCACCTCTGGGTAGCTTCCGGAACCAGGACGTTACACCTTTAGTCACATGATCAAGAAATTTCATTATATAGAAACTGCTAACAAAGATTAGAATAAAAGGATGATTAAAAATGAATTATGTAGAGGGATAAATCAAATATTATGAAACTTTAATTTGAGAGTAAAGGGGTTAGAGGAGCCAAAATCCTCTCTAGAGAGCCTCTCAAAGCCTAAGGGTCAAGTTAGGTTCAATTAATGGGTTGTTATAATTTATTATGGTGAGGATTATAACTTTAGTTATAATATTCAAGGAGATAAAAATCTCATCACACAGTTTCCCAAGTTATTTTGTATGGTTAATGATAAATTTTTTCTTAACTAGGAACCGTTAATATGATTCTAGATAGATTCAAATGATTAGGCTTCATGGTTAGATGCACTCCCTCCTAGGCTACTGGTCAAGGGGTGCATGGTTTCGCTATACAGTTTGGAAATTGTGTTCCCACCATACTCTCCCCATTGTTCTAAGTCGAACAGTTTTAGGGGAGGTTGTATAGTTTGTTCTAAATATGTTCCTAACTTCATAACCCCATGAAAAGGCACATGGTTTCATGGGCCAACCCACATAGTTATACCTAACTAGCTTCTAACCGTTCACATCACTAAAAACATCCTAAATTCCCCAAAAGTTTCCAAAAATAATGGAAACAAGATCCATAAAAAGGATAATATAAAAAAATTCATAATTACTTGAAAGTTGTTAAGGAGATGTTACAAGCCATTAAATATGTAGCTGATTAAATTTTTAGAATAAAACTTTTCAAGATTTTTCCATTTAATGGTGAAACCATGCGTGAACTTTTGAAGGAGAAATTTATAGTGAAATTTATTCACCACTCTTGCCTAAAAATGTTAACCTCGACTTTAATTTTAAAGAGTTAAATATTTAAATTATTTAAGAAGGGTTGTTTTTGGTAGAGTAGTATTATAAAGTATTAATATATATTAGCCTTATTCTTCTCTCCTTATTATCTTTCTATTTTGTGTTCTTATACTTTTCCCTTCTCAACTCCATGGAAATGGAGAACTAAAATCATTATTTGTTTGGGGGAGGGAGGAGTGCTTAATTTAATTTTTCTTTGGTTGAATGTATTTTTTATCCTGTTATAATAATTTCGTGATAATTAACCTGATTATGGTGTGAGGTCTACCCCTTTTCTCTATCATTTAATTTTTCCATCCTTATTCACAAATATTCATTCCCTATAATATTTAAGTCATTCATATGGAAGAATTAGACTTAGTTATTGGTGTGAAATATTATTATCTTGCATACATATGTATCAATGTGTGATAATTTCAATTATAATGGGAGGTGTAGTGTGGTAGGAATTTATCACTATGTTTAATGTAATAATGCGATTTTCTTATATAATAATGATTGCATCACTATGAAGTCCCAAGAACAAAAAATGTTCCCATCTTTATTTCTTTCCTACTAATTTCATTCTGTATACATGTTAGTTTTTCATTAAATGTATATATTTAAATATCACTTTTATTTTTATAAACTCCCACTACATTATTATATTTCATTTTTAGTATATTTTATATTATAAAAAGTGATAATAGAATAATAGTCCATGGGAGTGACCTCCTTGTTAGGCTAGCCCTAGGGAAAACATCGTGTTTCCTTTTTATGAAAATAAGAAAATATTGATCATAGATTCATGAAAAATCCCCACATATCAATCTGGTTCCATTTTTGGGTAGACCAAACACTTTAATTCACTATTTCTCATAAAAATAAAAAAGTTCAAAAACAAAAAAAACATTATTACATATATATTTTTATAGGTCAGGATGGATTTTTATGGTGATTTTTCATATAATTGACCTATTAACCATTTTGATGAGTCTATTATGGATGACACACTAAATATTAAAGTGAAAGATAGTTTTAGATTTATTAAAGAAGTGATAAACCAAATGAAGATCTTTTCCACTTCCCCAAAGGATATCAAAGCTTTATAGTGGGTCTACCAACCAAAGAAAAATGCAGAAAAAGTGAACATGTTCCATATACTTTCCTTATTGAGTAACCTAAGGAGTTCTTGATGGAATTCATAGAAGAGAAATTTTACCTTTATAAACCATTTCAATAAGTGGTATATAAATAATACATGTTATTTGATATGCATGTGGGAAATAAAAATGATTTCTATAAATATTGGTTCAATTTTTTGGAACTTGAGAAGTAAGTCATTTTCCCTATTTCATAATGAAAAATAATCACCTATATAAATATTTCATACATTAAAAGAATAAAATACCCAAGTGGTTTAATTTAAATAAAATTTAGATTATATTTACTACCAACATCCAACTCCTGTAACAAAACTCCAAGTGGTACTGAGAAATGATGAAGAAATTAAACTCGAGCTGACTCAAGGAGATAATATTTTCTTGAACTCATTTCATTATAATTTTTTAAATGAATTGAATATTACCTATTAATTATTTAATTTTTTATATTTGGAGTAATCATGAATTTCCTTGGAGGATGATTAGGAAGATGAAGAAGTGACATGTTTTGAGGAGAGAATCAATAATCTAACCGAGTTGTATAGTGGTGCATATGAGGAAGATGGTACATGATTAGGAATAATTCTAGAATAAATTGTTGAGCATGGACAAGAAGAGTATCCATATATTATCCTAATAGTTTTACCATTAGTGGACTCCACTCCTCTTGCTAAAAAAAATAGGGAGCACCCCTTCATACTTTACCCACTCCCCTTACATATTGTTTCACTATTCATTCTAGGGGATTGGTTTATTCTCTTTTATTTGGGGGATCTCTATTCTCAGTGTCTACTCATAGACACCAAGAAAATTTTCATATGGTTTTTCATCTCAAAGAACCATCATCCATCATCACATTGGGGATAAAGTGATGAAACCTCCTAAATATGAGCAGTAAAAACCTATCACCCACGTTGGGGTCCAAGACAATAATTATGTATTTTAATTATTTTTCATTTTATTTATTTTATTTTCAATAAAAAAAATATTTTTTTTAACTTTATTTTAGGTTTAATGTGGTATAAACTAGGATTTTGACTTAAGGTTGTCACCAAAATATGAACCTAGGTTGTTTATTTCCTTTCTTTTTTATTTGATTCCCTTATATCACAAAATATTTATGAGCTTAAATTAAAGGATATTTTGATCTTAAGTGTGTGTGGATATCAACCTACTCATAAGGAATTCAACATGTTTTTTTAGGTTATAGTTTTTTGAGTGTTTTTATAATTCTTCAACTGAATCTTATACTGTAATAAATTCAAACCATATTAATATTTTTAGTACACCACTTAATTTTTATGTATATGGTTTTAAATGATTTTTGGATGTATTTTTATTTCTTTATATTTCATATTTTAATTTAAATATGTTTGATTGATTTTGAAACTCATGTGTACTAGAACTGTCCATAATAAATATCTTGCCCAACCCACGACTTTTATAAACCTTTTCTACTTATTATTTACATTTTTATTTTTCATGAGAGTCTTGACTCATGTTTTAAGATCCAAAACTTGTAATTATTTGTCTTTCTAAGGTTTGTAGTGCATGAAATGTTTTTTAAAATATTGAGGTGTTTCTTTGGATAACCAAATTTTAAAATTGAAACCTACCTTTATATATACGCTTGTTTATCCCTTGGAATCCATGATTTTCCTTATAGGTTTAAGTAATATTATAGGTTTATTTTTCCTTACTTACCTTCCCACTTAATATTATTGCATAAATATTTCAATTTTGAGTGTGGGGGAATTCCCTTTCATGTGTTTTATTTGGGAATAAATTTATTATAGGGTTGTGAGGTGTGTGTTTTTTTTTTGGTAGGGGAAAGATAGAAATGGGAATGATTCATTATTATAATTTTTATTCATTCATTTCATCTATCTCTCCAAAAAAATTAAAATAGAAATAAAAAGAAAATGGAAAATATAAAATGAAAATGAAAATGGAGGAAATGGTAATGAGATTGAATTATTAATTATAATTACTTATATTATTTCTCATTCGTTAACTGTATTTTATTTTCATCTCGTCTTTCGTGAAAAAAAGATAAAAAAATAAAAAAATAGAATTAGGATAAAATGCATTATTGCATTCATTGTTTAACTCATGTCTCATGCCATTCAAAACGGGTTGTGTTGTTTAGAATCTTGTAATTTAAATTAAGTAAGGTATGTTTCCTATGATTTAACTTTAATATCCAATTTATTGTATTAAAGAGTTTAATCTCCTCTTTCTAGACTTTTAATTTTTAAATTATTTACCCACAAACCCATATCCATCGAATCATCTTGAAAATTTTCTCGTGAATAAAAAATATTTGAGTGATAATTCCACTAAATAGTGGTTGAATAATCTTATTATTGTGGGGATTAATTATGATGTAGCTTTAGGATATACCAATATTAGGTTTTCATGTTGTTGTAATCCATTATAGTGAAGGTACATCACTTAGTAGTTTTCCCTATGTTTTTTCCTAAATTAAATTAAATTGGATACTAAATGGGTTCTTATTATTATGTATTTTTTTTAATAGTGTTGGGAATACAATTTCAACCTTTCTCCATTGGTTGGTCATTTTTTTGATGAGATGAGGTTTCCTGATGATTTTTTAGGAAATTATACATATTAGAATAAATTATGAAATAAATCATAATTGTTATAATTAATTGAAATGGATGTATTGGTGTGACTTTGGGCCTCATGTGGGTTGGCTATTTTTTTTTATAATTTTATGATATTTGGTGATATATTACAATCTACTTATAAAGGAAATAACATTTAATTGAGGTAAGTGGTTATGTTCCATTTCTCTATGGTATTATGCATGGTTTACATGCCATGTGATATGTGGTCTCACCACCATGAGTAATTAACCTTTTATTTAAATTAATTTATTCTATAAAAATAAAATTATTAGAAATAGATAAAGTACCAAGGTCCCCATGTTCCCTTGTTTACTAGCTTAATGCCTCAATCACCAATAGGTTTGGCCTTGATTATAAAATGTATACCCTTATATGTATGGACGTTGAAGGGTTTAAATTCTTTCATAATCATTGTGTCCACTCCTTTAGGAACCTTGGTAACCTCTAAATATATGGCTGTGATGGGTCAGAGTTATTGACCCTGGTAAGAAATGGTGGACCTGAGAGATTACATATAGTCATTGGGCTAGATGAATAGAGAGTGGGGCAAGCATTCATCCCCGCTAAAACGTAAGCACTTGGGAGGATAAACCTTGGGTAGATTGATGATAACATGGGTAAGTGGACAAACCAATGATAACCTTGGGAAGTGGGATGGTCATTATACCATCTCTCTTGAGTAACACTTTTGTGTCTTATCCTATGAGGCTAATAAAGTCATAATATGCTTTTGATTATGTTATGGGATTTTATTCCCTCTAATTGACATATGGTAACCCAATAAAAGATATATAAATAAACTAGACCATATATGGTGTTTGTTCTATGTTGTAGATTATAGGGGATTTAGTGGGTTTCCTAATGATATGGTAACCCAAGAAAGGTTTTGTGTGGGATGGTTGGAATTTATGACCTTAGGTGTCACCTTAGAACCTAATAGTCAATGGTTTATGTTTAAGATGAATGCAGTTATTTTATGGGTTAATCACTTGAGATTATGACATCGGATACCATTACAGGTAAAGTAGGTGGCTAACCCATGTGGTGTATAATGAGAGGTTCTAGGAAGATAGTGTTTTATGGGTATATTATCTATATATATTTATATTTTATGTTAATAAGGTTACAAGGTGGAATACCCTAGGTTGGTTGGATGTGGTACCTAATTCTAGTCTTAGTTGTATCCCTCGGGTGAATTCATTCTAATTTATATGTACTTAAATGCGATATAGGTGTGATGTGGGGTCAGTCACTAAGGAGGATGTGTGCCTTCAAGTAATGATGTCCTTATTCATATTCTAGGAAGAGGACATGACCTCCCAAGTACGTGATATATGATGGTTCTTGGTTATCTATGGTATGTGGTAGATATATATTTAGGGTGATATTTTATTAGGTTGTATGATGGTTCCAGGTGAGTTATAACCCAAAATAGATAATCATTTTCAGGATAGGTATATTTTCCCATAGTGGATTCATATGTTTCTCAGATGGGTATATTTCCCCAGGGTGTCTTATTATGTTCTACGGATGGGTATATTTTCCTTGAATGATTACTTATGCTTATAGAAACTTTGGTATTGACCAAAGTGTGTATATTCAAACCAGGGTTTCATATTAGAACCCAATAATCGACAATGGTTATTTATTTATTATTTCATAGTTATTTTATTCATTTTTTTCATATCACATTTGGATGCACTATATTTATTGGTTATGTATGGGAACCTGTTGGCGGTTCCCAACTAAATTATACTCACACCCTACTCAATTATCCATGGAATGTGGATACCCAAGAATAATTCATTGATTGCATTTCCAGGTTGGGAAAAGGGTACGGGTATCATTATCAGCTGATATAGATTATACATGTTCAGAGATTGGGATGATGAAGCTCAGGGATGTCTATATAGCTCTATTGCATCTCTATTATTCTATTTACTTTTATATATGATCAGCCTCATGGGAAATCATTTAATTTATGTTGTCATGATTATGACTTTGTATGACTATATGCTTCTACGTCCATTAATTATTAAAAAAATTATTGATTATATGTACTGTGTTAGATGTTTATTATTATTGGAAAATGTTTCGTTATTTTCTATGTTATTTCAAATTATAATAAGGGGATATAGTCATCCATCAGTAACACCCTATAACCTCACTTCTAGTTAGTAGCCTTTGATGTACAGTAATGAATACCTAAGTTCAAGTGGCTACCACTAGTTTAGAAACCAATCATGTGATCTAGAGTGAAAATATATTACAAAGTTGTATCAGAGCATTATGTGACTGATTTCAAAAAATTTATTAGAGTGTTGTTATTTTTTATTTCTATTTGGGTAGATGGTTAATATGTTATGTAGGGATGTGCCGGGGCACGTGATAGACCTCAGACCCATTCATTAAAAACACTTTTATCAATAGGAAGTATAGGTTACCAGGGTATCGAATTTTTATTCTTATTTTTCATTTTTATAGTTGAGATATCATTATGATGGGTGTATTTTAGATGTTATTATAGTTTTGGATCTTATCCTCTTGGTAAGAGACCAGTATACATGCTTCATATTTAGAATTTAGAACACACATGAAATTCTTGTTCTAGTGTGTGATTGATATCACTTCCAATGAGGGTTCATATGTTTAAAGTTTCAAAAATAATTTATATGTATTTTTCCTATATTATATGTTGGTGGAATTTTATATAGTGAGACAATAGTTTATTTTCTATAGTGATGGATCATTTGACAAAGGGATGATCCTTGATAGAAACTATAAAATCCCTCAACATAAGGTATATATAATGAACCTTAATAGATGGGTATATACATTTGATTCCTTGATACTGGTCCCCTAACAAAAATATTTCTGATTATTTAACATGTCAACAAAAACATATATGGTGTTTTCCCATATTGCTTCTTGGTGGAATTCTACTTAACTAAACTATATAGTTATGGTTTACCCAACATGAGTAATCATGCGATGATTCCATTATATATATATGTGGATGAGACTTGATCCTCGAGAGGGGTAGTATGGTATGTAGATTCTTAGCATAGATGGGTGGTTAGGGAGGGCTGATGGTTTGAAACATGACATTGGTTATGTACATGTGAGAACCCAAGAGTGAGTGTTTTTTCAGATGAGGTGTTGTGTGATGTTTGAGATGAAAAAAAAACGGATTTTGTCTTGTGAGTTGTGGCTTATGTGATATTTGGTTTATGGGATAGGTGGGTGAGCCTAGTGCCTTTAGGATACAGTTTAGGATATTCTTGATTTAGGTGATGTATATGAGTGTAACCTAGAGGTGTAATTTTGGCCTGGTGTCCCGAATTCCCAAGAGGACTGGCCCGAAAGCCCGAGCAGCATGGCCCGGCAAAGCCCACGTCGGGCCAGGTCGGGCTTGGGCTGTAGGTTCATCAGGCTGGGACTGGCCCTATCCAAGAAGGCTCACGGGCCAGTCCGGGCCGGCCCGAAAAAGCCTGTGCCACTGGCCCTTACGAAGCCCGGCCCGCTGTAAAAAAATATAAGAGGAAGCTGGTGGTTGGGAGATTCGATCCCCCTACCTCATGCTTCCGAGGCTGTGCCTGGACCAATTGGCCTAGGCACTGCGCCTATTATATTATCACCAGACTGTATATATATATATATATATATCAACAATATATGTATATATATATATATATATCATTGTATATTAACAAAAAATAATATATATAAATATAACTATTATTATATATAATTATAATGTGTGTGTGTGTATATATAACGATATATAATTCTATATGTATATATACAAAAACAAATCCATTAATAATATATATCAATTAAGTGTGGCTTTTAAAAATCCATTAATAATATACATATATATAAATAGTTTAATATAATATATATATACAAACAAAGCAATTAATATATATATATATATATCAATGATTTAATAATATATATATATAATAACTTGTTGTATATTAATTAAAAAAATAACACGCTCACCTAATGATATTCATGCACGTCCCCCAACCTCATTAATTCTTTAAGTATGTTGTATCTTTCATATATATTACATACTATACATATATAAATCTATTTAGAAAAAAAATTACCCTGCCCACTACGGTGCACCCCCCAACCCCTAATTATTATTTTTACAATTTACTCATATTATATATATCTATAATTTAACATTATATATATTTAATAACTTATTATATATTAACAAAAAAAATAAGACACTCACCCAATGATGTTCGTACACACCCCCAACCTCATTAATTTTTTTAAATATGATGAAACTTGCATATTATATATATTTTTATATATATATATATGTAAATTTATTGATAATATATATATCCATGATATGATAAAATATATATATAAACAAAGCCCTTAGTAATATATATATCTATTAAGTGTGGTTTTTAGAAATCCATTAATAATATATATATATATATATATATATAATTTAATATAATAAATATATAAACAAAGCTATTAATAATATATATATATATCAATGATTTAATATTGTATATATAATAACTTATTGTATATTAATAAAAAAAACATACTCACCTAATGATGTTGGTGCATGCCCCCCACCTCGTTGATTTTTTAAGTATGTTGCAACTTGCATATATTATATATAAATCTATTTAGAAAAAAAATTAACTCACCCACGGCAATGCACCTCCCAAACCCTAATTATTTTTTTACAATTTTCTCATATTATATATATATATATATATATTAACAAAAAAATAACTACTCACCCAATGATGTTCACACACCCCCCCAACCTCATTAATTTTTTTAAATATAATGAAACTTGCATATATTATATATACTATATATATATATATAAATCTATTTAGAAAAAAAATTAACTCACCCACTACTGCACACCCCCCCAACCTCTCATTATTTATTTGCACATAATATATATATATATATATACATATTCACATATATAAATTTTTTTAGACGAAAAATAACATATCCTCCCACTGTAAAATGTTAATAAAATAAAAAATAAATTTTCTTAAAAAAATGTTGAACGCTTAATAAAAATACATGTAGAAAACCTGCGTTTAAAAAAAATAAAAATTGTTTAAAATTTATTTTAAATTAAACAAATTCTTAAAAATACTTTTCATAAACATGTTTAAAAAATAAATGTAAAAAATGTTTTAAATAAATGATAAAAATGGTTAAATAACAACACTTTAAACCCACCTACTTCTCTGCATCCCCTAATTACTCGTTATTTTTTTTTCAATTTTCAAATAATATATACAAATTTACACACATATATAAATCTATTTTGAAAAAAATAACATATCCACCCACTATAAAATATAAATAAAAATGTGTTTACAAAAAACAATTTTAAACAAAATACATGTAGAAAACATGCATTAAATAAAGTTTTAAATTAAATGTTTAATAATAAATGTAAAAAATGTTTTAAAAAAAATGTTAAAAATCCGTTTAAATAAAAAAATTCAAATTCTTTTTTTTAAAACAAAAAATTAATTTAATTTCTTTTAAACAAACAATTAAATAAAATTATATTAAATTTTTTTAAAAAAAGTTAAAAGTTTTAAAAAAATACTTTTAAAAAGTAAGCATTTAAAAAACATTTTAAATTAATCATTTAAAGATAAATATAAAAAAATGTTTTAAACAGATGTTAAAAAAAGTTTAAATAAAAATTTATAAATAAAAAAAATTAAAAAATTCTTAAGAAATTATAAATAAGTTAAAAAAATGTTTAAATAACATTGTTTTAAACTCACCCACTATTGAGCATCCCCCAACCCCTCATTATTTTTTTTACAATTTTCACATAATATATATAGATTCACATATATAAATTTATTTAGACAAAAAAATAACATATCCAACCATTGTGAAATGTTAATAAAGAATAAAATAAATGTTTTTACGAAAACCATATTAAACATTAAACAAAATAAATCTAAAAACATTAATTTAAAAATAAAATTTAAATAATGTTTTAAATAAATGTTAAAAAATGTTTACAAAAGTTTTAAAACAAACTATTATTTTGAAAATAATAAAATCCCACCATGGCCCGACTTGAAAAAGCTCGGCCCAACCCAAAAAAGCTTGGCCCGACCCGATGGTTTGGGCCGGCTCGAGGCTGGGCTCGGGCCGCCTCATGAGGTTGTTCGGGCTGGCCTGGCCCGACCCAAATATTGGTCAGTGGCCTAATTTTTTTCAGGGTGAGACCGGCCCGACCCGACCCAGTTTGGGTCGGGCTGGGCCAAAATTACACCCTTAGCGTAACCTAGTAGTGGGGTCAGTTGGGGTGTTTGAGTGACTTAAATATGATAAGCATGGATATATTCTTCGGGTTGATACTAATGCACAAGAGGTGTTATTAGGTATATGGTACAGTCCTGTTAGGTGATTTTTGATTTCATGACATAAATCATTTGAGTTGATTTAAGTATCAAGGAAGGTTTGAGAAGGTGGGAGTGGTAGGATGCATAAACTGGGTGATTTAGAGTATGGTTCCTAATTAGATAGAGACTTTTGAACATAGATGGATAGATCACAGATGGTTAGAGCATGATTAGACCCTTCTGGGTTAGTGAAGATGCCTAGGTGGTGGGTGATTTTGTAGTATTCCCTCACATAAGTGAGATGTCGGGATTTTTGGAAAACAAGAGCTATGGTGTTTTTTAATATAAAATACTAACATATGAGTGGATTAAGGTTAGTGGTTAGGAATTCAATACTATATTTAATGATGTGTGACTCATTGGATCGTGATTTTTGTTTTCTAATCTAGTGGTATTGGAGAATAAACCTATCAGGGTTGAATGAGATTGATATGGTACACCTTGGTTTTTGGTGTTTCCACTAAGTTATGGATCGGTGAGAGATAGGGTGTGGAACTAGGACTTATGAAATTAATGGAATGATTATGTGATAAATTTCATAATATTTTAAAAAATATATAATATTTCCCTCTGAAGTGAGGGGTGAAATTTAACATGGGTCAAGGTGTTGTGGTACAGTCAACCCAAGTGTGTTCCTTGACATGGATTCTCAGGAAGGTGTCTTACTAAAACTTGTTGACATTACACTAGGAGAGTGGCATATAAGGTAATTCATATTGTGGGGAGTGAACTATGAAATTTTAAGGGGTATAACCCTATTTATAGATTTAATTTTGGTGGATATCGAGGTTGACATTCTTGATGAGTTTGGAATGGATAGTGGTTTATGTTTCATATTGATTCCTGGGTGTGAGCGGAGTGATCATGTCCAGACATTACATGTGGTAATGGATGGAGCATAGTTCGTGGAGGTACAACCCTATGTGAGTAGGGATATGGAAATGATGATACCTATAATTTTATGGTAGAGGTAGTTCTAGGATACTAGTGTGTTGGTGGATCTAATGTTATCTAGTTTCATGATGAATACCATATTTTGGTTTTGGATGTTAGTTCAGATGGACTCCATCCTTTGGCATCATGTTCATGATTGTTTAAGACATGATATGGGGGAATTTCATAATAAATATGTGTCGATTGTCGAGGTAAGATCATGAAGTTTAGTGTAAATGTTTAATGATCCAACTGTGTAATTGTACAACAAAGTGTTAGGTTCAAAATTTGGTGTGGGTGTTTGTATGATTGTGTAATGCCTCAAGGAATTTGAACATCTTGATCGAATAGTGTGATGGTATTTTGGTAGGTTAAACTGATCATTTTCTGATTTGTTAAACCATACAAGAATCAACTAATGTTCTACATGTGATTTTGTTTGGTAATATGGAAACCACATTGAGTGTATTTTTAGACCACTAGAAATGGATTTTGGTCAGTGATTCCAATGCAGGGGAGAACCACAGATTGAAATAATCCATTTTATGATGGAGAGAACCATAATCCTGGAGGATAATTTATAGATGAAACTATTGTTTCTTGAGATATAAGGGAATGGGTAAGCATTGTCTTGGTGATTCAGTTATGGTGGTGAGTAGTATCTTGGGTTTCTGGGAATAGTGTTCCTTATGTTTGGAGTTTCACAATGGAATATCATTCAGTGTTTTGGGATATGACACAGAAAATTGATCATGATTGGATGTATAGGGTTGGTCGGGATTAATGGTTTAATGAACATTGAGGCTTCTCAAGGATGATAGGTGATATTATGGACAGGTTATAAAACTCCAATACTTTCTGAGTTGTGAAATTTAGGAGGAATTTGAATTTTTTATTTCTCAAAAAGGGTTCATTTTGAGAAGTAGTATTTGGATTAGGATTATGATATTTAGAAGGTGTTATAGTGTTTTTTTTTGGATGTGGAACATTTCTTGATTTGTTTCTTGGGTTCTCGTGGGAATCTTGAGAGCTTTGAGTTGGGGTTGGAGTTTTTAGAAGGGGTTTTAACATGGTACATAGTTTAGTGTGCATAGTTTTGGGATAAACCAAGGAGAAACTAAAATTTTGGGTGTTTCTAGTTATTTTTATTCATTCATGATTGGTTTTCATTATTAAAACAAGGTTAAGGGTTATCCATGTGAATTACAGAGCAATCCATTCAAAGTGGATTTGTATAGGGTCTTGTTGCAAGGTTTTCATACGATTTCGGAGAAACTATGAAAACATGAAATTTAGAATTATAAGGGTTTCGCACGGTAGGGGAATAGTTTGGAAAACAATGTGGCCAAACCATTAGGGTGTGTCTCCTTGGATATTGAAGGTTTAATGGTTAGATCATGGTTTGGAAAACTATGTTTCCAAACCATGTGGATTCCATAATTCACTAAAATGGAATAAAATACCATCTTTTCAATTGAAATTTTTTTAAGAACCTCCCCATTCTCTTCCTCCCATTCATTCATATAGACTAAGGGATCCCTCCCCCTTTTTTTCTTTTATTACCCTTTATAATTGAGTGAATTTGATTTCATTCTTTGATAATTTGAGGGATTTTAGTTATGATTCCACCATTGAATTGTGGAATTATCCTGTAATGATGAGGATTTTATATGGAATAGCTATAGTATGTATCGATATGAGGTATAAATTTTTTTCCCTAACATTTCATAAAAGGTAGTTCATCCAGTGGTTTTTAATAATATTTTATCCTAAACTAAATTAAATTGGATATTCACTGAGCTCTGAATATTAGATATTTTTTTTGGAATGGTGTCGGAAGTGCGTCGTACACCTTATGTGGGTGGTTGGTCAGTGATGAGGTCACTCAGTGAAATTTTTGGAAATTATTCCTATTATAATAAATTGAAAAATTATTAATAATTATTATAATAAATTGGAATGGATGTGTTGGCCTAAGATAGGCCTTCGTATGGACTGGTGATGTCCATTGGACTTGGATGATCTTTGGTGAGATATATCAAGCTACTTATAAAGTAAATGAGTATAAATTGAGATAAGTGGTTCTGATTCATTTACCTATGGTATTATGCATGGTTTATGTGTCATGTGATATGCAGTCTCTCTACTATGGGAGACTTAAATATAACTTAAATTAATTTATTCATTAAAAATAAAATTCCTATAATGTTACAAAGTTCCAATGTCCCCCATGGCCCCTTATGCACTAGCTTGATGCCTCGACCAATGATGGTCAAGGAATTGATTATAAAATGTATTCCATAATATTTATAGACTTTTATGGGCATAAATTATTTTATAATCATAGTGGACCTTGTTGTAGGAGCCTTAGTAACCTCAAAATAGAGGATTGTCATGGGTTGCAGTGATTGACCCCAGTAGCCTATGGTGGACCTGAGATATGCCTTATAGTTTTTGGGATATATGATTAGAGAGTGGTCCAAGTATTCCTCCCCACTAAAATATGATAAAATGGGTGGGTAGACCCTTGTTTCATTGACAAAATGTTTGGTGAGTGAGCCAACCTAGGATAACCTTGGGAAGTGGGATGAGCATTACACCATCTCCCTTGAGTAATTTGAGTTTGGATTTTCCTAGGAGTCCAATAAGATCATAATATTATTTGGATGATTTAAATTTACTATATTTCCTCTAAGTGATTGATGTTGACATAATAGATGATATTTAGATCAAGGATCCAATGTTTTTTTTCCATTCCATGTTGTTACTTAAGGGAGCTCGATGGGTGCCCCAGTGAAATGTTGACCATAGAGAGTGTTTGTGTATGATATTTGTTGGAACATAAAATGTGTCTCAACCGTTATAAATAATTTTTTCCCGAATAAAGTACAAACCATAACTTAGGGGACCATTCCAAAACAAAGGTCTCATGTGTGCACAACTTTGAGCATTTACGCACAACACCCAATTCAGGAACGCAAATCACTTAAGTAAGAAAGGATACATCAAATGCATAAAAGTATCGTGGATAATTGAAAACAAATAAAAAAGGAAAAGATCATGTGAAAATTTTAACACTTGTGTGAAACCCCAATTCCATTGCACAAGCCACTTATGCAAGAAAGGCGACTTCAAATTGTAGCATTTCATGATCATCCACTAGTGGAAAAGTCATGAAAGTTGTGAAACTCATAGTTATATGATCCAATCACAATTTTCTTGAAATTTTTTTAGTTATGTGATCTAGACCCTAGAAATAAAATTTTTCTATAAATAAAGAATCACCCCCCCCCCCCTTTGGAACATACCTCTCGAGGTTTAAGCATCATACTCTCATTTGTGAAACCCAATCTTTAATGAACTCATGAAACTCCAACATCCAATTGATTCCTATATATATAGAACTTATATAATATGCCTCACATAATACCTAAAACACTTAAAATTATATTATATATATCCATGAACAACATCCCTTGATATCTAGACTAGTCTATGCTAGATGAATTTCCATTCAGTAACCCCAAGCTTCGTGAAACCCAAAAATTTTCACACAACCATTCCCCGTGAATACAAGACCCATAATTGTTATAGAGAACATGGATCATGCAACTTACAAGGTGTGTGTGACTCTAAAGTTTCATGTTATAACCTCCAGATTATTGAACCAATACCTCCTTCCTCTTAACATATTTTCACCCAAGTTGAGTGCTTAGGTGAATTGCACCCATCGAAACCAGGTTCATACATGTGATCCATACCTTCCTAGATGATATCATTAACCATTGTATGTAGAACCTCTAATAAAATAATTCAATAGGTACCTTCATTCCCTTATGCTCTTAATTATAGGCACCCTAACCTCAAGAACCATGATTTCTATCAGAAATGGGTAATGTCTATGCCTTCTATTTTCCAAAAGTACCAATGAATTGGACACATAATCCCTAATTATGGTATCATTAAGGGAAGTAGGATTCGTTTCTCTATGATGGGGGAATATAGGATCCATAATTATTCTTCTCATCCTACACTAACTTGTGATTATTTTACCGTGCATTGGTCCCAATGACATCCAAGTTATAAGACATTAAACCTCATATCACTCACATTATTGTTGCATGATATTAAACTACATGAAAAGTTAATTTTAAAAAGAAATTAAATGATAGCCTTACCCTATGTGAAAAAAATAATATGAATCATGTGATAATTAAGGGATGATACTCTATCTTCTGGGAATATTATACATATAATCCTCACATCAACCCTTGTTGTTTCTATTTTCATGACACAAGATTCCTTACCACAAAACTTTAAACTGTATGGAGTGGTTCTGCTATATGATCTCAAACTGTGTGCTTGACCATTATGGTTTTTTTATCCCTATCATCTAATAGGGTACGCAGGAAACCTCCCTAAGTTTCAATCTCGACATCCAAACATCATCTCAAATCTATTTGACTCCCGCTGGGAGGTGATAACTCTAAAGTGTGATCATACCACCCCCCCCCCCCCCCACAAGATGTTCATAACCTATTACCACCCTAACTTTCACATTGAACCTTTACACCACCATGCAGAACTAACATTAAAATCCCTTTACATGGTAAGTTTATATGGGAAACATCCCCATAAGACTTTAAAACTCTGATTACATCCCCACATAACTTTAAACCTATGATTATATCCCCGTAATACTTTAAACCTATGTTCACATCCCCACACGACATTAAACCTATAACCCATCCTGATGCATCAATATATCTACCTCATGACAAGAATGAGATTCACTAGGTGATGAGTCTATAAATCCTTATTTGACAATTATAAGTTTCTTAGTATTATGAGTATCATATGCTTCATGTAACACACAATAAATGTGGGTCTACCTGTCTAAAAAGTAGAAGATTCTTGATACAATGAACCTTGGATTCCTTGTACCCCTGTAATAAGTTTATCCAGAATGAACAAGGAATTACTTGGGTCTTAAACCTAATATTCCTCATACATGAGATTCTTTCTACTCTAAAATAGGAATATTTTTATAGATTCTCAACAAACCCATCATTCACATATGCATAAACATTACAAACATCACCATCACCTATTTCCATAGGTATATTCCCTATCATAACGGAAAGAATCATAATTAATTGGTGTCCAATATAATATGCTTTCGAGAAATAGATTAAAAAATATGTCTCAAATCTATGAGGGAGACCCAAACAAGGAAATAAACTCCAAGGATGAATCCATGGAAGGAGGATTTGATTTCCCATAATCCTGTTCTGATCAAGGATCTCACATCATCAAGACTTTGATAAAGTTCACCCACATTTGGACAGAGAGAATTTCGAGAAACCACACTGGAGAGATCATAACCAGTTTTTGGGTGTTAACCACTCTAAGAAATGGAAAATCATACTCAATGTGCACCTCGATGGAAGCATTGAAAAACAAATTGATGAACCTGATTTGAAAATATTCTCCTTAAATAATGGGAAAACAAAAAATGTTAATTATCCTAGATCACATTGGGAATCACTTTCATCATAAATATACAATTGTTTGACTCTAAATTACCTATAAGAATCAAGATGTGGGAAATACTTGATGATCCGCTACCAACAAGAATTCTAGAATGACGACCAACGGTGCGATGGTGGACACCCTATTTGTTTATATGAATAAGAAAGGTTCATCTCAACCATTTAAGTTTCCAAGAAGTACGTGGAATCTATGGAACCATATCAATGTTGCTTCCCCCAAGGACCATACAGGGGGAAATCCCCCCAATCACAATGGAAACCCATTTCAAGAATCTTTACATGAAATTATCTGATGGACCATTCCCATGGGACAAATAGGTATGGGACTCATGGGTCATTCTTACTATGGCCACTTCTCAAGAAACATCTAGTATAGCTCGCTCTCAGCCCCACTAATAATGTTAGCTCACACCATGGGTTGATGAGATAGTCAAACCCATCCCTACTCTTTCAGCCTCATTTCATAATGCTTGGAACCAACATAAGGGGCGGGCTACCAATCAGTCTAGATATGAGGCCTCTCCAACAACTCTAGTGGCCCACACCACTATCAATACACCTCCTCTTTCCATCCCATCCACCGCGTGGGGGAACATATTTACTCAATTGAGAATCAGAACCTAGTTTCCTTCCATCTAGTTCAGGTTTATTCTCCACATTGTGGGAACAATCAAAAATCATCATGGGTCAAATCATGATGAAGAATTATACCACAGAGGTCATCCCCACAACATTATCATCCAACACAAAGTTCATCCCCATGCTGAAGATTCTCCCTTCCCTAAAGATCCATCCAGGGGTAGAGGAACAAGTATCCTTCATGGGATCCTAACCCATGGTGTCATCCTTGGAATGAATTGAATAAATACCCATGACCCCCAAATGATAATTCTTGGGGAAATATCATGTTTTCATAGGTAGTAATAGGGAAACAATCATATCACAATTGACCTATTAGAGTCTGGGATGATGGAATACATAACAAGGATTCCTCCGTCGTGACTACTATAGTTGGGTATAGGATCCCATCAGTTAAGGTTGATCATCCCAAAGGCAGAAATACACAAGGTCCCTATATCCCTCTATAAGTACCTACATGTGGAGGATGTCCTATTTTCTTTCCATGAACTCTTCACACAATTTTACCTACCACCATCATCTCCCCTCCTATCCACCTCCATCTTGGAGGAAGGGGAGATGTTAGGTTCTAGATAGATGCCCTCAGATAAAGGTGGGCACCCTGCTGAGTCACATGGGGCATGGATAACTCCCCATTAAGTAAATTTTCATGGATTCCCTATCCAATATGGATATAATTATGAGGATGAACCTACCTCCTAAAGACAATATTTTATTTTAGGGACAACTTTACCATGTGATTCCCTGTTTTTATGAAAATCAATAGTAGAGTTGGTCTATGTCACTACCACCATCAGTTTTCTAAACATTTATGATTACATATTGTTGTGATCAAGAGTACTATTAACCTATATAAAATTAGTAGGAAGAAATATTGTTGAAGATATTTTAAACTATCCAGCTACTAGAAATGTTTTTTCCACTCACTACCTTGCACTTCACCATCTTGGGGTTACTAAATAATTATCAGGATGTGTTCCTCTACTAAAATATTAGGGCGACAATCAACCACCTATGAGATCACCGACTATAATATCTAAGAATCCCTAAAAATCTCAAGGCCATCTATCTGTAGTGTATTAATATTGACATTACCTTAATTCTAATGGCTCAGTACCCAGACTTATAAAGGTACAATCAAAGTTTCTTGATAACATTCATTGGGATCCTCACCTTGATTCAATAGATCATGTAATAGGATTCCCTTAACCTATGAATCAGAGGTTGTGGATAGTATAATACTCTCCATTTTAGTCCTCTTCTAGAAAGACAATAGGGACATCAAGAAAATACACCCACTAATTATGATAGTTCCTTTATAACCACTACCACTATGAAAATTTTCATGATAAATCCCTTGGATGATCAGATAAATCAGAACAATGACAAGGGTCATGGTAGAGAAAATTTGTCCTGAGGAGATACCCAACATTGGGAAGATCCGCTGATAGGTAGCAACACTAATCAAAAAAATAGACATTGGGCCTTGAAATTCTTTTCATAGAATTATTTTTTCCTTATCATCAGTGTCTCAATAAGGGAAAATGAGTGGTTAAACCTATCTTCCCATCCATGGACACACCTATAACTGAAATATATGTAAGATATGATGATTTTATTTAGTATCTTTGGGGAAAAAAGAGTCTCACTATCAAGCTCATTGTTGAGTGTCACCTAGAGTAAGATATTGTCTGAGGGGACCATGTCCCTCCTCCATCAAAGCATCAGGTCCTCCTTGGCCAGATAACCAAGGACAAGATAGGTGGTAAGACAAACCAGATCAAGTTAGAGGCTAGTGGATATAGAAAATGTCTAATGTATTACCTCACTGCCTTTTATGAGCATCACAACTTTCCATCTTTAGACTATGATTTCTTCACCTCTTGATCTTGAAGACTGTTCAATGTGCAGGTGACTAAAATCCTCACCCTAGTGATGTGATATCCACTCTCACTACCTATACTAAGGCTTTGGAGATTCAAAAGTATTCAATTATAGATGAAGGGAATCTATATTTTCATGGGTGGACCACGTTCATCCACCCCTACAATTGTGTAATCTAAGATTCACCCCATTCAAATGGATGAGTGATCCACTATAGAATCTATCCCACTTTGCTTCATGATACAACATGATGTTGGGAAACATATATTAGTATGATATTTAAAGATTTAGTGTTTCTTATAGACCTTGTAGGGACCCACTTTCATTTGGTATATTCATATATCCTTGAGAACTATTATTGGCTGGGAAGTTATAAACAGATATTTTCTCTACCAGTTGAGCTCCACCTTGTTCAAGACAAGCATCACTGACCAATAAAAATGCAACAATATGGATAATAAGTGATTTGATGACTTTATTTCCCAAGGTAATGGGATTATATACTCCCTAGATGTGTATCTTTCCTAGGAATATCTATTAGGTATGTTAATGGATAATGTTTGAATGAGATGGTATCTACCCTCATCTCCTAGATAGATCTATGAATTTTTCAAGAATTCACTGAGAGAACAATACATTTGGAAAAATCCTTATAGCATACCAAGTAGTGGTCACACCCATTATCTCATCTAGCACCCATGCAGAATCCTCTAAAGGAAGAAATACCTGTCATTTTATAGACTCAGGATCTATAGTCAATCCTCCTTCAAGAACCACCATATGATAGGACCTTAAAAGGATATTTGCACCGTGATAATACCTCATAGGGACCCCATCATGGATAGGTTCCCAGAATTTCCTTTATAGAATAGAATAATATGGTATACTCCTTCAAGGATTCATAGGTCCTAGGGTAATTCATTTATACCATGGAAAAGAACAACTTGAAGTTTCATCAATCCAAGAGGTCTCAAAATGGCAGAATAAAGAATTGATATGAATACTTACATACCATATGGTCCTTGGAAACAACATCAAAGAGTGATTCATTTTCAAATATTGGCTTTAGGACCAGGTAGACTATGAATTAGTTGAATTGGGTGATGTCCCAGTGAAAGTGGCATGTATCTCTGCCCCCCCCCCCCCCGATAGTGATTATGAAGACTCTAATGAATGAAATTAGGTTCCTAGATGAGTTATAAAAATTTATCATGATTGGTTGGATTTTAATTTAGCATCTCATTCTTACACCATTATCCATACCTAGTTGAGAAGACTAGAGACTCCTACAGTCACCACATCCTCTCCATCCACCACATCGGCATCACTTCCTTAAAAATATCAGAAGAATAAGTGTCGATGACACCAAGAAAATTAGATTCCTCCACCAGTACCAAAACTATCTTTCACTCTTAGTAACTTCATACCCCCTAAATTTGAAAAATCCACTAGAATCTATCCCATCCTATAATATTCTACTGATAAAGAATAAGATTTTTATCCTATGAATGTTATCAGACTGATGGATCATTGTGTAGTACCCAGTAATGATGAACTCAATATATCCCCTTCATGCACCTCTATTTTACACCATCAAAGGAGGGAAAGTTTCCATTCTAACAGGCATGATTTTCGATCTTACACATCATAAAGGACTTTTCATTCCATTGATACCAGAAAACAAACTTCATATAGGGATCACCATACATAAACCTCATAAGACACACCATCAAATGTACCTCTGAAACTAAACAAATTATTTGATCATGTGGCTCAGCCACAACATCCTAACACACAACCACATTGGTAAAAAGCCTAATCTCAACTATATGGTGGTCAGCCTAAGCATTCCCATAAATAATGGAACACTGTAAGCACCATCCAGTCTTCAATGACTCGTAAAATTATGCCCATTGTGGTCCCTATTAAAGAGAGACCCTTGGTGGTAAAGAGCATGTACCCTACCTTGAAGTATTATTTTAAGAATCGCATCTCTAGTATATCATCACGAATATTGGTCCTTGATTCAATCCACCAGTCAAATGATTTGTGTGATTCTCTCATCGAGTCCCAAAACATCCCTCTCTAGTTTTAGACATAGGTAGTTATTACTGAGGCCTATAATGTAAACAAGGTTGTGTAGAAGTAATTTTAATCCATCTTATCCTTCTCCAAAGAAGAGGAAGGTACCACTATTCAAGGGTACATACATCTTCTGCAAGTCATAGGCTAGTTCAATGGAATGAAAATCCAGCATTTTCTATTAGACGTAGTCCCTAGGATAAATCTTACCCAACATGGATGATTCATAAGATGAGGCTCATAGAATTAGATTTTAACCCCTCCAACCTAACAATTTAGGTGTACAATAAAAGAGAGAATGAGACACACAGCAAGACTTGGCTACAGGCATAGTTTGGTTACTTTGTAGTGAACACTAATTTCATGGTTTTCTCAGAAGACACTACCTAGTCTTCCTTGTCAAGAAGGCCCTAGATCCATTTTCACACAGTGGTCACCTCTTCATACCATCAATACAACAAATACTCTCTTAAAGATCGACTATGGGTACTCCCTGTAAATGTTTCTCCCTTCAACTCATGTGAATCCCACTACCTGGATGTTGGGTACTAAAAACTGGATTGGAAATAGCTCTGTAATGAGTAGAAATAATATCAATTCTCCCAATGATTTGATAGAAACGTCAGTGGATCCTTGGGTGAATTTGAAAGACATCTTAATTATTAAAATCCACCAGTTGGATATAACAACCCTTGATATTTGGAGTAACTTTGTACTACTTAGGAATAATTAATTCTCATAGATCACCTCATATTCATATATGTGATAGGAACATTTGAATCTATAAGTCCCAACTCCTTTTGAGTACAGAGATATTCATCCCTTGTTTATTGAATTGCGATGACACTATACCTTCAAGAGGTCAAGGATAATCTGATAGACATTGAACCAACACCATTATTTTAACATTAAATTTGAACCTTACCACTAGAATCCACAAGGGATTATATCATCATCTTTTATCTTCATGGTCTGTACAAAGGAGGAATCACTCAATGAGTATCCCACCCCAATTCAAGTAGATGACAATACCACTCCATGATCCATAGTTCCATGGAAGTTTCCTTCTTCCTTTGATCCTCATGTTTCAAATGATGAAGAGTATTTTGACGATTCTACTCCTACCTTTGATAATGGTTTCTCCAATACTGTTGATGAGTTAACGCAGGTAAATCTTATCACTAAGGAAGATCTGAGGCCGATGTTGATTAGTGAATTCATGTCTCTAGAGTAACAACAATGATATGTAGCTTTCGTAAAGAATAACTATGATGTGTTCTCCTAGAGATACATCTAATTTTTATGGATCAACCCCTAAGTTTTTTTCCACCACCTTAGCCTCCCATCGGGCCACCATGGGTTAAAATAAGCTCCCAAGAAGATTCACCCTTCTCATGGTGCAATGATTGAGGCTGAATTTAATAATATCATTATGTCTAAATTCATAAGGGAATTCAAGTACCCCTAGTGGATGGACAACATCATCATATTCAGAAAAAATAATGGACATATCATAGTCTCTATTGACATATGAAGCCTCAATCACTAATTTATGAAGGATGATTTTCCCCTCACAGTAATAGAATTGATAATCAATGCAACTTCCAGTTTCCAAGATCTATCCTTCATGGATGGGTACACTAGGTATAATCAAATCTAGATGGTCCCAAAGGAAAAAAGAATCGACTACCTTTTGGGAACCTCAAGAAGCCTTTGATTACCAATTGATTTCATTCGGTTTGGAGAATGTTGGGGCGACCTACCAGTGTGATAGGCATCACATCTTTAAATTCATCAATGGTACATTAGTGGAATGATATTTGGATGATTTGGTGGTCAAATATTTCTAATTCTAGGTCCATATAAAGGATATTTGGAGAGTGTTCTACTTACTCCTTTACCATCACCTGGAGATCAATCCTCTAAAGTGTGTGTTTAGGGTCACCTTTGTAAAGTTCCTTTGCTTCATCATTGGGTAAAAAGGTATAAAAATCTATCCATATAAGATTAAGTATATCAAAAAAATTATTCCTTTTCATAAACTTTAGGAGTGTGAGCCCTCCAGGGACACATAACCTACATCTAAAAATTCATCATGAATCTATCTGGAAAGTGTAATCCCTTTTTTAGCCTCGTGAAGAAAGGCACTTCTTATCGGTGGGATAGATAATGTCAAAAATCATTTCAAGACATCAAGAAGTATCTTATACATCCTCTGGTCTGGATGAAACATATACCAAGAAAGAATCTGTATTTACATGACTTCCCTAGAATGTTCCCTTGGTTCTATATTGGCCCAAAATAATAAAGAGGTTATAGAAAAAAATCTATACTACCCCATCCACATACTACTTTGTAAGAAGATCGTATATTCTCTCGTTGAGAAGAGACTTCTCACCATGGTCTTTACAGTCAATAAGTTGTGGAAATATTAGTAGAACCATGAAATACAATGGTTATCCTGAATTACCCCATTGAAGTACATTCTCAACCACCCCAAGTTAGCCGAGTGATTGGTGCGGTGGGATGTAATTTTTCAATAGTTTAATATCAAGTTTTTTCCCTAGAAAGATATCAAGGGACAAGTGTTGGTGGATTTCCTAGTCGTAAATATCAACCATGAGGAACATCCACTATAGGTAAATTTCCTGTAATATTTCATCCTCTCTATTGATCATATCACATAATATTTTCAAATGCACTTCAACGATGCCTCTCAGAGCTCGACCGAGAGGAGACTCAACAACCCCAAACTCAATAGGGTGGACCCTGGGATTATTTTCATCACTCCCATGAAATATATATCACTATACTCATTCCTAATATCATAAGACTATACCAATAATGATTCCAAGTACCAAGCTTCTATCACCAGTCTTGAGTTGTCTCGTGATATTAAATTCCCTCAACCGCGCTAATAGGGGGACTCTAAGATAGTCATAAAGCGGATCAATAGAGACTAAGTCATCTGGAAGAAATATTTCATCATCTTACTTGAATAGAATCATGACCTAATAGACCAATCACCTTCCTATAAAAAAGTGACTCATGTTCCCCAGTCCCAGAATGACCAATATGATGCCTTGGAAATCCTATATGTATCCATTGTAGAGTGTGACCAAGATGACTTGGTCATTCATGTGGAACATCAAAGAGTGATTTCCCCCATCACATTTGAAAAGAAAATAATGGGTGAACCATCTAGCTTCCAAAATAAATGAATAAAGTCCCAAAAAATCCTCAAAAGTTGAATAATTACTCGATTAGATGACCCCCTTCATTGGGTATTTCTAACATAAGACCCTCCCTCCATACTGAGTTGAGTGTAAATTGATATATTAGCATGTGGTGAAATTTTCCTTCCATGATGGTCCTAACCAAGATAATTCTCTCTATGTATGGGGTATTTATGGATACTTACACTATTTCATCCAAGGGAAGTAAATTCCTCAGGTCCTGCAATAAGTCCATGTTGGGTCATGTGGGACCCATCAAGCAAGATTGAAGCTTTCCCAAATCCAAATATTAGGGTAATTTTGGCCCACCATGGTTCATGAATATATTTATTTCACTAATAAGTTTCATGCATGAAAGATACATTCCAAATTCATACATTAGATGCTATATAATTTCCACCTCTTCAGGTACTATTTCCCATTTACTATATGGGGACTTGATGTTGTAATCCCCTGACCACCAACAATATCTCAATAGTATAGGTTAATTTTAATTACCACTAACATATTCTCAAAGTGTCTGGATTCCATACATCTAAAATAATTCAATAATTTGTTATAAAACATTTGAATCCCCACATCATCCCTTAATTTTCGATTCCACACATAATTCACACAGATAATGTCACCAACCTCTGTGCTATCGAGAAAAATAATTTTTACTCCAAGTAAAACATATGATCAAATCACACCTCCCATTATCACATGTAGGTTAATGGGTAGATCAAATCCACTATAACAGAACTCAATAACATCATGAATATGATATTGGTTCAAAAAAAGATTATTTAAAATGATAATCTCTCTAATTCCTTCTAGGCCTATCAGATGACAACCCAGAATTCCACCATGGTGACCTTATACTCCCTAGTGTATGAGGTAGAGGTATTTATTTCTATATATATTTAGATTAAATCACTCTAACATCCATTTATGATTAGTAGACTCCATATAAGAGATATTACGTTTGTTTGGATGAGTTGGAAGATCATGAAGAAAGAAGGCTCCAAGCACCGCATAACCTAGAAAGGCATCATAATTAATTGGCATGAACATTCAAAGAAAAGTTACACCTACACTCCAACATTTCGGGGAGATATGGTATTGAATCTAAGGACACTACTAATAAAAAATAAGATTCCTCTAAATCTATAACCCAAATGGGAATGAGCTTAAATAATTTATAAGTACTACTCCATTGGTGTATACTCATTGGTCACTATAGATGAGGAGGGCCTCACACCTACCACCAATGTCAAGTTCCTTAATAGGTTCTTTCCATGAATCTCCCCTTATCCTAGCCTCATGATGTTAAACTTTATAACACCATGGTAAAAGTTATATGAAGTTAAACTTTAGAAACCATTCATCCAAGTTTCATGAAATAAAATTACATGACAATTTCCTAGTCATATGATGTAAAACTACAAGACATTGTCCTTAAAATAAAACATTAAACCACATAGTTTACATCCCTATCACATGACATAAAATTTTATGATTCCATTAACCCTCACTTGTTAGGTTTCTTCCTTTACAATGTTGGTTTCCTAATATTTCTCATTGAAGAAACACATATAGATTTATTCTCATTCTATATGGGATACATAGGTACACTAGGATAATGTAATTTGGGCCCAACCTAGAAACTATCCTATTTCAGGGATATCCCCCTTGGTAATTCCTTTCTCACTTATATGACCATTTGGTTCACTCTAGTGTACGATCAGATATCTTCCAAAGTGGTTTAACTCTCCCCTAAACATTCCACTCTTTCCAGTCTCTCTCTCTCTTCATGGATTCTATGGTTTGGATAATCATCATCTTCCAGGTGTTAATAGGATCCCATAAAAGAAGTGGTTTTGGGAAAAACCGGCTCACCTAATATCTAGGGAGCATTCCTTGAATGATATCTTTCAAAAAAGTATGATTCTCATGTTTCTAATAGGTTCAACGGTCTATTCTTCATTCACTTGATCCATCTGTGACCAGAAGTTTTGGACATTGTGTTTAAAACATAGTCAATGGTTATTTCATTCTGATAATTCACCCTCATTTCATGGTCCAGATCTTGAAATTCATGAGTTACCTTCTTCTCAACTCCTTTTTTCATGGTGTTGTCTTAACTCCCTCATTGTTATTCCCTCATTCATTTTTCCAAATTGATTAAGAAAGTCAGTGTCGTTAGAACCCTACCAAGACAACATCTATTTTCTCCTTTTATGAGCTCCCATGTGATAGGGAGAGACTCCTCACCACTCCTTATTTCCAAAATCGATCATGATCACGTGGTCTTAGGAGTATTGGTAAAGTCTTCCCCAACATGGTTGAGACACATAGAAATTATAAATCATAAAATTACTTTTGTTCCAAACATTATGATAATAAACTATGTGCATCTTTTTTAAGGATATTTATTTGGAATGAGTCCTCTTTGGAAATATTTTCACTTCAGGTTATCTCTCTATTTTTCACCAAAAAATATACTTTGAAACACACCCCATAGTCCAATATCTTTTCCCTTTAAACTAGTATCATCCCCCTAGTCTGAACTTCATGACCTTAAACTGTATGTAAAACTTTGTTCAAAATTATATAACCATAAATTGTAGAAACCGCTCATCTTAGTCCTGTGCTATTAAACTGTGGGAAAACATATTGATCACATGATGTTAAACTATAAACCACCTTTGGTTTGGAAATAATGACCTTAAAATTTGTGCAACTTGTCTTAGGGATGTTTTCATGTGGTGACAGGCCTCGTTGGACCTCTCTTCGCATCAAGTTACTACTATTTCATGCCAAAAAACTTCTTTAGGACAAACACACTTTGGTCTATGCTTAATGAACTTAAACTAGTATAAAATATTTTGGTCAAAGCTATAAGAACATAAACTGATAGCTATAAGCCCCATATTCTGAACTCGATAACTTTAGGTTGATGGTTCTCTTCTAGTCATAGTAGCATAAACATAAACTACAAAGTTGGAATCTCTTTATATGATGTTCTAAACTACAGAATCATCTCATCTTCCTCGCCTTAGAGGATATCCCCCCCACACACACAAAAACTTTCAAAGTTGGTCTCTTACCATTCCACATTCTATAACTACATGTGGATAAATTCCCATTCCATGGGATACATTGTGACACCTTGACCCCCTATCTTATGCCCAACTGCAATTTCTTTCCCCTAATCGATAAAATATTTGGATGCATTCATCCTTAAGACCCATATTTACCTCAGTTCTATTATTACTAGTTGGTGAAGTAGTTTCACCCTCACCTATGGTTTAAGTATCATGACTTTATACTATGTGAAACTCACCCTAGAGATGTTTATGTGGTGAAAGGCCTCCTTTTTCCCTTATACACATCAGGTTTAAACTCTCTGAAACTACATGAATCCTTCTACAAGATCCCTATAGTCCAAGTTATATGAACATAAACTACCAACAACTCATGCATTATTCCCTAAACCAAAGTATATTACCCCCCAAAAAATATGTTTTTGTAAATTCCCAAAAGTTCGCTCCTCTTATGTTAGGTTAGTTTTACCCTTGGTTTTGTATAGGACAAGTTTCTTCCCAATGTATTGGTCACATGACGTTAAACAGAAGTAAAATTTCCTTTTTAAAAGATATGAAAATGTATGACACCTCATCCTTATCATATGAAATTGAACTGTATATCTAATGTCCTTATAGAAAAATGTTAAATTTCATGGGTAATTTCTTTATCGTATGGAATAAAACTACATGATACTTTTCCAATTGCTTGAGATGACTACCTCCATCAGTGTAGGATACCTACCATAACATATTATAGAACTATGTGATGTTGGATTCCTAGTTCCATGGTATACATAAAGACATCCTGATCCTATATCCTAGGTCCAACCTGGTCACTGGCCTATTTCAGGACTTCTATCATTGAGAAGGGATTTGATTCTCCCTACCTAATACAACCTCTGGTTTTCTAAAATGCATATTAGAATAGAACCTATAGTGTTTAATTTCACTCAAACTTTCCCCTAATTCATCTTTACACTTTGAGTCCTCTTCAATTTTAATCCACATCATCATCCAAATATAAGCGGGCTCCCCTAATGGAGATGTTTCTTGTCCAAACCGAATCCACTCTTATTCTATAGAACCACCTAGAAATATTTCTTGTGGATTATTATAGTTCTCATGTTTTTAATATTTTCAATTTTTGGCCCTGCCTTTACCTTCTCCATCCTTGACAGATGTGGTTGTGTAACCTATGTTTTGTACATATTCATAATTCATTCATTATCCATTTTTCACCACCCCCCCCCCTTGAGGTTCAAATACTAGAATTATCAATTTAATTCCCTTCCACATTCCCTTATTTTGGTGGAATTATAACACCCTTGGTGTTTCCCTTCCATACATTCATGTGTTTTTATTAAGAAAGTCGACGTTGTTGGGATTCTCTCTACCCAGCTTATCTTCACCCTTATTGCTCACTCCCATGTGATGAGGGAGGCTCCTCATTATTACTTGTTTCCCATACTGAGCATGAATCACATGGTTTTATGATATTTAGTAAATTCCTCCATTCATGTTCGATACAGACCATTCCCCCATACGGTCCAAGCATCGCTACCCTAAACTGTGTGAAACTCGATCTGAATAAAATTTTATGATGTGAGGACTATTTTTCCCTCAATTAATGTGGGGTTTTAACTCTATTATCCCACATTAATTCTTCTATAAAAAACCCTTATTTTTTTATCTCTATGAACTTAAACTGGTAGAAACCCCTTTGGTTCAATCTATAAGACCTTAAACTACCAGCATCACTCATAGTCCAAGAATCATGACCTTAAAATGTGTGAAAAATTTCTTGGATATGTATATATAAGTAAATTAATACTTGGACCTTTCTTCATTATGGTTTAGTACTCTATCCCATGTCACAATTACTTCTCCAATATTCCCCTTATTTCCCCCAAGATCTATGACAATAAACTAGCATCCTTCTGGTCCAAACACCATGACCTTGAATTGTGTATTTTTTTACACATATTTCCCTTAACATACATTTATTTTGTGTCACCTATGTTGTTTCACAAACTAATTCTCCAATTCCTTAAATCCACATGTAACACCCCAAGCTTCCACGGTACGCTTCTCTTTGAATAATACAATAGTGTGTGATGTACACAACACTGAGTTCAAGCGCACCACGACCTATCAAACTAACCATTTAAAAAGAGGTTATGAATATTACTAACCACATTTTGAATTTTATATATATTCCATAAAATTTTAACATTCATATTTTTTGTTTCTTATACATAATATAAGGAAAATTCAATTTTTTAGATAAAAAAAGTATTTTTCCAAAAAATGCAGTTTTTCTACCTTTTAATAGAGAACCCTTTCTAAATCCAATATTTGACACTTATATATATATTAAATTAGATGAAATTAAATTATTCTTTAGAATCAGGACATAAAAATTTAGTTTTGATAAATTTTTGGTGTTTTTCTGATAACTTTCATATTTTGATGAATAGTGAAAGATACTAAATTTAAATTAAAAAAATTAAATCAAAATAATTCAGAGTGTTAAATTATAAATTTGAATGGTTTTAAAGTATAATTAGATCATATTTTTATCATTTAATCTAATTTTGTTCATTGGATGTAATTCCACTTTTAAACCGGACAAAACACATATCAATATTTTGATTCTTTTTACTTCACAAAAACCTGCTATCTAGTTTTGAAAATGGAAATTAATTTTAAATTAATTAATGAAACTTCTATGTATTTAATTTGGTAAAATAGACATCATTTTTTTATTCAGAATATCAAAATTATCTTAGGGTGATTTTTTTCTGAAAACATTCAATTTTTGATGAATAGTAAAAAACACTGCGTTATTGTTTAAAAACTGGATTTTTATTTAAATAATTATTTATTATATTTAAATTTATTTTAAGTCAAAATATTTGAATAATACTTATATTAGTTCAATGTAATTCATTTTAGTCATCTTATAATAAAATTAGATGTATAAAATTTTATTGAATTTTTTAACGTCTTTTACCTAACTTCTAAGCACGTTAGCAAATTTTCATAAAACGTAATTTTACCATTTTTGTGAATTGAATTTCAAAAATATGACAGACAGTGTTGAAATCAGTAAGTAAAAAGTGGTTCAATAAGATGAAAATAATTGTTGGTGAATAGTGACTTTTTGAATTATATTTACCACGGTTAAAAGTAAATAGGGTAATTAAAGGTAAATATGATATTATAATTACACTAACACTTGTCATAATTCTATTGGATAAGTGTATTTCCACCAAAATCAACTTTAGGAACTAAATATGATCCTTTTGGCCCACTTGGTTTAGATTAGGAAATTTATTATTATTTTTATTTAAAGAAGAGTTAAAAGTGTTAAATTCAAATTTTAATAACTAAAACATTTTTAATATAGGGTTGTACATAAGATAATTTCTACTAAAAATATTCATTATAAAGATAATAAAATTTCCTAATTCATGGTATATTATTTATAATTTTTATAAATTAAATAATTAAATTTATTTATGACACAATGATGAAGCAGTAATTACCTTATTAATGAAAGATTAAAATAATTGATATTATAAATAGTAAAATAAATGTAAATTTGGACTTTTGATGCAATAAAAAAATTCTAGGTTAATATTAAATGTTAGGTTTGATTGAATTTATTTTATTTTAGTAAATCATATTGTTAGAACTTTCACAAATACCAAATACTAAATAATGTCAAAATTGACATAAATGAGTTTTTAAAACAAATACTATATTATTAAATGATATAATAGTCCTAAAAATGTATTGTTCATCCAAAGGAATTATATAATAATATATGTATCATTAATTAACCACTTGGTGTTCTCTTGTCATTTTATAGTAAATTTATTAACCATATAATATAAAAATACAAGGAGACATAGTAAATGTTAAACTATTCAACCAAGAGATAAATCTAAAAGGTAAGGTTAATATGGTGACCTAAACATATATAAAACCTATTGGTTGAGAGTTTTTCGACCCATCCCCACCTTATCCTCAAAATAAATCTTTTTGGAGCCATTATAAACCAAATATGATTGTATAATAAAATAATATTTCAAGGTTTTCCTAAAGTGACTCTCACCTCTCTTATAAAATGGTACTCCCCCTTCTCTCAAAATCACACCTCCAAATCCATTTGTCTTGGACAAACCCAGCCCAAATATCCTTCCAACTATACTCACTTAAACTTAGAGGCCTTACTTTGATCAAAAATCCAACCTAAGGATCCATTTTGATCAAATCAAAAGGAAGTACCTGAAGAAGAGGTAATTATTTCGTCACCTCTTTCAATGTTCTTTTCTTCTTCCACTTCCTCTTTCTTTTTTGTTTCCATAACAAAATAATAACACAATTACCTTCTACATACTATGATGTTATTATAAATATGGTACAACCATATTCATTATTCTATCCATCCTATGAATAACAAAGTCACCATACGTGCATACGTATGACTTACTATTTCCACGTCGTGGTGTAGTTTGTTATTCAACACAGAATTATTTTTATGGGTATAATAATGATTATAATTGATGTAAATAATAAATATAACATGTTAGTGATTCTAAATATATGATATACCATCCAATTATATGCGATTTCACCATAAATAGAATGGTATTGTTACTCATGTGTACATACGGATTACCGTCTCCATGAATGCGATGAGATTTATTCCCCATCAAAACCATTCAAGAATAAATATAATTTTATGATTAAAAAATAATTTTTAATAACATAATATAATTATTAATACAAATGAAATAAATCCTATCCATAAAAAACATGACTTCTGTAACGAAACATATAAATAAAAACAAATCAGTTAACACCCCAAACAATGATACTACTAAAATATTATTAACAAAGCATTATTAAAAGATCATATATGATATCATATTTGTGTATATGGTTCTTGTATAATTTAATAACAATTATTTCACCATTATACAGTAGTTCAATATACCCTCTTCTAAGGAAAAGTACCAGGTAAGGGGTTTTTATCTCACTTTTTATTCTCATGAGATTCATGCTATATTGCCACTATTTTCTTTTGTGTGCTATATGTACTTCCCATGATTGTATTATTTGTGTAATATAATTTATTTTATGGGTATTTAAATCTTCATTTTATGATTCCTCTTTCATGGGGAGTATGATTCGTAAGTTACCAAATCGGTAAAAAAAAATCTAATTTTAATTTCCACTCATTGGGTTTTACGCATACTTAATTGATTAATTTACTCCAAGAGTATGTGTGGAATAACTAATTATTTAGGTAGTAATTTCCCCTCCCCTTTTTTTATAAATACTTTTGATACACATAATCACTCCATTTATAAATTCTCAAGTCATTGATATGAACTTAAAAATGGTAATCTTAACTCAATTTTCATTCATTGAGTTAAACATCAAAGTCACTGGTGTTATTTTTACAACAATATGTTTTAATGTCCTATGGTTGATTTACAATGAATATTCAATCAGATTGAGTGTATTTATATTATTCACACATAATTATGTCATTTATTTATCCTTAATCTAAGGATACAGTCTTTATAAGGGATTTCATCTCAATTTACATTCCATTGAGACTTCTTTATTGTTATGCGCCAATTCACTTTTATATGGTGGACATACTATCATTTAACATAGTATATCATGAATCCATTTATTATCATGATATTATTGTGTTTTTATTACATCAATTATTTTTATTCAAGCATCTCTCATTTGGTTAGTAACCCTAACTAAAATATCATTTTAAATGTTTTAAATATTTATTCTTCTAAATCTTTCTCAATAATGTCCATGTTTTAAAAATGGTGTTAAGTATTTAATTATATGGGCATGAATTTTTTAAAATTAAAATTCCTTTTAAAATTTCAAAAGTGGTATGGTACAATTTGATTCAAAAATCTATTTTTTACATATTTTTGATAAATAGTTCAACTTTTAAATGTTTCCAAGAAACAGGGGAAATTTCTCTTAAATAGTTTTACTGATTATTTTCATCTATGTCAATATCCTTTATTATTATTGATTGAAGTTGATTTATAAAATCTTCCATATTGTATTTAATGAGTTATGTTTGACTGTGGATGTGCTATTTTATACCATTCATGTTTTGTGGTTAAAATATTGACATTTCGTATGATAGTTTTAATACGAATGTTTAGGTTATGTTTCAATATTTTCATATGTGGAATGTATTGGGCTTAATAAGTGACGTGTCACAACCCGACCCAATGGATCTTGAGTCGCGACTCCCCAATACTGCCTCCAATAGGCCAGGGGTAGGCGTCTAGTTCCGAGTAGGTTATCACACACAAGGGAGGCATTAGCTTAAGGTACATGTACACACACACCCACATACAAATCCATGAAATAGTGCAGAGATATATAAAACTGAAAAAAAATGCATGCATACATCTATCCCAAACCAGAGTGTAAAAGCAGTACAAAGGGAAAAACAGGGCCCACCAAAGGAAAATTACAAAAGTGTCCAACCTGCTCAGAAGGAGGCAAAACACTTCCAAAAACACATGTTGGTAATCTCCTCGGCACTGCTCCGGTAAACACCCCGGTCAAACTCACTCACTCAGCTCTGCCTGCTCCAAGTCCTCCTGAGACTTCGTCGAAAGGCATGTGGTATGCACAAGACACAAACACGTGCGGGAAAAGCCAGTGTAGGGGTGAGTATAGAAATACTCAGTAGACACCCCAATAACCCAAAACAAAAGAGAGAAACAGAAAGGAAAAATTCCACTCATCCCATCCAGAGGGAAATTAGATGAGAGAGAAACTCCATCTCGTGACCATCCTTGACTACACACAACTATTCAGCTCAATCCAGGTGTATGCCCATACATACACCTTGAACATCCAGATATAATCAACTCACACACCAAGTCTCATGAGGTACCAACCTCATCACCCGCAATGGTTCACAACTAGTAGAGCACACTCCATGATCACTATCATCCCAGATGACACTTGTCCGAGAGATACACTCCATTGGGCCCTACACAAACATCGAAGATGCTCACCCGAGAGATCACGCTCCTCAGATATCATCACTGAGGAAACCTCGTTGAAACAACATAAACACCAAACTCCTTGGATAGGGGATCGCTTCGAGGGTCCGCTAGGGGATACCAGAACCCACACAATTGTACTAAGATCTCACAGATAGGGTATTACTCCCAGGGCCCGTTAGGGGATACCATAACTCGATCTGGAATTCGCAGATCTCACATATAGGGGATCACACCCAGGATCCGCTGGGGGATACTACAACCTGATCTGGAATACGAAAGAAACGTGCCACTCAGATAGAGGATCATCACCAGTGTCATGACAGTCACAATGATACCAAAACCCTACTTGGTACATCTCGCATTGTAGGGGATCGAACTGATGATACCACAACCCTACAAAAACCACATGCTGAATAGGGGATCGTATAACCAATGATACCACAACCCTACTATAGTCCTCATGATGAGTAGGGGATCGTATACGTGATGATTCCACAACCCTACTGAGCATGGCCCACAGTGTAGGGTATTATATTCCCAATGATGCCATAAACCCTATGGGGTTAACCTGCTAGATAGGGGATCAACGCCCGTGGATAAGCGGTCACAACGATACCAAGAACCCGATTTAGGGAAACAGTGCTAGAGGATCCTGCTCTGGGCCCACCAGAGGGATGCTGCAACTCTAACATATTATACATCCCATCAAGAGGATCACAAACTTATCCTAAGTTTGTGATGTGGTGTGAACCCTCAAAGAAACGAACCAAGGGAGTACCCTCAACCACTACTGGTCCAAACGTCGCTAACCCGAGTGACCCACCACAATGCCACCCTGCACACCTCCAAGGCCGATACCGAGGCCACCATCGCGATCCACATGGAAAAACACGCAGGACAGGATATTTATTCACATGAAACCAAAACCTGTGAAAAAGGAACTATTCACCGTAGCTAGCCCGTGCGGGGCCACCACAACGATCCCAAACTCAATATGCAGATCACACCACTATAATCCCCTCAAAAAGACACACGGGATCCACTACTCATTCATCCCAAACGGAACCCCGGTGAAAAAGGTATTATTCACCAAATCCAGCTCAGGTGGATCCCACGTCTCGATCCTGAAACTCATCGAATGGATTGCACCATTGGGATCCGCTTGTAAAAACACACATGATCGACTATTCATCTACCAAAATTGGACTCCTGGTGAGAAGTTGGTGTTTTTCCGTAAATGCCCAAACTCGGCCTCCTGGGGCCCACACCCCAAACTCGGCCCCAACACCTGAAAACCAACAGGAAAATTCCTACGTACCATCAGGGCCTCAATGCCTCTGATGGAACATCAATCGGATTCTTCGGGTAGAAGATACAATGGCCCGAAGTCGAATAATAATAAAATAATAATATTTTATTCAACATTTCAATCTCTCGGGCCATGATCCCAAAACTTTAAACTCCTAAACCCACCTAAAAGGGTTCTTGCTTATTTACAGGGTCACGTCCCCATAGAAGGCACACAAAACAGACACCTCGTTAGCAAACTACGGGGGTTTAAAGAACCCCTGGACGAAGACTGGGTCGGACCGGCCCGCCCCGGCCGGCCCGGCCAACGCCACCGCCGGCCCGCCTCGGTCAGCGTCCATCTACAGTGCTACGGCCTACCCTGCCATGAGACAGTGGCCCTCTTCCATGCTGGGCGGTGCGCCGCAGCCCCTCAGGCGGCCGCCGCCGCCTTTTCGTGCCGGCGAGGATTCTGCGGACCACTGGGACCACCTCGGCGGTCCATTTTTTGATCTGAAGGTGTCTGTGCGACCCTCGGGACCCGATATTCCCTGATAAGACAAAAAAACGATGAAATTAGAAGCACAAATAGGATCTGGGGATTAAAATTCAAACCGCCTAACTCGCGGGCGAAACGCCTAAGCTTCGGGTGCGGAACGACGCCCGCGACGCCTTGAAGCTCGATCCGCTGACGATCGACGCAGAAAATGGACAGTTGTGGCTCGATTCGATGAAGAAACAGAGGAGGGAGGGGGTTTTGATGCCTCCTGCGCGTAAAAGGTGGGGGAGAAGGGTAGGGGAAGATGATTGATGTTTATTTTTTTTTAATAAACACTTCCAGCTCCCCGCTGACACGCCTCCAACCCGGCTCCCAGCGCCAACCAAAATTCTATCACGCCTAGGGTAAACACGGCATTCTGAACACAACATAGGACTTGGATTTTTGATCTAAGACTCTGTTCAGATTTTATTTGAGCTGACGCTCATAAATTAACTTTTCTATTTATTTACAAAAACACCCCTAGTGGATTTTCTCATAGCAGGCATGTGCCTACAATGTTTACACCCCACCTAGGGTAAACGGCATGCCTCAGACGCAACTGTGCCCTTGTATTTCTATTTCGAGCTAACATTTAGGGTAAAACACAATCATGCCACGTGTATGGTTTTAAAATACTTAATATTTTTATAAAATTAATTCCGGGCACACCAGGCCTCATAATCGCACACCGTCTTCGCGCCTAGCTTTGGAATTATACATAGGAATATTGCAAAGTCTGACTGGGCCAAAATTTGAGTCACTATATCCTCCCCAATTTAGAACTTTTCATCTTTGAAAATCCATAAGTACAAGGAAAGCAACTGGACTCTCAACTAGGTCTCCCATGCCAGCGAGTTTGCCAACAAACACCCATACCCGAACACATAAGTGAGAGGGACTCATCCACCAAACCTCAACACTATCCTCTTTGTGTGGCACTGACTCGCCTGCACATTTTTGATCGTGTCACAAAAATGCATCTCGATGGGGGAAGGATCCCCCTTCTTCACACATTCGAAGCACACCGAACAACACCCACACAGGGTCTTACCAACGCCCTGAACAAAACTCGATAAAACAATGAGAAGGGAAGAGTGATACTAAACAGTGTCTATCAAAACTATTGCATAAAGTATAAAGGACACAAGGTGTACTTATATCCATCTGAAGAGCCTCTGGGTCAACAGCCTCTAGGGCATGTAGCTGTCCTCTCCCTCTCCCCCAGCTCCCTAGGCTTAGCGTGGACCACCTTGGGGTGGGGGTGGTGAAACTGATACCACCTACCACCTCCTGGTGATGCACCAGCTCCGTTGCCACGTCTGCCGCCCTACAGACCTCCTTGCTCGAGACGCTTCCTCTGGCAAGGCGGTCTGTCGACCGACTCCCTCCCAGCAGCACGACAGGTCGGACAATCTTTAGTAAGATGTCCTCTTCTGTCGCAAGCTTAACACTGCCTCTCCTATGGCTGACCAAAACTGGCCTACGATCCCTATGATCCCTGAGCCTTAGATCCTCCATCTCGGGGTCGCCTCCTGAAACATCGGCCATGTCCAGACCCGTGCGCCTGCCTCTGTCTACCAGATGTCGATCTGACTGACGTTGTCTCTACTCTCGTGTGCCCAGCCCTAATAGGCGGGATCTGCTCATTCAGAAAGCTCTCCACCACCATTGCTCTCTCTAGAACTCCAGCATAGGTGGGCAGACACAAAGAAACCACATCTTCCCAGATGTCTCTGCATAGGCCCTGCTCGAAGGTCTGAGCCCTAAAGAACTGGTCTCGAACCATATCCAGGGAGTAGAGCGACAGGTCTGTAAACCACGCTGAGTACTCTGATACGGTCATGCCCTCCTACGAAATCTGCAGAAGCTCCCGGATCCGCACTAACCTCAGTGTCACCGGATAGAACTCTTCCCTGAAGAGCCGCTCAAACTCTGCCCACGTGAGCATCTCCTCATTATGGGAATGTGTCACCAAACTCCACAATCACCCAACATAACCATGCAGAAGGCTCGCCGTTAGAACAACCAACTGATCTAGGGGTGTCCTCACCAGGCAGAAAACTCAGGTGACGGCTTCGAGCCACTCATCAGTTTCCTAGGGGTCTATATCACCCTGAAACCTTGGAGGTCACTGCCTCTGGAACTCGTGCACCGCACTCAGCTTGCGTGCAACCTCATCTTACACTGCCAGCACAACCAGCTGCTCGACAGGTGGTGGTTCAACTAGAGGACCACATAGAGGTCCAGCCTCAGAAACTGTACCATGGTCCACAGCCTCTACATGGGGTGGATCGTCACCACAATCCCACTTCGGAATTCTTGCGGGCTGTCGTCGTGGAGGCATCCTGAAATAAATTCAAGACGCACCATAGTCAAAGAGTATATCTGGAGAGATGACTCAAGAAAAAGAAGGGAAACCCAAAAACCCATTCCCATATGATGCATGTGCCATTATTTCCCCGCGGCCAGTGTAAGAATGTCCCGAGTCGAAAGGAAGGTTGTCAGAGTCCTGGTGAATGGATACGTCGGACACCGCACCAAAATTGGAGTCCCTGGCCTGAAATCCAAACTTGAAACATCATGACACTGCCACTTTGCAACCCAAACCAATATCACAACTAAACCAGCTACACTCTGAGATCCCAAAGGTGGAACCTCCTCTGATACCACTCTGTCACGACCCGATCCAACGAGGCTCGAGCCGCGACTCCCCAAGCCTGCCTCCAGTAGGCCTGGGGTTGGTGTCTAGCATCGAGTTGGCTATCACACACAAGGGAGGCATTTGCCTATGGTACCTGTACACATGCACCCACATACACCTCCATGAAACAGTACAGAGATATATAAAACTGAAAAGAAAATGCATGCATACATCTATCCCAAACCAGAGTGTAAAAGAAGTACAAAGAGCAAAACAGGGCCCACCAAAGGAAAACTACAAAAGTGTCCAACCGGCTCATAAAGAGGGAAAACACTTCCAAAAACACATGCTGGAAATCTCCTCGTCACAGCTCCAGTAAACACCCCGGCCAAACCCACTCACTCAGCTCCTCCTCCTACGTGTCCTCCTAGGACTCCGTCGAAAGACCTGTGGTCTACACACGACAAAAACACGTGCGAGAAAATCGCGTGTAGGGGTGAGTATAAAAATACTCATTAGGCACCCTAAAAACCCAAAATAAAAGAGAGAGAATTAAAGGAAACCGTCCTCTCATCCTATCCCTAGGGAACCCAGATGATAGAGAAACTCCATCTCATTACCATCCTCATCTAAACACAACTAGTCAGCTCAATCTAGGTGGATGCCCATACATACACCATGAACATCCAGATATACTCAGCTCGTGCACCAAGATACATGAGGTATCGACCTCATCACCAACAACAGTTCACAAATAAGATAGCACACTCTACGATCATTGTCATCCCAGATGACACTCGTTTGAGAGATACACTCCATCGAGTCCCACGTAAACATCTCAGACACTCACCTAAGAGATCACGCTCCTCAGATATCGTCACTAAGGAAAACTCACTGAAAAAACATAAACACCAAACTCCAAGGATAGGGGATCGCTCCTAGGTTCCGCTAGGGGATACTAGAACCAACACCAGTATACGAAGATCTCACAAATAGGGGATCACTCCCAGGGTCTGCTGGGGGACACCACAACCCAATCTGGCATTCGTAGATCTCACAGATAGGGGATCACACCCAGGATCCGCTGGGGGATACCACAACCCGATCTAGCATTCGACAGAAACACGCCACTAAGATAAAGGATTGCCACCCATGTCACGATGGTCACAACGATACCAAAACCCTACCTTGTACATCTTGCGTTGTAGGGAATCAAACTCACAATACCGCAACCCTACAGAAACAACGTGTTGAGTAGGGGATCATATAACCAACGATACTGAAACCCTACTATAGTCCTCATGCTGAGTAGAGGATCGTATACCTGATGATTCAACAACCCTATTGAGCACGGCCCACAGCATAGGGGATCATATTTCTGATGATGCCACAATCCCTATAGGGTTAACCTGCTAGATAGGGGATCGCCGCCCGTGGATAAGTGGTCACAACGATACCAAGAACCTGGTCTAGGGAAATGATGCTAGAGGATCCCGCTCTGGGCCAATCGGATGGATGCCACAACTCTAATAGATTAAACATCCCATCGATAGGATCACAAACCTATCCTAAGGTTGTGATGTCGCACGAACACTCCTAAGAACTAACCAAGGGAGTACCCTCAACCACGGTTGGTCCAAACGTTGGTAACCCAAGCGAGCCGCCACAACTCCACCCCGCACACCTCCAAGGCCGATACCGAGGCCACCATCGCGATCCACATGGAAAAACATGCAGGATAGGTTGTTTACTCACTCAAAACAAACAACAAGTGAAAAGTCACTATTCACCATAGCTAGCCCGTGCGGGGACCACACAACGATCCCAAAATGCATCAAATGGATCATACCACTGCGATCCCCTTGAAAAAACACACGAGATCCACTACTCGTTCATCCCAAACGGACCCCTGGTGAAAAAGGTATTATTCCCCAAAGCCAGACCAGGTGGGGCCCATGCCTCGATCCTGAAACTTATCGAATGGATTGCACCATTGCAATCCACTCGAAAATACACACAGAATCGACTATTCATCTGCCAAAATCAGACTCCTGGTGAGAAAGTTGCATTTCTCCGTAAACGACCAAACCTAGCCTCATGGGGCCCACACCCCAAACTCGTCCCCAACACCCGAAAATCAATAGGAAAATTCCTCCGTACAATCAGGGCCTCAACGCCTCTGAAGGTACGTCAATCAGACGCTTCGGGTAGAAGATACAACGGCCCGAACTCAAATAATAATAATATATTAATAATTTATTCGACGTTTCAAGCTCCCAGGACACGATCCCGAAACTTTAAACTCTCAAACAAACCTCAAAGGGTTCACCTTATCACCAGGTCCACGTCTCCAAAGACGGAACATAAAATGGACACCCGATAAGAAAACTGCAGGGGTTTAAAGAACCCACGAACAAAGACAGGGTCAGACCGGCCCAACCTGGCCGGTACGGCCGGCCTGAACCAGCCCGCAGCGACCCGAAACGGCCGGCCCCAGTCGGCACGCCCCGGCCGGCGGCCCTCCGCCACGCTGCTGCCCACCCTGCCGCGGGGCCGCGGCCCTCCTCCGCGCTGTGCGGCGCGCCGCCGCGACTCCGGTGGCCACCGTCGCCTTGCCATGCCAGCCCGCCGTGGCCGGCCGCCCCTCACTGGTGCCAGCGCCGTCGCGCCAGTGCCAAACCGGCAAGGCATCTGTGGACCGTTGGGACCACCCCGTTGGTCTGTTTTTTGATCCAGAGGAGTCTGTGTGACCCTCAGGAACTGAACTTCCCTGCTACGACAACAAAACAAAGATATTTGAAGCAAACATAGGATCGAGGGATTAAAACGCTAACTTCCTACCTCGCGGGCGAAACGCCAAAGCTTCGGGTGCAGAATGATGCCCGTGACGCCTTGAAGCGTGATCCGCTGACAATCGGCGTAGAAAACGGACGGTTGCGGCTCGATTCAGTGATGAAACAGAGGGTGGAGGGGGTGTCGTCACCTCCTGCGCGTACAAGGTGGGGGAGAAGGGTAGGGGAAGATGATTGATATTTTTTTTAAAAAAACACTTCATTACAGCTCCCCGCCAACACGCCTCCGACCCGACTCCCAGTGCCATCCAAAATTATGTTGCACCTAGGGTAAACACGACGTTCTGAGCACAATGGAGGATTCATATTTTTGATCCGAGACTCTATTCAGATGTTTTTCAAGTCGACGCTAGTAAATTAACTTTTCCATTTATTTATAAAAATTCCCCTAGTGGCTTTTCTCACAGCAAGCCTGCGCCCGCAAAGTTTACACCGCACCTAGGGTAAATGGCATGATCCGGACGCAACCATACCCTCGGATTTCTGATTAGAGCTACTATTTAAGGGAAAACACAACCCCACCACGTGCATAGAATAAAAATACTTAATATTTTTATAAAATTAATTCCGAGAACACCGAGCCTCTGAATCGCATGCCTTCTTCGCGCCTAGCTCTGGAATTATTCATAAGAATATTCCAAAGTCTGACAGGGCCAAAACCCAAGTCACTACATGATGGGGGGAGCCCGATATAGCTCCTCAATGCATCAGTAGGTATCATGAGACAAACTAGTGTCTTGGAACGAGGCCTTGACAAAATCTTTATTTTTAGTCTTGGCACAAGGCCTTGACTATGTGGTTATGATGTCTGGCATTATGCATTCAAAATTACATGGGATACGTAGTGATGACTACCTCTCCCATATTTATACTAGCCACAAACTTCCCCATCACCCGTTCCTTTTTTTGGAAATCCATAGTCCACTTTTATCCTTAGTGACTCTTTACACACCATGTTGGTGTGACACTCAGGTGGAAATGGAATAAATATTTTGATCTCAAACTATGTGAGATATTTTGTGGTATCAAGCCTCCTTGGAATGATCTTCCTATTGGGTTTATAATACCTTCTCATCCACACAATATTCATGGCCTTAAACTGGTAGAAACACATTTCAGTCTGACTAGAAAGACTATAAACCTCTTGAGGAAAAAGGAAAAATGACCTGTCATGCTGGAAACTAGTATGGGGAAACCTGCTCAATAATTAGGATTTATCCCACCAAGTCTCCCCTATGACTTGGTAAACTATATGGTCATGTATAGAAAAGGTACATATCCCACATGACTCACCTCTCATCCCTAGAAAAAAACATTGGTTTTCTCACTAAACTCACTGGTTCTTCCAAAAGTAAGAGTCAATCCTTCCTTTTTCACCCCCTTTATGTGGTCCTCTATGAGGTAACACCCTATGTGTTACCCTTTCATTAATATCGTTATGTCACTGTGGTGCATGTTATTCATGTATTTTCATTTGTTTTAGTCATAAGATGCTAAATTGTACAACATACATCCTAATCACATGACATTAATCTATCTGACGCATTTTCATCACTGCATAATTTTAAACTGTGAGTTCAACATCCTCCCTTTATGATGTTAAATTTAATTCTTCTTATTCCTCATAACACAATTTAAAACTAAAAAATATTTTTTACCTCACTTGGGAGGACCTTTTCCCCCCTTAGGTGTTGTTCACCTACCGCACTGCATCAGTTCCTTGACCATCACTAAATAACCAAGACGATGCTCTCCATCGGAGATGAGTTTAACCCCAATTTGGACTAATCCACCCCCTCATGTTCTATGATTCATTTTGGAATAACACCTAAAACATTAAACTCCACTTTATCATTTACTCAGTTTTCAACCAGTATTCATGTCTTCCAAGATTTGGATCCCCATCAACTTCAATGTTAGAACAAGATACAATAATGGTGAAAATGCATGAAAAAATTAGCTCAAATACTATCCTAGGAACATGCCTCAAAGGAATTATGATGAAAAATTGATGAGTCCCATGTTTTGAAAATTTCCATAGGTTTAAATCCATTTTTATATCCCCACTCTTGGCAGTGCGATAGTGGAACCTGTACTTCAAACATGGTCAGCGATCATCATCAATCGTCATTTCACTCCTCTTTATATTCCAAGTCCTAGACATCTTGATTCATGTCCACTATTTCCCCATTTTGTTTAGGTTGAATCCAACACCCATGGTGTTTCCCTAGTCATTCACTCACACACATTGGTAAATCAAGTCGGTTGGGTAGAGTATTTCTATCCAACCAATGTCTTCCTTATCATGACACTCCTAGTGGTTTATGGATCATTCTAACTCCAATCTTTCAATCTCTATCTGAAACTCTAACATAGGAAAATAAATAATCTATTTTTCTCTTTTTTATCACACTGATCATGACTCACAAGGGATCATATATTTATGGGTGTTCTTCTTATTAATATTCTTGAGGTGTAACAAAAAAAATACAAACATGGAATTGAAGAAAAAAAATTTATTAATTTTAGAAAAATAGTGATGAGGATATGTCTTAGCCTGAGTGAGAGACCACTCAAACTCAAACAGCCTTCTCCTAGTGGCATTAAGAGACTTCTGACCCTATTCGAGATATTCCATATCCTCCTCATCCTCAAGGTGAACCACATAATCTAGTATTTTCACCAAACCTTGTTAGGCCCTGTACTCTTCCACCAAGGATTCTACTTCCACTGGTTCAGCCTCAGGCTCCACCAAATGTGGCCTCATTTTTTTGATGATCTATCCCTTAGTAGTTATGACTACCTCAAATTTTTGTGCCTTCCCATCCAATCGAGAAATAACCTCTTCAGTTTCCCAAAGAACCTTTGTGCCTTTTGAGTTATGTACATACCAAAAGTGTTGAATTCATTCTATTCTACATGCAGTTTCTTGGCTAGAAAGTCCTATAAAAATGAATTGAGGGCATAGTAATCTACATGTCCAGTACCCATTTTTATCAACTAGTGGTGGAGGGATCCCATCTTAAAAAACTATATCAACCCACAGAGTATGAGTGATGAAACTTCGTATGCTTCTCTATTCCCTCAATTAGACAACCTGATTCTCCTCTGTGGTATTGGACCTAGAGTTTCAAAGATCATTGAGTTCCATAGGATGGTGCATGTGGAAGTCAAAAAAACATTAGTATCATGATCATATTTATTCACCCACTTATATGGGCAAGGTTTTATGTAGAGAGGGATATTAGCTTCACTTGACCCTTCATCAATATTGACTCCCTCACCAGCCTCAAGATCCACTAAATACGCAGTCGCATCTACTGGTATGATGGGTTACTCCTCCTAGACTGGTGTTAGTTTTCCATTAATGGTTGGACCATCTTATCTCAGACTAATCATTGGGACAAGCACCAAATCCCTAGGACCCTTAGGCATGCTTGGAGTTTGGGACACATCCTAAAACACTATCACAGACAAAAGTAATGTATCAATATTAATCAATAGAAATCCACAAAATATAAACCATATGGTAGGAAACTTATATGATATGAGGGTATATATGGAATCCATTTCCATCACTCACTTGACAACCACATCATGATTGGTTTCCTCCTTGACCATCATTCCCATTATTGGGGTCTCAAGATGGAGTTCCACCACAAGAGACCGTCCCCATCAGTGGTAACCTCTATGGACACCATAAAATCTTCTAGAATCACATGCCCAGGGGGTATACCAAATAAGATAGGAATTAAAATAAAAAAATATTAAGAAATCGGGATAATTAAAAAAATAATGAGTTAAATATAATTATAGATTTACCTTGAGGATACAACTGAATGTTGGTGGTCATCCATCCTAGGAATCCTTACTCACTGTTAGATGAAACTTCCAATATAATTTCTAGATGAGGCCCATCATAGATGACTGTGAGGGTGGGATAACCAAGAGCTTCCTCCATAGTATCCTCCATGAGAACCTATTCTACTAAGGATTTGGGATCACACTCTAATGTGGGCTACACAATTCTTTTGAAGGCACTCTCATTACCTTCATTGGAGTCCTCTTGACCCTCTCTTGATGATCCATACATGGATTGAGATCATGGTTTAGAAATTTAGAATGGAAGATAAGGTCTAATAGAAAAATAAAACTAATGAGTTGGAATCTTACCTTTACAAAGAGGATATCATTCATATCATCATTATAAGGGGTGCCTTCCCCGCTCTCCTGACTACTCACTTGATCATCATAAAAACCCCATGACTCCTCACCTCTATAGTATTGATAAATTTAACCATTAGATGATACCTAATAATATGGTTATTTATATATGTTTGTATCCTATGTCTCCTTGACAATCACATTTCATACCCAAGTGGTGATTGAATTACCCTCCCAATTCTACCATGGAAGAGAGTCCATCTTCTATAGATAATAATACCTCTCCCATAATTCTGATATGTTAGTGATCCATGAAATATTGAGATCTAGTAGTTTAATTACATCCCTAGTGATCCTCCACCATAGTTTCTATAACATATGGGATAGTCGCAACATCTCCCATGCCTCGTGAGTTTAGGATAGATGGTTTCATCATCCGCCTACACCAAGTAGCATAGATTCCTCCCCATTGCCTCCTAGGATATATTAGATCTAACCCAGAAGATCACTTCCTACTCCCACTATCATTTTATAGTGGCCCCACATCAATAGAATATGGAGGCATGGTAGGCCCATGAGTTCCTATTGTCGCTACATCTTCATCTTGGCCCCACTCGTCGCCTGGTATGCACCCTGGAGAGAATCCAACCCACATTAATGTTTCTATTGAGGCCTGTATAAGGAAACCACCTTACTCACCTATTAGAAAAAACCTACACTCAGGTATATCATCACCCAGTTTTTGGAATATTTTTGGGTGGTACCATCATTCGATTAGGAAGACAGTAGCCTGATTTCCTCCCAAATCCATCAGCAATGAACATCCACCACAATTGGCAGAAGACACAGGGGTGCCTATATGAGAACACCCTTACATACATTTATTTCTTCTGATACTGGATGTAGTTTAACTACTGAGAAAATTGAGTTGATTTTTATAGCTTCCAACAAGTGTTATCATTAATATGTGTGACCAACACATTGCTTTACAAATCCTGCAGGTATTCCCACTACTTCGGCATCCCCTATAGATTTTTCGATCATCTCACCGTATGAGGATGGGAAACATTGAAAGTTGAAATTACCAAAAAAAAAATATATTGTATTTCACACCATCTTCACTAAGAGTCACCAATTAGACCCCGGTGACATTGAGGAGGGAAAATTAAAGACCATAATTCCTGGGGGTAATAGTATTTGAAAATTCATACACCCTAAAGTGTTCTTCCATCCATACATACAAGAACTAGAATTAACCACATATTCACCTAGTAATTTTCTACCTCACAACATTCCCTATCTATTTGTAAAGTATGGGTAACACTAGGGTGTGTAAGTTGACCTATTTTCTAGGCACCATGATAGCCTCTATCACTAGGATCCCAAACCATAGACCCAAGAATGTTTCCCTAGTCAAAAATAACCAACCACATTGAAACTTCATTATTAATGTCATATACCAAACTTTTCAGTGCTATTCCACCACACTGTAGTCCCTCTCCGAGTATCAGGCATCCTTCAGCATCAACCAATACAACCCTGGACTTCTCTATTGCCTTGATCTAGGGGATTACTTTGGTCAGCTTGAAATATTATCCATTTTCATCTTCAAGAACATCCCTATCCATGTCATTAAGGGGTATTATTTATGAAAGGGAATTTGATAATTTAACACCAATGTCTATAGTTCTAGAATGATATTTACTACCACTAACATCTGGTCCGCATCCCAAAAGTGTTGGGTGCTAGAAGAAAATCATCATACTGAAAACCTATGAGGGGGAACCCTATAATGTGCTGAAATTTCAATAGAAAAATTCCTACCTCTCCGTGTTAAAGGTGGAAAGTGTTTGTTTCTGGGTACTACTAACTTAGAATCTCTAGAATCAACTTTGGTTGGTAGTAAATATGTAATTGGTACATCCAGACTACCACGTATAGCTCAATATGGTTCATATCAATATCATACTCTTCATTGGTTTTTCACACCCAATACACTAATGCCCTCTCATAAGTGAGGTTCACCCATGACCACAGGTCCTAGTCTTCATACTACCCCATGAAGTTGTTCGAGATACTAGCTTGGAGGATTCTTTCATAGTGGGATGGAAACTCCACATCTGTCAATTTCTCTTCTATGAATTTCCTTGTACTTCCATTTAGAATGTATATGGAACCAGCCTTTCACTTCCTTAATGAATTTCCAGTAGTGGGGATATTCTAAAATTGAATCTTATCATGGAAGGATAACCAAAACCTTGGCACGTTGGTATCTATATCTGGAATAGCCACATCATCAGACGACCTGAAGCTATATAGGGGTATCATGTTATTGAGAAATTACCCCCTCAATGTTGCAATCATAAAATTTATAAATTCTTCATTCTCTGAGATGACCCTCCTATACTGAGGGATGTTTTGGTTTCTATCTGTATCTCCCCTCCGAGATACACCAATAACAGTCTGGGCAGCTTTTTCAGGAATTTCTGAGTGTTTCAAAACAATTCCAATAGATGGATCATGCAACTCACTCTAAATCCTGAAACTAGAGGCTATGTTTCCCAAGTGGATCTATTTCATGAAAAAATGCCCCACTTTGAACAAATTTATGGCATTTAATATTCTCTATTGAGTGAAAATATCGTCATGAAAAGAAAATTTGTGTTAATTTCATGGTGCTAAGGATCAGTAATTTACACAAGTTGGTTGAGTTATGCACATGAGAGAAGAATTTTCATGTGTAAAAGTTAGGTGGGCATGCCTAGTCCCCCTTGAACTATTTATTAGAATGGGACAACCTGAGTTGTGTGTGTTCATAGTTGAGTTTCATGAATTGTTCCCAAAGTTGTGTAACAAGGTAGAAAATTGCCCAAAGTTCAAAATTTTCATTGGAATTTGATATTCTACTTCCCTATCATCTCCAATTGTGAGGGGGAAATTTCTTAGCACAAAAAATTAATCTCAAAATTTAGAGATAATTTTTTCCCCAAATCAAGGGTAAAACATAACTCATGGACTATTTTGTATCAAAGGGGGAATGTGATCATAACTTTAAGCATTTTCACACAACTCCCAATTATAATGTGCAAATAAAGTGCATGATAAAGGCAATGAAAAATTCCTAAAAGCTTCATAGATGTTGTAAAGTATACCAAAAATAAATGTACATGTTCATTTACAACTTTTTTTAATTTACATGCAGTCCTAATTCTGGCACACAAGCCACTTGTGTGAGAAAGAAGATGTCAAAACATATCCTTACGCGATCATATTCCAAAAAAAAGTAATAAGGTTATTAAAAACCATAGTTGAATGAGTTAAATAAAAGTTGCATGAAATGGTTCATGTTTTTCAACCCAGCCTCTGGAAATCCAATCTTTTTATAAAAATATAACACCCCCCCCCCCCCATTTTTGGGGATAGACCTATGGAAGTTAAATCATCAAGATCTCATTCTCACCAGCGATACTTCATAAAACTGTGTGACTCCAACCTCCCATGGATTACTAAAGGTATATAACTTGCATGAAATCCCTCAGATAGGCCATAAAACAATTCTTCTTAGATTAGATATGACCTTCCATGACTTCCCTTGATGGATGGACTTGTTCTCACAAGATGAATTTCCTTCACAGAACCCCAAAATTTGTGCACAACTATACCCCATGAAACACTGCTCACTCCTTATAATCAATCACATGGATCTGGTAACTTTCAAGGTATGTATGACTGTAAAGTTTCATGACACAACTAGCAGGTCCCTAACTCCATACATCCTTCCTGCAAACATAGTTGTGTGAAAGTTGAGGTCTCATGTGCCTTTCACCCATCCAAACTAGGTTCATCTATGCAATCCATACCCACATGACTGGTATCATCAACCCTCGTGTCCATACCCTCCACTCCAAGAATATATGGGTAGCCTTGTTGCATTATTCTTTTAATCATAGGCACAATAACCTTGGTATACCTTATTTATGCCTAAATTGGGTCGTGTCTGCATCTTTTTCTATCCAAAATCACCTCCTCAATGGACACAGGATCCCAATTGGATGCATCATTAAGGGTAATAGGTTTCTTTCTCTTCGATGAGGGCATGTGGTATCCCCGTATAATCCTTTACCCCTAACCTAATTGGGGATAGGATATCCAATGTGTATGTCCCAATAATGTTTGACCTTTGATACATTAAACTCTATAACACTCACTTCCTCTTTACACCACATAAAACTTCACAAAAATTTCTTCTTCACATGACGTTAAAATATAGCCTTACCCTGTAGGATAAAAATAAGATGCCTCATGTGATAAGAATGGGATTATACTCTATCTTTCAAGCAAATTATATGAATAATACATACAACATCCCTTGTTGTTTCTCCTTTCATGACATTAGAATCCTTACCACATGATGTTAAAATGCATGGACTAGTCCTAATACATGGCCTTAAACTGTGCACTCAAACTACATGGGTTTTGATCCTTATCTCTTAATAATGTATATAGGATGCCTCCCTGGGTTTCAATCCCAAAATCTATACATCACCAAAAATCCTTTTGTCTCCCCCCTAGGTGGTTATTCCCCTAATGTTTGATCATCCCCTAGGGATGCACCTAACCTCTTACCACCCAAACTCGAGAACCCCACTAGACCTTGGTTTCACCATGTGGTTCTAACCTACTCATACATGTACATGACAAGTGTATATGGGAAAAATCCCCAAAAGACTTTAAACACATGATAACATCCCCAAAAGACATTAAACATATTATTACATCCTAATAAGACATTAAACTTTTGATCGCATCCCCACAAAGATTTTAACATCTGACCCCTCCTGATGCTCAGAATATCTACCTCATGTGACAAACATGATATTCCCTAGATGATGATTCTAGGAAACCTTATGTAATGAGAATAAGTTTCATGTAATGAAGAGTGTTGTATTCCTCACATAACATATAATAAATTTGATTCTCCAAATGTGAAAAGTATAGGATTCCTGAGGAAACAAACCTTGTATACCATATTCCATTGGCGTATGTTTATTGAGAACGAACATGGAATTCCTTAGTTCATCCACCTAAGATGCCTCATACTTGAGATTCCCTAAAATTATAAAAAGGAATAATTTTATATATTTCTATCACACTAAAAGTTTAGAGATTATTATACATTCCCAACATCTTCAACTTCTCTAATCATAGATAGTGTGTCTATTGTGATAACATGCAACATAATTAATTGTTCTCCACATTAAGATGGTTCTAGGAAAAAGATTCATGAACCTGTATAAAATATATAAGGGGGGCAGGAAAAGATGATGAAATCCAAGGAAGGATCCATGGAAGGAGGATCCAACATCCCCTTGTCTCATTCTAATCAGGTAGATGACATCATCAACTATGGTGGTAGAGGTCACCTAGCTTTGGAAAGAGAGAATGTGGGGTGCCCACAGTGGAGAGGTTGTGACCAATATAAGGGTGTGAACCACTCTATAAATTGTAAAAGAACACTAGATGCATACCTTGGTGGAATAATTGGAAAAATATAGTAGAAATTATTGAATTCAAGTGTCTCCTTAGAACATGAAGATCGATGGTTTGATCATAAGATGGGTATAGTGACAGGATGATTTGATCACTTGAGATTTCATACTAGTTTATCATAACAATTCAGGTCATTGGACAACCCGTTTAGTTTTTAATGATAGGTTTTAAGAAGATATTATGCTCTAGGTATGATATTTATATATATCTATGTGTGATTTGGATGAGGTTATAGGGAGGAATACCCAATTTTGTGTACATTTGGTTCTTGGTTCTATGGTATTTTTTGGCCCTTATATGCTTGTTTTCCATTTTATATGTGTTTAAATGTGATGCAGGTGTGATTTGGGGTCAAGAGTTTGGGTATATGTATTGCTTTTAGTAATAATAGATTTATTAATGTTATTTTTTAGGGATGTGACCCCCTTAGGTGTATGGAATCTGAAGGTTCCTGGTAAGCTATTTCCCAAGGAATATATGGCTTTGGGGGGGGATACCCCTTGGTAGGATGATTGTTCTAGGTCATCTACAGTCCTAGGTAGATGATCATTTAGGGAATGGGTATATTTCTCCTAGGTGACTTCCTATGTTTCGAGTATGGGTATATTTCCCCCATGTGGCTTCTTATGTCTTGGGTATTTGTATATTTTCCTCTGGTGGTTACTTATTTTCAAAGACACTTTTGTACTGGACGAATCAAGTATAGTCGATCCAAGGTGTTACATTGGAGCCATATGATTGATGGAGGTAATTTATTTAATCTTCCATATTTGTTTTATTTATTTATAACATAGGACATGTGCATACATTGTAATTACTAGTTATGTACAAGACTTTGTTGTTGGTTCCCTTCTATGTCGTACTCACACCATACATGGGTGACCATGGTACTTGGGTGCCCAAGAAGACTTCACTGATGGTAGGTATAGGTTGGAAAGAGTCCAGGGTAGCTTGATTTAGTGAGATATCTCATACAAATTTATAAACTACGATTAGGAGGCTCAAGGATGGTTATAGAGATCAAGTGTATTTACATTCTTTTATATATATATATATATATGACATCATCCCAGTGGGTGATCAATTGTTGTATGATGTAATAATGATGATTATATATGAATGTATGATTCTGAATTCATTTATTATTTTTCTTTTTTTTTATTATGTATAATTTGATGGATTTTTATTATTATTATTATATGTTTTTTTGGTTGTTTCGCTATATTACGTACTCTAATGAGGGGGTATAGTATTCCCTAAATAACACCTTAAAAATCCATTCATAGTTAGAAGTATATAGTGTATGGGGAGTTGAACTTGTGGTCGAGTAGATACCCAATTCACATACACTAGTTGAGTGGTCAAGAGTGGTGGCATATTATAGGATCATTTCCTTCTTTGAGTTTTTTATTCTTGAATATATTTTTCTTATTTTATTCTGAGAATTTGGTAATAGTTAAACTAATTAGGGTGTGTGGCCACTCCTTTTTTCAGTAATATAAATTATTATTCCTTGTTAACAAATATTACTTCCCTTTAATATTTAATTCATTCATACAGAGGAGTTTGAATTTAATATTTATGTGGAAGAGTACTATACAATATATAAGGGTCTTGATGTGAGATACTTACAATTCGAATTGGATGGTGTTGTGTAACCAGTCTTGATCACTACATTGAATTTAATAATGATATTATTATCATATAATTATGATTGAATCACTTTGAACTCCTAAAAATAAAAACTCTTCCCTTATTTCAATCAATCTTACTAATTTTCTACTATCTCTAGTTTTGTTTTGTATTGCATTTATATATTTATATATCACTTTCATTATTATAAACCACTAAATATTATCATATTTTATTTTTAGTATTTTTTATATTATAATTAGTGATAATAGAATAATAGTTCGTGTGAGTGTCCTCCATGGGAGGCCGGCCCTATGGTGTAAACTATGTTGTACTCTTAGGGAAAATAATACAATATTAACTAGGGATCCATGATAAATCCTCATGAATTAGTGACATTCAAGGTTTATTGTGATTCTTTACATCTTGTATTGGGTTGTTTTTTTATGTATCATATAATGGTGTTCTATTATGGGTATCATCAATTACAACCTCATAAATATAACTACGCTACCCATGATCTTGATCTCATTACGATTGTTTTCTCAGAAGTTCTAGTGGTATTACCTCATTTGTAAATGATTTTTTGGTTTCTACGTATCATAAGAGTTAAAGTTAATCTTCTCATAGAACTATTTGAAATTTTTTAAGTGTAATTTGATGGAATTATTACAAGATTATGAATTTGATATTTGTTATATAGTTGTGAAAGGGTATGTTGTGACTGGATCCTTTACCAGGAAGTCACATAGAGATTTCATTTGTGAGTCTTGTAATGATTTGAGTGTGATAGATGATATCTCTATGATACACCTTGATATAGAAGAATTTTAATTTATAGAATGTCTTTATCATATGATGGTGTATTCATACTTCGTGTAGTAGGTGGAAGAGTCCCAACAAGGAGATTATGAGGTGGAAATCTGGTGAGATCGATTTTTTTATATTGATAACCATTATGAATGTTCTGAGGGTGACTAGAATCAGATTTTGTTTTGGGTGAGTATCACCATTCCTTAGGTGTTGTGTGATTTAGTGATTTATGATCTTCACAATTCCCCTTTATTCGTATGTCTTTGTGTGGAAAAGATGTATTTCACATTAGGAGTTCAATTTTGGTGGTTTTGGATGAAGTGATTTGTTCTAGAGTTTGTGAATTGATGTTTGTTTCACCAGATGTTGAAGGATGATAAACGTGTTTTGGGTGGGTTATTTTAGTTTCTTGATGTTCCATTGTGGAAGTGGGAGTTGGAATTATTCCTGGCCCATTGGATGGAGTTGTAATGACTTCACGTGGCCCATTCTATATACTAGAAAACAACTTTAACAGTTCGACCCATGTAATGAGGGAATTGGGGGTTTAAGGGGAAGCATTCATTTGATCATGGGTATAAGGGAACTATTGTAATTTTGAATCACTATAGAAAAGTTTACCAGTGACACCAATAGGGAACTATAGTAATTTGGACTTTAACATGGTATTATAGCATCATGTGACTAGAAACACTAACATGTCAATATATCTCCATGGAATTCCGACCACAAATTACTGTAGATCAGTGTACTTACTCTTTGGTTAGTGAAACTATAGAAAAATGGGTTAATATAGAACCATGATTCATTATGATCTCATTTTCAAGATAGGGTTTCATACTATGAAATCAACCTACAATATTGCTCATAAAATTCAAGAAATCATTCCACCTCTCCTTGGATGTAGGGATTATTCCCAAACCACATAAATCTCAATGAATTGGGATCTTCTTATTGTAATTTTGTTAGTTTTTCTCCCTTTTACTCTTCTCCTATAAAATAATGTCATTGGAACTCCCAAAGTTTTCATAATAACTCATATCAGAGCCCGAGTTCTAAAGATTGATGTTGGATTTCTCAAATTGAATGATTGATATATAAGAAGTAAAGGTGAAGATTAATCACTTCACTGGATCTGAATTTAGTTACTATAGGATTCATATTAAAGTTTATATTTTCTAGAAAAATATTCACTTTCTTCATCTGGGTTTTAAAATAACAGAGGTGGATAATACAAAGTGGTTGGTTTTGGGTCGATAGGTTCTGGTAGTTTTGCACCTTATGTTGGAAAAAAATGTGGTGTTCAACATCATATATAATTAGATGATGGTTAAGTTGATGAAAGATATCAGAAAAAAAAATACATTAATCCTTATTCATAAAAAAAAGTATAACTGATTTGATGAATATTAAATCTGAATATGGTTAAAGGGAAGCTTGTTCCTAATCAGGTCAACAAATTCAACACCATAATGAGTCAATTGATGTCATTGTGAATTACATTTGATAATTATGTATATGAACTCGTTTTACTATCTATATTACCTAATAGTTGGGAATATTTTTTAATTGTTTTAAGATATTTTTTGGGTAATATAAAGTTTAATTTAAAAGATATGTGAGATATGATCCTTGGTGTAGATATTAATAGAAGAGATTCAAGTAGATTCTATGGTTCTTCTTTTCACATGGAATGAAGATGAAGATATATGTAGTGAGACAAACTTTGAAGATGATAAAAAACAATGGAAAAGATATGGGAAAATGGAAAGGTCCCTAGTCCTGCCTATTTTATTTTTGGGAAGAAAGGATATTTCAAGAATGATTATATAGAAAAACATAAGACACTTGAAACTAATATAGCAAACACATCAGTTGAAGGAATCAATGATGTGTTGATTATGAACATGGATATCCCTATAGATTCTTGGATTTTAGACTCATGGGAATTTTACATTCCACTTTAGAGAAGGTCTTCATGAAAAATAATATTACTTGAAATTTTGGCACGGTACATATTACTAATGATGAACCCTTGCATATTATGGGGAAGGAATAGGCATTGATTAAAACCAACAATGGGGGTTTTCTTATTCTGATGAATGTGGTGTATAATTCTTTACTAAGAGGGAATTTTATTTCTATTGGGTAGTTTTATGATGCAGGATTTATCACTACATTCATTGGTGGTGAATAGAATATTACCAAGGGAACTATTATTATAGATCATGGAGTAAATAATCTACCCATGTACAATATGAAGGAATTGTTTGTGGACATTCTTGAAAAAATAAATTCTATCAAGTATTCAAAACTATGGAACTATAGGTTAGGATACATGAGTGATAATGGGATTAAGGTGTTAGAAACAAAATGGATTATACTTAACCTGAATTCAATGGAAGATGGATTGTGTGATGATTTTATATTTGGAAATCAGAAGAAGACATCCTTTATAAAATGAGGTAGAACACTGAATGCTGTAAAACTAGACTTGGTGCACAATGATGTTTGAGGGCCTACACTAGTACATTACCAAGAAGTGTTAAAATAATATGACATTTATTTATGAAATAACAAGGAAGGTGTGTTTCTACTTTATAAAAAAATGTATTTACCATGTTTTAGAAATGGAATACTTTGGTAGAGAATAAGTTAGGATCAAAGTTGAAATGTTTGAGGTTTGAAAATAGTGGAGAGTATGATAGTAAATATTTAAGGGTATAATATTCTAATAATGGAATTTGGTGGGATAATTATCTTCCAAGTAAACCAAAACAAAATATTGTGGTAAAAAGGATGAATATGAAAATGAATGAATGTTCCAGGAGTATGAGTTTGCACTCAGGGTTACCTAAGACTTTATAGCTAGAGTCAGTAAACATGAAATTATATCTCATCAACATGAGTCTATCTATACCAATGGGGTAATTTCTACCTGAGTATATCTAGTTAGGATAGGAGGTAAGAATACCTTATTTTTGAGTATTTTGTTATTTAGAATATATATATATGTTACCGTAAGGAAAAAGATTGATATTATGTTCAAATCATGTTTGTTATTGGTTATGGTGGTGAGAAGTTTGGTTATCAATTTTATGATGATAATGAAAAGAAGATCATCAGATTCCAGAACATGATATTTTATGAAGTTTTCATATAAAAGAACCAAAATGTTTTTGAAAATGATGGTAGGAATAAATAATCATAATTCCAAGAGAAATTTTATCTAGAAAGTGTCCTTGAACATGTGACATTGGAACCAATAGATCTCACTCCTCAAGTGGATTTGGGGGTATCAACATGGGTGAGAAGGCCTTTGGATAGTTATTCATCATACTTACACTATTTTTTATTGAATTACATTGGAGATACATAATTCTTGGAAGAGGAAATATAGTTAAAGGAATCAATCAAATGGGAGTTGGTTAAAATGGGTGATATTTCTTCATTTCATGATAACAAAACTTGTGATATGACACCTTTTACATAAAGAAAAATGTAAATGTAGAATAAATGGGTATATCAGGTCAAGGAAGAACATGATGGTAAAAGGAGGTATAGGGAATGGCTGGTGTTAAAGGGATTTCAACATAAGAAAGTTATAGATTTCACTTAAATTTTATCACCTATAGTGAAGATTACCACCATTGAAGTGGGTATTAGTATTATTAAATTACAGTATTTACAAATCAAGTATCTTGATATAAAGATAGTTTTTATTCATGGATGTCTAGAGGAGGACATTTATATATAGTATCTAGAGGAATATTATCACGAACCAACCCGGTTCGACCCTGAACCGGTCACCCGAGTCGATCTACGACATGGCCCGATGAGCATTCTCGATTCCCACAGGTAGGAAACTAGTTCCGAGCATCAAAATTTATTCACTGGGAAATATTTTTCCCATAAAGATAAATAAATAAACAAGGATTACCAGAATAATAAAATTGAACTTGATCAATGGAAAAAGGAATAAATAGAACAGCTCAACATACCTCCACGTGGAATTTTAGATCACCTCCCAACCAAAGGCCGACCTTTCTCCTATAATGAGAAACTCATCCAAGAGAATCTGAGAAAAGGGAACCTACAACTGAAATGATAAGATAGGCATGATCATAAAAATGCTCAATATGGATACCAATAATGAACCACGAAATCTATGCATTTTACGATTCTAAACATACCAATAATACTAGTTTGAACTAAAATTATACAAAAATAAGGTTTTCAAATATACAATGCATTTTTGAAAACTAACAATCACAATTCCATTGCCCTTATAATTCAAAAACAGGGAAAATAAATAAATAGGGGCACACAGAAACTTTTCTAAAATAGATACTTTAAAATCCTTTTTAAAACCAACCACACATACAATGTTTTTTCAAGATATCACAAAAACCAAGATCAAGGGAATGATTACACACACACAGAATGGGAAATGGTACTAATAATGCTCATATCAAAGGATCACAGAAAACCTAGGAACTCAGAGAAATACTATAATGTACTATACATGTGACTCATCTTGAAGGAATTCTTACTCTCGATGACTTCATAATGCCCAAATACTTGGTGTTTTCCTACCTGGCCTAACCGAGGGGCCCAATCCCCTAGTAGAGAAAAGCACATACTAAGGGCCACTAACCAGTGCGTAATCTAAACTAGTGCAGAAATCATTCTTAGTAAACCCCCTTTCTATACTATTTTTACATGTTATGTTCACAAAGAGGTGTGCCACACATTAAAATAACATTCCATACATATATAACCAAGCACACGACATAATATGGCACCACCAAGACCACCTAAAGATTAGTCTCATGTATTAAAATAAATATTCTAAAAAGGAGGCCCACACTATGGACCCTCTTGTCTCATGATCAATCGACGAGGCAGGATACCTAGCCAAAGAGGGGTTTTCCAACATACCGTTTCAAATATTCCAACTGGGCCTTTAGATTTACCTCATTCAACTATTTATCAAACCATTTAGAAATGTTTCCAAAACAACAATAAATGAAATTTCTTATAAACATGGTCAAATGGTACAAAACATTCCAATACTCTTTCACAAAAACATGCATTTACTAAAACACACATTTACCAAAACATGCCAAATGGGCTCAGGTCCACATTACAAAAAGATGCATTTACTAAAACACATAAAGAAACAATTTATAGTACCTCATTTAAAACACTCCTTAGAAACCACTAAAAGGTAACAACTTCATTTGAAAATTAAAATCAATTTTGGAAAAACAAGAAACTTTAGAAAACATGGAAAATGGCCCCTTAACCAGGTATGACCAAGCACACAACTAAATACCCCACATTTTTCAAGAAAATGGTTTTCCTTTCCAAAATCACACCAAACCATATTCACTATGTCTTTCAAAAACTCTAAAGTGATAGAAACTTTATAAAACACACCAAACAATTTCTCAATAATTACACAAATAACCCAACTAGTTTATAAAGAGTTTTCATAACAACCAACCTAGTTTATGAAAAAAATTTGTAAGCAGGCCAAACCAAGTATAAATAAATTTAAATCAACCCAAATAGTTTACAATAAATTCCATAAACAAATCAAATATTTAATTAAATATTATATTAACAAATCATATAGATTACACAAACTACAAAATAATATAACAATGTGATTTTAACAAACCCAACTGACTTGAAAACACTATAGCAGATTTTCAAATTATTTTGAAAAGATGATAGTCTAGTAAAATAATTAATTAAAAACATGATTTCATTAAATGGACTTATTCAAAAAGGGAAAATGTGGATTCGCCTACCTCAAATTCATTGCAGATGGAGAAAAACTTCGATAAAAGAAGGGACAACACCTCGCAGACCAACCGCACAAGACAAATAGTGAGAAAAATACACAACAAAAAACCCACAACGATATTAGGATTTATCCAAAATAAATAAAGATTCCAAAAGTGAAATGAAAGAAAAATAAATATATAGTTAAATATATAGGAGAAGGGGGGTTTGGCTGGTGGGGAAAAGGGAGGTCGGGTGGAGGTATTTAGCTAGGCGAGAGCGAGGACAGGACGCGGCGAGGCTGGTGTGGAGATTCGGTGCAAGGAGGAGGTCTGGTGTGGGGAAGTGAGGGCATCGAAGGGTCGTAGAGTGGGATAAGCCGGAGGCGGATGAGGGCGAGTGTGAAGAAGCTGGAGGTGGGGACCTAGAGGGAGAGGCGGGTGTTGGGCGTGGAGAGGGCCAGAGTGAAGTGAGGGTGGCAGAGCGGGAGAGTGGGGTGGCGCGGTAGGAGGCGAGGCGGCCGGAGCGCGTAGGGAGGGGTGATGGCTGAGGTGGTTTGGTGCACTGAGAAGAAGCTGGGAGAGACTTCTTTGAGAGGGAGAGATCCTGGGTGGTGGACGGGAGCCATAGGTGAAGGGGGCTGGCAGTTGAATGTGGCACAGGGGGCCGAGGGCCAGAGGCGGGGGAGGCTGGGACGGCTGGGGTGAGTGCGAAGCAGGGTGAGGCGGCTGCTGGGGGAGGTGTTGGAGGTCCTGGAGGGAGGATGGTGAGTGCTAGGTGTGGGGAGAGCTGAGACGCACTGGAGCCTCTACGAGGGAGGGAGGCGGTGAGGGCAGGTCGGAGGTGGGCTCGGCCTGGTCTATGCCTCGGCAGCCAGGAGTTGGGAGAAAGTTGGGGGGGGACTCCCCCACTTGGGTTCTCCCAACTTCTTTTTTTCATTTTATAATAATAATGTATTAATAACAATAATAATAATAATACAAATAATAATAATATTATTATTATTATTATTATTTTTACTAAAAAATTGTAATTATATTAAAAATAATAATAACAATAATAATAACAATAATATAATAATAATTCTAATAATAATTTTATTCTTCTAAATACTAATAGTATTAACTATTTAAAAATAATAATATTCATAAAATTTTAATAATTATTATATTAACAATGGTTTTTAAATATTAAAAATGTTATTCACAATTATTGATAATAAAAATTTTATTATTTACACAATAACATTATTATTATTATTATTATTATTTAAGTTTTAAACTCATTTTATTTAGATAAAGTTTTGTTTATTTTAAATTTTGGACATTTGCACGGGCACCCGAGCCTACCGTGCGGTTACCACCCACCATGTTGTGACCGTGCATGGGTCTGAAACTCACTAAAATTATTAAATGACAAAAAAATTAAGTTAAGACCCATCCCAAACCTTGGAATGAGAACCCAGAGTCTAGAAATAATATAATAAAAATTAAATTAAAAGGCGGAGGTGTGACAATTCTCCACACCACAGACACTCTCTACCTCTAGAAAGTCACCCAGTCGAACAATAGACAAATAAAGAATCCATGCCCAATTGAAACCAAAAGAACCACAACACAAGATAGTAGGAGAACACAAGATGGTTCTTCCCACCACAATAATTCAACTAGAGTGGAAAATTAACACCCAAACATATCACCCCGGGAAGGGGGCGATACGGGAACTCCCAACTGATCCAGACCAAGAACCCCAAACACGAGAGAAAAATAACTGAGAAAAACATAATCCCAATAGCAAACCCGAGAATAACTACAAGCCACGACTCCCCTACAGTCACTTACATCTCCAAAAGAACACCGCTAAACCAAGATCAACTCATACAAGGTCCAAACACACTTTTAAGAAAAACACACTATTCAGAAAACCCTAATCAGACAAACGAAACTGTTTGGATTACAATAGAACATGTCTTTCATAACTCCACGATGAAACAATGAACTTACAATGACATTAAAACTTTAGCATCATAGAAACAAGAAGGAAAAGACTTTTAAATGTTTCAATTCTATCACGGAACACAAAACCCGAATAGAGGATTCACACCCTCGGAAACTCCTGACTGTGTGCAAGCTTCACCCCAAGACCTATGGTTAGGGCTCTGGTGGTTGAAGTATCTCCTGCCTAAAATTCATGCACTAGAATCATCTGGTGACAACATCTTCCTTAGGATATGCTTACTATAAAACTTCTTTAGATGACCTAGACACCCATAATTATGGAACGTCTTCGGAGCGGTGTGACATGATTAATTTGTAGTCCCTAAATGTCTACACTAATGGCACACTGCTGAATTGTTCGACGAACTGGAATTTGGAACCACTACAGAAGACTATTTATAACTTGGTCCATCTGGAACACTCTTCTCACCAGATGGGGAACATTCACGAGAAACTAGATATGATGGATTGCAAAGAACTTGAGCTCAGAATACCCATTCATCTATGAATGCCTCATTCACCAATTTCTCAAAACTATGGTCCCTAAAATGGAGGACCTACTCCTTGATCTTTGGACGAAGTCCCCTGATGAAGAGAGAAGTCTTCATAAAATCCCGTGATGGTACCTCCAAAAAAATGGACACCAGTTCCTTGAAATGGTCAAAATATGTCTTCACCATCTGTTGGCCTTGTTGAGTATGCATGAGCTATTCTTTATTCTTCCTCTTCATATCTTTAGGTATAAACCATCAAAAAAATACAGATTTAATGGAATCCTATTTCATCCCAACATTCATTAACGGCGGGATAAACAACTCTCATTCATCCAAATTCGGACCCTCAAAAAATCCCAGGACTGGTCGAACTCTAACAGACTCAGGAGTTCCCAACATCCCAAAAACACACTTGACCTATTCAAACCACATAACTGCCTTTAACGGACCCTGCTCACTGTTAAGGACAGACAATGTCTGAGAAGGACCAAAAATGGGCATGACTTTTCAAAAACCATGGGGACCATTCTAAGTGGAATTTTCTGAACAACATATAAAACACAGATCCAAAACGAAATTCAAGACGAAGCAACATCATTGAAAGTGCCATCATCCAAAAACAACCAGCTCAAAAAAACAGACAAATACAAACACAAACCAAAATTCCTTTTTTTCAAAAACCCCTTTTCATTTTTGATTTCAAAACTGTCTTCTTTCAAGGAAATTTTCCAAATACCAACCCCACTATTCAAACCAAATTCAATTCCCAAAAATCATTTTTCCTTTTTTTAAATCACTTTAGAAAAACAAGGTCAAGCCTTTAATTCCAAGTACACACCCATGTAATCCCATGAACTGTTGCACATGTCTTCATACTCTTTCATCCATACACACTGAAACGCACTTCCCATGCATTCCCTCACATGTGAAAACGTTCATAAAGAGTACATGAGGTTTCACCCAATCCATTTCTCTACCAATTCCAATCAAACATCGGATTTTTAGACCAAGACATTTTGGTTCTAAAACCCATTTCATGAATTTAAATCCATTTAAAAGAAATATTTCTCATTTCAAAAACCTTTTTTTCATTTTCAAAAGAACACTTACACTAACTAGGACCAATATGACACTCAACTTACATAAAACTATTGGAGTGTGGGACTAGTAGTCATGCTTAACCTGGAAACATGGTAATGGTCCATGCCCCAAGCAAGATTCAAGAACTATGAGAAACTTAAACTATGTACTTGAACTCTACATGGTCCACTACTCCATGTGAAATCATAACATAACATCAGCATGCCTCCTTTTTCATCCCTCAATCCAAAACAAACCAGAACAAGACAAGGACACAATTCCCAAACTACCCCTGGAGACTAGAGGTTCAGAACGAGTAGAGGTCCATGACGTCCTTCATGTACCTACCTATCGAGTCCTGAAAGTCCTAATATCCATCTACCAGACACCCCCAAATAACAAGGGCCTTCTCTGATGCCATTTTGTCACGAACCAACCCGGGTCGAGCCTGATCTGGTCACCTGACCCGGTCCGCGACATGGCCCAAGGGGCGTTCCTGATCCCCATGGGCTAGCAACCAGTGTCGGGCATCAAAATTATACACTGGGAAAGATTTGGCCAATAAAGACAAATAAATAAACAAGAATAACTAGAATAGTAAAATGGAACTCGAGAAATGGAAAAATGAATAAATAGAACAACTCAACATACCTCCATGTGACCTTCCAGGTCACCTCCCAACCAAAGGCTGAACTTGCTCCTATAATGAGAAACTCATCCAAGAGAATCTGAGCCAAGGGAACCTATAATTGAAATGATAAGATAGGTGTGAGAATAAAAACACTCAGTAGGGATTCCAAGAATGAACCAAGGAATCCATGAATTTTCCAGTTCCAAAACAGACCAATAATACTAGTTTGAACTACAGTTATAAAAAATAAGGTTTTCACATATACAATGCATTTTTGAAAACTAAAAATCACAAATCCATTTCCCTTATAATTCAAAAACAAGGATAATAAATAAATAGGGGCGCACAAAAACTTTTCCATAACACCTACTTTGAAATACTTTTTAAAACCAACCACACATACAATGTTTTTTTCAAGAAAATATCAAAACCAAGTTCAAGGGTATGATTCCACACACATAACTAGGGCAATGGTACTAATGGTGATCATATAAAAGGATCACAAAAACCTAGGAACTCAGAGGAAGACCAGAACATACTATACATGTGACTCATCCTGAAGGAATTCCTACTCTCGATGATGTCATAACGCCCAAATGCTCAGTGTTTCCCTACCTGGCCTAACCAAGGGGCCCAATCCCCTAGTAGAGTAAAGTCTGTACTAAGGGCCACTAACTAGTGCGTAGTCTAAACTAGTTCAGAAATTGTTCTCAGTAAACCCCATTGTTATGCTATGTTTTTGTTCTATGTTCACAAAGAGGTGTGCGACACATTCAAATAACAATCAATCCATATATAACCAAGTGCACAAAACAATCTAGAACCACCCTTACCACCTCAAGATTAGTCTAATGTCTTAAAATAAATATTATCAAAAGGAGGCCCATAACGTGGACCCTCTTGTCTCATGATCAATCGACGAGGAAAGAGACCTAACCAAAGAGGGGGTTTCTAACATACCATTTCAAATATGCCAAATAATCCTTTACCTTTACCTCATTCAACCATTTATCAAAAAAATTAGAAATTTTTCCAAAACAATTATAAAAATCATTTCTTATAAACATGGTCAAAAGGACCAAAACATGCCAATACTCTTTCACAAAAACATGCATTTACCGAAACATGCATTTACCAAAACATGTCAAACGGGCTCAGGTCCACATTACCAAAACATGCATTTACCAAAACACTTAAAGAAACACTTTATAAGACCTCATTTAAAATTCTCCTTAGAAAACACTCAAGGGGGCCAACTTCATTTGAAAATGAAAATCCATTTATGAAAAACAAGAAACTTTAGATAACATGTCAAACAGGCCCTTAACCAGTTATAACCAAGAACACACCTAAATACCTCACATTTGTCATGTGAACGATTTTCCTTTCCAAACTCACACCAAACCATATTCACTATATCTTTTAAGAACTCTAAAGTGATGGAAACTTTATAAAACACACCAAAAAATTTCTCAACAATTACACGAACAACCCAATAAGTTTATAAACAATTTTTATAACAAGATAACTATTTTATGAAAAACCTTTGTAAGCAGAAAATACCAAGTATAAATAAATTTAAATCAACCCAACTAGTTTACTAGCCATTCCATAAACAAATAAAACATTTCATTGAAAATTATATTCACAAATCAGATAGATTACACAAACTTGAAAATAATATAACAAACTACTTTTAACAAACCCAACTAACTTGAAGACACTATAGAAGATTATCCAATTATTTTTCAAAGATGTGAATCTAGTAAAAGAATTAATTAAAAACATGAAAGCATTAAATGGACTTATTCAAAAATGGAAAATGCAGATTCACCTACCTCCAATTCAGTGCTGATGGAGAAATCTTCGATGGAAGAAGGGACAACACCCCTTGGACGAAACGCCAAGTTAAACACTGAAAAAAAAAACAACACATTACCCATGATGGTTTTAGGATTTAGAAAAAATAAATAAATACTCCAAAGGTGAAATGAAGGGAAAATAAATAAGTAGTTAAATATATCGGAGTAGGGGGTTTTGGCTGGCATGGAAAAGGCAGGTCGGGCGGAGGAACACAGTGAGGTGAGAGTGAGGTTGGGACGTGGTGAGGCCAGTGCGGCGAGCTGGTGTAATGAGGAGGTCAGATGTGGGGAAGTCAGGGCAGCGGAAGGACATAGAGCAGGAGAAGCCGGAGGCGGTTGGGGGTGATCATGAAGGATCCAGAGGTGGGAACCTGGAGGTCGAGGAGGGTGTTAGGTGTGGGGAGGGCCAGAGTGAAGTGAGGGCAGCAAAGCGAGCAAGAGGAGAGGAGAGGTAAGAGGTGAGGTGGCCGAAGCACGTAGGGAGGGGTGATGGTTGAGGTGGTAAGGTGCACCGAGAAGAAGCTGGGAGAGGCTGCTGGGAGAGGGAGAGATCCTGGGTGACAGCCAGGAGCCAGAAGTGAAGGGGGATGGTTGTTTGAACAGGGCACTAGAGGCGTAGGTCTGGAGTCGGGGGAGGCCGGGACGGCTGGGGCGAGTGCGGAGCAGGGTGAAGCAGCTGTTGGGGGATACGCTAGAGTTCTTGGAGGACGGACGATGAGTACTTGGTGTGGGGAGATCCGAGACGCACCAGAGCTTCTATGAGGGAGGGAGATGGTGAGGGAAGGTCAGAGGTGGCCTAGGAATGATTTGTGCCTCAGTGGCCTGAAGCAAGGGGAAAGTGGGGGGTGACTCCCCCCCCCCCAGGGTTTTCCCAACATCTTTTTTTCATTTTCTAATAAAAATGTTATAATAATAATAGTAACCCAAATATTCTTAATAATAAAAATGATAATTATAAGAATAATAAAATATAATAATAATAATCACAATAATAATACCAATAATATAATAATAATTCTAATAATAATTTTATTCTTTTAAATACTAATAGTATTAACTACTTAAAAATAATAATATTAATAACAATTTAATAATAATTATATTAACAAGGATTTTTAAATGATAAAAATGGTATTAAAAATTCTAAATAATAACAATTTTATTATTTACACAATAAAATTATTATTATTACAATTTAAACCTTATACTCATTTTATTTACATAAAATTTTATTTATTTTAAACGTTATACATTTATGTGGGCAACCGGGCTGATAGTGTGGCTTCCGCGCACGGGTCTAAAACCCACAAAATTATTAAACGACAAAAATTTCAAGTCGGGACCCATCCTGGACCTTGGCGTAAGAACCCGAAGCCAAGAAATAATAAAATAATGATTAAATTAAAAGTTTAGGGTGAGACAAATATGTTGAGTTAGGAAAGTAATACCTAGTGTAAAAACTCTATAAGAGATTATATGTGTTAAAGAATGAAATTGGGTAGTGGAACAAGAAGTTTGATGTATTCATGATAAAAAAATGTTTATAAACGGTGTGTTGTGGATTAGTACTGCTATTTCATGTCTTTTAGTGATGGGTGTATTATATTTATTTTATATATGGATGAAATTATCAATGTACGATCATTTATGAAAACAATTAATGAGATGAAAGGGAAATTGTATAAGGAGTTTGAGATGAAAGATCTTGGAGAAGCTGGTAAGATTTTTGGGATGAAGATCAAGTGAGACCATGAAGCTAGAACCTTGATTTTATCACAGGTTGGCTGCATTAGAAAGGTTTTGAGAATATTTAGTATTCTAGAAGAAAATATGGCTTTTATTCTCTTAGAAATCCATTTTAATTTATTAAAGGATTAAGCACTAAATAAAACGGAATAGGTTTAGTACATAGAAAATGTTTCATACAAATTAGTTTTTGGAAGCTTGATGTATGTCATGGTCTCCACTCAACCTGATATTGATTATGTAGTTGGATTTATGATCAAGTGCATGGATAGACTTGGAAATAAACATTAAGAATTTTTTTGGTTGATGTTGATGTATCTTTAAAGAATAAAGGACGTATATTTTTTATTTGGGAAAGGAAATTTATTACAAGGGTATATGGATACTGAACTTGGTAGTGATCTCAATAGAAATAGTGGTGCCATAGGTAATGTGTTTACTTTTAGAGTAACTTTGGTAATATGGATATGACAGTCCAAGAAGGTGGTGAAAATATCCACCAAAGAGGAATAATACATTTTTGTAACAAAATATATAAAGGATATGGTTTGGATGAATAAATTCTTGGAGTAGATAGATTGAAAGTGAGAGGAAAATTTACCTCACTATGATAGTAAAAGTGCTACAAAAATTACAAAGAACCCAGTGTCTCATGTTCAAATGAATCATATTAAAACTAATTTCAATTTTATCAAATTATTAACATAGGATAGGTTATTGACATTATATAAGATTCATGGAAACAAAAATATAGCATACGTGTTGATGAAACCAATGGTGATAGAGAATTTATGGAACTGTTGTGCCTCTGTTGGCCTTCATTGATAAATAGAGGATGAGAGGTAGAATATGGTACAACATTGTAGGACAATGGAAGGGAAGATAGCTAGTATTTCATGAATCGTTAACTTGAAATTAAATCTTTTATGGGAATCACCCGTTAGTGAGTGAAGAATCGGTGGAGCCTAGATTAAGTAGCTTATCTAAAGACAAAACCATAGAAGGATATCAGTATTCTATATCAGACTCCAAGTGGGATGATTTTTGAATGGTTTATCCTGATCCATTGGATTAATTTAGACTAATTTATAATGGCCCGTATTATACACTAGACTAAAATATTTTCAATTTTTCCTCTATGGTGTGGTTTATGGGAGTTGAAGGATAAAAAACACCCCTACTTAGAGTTTTGGGGAATTCTAGTATTGCTAACTCACTCTAGGAAAGCTGACTAGTGACACCAACAGGGAACTATAGTTGTGTGGATTTCTACATGGATATTGTAGAAATATGTGACTTGAGACACTAAAATTCATTCTAGCTCCGAATAATTCTAGACACTTGTTATTTCAGTACGGTGGACTTATTATATAGTTGGTGGAATTATAACAACATGGGTTGTTTTATAATTGTGTTGATTTATGAGCTCATTTTCAAGCTAGGATTTCATATTTTGAAATGTCCCTATAATCGTACTCTTGAAATTAATGAAATAATTTTTCCTCGCTATATTTCTAATAAGTATTCCCAAACCATGTAAATCTCTATGTTTTTTTAGATTCTTGTTTTTCTTTTTTTTCTTTTCTCTATCTTTTACTCTTCTCCTAGAATGAACTATCACCAAATCTCCTGACATTTTAGTAATAACAGTAGGATATATTGATGGAATTTATCATCACTTTTCTAAGATATCAGGATGGAGATAATTTTATATATGTGATTCTGGACTACTTAATGAATTCATATCACTTCCTAGTGATTAAGGAGTTTAGATCATTGAATGTTTTACCAAGGTAGAATCTGGAGGAAGTGGTGAGGATCCATCTACTTCTAAATATGATTATCTATGATCACGATCCTCCTTTAACCTCCAAGGTTTGGAGATGTATCTATCATTAATTTGGCTCTCAGTTATTCTATATCACCACTATTTATCCATAGAATAATGTTTAGATAGAGTGGACTATTGAAACTCTAGAGGACATGTTGCACATATACATTCTGGATTTTTGAGGTTATTATGAGAGGCACTTTCCCATGGTGTAGTTTGATTAAAGTAATAGTTATAATTCTACCATTGGTATGAACCCATTCAATGTACTCCATGGTCGACCTTTATTATCTCCATAGTGTTGTACTATGGTTGGGGAGTCAGTGGTTTTTGGAATGGAATTAGTGAGGAACATGATAGAGAAGGTGTTGTTGATTCATGAGAAGATGAAAGTAATACAAGATAATCAAAATTCCTATGTTGAACATAGTATGAGGATATTATAGTTTAATTATAGAGATCATGTGAACTTGAAGATATCTTATCATCCTGGGAAATGAAGGTTAAGTCATGGATGTAAGCTTTCTCCCTTATTTATTAGTCCTTTTGAGGTTTTATAGTGAGTTAGTGAGGTGGAGTACCAATTTTCACTTCATAAGTTTTTAGTTAGGATCCATGATGTCTTACTTATCAAAAAAAACCCAATGATATCTTCATGATGATTCTCATTTCATCGATCGGTGAGAGTGAGATATCGAAGATGATGCAATGTTCGTTGATCATCCAGTTGAGATCTATGATCAATGGGAAATTTTTTTGTGTGGGATATCCATTCTTTTGGTTTGAAATATATGGATTTATGGTGGTGTAGATAAAATTACATGGGAATTTGATTCACATATGTGTTCTTAGTATCCCAAGTTGTTTTCAGTTTTGTTTTTTTGTGATGTTTGAGATGAATTGTTGACATAATTTATTTAATTTGTTTATACCTTGGTGTGGATCAAGTCATATTTATTGTTTCTTTTGTTTTTTTTTATGGAATCATATCATTTTATATATATCTCTCATATAGTTTTGGTTGAATTTTAATTACCTTGTCCTTCTTGGTTTGGCTCTAATTCTTGTGGATGATAATTTTTTAGATGTATCTAATGTAAGTTTATATAACATTATGCCCCATTAATTTACGATCCTTAAATGTTGGAGGTGTTTTCAAGGTGACATTAGAGTTTTTTCCCATCTATAGGATCACCATGGTGTGGTGGAGGATGTGGAAATCAATGTTTTGGAGTGAGGGGAATGGTGGAGGTCATTTTGGAGGATGGCCACAAAGTCCAACCATTGTGTATTATATTTTTTAATGATTTAGTAATAGTGAGATAGAAATGTTGGTGTTTGGTTCATCATAAAGAGTGAAATGGATAGGGAATCTATTTTATAGGGTGTTTTCACTAAAAAGTTTCTCTATTGAAAAATAGGGATGAGCTATATTTCATGGTGGAGGGTGTGGTGTTGCTGGATCTCTTAGGGGTTCTTACTGTGTTCAGTGGAGGTCACCATGACAAATTGGTAGGAATCGTGTCACGTGTGGAGTCTATGGTTCTCTCCCAATAGTAAATGGGGTGGTGTGAAACACCCATAAAAATGGGTTTATTATCATGTAATTGAGGAAATGTTGGTTTGTTTGAGGAGTAATGGAAACAAAGAGCATGGGATCACCATACCATGGTACTAGGATAGGTGAAGTGATATATAAATTGATTTTTCTCTACACCATGGTGAGTTTTGTGGTGTCATTTGGGGGAATTGAAATAGAATTATCCACTCTATGGAGAAAGACATGGTGCCAGAGAAATATTTAAATGTGTGTTTTAAAAATTTTGTGATATTATGAGGGTTAGTAATTTTAAATACCAAGAAATTTGAATCTCATATTTAATAGACACATAATGATGTGGTTGGAGTTCACTACATCATGGAGGATTAGGTTTGATATTTATCTATAAATAGAAGGTAAAACCTTCCTTGATTTGATTTTTATTCTCTCCCTTTGAACCAAATCCAACCCTAATCCCCCTTCCTACTATATAGTCATCCTTGTTGAGTTTTTAAACCTCTTAGTTCATCAAGATCAAACTCTCTTTTATCAAGGTACATCTCTTCCTATTACTCTTCTTGTATACTCTCTTATTTTCTCCTTCCAAAGGTTCTCTATGGTGATTTTATTTAGTTTTGGGTTGAGTTTAGATTTTGGTTTTATGGTGGGTTTCAATGGTTAGCTTCTAGGGTGGTTACCTTTGATCTCAGTGGTATTTAATCCTTGATTACTCTATTCTTTTGTTTTGAATCATTAAAATATTCACATTTAGGTAGGGGATTTAAAACTCCCCTTTATTTTGTTTAAATAATGATATTAGAGTGAATTTGTTTCTTTGGGTTAGTATTATGAATTTTCCTAATAAATATAATGAACTAAGACTATTGAAATTTATGTGAAGGGATGAATTACAAGTGTTTAATTGTTTCCGTAATATTTCCCATGGTATTTTTTCTACTTATAGTTGTTTCTAAAAATCGTTATTGCTATTAAGACTAGTGTGTTTATGTTGTGAGTTGTTTTTTGGAATCACATATCATAAAAAGATAATCACTTAAAGGTGTTAATTGAATTATTTGTGTGGAAAACTTAATAACATAGGGAGGTTAATTACAAAAGAAAATGGAGATGTAGTTATAGTTATTACTAGAATTGGTTTTTTTATTCTTTTCTTGGTTTTTTTTGCCATATTTGGAATTTCATGTGGTTATTTTGGTGTGGTTACATGGGGGATATTATGGGGTGATTTTATGGTTGGGTATGGATGCATTGGTTGGAATTTGTGGGTTAGTGGGACTATATTGGTTAGTACAAGATGGATTTTGGGCTAGCATTGTAGTGATATTTTGATGTTGGATGGTTTGTGAGTGTGGGTTGGGTAGTGGGGCTATGATTGGATTTTATTATGAAAGATGAAATGGCTGTCATTCATGATGCATGTGGGGTTTTTTTATTGCTTCTTGATAGTATAAAAACTATAATAAGTGTTAATTATGAAATTGAGTGGGTAATTGATTGAGGTGACCTAGGCTAAACATGAATATAATTTACAATAATTCCCTTATTTTAACAATACGTCACATAGATTCTCACACAACCCCAAAACCCAAATATTTAGTATCTTTGGAGATTAGATACATGAAAATATTAACTCACATAATTTATTCAACATTTATCACAAAATATATGTTGAATACTTACTTATACACATAATCATACATATGATTTCTTAAGGAAATGGGAAACAAAATAAGGGGTGCTCTCAAATGATCAATAAGGGAAAACTTATCAATGATACATAAAGGGTTAGAGTATTATAATATGAGAAATCATGATCATAGTAGAAATATTTAAATAAAAATAACATGAAATAATAAGATTTTTACATATTTCCTTATAGAAGGACATGTAATCTCAAATGAAGAAATATATACCATGGCATAATAGTGTAAATGTGAGATAGTAAACATAAAACATAAATAATATTCATAGTAATATAACATAAACATGTGGCTTGTCATGGATACATAGAATAACAATGAAATATGTCCCAAACATAAGCACATGGAGTCATTACATTTTAAAAAAACCCAATCATGATCACCCTTTAAGTTCAAAAAAATCCAAGCATTCCAACCATTTCAGTTATGAACATATCAAAGTATGTCCATGCTCCACTATCTCATGAGATATAAAACCTTAACAAATTCATTGTATGGAGATATAGGACCCCAAAAATCAACATCCATACATATACGTTCTCTATTAAATAAATCATCCATTATATCATAAGGAACCCATGGAAAAAATGTGTTTCGTAGCGTTTCCAAATGGTATCACAAGAAATGACTTCAGTAATTAGATCGACTTATAAGAAAAATTTAATCACCTAAAAAGATTATTTAATAAAGTAATTTATAGTTTTATTCAAAAAAAACATGACTCTATATGAGATATATACTTTGTAAATAAAGAGGAAATTGGAAGTGAAACCATAAAAGGATTTTTTTAAGATATTTCTTAACACTATCATAAAATAAAAAGTTATGAGTCTCTTTCAAAAGTTCCTTTTGATAACTTGACATGAATAAATTATAAAAAATTATTTTGAAATAAATACAAATAATTTAAACATTAATATAAATAAATTTTATGTCAAAAAATGTGGAGTTTAAGATAAAAGAAAAAATCGTGACAGGAAAATCCTTTTAAATAATTGAGAAAAAATACCATTATTTATACCCATATCGTTAAAAGATGAATAAATATTCTTATTAAAAAGATAAATGGAAATAAAGAAAAGAAGAAATAATAAATATTTATATTTAAAAATAATAAATTATAACATGGTCAGAAATAAATTATATGGACATGGAAGAGAAAGGGATTATTAGAAATGATGAGAATTATTCTTAACAAAGTTATACTTTTATCCAAAATAAATTTCTAACAAAAGGATTTTTTTATAAAAAATTCATTTTCAATAGATAGTAAGTTAAAAGGTTTATATAATAAAATATTAGGTATGAAAAACTCAAGCATGGAAGAAAGAAGTTTAAGAAGAAACATTATAACTCCATGAAAGAAGATCTTATTTATTAATATCCTTTAGCTTTACTCTCAACATCAAAAAAAGTGATTTAACCAATTGTATAAGATAAATAACCATCTTAATAAATTATTTCATAAATTTATTCATATATATTACAGTAATTATTCAAAAATTATAATCATACACTATACATTAATTAGCTATTTAACATTAAATTTCATTATCGGATGTTCGTAATTTCGATTGTTTCACACAGGTTTCATAATGGGAATTTAAAACTCATTATTTGATGCCATTTTCATTATTATTGGATTATATGATATATTTAAATCATTTTTATTTGATAATTTATTCATACCCATGTTCATTTTATTGAAATTATGAGCATTGTTCGGATGAACTAGATCTTTTATGTGCATGCTTTGGGTAATTTACCGATATCAATGAATTTAATTAATAATGATTTTTAATTCCAGTGTTATCCTTCCAAAATAATATTAATGAAATATATTACTAATTAATTTCATATATATTCATTAAATATATCCGTATAACCATCCATGTGAGGTAGTGATGAAAAATGAAATACATCGTTCATGGAGGTTATAGTCCACACGTGCACACGAGCAATGTTTTCATTTTCCAATGGATAGAGTGGGAGTAAAAATGGTTATTACATAAACATAATGACATTTAAGTATTCTAATGATACATATTTAATTATATCATGATGTTTTTAGAATATTTGGAGGAGGTCTAAGATGAAAGAAAACTAAAAATTAATTGGTTGACCTGATTACCTCATCCTCGGATATCTTCCTTTAGATATTTCCTTTATCCTTATTTAGTTAGTATTTTTGGGATAAAAAACCATATAATACTTGAATAATGGTTTTTAAAATTTATTTGGTCATATATTGGCGGATATAAGTTCCTCCTTGTATGGGGAGAAGTGACGGGGTGAAGGGACCATTTTATGAGTGAGGGGATTGGCACTCTTGTAAATAATTATTACTTTAAAATAAAATAAATTCATTTTCAAAGGAAAGTGGAAAAAATAAGTAAAATTTTAAACATAAGTATATTTAGTGTCTAAATACATTCAAACAATCAAATTAGTACTTGTTTTAGTGATAATTATTACATTATCTCTCTGGTTAGTCTCCCATTTGACTCTTTACACCCTTATTGTCATAATAAAATTCTACTACGGTAACTTAATTTTATGATTAAAAATGAAATGGAACATATTAAATAATTTTAATTTTATGATTATAAATATATAATTCATTTTAAAATATTCAGTTTCTAGAAGTATTAAAAATTAATTTTAATATAAGTACGCAAAATGCAATGAAAAATATTTTATTTATAAAAATGTATTTTTAAGCATAAAAATGATTTTAAAAAAAAATAATTTCTATAATTGATTATAATGAAAAATTATGGTTTATGAATAAAAAAAATTAGAGTTATTTGACTTTAAATCCAATAAAAAAACTGAATGAAAACATCTAATTACTTAATTAAATATAAGGATCGAAAAATAGTTCTTTTATTAGAAATTAAAATCACTCAAGTTCTAAAATATCAAATATAGGATTATAAACTCAACTTAATATTTATTAAACTAATTAAATATATATTTTTTCTATAAAAAGTTTTTAAAAACTTTCAAGTCATTATTATATCATGATGATGTCATAAAACTGACATTATTTGTAAAAACTGGATTTTTAACAATTCATCCAAAAATCAATTATTTCTAAAAAATACAAAAATTTCAACCTAATATAAATTTTTAAAAATTATTCCAAAAATTAAAATTTGTTTAAAATATTCAAATTATAACATTTATAAAATTATCTTTCAAAATGAAAATATAAAATAAAAAGATAAACTATTTTTATAGATAAATGACTTTTTAAACATTAAATGTCCTAAATCATATTACATATCAATATATAATGAAATGAGTGTTAATATATTAGTTTATACATTTAAATATTATATAATACTAAAATAATCTATTAAAAGTGATTAATTTAATTTATTAGGATAAAATACACATCACATTAAAAATAGTTCTTTAAAAAATATTCCTTATATCCTTAAATAGTTTTAATCACATCCCATTAATTATTTGTCTTATAAACATTAAATTAAATCCATTAATTTATTTTAAGATACATAATTAATTATTTACAAAATAAAATATAATTAATTAAAATATATCTTTTTATAATAGGTCATTTAATAATCTTTTTATTTACTAAAGATTTTATTATCATTGTAATTTTCTTATTGATGTTTCACATCATAATAAATTATTTTAATAGGTCATACCATGGTTAATTTTAGTTTAGTTCTACAAGTAAATCATGTTATTAAACATATTATTCTAGAAAATATATATTAAAATCTTTGGTTGTTACATTTTAACCCCATAAATAAATTGTTCCCTCACAATTTTTAATCATCACTCTCTATAGAAAATATTTAAGGGAATCCATAAGATAAACATGATTTAATATATAATTTTTAATGAGATATTAACTATTTTATCTTATATAATACTATAAAACTACACATATCATTACTAATAGGCATATATTGAGATTTTCTTTTATCTCAACCATTTTAACATAATATGTTTCATTAAACGGTATTATGATTTATACTTGAGAATGAGTTTCTATAGAAATACCTTTAATCTTGTGATATATAGATATGTGTACATAATTTATCCACTTTAATATCTAAATGGTTGATGGTAAAGATGAATATTTCATTCATAAAGCATGAAATCCATATATTTTCTTTCATGTTGTTCCATTTTTCAATCATTAATTGATTGAAAATTTCACTAAAGGATAATTGTATTCATTGTATAAATGATTAAATGATGAGTTATTCCTATAATATCTATCCATTACTAAAATTAAGTAATTTTATGTATTAAAATACTTATAAAAGGAAAACAATGAACTTAGAATAAACAAATCATAAATTTCATGTATATCTAACTTATTAACTACTAGGTTTCAATCTAAGTTTAACATGGTTATTTTCTTATTAGGTTCTCTAACATAATCAAATTTCATAATATGTTTACATTCTTCATAATGGTTCGTAAATATCATGTGAATCAGCTAAATCATATCCACCAAAAGTTTCTAACCATGTGTGCATTTAGGAAACTTTTCCATGCACTGTGTTAATATCGATTTAATACCCAACCATCCTTTTTAAGGGTTTTTACCCCTAGTTTCATTTTTTCCAAACACTACATTCATTTTTTTTATCCATATAGGGATGTTATTTCATTGAATCCATATGATTCATATTTTACTAATATTTTCAAATGCTTCCTATATTTATAATTTTCCTAGGGGTTCTCACTAAAGTTTCCTAATATTAATCCCAAAAAATAACTAAACTATGCTCTCATACTACCTGAGTTGAACCAAGCTAAACTATTCTCTCATAATAACTAAAATATTCTATCATAATAACTAAAATATTCTCTCACACTAGCTAACTCAATCTATTCAACATAGTTTTTAGTAAAATATATACTAAAATCTCAGGTTGTTATATGGATGGATTTAATATGGGTATTAGTTGAAAGTGGTTTATCATTAAATATGTAACTAAATGGATTAATGAAAGTTAATTTTTTATTAATTGTTAAATATATAATTTGGGTAATACAATGATTAAATAAGAACTTGTGTATGTTTAATTTGGTTATGTTTTATGGGAAAGTGAGTTGATTTATGCCATTATAGTTGGTAGCAATGGCGGTGTTAGGTGATGGTGGAATGGTGATGGTTATTGGTTGTGAGGGTGAGGTATTTGTTTTTACCCTGTAGGTTGGGATTTTTTATGGAATAAATAAATATATATGATTTATTTTCTTTTGATTTATTTACACACTCCATCTAAGTAAGATAAACTTGGTAACACCTAAATTGTTTTGGTTCTATGTGTTTTCCCCAATATCCAGGTTGGTGAAGATAGATGGTTGGATTCCCATTATTCCCTTATCTCCCTACCAAATGTGGTACAATGGATTGGCTATGTATATTTTGAGATGAGATATGTTGGTGTTATGCATGGTTACAGGAGGATATGAGGTTGATGTCCTTCATGTTCATGACACCCCCACTTTGTTGGTTAGGTTTTTTGTGGATGAGATGTGACATGTGATTATGGATATGAAATGATGAGGATGATGTGGAGGTGGATTATGGTATTTTTTATTTGTTATTTTATAGATTTAATAATCCTATATTGGGATTTGGGGCCTTATGGTAGGTTGGGATAGGTAAGGTTGCGACCTGTCCCACATCAAATGTTGTAAGGAGTGAGCACAGGGCATTCGACGTTGGGGAGTGAGAGTGGAAAATCTATGAAGAAGTGGTTGTGAGGTGCCTATTTTAAAATATTCTTGATATAATTTTATTAATCTTGAATATGATACTTAGTAAGTGAGCCTTTTTTAGGCTGGGTGATAGATGACCTGGTGGGTACTTGTTGGTTATGTTGTTTGTTCACTAATGCATTAGTATGCTTCTTCCACATTTTCATGAGAGGCTTAGAGTATGATTCTATTGATTGTGCTTGTATCCTAAACCCATATATATATATATATAAACTATTTTATAGGTTTTTATAATCCATATGGTGATCGAGAAGGGTGTTACTAGATTTTGGAGTTTTTCAAGAGAAGTTGGAGTTTCATGGTCATTGCATAGGCCTTTTGTTTTGTATTTCCAGTTCTTTCCTCTTGTATAACATTAAATTCGTGTATTGGGATGGTTTATTATCTATGTGATTATGTTTATTGATGGATTTTATCTTATATTTTTTCCTTAAATTTATATTTTGAGGGTAATGTATCTCATTTGTTGCATTATATAACCTCAGTGTTAGTCGCTAACCCATGACCTATTGGAGGCATGATTTAGGGGTCATCCCCATATTCATTGTCAACCCAGGATAGGTAGCCATGACAGAACTGGTATTGGAATACTATATTTAAGGTTTTCATAATGTATAAATAAAATAAAAAAATGTCTAAATTATTTTAGTGTAACTCTCAAAATCCATAGTGTTTTGATGGACATAAATGGAAAGTTCTGAAAGTCATAACATGATCAGGATTCCCTCAAGAAAAATAAAAAGGTAAGTGATATGAAAAGGGTCATATGCCTTATGAATATATAAATATAACGTTTTAAAACACAAATTATCATGATTTAAAATATGAGTATCAAAAATAAAAATGTTTTAAAAAATATATTTTCAATGAATGGAATGATATTAGTAATCATATAGTTCATGGTATCAAAAAAATAATTTCAACCAAGAATCATGTGTTTAGACTAACCAAGAACAAAAGTGGTGTGTCCTAAACTATTTTACTATATAAATATATAAATTTTCAGGTTGGTTCAAAAATTATAGGGGTGTTGTTTTTTCCTTATTTTATTTTTAATCTTTTATTTTTATCTATTTTTAAAAAAAAATTAGTTCACATTGTGTTTTTTGAAGTATAATTTTTTTTTCAAAAAATACAACACATCACTAAGTAATTGAAGACATATGAAATAATATACCTATAAATATATAATAGAGATAATTCATACAATAATAACATCAAAGAAATAACACCATAATCAAATAAGTATATTAATGATAAAAAAATGTGTATGATGAATTCAAATCCACTGTAGTGCTTAGAGAAAAATAGTTATAGTTAAATTCATTCCATTTTATAACCTAAAACAATAAATTATATAAAACAAAATGTATTGAAATAAAAACTAAAAAATTATGGGTTGCCTCCAATTTTTCACCAATTCTACTTCATCCTCATTCTAAAGTTGATAACACTCCATCATGATTGAATGGAAATTTATACCATGTATCTACTTCTTCATTAGTAAAAGTGTTGCATGCATCCGTAGAGAATGTAATATATATTATGAAACAAAGAATCTCAATAGAAACTTATTAGGAAAATTTATGTGTGGGATGAAACAAATATAACCTAACTTAATTGGATATTAATAAATCACATGTGAAGAGAAAATCACTAGAAAATGGGAATTTGGGTAATGGATGTTAGCATGAAGATCAATAAGATTAACTCATAAAATATGTATAATAGAAAAAAATTATTTTCCAAACTTTCTTACCAAGTGGATTGTATCCAACACATAATTAAATTCATTTTATTATAAAACCATGTGACCTAAATATTTTCATCAATAACTACCTACATAGGTAAATTAATTGGTTTTAAATACAATTCATGCTTCATTGTTTCATATAATGTTATTAAGTCAAGATTATTGTAAACATTTTTTGTTATTTAAAGTGAAGTGGAATTTAACTCAAGGAACGGGGTACATGAGACAAGCTCAAGTAGAGTAGGTGAATCCATTATGATGATAATGACATGTTCCCCTAAATTTTCTTTTTTATTAACTTCATCATATTCACAATCGGCACATGTGTCGCAAAAAAACATAGGATCCTATAAGTAATCCCATTATTCCACTGTTTTTATAATTTTGTGACTATTCTCAACCACCATTACTAACTGATTTTATAAATATTTAATTTTATCAGATTTTTCCCTTTTGGGATATTATTATGACTCATAATGATTCTAAAAATGGGTTGAGTCAAGGTTATTTAAACTTATTTCCTATAATATGTGAAAATTCATGGTGTGTTGGGTCAATTTTGACTACATCATGGTAAATAAGGGTCCAAATTCAATGTCATCTTCATCCTAAAATGGTGGTAGTTGATATGCATCAAAGGCATCCATTCTCATTTTGTGAAATATGGTCTGTGAACTCATAGGTGAGGGGTGTGAATAACATTTTTTGATGGAACATTATATCAAATAACGTATAGTACCTGATGTTAAAATGTGGAATTAATTGAAGAATCAAGATTTTATGGAGAGGATAAATCAATGGAATGATTGGAAGAAGGGTCAATATAACAACCCTTCACTTTATTACACATTAATACATGATTTATTACATAATATTATACATAATAGAACCCAAAAGATCAATAAGCCTAGTGTATTTGGGAATTAGGTACATTACATAACTACCTAAAATGGGGAATATATAATATTTATTTAAAACTTTCTTAACATGATCATAATATTCTCTGGCCTTTCAAACTACACGATATAACCTAGTGACATACATAAGAAAGAGGTGAGCTATAAATCCTAGTCAAGGAATAAACGTGGAATAACATGAAGAAATTAATAAATGTCATAAAATAGGAATATAAATGGGGAATAAAATAAATTATAATCATAAACATGAATGATAATACATGATATAGCATGATAACACAAAGGCAACAAGGGAAATGTGGCAATAACTTAAAACACTGAATCATAAACATAGGTCAAGTCTAAATGCCAAGAGATAATGATGGGAAAAGTACCACAAAGGAATAAGGTTCAACAAATGTCCAAACATGATGTATCATGAGACTAAACATTACCCTATGCATTGGAGAATTGAATAATTATGGGTTCACCTGTCACTTTTATTTTAATCTCATGCTTAAGTGTTCCACCTAGATCATACAACATGAATTCATTCATCATCATATTTTATTTCATGATCAAGGAGTGTGGAATACTTAAATGTAAGTCCCAATTCAAAGATTTATAATTTTATAATGCTTAATACCCTTGATATTAAATCGGTATGTTATTCACTACACAATTGTTTCGGCATGGAAAATCACAGTGAAATTTCGGCATCATAACGATGTCATATAAAAATAAATAAAATAAGTTGATGAGTGGGAAAGGGGTCTCTAATCACTTGTAAATAAAATTATAATTCATATGGATATGGATATACATATCTCAATATAAGTAATTGGAAATAGAAGTCATAAGATAATAAGTAAACTTGAATAATGAAGAGAATGTGAGGATCCCTTACTAAATTTCGTCATTATAACGGTTTTGCATAAAGGTTCATGGGAAGGATTAATGAGAGTTAGAGGGGTATCTAATAATTTATAAATCAAATAGGAAGTAATGGGTTTATGTAATAACATATCACGGTATTATAAAATAGTAACTAAGAGTCATAACATAAAAGAGATTCTTGAATGGAAATGAGAATAGATAAATCCCTTACTTGAGTGTGTGACACCAAATGATTAAGAGCATCTTCTGAAGAGATTGGGGGAAATTTGGGAGGACTATGGAGAGGGTATAATGGAGTAAGGATGTGATTCATGGAGTTTGAGTGAAGATAAATGGGATCTTGTGTGGGTTTATATAGGAAATGAGTGGGTATTTATTCATTATTTCCCAAACATAGGTTTTGGACTATATATAATAAAATAACCAAAACCACAAACCTTACAATGGTTTTTACCCATGGTTTATGCCAAATGGGAGTGGTTTTCATTATTTTTTAATAACCAGTGTTGAACTTTATAAAATAATGCTCTTGCTTATGTGGAGGTGAGGCATACTCTTAAAGAAATCATTTTAAAACCTTAAAATATAATAATGGTTTTGGAGGATTATCAAAGGCTTTATAAAATTAATAAAATAGAATTAAAAAGTAATTCTTTTAAATAGAAAAAATATATTTGGTTGTGTATACCTTTTATAGTATTTATTTAATCACTTTTTGGTAATTATTATATCATAATACACAAAGTATATTTTTACGGTATTTAATTTTACCCAAAAATTCTATTGTCTCTGAAAATTATGAAAAAATCACTATTGGATAATTTTAACACTCTGATTCCAAAAATAATATTCATTTTAGGGAAATAATTTTTTAAATAATTAAATTTTTATATTCATAATTAAATATATATTTATTAAGTAATGTTGGGTTTTTTTACTATAAATATTTTTGAACCCTTATAAAATTAAATTTTAATATATAAAAATTATATGATCATTTATATTTAATAAAAATTATTTCATAATAATATTTTATTAAAATATTATTTATTTTAAAAAACCATTAATTCTTCAAAATAAATTCCTTAATTGAATTTGAATATTATCCAAAAATATTGTTTTTGTTTAATTGTATCGAAACAAAAAACATTTATAAAGTAACAATAATAGAAAGAAAATTTATTAATTATACTATAAAAAATAATGAACATACTCATATTTCTCGGGTCATGATACGTATCCCTTTAATACACAAGTAAATTACCTAAGAGTAAGGTTTATGACAGTGATATTTTTATTGGGTGGTTTGGTGAAAATTCTTTGGGCTATGATCTTGATGGGCATTAACTTTTACGGTAAATAGTTTCCCTCATGCTTAAGTTATTGGTTATCAACTTGAAATTGTTAAAGGTAAAATCTTAGTGATGTTATCTCCCGTGAAATATCTACTAAATGGGATTCATAGGGTATGATCCTACTGGTTGAGGCCATCACTTATTTTTTATGTGTCAGTTGGATTTGTTAAAACCCTATATTTACACTAATCAAGTGATCATTATTCAAAAGCTATATTATCTATAGTAATAATTCTTAACGGTTATTTAAATTAGATATAATATAATAAATACAAATAATTTAAATTATTTTCTATAACCATAATTCATAATAATACATTTAATCAAAGTATAAGGAGATTTTTATTTATAATAGTTTGGGTTGTTAAAACCTTCCCCCCTTAAGAAATTTCACCCTCAAAATTTTAATTTCCCACACTAAATGATATGAGGGTAACTATGCGTCATCAACACCTCTATTTCCTACAACACTTCTTCAAATTTTTCATTTCTCCATAGCACTTTGAAAAGTTTAATAGTCTTATTTAATAGAACTTTTTCTATATTGTTGGCCCATATGAGATTGTTGGCCACCCTCTCTAGTTTTAATAATCACAATTCATGTAAAATCTTATTAATCAAGTCAAATATTATTGGTCATATGAAATATTATTAGTCACGTCAAATATTATTAATCATGTAAAATATTATTAATATGAATCAGGTTTATTCGAGTTTCCATATGTGTAATTATTATTATATATGATCACATATAAGTTTAACACATTCCAATAATATTTATGGTGTAATACTGTCCAAAAAAATGTTTTCTAAGTATAAGAAGCTGACACTGACAAATAATTGATTCATGATATAGAGAGAATAAGTCAGACTCACCGATTCTAACAGCACAAAGGACTTAGTGATACAGATAGATAAAATGTCTAATTGATAGTTCAAATGTTTCACCGAATGTTTGATTGTCTCCCTGATAGAAGGAATGAACTACCGACGCATGGTTCTACCGACACATGGTGCTACCGAAGCAAGGACTTATCGATTCATGGTGTTATCAATGTAATGACTTACTAACGCATGGATAGGCTTACAGAAGGAGACATTGATTGAATAAGTCACTGATATCAATAGAAGGACTCGCTGATGGAATGAGTCACTGACTAATTACTCACTGACAAAGGAGTCGCTGATAGACTGTTCAAATTTAATTTTATTTAATATTTTTTCTAATGGTCATATTTTATGTGTTTTAATGTGACAAATTAATTTAATTATTTTTTAATACATCTTTGATGAGGATTTCATAAATATGAGGTATAGAACCCACCTCAAACATGCACATTGTTGGGCTGCAAGAATATATAAGAAAGGGACTCAAGATGAAAGTGAGATATACAAAGAAACACATGAAAGATGCACACATAGATTCATGTAGACATAGTAGCAGACCCACACAAGCAACATATAGAGAGTAATAACACATGACGAACTCTTCATTCCTGTTTGTTGTGATCCAAAGAATTGTTGTCCATAAAAGTTCCAATATCTCTACTGCATTCAACTGAACCTAAGGAGAAGAAAATCTCATCCTCCTGGAAGACAGAACATAGTTCTCCACAACACTCTGTTCTCAATGTCTTCTTATAGAAGAGGACACTAGATTCAACTTTGATACATCAAAGATTCCAGAGATGTACTGCATAACACATAGATCCTTCTAAACACTATCTAATATTTATGCCTCTGTTGTGTTCCTTTTTATTATATTTTTGAGCCGTGTGTTCATTTGTATATAAATCACACATTATCTCCTATACTAAACTCAAGGATACTAGATATCCTCACACAACTATCTTCTTACACTTTTTTATCCCACATAGAACTTTGGTAGAGGTCATGTGTGACCTAGTTGTATTTTTTTCCCATGTAGAATTGTGGTATAGGTCAAGTGACCTAGATAGTTGTAAACTGTTATATAAACCATGATCCTGGGTGTGGATCAAAACCTTTATCTATATAGACTTCTTGGTGGAAGGTGATCACCAAGTGGATAGGACTGAATTTCGACTTGAGACTGAACCTCTTGTTTTATATCCGTTGTGTTTTCAGATTTAGTTTTCTCTATGTTTACCTGTATTTCAAAAAACTGAATTTCACTTTGATAGTTAGTCTTGGATAGTTTTTATAACTATTTTGCATTATTAGATTAGTTCAAAAAGTTGTACCAATTTCTCATATTTTTAAAACTGAGAAATATTCAATGTTTTGATAAATTAGTTGAACAATCAAACTATTATAAATTTACTACTTTGATTAAATGTCCTATTAAGTTTTTAAATTTGGGGAATCTTTTAAATAAACTTTTTATCATAAATTTTTATAGGAACTCAATTCACCCCCCTATTTATGTGTCCTACGCTGACCAACATTTGGTATCAAAGGAAATTTCTTTAAAATCTTTTTCAAACATTTTGAAATGTGATTTCTTTGTCTTTTAAAGATCTCAAAAGTTCTGTTACTTTTAATTTTTAGCTCTTTAAAAATATTTTATTTAGTATGGATAATAGATTGGAAGGTGATACTACAAAAACACCTCCATAATTTAATGGAAAAAACTATGCCCAGTGGTATATTAAAATGAAAATTCACTTAGAAAGTATGAGATTTGATATTTGGATAGTTATAGAGGATAAATACAAAATACAAAATACTACTTGGAATACATAGAGTGATGGCACAAAGACTGTTATTAATAAAAATTTAAAAGCTTCGAATGCTCTGTCTTGTGCACTAGGAGATGAATAATTTAAAAGAATATATACTTGTACATTACCTATGAAATTTGGGACACTTTAGCTATTCCACATGAAGAAACTTATAATGTTAAAGAAATGATACTTAACACTTATACTATTGAGTATGGTAATTTTAAGATGAATCCGGATGAGCCTATTTATGACATGTATCTCGGGTTTAATGAAATTATGAACAACATGATCTCTCTGGGAAGAATTGTAACATCTATGAGAAAGTCATGAGAAAACTCAAATTCTTACCAAATATATGGAGAGGGACTTCTTTATGCATAAGATAATCCAGTAACCTCAACAATTTTCCAGTAAATGAGATGATAGGCAAGTTGATGATGTATGTGGAAGAACTAAAAGTAAACAAATAAGAGGATGATGACCCCAAGAGAAAATTGGTTTCTTTCAAATCTACTGCATCCAAAAAGAAGGAAAAAACTTGAGATGAAACTGAAAGTTCAATTGATGAACAATAATCAATAGAAAATGATGAGTAGATGTCTCTGATATCCAAAATGTTTAAGAAATTCTACAGAAACAAGGAAATTTTCACAAATCCTATCTATAATGTTAAATATGACAATAAGGGCACTTAGAAAAAGGATAGAAAAAGTGGTGATACCTCAAATGAGATAATCTTCTATGATTGAAAAAGAAAGGGAAATGTAAAGGATGACTGTCCAAAACTAAAGTAAAAGAAGAAGAACGATGATAAGGAACAAAATTACAAAAAGGCCATGAACGCAACATGGAGTGCTTCTGGGGAAAACTCAAGTGACTTAAAATCCTCTAATGATGAAAACACTAAGAAGGAAAATATGTGTTTTATGACAAACACATCTAAGGTAACACTAAACTCTCCTTAACATAATTCTTATTATTATAGAGATCAAAGTGATTTTAAAAATATGACAAATAAATAAATGTTTTAATATTGAAAAATGATAAAAGAAACTTTTAATGAATTAAAAGATAAATATAAATCCTTAAAGAAACAAAATTCTTTTATTTCTAATGTTAAATTAGAACGTGTTATAGAAAAAGATAAAAATTATCAACTTCTTAAGGAAAACAATGAGCTTAAGTTATCAAATGATAAATTGAAGAAATACCTACAAATAATTACCAAAGGAAAATAAATATTACTTTAAATTCTTGGTAAATAAGTAGATCATAAATATACTATTGGAATATGATACCAAATAGGAAAGAGGAATATGGATAAAACTCATTTTGTATCAAAATCTAGAAAACCCTATTTTATGTCAAGTTCTATAAAATTTTCTACAAGTTCCATCCATGAAACATCATCTACTATTTCAAGTTTTTCTAGCACAAATAAATTCTATTATTCAAATACATTGCATATTTCTTATAGGAAACCCATGAAGCAAGTAGGGGTTCTAAAACCTCTTATTACTAATGTTATTGGACCCAAAAAAATATGGGTACCAAAATCTTCTCTTTTCTAATCTGTTTTTGTACGAAAACTATTTGAAGAACTCCTGTAAAAGCTTATGGTACATGGAAAGTCGATGTTTAAGACACATGCATGAGATTATTCATACTTCAAGAACTAGATAAATATTGATGGTGGGTATGCCACTTTTGGTGACAATGAAAAGGGAAAATCATTGGACTTGGATAGGTTGGTAACTCTAACTCAGTTTTAATTTCTAAATTACTTTTTGTTGATGTATTAAAATATAACCTACTTAGTATCTGTCTATTATGTGATGATGGTTTCAATGTTAAATTTGAAAAAGATTCTTTCAATGTTTTTAATTTTAAAAATGAGTTAGTATTTTCTGCTTTTATAAACGAAAATGGTTATGTTGTTGACTTAGATTCTTTAAATTTTCAAAATGTTTCTTATTTAAATTCTTTTCAAAAAGAGTCTTGGCTTTGGAATTGGAAATTATGGCATTGAAATATACACTCACTTATAAAGATTACTAGAAAATTCTTAGTCAAGGATCTACCAAAACTTGAGTTTCCAAATGACAGAGTTTGTAATCCTTGTCAAAAGGGTAAATATCGCAAAATATCTTTCAAAATAAAGAAATAACTTTCAACTTATCACCCTATTGAGTTGGTTCACATGGATCTATTTAAACCTTATATAGTTTCAAGTCATAATGGGAAGAACTATGTCAATGTTCTTGTATATGAATACTCTATATATACTTGGACCTTCTTCCTGGCTCACAAAATTTAAGCCTTCTCTCATTTCGCCAAGTATGCTAGGACTATAAAAAATCATAGTAGTAATAGAAATAAAACCCCAAGAAGTGATCAGGTCTGTGAGTTTCAAAATCAAGAGTTTGAGTCCTTTTGCTCACAAAATGTCTATAGTCATAAATTCTCTTCTCCTAGGACACCCCAGCAAAATGGAGTTTTAGAATGAATAAATAGAACCCTACAAGAAATTTCAGGAACCATTCTTAGTGAGTATGACCTACATATATAATTTTGGAAAGAATCTATCAATACAACATGCTATATAATCAATAGATTCTTGATTATATCTATCCTTAAGATAAATCCTTTTGAGTTGTGGAACAATAGAAAACCCAAGGTTGAGTACTTGAATGTTTTTGGTTGTAAAGTATATATTCTTAATACTAATGATAATCAAGGAAAATTTTCCTCCATGAGTGATGAAGGAATTTTCCTACGTTATTCAATTTTTATTAAAGCCTATAGAGTCTTCAATTAGAGAACCAAATGTGTGGAAGAATCTATACTTGTCAAGTTTGATAAGAAAGATTCGCATGAGTCAAAGACCTCTCTAGAAAATCATGAGGATGATATGTCAAATCTGGACATCAATACTAAATTGTATGACTATCCTATTAAGGAATCTGTTAAAACTTCCAGTTCTGGAAATTATCCATACTCTATTCATGATGAACCTAAACCTATAGAAGAACCTAAAGTGACCAGTCCTTCTTTTTCTAGACCTGTTAAAACTCTCAAAAACCATCCTTTAGATGATATAGTTGGAGATTTAGAAAAAGTAACTCATACTAGTGGTTCTCTCAGAAATTAGGTTGAACATCAAGCTTTATTTTCACAGCTTGAACCTAAGAACATCAATGATGCTATCGATGATGAATTTTGGGTGATGTATATGCAAGAAGAAATAAATTAGTTTGAAAGAAAAAAAGTCTATAAACTAGTATATAGACCCAAAGACCCCTTGACTATAATCACTAAATGGGTGTTTAAGAATAAAGTATATGAATCTAGTAATATAGTTAGAAATAAAGATAGATTGGCTGAATAAGGTTATAATCAAGGAGAAGGCACTAACTATGAAGAAACTTTTCACCAGTTGCTAGACTTGAAGCCATTAGAATCCTTTTTTCCAATGCAGCACATCTATATTTCAAAGTTTATCAAATGGATTTCAAGATTTAATTCTTAAATGGTTATATATTTGAATATTTTTTACTGAACAAACCCCTAGTTTTACCAATCCCCACTTTCCAAATCATGTTTTTTAATTAACTAAATCTTTATATTATTTAAAACAAGATCCAAGAGCTTCGTATGATAGGCTCAACACCTTTCATATTTTTAAAGGTTTTACAAAAGGTATTGTTGATCCTACCCTTTTTATAAAATTGATTTCCAAAGATGTTTTAGTTGTACAAATCTATGTAGATGATATTATTTTTGGATATTCTAAAAAATCTTTATTTGTTGATTTTTCAAATATAATGCAAATAGAATTTGAGATGAGTTTAATGAGGGAACACAAATTATTTCTTGGATTTAAAATATTTCAAAAGAAAGAAGGTATTTTTTTGAATAAAAGTAACTATACTAAGGATATTTTAAAAATATTTGGCTTTGAAAGAACTAAGAGTAGTGAAACTCTTTTGAGTACCACTTGTAAGTTGGACCTTGATGAAGATGGTAGATCTGTTGATCAAGCCACTTACAGAGGAATGATTGGGAGTTTACACTATTTAACTATGAGTAGGCCAGATATGTATGTCTTCAAGCAAACCCAAAATAATCTCATTTAAATTATATCAAAAAAATTAAATACTTTAAATATAAAACAAATTTAGGACTATTATATCCTAGAGGACAACCTTTTTATTTGGGGAGTTATTTAGAAGAGGACTTTTGTGGGTGTAAGTTAGACAGAAAGAGAACCTCTGGCACATGTCACTTTTTTGGGAAAGTCTCTAGTTTCATGGTGTAGTAAGAAAAAAAATTATGTTGCATAATCTTCTACTGAATATGAATACATAGCTTCCGGTAGTTGTTGTGCACAAATTTTGTGGATGAAACACACATTACTAGAATATGGATATCAATTCAAACATGTACTTATAAATTGTGACAACACAACTGCTATTAATATTTCTACAAATAATGTTTCACATTCTAGGACAAAACACGTTGACATAAGACATCACTTTCTGAGAGACCATTTTCAAAAAGGTGATATAACTTTATAGTTCATTGGTACTGAGCATTAGCTTGCTGACATTTTTTCTAATCCATAAAAGACTAAAAGAATGAACTACATCAAACATAAGTTAGGAATGATCAATCTATAGGACATTATGTTGTTATTACTTTGATGAATTTAAGTGAATTTGTCAAGAATACACTGACAGTATGAAGCTAACAATGTCATGTCGACACCGATGCAATTTTATGTCGACACGGTTATCATGCCGACACTGACACCTTTTCATGGTGACACTGTTAGTGTTATGAAAAATATGCCATGATGACACTGATGACTTACTATTTTTATCTATTTTATGTTTTTACCCAAACGATATTGTTTCATTTATTTTTTTGAACACGGTTCACGATTTTGATATTTCAAATGCCCTAGATGATATAAATCTGAGTCAATTCACTCTACTTATTTACCCTCTCACTCACTCAGTAGTTTCTCTCTCTACCCTCAAACTTTCACCTCTCAACCTTAAAACCAAACTATTGGAATTGCACATGTGAAGAGTTATCTTGAAGGTGGTTTAGGAAACAAGTCTCATGAAACTAAGAAATAGAATGGGGAATCAAGAAAATCTTCTGGACCTGTGAATCTGTCTCTAGCGAACCATATAGTGACTCCAGAAAAGGAGGTTATTATGGAATGGTTTTTGGAAAGAATGTCTTTGTTGCTCAGGGTGTTATAGGTTCAGGGATGTCTTGAGTGATTTTTAGATAACAAAACACCTTTCTACCCAATGTCAGTTCACATGTTTTACATGTATATGGAGTTTCTTCTAGAAGGAAGTGAAGTTTCTTAGACTAAGTCCGCAGTGAAAGGTGAGAGAGTTTATTTTTCATCTAGACAGTGGGTTGGGTGTCTTAAAGTCCCTCATCTTGGTGTTTTTTATGATTACCATGGTACCTCTCCACCTGAGAGTGATATTTTATGCTTTGAGATAACTCTGAAGAAGCTTACTGATAATAATGAGCACATGAGACCCATTTCTACATAGTCAAATGGGGAGTGTATAATTTTGTTCAATTTCATATTACATCATATCTATCCCAATAAAAGGTAATTTTCATCTCTAAAGTATCAATATGTCTATTTGATTTATCTGCTGAGAAAATGGATTAAGGTAAATCTATGTAGATACTTTTTTTCACATAAATGAAACTATCAAGACTTCTTGGGAAACCCACAACCTATTTTATCCAAGGTTAATCTCAACAATGTTGAAAGAGAAAGGTTGTGTTAGTGAAGGAGATGAAATTGTTTCTGACTGTAGTGTGATCTGCCTAAGAAAAGAGATCTGTAAAATGATGAAGATCATTTGGGACCCATGAAAGAAAGAATGAGTTGGGGATTAAGATAATATTTATGATAAGTTCAATCCAGTGGACCATAAAACTAGACCAAGAGATATGGTTGATCCTAGTTTGGGACCAGATGAGGAATTTTTTTACACTTTGGATGAGGAAGAAGAGCATGCCACACTAGTTAGAGATCAAGGGTCACATATCGATGATAGGAGTGATCGTGACACCACAGAATCTCAAAAAGTTTTTCCTTTTGAACCTATAAGTCTACCACTTACTTTACCCTTAGATGAACCCACTCTTGTCACTAATAGAGATGGGGATACAAAATTCTATAGTAGTGTATCATATATTAACAAGTCTAGTAGCTCTAAAGATGAATCATAAGTAAAATAAGAAGATGAGAGAGAAGAATAAGAAGCTATTAGGGATGAAAGAATTAGTGGAAGTGGTAGTAAAGAGGAATAAGATGAAGAAAATGCTGATATAATTGGAAGTGAAGAGAATGAATCTAACATGATGATGATGATGATGATGATGATGGAAGTGGTAAAGGAAATAAAAGTGATGGTGACCATCATGAGTATCATCAAGGTAGATATGTAGAGATGGCAGATTCTTTGGTTCAGAAAGTTGTTGTAGAACCTTTTATAGTTACTATTGAATAAAGAAATGTAGTTTAAACTCAAAGAGAAGTGAAAGCTCAAATGATCCCTAAACCTTAGTTAGTGTATGAAAGAAGGAGACCTCATGTTGAAGGTGTGAAACCAGTGAGAAGAGCACCGATTGAGGGGGAGATTCAAGATAGAAGAGCTCAAGTTGAGGAGGAGCCTCAAGATGGAAGAGTTAGACTTGATACTCTCACCCATTTGGATGATGATGTTATGTCTGATTGGGAAAGGAATCCTCAATATGTAGAACTTGTTTTGGACTTTGAAGACTCAGATGGTGAGGTGTTTGTAACTATTTCCAAAGAATCAGTGGCTGAGACCCTTCCTAGTGACTCTATCACTAAAAAAGACTTTGAAAAGTTTGAGGAAATTTTTTCAGTTGTGAGTCTATTAGTTCAATCTCATATTGTCCATGAGATTCAACAAGATATAATGGAAAACAATTAACTGAGTAATGAATTAGACTCTCTCAAATCTTCAATAGAATAGATGAAGTAGTCTGTGCAATATGATAATGTTCTAATTTAGACAGTTCATATGCATGAGGTCGATGCAGTTAAAGTTTTAGAGAGGTTTATAGCTGAAATTAAACCAAAAATATTCAAAACGGCTGAAAAAATTGTTGAAAACACTTCCAAGTTGAGAAAATAAATGAGTGGGCTTGTCTTTGCAACAAATAATATGACCTATGAGTATTAAGGATATCAGGAGACTATTCTTAAATATTTTAAGACTCATACCTCAACTCCTGCTGATCCTTCTACCTCTGGATAGACATCTTGGGTTTTGTACATTGAGGTAGTTAGAAATATTATTAAGGAAGTGATTCAATCTCTGTTTGGTGCTTCTGGATTGTATAGTCTTTCAAAAATTGAGAAGAATAGTGACCATTTTCATGATATGGATAGGCTCTATTCGAAGAGTGATGAGGCCGCAAATGCTTAGATCATAGAAAAGGTGGATTATTATTTCAATAATATTATTACTAATAATTATATGACCATAATTTTAAGTATTTTACAAAATAACCTAACATTACCCCTAGTAAAAAGAGACTTAAAAGACCAAGTACGGAAATTGAAGGAATTCACTCCACTATTGGACATGTTCATGAAGAATAAATATTATTATTAGAAATATATGAAGTATGGTGGTGAAATCATTGAGGATTTCATGAAGTTGTTGAAGTCATACATTCATGTGCAGAGTGAATCAATTGTGGTGCCTACTACTACACCCATTGGATCTGCTATATCAGTGCCTCCGCCTCAAAAGACAGATGCTCAGTCTTTCAGTCAGATTATTCCAGTTATCATTGAACAGCCTCAACCTCATATTTTTCCACAACACAAACTGAGCCTTGCACCTACTGTTCTAGAAGGAGTGATCCTACCTCCTCTGAAGATCCATTTAGACCCTCTTACCTCTTAGCCTCCATCTTCTTTTGGGCCTTCAATTGATCCCTTTGAGAAAGGGAAGGAACCTCTTGATCCTCAGATGAAGAGTTGATGATTTTTTATTGGGATGATGTATTATAATTTCTTTTTCTTTCACTGACTCTTGTAATACCTTGTACTTCACTATTTAATGGAATTTAGTGCTCTTGACTTTCATCTATTTGTGTTATATTTATTATTCTCGGATGCATATTCTTTCTTTGAAAGATGTTTCCTTTGATTATTCATTGACTATTGATTTTATCCTTTGATACCCTTGCATGTTTTAATAATTCCAAAAGGGGGAGAATAGTTTTCCATTATCCTTATATATTTTATCTTTGATACCACTCCTATGTATTTTATTTTCCTTAACTCTGATTACATATGGGAAGAACAAGCATTAGCCTTTGATTTCATTATTTTTTGTTTCCTTTGATACCATTACTATTTATTTTACCTCTGAATTTTATCTATATATTGATCAAATTCATCAGTAATGGGAGATAATAAGTAGAATTATTATATACACATCAAATTATTGTTCTTTATAATACTATGATTTTTTATCATAAAAAATGGAGGGATTTTTGTCCCATCGAAGATTGTTGTCCACTCTGTCCGGTTTTAATAATCACAAATCATGTCAAATATTATTAATCATAAAAAATCTTATTAGTCATGTAAAATCTTATTATTCATGTCAGATCTTATTAATCATCTCAAGTCATATAAATCTCAATCATGTTTATTCAAGTTTAAATATTTTTAATTATTATTATCTATGATCACATATAATTTTAAAACATTATGATAATATTTATGTTGTAAGACAGTCCAAGCAAAAATATTTCCTAAGTATGAGAAGCAGACACTAATAGACAATTGAGTCACTGATGCCGACATAATAAGTCTAACTCATCAATGCTGATAGCACAAAGGAATCAGTAATACCGAGAGACAGAATGTCTCACCGATAGTTCAAACGAGTCACTGACAGTTCAATTGTCTTACCAAAAGAAGGACTGACCAACTGACGCATTGTGTTACTGATGCATGGTTCTACTGACTCAAGGACTTATCGAAGAAAGGACTTCCCAACACATGGTGATATTGATGCATGGTGCTACCGATGCAAGGAATTACCGACGCAAGGACTTACTGACGCATGGTGCTACCGACACATGGACTTAGCGACGCATGGAAACACCACCAGAATTAGACACTGATAGAATGAGACACCGATACCGATAGAAGGACTCGCCGATGGAATGATTCACCAAAACATTACTCACCGACAAAGGAGTTGCCGATAGAATGTTTAAATTTCCTTTTATTTAATATTATTTATAATTCTAATATTTTTAGTGTTTTAATGAGACTGATTAATTTAATGATTTTTTCATACATATTTAATAAGGATGTCAGAAATACAAGGTAAATCACCCACCTCAAACATGAACATTTTCTAGCTTCAAGAATATAAAAGTAAGGGACTCAAGATAAAAGTGAGATATACAAATCAACACATGAAATATACACACAGAGATTCACATAGACACAGTAGCAGACCCACACAAGCAACATAAAGAAAGGAAGAACACATGAGGAAATATTTAATCATGCTTTCTGTGATCTAGAGAACTATTGTCCATCAAACTTTCAACATCTTTTTTGCATTAAACTGATCATAAGGAGAATAACATCTCATCTTCTTGGAGGATAGAAAACAGTGCTCCACAACACTTTGTTTTCAGTGTATGCTTCTAGAAGAGGACTCCAGCTTCAACTTTGATACAACAAAGAGTCCATAGAAAAATTTCATAACATGCATATCCTTCTAAACACTATCTAATATTTATTGCTCTGTTGTGTGCCATTTTATTACATTTTCAAGTAGTGTGTGCATCTGTCTGTAAAACACACACTGTCTCTTGCACTAAAATAGATGATACTAAATATCCTCACATAACTATCTTTTTACACTTGTTTATCCCACATAGAACTGTTCTAGAGGTCCTGTGTGACCTTTTTGTGCTTTATTCCCATGTATAACTGTGGTAGAGGTCGAGTGACCTGGGTAATTTTAAACTATTGTGTAAACCCAGATCGAGGGTATAGATCAAAACCTTTATCTATATAGACTGCTTGGTGATATGTGATCACCAAGTAAAGATGAATAAGTCTCATCTTGATATTGAACCTATTATTTTATATCAACTGTTTTCAAATTTAGTATTCTCTGTTTTTACAGGTATTTCAGATAAATGAATTTCACTTTGATAGTTAGTCTTGGATAGTGTTTATAATTGTTTTGTCGTATTATATTAGTTTCAAAAGTTATATCAATATATCATTTTGTTACAATTGAGAAATAATAAATCTTCTGAGAAATTATTTGAACAGTTGGACTATTATAAATTCATTACTTTGATAAATTGTCCTATTAAGTTTTTAAATTTGGAGAATCTTTTAAATGAACTTTTAAACAGGAATTTTAATAGGAACTCAATTCACCCTCCTCTTGAGTGTCATAATCCAACCAACATCTATGATCTATGACCTTCACCGTATACTCCCCGTATGAAAGGTCATTCTCCAATAGTACCACCTCTGGATTGAGTACATGTGGGGTTATAGTATGTACTTTCTCAAGAGGAAAACAAGATCTAATTTCTTCACCATTGCATAATTCACTTCAATTTCTTCATTTCATCATTCACATGCTCATTACTAGTCAATTTGATGTATATTAAACGATCTACTTCTTCATATTGTCCCACCAATAGTGCTCTTAGAGATCTCAATACATCTTTGTGCTTCCTGGGTGAATAGAGAAAGTTAAAATATGTACATCTTCCAATAGTTCCTTCTATAACTCAGGATTTTATGGTACACATATTCATGACCCAAATCTCACAACTCCTTCTTCATTGAAATTGAACTGTGAGGATTTATCTTTTCTTATAATTTTCACTTTCTTTTGAATTCCCACATCATCCCATTGAGTCTATTTTACCCTATCTTAAATGTATAGTTGAGGAATCATTTGTGAAAGGATTGATGATATTCCTTCCTTTATGATTCTCATGTCAATACTCTCTAAATTTAAAAATATTGGATACCTATAAATTCTCATCAATGATAGATCTTCTTGAACCTTTCTACTTAGATAATTCTTAAATTTATTCACTTTTCTATGATGGTAGTGAATTGAACAATCATAGACCTTGATAATCTCTAACCATCTCCGTTGGAACATATTCATATCTTTTTGTGTGAATATATACTTGAGGATTTTTTATCTATATATATTTCATACTTCTACCCAAAGAGATAATTCCACCATATTTTGAAAGAAAATATCACTGCAACCATCAAAATATCATGTGTTGGGTAGTTCTGTTCATGAAATTTCAAAAACCTTGATGCATTTTTCATTCTACGTTAACATACCATCCAAGCCCTTCTTTGAAGAATTGTGGAATACCACAAAAATTTATCTACTTTTGGGTAATGTAAGCATAGGTGTAGTGATAAGACTCTTATTCATCTCCTTGATTCTCACATCACATTTATCATTCCAAGAAAATTTCACTCCCTTCGGAGTTATCTTATTTAGAGAGTTTGAAAATTGTAATAAATTTCTCACAAATCCACGATAATACCCAGCTAATCCACTGAAACTATGGATATATTTCATAGATGTTGGCCTTTTCCATCCTTTAATTTATTCTATTTTTAATGGGTCTATAGATATCCCATTACTTGTGATGATGTCCCCCAAGAATGATACTTCCTTTAAAAATAACTCACATTTGTTTTACTTTGAATAAATATTCTCATTTCGTAAGGTCTTTAGCACAGTGCTCAGATGCTCCTCATGCTACTCCATGGTTTTGGAGTATATTAGAATATTATCTATAAAGAATACCAAAAATTTATCGAGGTAATCTCTAAAGACTCTATTCATCATGTACATGAATATTAATAGAGAATTATTGATCCCAAAAGGCACCACTATGAACTCATTGTGTCCATAACTCATATGAAAAGTCGTCTTGGTAATATCTTCCTTCTTTTCCCTAACTTGATAATATCCCAACCACAAATCTACCTTGGAGAAGTATTTTTATTCACGTATCTAATCGAAAAATTCATCAATCTATGGCAGAGGATACTTATTCTTCATCATAATCTTGTTCAGCTCATGATAATCAATTAAAAGGCACATTAAAACATCCTTCTTCTTGACAAAGTGGAATGGTTCACCCCATGGTGAAGAACTTGGGAATACAAACCCTTTATTCATATTCTCATATGGTTATTTATTTATCTCCTCATGTTCCACAATAGCCATTCTATACAGAGTATTAGATAATGGTAACGCCCCAGGTATAATCTCGATTGAAAATTCAACCTCTCTGTTGGGAGAAAGACCATGCAATTCCTCATGTAACACATCAGCATGTTCCCTCACAATAGGAATATCTTTGAGTATGGTTATTTCATTAGAAAAAATCATTTTATATAGATAATATTTCTCATGGGGAAAAAATATCCATGCTTGAGATGTTGGTGCTAAAGAAGATTCATCCTCCACCCTACACTTGTGCTGAATCGGGGGTCGATTCATAATACGGATAGTGATTTCATTCTCGAAACAATTTATGTAATATATATATAGGGAAATCCAATCCATGACCATAATTTCATAAAATTCAACCAAAGGAATTATGAAAAAGTTCTCTAGGAAGTTTACCCCACAAATTTTGACTAAGGAGGAGTTATATACTTGGGATGAAATAATTTCCCATTTTTCTATTTTCACCGACATCTCTACTTCTATGATTTGTAGTGGTATTTGAATAGTTATACTAAACTTTTGTGATATGAAGGAATGTGTAGAACTAGAATAAAAAATTAAATTCACTATTCTTGAATGAATAACTAGCATACCTTACACCACTTTTTTGTTGGGTTCCACCTTGGTGGTTGTGATGGAAGAAGCTCACCCTAGATGACTTCGAGGTTGTTGGTTGTCTCTAAAAACCCTTGGCTTATGTCATTGGGTTCAAAAGTTTCATAGTTCCTTAAAATTGAATAAATGAACAATGCACTATGGATTGACTAGAGAATTATTTTCCTTTATTACATTAGTGGGTTTCTCCTATCGATAATCGCTAGCTAGGTCCCCTTCTTTCCCACACCTAAAGCATTTACTCATCCCCCTTAGTCAATTTTTGGGGTGAATCTTTCCACAAAATTAACAAGTCTTATGTTGAAATTTATTAGAACTATTAGATTTCTACATCATAATACTAGAATTAAAATCCACTTTATGCTACATATCCCCATGATACCTTTGATATTCTTTGATCTCTATTTCATCTTTGAGGAAACATCGGACAATTTCCACATAGTTATCAAAGTCATGAATTTCCAGGGCTTTTTGCACACTAGGTTTTACTCCAAAAAATAAGTATTCAACCATAGATTTAGGGGTAATAAAAATATCCAGATCCATATCAGGAAATTATTTTGAAGTTTCCCTTGGATACCCTGATAGATTTTTCATTTTTTTCTAGAGGGAAAGGAAATCCCTTTCCATTTTAATTCAGAGAGTATAAGGAAAATATTTGTTGAAAACATTTTTGAAATTACTTCCATCTCATTTCTTCGACCTCTTCCTCAAGATTCGTATTCTTAATAAATGACCACCATTGATCATCTTATCCCTCCATATGATAAACAGCTAGTATAACCTTCTCTTGTTCAGAACATTAAAGGATGTAGAATATCTTCTCAATGGAGTTTATACATTGTTCTATGATTAAGGGATTGGATGATCCATTGAAAGATGGAGGCCTTTTTCACATAAAGCTCTCAATTGTAGATTTTTATTTATTAGGGAGATTTAGTATATCCTCCTGATCTAGGTTTATATTCAAACCCTGAGTCATCTAAGAGAGTATCATTACAAAGTTTGTGATTCCCTCTCCTTTCAGGTTGGGCATCTCATTGGGGAAATCATCACATTGCTCGTCGCATTTATTTTTTACCTATTTCCTCCTATTTTTTCCATTGTCTTGAATAAAAGGATAATTAGGGATGGTTATTTTTAAACTAGTAAACACATAATTGAGAAGTTAATGAAATTAAAGGGATAACTTATAACTTAGTTTTGTTTTCTTAACTAGTGTATTTATAGGCTTTAATATATTTTATCCATGATCTATTTCCTAACATATATTCTTATGGGCATTTTTTGTTCCCTTAATTTTGGTTTGAAATGAGATTACGATTTTACCAAAGCATATCCCCTGGGAGTTTCAAACCAGGTGCACAATAAGGCATATTTTAATGTACTAGGTTACATCGAGTCTGGCTCGAGACACCTTGTTGAAGTTGTTACCCCTATGTATATTTGTGCCAGAAGCAGATACACTTGTAATATCCAAATAGGGATGTATTTAAATGATAAACCAATTACTCTATACTAAAAAAATTAGGTATCTTTTATTATAAATAGTCTTATCACTAAGTCTTTTATTAGAGTTTTCTAATCCTAATACTCTAAATAACTAATCTTTTCCTTTGATACCATCTATAACAACCCTACTCTTTGTTACACATTAATATGTAATTTATTACATATGATTACAATTAATAAAACCTTAAACATTGATAATTCTAGTGTCTTTGGAAATTATGTACATTACATAACAACTTAAAATGGGTAATAATTCATCTTTATTGAAAAATTATTTATGATTATTATAATATTACATGTATTTTGAAACAGCACAGTATAACCTAGGGACATACATAAGAAACGGGTGAGCTATAAATCCTATAAAGGGAATAAACATGGAATAACATGAAGAAATTAATATATGTTAGAAAATATTAATATTAATGGGGAATAAAATAAATCAAAATCATGAACATTAATGATAAGACAAGATATAGCATGATAACATAAATCCAACAAGGGAAAAGCAGAAAAAACTTAAAACATTTCATCAAAAACAAAGGTCAAGGAAAACTTCTAATATATCATGATGGGAAAAGTCCCATAAAGGAATCAGGTTCCCTATCTTTCCCAACATGATGTCTCATGAGACTAAATATTACCATATTCATTGGAGTGATATATAATTTTGGTCTCACCTATCACTTTCATTTCATCCTCTTACTTAAGTGATCCACATAGATCATACAACTGGGATTCATTCATCATCATATTTTATTCCACGATAAATGAGTGTGGAATAAATAACTGTAATTACCATTTAAAATTGGTATTAGTTTATACAGGTGAATACCCTTGATAGAAAACGGTTATGGTATTCCCTATACAATTTTTCTGTCTTGGAAAATCACGGTGAAATTTCGACAGCATAACAGTGTCACATAAAAATTAATAAAATTGGTTGATGAGAGAGAAAGGGTTCTATAATCACTTGTAAATAAAATATTAAGTAATAGGTATATGGAAATACATATCCCAACATAATTAATTGGAAATATAAGCCATAATATAATAAGGAAACTTGAATAAAGAAGACAAAGTGAGGATCACTTACTAAATATCAGCATGGTAATGGGTGTACATAAATGTTCATGGGAGGGATTAATGAGAGTGAAAGGATTATATCTTCATTTTAAAATAAAATATGAATTATGGGGGTATATAATAACATATTACAACATTATAAAATAGAAACTAATAAGAATAACATAAAAGAGTCACTTGAATGGAAATAAGAAGAGAGAAATCTCTTACTTGAGTGTGTGACTCCAAATGCTAGGGAGGTGCTTCTTGAGAGCTTGGGGGAAACTTGGGAGGACTCTAGAGAGGGTACGGAAGAGTAATTATGTTATAAAATGAGTTTTAGTGAATATAAATGGGATTTTGGGTGGTTTTATATAGGAAATTATTGGGGATTTATTTATTATTTCTCAAACTTAGATTTTGGCCTATATATAATAAAATAAGCAAAACCAAAATCCTTCCCAAGTTTTTTTAGATGTTTTATTTCAAATGGGAGTGGTTTTCATTTTTTTATAATTTTAAGGTCAGAAATTAAAAAACTAATTCCCTTACTTATGTGGAGGTGAGTTGTACTCTTAATCAAATGATTTTAAAACATTAAAATATAATAATAGTTTTGGAGGATTCAGAGAGGCTTTTTAAAAATAATAAAATAAAATTAAAATCTAAATATCTTAAATATAAAACCTATATTTAGTTGTGTATAAATTTTATAGTGTTTATTACATCACCTTTGGTTCATTATGATTTCATAATGCACAAATTATATTTATACAATATTTAATTTTGACCCGAAAATTTGATTACCTCAGAAAATTATGAAATATTCACCATTGAATAATTTTTAAGTTATGATTCCAAAAATAATATTCATTTTTTCAAAATAATTGTCGAAATATTTTAATTTTAACTTTTAAAATAAAATCAACATTTATTAAGAAATGTTGGGTTTTCTAACAGTAATAGTTTTCAAATCCTTATATGAATTACATTTGAATTCCTAAAAAATATATGGTCATTTAAATTTAAGAAAATTTATTTAATAATGATATTTTATTAAAATATTATTTTTAAAAAAAAATCCATTTATTCATCAAAATAAATTCCTTAATTGAATTTGAATATTATCCAAAAATATAGATTGTTTTTTATTATATCAATATTAAAAAAAATTATAAAGTAATAATAATAGGATAAAAAAATATTCATTATTAAATAATAAATAATTTACATACTCATATTTCTAGGGTCTTGATACATATCCCTTAATACATGAGAAAAAATTTTCTAAGAGCAAGGTGTGCGATGGTGATATTTTAATGGGGTGGTTCGGCAAACATGGTTTGGGTCATGATCATGATGAGATTGAAATTTTAACATAAACAATTTATGTCATGCATAAGTTATTAGTTCTTATCTTGTTATTAGTCAAGGTCAAAGCCTAGTGATTTTATTTCTCTCAAAAGCTCTGATAAATGGGATTTATAGAGTATTATTCCCCTAGTTGAGGACATCTCTTCCTTTATCTATGTCAATTGGATTTGTTAAAACCCTATATTGATACTAATCACATGACCCATGTTCAATGTATATATTATCAATGGTAATGATTATAAATAATTATTTAAATCCAATAGAATACAATAAATCCAAATAAGTTCATGTGTTTTTAATAACCATATTACATAATAATACATTTAATGAAATTTCAAGGGGAATTTTATTTATAACAGTTTGGGTCGTTACAGTAAATCACAATAGACTAATTATCAATATTAATAAATGGATGTTGTTCATATGGAACATTTAACACATCTTCCTTATACTAATTTGTGTGGGTAGGGATATCAAATGACAGTAAAGAATTTAAATTTATAAGTTGAATCATCTATATTTCTATATTTTTTATTGAGGTAACCAAATTTTAATTATGTTCTACTTGAAGTTAAAAACTTTTATTTACCTTTTTTATCATAGTAAACATTATGTGATCTAATATATAAGTTATGGGTTCATTCTAATATTTAAGTGTTGGGACCACATTGATATTGGTCAAATTGAGTTTCACCCTGCAATGTGAAAGGTGTCCCTATTGAATTTTGATATTGTTTTTCTTAGTTTGGAGATCTCTCAAAAAGGTCTTGCAACCTAGATAGAGTGAATGAATCATCAGTTGTTGTATTTTTAGTAAAACCTTGACTTTGAGAATAATCAAATAGTGGATATAGATTAATATAAGTATATGGTGAAACATTCTCCCATTTATCATTAAATTGGATTAAATAATAAGAATTAAAATTAGAATAATTTGTTAAAGAGATATTGGGTGGAGAAAATTTGTAATTCATACCATGCACTGTGGGAAGGTAGGGAGAGTGTTGGTTGTAAATGTGCAATACAACCCATGCCATTATTGTCATTTGTGGATCTTTAATTTTCTTGAAATAGAAAACATAGCTATACTAGTGATTTATTTTATTGTTTATTGTTTTTTAACCTAATTCACTCTTTACTAAGGATCTATTAATGTTACAGTTCTCCATGAAAATGGATTAAAAACATGGTATGGGTCGTCACGGTGTGAAAATTTTAAAAAAAATTATACCTATAAACGAATGTTGTAGTGGTAGTAGTGTCGACCCCACAAGGAGAATGTGTATGAAAACTATTATTATCCTCTTCAAATAATGTTAGAAAAATTATGTTTTCAGTGTGATAAAAACTAAAATTTTAAATATTAAAAAATTATGTAAAAAACTAAAACTAATCTAATGAAAGGAAGGAAGTGAAAATAGAAGTGTATGGGTTAAGATTTCTGCTCAGTTTTATGTGATACCAATCATTTTATTTCTATATATAATTGATAATTTTTTTATTATCACTGATTATAAATTTAATAATAATATCATAAATACCATTCTCCAGTGTTAACCGATATTATAATTTTTTAAAAATTATTAAATTCATCATTCTCTGGTGTTATGGACAATTTATGTGATGTTTTTTGTCAAATCACTTGGTGAAATTCCATAACCCATTTCTCACAAATACGATGTATCTATCTTTGTCAAGTTTACTCACATAAGATTACTTTTTAGGTATCATTTATACAAGTTTAAAAATAAATAATAGAAAATACTAATTCTTCAAATAATATATTTATTTATTATATATTCACTCACATGTGACTTATGAGGCTCTCATATATGTGATTAAATATAAAACAAAAAAATTATCTAATGTTGGTCCTACTCATGGTTATTGGTTAGGTATCACGTGAATGAGAATCAAAAAATATGTGAAAATATTGTATGAAAATTGTTTAGAAATAGATATAATTTTAAGTAAATGACAACCCAATTAAACTAAATTCAACTGAAAATCAAACATGGAAAATAATCTAATGTTCATGTATATACTTTCATATAAAATAAACACTGACACAATGAATTTATCTATCCATAGCACAAACAAAATGCATAAAATAATGAATATAAATTACCATGTTTGTATCAATGTAAATAATTCCACAAGTCACTGATTAAGATCACATCACTCTTCCAATCACTAAAATGACAAAGAGAACCCATGTGTGCATTTTCAATACACATGAGATATCTCTAAGTGTGAATTCTATTGAAACTATCACATGAAGAAATCTCGCTAGTGTATGTTGTAAATTTTTGCATACATCATCGACACACAATGTCATCAATAGACATCGTACCCATGAAAATCACTCACAAAGGGAAAAACATAAATATAATATTTTTATTTTTAAAATTAAATAAGTTTGAAAATATTATTTTTTGATGACTTAGATTTCTTAGTACCATATGGAGTGTACACAAATTTAAGTGGATCTCACCCACCTTAAATTTTAAATTTAATTTTGATATATATATATATATATTATAATTATATATTTACAATTATAAATAAATATATATGACTTAAAAATATACACTTATATAATTATGTTTATATATTAATAAATAGATTGCATATGAGTTGTTAGTTGAATGGTAAGGAAAACTCGTCAGATTGCATGAGTATGGGGGTTTAAACCCCGATATCTCTTAATATTGAGGGAAATTTCACAAGGTACTGTAATAGTGTGGTAGAAATAATAGTTTGGTGGAGGTGGAAGACACTGTTGTGGCAGCACTATAGTGGCGACGAGCACTGTTGCAGTCTTTGTATCAGCAAGTAGGTACTGTATCAAGGATTGTAGCAGCGACAAGTGTTGTAGTAGTACTATTAAAATAAGGGAAATTTGGGCTAATAATGGGCCTCTGTACCTACAAAAAAGGGCTTTTGAGCCACTGGGTCTTTGAGCTGTCAAATTATAATGGGTCTATGGGCCATTAGGCATTCGGGTCATGTAAGGGTTACCTCTAAAACCAGTTAAAAATAGGACTTTCTCCGTTTAATAAAAATGGGGGGACTTCCCCCTACCTATATATATATAAATATATATATCTTTGTGTGTATGTGTGTGTGAAAAAATTAAATTTAAAATTATTACCGAATTATTAATGCGGATGAGTTTGGGTAATATTTTTAATACTCAAACTCTGTATGAACTTGATTTCAGTGTTCCTAAACCCAAAATATATTTAAAAATATTTATCTTTCAGTATATTTATAAAAATATATTTTAAAATAAATATTTATAAATTTATTTATTTATTTATTTATTTATAAATGTATATCAATATTTATAAAAAAATATTTATATAATTATGTATAAATAAATACATCTATAAATAAATGTACAAAAATATATATAATTATATAAATATATATAATTTTTTAAATATATTTATTATTATATAAATATATTTATCGATATATTTACATATAATTATACTTATAAAGGTTTGATGGGTTGGATACCCATTGGGGGGCTATGGTCTGCCCTTTCGGCATGAGGGTATAAGGTTTGTGTGTGTGTTTCATTTTAATTATACCTCCAATATCCAATATATATACTATGTTCTCATAAAATTAATCATATAATTAATTATATTATTAATTTTTTTTAGTTTTTAGTTTTAAATTTTTAATTATATTAATTATATTATTAGTTATATTATTAATTATTTATTGTATTGATTATTAATAATTATTAATTATATTATTGATTATATTATTTAATATTAATTATATAGAAAAATTAAATTTAAAATTATTACATGATTCTTAATTCAGGAGGGATCTCTTTTCATCTGATTCGCTCAAGACGTCCCCTCAATCATGTAGCGTTGTCATCGTTGTGATGTGTAGTGACCTCGGAGTCAGATCTGGTGCGTGGGAATTTAAGATCTAGCTTCAGATCCAGCCTCCTTTCTGATTTCTGATGAGATTCGATGGTTGGAGGATAGTTGGCTTCATCCTGGTTTCCTTCAAGCAGAAGTGGTTGGATGATGCATGGCGAGAATTTATTCATGCAGCAGGTGTCGTTTCGTCACTAATCTGGCCTCCTTGGGTGATGGTTCTTAGAATCTGTACGACGACTCGGTAATTTTTCAATCAGTGATCATGGATGTCCTTTGGGAGAAAATGGTGTGGGAATGGTTGGTGGGATCTATACATTTGGTGTCGACCTTGTGGTCATCAATGGTAGTGGTGGGGATAGATGTTGGTCAACACCATGATTAGGAGTGCATCATGTGGGATATGGTGTTTCTTAGGTCCTTTGGCATTTTATTTTTTTATTTTATCCACTAAGCTTTTAGGTCATGCGTGATTCTTCTTCCTAGGGTTTCTACTCTTGTGATTAGGCCTTTGGGCCATGGATTTTTTCCTGGGAATTCAAGCCACTCGGATTTTATTTCATGCATGATTCTTCTTCCTAGGGTTTCTACTCTTATGATTGGGACTTTGGGACATGGATTTTTTCCTAGGAATTCAGGACACTAGGCCTTTGGGACACTATTTTGTGTTGCAAGCATTATGAAGAGATTAGAAAAACTACTCGATGTATTTGGAAAGAGATACAGCACAGTTTTTTATTATGGTGTTAGGGGGAAAACCTTCAAAGAGGGATGGGTGTTCTAACACCCATCATTTATCCATATTCCCTCACACCTATGAGTGATGGATGGGTGCCCAACCACTTGGCTTTCTACAGTGTGTTTCAGTCAAGTTCTATGGAGCATTGGGTCGTCAGTGTAGTGTTACACACAAGCACCATCGAATGGGTAGCTTGAAAGAGAGATGGGTGTGTTGGAGTCTATCATCTGGTCCTCCTCTACATAATAATTTGGGATAGATATGTGCTTTTCCTTGTTGTGTTGGTCCAACATGACATAACTTTTCGACAGGGGAGTGATGTTGTTTCTATAACTAACAACGCAAGTGTAGTTTCTCTCAGAGGGGGTGGCAATATGTTTGACTAGTTCTCAGCATGATGCATGATTTATCTTGGTCCTTTATTCCATCTTCTGCCTATGGCCCATTGGATCGTTTGGATCATGTCTTGGCTGTCAGGCTTTGTACTGGGTTCCCTCTTCAGCTTGTTTAAAAGAAGTTTTCTTTTCATTTTAATAAAAATAGGGATTAACCCTAAACCCATTTAAATAATATATATATATATATATATATTTATTTATTTATTTATATATAAATATATAAATATATTTATAAATATATTTTAAGTTTATTTATAAATGTATATTAAAAATTATATAATTAAAAATACATATATACATATATTTATTTACAAAGTTATAAATATTTATTTATAAATATAAATTTACAATTAAATAATTGTAAATATAATTTTATTTATTTATTTATTCATTATTTATATAAATATATTTATATAATTTTAAATATATTTAAATAATTTTAAATATTTATTAATAAATATAATTATAAATATGTATTTATAAGTTTAATTATAAATAAATATATTTAAAAATATATCTATAAATATATTTATATAATTATATATATCTATATATATATATATATTCATGTATTTATTTATAAAAATATCTATATAAATATGTATTCATAAATATATTTATATATAAATATATTAATTGAGTATTGTGCTGCCACGTGCTATGAATAAAGAGGGGATAAAGATCTATGGTTTATAGAAAGCTCTAACCAGGAGAGGATGTGTTGTCTAGTTGTGGTGCATCCCCCAATTTAGTGGAGTGGTGTTGGGGGGGTAATTTTCTTTTGGTATTTTACAAAAGAAAAAATTAAAGAATGGGGATAGGGTTTTATATAATTTTAAAAAGGGATTTTGGAGAAGCATGAACACCATTCACGCTTCCTAGAGGGTGGAAAGAGGAATTAACTGAGTTGACACCTACTGTATGAAATTTATACCGGAATTTTGAACACGGTTCATGCCACCTTTTTTTATATATTATTAGATTATTAATAATTAATTGATAGTTTAATAATTTTAATAAGTAATAAATAATATCTAAATAATATATTTTATATAAATAACTATTAATAATTTTTAATAATTTATTAATAATGTATTTAGTAAATTAAAATGTCATAAATTATATAAAATATTATATATTGATGCTTATTAATTTATTAGATTAATTAATATATTTAAAAAAATGAATGAGCTTTTAGGACTTAAAAAATGTGTGGGTCTTCAAGCCAAAATTGTAAGGGTCCTTCAGGCCTGTTATATAATAAATAAAATGTTTGATTGATGGGTTATCCCAAGGGGATATTACCTAACTTTATAACCTAAAGGTGTGAGGCATGTGTGTGTGTGCATATTTTTATTATAATTATATCCTACACTATCTAAAATATATTAATATTGATGTTTCATGATCATTCATTAATATTATTACCAATTATGAATATTATTAATTATTATTATTACCATTGTAAAAAAAATTGTGACTCTTTTATATAATTATTTTTAATTTATTAACTGTTAATATATTTATTAATTATCAATTATATTAGTTATTAGTAATTAAAAATATATTATTATGTTTTTAATATAACTAATAAAATTAATAATTAATATTATTAATAATATTTAACAATATCTTTAATATGATTATTTTTCAATATGATTATTAATTAAGCATAATATGAACAATTATAATAAGTATTAATAAAATAAAATAAATATTAATTTTTATCAATATCAGCTCCATTATTATTTAATCATAATATAGATAATTATAACAAAAACAATTATTATAAGTAAAAAAATTAATTATTATTACTACCAATGTAGTTATTAATATTAATGTTTATTGGTCATTCATAAATGTTTGTATTTATTTATAATTATATCTACTTCTTTGTTTTATGTAAAAAAATGTAATATATTATTCGGTTTTTAAATAATGTACAACAAATTATTTAAAAAACATTTAACAAGTATCAGTCCAATCTGTGTTGTTGTCTCATGTGTTCTTTCGTGCCACATATAAGTGTACAGATAATGCGTCCACGTCATGTATATCGATGTTTATGCTCTGCTACACGCGCCTCCTGTGTAGCATCTCCAGTACCTACCTCCCCATCATCATGTGTGATAAGTGGTGGATCTATAGTAACCTCAAATAGACAATGTCCTAGCTACATGGAAAGTTCTTAATGACTGGAACAATTTCCAACATATGAAGAAGATGGTTGTTGTGTAGTGGGTATCTTTAAATTAGAGGAAAATAATTCTAAAACCTAGACCATTAAACCCCTATCGTTGTAGTAAAAATTGACACATTAACATACTGTGTAATAGAATTAGTAGTAGATGTGTCATGGCCCTCAGAAAAAATAACCTATAGTTGTGGTTATGGTTTCGTTTTTACATGTTCCTCTAGTTGTTTCGGTGTCACGTATGCAATAGAAAGTGGAGGAGAATCTATACGGTCATGATGAACATCTTCCTCCTATGCCAATCCTCATGTGTTGCATCCATAACATATTCATCACCCTATGGAACAGCTATATTAGTCTCATCACCACAAACATATCCAGGAACATTAAAGAAGATCCCATGATAAATCTCACCCATGGGAAGAAGTAAATCTTTCACTACTCTATGAATATAGGAATGGTCAAATGTGCCTCCCTTTTTGGGATCAGATATGTGAATGAGGTATGAGATATGAACATCCTATAAAAAATCATCCTGGTTACAAAATTGAATAAAAAACTATTCAAAAGTGGATGGAATAATTATTACCAACTGATGATAGTATCTTCCATGTCATGTATGACATATCAATGTGGACATGTGTGTGACTTTCGGACCCAAGTTCCACATATTAGTTCCCCAATCAATTTCGTTACATCACTTGAGGCACGCCTCCCCATATTCCTTAGGCTACCAACTAAAAGTGAGGTTCTAATATGTAATGTGGGGAGACTATACCATCTTTATCAAAGTATCACAAAAACAAAAAAAATAAACAATATCCAAATTATTACAAGCAATAACCAAGATAATTCCAAAACAAATATAATACAAATCATCACAAGATGAATCCAAAATAGAAACACAATATCCAAAACCAAACTAGTAAATATTCCATGTCATATCAGTGTCAAGTATCTAAAGAAAACTCAAAATAAAGACACACTAACAACTCTCGAACAGTCCCCAACATAAAGTTTGGTTTCCTCACCCATGCTCCATCCTGAATCCCAACTCATCCATCTAACATAGGGCTCTTTCCCTTACCCTATCCTTCAAGTGTGAAGTATATTCTGGAACCGATCAGGTCGCCCGAGTAAGGTGTGATTTACAACTCAGTAGGCCACCACCAATGGCGTCTAAAGAAATATATAGTCTATAACGGTGTATGTTTTTGTATAAATAATAAAATACAAAAGATAAATTAAATAGTATTAATATTTAATATTCTTTAATTAACCACATAGTCCCCCAAATTCATGATGAGACTCGAACCACTCATACCTACTTTATCTCATTCCGTATTCTGAACCATACTCTATAGAAATTTCACAAATCATTCTTTCATGGTATTTCATTATTTATTTAATTCCAATTTCACATTCATACATTGGCATCCTAGAGCTATAGTCTGGCACCCAATGGGTATTTAGTGCAGCATTCCATGTCCCACAACTCATTGAACACATGAAAATAAATATATTTATCTTGGGGGACCTACAGAAGTAGTCTGGAACCCCATGGGTATTTAGTGCAGCAGTCCCTTACCCACAACTCATTGTCCACATCATTCAAAAATATCACATAACATGGTTCCAAATTCATAACTCATTTATCAACCATTTCCATAACCTATTATTAAACCAAATTCATAATCCCATTTATCAACCATTTTTTAATACATTTATCAACCATTAATAGTTAATAAATCATCATTTCAATTATATTCCCACAACTCATGGGTTGCTATCTAATTTGATCTCAAAACTCCAACAGGTGCAATGAGATCTATGAAGGGTCTCGTAATCACATGGGAAAATAATTTTGTTTATATAATTAGAATTTAAATTTCCAAACATGGAAAATAAACGGTACAACTACAATATGTGAATAATAATCAAGACTATGGGAAAAATAAATCAAATCACTTACCTCAAGATCGTTGATAGACACTCGCAAAACTATAACCCTCAATTTGATGTAGTATGGTCAAATTCATAACAGTGAGGAAGATCTATGAGAAAAAACTTGTGTCAATATCTAAAAAAATATCCATCAAAACCTGTTTTTAAACCATTGAAAACATAAGAAAATAATTCCATTCCAAATGGAAAGAATTATGGGAGAGATAGGAATCAAAATGACGAAGAAAATACATATTGGATAGGTAAAAATTTCTTTCATCGGGTATTTGATTCATACTGAAAATATTTGAGGAGCCTTGGAATCCTCTTGGGATCCTCTAAAATCAAATAAAAATGTATTAGGTTTATCTAGGGTGATTATGGATAATAAATGGGGGGTTTTGATACTTTTTTATAATGGATTCATGGGTTTAAATTTTTGTGCATGGTTTCCTGTGTAGAGGCACACAGTTTTCCAAACTGTGCCCCTTAACCATGTGCCCCAACTCATGGGGTGCATGGTTTCTCCAAATTGGTTCACAGTTGACAAACCCTGCACCATCCATGCAACCCCCCACACACACACTATCTTGGGTGTATGGTTTGGGGAGTGTGGTCACATGGTTTGGTCAAACCATGTGCCACCTACTATGGCTCTAAAAAGGGGTTCAAAATTGTCTAGAGAAAACCATATGGTTTTCCATATCTTTGCATCAATCATCCATATCTCCATGGGCTTTAACATTTCTTCAAATTCACCCAAATTAATCCAAAAGAAAAACAAAAACCAAGGTATAAAAAAAGAAGGGTAAAAGAGTACCTGAAAATGAGCATGAGGTATCTCTAGAAATGTTGGGATCTTACAATGTGGTACCAGGTCCCATAATCTAATTAGTATAATAGATAAATTTGAACTGTGCATACCCCTTATAGTTAGGACTCATGAAGTCTGTCTCACATATCAATATAGCATGCATGATATTTCTTCCAATCGATGTCATGCATCCCTAATATCTTTAGTGAATGCAGTTAAGGAAACTGAATGGGTGGTGCGGGAATGGGATGATAGAATTAAAACTACCTCATAACACTTTCAAAATTATGACACTCAACAATATGAAAATGAATCATAGGTAAGATCCATGAGATGGAAGTAAGAATCATCATATTTTAATTTGGGAGTCTCTGGATGATAGGCTAAATATATGGCATCCATGAATCCTGGAATATCAAAACAAATGAATAAGAAATTAATAAATAAATTCATGTGATACACATAATAATAATTTAACTATATAATTAATAATCACATACATCATCTGGTCAAATCATGTCAGTTATAAGCTTGTAAGTATGGACATTATGTTTGGTGGTATATGAACATCAACATTATAGACTCCACCTATAGATAACATTTTGAAGAGCCTTGATCAAGATTGACCACTAAGAGGGGGTTGAATCAGTGGTTTCTTTTATAAATACTCTTTATTTATAATTCAACCTCTCTAAATTTTTAAGGTTCTCAATCCACGAAATATTTTCTCTCTATATCACCTCATGTGTAGTTGTAATAATATAGAGATTAGCACATAGTGATTTACATAGTTCTACATGAAATCCTACTCTTTGTTTCATTTTTCAGACTCCCTAACAAAGATTCTTTACTATCAAACAAGTGATTTCATCCAATTCTATCATAAAATAAAATATTTATTCTTCTCTAGAGTCTCACTAGAGTCTTCTCCTACTTCCATCACCAAATACAATTCTTCTCTTTCTTATAGCACCAACTGAAATACAACTTCTCTTCATTAGATTTGATCTACAGCTAGAAATACCTTTAACCTTATAGATGATAGTCTTCCTTCACAAGCCTAAAACATTAGGTTTTCTCGTTTCCACTTTAAGAAACTTTTCATCTTTCTAGTATTTATAAATAATCCTTATAACCTATATATGAATAGTTTCCTCATTGTAACAAATTCTTATTAAATTCTTCCTTCAATCTGATGAAGTCCTGACCTCACTTAGATGTGTGCAATTAATGTACAAAATTTATTAATGGAACTTCATGCATGAATTATATGAATCTTCTCATATTTTTAAACCCTAGCACACAATATTCCTTGTTTTATTATTTTATGTGAAATTATTCAAAAAAAATTAAGTTTTCTCAAGTGATTATGCATTTACATATGCATGCAGGTGGTAAGACCGCTTGAATGCATGCACCTATGTTCACTGAATCCTTTTTATTTCCATACACATGTATATAATGATGGTGTCTCATAGGTTTATGTGTTATATATCATGCACTATATTTTCTGAACTCTTTCACAAAAAATAAGGTTTAGATATCTCAAGGTTTTCAAACTCTTTCACGTAAGTGAACGCGTAATGTCTTATATCTCCTCTTTTCTCACACCACAACCGGTATGTAGTATATAAGTGAGTTCATGTAAACCAGGGAGGGGTTTCAATGAAACAATTCTACTAGATTACCAATGTTTCATATTTAATTCCTGTATTTTCATACCATGTCAATTGTCTCTTAGTTTCCTAGAATCAAATTATTCTTATAAACTATGGAATGATAAAACAATTACCATACTACTTGAAAAGGACTCGATTCATTTTTCTTATATCGATCTGCACCACACTTAGGGCATTTTATGAGTGATTCGTGGTCCTTTAGAAGAAATATACAATCATTTGGATAAAAATGTAGTTTTTTAGATATCATTCCCATTGAATGTGGCATTCATTTAGCATCATATGTTCAACATGGAAGTTCATTTTCTTCTGGTAGCATATCATTCAGGAGACCAAGTTGTTTTTTAAATATTGAGTTCCTCCATTAACTACAAAATTACAAATTATGTAACTTCAATGAAGCAAACATTTTTTTTATACAATCGATATGAAATGGTATCTTAGAATAGATATTTAACTTCTCAAAAAACTTTGGAAAATCATGAAGGTCGTCTTCAATTTCAATTGTCAATTATTCTATGTGATCTTCATCATCATTTACACTGGTATTCATATCAAATGATCCATAAACCATAGTATCATCCCAGTCAATGCAAACATTCAATTTTTTTTCATGTTTAGTCCAACATTTATAGATCTATTGTATTTAGTGACAAATCAAATGTTCTTACAACTCTTCCAGGCTAATGTTTTTTTAATAACAACAACATACACACTGAAAAATGATTTGGGAAGCATTGTATGCATGCTATATTTCAAACTTGATGAAATATTTAACATCATATGCATACTATTTTATCATAATATTAGTTTTCATACATTTTCTATTCATATACATCCTATTAGGTTCATAAAATATTCATTTTTAATAAAAAATAAATAAATACACAAAATATATTCATTATCAAAGGTGAAATTTATAGATAATAATAATAAGGGGGATTGAACATTTGATTGTTTCAAATAATTTCAATATTCATTTAAGGAAGTGGTTAATTTAATTTAAGAAAATAATTAATCCAATATGGTAGGTGTTTTAATCTAAATTAATACAAAATGATCATCAGTACCTAGTATGGGATGACTACCATTCATAGTAGTTCAAGACACATAGGTGCATGTCCAAAAGAGATGGGGGTTGAGTATCATGTAAAAAAAATCAATAATAAAAATTCTGGATATGAAGATTATGAGGATTACTATTGTATCCTTAAATATATATATTCTCATGATGGGAGTTGGAGAAGCACTGGACAACATTTCATAGTTTTTTTCCTTAAGCTAAAAAGTTTCTCAGGAACACAATGGTTTGACAGATGATTTGATCATACAATACATGTTCACAGTGCCATTACTATTTTATACCCATTTACACATTTCTAATGGGTTGAGATACACAATCACCTTAGTTCTGGTATTAAAGAACCATTATCCCTTTAATAGAAAAATTATTGCACAAAGACTACAATTTGTTATCTTAGTGGAAACAGATGCATGATTTCTAGTCCTGGTTATTTAAAACACTATAGAGAGGCTCCTAGTTGGTATAAAAGGAATAAAATATAGAAATAATATTACCTATAATGAATGAAATAATAATTCAATTACTTACAAAAAAAATTAGGATTAGATAAATATATTAATGAATAATAAATTAACGATCTTGTAAATATGAAAGTTTTCTAAATTCCATATTGAAACCAACACTTTACAAAACATTTTTCAAGAGATCAAAACTTTTTAAATTACTAAATCTAAATTAAAAATTTTAAATATCATATCAAAATAAATTTCAAAATTTAAAAGGATTCTTTTTAAATTTTTAAAACCTCACTTGAGTGACACGTGTACAGGTCCCTCTGAGATTCAAGGAAAAATATAACCATTGGAGGAGGGAGTCGACCGTTGGAGAAGTGCCTATAAATAGGATCTTATTTGGAAGAGCTCATAGAATAGAGAATACCATTCCATAACTCTATAGATTTCAAGCTATTGAAGTGGTTTCTAGAGATAGAGACTCTCATGCTTTGTGCGTACTGAATATCTAGTTCAGCTTGCTTTGTGTGACTCTGATTTTTTTAGTACAATCGAGGGATTCTGGGGATATGAAGACAAAGGTTCCAACTACCTTAAAGTTCAAGGACTTATGGGTATAGGAATACATAGGTGCTAACTACCTTAAATATTGAGGGCTTGTGGGGATATCAAGACATATTCCGATATTCCTATCGAGGGATTACCCTAGTGTGGGTAAGATATACTTTCTTGAAAGTACAAATCAAGGGACCTTTATCCAAGGTTGTTGGATACCCTTCCCTTTGGGTTAAAATATTTCATACTTGTTACTTGTTCTGTTTCAAATTTATTTCCACTTCATTTTGATAAAGTAAGAAAGTATAACTTTCTTATACTTTCTTGTTCTCTTATAAACTCTGGTTAATAATATTCTATATGCATTAAGGTAAAATACTTTCCTTGTAAACTTTCCTTAAGCTTCATTTTCAGAACCACATTTCGCGAACCTAGAAAGTTTTTAGAACTAAAATAGGTCTTGTGAATTTACCTTGTTTTACCCTGTTAAACATAGTTTTCCTTAAGGTTAAAAATGAAAGTTTTTAAACTTACAATTTACCGCCACCCCCTCTTGTAAATTGAACATATACACCATTATTTCGATCCTATAATTGGTATCATAGGAGGATCTGAAACACTTATATTCACATATAAGTTTTCTTTCTCAAGTTTTCATTGTTCTAAATTTTTTCCTTACATAGGAATTTTTATATTTTTTTACAAACTTTTACTATTAACAAGTTTTTTTGGAAAGATATTTTATTTAAGAATGGAAGGAATGAATGTGGTTCGATTGAAAATCTAAATCCAACTATACCACCTATATTTGATGTATAGGATTATGAGTATTGGAGAGATCATATGAAGACTTTTGTTATTAATAATGGAGTGGACAACTTTTCCATGCTTACTAGAGATTACAAAATTCCTGATAAGGAAGTCAAAAATTTTACAAATCAAGAATATTCAGAATATCAACTAAACAACAAGGTACATAATACTTTGTTGTGTTCCATGACCAGGAATATATATATTAAAATTTCTTCTTTTTAAGCTGCTCACTATATCTGGAAGAAATTAGAATTTACACATTTTTTTAGATCCAAAGTTATAGAAACTAGAATAGTTATTCATAGAGTAGAATATCACAGATTTCTATTTCCTTATGGATAACCGGTATGCAAGGGGAAACAAAGGTTTATGACTATTGTTAATAGTTTTCAATATATGGGTGAGAAAGGTTTAGATGATGAGGCACTTGTGGAAAATATTGTAGATATCATTCCTAATGAGTGGGAAGATAAGAGAATAATTATTGATGAGAATAGGAAATTATCTCAAATTACTCTTGATGAGATTTTTAGAACTCTTCTTCAACATGAGACAAGAATGAAAAGAGATTCTGATATGAATAAGAAGAAAAATGGAAATGTAAATGTAGCCTTTAATACTACTAAATCTAAGACTCCCAAAAGGGATAGAAGATCCAAGTATAAGAATGTCACTTGTTATGAATGAAAAAGAGAAGGACATATCAGGATATATTTTTATATGGTTAAGAAAAAGGATATAATGGAAAATCATTCTGATATTATTAAGAATAAGTAATAAAAGGATAAATCTTAGTATGTTTTAAAAGAAAATGACACCTGGAGTGCCAGTGGTGGAGACTCTTCCGATCAATCCTCAGAGTATGAATCTTCTAGTCAGAAGAATCTTGGTCTACTAGCTAAATTACCCATTGAAAATCACTGTCTAATGAACAAGGTACACAATGATGAATCTATAACTAATGTATCTCTGAGTGAAAATTATAATGATAATAAATACAATGAGTCTTTGGATGAATAATCTTATTTTGAAGAAGATAATATATTACCTACTTATGAAGAAGTGTCTTGGTTTGCTAAACCTATTGAGAATGAAAATTCTAAACTCAAGAAAATTATTGATAAGGAAATTTCTAGAATTTCAATTTTAATTAAAGATGTATTAGATCTTTCTAAAGATATTGATAAGAAAATTTATGATTTAGAAATTATTTCCAAAAACATTGAGGAAGTTAATTCTGAGAAGGATAAACTTTCTAAGGATCTTGAAAAAGTAATTTCTATGAAAAATATTTTAGAGACTAACACTAGTTCTAAAACTAATGTTTTTGAGGACAAAAACTTTGTTATAAAACTAAATTAAGAAATTAATTCTTTGAGGAAGTGTTTTTCAAACTTTACCTTTGGTACGGAAAATTTTTACAAGATATATTCTCAAATTATTCCTCTAAGGAATAGTTCTAGATTTGGTTATACTCATTCTAAACTAGTTTTTTATAATAACTATTTTTTTCCTCAAAGTGCTCTATTTTGCACTAAGTGCCAGTATGGTGGACATTGGGTTAAAATTTGTTCTTTAAATAAAATCCAATCTTTTGGTCTTCATAAAGCTTATTTTTCTAAGAAAATGTGGATTCCTAAAATCTTGCTTTCTGAAATTTCAAGATCCAAGAAAGTTTGGATTCCGAAAGTCTAACACTCTTATTTTCAAGAAAATAAAGATAGTACCAAAAAAAATGCATGGCACATGGATTTTGGATGTTCCCAGTATATGACTGGTAAAAAAAATATTTGAGAAGATTATCCAGATGAAAGAAGGAAAATTAACTTTTGGAGATAATGATCAAGTATAAATTATTCGTATAGGTAACATTGTTCTTCTGGAAAAAACTTTTATTTCAAATGTTTTATTTGTTAAAGGTCTTAAGTACAAACTCATTAGCATAATTCAATTATGTGATGAAGGTTACCTTGTAAATTTTAGGAATGATAAGTGCTTAGTACATAATTCCAAGGAAGAGTTTATTCTTTCTGCACACAGGCAAGAGAATGTATACACACTAAACATAGAAGACCTTAGAAGCCAAGATCTACCTTGCCTAAGTGCAATGGGAGATCAATCTTGGTTTTGGCATAGAAAGTTAGGACATTGTATCCTTAGGAACCTATGTAAACTCTCTAATAAAAGACTTGTTAAGGATCTACCGGATCTTAGATTTTATTCTTCAAAAATTTGTGATTCTTTTCAATATGTAAACAATCATAAATCAAGTTTTAAATAAATTAGTGAAATATCAACTATTGATTCATTACAGTTGGTTCATATGGATATTTTTGGACCAACACAAACTGGAAGCATTGGAGGAAAATATTATGTATTTTTATTAGTTGATGATTACACTAGATTTACATGGGTCTATTTTCTAGCAAAGAAATTTGATTCTTTTTCTTATTTCAAAATTTTTAGATCCCAAGTTAAAAATGATAAAAACCTTCAATTGATAAATATTCATTGTGATCATAGAAGATAATTTCAAAATTCTAATTTTCAAACTTTTGTAGTAGAAAAGGCATTACTCATAACTTCTCAACACCAAGAACTCCTCAATAGAATGGTGATGTTTAAAGAAAAAAAAGAATTCTTCAAGATATAACTAGAACCATGTTGATTGAATATTAGATAGCTAAACATTTTTGGGCTGAATCCATAAGTACTACTTGTTATACTATAAATCAACTTTTGATTAGACCTTTTCTTAACAAAACCCCTTAAAATTGTTGAATGGTAGAAGAACTAGAATTTCTTAATTCAAGGTATTTGGTTTCAAAGTTTTCATTCTGAATACTAAAGATAATTTACATAAATTTGCACCCAAATCCAATGAAGGAATTTTATTAGCCAACTCCACAACTTCTAATGATTATAGATTTTTCAATAAAAAAAATATTTTTGAAGAAACAGTGCATTTAAAATTCAATGAAACTAATCTCTTTGTTTTTAACCAACCTCAATCTACATATTTGGATGTGTTTTCAAAAACTAATTATCAACCCTTGATAGAAGATCCTTCAGATAAGGAAAATGTTCGTGAAAATTTTTCTGAAGCATTTACCCCATAAGATTTTCTACCATATGTTGATGAACAGGTTTTAAAAAACCCAAATCAGTGGATTCTTAAAAATCATCCCAGTGATAGAATCATTGGTGATGTAAATAAACCTATATGGACTATAATTTCCTTAAGAAATGATGTAAAACATCTATCATTCCATTCTCAATTAGAACCAAAAAATACTTATGAAGCTTTTGGTGATGATGATTATATTAATATATAAAACTTATGTATAAATTTTTCAGACTTAAGGCCAATTTCAAAACCTTATTCATTGGATATGAATATCATAAAAGATCATTCAAGGAAATCACAAAGTGGTCAAGGAAAACAATCAAATAGATGATAATCCTTGATGATTTTGAGAAAATTGTGAAGGATGTTTTTGACACTGGGGATGGTAAGGTCAAGGATCTCACTAAAAGTTTTGAGGAAAAGCTAAGTCTCAAACAGAAAAGTCAGAAGCATGAAGTCAAAGATCTGAATGGGAAGCATAATTCAGTTGCTTTGAATTGGAAAAGGGAAAGAGATATTAGAATTGATTTTGAAGAAAATCTTGTTAATAAAGAAGAACTTTTGAAAGCTCAAGCAGAAATTCTTAAGGCTCATGAATAAAAGATCAAAGCCTTAGAGAAGAAAAATGAAGATCAGGATCAGCTGTTCAAGCGTGTGGAAGAAAATCATAGGGAACTTAAGAAGCTAAAAACTATTGTGAAGAAGTTAATGTCAAAGGAGAAAGAAGGATAATTTTCCCCAATACGATCTTTTTTTGTATTTCCTTATATGTACAATTCCTTTCAAATATAATGAAATTTTTGGTTACTCTTCATATATTTTGTTATTTAGTACTAATATTTCAGGTACTGTATTTTTTTCATTACCTTTATTCCTTTTTAAAAAATCAAAAAGGGGGAGAAAGGAATGATAAAAATAATACTAAGTAATGAAGTGAATTCCCTAAGTAAGGGGGATTCTATCTAAGGTGGAGTTTCATCAAAGAATATTTTCTTATATAGGAAAAAATAAAAATCTATTTTAGTAATTTAAGAATAAGATCCTTAGGGATTTCAAAACCTAAGGGGGGGTTAGTTTTATTCACCATGATTCATAAGTAAAGGGAGATAAGTTTTTATTTTCATGTCCATAATGAAAAACACTAAGTCCTTATATTCTTTTTTAAAAAAGATGTTTGTGCTTCCCAAAAAGTTGGATATTTTTGAGTCAATAAGTTTTCCTTATGACTTTTCCATTCCTATACGTTTTGAAAATCAAAAATACTTTATCTTAAGGAAAATTGTTTTTCCTAATAATTATCTTAATAAGGAAAATTTTCTATCCCCAAGTAAATCGTATCCTTATATATGTGTTCAGTGTTTATTTTATAGCTTCTATAAATCTAAATCACTTTATTCCTAATTATAAAATTTAGTTTCACATTTAAAACCTCGGAATCCCATAAATCCTTGGTTATAGAGTATTCTATTTTTAGACTCTGAATTCTCTGAAATTCAGACTCCGAATTCTCTGAAATTTAGACTCTGAATTATCTAAAATTTAGACTCTGAATTCTTCAGAATTTAGACTCCTAATTCCTCAAAATTCAGACTCTAAATTCCTTAGAATTTAGACTCCTAATTCCTCAGAATTCTGAATATGAATTCCTCATAATTTCAACTCCAAATTCCTCAGAATTTTAACTATGAATTCTTTAGAATTAGGACACTAAATTCCTTAGAATTCCAACTCCGAATTCCTCATAATTCAGACTCTGAATTCCTTATAATTCAGACTCCGAATTCTTCAGAATTCAGACTCCGAATTCATTGTAATTTAGACTCCGAAATCTCTAGAATTCAGGTTCTAAATTCCTTGAAAAAAAATCTGAGTATCCATGATTTATAGACTCCAAATGCTTATTTGGTTAGACTCTGAACATAATTTTCTTCCTTAGACTCGGAAAAATAGATTTGGTTAAGAAACCTTATTTTTCTTACACTTATTATAGTTATGAAATGATATCGTAAAATTTGTTTCTAACTAATCATTGTTTGAGTGACACGTGTACAGGACCCTCCAAGATTTAAGGAAAAATATGATCGTTAAAGGAGGGAGTCAACCATTGTAGAACTACCTATAAATAGAAAATCATTTAAATGAGCTCATAGAACAGAGAATATCATTCCATCACTCTATAGATTTCAAGTTGTTGAAGTGATTTCTAGATAGAGAGACTCTCAGGATATGTGTATACTGAACATCTTTTCTAGTTTTCTTTGTAAGACTCCAATTATTGTTGAGTATAATCAAGGGATTCCGATGATAGGATGACAGAGGTTCCAACTACCTTAAAATTTGAGGAATTCTGGCCATAGGAAGACAGAGGTGTCGAATACCTTAAAGATCAAGGACTTATGGGGATAGCAAGACATATTCCGATATTCCTATCAAGGGATTACCTAGTGTGGGTAAGATATACTTTCTTGAAAGTATAAATCAAGGGTCCTTTATCCAAGGTTGTTGGATACCCTTATCTTTGGGTTAAAATATTTCAAACTTTTTACTTATTTTTTTTTTCAAGTTTATTTTTGATAAATTTTGATAAAGGAAGAAATTATAAACTTATTATACTTTATTGTTCTCTTATAAACTTTGATTAATAAGATTCTATACGTTTTAACGTAGAATCTTTTCCATGTAAACTTTCCTTAATTTTCATTTCTGGAACCACATTTCCAAAACCTAGATTGTTTTTAGAACTAAAAGAGGTCTTGTGAATTTACCTTGTTCAGCCCTATTAAACATAGTTTTCCTTAAGGTTAGAAATGAAAGTTTTTAAACATACAATTCACCCTCCCCCCTATTGTAAATTGAACATATACATCATTATTTCGATCCTACAATAGGCAATAAAAAGTATCGAAGATCAATGGTGGGTCTGTTAAAAATTTGTGAAGGATATAAAACTGGTTATCCTATTTGGCCTCTCTATAATTGTGGGGTGGGACCCCTTATACATTGGATTAACTTGAACTATATAAATTGAATATATTTATAAATAGGGTGATCTTATATTTTTTTATTTTCTATTAATGATTTTAATCTTTACTCCTTTAATGAAATCAAATAAAGCGACAACATTCAACCAATGGTGTAGTGATAAATTCAAAACCATTAAAAATATTTGTTGTTGTTCTTTGTTTGTATTTATTTCAAATTATTTTTTATTTTCCAAGGGCTATGTTTGTTTCAGTGTGTGAGGGTTTTGACCCAAGGTAGTGAATGTGGTGAAAAATTAATTTTATTTCTGGTTCATCAAAGATTATGGTATTTTCAAAAAAAATAGATCATTGTCTTGTACCTAAAGTTTCTACTGGTTTTTTTCTACCGATTAGTGTTTTTTAACCATACCAAGTTGTATTAGATATTTTCATTCATAAAGTATTTTCACATATTATATTATTCTCTTTATGTGACATTATTTTCTCTATGATTCTTTTATTTAGGGGGAGTGAAAAGTTTCTAATGGTATGAAATTTAAAGAAGGAATGATACATATAGAAAACTTTAATGGGGAAAAGATTGGATTAAGTAGGATGCAAGTGGATGATAGGAGGAATCACTAGGAATATTATTTCTAGATATGAATTTACACATTTCATCAAGAACATTTTGGGAGGCATATTCTAGATAACATGAAATATGAACTTTATATATTCATGCTTTAAAAATTAACTCAAACAATACCCACATAACGATGGGAACAAACATCAGAGAAAAATTCACGGAAATAATGCACTCTTTCAAAAAATTTCCATTATTTTGAATAACCATTATTTCATAACATGTCTAAAAACATGTGTTAAAAAATTAATCATGAACTGAAAAAATTGGTACATATTTCAAAAAAAATAAAACCTATTTAACAACTTATTCATGAGTTTAAAACACACACCTCTCCACTATATAATTGATAACATTTCTATAAAAATCAAAAATAATTTAAAAAATCCCCCAAAATAAATATTTTGAAACCCATCACTTTTGAGATCACACATGATAGTAAAAATCATTTACAAAAAACCTTAACACCTAGTTTTAGAGTCCACATAATTCACAATCCATCTTCCTACTAATGAGAAAGGATCCATGGTTGATCTTGTAGAGAAATTTTCCCTTTGAGTAAGGGGTATTCAAGGATATTTAAGGAGTATGAACTTTATGTCAGAAGATGTGCTTAGGAGGCCAGTAGTGATGCCCTTATGAGTAATGTGGGAGTACATGTGACATGCAATCATGCAGGCACCTTGGGGTCATGCGCTCTTCCTAAATTAAATCCATTTGCTTCACATGATCTCTTTTGTGTTTGTGCATTGTATATAAAAAATAATTAATTAGTTATATGTATGTGAAATCAATGTAACGCGCATTTTATATATGTTAGATTGAAAAAACAAATGACATTCAATTATGTCCATTACTCTATGTAGTTATTCAATATTTTTAATGATATTTATTTCTAATTATAAATCATTTTTCACTAAATATATGACTTATTTAATGTAAGCATAAATTTTTTGTATTATAGGAATCATATTTTAGTAAGTATTATATACATTGATATATATATATAAATCTAGGAATATATTTCTATAATAAATGTATTAATGAATGATTATGTATAAAAAACATTAAAAATGATTAAGAAATTAATATGTTTTTAATTGTTACATTTTATTCATTTTATATATTTATATTTATTATTTATTATTTATTACTATCTATAATTAATATATATATATATATTTATTAAACTTATTCATTTTTATTAATAATTGTTTCATTAATAAATTTTTTAATAATTTTAAAATTTATTCATTTTTAATTTTTTTTGTTTAATAATTACAATTTATTCATTTTATATATTATTATTTAATATATAATATTTATTAATATTTACAATCTATATATATTTATATTAAATTTAATAATTTTTATCAATAATTATTTAATTAACAAAATGTTTAATATTTTTATTAATTTACTCATTTTTTATTTTTACTTGTTTAATCATTCCATTTTATTCATTTTACATATCTATATATTTAATACATACTATTTATTAATATTTATAATTTATATGTATATATATATATACATATATATATTAAATTTATTAATTTTTATCAATAATTATTGAATTAATAAAAAATTTAATATTTTTTTTAATTTACTTATTTTTAATTTTTTTTGTTTAATAATTTTAGGTTATTAGGGACCTTTATGAGTGCTATTTTTAGATCTTATTAAAGGTATCTTTTATGAGCGCTAAAGAAAAGATCTAATAAAGGTTATCCTTTTTCAGTGCTAAAAAAGGCATTGATAAATGTTACCCTTTATCAATACTTTTTTTAGCACTGATAAAAGGTACCCTTTATCTGTTATTTTTTAGAACTGATAAAGGATACCTTTATCAATATTTTTTTCTAGTGCAGATAAAGGTCAACATTGTTAAAGTCCTACTTTGTAGTAGTGTTAATTTATGAACACCACCCAAGTGAGATACCCATACTGACGCCCAAATTTTTTGGGTTTTGGGTGTTTTTCCAAACATCTAGGTTGGTGAGGATAAATGGTTGGATACCCCCTCTTCTCCACTCTCCCTACCGGATGTAGTATAATGTATTGGATATGTAGATGGTCAAATGAGATATGTTGGGGTCATGTATAACAGAAGTAGGTCACGAGGTTGATGTCCTTCATGTTTATGATATTGTACTGTACTGGATATGTTATGTGTTGATGAGATGTGACATGTGGCTATATATATGGGACAAAAAGGATGATGTGGTGTTGAATTATGGTATGGTTATATTTATAGAATTAATGGAATGAATCCAGTTTGTAATGTTAAAGCCTGTGGGAGGTAGTGATTGGTAGGTCTATGACCCAAGCCACATCAGATGTTGGAGGTAGTGATTACAGGATGTTTATTGTTGGGTTTTGAGAGTGATAAATGAATGGTAAAGTGGTTGGGGCAGTCATTTTCATATATTATTGATATTATATTATTATTCTTATATGGGACACATGGTGAGAGATCCTTAGTGAGGTTGGGTGATACTTGACCGGATAGGTTCTTATTGGTTTTTTTTTTGTTCACTGATTCATTAGTATGCCTCTTGCACATTGGTATGAGAGATCTATGTTATGATCCAACAAAGTATACATGTATTCTCACCTTTTATATATATATATATATATATATATATTCTCATCCATATTATATTATTGGTGATCAAATTGGTAGTTTTTATATCGTGGAGTTGTTCAAGAGTTGTTGGGGTTTCATGGTTGCTAATTAGGCCTTATTTTTAGAGTTTCTAATTGTTTTTTCTTATATGGAATTCATTCATGTATTGGGATGGTATATTATATATATATATAATGTTTTTTATTTGTGGATTCCATCTTACCTGTTATCCTAGAATTTATATATTTAGGGTAATATATCCCATTTTTATACATTATATAACCTTAGTTCTAGTATCCAGATGATAGCCTATTGGAGGTAGGCCTCAAGGGTCATCCTCATCTTCAATACCATCATAGGAGGTGTACTGGTGTAGGGGGGTCATGAAAGAATGATATAAAATATTTTTATTCAGAGATAGGATGAATATTATAGTTGTAAACTAGTTAGGATTTCTCTGGTTAGTAGGAAACCTATATTAGATGAACTGGGTCATAATCTAGGCCAAGGACATCAGATAGGATATAGGATTTTAGGGGGACCTATGATCTGATGTTAGGACCCTGAGTTTACTAAAAGAAAAAGTTTAATGGTGTTGTTTCTTAGGTAGAGACCCTAAGGGAGGTATATGAATCATAATTTTTTGTTCTTTTGTTTAAAATTGGGTGTTTTTTGGGAAATTAAATGAATCAAATTAAATGGATTTGATTAAATAAATTACATGCTACTATGATTATGATTTTGTTTTTTTTTTGTCGAGATATCTTCTATTCATTATCCGCACACGGTTTAGGATGGTAAGGTTCAACAGGGTAACCAGGTTGACTGTAAGAGAGTTGAACCAACTGAGGAGGACAAGTTATTGTGGAAGAATCTATGTGAGTTTCATCGTTAGGGTGTGTCCAAGTATGAGGGGGAAATCTATGATTTATGGACAAGGAATTGTATGGAATATCATGAGATTTATTTCCGTATAATCTAATCTAGTTTATGAGGAGTCTAGTTCTCAACATTTAGAGGAGGTGTTATGTCCCATAATTCTCTATGCAGTCACCCCATTTACATTTTTTATGTATTTGGCATTACAGAAGAAGGTTGATGTGATTGAGAGGATGAATTCTCAACAAATTTCTTCTCGATAGGGGATCCATAAAATTTTCTCAAGGGGTATATCAATTAGTTAAGGATCCAAGTCATTTGGACCATTGGTATATTAGCCGACTGAGATTTGTCCTCATCAAATTCCTTCATCTTATTTCTCTTGGGGTAGTAACTTATGTTCACCTACTAAGAGATCTATTATAGTGTGATTCTTCTATATAGGTCTTAGTATCTATTAATTTTAGTGCATAATAATTCAAGGATGTCAGTATGGAAGAGGTGGATCGGTCCCTTATTATCCCCAAAAACATTAGTTTCCCCATAGGCCATAATGGCAGCAAGGGTAATAGGTATTTCTTCATCTAAGGGTATATGGAGATGTAAGAGGATAGACCGATTATTTTCTTCTCTCTCAAGAAAATAGGATTGATCGTAGTCATGGGGGTGGTCATCAGCATCGAGGTTGGGGAGAAAGACATGGATAGCTTCATTCTATAGATGTGTCAGGGCCATACCGACTAGACATTTTCTAAGGAATTTTTTGTATCATCTAACATGGCTTATAATTTTTTTTATTTTAGATATTTACTCTATTTCATCACACCCACATTTTTTTGTGCCTTGGGACTCAAGGTTTAGAGGCTTCCAGTGCCCCATTAATTGACTACACTAGTTGGATTTCATATGAGTCTTTTTATGTGTTCAATGGTTCTATACTGATGATGGTGCAACATCAATCATCTATGGGTTTTTTTCTACTTCATATACAACTATACAATTCCATTCTCATCATATAGGAGTTGTAATATGTGTATGTTATTATTTATTTCTTCCAAATAAGAGTAGTGTTTTACAATGAGGAGGGTCAGTGTGTGATTTTTGTTAGAGATATGGATCATCAAATGGGTTAAATATGTTTGGAGTTGTTTTGTATTATTTAGCAGCTAAATCATGGGATTTAGTGAAGGCATAGGTGGTGGAGTTTCCTAGATTAATGGATAAGATTCTTTATATTTTATTTGAGTAGGTGATAAATCACAATTTTATATAATATTTTATTTCTAACAAATTATATAATTTTCTTATATTGAGTTAAAAAGTTTTATTTATAAAATATTTGGGATTATATCATTCATTTGAAAATTTGATGAAAATTTCATTGTTTTCCTTTTAAAGTACACTGTAGTATTTCAGCCATAAATATGTTTATTTTTATTATTTGAACTTAAAATTTTGTAACTATGTTCCTGAATTAATGGGATACGCCTTTGATTCAGTCCATATAAGCTAAATCTTTCATTTTATTGGAGTAAATGGGAAATAAATTAAAAGTTGGTTTGGAATCACTAGATTGGACATCACTTCATTATTTGGGCCAAAACTTCTTCACCTATCCTTGGATTGGGCACAAATTATGAGATAATATCATGAAAAAAATTTATAACAACTAATCATGCTATAAGATTATCTAGTTCACTCGGTTTGAAGTTCAAACAGGTGGTGAAAATTGGAATAAAATATTTGTCTAAATTCCCCATTCACAATTGAAACCACTTGTAACCAAGACTCCCCTCCACTCTATAAATGTGTGTTTTTTTCATTTGTATTGGGTTGACCATGCATTAGAAATATGAGGGTAGATAAGAAGTTGTTCCACTCCAATTAACCAATCATTTTAACAAGGGTATATTTGGAAGTAAGGATCCCTTCATCGAAGCCTTCTACTTCTTCTTCGCATTGTAATATTTGTATTTGTGTAATAAACTTCTTAGTCCCTATTATATTTATTTTATTTTATTTTATTTTATTATATTTTATTCTTCTTTAATCTTCCTCTTTGTTCTATAAATCAAGAGTAGAAACTTGATTGGGTTATACCCTTTCAACAACCTTTTTCAAATGCAAAACGTTTCTACAATGACAACACCGCCCATGGAAGAGTAATTCTTCTTAGTAATCGATCTAACTCTAACCATATTCACTTAATTATTTTGAATCAATGAGATACCATAATTCATATATTATTATTTTTTAATTGATTTTTAAAATTAAAATAAATTAATCAAGTAATTGAACAATTCACCAAAAAACACATGAGTCTGAGTAATGTGTGAATTGTGATAGCACTATATTAATCTGTTAAACAAAACCACATGGGGTAAATTTTTAGAGTTAAAATAAAATCCATAAACTCAATTAATCCTAATTTATAGAGTGGGAATGTACCCTAATTCATCACTTACCATAATCTATCATTATAACATCAATCAAAGAAGGTTGTTACGATTTCATGTTCTGAATCTAGACTAGTGTTTATTTCAATTCATCTTTGTGGTTTGGTTAATTCTCATAAGGTTTGAGGGTTAAAAAATTATGGGATCATAATTAAGTGTATTTTAATTTAAATGATAATGATTAATAAGTAATTGAATAGGTAGAGTCACATAGGTTATGTTTTTTAAAATAGTTCTTTAAAAAACATCTTCACGTTATGTTTTATTAATCAAATTTCATTTCAAAAACCAAAAGAAATTCAATCTTATTCCACTAAACTATTCGACGTCAACATAAATTTTATTGAAATAAGGGAAGAAAACCATGTAGTATGGGTACAAAAAAGGACAGAGATTATAGAGGCCTAAAATAATGAAAACCATAGGCATCTCCCATAACAATACTCACTCATTTGGACAAAATAGAGCTTGCACAATTAACTATCAACCAAATTTTATTACATACCCCAATATAGAATCAAACATTGAATTGAAATCTGGGTTAATTCACATACTTCCAAAAATTCATGGATTATCCTGTGAGGATCCAAAGAAAAATCTAAAATAATTTAATGTGTTTTTCTTAACCTTAAATCTAAGAAATGTCTCTTAAGATCAAATAAAACAAGGGTGTTCACATTATCACTTGATAGAACTACAAAGGATTGAAAGTATTATTTATAACCAGAAGATGTGACATGTTGGATGATTTGAAATTTCTCTTCTTGCAGATATTTTATCTGGAAGCAAGGACCACTACCATTCGAAAATATATATCGGGAATCAAGCAATCATGAGGGGATAAAATGTATGAGTACTGGGAGAGATTCAAGAAGTTGTGTGCAAGAATCCCACATCACCATATTAGTGTGAAAATTATCATCCAATACATCTAAAAATGCCACAAGCCTGTGGAAATGAGCATGGTGGATGCCACAGCTGGAAGAGCATTGGTCAAAAAAATACCAGTAGATGAACATGTGTTGATCGACAAGATAGAACAAAACTCCCAACAATTTGGCGATCAAGGTGAACCACAAGTTAAAGAAGTGCATCAGGTAAGTTCATATTCTATTTAAATTAATTTAATTGATACTAAGTTGGAAGATTTTACCACTATGGTGAGAGATATTACTTTGGATCAAGAGACATCTCATCCCACTCCTACGAGACCTTGTGGAATTTTCATGGAAATAGACCACTCAATTGATTGTTTCCCCAAACTACAATAGATGGAAGATTGCAAAGTAGTATTTCCTGGGAGACCATATCAATAGAAACAATAGCCACATCCTCAGAAGAAGTATGATTCCTTTTCTAAAACATACAAACAATGTTGGAAGGATCAATCGGACATGAGGTATGGATCTAGACAAAAAAAAAGGCCCCCTTTTCAATAAAATTTCCAACAGCCTCCACCTTACCAACAGGGTCTCCAACAACCCCAAAGAAATATTTAAATCTCAAGCATCAACAAGTCAACAACAAGGAAATACCCAAAAAATGTGTATTCTAATACTAATGATCTTTTGAAACAAATTTTTCTTAATCAACAGAATGAGCTGAAGAGTCAAGGTTTTGATTTGAGTGAGTTGAAGACACAAATGAGACAAATTGCCACTGCCCTCCAAGAACTAGTAAGTAAGAACTTTGGAAATATTCCTTCCCAACCAACTCCAAATATCAAAGGGAATTTTAGTGCCATCACATTGATAAGTAGGAAGAAACAAACTGATAAATCTGCACCTATCATTCCAACAAGATTCACCTCAACCCTAGAGAAGCCACATTCCATACCAACTGATGAGTAACCCAAGGAGAAAGATAAAGTTAAGAAAAATATTGATGATGTTCCTCATAAATCCATTCATTCTATAAATAGAGTTTTTAAAACCAAGAAGATGGCTGGATAAGGGATGAAAAAGGAGGTTTTTGACACATTCATGTGTGTGGAGACAAGAAACCCCCCTTATTGAAACCATTAAGAAAATAACAAGGTATGACAAATTCATAAAATAACATTGCAACAGTCGAAAAGGGATCAAGGTAAATGAGATTATCAATCTTAGAAGGAATATTTCAGTACTCATTACACCAACTCAAGTAATTCCCACAAGGTTCAAGGATCCAGGGACATTAACCATCCCATGCACCATAGGAGATTTTCACTTTTATGATGGTCTTTTTTATTTTGGAGATTCCATAAATGTGATGAATCAATCTGTATTATCTTATTTATAGGTTGGTGAGTTGAATCCAAAAATATTGGTGGTTAAGTTAGTGAATAGAGCTACAACATATCCTACAGGAGTCCTTGAGGATATACTTGTTCATGTAAGAGACATGATCTTTCCAGTATATTTCTATGTGTTTAACATGGAGTATGATCAGGTAAGTTCTCATTCTACCATTATCTTAAGTACAGACTTCCTAAAAATTTCAAAAACTTTCATAAATTTCCCTTAGGGTATAATTTCCATAGAGTTGGGGTTGAATTTGTGATATTTAACGTTATGGACTCCATGAAGTTCTCCTCAAAGGACCATTCTACTTTTTTTGTCTCCCATTTTAAACCACCAAGTAAAAACTCCATGGATTTTTATTTTCCCATTCTTAAATAGATTATGATAATTGTTTCTAGTTTGATGTCTAATAGCACTTCCACACTTGTTTCTAATGCACAAACCTCTCTTATATTTGATTTTTAAATGGATTCGTATTCTAATTTTGATCATGTTCACTCTAATTATGACTTCTTTGTTGATTTTACTAATGGATTTGATGTGTTATTATCTAATTTTGATGATTTCTATTTGGATACTGATGTTATTTGTGAACATATTTCAATTCCTTCAATGTATCCATCCATACAACACCCCCTCCATTAGCACTCAAGTGATTGCCACTAAATATCAAATACTCATACCGTTGGATTTGTGAGAGATTACCCTATATAATTGCTAACAATTTAACTTTTGAACATGAAGAAAAACTTTTAAATGTTTTTCGGGAGAATATTAGGGAAATTAGGTGGACCTTGGCTGACATAACAGGTATTATCCCCTCCATATACATGCATAGTATTATTTTGGATGATGGGGTTGAACCAGTTAGGTAGAAAAATAGGAGACCGAATCCAAATCTTCTAGAAGTTGTTAAAAAAATAAGTTGAAAATCTCACAAGGTAGGTATAATCTAACCCATTTCAGATTCCTAGTGGGTGAGTCCTATTTAGGTTGTTCCTAAAAAATTGGTGAGAGAGAGTAGTTAGATCTAATGAGGGTACACAACAGTTGGTGTGTGTATATTGACTATAGTAAAGTAAATCAATCAACTCATGAGGACCATTTCCCCCTCCCATTTATTGATCATATCCTTTAGAGACTATCTTGGAAGACACACTATTGTTTCTTGGATGGATTTTATGGATATTTTTAGGTTTCTATAGCTCTAGACAATCAGAAGAAGAAAAATTTCACTTTTCCATTCAGTACATTTTTCAACCGAATGATGTCATTTGGACTATTCAATACCCAAGGTACCTTACATAGACACATAGTGAGTGTTTTTTATGATTTCAATGATACCTACATGGACATATTTATGGATTATTTTACAATTTATAGATATTAATTTGATGAATGTATCTTTAGTTTGGGAAAGGTGTTGAATCATTTTATTGAAAGGAATTTGGTATTGAACTTCGAAAAGTTTCATTTGATGGTAGAGCATGCCATTGTCTTAATGAAGGTAGTTTCAAAACATGGGATAGAGATTCATAAATCTAAGTTATATATTATTTAAACATTTCCATATCCTTCATGTGTGTGTGATGTTAGATCATTATTACGGAATGCAGGATTTTATTGGAACTTCATCAAATATTTCGGTAAGATTTCTCTTCCTTTATCACGATTTCTTAAAAAGGATTATTATTTTTTCTTTGATTATTCTTTTTGGGTTTTCATTGATGAGATTAATAAGTGTCTAACCACTCCACCGATCATACAACCCCCATAGTGGGACCTTCCATTTGAGCTTATATGTGACACATCCAACTTCACAATTGGAGATGTCTTATCACAGAAGGTTAAGGGTCATTCACATGTGATTTCCTAGGCTTTAAGGATATTTGATTCATCCCTATCAAACTACACAACCATGGAAAAGGAGTTTCTTTGAATCATATTTTCTAGAGATTAATTTTGTTCATATTTATTGGGATCTAAAGTAGTTTCTTTTCTGACCATGCAGCACTGAGGTGCCTCTTGAATAATCCAGATGCAAATCCCAAATTTATCTGATAGATAATCCTTCTTTAAGAGTTTTATATTGAGATAAAGGATAATAAGGGGTTAGAAAACCTGGTGGCATACCACATGAGTTGGATTACTCAAAAACTAGAGGATGAAACCATGGACCGTGTATCACTTCAAGACACTTTCCCTGATGAGCATCATTATGTTATCTCAATTATGTATACTTAGTATGAGAATTTAGTAAACTACTTTGTTTCCTTTGAAATTCATGAAAATTTAAAGAAACAAAATGTCCAAAAATTAAAAAGTGAGTTTATGTTTTATGTAAGCTTTGATCCTTACCTGTGGCACATGTATAATGATCATGTTATTAGGAGGTGTGTTCCTAATCATGAGTTTGAGTGTGCTCTACATTTCTTCCATACACTTTCATGTGGAGGACACTTTGGATCCCAATGAACAGCTAGAAAATTTTTAGACTCTAGATTATATTGTCCTATCTTATTCCATGATTCTCATTTGTTTTGAAATTCAAGCTTTCATTTCCAACATACGAGAAACATTTCTAGGAGACAAGAGGTGCCTCAATATCCCATATTATTCTATGAGATTTTTGGTGTATGGGTCACTGATTTTATGGGTTCCTTTCCTAGTTCATTTTTTTTCTTAAACATTTTGGTTATTTTTTATTATATTGTAAAATCGGTGGAGGCCAAGGCCACGAGGAAAGATGACTCTAATGTTATAGTGGACTTTGTTAAGGTTCAAATTTTCAATAGGTTTGGAGTTCCAAAGGCCACCATCAGTGACCAAGGGACACACTTTTACATTAAGAATTTGGATAATCACCTTCAAAAGTATGTGGTGACACACAAAACATCAACAGCATACCCCCCCAAACAAATGTCCAAGATGAGGTTTCAAATCATGAGTTTAAACATATTTTGAAGAAAACCATATAGCCAAATAGGAAGGATTAGAGCAAGATCTTGGATTATGTGATGTGGGATTATAGGACAACATATAATAAACCCATTGTTATGTCCACATTTGGGATTGTTTTTGGTAAATCATGTCATCTCCCAGTGGATGATGAGCATTGGGCATATTGGGCTATAAAGAAATGAAACATGGATTTGGCACAAGATGAAATTAAAAGGAAGCTACACATTCAAGAGCTTGAAAGATATTTGATTGTCATCACATTACAACTCAAGGATCTACAAAAAATATCAAAAGCATCTCATGGTCAAATGATCCAAAAAAAAGAGTTTTATTTGGGAGAAAAATTCCTTATCTACAGTTCATGACTGAATCTGATTCCAAGTATGTTGCATTCGAGATGGTCAGGTTCTTATGTTATGTCTAATTTTTTTCCGTATGGTGCATTGGAGGTCACACAAGAGGACACTGGAAGGAGCTTTATAGTCAATGGGAAACATTTGTATTAATACATTTATGGAATCCCTACCGATGCAATTTGTTTCATCACACTGCATAACCCAATCATTAATTGGGAATAGTAGGCTTTTTTAGCCCTTTCACTTTTATATTAGTTATCCTATTAAAAATTCTAAATTTCATTTGCATATATCATATCATGGGTTAACATTGAGGATAATGAAACATTTTAAGTGTGGGGGAGGGGACAACATTTTGGGGTAGCTATTTAGGATTTCTTTTCATTTGTGTATTTTTGGTGTGTTTCTTGTTAGGTTTTATATTAAATTTTCAAAAATAAAACCAAAATAAAAAAATAACAATAAAAAAACATATCATGTGACATGCTCATTTTCATGTGGGACATATTGAAAAATGCATGTTTTCAAAATTTATTTGTAGCATGATAAGAATTATAAAGCTTTCATTATCAAGGGTTGATTTTTATAAAAATGGAATTCATCGATGATATGATTGGTTGTTTCAGTATGAAACCTTTTAGATTTTGACATTGTTCTTTGTGATATTTTTCATGGTATATTGTGTCATTAATTTATGTACAGAAACTTTCACTCAACCATGAATTATGAAATTTTTCCTACTTAATTGAAGGTATAGTTAATTTAGGTAAAAAATCATCTCATATCATTGTTTGATCTATACTTTCATTTCTCTTCCAATCAATTTAATTACTATACAAAATTGATCAATATGTGTGTACATGTTATCTGACTATTGTACACCATCAAAAACAAAAACTATAAAATCAAAACAAATTCAAAACAAAAAAATTATGGGTTGTGTAATGGGAAGTTCAAAACCCACTTTTTCTTGACCTATGATCTTTTTACAACTATTACAATTAGTTTCATGATGAGATCAAACAAGGGTTGAGAGATGAGTGTGATATTTTTTCCAAGTGAAACATAAAAAAAACAAAAATAATAAATTAGTGGAGTGATGAAATGTACAACACATGGGGATATCTAGGTTGGGAGCTTATGGTTTGAATTTAGGGAATTCTTAAGTGAGTGGGTGTGGAAATTTGATTGAAAAATAATTTATAATAGGTTTATTGAATTAAACCATGTAATAATAAATGTTTTAATTTACCTGAATATACTGAATAAATGGTGGAGATATGAACTTGAAATGGTTGGCACACACACACATGGGGAATTAATGGCATAGTAGACCCATAACTTGTTTATCTATAATTAGTGTCATTAATCTCACTGGATTTCATTTTGATACAGTTTATGAGACAATTATTTTTAAATTTATTGATATTTACTCTTTATGGTATTCTTAATTTTACTATATTTCCACTATGGATTGAGGAATATGAACATGCATATCTTGTCACAAATTTTTAGAACAAATGATATGTGACTTTTCTCAGAGTTAAAAAGGTTAGGTGTGGGGGAGTTTATAAATCACAATAATATTTACAAATTCAATGATAATTAATGATATAATTTCCTTATATTTTGTTAAAAATGTTTACTTATAAAATATTTGGGATTAGGTCATTCATTTGAAAATTTGATGAAAATTACAGTTTCTCCCTTTAAACTTTATTGTAGTATTTCAGCCATAAATATTTTTATGTTTATTATTTGAACTTAAAAACTGGTAAATATATTCCTTACTTAATGGGATACAACTTTCATTCAGTCCAACTAAGCTAAATCTCCCATTATTTAGAGTAAATGGGAAATAAATTAAACATTGTGTTGGACTTACCAGCTTTGAATTCACTTCAATATTTGGGCCATGCCTTCTTTATCCATGCTTGTATTGGGCCAAAATTTTGAGATAAGATCTTGGAAAAAATTTATCATAAATCATCCTTCATGAAGGATATCTGGTTCACTCGTTTTGAAGGTTAAATAGGCATTGAAATTTAGAATAAAATATTTGGCCGAATTTCCTCATTCACACTTGAAACCACTTGTAACCTAGCCTCCCCTCCACTCTATAAATGTGTTTTTTTATCATTTGAAGGTATTTGGAAGTGAATTATGAGGTTTATGGAATAGGATAAGTGGTTCCACTCCAATTATACAATGATTTCAACAAGTTTATCTCTTAAATCAAGTATCCCTTTTTTTAAGCCTTCTTCTTCTTCACGTTGTAATATTTTTGTTTGTGTAATAAACTTCTTAGTTCCTTTTATATTTATCATATTTTATTATTTTTAATTGTGTTTTATTCTTTTTTAATCTTCCTATTTGGGCTAGAAATAAAGAGTAGAAACTTTTTTTGGTTATACCCTTTCAACAACCATTTTCAAATGAAAAACGTTTCTACGATGACTACACCACCCATGGAAGAGTAATTATTCTTAGTAATCATTCTAACTCTAACCAAATTCACTTAATTATTTTGAATCAATGAGATACTATAATTCAAATATTAAGATATATGAATTTTTTTAATTAAAATAAACTAATAAATAAATTTAATAATTCATGGAAAAACATACGAGGCTGAGTAATGTGTGAATTGTGAGAGTGTTATCTTCATTGATAAAATGAAACCACACAGAATAAATTTGTAGAGTTCAAATACAATCCATAAACTCAATTCATCCTCATTTACAGAGTGGGTATGTTCCATAATTAACCAATAACCATCATATATCCTTAGAACATCAATCAAATAAGGGTGTTACGATTTCAAATTCTGAAGCTATTCTAGGGTTTATTTTATTTCATATTTTTGGTTTAGTTAATTCTCATAGGGTTCGAGGGTCAAAAAATTTGGGGATCATAATTAAGTTTATTTTAATTTAAATTATAATGATTAATAATTAAGTGAATAGGTGGTGTAATATCATTTATTCTTTTTAAAATAGTTTTCTAAAAACACATCTTTTCGTTGTGTTTTATTAATCAAATTTCATTTCAAAAACAAAAAGAAAAAATACAATCTTCCTCCAGTAAACTTGTTATTATTATTTTATAAACACAACCCCCCCCCATACTTATAAGTTTATTTCTTACCTTTTATTTTATTTTCAAAATAACTATAATAAGTTTCTAAATTACTTCCTCCTTTGAGAGACGACCTTCTTCATCCACTCTACTACACCAAAGTACCCAAAAATCACACTTCATTTGAGAGCACCCACAACAACACCCATTCAGTTGGTTGTGGATTTACCCCATTGATATGATATAAATTTTAGGATATAATTGCAGTTTAGTTACTCTCTAATATTGATATATACTTACCATAAGAAACCATATGATCTTTGGGATTTGAGGATTTAGATTCATGGTCTCATATAGAAGGGTTTCATTCGGCCTAGTGTGTCATTGTGGGGTGCTCTGGCATTTTTTTCTAAGAAGGTGGATGGTGGTATATAGTTTTTTATAGAGTACCTATGGTTTAATCAACTGGTGATCAATAACTATAAATATATGACCCTAGTATCCCATTATAATTGAAAACTTAAAACACAATATAGCATTTTCTTTGAGAATTCCAGTATTCCATGTCCCTGCAAACCAATCATAATAAACATCTTGTCGTCATAGGGAAAGGAAACAAAAGAAATATATGATCTCTAATGCTCAGTAATTGAATGCATATAGCGAAATATTTCATGAATAAAAAAGGAATAATCAATATGTAAAGGTAAATAACTAGAAAAACAAGCCATTTAATCAATAACTTGAGCATGATGAATAATATGGTAGTGATAAATGACAATAAAATAATTCCATATAAATAATCACATGGGTTTTAAACTTATCCAAGTATATTCTAAATAATCTAATAATCACATATAACAAAAATAATTAATCTCATAATTAAGGGAATCATAATTATGGACATCAAAACCATACTATCAAGGCCATGTTCTAATACATCCTACATAAATGGGTAAGGACTTGGTCAAATACCCAAGATAGTTTGTCTCATGACACCTATCGATGTATCATGGTTCTATAGTGGTCCAGACCTATAACTTACAAAGTCCAGTGCATTCCTCATATGAGTGGGGAGAAAAATAATTAATAAAAACATTCATATTGAAAAACTATCATATGAAATGTTAATAATAAACCCAATCATTAAATATAATCATAAACCAACTAGGGTAATATGGTGAATGGTATCGAAATAGTAAAATACCACTCAAACCGATCATAAACCATCAATATAAATAATAAGGATGGTATCATTATAATATATTTCTAATAAATCATAAGTAAAATTTTGGTTTTATCATTTATTATTAGAAATACCATAAAAATTCCATTAAAAACGATATTGAGGAAAATATACTTTTCAATTTAAAAATAACTATTTAAAAACTAGAAATTTCTAGAATATTAGGAAAAATATTTCTTTGAAATGAACCTCATAAACATGTATATTATGATTTAAAATAATGATTTAGGATAATTCTATACATTTTATATAAATTAAAAAACATTCTTTTGATACTATAATAAAAAAACTAAAAAGTTCCTCGTTCAAAAAATGATAAGAAGATTCATTTCAAACCATTTCGTAAAAATTCAAAAATGGATAAAAATTTATTTAATAAATCATTTTTATAAATTTAAAAATATTTTTTAAAATATTTATAGAAAACATGTATATGGGAGAAAAAAGGATTTTTGATCGTAGAGAGAAATGAAGTTAGTTTTTATTGAAAATATTTTTTCAATAATTTTAAGTACCAAAGAGATTAAATTGGTTATTATTCTTGAAAACGTAATTAATAACTATATTATAATAAAATAATTTGGTTTTAAGATAGAAATATCAAAAAATTCCCCCAGGGTATGCTTATACATAAACAATATCAAACAATGATGAGATTATTAAATAAACCCTTGCTACTTTTATAACTTTTGAAACGTAATCCCTAGGAAATAAATAAACACAAAATGAAAATTTAAATACCATTAAGATAAATATATTCATAATATAACATACCAATTTTTTGGTATATACACCACCCAAAGTAAATAAGTGGTCTATATGGCATACGTCTCACAGAAGTAAAAGTGATATGAGAAACTCTTTCCTTGGGTCTGATTTCCTTCATACATGTCCATAAATACTATAATAAATATATATTTATTATAAATATATTAAAAACCATAATAATACATTTCCTACCATATATTATTTAATTATATTCTTTTATGACCCATTTATTTCAAATTCTTTCTTAAAATCACTATTTCATGTGACAAATGCTTCGTTTTTCATGTTTGTTTTGGTTTGGTTGTTTTGGTACATTTACTTTTATCATAGTTAAATCATCTAAATAGTGTTAATGATGATTTATATATCATATATAATCATTATAAGTATTTATACTAGTCAATAAAGGTAATATATGTGAAAATGAGCCACACCATTCATGGAGACGGTAGGACGTACATACGTATGAACGCTGTTTCAATTTTTCTAACAGATGGAACGTAAAAAAGGTAAATAATGTTTAGCCTTTATAGAACCATTATTATATCAAATATATAATTTATATTCATTAAATATATCTTTATTACCATCCATGTTAAAATAAATTGAAAAACATTAGATATCATTGTGTGAATGTGGTAGTCTGCATGTACGTATGAGCCATGCTATTATTTTCCAAAATATTATATAATAAGATGTTATATGTGATATTATAATTCAAAAATTATATTTATTTCATAAATATCATATAGATATTTTAAATTTATCATTATGTTTATCCATGATAGGTGTTGATGGAAAACAAATTACATCGGTTCATGAGGCGGTACACCATCGTACACACAATCGACGGTTTCGTTTCCCATTTGATGGAATATGATATGGATATAGGTTATAATATTAACATAAAAACATATAATTACATATTATATAATTTTTTTATTATTTTATCATATTTTCAGAAGATTTTATAGAGTTATAAGAATAAGTAAAAAAGAGAATTCATGGTTAAGAACTTTACCACTTCTTCAGAGAGCCACTCTAGGTTTATACCTAAGTCATTCCTAGATTATATTTATGAACAAAAAAAAAAGATTTTTTATGTATGTACATATTTTAAGAAGATATTTGGTTGGAAGGTTTCGAAAAAAAACATTTGGGAGTGTGAATAAGAGAGGATAGGGGGTGGCATTTTATAAGTGGGGGAGGGGACACACTTGAAATTTTTTAAAAGAAAAACTGATACCCACATTTTTCACTTGAAAAAAGTCTCAAAAATGAATCCTTATCAACCCATGGATGATATAAGATCTAAATAATTCCATAAAATATAAATTTTATGTGATTATAGGTCATTTTAACCATTATTTTGTTAGTTTAACCCTCAGTAAACTTGTTTTATTTTTCACCGCGATAACTAATTTTTACTATTTTTACAATTAATTTCACCAAAATTTAATTTGACCATATTATGTAATATTAAATTTTCTTATTCAAAATATGGAATCTATATTTTTAAATTACATTAACAAATTTAAAAAAAATAATTTAAAATTAAACCCATAGACGAGGGGGAAAAGCGGTTTTCCAAGGAGAAAACTCTCCTAAGTATAGAAAGATTTAATATATAAAATCCAAATGAATTTTATTCCAATGACTTTAATTGTATTTATTATAATATAATTGAACTAATTTTACTTTTAAAAAAAATTAAATCCAAATTTATCATTTAAATTCCTTAAATGAAAAGATAGTTTTCAATAAAAAACAATACTTCCACTATTAATCGAAAAATTAATCTATTCAAAAATTTCTTGAAAATTCAGTTTAAGATAATTTTGAAATTATTATTTAAAAAATTATGTTTTTTTCCAATAAATTTTCTATAAGTGGTGAAAATTAAATTTAACATAAGTTCAAAAAATGGGATGTAATCATTTTCTTAAAGAAATATAGTTTTTTAGAAAAACATTACTTTTCATTTCAAATGATTTTTATTTTATTTATAATCAATAAATAACCACTGAATTTATTTTATAAATTTTTAAAATATATAATTTTTCTAATTTATTTATTCCTATTCATACCCTCCAATTTAATCTCTATGTTATAATAATATACTATAATACAGTTCATTTAGAATCTAGGTTGTGTGTATCGCAAGCTATTGAAGAGATTAAATTTAAAGAAATTTATTTAGGACTACATTTAAGATCAGTGTTTCATGTCACATACATTGTCAAACACAATTTTATTCTTTTAAAATCTTGTGGTATTACATTCAAACCCCTTAAATAAATTGCACCCTTACAATTCTATTTTGGCTGTCATAAGTATAACCTTTTTTGAAACCCCATATCATAAAAAAGGTTAATAAAAATCCCTCTTGATAAGATATAAAGGGAAGTATGAAGTTTATCTAAAATAACACATTACTAGGTTTCCAAGTAGGAAAATATTAGTGGGAATTGAAAATATGAGCATGTAAGAAAAGCATAAATAATTATGGACAGTGATTAAGATCATTGATCAAAAGTGAATGATCAAGATAAAGTTAATTACCACAAATCCATAAATATGTGATGAGTAAAAATAACATCAGTTCATAAAAATGAAGTTACTAGGATAAATTTTTTTCAATCTCTTTTTCCTAGAGTTGGGGAATTCATTTACCATCTAGACTAAGAATATAAGGAAATTTTTGTAATAAGTATAATTTCATCCTTTAATCAATTTCAACCAAAATATCATATTTTTTTCCAAATGATGAGTATTAAAGATGAATTTTTCATCACTGAAGCACTAAAATTAACTTTTAACAGATCATAAAATCTATCAAATAGTGAAAATTATTTCTCTGTATCCCAAAATTTTTACCAAAAACAAAATTTTTAGCACGCATAATACAAAATAATTAATTAATATATAAATATCAATAGTAACACCCAAAATTAAACTTAATACATTCCATAAGTATCTATCAGTAAAATCATTTATATAAAAACAATTTCATAATAACCAGTACACCACGTAGGTCAGTCGTAGGTGTTGCACCCTTATCACCCTTCAGTTGTGGGTTCAATCCCCACGACCTTTCTAGATACAATAAGTTTTCACCCAACATGTGGGTTGTATTTTTCTAAAACCATATTAATTTAATTTTTATAATATTCCCAAAAATATGATGAGTATCCTCAAAAATAAATTTGGACATCAAGTCATTTTTTAACCACAATGTCATTCTATATGTATTTTTTCCCATGAAATCAAATTAAATTAATTTACTATTATTTACTTTATATAAATGGTCATATTAACCCAAAAGGTTATCAATGAATTTAATATTATACCCACAAAATGTAAATTCCTTTTTCCTTAAATAACTTTTACACTAAAACATATACTAAACCAATGGATTGTATTTCCATAAAAGTATCCCAAAATATCCTTAATCTTGATAAACTCCCATCACTTAAAACCTAAAAAAGGGTATTTATGACATTAAACTTATAACCTACCCTAAACTCATATTTTTATGATAGTATCCATAAATATTGTGTTAATCTTACATAAATAGATATATAATTCCAAAATTAACATATTATTTTGATGTTTTAGCAATATTTTCACCAAAATACAATTTGTAAAACACTTATATAACCAAATAATTTAATCCAAATCCATAAGAAATTTAATCATTACACTTTGGATATATTAATAGAATATGTTTGACCTTGGTCCCTTTTCTTTTGATAAGTTATATTCTATTTAAGGTTGGTAAAAAAAATTTATAATTCCATATCTTCTTACAATTGAAACACTAAATATTAGAGGCTTCTTTCTTACCCTTACATTCACACACTTGATGTCATTTCTCCCCAAACTTGAAGCAAACTCCAATTACATTTAATTAAGTACTAGGGTGTTTCATTACACAATTATCACATGTGGTAAAATCCTTTTTCCCTTTTTCCCCTTATCTATTTTTTTTTACCATCCTTTTCTTCTCTTACTTCCCTTCGAATCCATAAGAATTGGAGAATTATTTCTCTATATTGATAGCACATAATGATATGTCCTTGTACGATGAGAAATTTTTGGAGACTAGCTCCCTTGGAATTATTGGCTTAATCCCATCAAACAATGGTCAATCTTACTCTTTGGATTACATGCATAGTTCACAATATGGATTTCTAACCTTGTAAAGTTGGATTCATACTTAGTAACATTTTCATATTCCTTTTTTCAAAGACTTTGGAATTGTCTCTTCATATACACTCATTGTTCGCGAGGAATATATTTTTCCAAGAAGAGTACCATAAAATCTTTTCACTCCGTGCTCTTTATTTCATCCTCGTCATTAGTGTTTTTAATTAATGGCCACCATTTATCTTAATCCTTGATGATAAACTACTATGAAAACCTTTTCCCTTTAAATAAATCTCAAAGTTAGAAATATATTCTCTAAGAAACTTATTCATTGATCATCTACAAATTGATTTTGAAGTCCCATGAAATTATAGAGATTCTTGACACATGAACTGGTCTAAAATTGTTGCACCAAGTGATGGATCAGTAGGTTGATCGATATGGGAAAGGTTATTACTCATAACCTTGGTCTTATTACCTAGTATGGTTATAATTTGATCAGTTCAAGCTTCATATCTTACTCTAGCTTCATTATCTTTCCCATGAGGGAAATACCTACATGAATTACATCTATTGATATGGTTCACATTCCTTCTGCTAGGTTCCATTTATAAATAATATAATACACTTGATTAGATTATAGCATTATAAAACATAATTTATAATCCAAAAATTAGTAAAATACTTAACATAAATTGAAAATTTATGCATAGATAATATTATAATCATAACCTGGATTCTTTGGTAATTTTGTAAAATCATAAAAATATTTTACAACAATTCATAATGTTTTGTAAATAAAATGTTAATTATCCCAAGAATATCCCAAATGAGTGTCAAACTAGGTGAATATAAGTCCCACCATTATACACCAACTAAAGATCGAGTCAAAGGCTAATGTTCCCTTTTGGAGTTATTACACTGAGGTATAACTATTCTAGAACCATGTCTACTTGTATTATCCAGAAACATATGTATTTCTAGGAAAAAGCCGCATAATCACTTCCCCACAAAAAATGTGGGATGTTCTTTTATACTTATCCTCAAATCCTATCACAGGTTTATTTTCCCTAATTTATATTTTTCTAAATAAATTTCCCAAGGTTTCTTCTAAAATTCATCTTATACTGATTGTAAAGTCCCAAACCCGAGTATTCCAACATCAATGGTTACTTTATTACATTAGAATAAGATGCAAGTAATCACGTCCAAAAGGACTAAATAATTTAGTAGTATTGGTATAATAGATACATACTTGAAACTAACATTAAATTTGAAAACTTGAAATAAAAAATAATATTTTATTTGAGAACACCATTATTACTTTTATAATATCCCTAAATATAAATCATAATACACATCTTGGAAACATGGGGAAAGAAAACATAAGAAATGGGTGAGATCCCATACTTAGTAAGGAAATGAGTAGAGTAGAATCTATCATGATTAAATAATTCATAGTCAATATGGAATGTTAAATAACAAGAAACACATTCCATTTAATAAATAACTTGAGCATGATGAATAATATGGTGGGAATAAATGATCATCAAATAATTCCATATAGATAATCCCATGAGCTTGAAACTTATCTATGGATATTCTAAATACTCAGATAATAATATTGAACATCAATAATTAATCTCATAATGAGGGAATTCATAATTCTAGACACCATAATTTTACCATAAATACCTCATGCTAGTATATCTTACATAAATGGGTAAGTCCCTAGCCAAATAACAAACCTAGTTTGTCTCTTCATACCGAATGATGCATCAATAGGATATATCATGCCCTGTCATCAGCTAATATGTCTAATTTATTCCTTATATGAAAGGGGTGAAACATAATCAATGTAAACACTCATATTAAAAACCTATCATATGGAATGTTAATAATTTCCCCAATCAATAAACATAATTACAAACCATTTGGATAAAAATGGAGAATGGTATCAAAATAATAATACCCTTTTCAAACTGATCATAAACCATCTAGAGAAATAATAAATACAGTATCATTACAACACATTCCCAATAGAGAATAAGTAAAATTAGGGTTTTTTAATTTATCAACATAAATACTATAAAATTCCATTCAAAAAATTCTTGAGTAAAATATCCTTTCCACTTTAAAATTCACTTTTAAAAACTAAAAATTTATAAAATATTAGGAAAATGTTTTATTTAAAATAAAACTTAAAAATTTTTAAATTAATCTTTAAAATAATGATGGTAGGTAATATCTTACATGTCTTGTAAGTTTAAAAAATATTATTTTTATGCTATTATAAAAAGGTTTAAAAGTACCTCATTTTGAAAATGTTAAGAATATTCCTTTTAATAATTTTGTACAAAGTAAAACATGGGTAAAAATATCTTTAATAAATCATTTATATAATGTTAAAAATATTTTTGAAAATATTTTTAGAAAACATGGATAATGGAGAAAAAATATTTTCGACCGAAGAGAGAAAAAAAGTAAGCTTTTCTAGAAAACATTTTCAAAAAAAATTTAAGTATAAAAGAGTGAAAAATTGTATTATTACTTTAAAACATAATTAATAACCATATTATAATAAATATATATTATTTAATATAGAAATATATAACAATTACCCTAAGGTAGTCTTAAACATAAACAATCTCGTTTAATGATGACATTGTGATATAAACTCTTACCACTTTGTTAACTTTTGAATCGTAAGCCCCATGAATTAAATAACTTCAAATGAAACTTTAAATACCATTAAGATAAAGATATTTATGATATAACATATAAAATGGTCAGTATATACACCACAATAAAGAAATAAATTGTGAATATGGCATACGTCTCATGGAAGTAAATGTGAGACAATAAACTATTACCTGAGGTATGATTTCCTTCATACATAATCATAATTCCTTTATAATAAATATATATTTGTTAAAAATATATTAAAATCACATAATAATACATTTTATAGAATATATTATTTACTTATAGTCTTTTTTGACCCTTTTATTAACAATTCTTTGTTAAAATCACAGTTTAGGGTGATAATTGCTCTGTTTTTCATATATGTTTTGATTTGGTGGTTTTAATAATTTTACACTGATCATGGTTAAATAATTTAAATAGTGATAAAAATTATCTAAATATAATATATAATCATTATATAATTATTTATAATAGTCTAAAAAAGTTATATATGGGGAAATGAGTTACACAATTCCTGGAGACGATAGGTCGTACATACATATTAATGTTGTTTCTATTATTCTAATAGATGAAATTTAAAAAATTGAAATAATGTTTTTCATTTATAGAAACATTATTATATAAAATATTTCATTTATATTGAATAAATATATCCTTATTATCATCCATGTCAAAATAAAATGAAAAACATTTCACATCTTATGTGGAGGCGGTAGTCCACATGTACGCACGAGCGTTGTAATTATTTTCAAATGGATTGAAAGGTAAGAAATTATATGTGATATTATAATTATAAAATTATATTATTTTCATAAATATCATATAAATATTTTTAAACACATCTTCTTACTTAGTCGTGAGAGTCATTGATTGAAAACGAATTACATTGGTTCGCTAGGTGGTAGTTCGTTGTACACATTATCGACTATTTCATTTACCATTTGATGGAAGATGATATGTATATAGGTTATTAAATTAAAATAATAACATATAATCATATAGGATATATTTTTGTTATTATTTTACCAAGGTTTTATAATATTTTATATATTTAAAATAATAATTAAAATGAAAATGCATGGTTAGGAACTTTACCTCCTCTTTAGATAGCCTCTTTTTGTTTATACCTATGGCCTTCCTAGATTGTATTTATGATCAAAAAAAGGCCTCTATGACATGGTGAATAGTTTAATTAAGATAATTGGCCATTTATTTTCCAAACCAAAATTATTTGGGAATGTGAAGATTAGGGGATATGGGTGTCCTTGTATAAGTGGGGGTGAGGTCACACATGGAATTTTGAAAAGAAAAAGTAATTCCCATGTTTTTCACTTTCCAAAAGCCTCCAAAATGAATTATTATAGGAACATGGATGAGATAAGGTATAAATATTTATATAAATCAGAAATTTTATAATTTTATAGGTCATTGTTACCCTTATATTGTAATTTTAATCCCCAGAAAACTCGTTTTAACCTTAACCACGGTAATTAATTTTTACTATTTTTACTATTCATTTTGACAAAAAATTAAGTTTAACTTATAATATAATATTAATTATTTTTATTAAAAATATTTAATACATTTTAAAAATTACATTCACATAATTGTAAAAATTTAATTTAAAATTGAACCCGGAAACGTGGTTTTCCAAAGAGAAAATTCTCCTAACTATAGAAATTTTCAATATCAAAAATCAAAATTAATTTGATTACAAAGAAATAAATTATATTTATTTTAATATAATTTATATAATTATACTTTCTAAAAAATTATATATCAAAATTAAACTTTTAATTAATTTAAACAAAAAGGTAGTTTTCAATAAAAACTAGTATTTTCATTATTCATTGGAAAAGTTATATTTTTGGAAAATTTTAAAATTTTCTCTCTATGATAATTTTGACATGATGATTTAAAAAATTAATTTTATTTTTTCAAAAAAATTTCCTGCTTTTATTAAAAATTAAATTTAACATAATTATTAAAAATACGATAAATTCATTTTTTAGAAAAGTACAGTTTTTCAAAAAAAACATTTCCTTTTCATTAAATGAATTTTATTTTGTTTATAATCAATAAATAACCATTGAAATTATTTTGTACATGTGTAAACCATATAATTTTTATAATTTATTTATTTCTATTCATAACCATCAATTTAACAGCTAGGTTGTAAAGGTATACCATATTACTGTTTATTTAGACTCAGGGTTGCATATATCACAAGCTATCAAAGAGATTAAATTTAAATAAATATATTTCATGAGCTATTTAAGCTCGGTGTTTCATGTCACATAAAATATGGAACATAATTTTCTTCTTTTAAAATCATGGTGTTTTATAAGAATGGTTACCCTCTTCCGAGTATTAGTTATCTATTCTACTATTTGAAGGGAGCCAACAAGTTTTCAAGGATTTCTATATGATTTTGATATCACTATGGTTAGGTAGGAGGATATCCCAATGATTTATTCTAGTTGTCATTATGGGAAAATCAAGTTATTTTTCATGTCATCTAGTGTAACAAAATTCTTGGATGTGTTCATGGGAATCATGAAATTTATGTTCTATGAGTTCCTTGATTATTTTGTGGTTGTGTTCATCGATGAAATAATAGTATACTCAGGGTAAGAGTAGAATTATGAGACACTAGTAGAATACTAACCTATACCAACGGTTCCAAACCGTTGGTATAGGCCTCCAAACCGTTGGTATAGCCTATACCAACGGTTTGGAGAACCGTTGCGAAGTAAGTCGTTGGGATAGGTCTATACCAACGGTTTTGGGAAAACCGTTGGTATAGACCTATCCCAATGGTTTTCAAAACCGTTGGTATAAGTAATATGAAAATCTATTCCAACGGTTATAAAACCGTTGGTATATGTATTTCAAAAAAAACATGTGGTGGGATTTGATCCCACAACCCCCCGTTTATAATTAAACGCCTTAACCACTAACCTAACATAACTTTTATAAACATAACTTCATAAATATATATATGTATTATCATAATTATTTAAAATTTATATTTATATAATGTTCTCGGGTAGTAGACCTGGAAGAAATCAAAGAATCTATCCCAACGGTTCTCAAAACCGTTGGGATAGAGGGCTGAGTTTTCCCAACGGTTCTCCCAAACCGTTGGAAAAGGGGGGGTCTTTCCCAACGGTTCTCCTAAACCGTTGGGAAAGGGGTGTTTTGAGGGGGTCTTTCCCAACGGTTCTCCCAAACCGTTGGGAAAGGGGTGTTTTGAGGGGGTCTTACCCAACGGTTCTCCCAAACCGTTGGGAAAGGGGGGGTCTTTCCCAACGGTTCTCCCAAACCATTGGGAAAGGGTTGTTCTGAGGGGTTCTTTCCCAACGGTTCTCCCAAACCGTTGGGAAAGGGGTGTTTTGAGGCCCCTTTCCCAACGGTTCTCCCAAACCGTTGGGAAAGACCCCACTTTCCCAACGGTTTGGGAGAACCGTTGGGAAAGGGTGTATATAAGTTTTGGGAAAGATCTGATTTCCAGTAGTGAGAACTTTAGTGTCATTCTACATGTTCTTAGACACTATCAGATTTAGGGTAAGATTTTAAAGTATAACTTTTGGATATAGGAGATGTGATTTTTTACACATGTGGTGCCTTAGTAGGGAGTGGTAGTAGATCCATAAATTATTGATGTGGTTGTTTCTTTGGGTAGCTCCAAAAAAATTAATGGAGGTGAAATGTTCCATTGGTCTTATTTGTTATTATACGATGCTTTTTTCCAATTTATATTGTACTATGGATCCTCTGACATATTTAACTCAAAGGGATCATACTTTTATGTGGATAAACTAGAACTGAGATACTTTAGATCATTCAAAGTAGAAGATGGACAGTTCTCATGTTATACATTTACCTAAGGAAGACATTGTTGATATATCTCATATTTTAACATATTTTATTCTCTAATTCAATGTTATAATCCCACAAATTTTTTATCTTAAGGGTAATTATCATTTTTTAGGTTTTGGAATAATTTTAGCTTAATTATGGAAATAAATTAATTCTATCTTTTTAACTGATTTCTATCATTTTTGTATTTATGCAATAAATTTTTATACACTAATCCAAATTTTAAAATCATTTTTTTTAGTATTTAAAGTTTATTAAGATAATTTCAATCAAATAGTCCAACTACTAAATCCAAAAATATTATTTCCAAATGAAGTTAACAAGTAGGTTCTCAAAATATGGGTATATATTTAATGAATTTTGAAGATGAGATCATATCTCAAAAATTACTAGACCAAATGAATTCATCCCCATATAATAGAAATAAGTTATAGGAAAACAATAAATATTCATAAGTAATGATTTCACCATAAGAACCAACAATAAAAATGAAATATAAGAAGATAAAAAATGAATAGTTAGTATTCCAAACACCCCTCAAGGTTAGAAGTTTCACAAGTAAACATATAAATATCAAAATGATACATCATCTGAATAAATGACACAATATCCATCAAGAAAAAGAAACTAATAATTCCTATAAAATGTGTGGATCATAGCTCCATCGGTCACTACCATCCTCCAAGGACCCACAAATTAAGAAGATTTCCCACCTCCAATTAGTGATTTCTCGTTTCCTAGACAATAATAACATAATCTAAAAATGATCAAAGGAAATATTAGGATATGATAAAATTATCCCAATAGGATTTCACTAAATTTTCCATAATCAGTTCCATAAAAATTAAACCATTTATTTTTCAATTTAAATAAAATTGTTGCATGCTAAAACATTTTCACATTCTCAGTTAAATAAGATTTAAAATAAAGTTGATGAAAAGCATACCAAAAACATTATTAAATGAACATTCTAATACAACATAATGGAATGAATAAAAATAGTTCTATAATCGCTGGCATAAAATAATCAAATCAAAAAAAAAGCACCATGGTTATATGCTCTCTGGTAAATTAGTTCCTAGATCTAGGATCCTCACACTACTCAGTCAATCATTCATAGATCAAGGTGTGAACATGTCCCTAAGTATCATGAAATCATGATAAAATCAGTTAACATCCCATTGGGGAAATCATATCAAACTTGGTTTATTTAGAGTTCTCATGTTCAGTCTATTACTATGGGGTCAGAGTCCTATCATGCTTCTCCTATTCACCCACTAATAACCTTGAATCATATGTACTTTAAATAAATCGATAAATCATTGGAAAATTATTATTTTCAATTCAATTCATCATTTATAGTTCAAATTACCAATTTCATGTCTCAACATGCCATTTAAATTTCAAAACCAAATCATAGTTTTTTATCAAGTTCATGCATTTTAAAATCATGTTTCCTTAAAATCCATTTTTCTCAAGAATCGTTGTCAAATCACTTCCCATTTCAATCCTTATTTTCTCAAATAAACTTGATATTTTCAAATCCTTTTGAGAGGGGTTTTTTTTTTAAATCTATTCCTTTTGAAACCAAACATAAAATCTACTCAATTCAAGGATATGAATTGAAAATTCAATTCAATTTAAGAAAGAAATCAAGGTTTCTAGTGTAGGGAAACTTTTTAAGGAACCGTATATCTTTAGTCACATGATCAAGTAATCACCCAAAATGAGAACTGCCAATGCAGATTCAAATGTAAGGAAGATAAAATAGGAATCCCAAATAGGGATCAATCACATTTCTCGCAAATCAATCTAAGAGGAAAGGTGTTAAAGGAACCAAAATCCTCTCTAGAGAGCCTCCAAAGTACAAAGTTTTGAATTAGATTTGATTAAGGGGATATTAAAATTTATAGCGGTGGGTTCAATAATTCAATTATAATTTTTAGAGGATTAAAAATATCCTCACACTTACTTGGTTTGTTCATGTAGTAAGAGCTAAGTGTCCAACCTTACTAGGCATCTGGAGAGTATCAGATGGTTAAAAAGCAGTGTTAGTCAAACTATGTGCCAACTGTGTTCTCCCTCTTGATCTATTAGAAAAGGAATGCATGTTTTAGCCAAAAAATTTATAAACCATGCTCTCCCCACTATTCTAGGCCACAAAGTTTTAGGGGAAAGTCACATGGTTTGTTCTAACCATGAACATCCCTCTAAAATTTCATGAAAAGAAACATAGTTTCATAGTAGAACCCACATAGTTTTCCCTAACCATTTTATAACCATTCACAACCCCAAAAACTTTTAAAAATTCCCAAAAGTCACCAAAAACAGCCCAAAAAATATCCATAAAAATGAAGACTAAAAAAGCATTAGAATTATAAGAAAGATGGTAATGGGATGTTGCAATATCCCCACTATAAAATATTTCTTCCCCCAAAAAGACTATCAAAAAGTATCCTTGTCAAATAGATAAGTCCAATTCTCTCTCATCAGTGTATCATGATTCTGAGTATCATGAGAATAAGAACCATGCTGACAAAGCGCTTGAACCAAAGGTATAAAATTTCCATAAAGACCCTTTGTTTCAAAGTCAAAAATATATACTAGATGCTCAGTCACTGATTGATCAAGTTCCACATAAAATTCCTCCCATATCAATACATGATATGGTTTTTATAGATACTTAATGAGTTGTGAAAAATGAAATATGTTATGAATCGACATCAACTAAGGTGTAAAATCTAAATGGTAAGAAGCCATTCCAATCTCCTCAACAACATAGAATAGTCTCACATATCTTAGAGATAATTTTCCCTATTTAAAAATCCTTAGGTAACCCAACCAAGGTGAAACTCTCAAAAACACCTAGTCTCTAATGGAAATCTCTAAAGTGAATTAAATATTATCATTAAATGATTTATACTAGGTCTGAGCCATCACTATTATCTGAAAATTCAACTGAATCTATGTCTTTATCTCTTGGACCAAGCTAGGTCCAACTAGGTATGTTTCACAAACATCTGACTAATACAATAGAGATTTAAATGGAAATCCAAACTATTCCTCAAAGGGTTCATTCCTGAAGGAAAATTGGTAACAGTTGTTATAGAAAAACTCAAAAAGTATTAAGTGGTAATCCCAAACTTCACCAATGTCAAAACACAATCACAAATAATGAGTTTAAGAATATTAATATATCATCATATCTGTACATCCATCTATAGATGATATTTTATGATCAAAATAACCTATGGATATTTTATGATCAAAATAACCTAGGATCTCATCACCTCCTTGAGGCCTCTCTAAAAATGAAAAGTGAAACAGGGCTCCCTATTAGAAACTATAGCATATAGAACTTCATATAATCTGATGATCTCATGAACATACAAACTTCACAAGGACTCAAACTTGATCACATCAATAATAGAGAAAAATTGAGATGATTTTGTTATACAATCAATCATTACCTATATCAAATTATTCCCTCAAGGGGTATGCGACAACCCAACCACAAATTCCATCAAAATATAACCACACTTCCAAGTCAGAATAGAAAAGGGTTGAAGAAAACTTGAATCTTTCTAGTTCTCAGTTGTGACATACTAAAGGGTATAATAATGAGAAACAATATCAGTGATATCATATCTCATACCTAGCCACAAAAATCATCACTTCATGTTATAGAACAAGTTCATGGTACCATGTGGTGCTGCCCATTGGAAATTATGGAAAACCACCATCAAATATTTTCTCACAGGAAAAGGTACAATATACCAGATTTAGAAGAATAAGATACCCTCATATAATAATGACCACTCACATATAGTCTCTCAATTGTAAAGAGAGTCTCTAATGGAATAGAGCTCATCATTGATCTTCTTCTCCTAAAGAATCATCTCAATAAGAGAGGATATCGATTGTATGATTTCTCGAATAATATCGGCATCATCCTCCTAAACTCATAAATGCGTACGAGTAAAGAGAACTATCAAATTACACTCTTCTAATGGTTCTTACACGGTCTATGTTGAAAGTTTTCTACTCAAGTAATCAACAAAAACATTTATTTTTCTAAGGTTGTAGACAATTTCGAAATTAGAATATTATAGGTACTCCTGTAATATCCTCTAATGGAGATTCAAATATTTTTTAGAGAAGATATAACTCAAGATTTTTTGATCTGAATAAATGATAAACCTTTATCCAAAAAGGTAATACCACCAACTATTAAGATCATGTATCACAACTACAAGTTCAAGCTTATGAGTAGGTTAGTTATTTTCATGTGGACTATATTGTGTGGAACCATAGGCTACCACATGATCTTCATAGATCATAATGCAACATAAACCCAAACCTGATGCATCATAAAATACCACATATCCCCACCTAGACTCAAGAAGGTTCATCATTATGTCCAAAGTCATAAGTATATTTAATTCATCAAAATAATTATAACACATTTAATTCCACAAGAAATTTACTCTTTCCTAAGTGATAGTGGTCAACATAAATACAACTTTGAGAAATATTTAACGAAATAGTGATAATATCCTACTAAAACCAACAAGTTACAGATCTAGAACACATTTTGTGGTTATTCACATGTCATAACAGCCTTAACCTTTTTAGGATCAACAAAAATACCAAGTTTAGATACCACATGTCCTAAGAACTTAACTTCCTGAATCCAAAAATTGCATTTCGATAGCTTGGCATAAAGTCTGTGACCTCACAAAATTTCTAAAATGGATCTCATATGGCATACATGATCTTCCTCTATTTTAGATTAAACCAAGATATCATCCAAAAATACCACCAGGAATGAATCAAGATACTAATGTAATATCATATTCATTAGCACTATAAAAACTTTCAGAGAAAATGTTAGACCAAAAAGAATAACTAGGTAGTTATAAATTCCATACCTACTCAAGAAGGTTGTATTTATGATATTATATTCTTTGATTCTCATTCGGTAATAGCCAGATATAAGATTAATCTTTAAGAACCACTTCTCCCCTCTCAACTGGTGAATAAAATCCCCAATTTGGGTCAATATTTTTTTTTTCCATAACTCAATTTATTTTTTGATATATAATGACAAGGATAAGGGTTCCATCATCTTAATTTTCAAAAAAAATAGGCACCTCCCAAGGTAACACACTTAGGTGAATAAATAATTTATCTAAAAAATCATCCAACTTGTTCTTTAACTCCTTCAAATATGGTGGTTCCATATAGTAAATGGTAATAGAGACAGGTTGAGTACCTAGTACTAAGAAAATAGAAAACTATACCTATCTTACTAGTGTAAATCTAGAAAATTCAGATGAAAACACATCGGGAAACTCAATGATTTCTAGGGGAAGATCACCACTCAAATATTACTTCTTCAAATCAAGAGAAAACATCGATATCAATCTACAAAAATATATAAAAAAAATACCTATATTTACTCAATTTGGGGTCTAATTATCCCTAGAAAATAAGGCACATCCCATTGGGGATAGTAAAGGATACTTGCTGAAGATAACAGTAAATCTATGAAATATAAGAAATTATTCAGGTTAGATTGATATTTAACAAAGCTAAAAATAAATAGGGGAATCAAAGACCCTGCTCTCTCTTCGTTATGGGGGGAATAATCATATCAATCACATAATACATAGGCTCTATAGGAAGATTTAGAATATTCATAGTAAAAGTTTATATAAAAAATGAGATTCACTGGTATCAAATAAAATAGTCATAAAAGATGAACATATTATGATGTTACCTCTCACTATCATTATATCTGCATCAGCTTCCTTTGGGACTCATCCACTGTGTGAAGTAACTTTATTTTGGATACCTACGGCCAGATCCTCTTAGTTATGGAAGAATATGACTACATTTTGGTACCCTTTGGTGTTTATGATCTAATACCACTACATGGGGGAGAAAATCCATGACATAAATTATGTAGGTAGCATGAGTGACTGTATGACCCATAGATATTTGGTTCCTCAGAACAAACTAGCTTTGAATTCCCTAACATACCACAATGAAAGAAAGTCAATGGGATCTTACCTAACAGTTAAGAATGTCTAGATGATTCATTCTATTGTGATCTACCAAGAGATCCATCATAAATTTTCCTTCTTTTAAAGTAATCCAAAAAACTACAATTATGAGTAAAAGAAACTCTCACTAAACCTGACTTACCATCCATGTTGAGATCATCCATCAAAGATTTATCTAGCATAACTGTATAAGAAGTTACCTTCAAAATGAAACCCTAATATAAGATATCATATCGAAGACTAGTCTGAAATCTTCAAACCTTCATATTTGTGTTTGATATCACCTCATAATAAAATTTGAACAATCTCAATAAAGAAATTTTTATATTGATTCATGATTCTATCGCCTTATTAGAGGTTAAGAAAATCCATATACTTCGCGAAAACCATAAATTATAAATAGAAAAGTTCCATGTAAAGATATATACAGTATTTTTACTCCAAGAATTTATGTTTCTTTATTGTAAAAATCAAATCCCACCACCTCCTTATATTCCCTTCAAGCTTAAAGGTTGAACATTTCAACTTAAACGAATATATAGTTTCTATGAACTCAAAAAGATACACAATATTTTTCAACCAACCTCTTGAGGATCATTTGAGCCTTAGAAAGATAGTGGTTTCAATTGAAGAAACTTCTGATAAAGATCTCTAGTTTCATCACTTTCAGGTTCCACTATTGGATTCTAAATGATAATTGGTAAGGCTACCTATCCCAGAGCATAGACTTCACACATCACAATATTAATGAGATTCTGATCAATTGGGGTTCACTTACTAGTGTTCATCGGAAACTCCCTTCTAAGGTATATTCAAACATCTTATTAGGGATATGGTACTACACAACATCAACATTAAAAATAAAAACATCAACAAGGATAATCATATCATTTACTCAATCAAGAGATGCGTGAATATCAATTCTATCAAATAGAATTCAATTTTTGGGGATTTCAAAACATTTAGATAAATTTTGGAAAAGGACTGGAATCATATCAATTATTCCTAAAATTCTATCTTCATAAACACCCATGGTGACTTAAGTCTTTATATGGTGATATTTTTCCAGGAATTCACTCATAACATACCTCTTAAGTCTAGAAAATCCTACCTCCTATCTACCAAGACAACCCAGACAGTATACCAACATTAAGGAAAGACACAATACCACATTTCTACCATTATTTCTAGAACCAAACTAATTAATTTGGTACACTGATACCAAATATGAAATTGACATGACCTAAAGGGTGATTCTAAACCTCACAAGCTAGTGATAATCACCAGGGAATCAGTAAATAGTAAGAGGTAATTATTTCTCCATAAGAACAAACAATCAACATGAAAAAATGAAAGATAAAAAATGAACAGTCATTATCCTAAACACCCCTCAAAGAGAAAACTTCTATAAGAAAATAAATAAATATCAAATTGATACATCATCCAAATAAAATACTCAATATACATCAAGACAAAGAAACCCCAAAATCTTGGTGAAACGGGTGGAACACAGCTCCACCAATCACTTCCATCCCCCAAGGTCCAATAAATCAAACACACACACCACCTCCAAGTGGATATTTCCCTCTTTCTGTAGCTAGAATAACATTATCTAAAATTTTAGAGGGTAAAAGGTAGGGTGTTGGAAAAAATTGACCCGTAGGATTTCCCCAAATGTTCTATAATTAGTTCCATAAAAAATAAACCATTTATATTCAATTTAAATAAAAAGAAGTCATGTTAATAAAATCACATTCTTAGTCAGACAAGATTTCAAATCAATTAGATAAAAATTATATCAAAACTAATCTTAAATTAATATTTAAATAAAATTGAAGGGTATGAATAAAAATAGTTCTATAATCACTTGTAAGAAATAATAAAATAAAAATAAAGCACCACGGTCATATTCCTTGAGGTTATTTAGTTCTTAGATTTAGGATCCTTACACTACTCAGTACATCAATAATGGCCCAAGGTGTTCATGTGTCCCTAAGGATCAGTCTATTTAGATAAAATAAATCAACACTCCATTGGGGAAATCATTTTAAACTTTGTTTAGTTATAATTATCATTGTCAATCCATTGTTAATGGGTTAGAGTACTAGAGTGCTTGTACTATTCAACAAATAACTACCCAGGCACACTTTTGATTTAAATTGATCAACAAATCAAGTTCAAATCATTATTTTCAATTCAATTCATCATTCAGGGTTCAAATTCCCAATTTTAAGTTTCAACATTCCATTTCAATTTCAAAAACAAATCATGGGTTTTCATTAAGTTCATTCCTTTAAAAATAATCTTTCATTCAAGTGAATTTTTTGGAAGAATCATAATAAAATTATTTTACTAAATAACATCTAATTTTCTCAAAAAGTCCCCAATATTTTTAAATCCTTTTGAGAAAGGGTTTAATTTCATAAATACAAGCCTTTTGAAATTAAACATCAAATAAACTCAATTCATTGAGATCAATTTAAAATATATTACAAATTAAGAAGTAAATAAAGGTGTAAATTATAAGGAAAACCATTATGGAATTATATACCTTTAGTCACATGATCTCGAAATAAACTAATATGGAAACTCCTAACAAGTATTTAAAGGCAAGGAAGATAGAAAATAAATATCGTAGAGGGATCAATCTCATATTATTGTACATTGATTTGAGAGGAAAGGGGTTATAAGAGCTAAAATCCTTTCTAGAGAGCCTCCCAAATCCTAAGGGCCGAATAAGGTTTGATTAAGGGGTTGTTATAATTTATAACGGTATGGCTTAGGACTTTAATTATAATTTTCAAGGGAATAAAAATTTCATCACACAGTTTCCCGAGTTAGGATGTACGGATGGTCATAATTGTGTTCCTAACTAGGTTCCCTTAGTGGGCCTCTAGAGAGATTCAAGTAGTTAGTATTCATGGTTAGACACACTCTCTCTTGGGCCACTATACAAGGGGTTCATGGTTTGTCCATACAGTTTGGAAACTTTGTGCCAACTGTGATCTCCACATTATTCTAGGTCGAATGGTTTTAGGGGGAGGTCGAAATGTTTTTTCTAACTATGTTCCTAACTTTATAACCTCATAATAAGGCACATGTTTCCCTAGGACAACCCACATAGTTTTACCAAATTGGATTCCAACGATTCATAGCACTAAAAACATTCTAAATTTCGCAAAATTTCCCAAAACATAGCTAAAACTAGATCCATACAAAGGATATTCAAAAACAATGGTTAGATGTACTTTAAATATAGTAATAGGATGTTACAAGACATTAAATATACATTTGATAAACATTTTAGAATAGAACTTTCCAAGATTCTTCCATTTAATCGGGAAACTATGCATAAACTTTTGAAGGAGAAATTTAGAGTTAAAATTATTCACCCCTCTTGCATAAAAATTTAATCCTCCACTTTCTTTTAAAAGAGTTAAATATTTTCATTATTTAAGGAAGGGGTTTTTTTATAATAGTATTATAAAGTTTTAATATATATTATTCTTATTATTATATAATTATTTATTTTCTATTTTGTTTTTTTCTATTGTGCCCTTCCCAACTCCATGAAAACGAAGAACTAATATCATTTTTTTTTCAAGTGATGGATCAGTTATTACTTTAAGTTTTCTATGGTTGAATGTATTTTTTATCATATTCTAAGAATTTAGTGATAATTAAACTAATTAGGGTGTGATTTTTACCCATTTTCTCTATCATCCATTTTTCCTTCCTTATTCACAAGTATTCATTCCCTATAATATTTAAGTCATACATATTGTGGAATTTGACTTAATTATTGATGTAGAATAGTATTATCCTACATAAATATGTATCAATGTGTGATAATTACAATTAGAATAGGATGGTGTAGTGTGGTAGGAATTTATCACTATATTTAATGGAATAATGCAATTATTTTTCTAAAATAATGATTGCATCACTATGAAGTCCCAAGAATAAAAACTCTTACCTTATTTATTTCATTCTTGCTAATTTCATTCTATATTCATGTTATTTTTTTATTACATTTATATATTTATATATCACTTTTATTTTTATAAACTCCCACTATGTTATTATTTTTCATTTTTAGTATGTTTTATATTATAAAAAGTGATAATAGAGGAATGTTCCAAGGGATTGACCACCTTGTGAGACCGGTCCTAGGGAAAACATCAAGCTGCATTTTTAAGAAAATAAGAAAATATTGACCATAGATTCAATAAAAATCACCATTCATCAATTTTGTTCCAGTTACGTGTAAATCAAACATATTCACTCGCTATTTTTCATAAAAAACAAAAAATTAAAAAACAAAAAAAAATAAAACATTATTACATGTATATTTTTATAGATCAAGATGTATTTTTATTGTTATTTTTCATATGGTTGACCTATTAACCATTTTTATGATTCGATCATGGAAGAAAAGTTAAATATTCAAGTGAAAGAGAATTTTTGAATTTTTGAATAAGTGATAATCCAAATATAGATCTTTTACACTTCCCTGAAGAAAATCAAATCTTTATAGTGGGTCTAGCAACAAAAGAAATATGGAAAATAAGTGAACATGTTTTATATACTTTCATTGTTGATTAACCTAAGGAGGTATTAATGTAACTAATAGAAGAACCATTTTATCATTACTAACCATTGCTAGAAGTGGTCTCGAAATAATACATGTTAGCTGATATACATGTGGGAAATAAAAATAACTTGGATAAGTATTGTTTACATTTTTTGGAACATGAAAAGGTAAGTCATTTTCTCTATTTTATAATGAAAAATAATCACCTATATAAATATTTCTTCCATTAAAAGAAGAAATTACCCAAGTGGTGGAATTTAAAAACAATCTAGAGGAGATTTACTACATACATTCAACTCCCACAACACAACTCCAAGTGGTACTGAGAAATGATGAAGAAATTAAACTCGAGCTAACTTAGGGAGATAATATTTTATTGAACTCATTTCATTATGATTTTATTGAAAATTAATTTAATATTACCTTCTACTTATTTTATTTTTCATATTTGGAGAACTCACGGATTTCCTTGGAGGATGATGAAGAAGATGAATAAGTGACATGTTCTAAGGAGAAAATAGAGGATCTAGCTGAGTTGTACACTGGTTCATATGAGGATGATGGTACATTAATAGGAATAATTGTAGAATCAATTTGTGAGCCTAGACTAGAAAATTATTCACATCTCATCCAAATATTTTCACCATTAGTAGACTCCACTCCTACATCTAAATAAAATAGGGAGAACCCCTTCATACTTCAGCCTCTCCCTTCACATATTTTTTCATTATTCATTCTAATGGATGGGTTGATTCTCTTTTATTTTGGCGGTCTCCATACTCAATTTCTAATCATGGACACCTAAAAAATATTCATATGGTTTTTCATCTGATTGAAAATTCAATTTTTATTTCAGAAGCACTTTTGAGGAAAAAGTGGGAAAACAAAAAGACATCAAAGACTTAAAACACAACCATGCATCCACAGGCCAAGATCATCAAGAAAAAACAATCCAATTCATGAGTAATGAAAATATTCTGCCTAGAAATAAAAACAATATGATTAGCATCCCCCTTCCATAGCAACTCGGCTAGCAGTCTCGTGTAAGGATGCACGGGAACGGTACTGATGGAAAATACCACACCCTCTCAAAATTCCAATTCCAGATATGGGTGATAAAGAGAAAGATTCCTACTCTGAACCACTTCTGAAGTAGTCCCTAGTAAGTAAACTGGAGGTAGGGTCTCATGGACCAAGGCCACTATACCATAAGTGAAAACAAAAAATTAAAACCAACAAAGACCAAAACAACCTTCCCCACATCATAAGAAATCCATGCTACATCCTTCGAAGACTCTAGGGTTTCTTTAATAAAATCATACCAACAAGAAATTAAAACCACATCACTAAAACAAAAGGCACCACCGATTCCTCCACAAAACCACACATCAGGAACAAGCACATCTACATCCAAATCATGTAGATAGAAAACCATCACCATTGCAGCTTCATATTCTCCTTCACTCAGATTTACCAATTTCATGAGGAGTTTCTGAAGTATCTCATCCACGCTTTCGCTGCAACACCGATAACGCAACCAGACCAAAACTAGAATAAACCTTCTCAACCCAACAAAAGCCTCCGCAATTAACACAGTAAGCAAAACTCACATCCAAACTTCAGAATCCATCATGAATAGAAAAACCAGAACCAAAAAATTTGGATTTCCCAAAACATAGTCACTAACAGCATAACAGGATAGGAAAACAAGAAGAAACAAACCAGAACCCCAAAAGTAGCTGTGGGACCTTACCACAACCAGAACTAGATCCCATCGCTCCCTTCACATACTTAACCAAAGACCACCTCGAACCACCATGCATTCTCTCAACCGATACAAAACCACATGCCGACCCACGGCCAGGCGAAGTTGGAACAACAATGGATGATTTCACCACATTTTTAGATAAAACCCTACCCATTGGAGAAAGGGTAGAGCGAGAATAGTCTGAAAATGGTGGGAAGTGTCACGCCAGCTGCATCCACGAAGACAACTTCACCCCTATATCTACCAACATGAGATCTCCAAGGAGCGATGAGGAGGAGATTCGAAGCTGGCCTAAGGTAGAGAGAGGATAGGAAGTGACAGGGAAAACCGAATAATAGATTGCCCCTTACAGGCTCATCCTTTAATGGTTTTTCATCTCAAAGAAGAATCATCCACCATCATATGGGGGTAAAGTGTTGAAACCATCTGAATATGAGCAGTAAAATCCTAGCACCCACTTTGGGGTCCAAACCAAGTATTATCCTTACTCCTTATTTTTCATTTTATTTATTTTATTTTTAATAAAAAATCATTTTTTCATACTTTATTTCAAGTTTAAAGAGATATAAACTAGGATATTGACTCAAGGCTACCACTAAAAAATTAACCTAGGTTATTTATTTATTTTCATTTTGTTTTGTTTCCCTTATCCTTTTAAATCGGTATGAACTAAAATGAAAGGATAGTTTGATCTTAAGTGTGGTGGGATATCAACATGATCATATATAATTATACATATTTTTTTATGTCATAATTTTTTGAGTATTTTTATAATTCTTCATCTGAATCAAATACAATAGGAAATTCAAACCATCTTGATATTTTTTTCACACCACTTGATTTCAATGTATATGGATTAAAATTATTTTTGGATGTGTTTTTATTTCATGATTTTTAATCTTTTAATTTAAAGATGTTTTATTGATTGTGAAACTCATGTGTACTAAAACTATCCAAAATGAATATATTTCCCACACCGTGAGTTTTATAAACCTTTTTCAAATTTTCTATACATTTCTATTTTTCATGAGAGTGTTGAGTCATGTTTTAAGATCAAAAACTTGTGATTATTTCTCTTTATAAGCTTTGGAGTTTTTGAAAAAGAAAATCAAATGATTGAGGTTTTTCTTTGGATAAACACATTTTAATATTAACACCAGCCATTATATATACCCTTGTTTATCCCTTAGAATCCATGAATTTCCATATAGTTTTAAGTAATATTATATGTTTATTTTTTCTTACCTACCTTATTGCATAAATATTTGAATTGTGAGTGTGGGGGAAGTCCCTTTCATGTGTTTTATTTGGGAATCAATTTATTACATGTTAGTGAGGTGTGTGTATCTATTTTGGGTAGGGGAAAGATGGAAATGAGAATGATTCATTATAATAATTTTTTCTTCATTCATATCTTCCATTTCTCTAAAAAATAAAATAGAAATAAAAAGTAAAGGAAAAATAGAAAAATAACATGAAAAATGGAATAGATGTTGATGATAATGAATTATTAATTATGCTTACTTATAGGATTTATCTTTCATTCATTATATTCAATTTTCATCTCATCCCCTATAAAAAAAGACAAAAAAATGAAAAAAATAATAATAATTAGGATGAAATATTTTATTACATTCATTATTTAACTCATGTCTCATACCATTTAAAAAGGGGTTGGGTTGTTTAAAATCTTGTAATAGGAATTAAGTGAGGTATATTTCCTATTATTTCACCTGAATTTCCATTTTATTGTATTTAAGAGTATAATATCCTATTTATACCCTTTTAATTTTTAAATTATTTACCCACCAACCCATAACCACTGAATCATATTTAAAATTTCATCATGACTGAAAAAAAAATATGAATTGTGGTGTGGAGAGATGATAATTTTCAAAAGCCTATGGATATCATTCATGTTCTTGGGAATTATAAAATCTCCATTTAAAAATCTTGGGAGATAGAGTAATAATTTTCTAGAGAGGTTTTTGTCGCACGCAAATGGGGATTAATATAAGATTAAAATAAATTTTATGATCATATTTTTTAAATATAGAGTATAAATCCATATAGGATACATGATATTTTCTTTTGGTATTTGAATTGTGTGGTGTTTTCATGAATACCTTGGTAATATTTTTTTAACCTTATTATAGATGATTTCTCAGGAGTAAAATATTTAAGTGTGAGGGATAGATGAAGCTCATATTTTCACATATTTTATTCTTTAATTCAATGGTTTAATCCCCCCCTGAATTTTTTATTATATGGGTAACTATAATATTTTTAGGTTTTTGGAATTATCTAATCTAAATTGTGAAAATTAATTAATTCATTATTTTTAAGTAATTTTTATCATTTTCATATTTTTTTATAACTTTTTTTATACTAATAAAAATTGTGAAACTCATTTTTTTAGTATTTTAAGTTTCTTCAGAAACATTTAATTCATCTAATTTAACTTTATAATCCAAAAATATGATTCCCAAATTAATCTCACAAGTGGAGCCTCTAAATTTATGCACATATTTGATGAATATTTAAGATTATATTATATATCCAAAAGTATCAGTCCAAATGAGCTGATATTTTAAATGGAGATATAAAAGAGATTGAGGAAAAGTTTTTATAAATATAGATTCTTGATATTATACCTACATAAAAGACATAAATTCATGTTAAATAGAAGCATTTGAATTAAAATAGTCTTCTGGGATGGAAACTTTTCTCAATTAATTTGGTCATAACTCTAGATACACATCTCCAATAGAGATCATGTTTTTTATGTTGATGTCCAAGATATATAAGAATATATTTTTATAAGAACAATTTATAATATTATAAAATTTATGTGGAAACCACACATTAAATTTTCAAGTGGAAATTTGTATTGAAAATTGTTAACCCCACTTTCCTATAAATGCACACCTCCACTTTAATTTCTAAGAACTATGAATTTTCATTAGATAAGGGAGGATTTTTCAATAAAATATTATAGATTTTTAATATATATTATTATTATTATTCACTCATTATTTATTTTTCACTATTTTGTTCTTCCACTATACTATTATCAACTCTATGAAAATGGAGAACTAACCTCATTTCTTTTTTGAGGAAGGAATATATAAAATCTCACTCCTTTATGAGTTGTGAAATTTAGGAAGAATTTGAATTTTTAATTTATGAAGCATGGGTAATTTTAACTAAAGAGATTTGGATTGGAATTATAAGGTGAGGAACATCTTAAAGATATTCTATTATATTTATCATAGACTAATAAGCATCTTAGGTGATCGGATGAATCTCAAGATCATCTGGTTGGAGTTAGAGTGTTTAGAAGTTTTTTTAACTTGGAAAATGGTTTACTGTTCCTATTTTTGTAAAACATATGTTGCAACATAGTTTTGTGGTAGTTTCCAGTCCTTTTTTATTCATACATGGTTGGTTTTCATATTTAAGGGTTAACTATGTGAATTCCTTGGAAAACCATGCATGGAGGATTTGTATTAGGGCTTGATACACTATTACAGGGAAACCATGAAAAACCTTTAATTTGGATTAAATGGGGTTTTCTGTAATTAGAACATAGCTTGGAAAACTATTTTTCCAAAATAATAAAGGTTTGTGGCTTTGGAAAATTATGGTTTCATGGTTGGTGAATGGTTTGGAATACTATATGGCTAAACCATGAGACTGTCCAAAATTATTTAAAAAGGGGAAAACCCATTTTCCACTCCAAATTTTTATGAACTTTTCCCCTATCTTTCTCCCTTGTGTATGTGAAAACCAGGGTCTTCAACCCCCTTATTTTTTATTCCCCTTAAAAATGAGGCTATTTTAGTGTTTTTGTTCATCATTTTAAGGTATTTGAGTGATAATTCCACTAAATAGTTGTAGAATAATCTCATTATGATGGGGATTTATTATGATGTAGCTATAGGATATACCAATATTAGATTTTCATGTTGTTTTATTCCATTTCAGTGAAGTTATATCACTCAGTGGTTTTTCCTAAGTTTTTTTCCTAAATTAAATTAAATTTTATACTGATCGGGTTTTTATTATTAGGGTTTTTTAATAGTGTGGGGAATACACTTTATACCTTTATCTGGTGGTTGGTCATTGTTTTGATGACATTAGGTTTCCTGAGAAGTGTTTAGTAAATTATTCCTATTAGAATTAATTTTTGAAATTAATCATAATTGTTATAATTAATTTAAATGGATGTATTGGTGTGACTTAGAGACTCATTTGGGTTGGCTATAGCTTTTATACTTGGATGATCTTTGGAGATATATTCCAATATACTTATAAATGAAATAACATTGAATTGAGGTAAGTGGTTCTATTCCATTTCCTGATGGTATTATGCATAGTTTATGTGCCATGGGATATGTGGTCTCACCACCATGGGTAATTAACCTTTTATTTAAATGAATTGATTATTTAAAAATAATATTATCTGAAATGGATAAAGTAACAAGGTCCCCATCACCCCTTATTTACTACCTTAATGCCTCAGTCACTAATAGTTATGGCCTTGATTATAAAATGTATACCCTGAGATGTATGGTTGTTGAGGGGTGTAAATTTTTTCCTGATAATAATTTCCATTATGTTAGGAACCTCAGTAACCTCTATATATATGGTTGTGATGGGTTATATTCATTGACCTTAGTAATCCATGGTGGACCTAAGATATTCCATATAGTCATTGGGATAGTTGATTAGAGAGTGGGGAAATCATTACTCCCCACTATAATGTAATCACTTGGGTGGGTATACCTTGGGTAGATTGCTGATAAGATGGGTAAGTGGACAAACCTCGGATTACCTTGGTAAGTGGGATGGTAATTATGCCATCTCTCTTGAGTAACACTATTGTGACTTATCCTATGAGGCCAATAAGGTCGTGGTATAATTTTGATGATGTTAAGGGATGTTATTTCCTCTGAGTGACATGTGTTAACCCAATAAAATATATATTGGTCAAATAGACCATATATGGTGTTTTTTCCATGTTTTGGCTTTTAGGTAATTTAGTGGTTTCCCTAATGATATGATAACCCAAGCAAGGTTTTGTGTGGGACAGTAGGAATTTTTTACTTTAGGTGTCACCTTAGAAACTAATAGTAGACGGTGTATATTTGAGATGGATTTGGTGATGGTATGGGTTAATCACTTGATATTATGACCTATAATATCATTACAAGTTAGGTAGGTGTATAACCCATGTGTTAAGTAATGATAGGTTCTAGGAAGACAGTTTGTTATGGGTATGTTATTAATAAAAATTTATATTTGTTGTGACTGAGGTTAAAAGGTGGCATACCGTAGGTTGGTTGAGTGTGGTACCTAATTTTGGGGTGAGTTGTAGCCCTCAGGTGCATGCATTCATTTTTATATGTACTTACATGCGATATATGTGTGGTTTGGGTTAGGCACTAGGGTGGATGTGTTCCTTCAAGTAATGATGTCCTGATTCATGTTCTAGGTAGTGTACATGACCTCTTAGGTGCATGATATATGATGGTTCCTAGTTATCTATGGTATGGGGTAGATATAGTTTTAGGCTGATATTTTATTTGGTTGGATGATGGTTTCAAGTGTGTTACATCCCTAATTAGATAATCATTTCAAGGATTGGAATATTTTCCCTGAGTGGATTCCTAAGTTCAAGGTATGGGTATATTTCCCCTGGGTGTCTTATTATGTTATATGGATGGGTATATTTTTCCTGAATGATTAATTATGCTTATAGAAACTCTCATACTGAACAAAGTATGTATATTCAATCCAATGTGTCACATTGGAACCTAAGGATTGATGGTGGTTATTTATTTATGCTTGCATAGTTATTTTATTTATTATGGTCATATCACATTTGGATGCACTATATTTACTAGTTATGTATGGGCCTGGTTGGTGGTTCCCTACTGAGTTATACCCACACCCTACTCAATTATCCATGGAATGTGGGTACCCAAGAATAATTCATTGATTGTAAGTACAGGTTGGTAAAAGGCTATGGGTATTTTGAATAGGTGATATAGCTTAGATGGTTTCAGAGACTAGGATGACGAAGCTCAGGGATGTATATAGAGCTCTATTGCATCCCTATAATTCTATTTATTTGTATATATGATCAGACTAGTGGGAGATAATTTATTATATGATGGCATGACTATGATTCTATACGAATGTATGCTTCTACATTCATTAATTATTTACTTATTTATTGATTATATGTACTTTGTTAGATGTTTATTATTATTAGATAATGTTTGGTTAATCTCCATGTTCTTTCAAACACTAATAAGGGGGTATATTCTTCCATCAGTAACACCTTAGAACCTCACTGCTATTTGGTAGCCTTTATTGTACAACAAGGCATGCCTGAGGTCAAGTAGTGACCACTAGTTTAGAAACCAGTCATGTGATCCGAAGTGGACATATATTAAAAAGTGGTATCAGAGAATTATGTGATTGATGTCAAAAAATTTATTAGAGTGTTTTTATTTTGTATTTCTATTTGGGTAGATGGTTAAAAGGTTATGTAGGGATGTTTTGGGGCATGTGATGGACCTCAAACTCATGCATCACAAACACCTTTATCGATGGGATGTCCAGGTTACCAGCGTATTGGATTTTTATTCTTGGTTTGAATTGTTATAGTTGAGAAATCATTATGATGTGTGTATTATAGATGTTATTATGGTTTTGTATCATAGAATGTTGGAAAGAGGACCGTATTCATGATTCATATTTAGAATGTATAAAACATATGAAATCCATGTTCTAGTGTGTGACTAATATCAATAACAATGAGGGTTCAGCTGTTTAAAGTTTCAAAAATAAATTATATAGATTTATCCTGTATAACATGTTGGTCACATTTTACATAGTGGGACCATAGTTTATTTTATCTAGTGATGGATCGTGTGACAAAGGAATTCTCCTTGACATTAACTATGAAATCCCTCATTATAAGGGATGTATAATTACCCTTAGTGGATTGTTATAGGCATTTTATGCCTTGATACTAGTCCCATAATGAAAATGGGTCTATTTATTTAATGTTTCAACAAAAACCTATATGTTTTTCCCATATTGCTTCTTGGTGGCATTATACTTAACAGAACTATATGGTTATAGTATACTCAACATGAGTCATCATGGGATGATTCCATTATATATATATGTATGAGACTTGATCCTCGAGATGGATAGTATGCTATGTAGTTTCTTAGCAAGGATGGGTGGTTGGGGGGGTTGGTGGTTTGAAATGTGACGTTGGTTATGTATATGTAAGAACCCTAGAGTTTGTGTTTTGGCAGATGAGGTTTGGTGTGATGCTTGAAATGATAAAAATGGATGGTGTCCTATGATTTTTTTCTTATGTGAGATTTGGTTTATGGGATAGGTGGGTGAGCCTAGTTCCTTTAGGATTCATCTTAGGATATTGGTGATTTAGGTGATGTATATGAGGGTAACCTGATAGTGGGGTTAAATGGGTTGTGTGAGTTCCTTAAATATAATAAGAATTTCTATATTCTTCGGGTTTAGATTGATTCAAAATATGTGTAATTAGGTATATGGTATATTCATGTGAAGTCATTTTTGATTTCATGAGATAAATCACTTAAGTTCATTTAAGTATCAAGGTGGATTTTAGAAGGTGGGATTGGTAGGATTCCTAAACTGGGTGATTTAGAGTATGGATCCTAATTATATAGTAACTTTTGACCATAGATAGATGGAACTGTGATGGTTAGAAAATGAGTAGTCACTTTTGGGTTAGTGACGACACCTGGGTGTTTGGTGATTGTGTAGTATTCCCTGACATAAGTGAGATGTTAGTCTTGTTGGAAAACAATATCTATGATGTTTTTTATTAGAAAAGACTGAAATGTTAGTGGATTAAGGTTAGTGGTTAGGAATTAAATCCTATATTTGAAGATTTTTGACTCATTGGATCATGAGTTGGGTTTTGTTATCAAGTGGTATGGGAGCATACACCTATTGGGTTTGAATGAGATTGATATGGTACACCTTGGTTGTGGTTGTTTCCATTAAGTTGTGGATTAGTGAGAGATAGTGTGTGGACCGAGGACTGATGGAATTCATAGAATGATTATGGTATAAATTTCCTAATATCTTTAATAAAATGTAATATGTCCCTAAGAAGTGAGAGGTGAAATTTAAGATGGATCAGGGTGTCGTGGTACGGTCGACCCAAGTGTGTTCCTTGACATGGATTGTCAGGAAGGTGTGTTATTGAAACTTGTTGAGGTTACACTAGGGGATTGGTACATAAGGGAAGTCATATGGTGGGTATTTAAATATGGACTGATAAAGGGTATAACCCTATTTATATATTTAATTCCAGTGGATATCATGGTTGAAGTTCTTGATGAGTAAGGAATGGTTATTGGTTTATGTTTCATATTGATTCTTGGGTGTGAGTGCAGTTGTCATGTCCATTCATTACATGTGGTAATGTATGGATCACAGGTCGTGGAGGTACAACCCTATGTGAGTAGGTATATGGGAATGATTAGACCTTTCATTGGATGGTAGAGGTAGTGTTGGGATACTAGTTTACAGGTGGATCCAATTTTATCTAGTTTCGTGATGAATACCATATTTTGGATTTGGATGTGAGTTTGGAACTAGTCCATGATTTAGCATCAAGTTCATGATTTTTTTCAACATGATATAGGGGAATTTCGTATTAAAGATATGTCAATTCTTAAGGTAAGATCATGAAGGTTAGTTTAAAATTTTAGTGATCAAACTATGGAATTGTACTAAGTGTTTGTTTCAAACTTTTTTGTGGGTGTTAATATTATTGTGTAATGCCTTGAGGAGTTTGAACATCTTGATCAAATAGTGTGATGGTACGTTGGTAGTTCAAATTGATAATTTTAGGATTTGTTCAACCATATAAGGACCAACTAATGTTTCTACATGTGATTGAGTGTGGTAATATGGAAACCTAATTGAGTGCATTTTTAGACCACTATAAATGAATTTTGGTTAGTGGTTATGATGGAGGGGAGAACCATAGATCAAAATCATCCCTATAATGATGGGGAGTACTATAAACTTGGAGGATAATTTATCAATGAAACTATGTTTTCTCAAGATAGAAGGCCTTGGGTAAGCATTGTCTTTGTGATTCAGTGATGGTGGTGAGTGGTATATTGGGTTTGTTTGAATAGTATTCCTTATGTTTAGAGTTTCAAAAGGGAATCACATTTGGTGTTTTGGGATAGAATGAAAAAAATTTATCATGATTAGATGTCTCGTGTAAGTCAGGATTAATGGTTAAAAGAAAATTGAGGCTTCTCAAGGATGATAATTGATATATGGGAGAGGTTATAAAACACATCTCCATTATTAGTTGTTAAATTTCTGAGGAATTTGAATTTTTGATTTCTTCAGAAGGGTTAATTTTGAGAACTGAGATTTGGATTGGTATTATGATATTTGGAAGGTGTTAAATTTATATTTTTGGATATAGATCGAGGCTAAAGAGGTGTCTTGGGTGCTCATGTAGATTTTGAGAGCTTTAAGTTGGGTTTGGATTTTTTTATAATGGGTTTTACCATGGTGCACAGTTTAGTGTGCATAGTTTTGGAATAAACCATGGAGAAACCAAAAGTTTGGGTGTTTCTAGTTATTTTTATTCATTCATGATTGGTTTTCACTATTAACACATGGATAAGGGTTATCCATGTGAATTATAGAATAATTAATCCAAGGTTTATTTGTATAGGGTCTTGTTTCAATGTTTTCATATGGTTATAGAGAAACTATGAAAAACATGAAATTTGGAATTATAAGGGTTTCACTCAGTTGGGAACAGTTTGGAAAACTATGTGGCCAAACCATTTGGGTGCGTGGCCTAAAATAGTGAAGGCTTCATGGTTAGTCCATGGGTTGGAAAATTGTGTGGCCAAACCATGTGGCTTCTATAATTCATTCAAAATGAATAAAATACCATTTCTTCACTTGAATTTTTTTTAAGAACCTCCCCATTATCTTCCTCCCATGTATACATATGGATCAGGGTATCCCTCTCCCTTTTTTTCCTTTTATTTATCTTTGGAATGGAGTGGTTTTTGTTTTATTCTCTGATAATTTGAGGTATTTTAGTTATGATTCCACCAGAGCCTTGTAGAATTATCTTGTTATGATGAGGCTTTCATATGGAATAACTATAGTATGTCTCAATATGAGGTATACATGTTTTTTCATCCCATTTCACAAAAGGTTTTCCATTCAGTGGTTTTCACTAATATTTTATCCTAAATTTAATTTAATTTTCTATTGACCGAGTTCTGATTATTTGGGATTTTTTCTGGAATGGTGTCAGAAGTGCGTCGTAGACCATTGGTGGGTGGTTGGTCACTAATGAGGTCACTCGATGAACTTTTTTGGATATTATTCCTATTAGAATAAATTGAAATTTTAATAATAATTGTTAAAATAAATTTAAATGGATGGTTTGTCCTAAGTTAGGGACTCGTATGGACTGGTGATGTCCATTGGACTTGGATGATCTTTGCTGAGATATGTCAAGTTACTTATAAAGGAAATGAATCTAAATTTAGGTAAGTGGTTTTGATTCATTTCTTTATGGTATTATTCATGGTTTATGTGTCATGTGATATTAAGATTCTCTACTAAGGGAGATTAAAAATTTATTTGAATGAATTTATTTTTTAAAAATAAAATCTCTGTATAGTGACAAAGTTCCAAGGGCCCCTATGGTCCCTTATGAACTAGATTGATGCCTCAACCACCGATGGTCAGGGAATTGATTATAAAATGTATTCCATAAGATTTATAGACTATTATGGGTGTAAATTTTTTTGTAGTCATATTGGACCTTTTTGTAGGTGCCTTGGTAACCTCAAAATAGAGGATTGTGGTGGGATGGAGTGATCGGCCCTAGTAGCCTATGGTGGACCTGAGAGATGCCTTATAGTCATTGAGATAGATTATTATAGAGTCTTCCAAGTGTTCCTCCACACTAAAATGTGATCAAATGGGTGGTTATACCCTTGTTATATTGACGACAAGTTGGGTGAGTGGACCAACCTAGGATAACCTTGGGAAGTGGGATGAGCATTACGCCATCTCTCTTGAGTAATTCAAGTTTGGATTATCCTATGAGTCCAATAAGATCATAGTATGATTTTGATGATTTAAAGGGACTTTACTCCCTCTAATTTATGGGTGTTAACATTATAGATGAGATTTAGATCAAGGAACTAATGTTGTTTGTCCATTACATGTTGTGACTAAGGGACCTTGATGGGTGCCCTAGTGAAATGTTGACCCTAGAGAGTGTTTTTGTGGGATAGTTTTTTGAACCTAAATGTGTCTCAACCTTCATAAAGAATTTTTTCCCCAAATAAAAAACAAAACGTAACCTAGGGGATCATTCCAGAACAAAGGGGGCATGTGTGCACAACTTTGAGCATTTGCATGCAACACCCAATTCAGGAATTCAAATCACTTAAGCAAGAAAAGATACATAAAATGCATCAATGTTTCATGGATAATGGAAAATCCATAAAAAAGTACAAGATTGTGTGAAACTTTTTACACTTGTGTAAAACCCCAATTCCAGTGCACAAGCCACTTTCATAAGAAAGGCGACATCAAATTGCAGCCTTTCATGATTGCCTGCCACTAGAAAAGGCATGAGAGTTGTGAAATCCATAATTTCATGAGACAATTGAAAGTTTCATGACATGGTCAAAGTTTTGCAACCCAACCTATTTTAAAACAATTTTTCTATAAATAAATCATTACCCCCTATTTTTTGGAATGAACCTATGGAGGTTTCAGCGTCAAACTCTCAATTGTGAAACCATATCTTTAATGAACTCATGAAACTCCAACATCCCATGGATTCTGATATATATATAACTTATGTGACATCCCTTACATAAGACCCAAAACACTTCAAATTATATTAGATATTTCCTTGCACAATTTTCTTTGATGGCTAGACTAGTTCGTGCAAGATGAATTTCCATTGTGAAACCCCCATCTTTGGGCAACCCAAAACATTCCACATAACTATGCCCCATGAATCCTTGATCCATAATTGTACTGGATACCATGGCTCGTGAAACTTAAAAGGTTTGTGTGACTCTAAAGTTTCATGTCATAACCTTTAGATCATTGACCCAATACCTCCTTCCGCTAAACATAGATGTGCACAGGTTGAGTTACCAGGTGCCTTGCACCCATCCAAACCAGATTCATCCATGTGATCCATAGCTACATAGTCGATATCATTAACCCTTATATATAGAACATTGAATCCAAGAATTGGATAGGTATCCTTAGTCCCTTATGCTCTTAATTATAGGAACCCTAACCTCAAGACCCATGTTTTCTATCTGAACTGGGTAATGTCTATGCCTTTTGTTATCCAAAAGAACTTATACAATGGACACATAATCCCTAGTCATGGAATAATCAAGGTATATAGGATTATTTTATATTTTATGGGGTAATATAGGATCCCTATATATTATTCTCCTCTTACCTTAACCAATGATGAGTTTTTCCATGCATAAGTCACAATGACATAGGAGTTGTAAGACTTTAAACTTCATAGATCTCACATTCTTATTGTGTGATGTTAAACTACATGAAAAAGTCCTTTTCATGTGACATTAAACTATAGCCTCACCCTATTTTAAAAACATATGATGAATAATGTGATAAGAAAGGGATGATACTCTATATTCTTTGAATCTACTACGCATAAGCCCCACATCATCCCTTGTTGTCTCTCCTTTCATGACACAAGTATCCTTACCACACAACATTAAACTGCATGGAGCAGTTTTCCTATAAGAAATTAAACTATGCACTTGAACTTTGTGGGTTTTGATCCATTTCACCTAATAGGGTACGTAGGACACCTCCCAAAGTTTCAATCTTGACATCCAACATCATCTCAAATCTATCTGTCTCTCCATGGGAGGTAACAACCCTAATGTGTGATCATCTCTCTACCCCCCCCCCCCAAGGATGTGCATAAAACCTATTACCACCCTATCTTTTAAACTTGACCTCAGCACCTCCATGTGGAAATAACCTTATCATCCCTTTACATGGTCATTTTATATAGGAAACATCCCCATAATACTTTAAACCTATGATTACATCCCATCATGACTTTAAACCTGTGATTATATACCTTATAGACTTTAAACCTATAATCATATCCCCATAAGACTTTAAACATGTTACCCCTACATATACATCAAAATATCTACCTCATGGGACAAGAATTATATGCATTGTATGATGAGTCTAGGAATCCTTATGTGAAAATATTAAGTTTCTTGGTATGATCAGCATTGTATGCTTCATGTAACACACAATAAATGTGGGTATCCTTTTCTGAAAAGTATAGGATGCTCGATACAATGAACCTTGGATGCCTTGTTCCCCTGGAATAAGTTTCTCTAGAACAAACATGGAATGCCTCGGGTCCTGTACCTAATATTCCTCATACTTGAGATTCTATAAACTCTGAAAAAGGAAAAGTTTTACAGATTCTCTACACATCCAACAGTCACATAAGCATCGACATTCCAAACATCATCATCACCTATGGCCACAGGTGGATTCCCTATCATGACAGAAAGTAGAATAATTAATTGGTGTCCACTCTAAGATGGTTTTGTTAAATAAATTCAAAAACATGTCTCAAATCTATGAGGGAGACCCAAAAAAGGAAAAAAACTCCAAGGATGAATCCATGGAAGGAGGATTTGACATTCCATCATCCAGTTCTAATCAAGGAGTTGACATCATCAAACATGGTGATAAAGGTCACCCACCTTTGGAAATCGAGAATGTGGGGAAACCACACTAGAGAGATCGTGACCAGTCCATGGGTGTTAACCACTCTAGGAAAGGGCAAATCATACCCATTGTGTGTGCTGATGGAAGCATAAAAAACAAAATTTTGAACCTAATGTGAATATCTTCTCCTTAAAAAATGGGGAAAAAAGAATGTTAAGTATCCTCAATCACATTGGGAATCACTTTTATTAGAAATATACCAGCAGTTGACTCTACATGGCCTATAGAAATCGAGATGTGGGAAATGCTCGACGATCCACTACCAACAGAAATTCTGGCATGAGGAAAAATGACATGATGGTAAACACCCTTGTTTGTTAATATGAATAGAAAAGGGTCATCTCGACAGGGGAAATGTCCTGGAAGTACTTGGAAGCTGTGGCACCATACTGATGTTTTTTCCCCTAGGGACCATGCAGGGGGAAATCTCCCCAATCATAATGGAAACCCATTTCAAGAGTCTCTACCTGAAACTATCTAATGGATCATTCCCTTAGACCAATAATGTATGGGACTCATGGGTCATTCCTACTATGCCCACTGCTCAAGATCCACCTAGGATAGCTCCCACCCAGTCACACTGAAAATGTCAGATCACTCCATGGGATGATGAGAAGGTCGATCTCATCCCTACTCTATCAACCTTGGTTCATAATGCTTGGCACCAACTTCAGGGTTGGGATGTCAATCATGCCTAATAGGAGGCCTCCCCAATAACTTCATTGCCCCCCATCACTATCAGAACACCTCCTCTTTCCCTCCCAACCACTAAGTGGGGTAACTTCTTTACTCAATTGGGATTGATACCCTAGTAACCTCCCATCCAGTTCAAGTTTACTCTCCACATTGTGGGAACTATCAAAAATCATTATGGTCCATCTCATGATCAATAATTATACCACAAAGGTCCTCCCTACAACATTATCATCCAACACAAAGGTCCTCCCCAAGATGAATATTTTCTCTACCCCAAAGATCCATCCAGGGGTAAAGGAACAAGTAGCCATCATGGGAGCCCATCCCATGGAGTCATCCATGGAATGCATTGAATAAATCTCCCGACCAACAAATGATCATGCTTGGGGAAATCCCGTAATGTCATAGGTGGTAATAGGGAAAAAATAACATCACTATTAACCTATTTGGTTCTGGGATGATGTAATACTTAATGAGGATGCCTCTGCTATGACTACCAGAGCTGGGTGTAGGAGCCCGTTAGTTAAGGTTGATCTTCCCAGAGGTTGAGATCCACAAGGTCTAAAGATACCTATATAAGTACCTACATATGGAGGATGTTCTGGTTTCCTTCCATGAACTCTTCACACAATTTTCTCTACCACCATCAGCTTCCCTCTTCTCCACCTCCATCTTGGATGTAGGGGAGATGTCAGGTTCTATATTGGCACCCTCAGATAAAGGTGAGCACACTACTGAGTCATAGGTTCATGGAGAACTCCCCCATAAGTAAGTGTTCATGGATTCCCTATCCAATATGGATATAATTATTATGATGTCCCCACCTATAAAATAAAAAAATTTATTTTAGGGAAAAATTTTCCATGGGATTATCCCTCTATTTGAAAATCAATGGTAGAGTAGGTATGTGTCACTACAACCATCAGCTTCCTAAAAATTTATGATTAAATATTGGGGTGATCAAGAGTATTATTACCCTCTATTAAATGAGTAGGAATAAATATTTTCAGAGGTATTTTCCACTGGCCACCTACTATGAATTTTTGGGCCACTCGCTACCTTGTACTTCACCATCTCATGATTCCTCAATAATTATCAGGTGGTGTTCCTCTAATAAAATATTCAGGCAGCATTCAACTACCTCTAAGTTCACCAGCTAGAATATCAAGTAAGACCTAAAAATCTCAAGTCCATCTATTGGCAGTGTCATAATATTGACATTACCTTACTTCTGGTGGCTTAGTAGCTTGAATCATACAAGTACTATTAGAGTTTCTAGAGAACTTGCATCAGGGTCCTCATCAAGATTCAATGGATCATTTAATAGGAGTCCCTTCACTTATGAATCAAAGGTTGGGGATAGTATGATACTCTCTATTTTAGTCCTATTTTATGGAAATAATAGGGCCATCAAGAAAATCCACCCATTTATGATCAGAGTTACTCTGTAACCACTACCACTATGAACATTTTCATGATCAATCCTCTAGATGATAATAGAAATCAGGTCGATGACATGGGGCATGGTAGAGAAAATTTTTCCTGAGGAGACACACAACACTGGGAAGATCTTCTGATAGGTACCATCACTCATCAAAAAAATAGAAATTATGCCTTTAAATTCTTCCCAATGAAGCATTCTCACCTTCTCATCAATATCTCGACAAGGGAATAGGATTTTATAAACCTTTCATAACATATTTGAACACAAATAGAACTGAAATATATGTAAGATAGGATGATTTTATTTAGGATATTGAGGTATAAAAGAGTCTCACCACCGATCTCAGTTCAGAGTGTTACCTAGAGTAAGACATTGTCTGAGGGGAACCTATCCCTCCTCTATCCAAGCATCAGGTACTCCGTGGATAGATACTCAGAGTCTAGATAGGTGGTCCCAGACACCTGATCAAGTTAGAGTCTAGTGGATCTTGAAAACAGCTGATGTATGACCTTACTACTTTGCATGGTCAACACATCTTTCCAACATTAGACCATGATTTCTTCACCTCTTGAGCCTGAAGACTAGTCAAAGTGTTGGTGAAAACCAATACTCACCTTGGTGACATGATATCTACTCTCACTACCTATCTTAAGGATTTAGATATGGAAAAGTATTCAATTCTACCTAAAGGGAATCTATAATATTCATGTGAGGACCACATTCATCCACCCCTAGAATTTGGTAATCTAATATGCACCCCATTCAATGGGACGAGTGACCCATTGCAGCATCTAGCCCACTTTACTTCATGATAAGACCCGATGTTATGAAACCCAGATTATTAGGATATTTCTAAGATTCGTTGTTTCTTATAGACCTTAGAGGGACCCAATTTCACCAGTTACATTCAGATATCCCTGAGATTTATTATTTCCTAAGAAGATCTCCACAGATAGTTTCTCTACCAGTTTAGCTCCACCTTGTGAAAGACCAGCATAACTGACCTATCCAAATGAAAGAAGAGGGATAATATATGATTTTATGACTTCATTTCACAAGGTAAGGGGATCATATACTCCCTCTATGTTTATCTTTACCAGGAATATCTATTGGGGATGTTAATGGAGAATGTTTGAGAGGATATGGCCTCTACCCTCATCTCCCTAAGATATATTTGAAGATTTAAGTAATTTTCTGAGAGAACGCAGATTTTGTAAGAATTCTTATAGAATGACAAGAAGTGGTAGCACCCATTACCTATTCTATCACCCATGTGGAATCTTGTGAAGGTATAAATAGTTACCAGTTAACAAACTCAGCCTCCACAGTCAGTACTCCATCAGGAACCTCCATAGGATTGTAACGACCCGAAATTTTTAAATAAATTTTGTTTCCTAATTTTATGTGTTATTGTTATACTCAACAAAAATGTTTTATTTGATAAACATGATTATAATTAAAATAAGATCAGTGGGTTTTGACTATTATATAACCATCGGTCAACATGACCACTGTGAACAAAATGTTTTGATTATTGTCTCTAAATATAAGTAATCTTGGTTAATTATTATAGAAAGAAGATTCGATGGCCTCACCTAGTAGTCTTGGACCGATCGAAGCCCATCTAACAGAGCTTGGGAACGAGGTAGCACCACTGGGCTTTGCTCTGGATCAAATCCAAGCCGAACTTCATCATGTGAAGCTGGAACGGAATCGCCTTCGTGAGAAGTTCAAACTGATAGAAATTACTACTCGGGCAATGTTGACTGAGCCGGCCCAAGATTCTATCACCCTAGCACACCTTACTCTTAGGTCCTATGCTGGTATTATAAGGGGTTATGTAACGAGACCGTAACTACCTTGTGTAATCCTTGTTTTAAATAAAAATTGGGATTTCTTCTTATGATGAAGTTTATGAATTTTGAAATGACCGGATAAATATAGTATGCATATTTTTGATGAATTTTAGAAAAAAGATATTTTAAATATGTTTATGTAAACCCTAAATAATTAAAAATGTGTAATGATTTTCAAAAAATGGTCTTCTGCAATTATGTTCAGTACTAAATTTAGAGTCTAATAAGATCAACTTGATTTTTGATGAATAGTAAATTATGAATAGTGATTTTATGATTAGGATTAGTAATATGACCAAATGGATTAGTAATCTCACTTAAAGAAAGTTTTAAAATAATCTAGGCACCTTGATTAAGTAATGTGATTCAATAAAATAGTTAAATAACGGTTTCATTAATTATTATTCAAGTATTAGTTTTTTTGGGTGAATAGTGTTTTTTAATTAAAAATTTAATTAAAAATAATTAGAAAATTATTTTTATAAAAAAGACTTTATTTTTGAACTCAGAGCATCGATATTATGTTATGGTAATTTTTGGGGTTTTTTCTGAAAAAATGAATTTTCGATGAATAGTGTTTTTATTTAAAAATTAAATTAAAAATATTTAGAAAATTATTTTTATAAAATGGAGTTCATATTTGTAATCAGAGCGTTGATATTTGGTTAAGGTGAAATTTTGGGATTATTCTGAGAAAGTTGAATTTTTGATGAATAGTGAAAATACAGTTTTTAAGTTACGGGTGTTTAATGACATCATTAAATGATGTATTAAGTTTGTAATCAATATGTTCGAATTATGAATAGTGAGATAAGGTATGAGGTGTCCCAAGTGGCCAATACCATGGGCAAATACCATGGGCAAGCCCATGGTTTTTCCAAAACCACTAATGAGGTGTCCCTTTGCCATTAATGCCTTGTCCCCTCACTTTCCCTATAAATACCAAGCCCTCCTCTCATCCATTCGACTCCCCACTCATTCCCAACGAATTTATGGTCTCATTACCTCCCAATGAGTCCTCCCAAGGTTCCCCCAAGCCCTCAAGGTCCCAACCTTTGAGTTTTAAGAGTTACATTTTAAGGTAAGGGATCCGACCCCTCTCTTTCTTTTCAAGTGATCTCTTTTATGTCATTCCTTTTATGCTCCATGTTCTTATTTTGGAGGATGTTCTTTTATACTCCTCTTACTGCCCTTTTTATGTTCATATGATGAAAGACCCCCTCTTACTCTCATCATTTCGTTTTAAGAAAGTTTAAGTGGCGCCATTAGGCTGCCGAATTTTCAAGGGATTCATTCACCTCTCTCTTTTTCAAAGTTCTACTTTCATGTCAAGTCTTTCAAGTTCATTTTTATTATGTTGGGGTATGATCTCTATATTTATCATACTGTTCTTTTATGATCACATTATGAGAGACCCCATTTGATCTCTTCAATTCAGTATTTTGATGTCTTAAGTGGCGCCGTTAGGCTGCCGAATTTTTAAGTGGTTCTTCACCCTTCTCGTTTTGAAGTTCTACTTTCATGTCAATTCTTTCAAGTTCCTTTCTATTATGTTGGGGTATGATCTCTATATCTATCATACTGGAATCTTATGTTCATATGATGAGAGACCCTATTTTACCATGTCAATTCAATTTTTTTGAAGTTTAAGTGGCGCCGTTAGGCTGCCGAATTTTCAAGGGATTCATTCACCTCTCTCTTTTTCAAAGTTCTACTTTCATGTCAAGTCTTTCAAGTTCATTTTTATTATGTTGGGGTATGATCTCTATATTTATCATACTGGTCTTTTATGATCACATGATGAGAGACCCCATTTGATCTCTTCAATTCAGTATTTTGATGTCTTAAGTGGCGCCGTTAGGCTGCCGAATTTTTAAGTGGTTCTTCACCCTTCTCGTTTTGAAGTTCTACTTTCATGTCAATTCTTTCAAGTTCCTTTATATTATGTTGGGGTATGATCTCTATATCTATCATACTGGACTCTTATTTTCATATGATGAGAGACCCTATTTGACCTTGTCAATTCAATTTTGTTGAAGTTTAAGTTATGCCGTTAGGCTGCCGAATTTTCACAAGAGAAATCTTGTTTTGTTTTCTTCCTTTCATGTTCTTCATTTCATATGGTATATTTTCAAATTTCATTACCATGTTCATAAATCCCTTATATTTTTTCCCTCTTCTGTATTATGGGTCATTTATGAATGTTTGACCCATGTCCCCTCTTTTCTCAATGTTTTCTAAAACCTTGTAACATAGCTGTTATGCTGCAGAATTTTCCCCTCAAAATGCCTCTCTCTTTTCTAAAAAATTATTTTATGTTATAAAGTTAATACTCAAAGCTCTTATTTCTACAAGGGTATTCACATATATATCAAAATGTTCCATTTTAAATTCTGGGATTTATATACATGAGACCCGCTTCCCTTTCCGTGGGTTTAAAGTGCCGTAAAGATCATGTCATTAAAGCAGTTTTTAAAATGTTATGATTATGAAATGAAACCCATTTATTTTATGCTATATGGGTTATTTATGAAATGTTTGATGATGATATATGTGGCTCACATGATAATAAAGGCAAATTTAAGGGTGCGCCCTGATAGCGCTCCAATGCATTGGGTAAAGACTTAATCTCTAGAGTTGACCATTTTAACGACGCCTTGGTGAATAACCTTGGTAATTTTTAACGACACCTTGGGGATGGACCTTGGTGAAACGAAACGATTTCCAATATTAAATGTTGCAGCCACATCTTCAAGTTATGAAAAAGTTTTATTTTTATTATGATATGCCGCATGATTTCATTTTCATGCCTTAAAGTTCTTTTCATGACTTTATTGATGTATCCCAAGTTCATATGTAAAATGTTTCACTTGTTTCCCTTGCTGGGCCTTCTGCTCACCCTTTCTTTTGATGTATGTCCCCAGGTTATGAGATTCAGTAATGAGCCTAGGGTGAACATGAGGAGAATCCTTTCAAGTGTTTAAGAAGAATTCTTTATGTTGTTTTCATGTTTTAAGTTCCTGGTTTCCAAGACACTAAACCTTAAAGATCCTCGGTTTTGTAAAATGTAATTAAAGTTTATGTGATAAAAAGGTGGGATGCCATAGTTGGTATCAAAGGATGGTTTAGTTATTTGTGGAAATTAGGATATGAAAACTCTAGGAGAAACCCTATAGAAAAGTTTAATATAGGAAATCTTCCTGGTATTTTGGTGAGTATTGAGTAAGGGGTTGCCAAGAAAATACATCCCTGTCTGGATACGAGCAGGTAGAGGTGGCTCTGGCACAGATGTACATAGGGGTAAAACCCGAAAACACCGCTTTGAGCTAGACTCGAACGGGAACTGGTACACGACAACGGGCCTTGCTGCACTCTTGGTTACGACACTCCCGGGGGATATGCTTTGGTAAATTCATAAGCTTGGTATGAACCATTGTTAAAGGAACAAAGATAAAATAAAATAAAGGTTCACATAAGAATATATGATCATTCATAACCTAGATGGGAACCTAGGAGATCACAAGTTAGGGTATACCTTTCATATACAAGTTATCCTTATATGCTTTCAGTTCCTTTTCATGATTATTAGCTAAGTACTTAAGCCCCTAATTATGCTTTCTCTTCTTAGTTAATGGTGGGAAATGGAAGAACATGTTCCGACAACCAATGTGATAGGAAATGCGACGATTTTCGTATTAATATGACAGGGATGATTAGGGGATTAAAATATGATTATTATTTTGGAAGACGTTCATTATTTTGGGAACCATATTTGATCGAGGTAAATAGATTACTACGGTATTTTCATTGAGGAGTAAGGTTGACTTATATTTTGAAGAATCGATGAATTTAAGGTGAACTTATAGTAATTTAGGTTACTTATGGGAATGACTAACCTATCTTGGGTAAAATATGTTTAGGTTAGCTACTTTTTTATAAGATGTTAGGAGTGGTTGATGTTGTCTAGAGATGAACAATGAAGTTGTTTTGGAAGACTATGTTATCAAATCCTTATTGTATTTGGGTTTCAATCTTAGTTTGGTTTGTTTTGAGGAATTTTAAGGACCGTTATTTATGGAATGGTCTATGATGAACTTTGGGTAGTACCATGGAACTTTGATGATTTAAAAGTAGTTTCCATTCCTATGGGATTCTTTCTTTTTGAAGAGTTGTTTTACCTTAACCTTTCTGTTTTTGGGATAATGTTTAAAGATAGAAGAAATAGATAGTTAATCTTTTGTAGATTATGTGATTCTATAGAAGATGATTCTTGTGCTTTTATGAGACCAAGTGTTTTTGAATTATCATCATTTGGAGAAAAGATTAGTGTTGGTAGGGACTTGTTAAAGGATGAAACTCTACTTGAAGGTAGGTATATTTTCTTATGTTTTTGTTCTATGTAGTAAATGAAATCCTCAAAATTATGAAAAGAAACGTAAAACAAAAATGTTGTTGGTTTACGTTTCCTACTAGGTAATCAAAGACCGTTTACACACATCATAAGTTTGGGATTTTCTCATGGTTAACTTTCTCCTAATCATGTTCTCTATCACTCTCCCTCAGAACTTGACCCTTTGTTTTTTCCTCCATGTCCATGTTTTCCTACATGGAACCCTAGTGTGGGTTAACTCGGGTGACCATTGTACTTCCCTTTCTTTATTTTAAAGTAATAGTTTTACTGACTCCTTTTCCGATGTGGGACTTTCAATGAAATTTCAAAACCCAATTTTAAAATTGCGAGGATGCAATTTCTTAAGGGGGGAAGATTGTAACGACCCGAAATTTTTAAATAAATTTTGTTTCCTAATTTTATGTGTTATTGTTATACTCAACAAAAATGTTTTATTTGATAAACATGATTATAATTAAAATAAGATCAGTGGGTTTTGACTATTATATAACCATCGGTCAACATGACCGCTGTGAACAAAATGTTTTGATTATTGTCTCTAAATATAAGTAATCTTGGTTAATTATTATAGAAAGAAGATTCGATGGCCTCACCTAGTAGTCTTGGACCGATCGAAGCCCATCTAACAGAGCTTGGGAAGGAGGTATCACCACTGGGCTTTGCTCTGGATCAAATCCAAGCCGAACTTCATCATGTGAAGCTGGAACGGAATCGCCTTCGTGAGAAGTTCAAACTGATAGAAATTACTACTCGGGCAATGTTGACTGAGCCGGCCCAAGATTCTATCACCCTAGCACACCTTACTCTTAGGTCCTATGCTGGTATTATAAGGGGTTATGTAACGAGACCGTAACTACCTTGTGTAATCCTTGTTTTAAATAAAAATTGGGATTTCTTCTTATGATGAAGTTTATGAATTTTGAAATGACCGGATAAATATAGTATGCATATTTTTGATGAATTTTAGAAAAAAGATATTTTAAATATGTTTATGTAAACCCTAAATAATTAAAAATGTGTAATGATTTTCAAAAAATGGTCTTCTGAAATTATGTTCAGTACTAAATTTAGAGTCTAATAAGATCAACTTGATTTTTGATGAATAGTAAATTATGAATAGTGATTTTATGATTAGGATTAGTAATATGACCAAATGGATTAGTAATCTCACTTAAAGAAAGTTTTAAAATAATCTAGGCACCTTGATTAAGTAATGTGATTCAATAAAATAGTTAAATAACGGTTTCATTAATTATTATTCAAGTATTAGTTTTTTCGGGTGAATAGTGTTTTTTAATTAAAAATTTAATTAAAAATAATTAGAAAATTATTTTTATAAAAATGACTTTATTTTTGAACTCAGAGCATCGATATTATGTTATGGTAATTTTTGGGGTTTTTTCTGAAAAAATGAATTTTCGATGAATAGTGTTTTTATTTAAAAATTAAATTAAAAATATTTAGAAATTTATTTTTATAAAATGGAGTTCATATTTGTAATCAGAGCGTTGATATTTGGTTAAGGTGAAATTTTGGGATTATTCTGAGAAAGTTGAATTTTTGATGAATAGTGAAAATACAGTTTTTAAGTTACGGGTGTTTAATGACATCATTAAATGATGTATTAAGTTTGTAATAAATATGTTCGAATTATGAATAGTGAGATAAGGTATGAGGTGTCCCAAGTGGACAATACCATGGGCAAATACCATGGGCAAGCCCATGGTTTTGCCAAAACCACTAATGAGGTGTCCCTTTGCCATTAATGCCTTGTCCCCTCACTTTCCCTATAAATACCAAGCCCTCCTCTCATCCATTCGACTCCCCACTCATTCCCAACGAATTTATGGTCTCATTACCTCCCAAGGAGTCCTTCCAAGGTTCCCCCAAGCCCTCAAGGTCCCAACCTTTGAGGTTTAAGAGTTACATTTTAAGGTAAGGGATCCGACCCCTCTCTTTCTTTTCAAGTGATCTCTTTTATGTCATTCCTTTTATGCTCCATGTTCTTATTTTGGAGGATGTTCTTTTATACTCCTCTTACTGCCCTTTTTATTTTCATATGATGAAATACCCCCTCTTACTCTCATCATTTCGTTTTAAGAAAGTTTAAGTGGCGCCGTAAGGCTGCCGAATTTTCAAGGGATTCATTCACCTCTCTCTTTTTCAAAGTTCTACTTTCATGTCAAGTCTTTCAAGTTCATTTTTGTTATGTTGGGGTATGATATCTATATTTATCATACTGGTCTTTTATGATCACATGATGAGAGACCCCATTTGATCTCTTCAATTCAGTATTTTTATGTCTTAAGTGGCGCCGTTAGGCTGCCGAATTTTTAAGTGGTTCTTCACCCTTCTCGTTTTGAAGTTCTACTTTCATGTCAATTCTTTCAAGTTCCTTTCTATTATGTTGGGGTATGATCTCTATATCTATCATACTGGAATCTTATGTTCATATGATTAGAGACCCTATTTGACCATGTCAATTCAATTTTGTTGAAGTTTAAGTGGCGCCGTTAGGCTGCCGAATTTTCAAGGGATTCATTCACCTCTCTCTTTTTCAAAGTTCTACTTTCATGTCAAGTCTTTCAAGTTCATTTTTATTATGTTGGGGTATGATCTCTATATTTATCATACTGGTCTTTTATGATCACATGATGAGAGACCCCATTTTATCTCTTCAATTCAGTATTTTGATGTCTTAAGTGGCGCCGTTAGGCTGCCGAATTTTTAAGTGGTTCTTCACCCTTCTCGTTTTGAAGTTCTACTTTCATGTCAATTCTTTCAAGTTCCTTTATATTATGTTGGGGTATGATCTCTATATCTATCATACTGGACTCTTATTTTCATATGATGAGAGACCCTATTTGACCTTGTCAATTCAATTTTGTTGAAGTTTAAGTGATGCCGTTAGGCTGCCGAATTTTCACAAGAGAAATCTTGTTTTGTTTTCTTCCTTTCATGTTCTTCATTTCATATGGTATATTTTCAAATTTCATTAACATGTTCATAAATCCCTTATATTTTGTCCCTCTGCTGTATGATGGGTCATTTATGAATGTTTGACCCATGTCCCCTCTTTTCTCAATGTTTTCTAAAACCTTGTAACATAGCCGTTATGCTGCAGAATTTTCCCCTCAAAATGCCTCTCTCTTTTCTCAAAAATTATTTTATGTTATAAAGTGAATACTCAAAGATCTTATTTCTACAAGGGTATTCACATATATATCAAAATGTTCCATTTTAAATTCTGGGATTTATATACATGAGACCCGCTTCCCTTTCCGTGGGTTTAAAGTGCCGTAAAGATCATGTCATTAAAGCAGTTTTTAAAATGTTATGATTATGAAATGAAACCCATTTATTTTATGCTATATGGGTTATTTATGAAATGTTTGATGATGATATATGTGGCTCACATGATAATAAAGGCAAATTTAAGGGTGCGCCCTGATAGCGCTCCAATGCATTGGGTAAAGACTTAATCTCTAGAGATGACCATTTTAACGATGCCTTGGTGAATAACCTTGGTAATTTTTAACGACACCTTGGGGATGGACCTTGGTGAAACGAAACGATTGCCAGTATTAAATGTTGCAGCCACATCTTCAAGTTATGAAAAAGTTTTATTTTTATTATGATATGCCTCATGATTTCATTTTCATGCCTTAAAGTTCTTTTCATGACTTTATTGATGTATCCCAAGTTCATATGTAAAATGTTTCACTTGTTTCCCTTGCTGGGTCTTCTGCTCACCCTTTCTTTTGATGTATATCCCCAGGTTATGAGATTCAGTAATGAGCCTAGGGTGAACATTAGGAGAAGCATTTCAAGTGTTTAAGAAGAATTCTTTATGTTGTTTTCATGTTTTAAGTTCCTGGTTCCCAAGACACTAAACCTTAAAGATCCTCGGTTTTGTAAAATGTAATTAAAGTTTATGTGATAAAAAGGTGGGATGCCATAGGATAGTCCTTTCCAATCATACTGTCACTATGAGAATACATAATAGGGCCCCCATCAAGGCTAGGTTCCCATAATTACCTTCACAAAATGGTTGAATATGGTCTACTCCTTCAAGGATTCACAGGTCCTATGGTAATTAATATATACCATGGAAAAGAACAACTTGAAGTTTCTTGAATCCAAGAGGCCTCAAAATGATGGAGTAAATAATTGATCTTACTACTGACTATACCACATGGTCCTTGGAAATATCATCAAAGAGTTATTATTTTTAAAAGATTGTATCTAGGACCAGGTACAGTATGGATTGTCCAAGTTGGGTGATGTACTAGTGAAAGTGGAATATGTCTATGCCACCACTAATAGTGATGATGAAAACTCTGATGAATGAAAATAGCTTCCTGGATGAAATATAAAAAATTATAATGAGTGGTTGTCATGTAATTTAGTCACTCATTCCCACAGCATTATCCATGCTCAGTTGAAAAGACTAGAGACTCCAATAGTTACCACATCCTCTCCATCCAACACATCGGTATCACTTACTTCCAAGTCTTGGTAGAATAAGTTTTGATGACCCCGAGGAAATTAGAGTCTCCAACTAGTACCAAAATTATCTTTCACTGTCGAAAACTTCATTCCCCCAAAATTTGAAAAATCCTCCAAAATCCATCCTATCCTAGAATATTCCACAGATAAAGAATAGGAGTATTCTTCTATGAATGTTATTAGACCGATGAATTATTGTGTAGTAACTAGTGATGAGTAACTCTATATAGCCCCTCCATGAACCTCTATTTGATGCCATCAAAAGAGGGGAATGTTCCATGCTAACAGGAATGATTCTTGATATGAAAATTTAGAAAGGACTTTTCATGCCACTGATACCAGAAAATAAGCCTCATATAGGGATCACTATGCATATACCTCATAAGCCACACCATAATATTTACCTATGAAACTAACCAAATAATTTGATCATGCATCTCTGTCATAACATCCTAGCACTCAACCATGGTGGGATAAATCTTAATCTTAATTGTATGGTGCTCAGCCTAAGCATTCCCATCAATAGTGGAACACTGCAAGCACCATCTAGGCTCTAATGCCTCATCTAGTATTTCCCACTATGATCGCAGATAAAGAGAGACCCTTTGTGGGAAAGGGAATGTACCCAACCTAGAAGTATTATGTGAAGAATCAGCTCCCTGTTATATCATCATGAATCTTGATCCTTGGTGCACTCCACCTAGCAAATGAGTTGTTTCAGTCTCTCATTGAATCCCTGAAGATCCCTCTCTAGTTTGAGACTTAGGTAGCTTTCACTGAGGCCTATCATGTAAAGGAGGTCGAGCAGAAGGAATGTTAATCCATCATATTCTTCTCAAAAGAAAATAAAGGTTACACTATTTATGGGCACATACGCCTGCTTCATGTCATGGTCTAGTTCAATGGAATGGAAATCCATCATTTTCTGATAGACCCAGTCTTTGGGATAAATCTTACCCAACTTGGATACTTCATAAGATGGGGATCATGGAAGTATATTTTACACCCTCCAACCTGACAATTTAGGGGTACAAAAAAAGATGACATAAGACACACAACAAGACTCAGCTGGAGACCTAGTTTGGTGACTTGGTAGTGAAAACTAATTTTATGGTGGTCTCACAAGACACTACCTACAATGATGTTATAGGAAGGCCTTGGATTTATATTCATGCATTGGTCCCCTATTCATACCACTAATATCTCAAATACTCTCTTAAATATCAACTATGTGTACTCCCTGGAAATTTTTCTCCCTTTAACTCATTTGAATACTGCTACCTAGATGTTGGGTACAATGAATAGGACAGTAAATGGATCTAGAATGATGGGTAAAATTGTATCAATGCCCCCAATGATTTGATATACAACTCAATGGATCCTTGGGTGAATTTGAAAGACAACATAATTATTCCAATACACTGGTTAGAGCCAACAACCCTTGATCTTGGGAGTTACTTTATACTCCCTGGGAAGAATTAATTCTCATAGATCACCTCATATTCATATACAGAATAGTAATAGTTGAATCTGTAAGGCCTAACTACTTTTGAGTACCAAGATATTCATCCCTTGGTCAATGAACTGTGATCACACTATACCTTCCAGAGGTCAAGGATAACCTAATATACATTGACCCTTCTACATTAATTTAACATCAAATGTGAACCTTACCATCATAATACACAAGGGATTAGATCATCATCATTTATCTCCATGGTCTCTATAAAGGAGGAATCACTCATTGAGTATACCACCCCTACTGAAACAGATGATAGTACCACTCCAGGATCCCTAGTTCCATGGAATTTTCCTCCTTCCTCTGATCCTCATGTTTCAGATGATGAATGGGATTTGGATGATGCCACTACAACCTTTGAGAAGGGTGTCTCCACTACTGTTTATGAGTTCACCCAGGTAAATATTATCACTAAGGAAGATCTGAGGTTGATGCTGATTAGTGCAGTCATGTCTCCAAAGGAACAACAATGATATGTATCTTTCCTATATAATTACCATGATTTTTTCTCCTAAAGATACATCTAAGTTCCATGGATCAACCCCCAAGTTTTTTTTCACCACCTTAGCCTCCCAGCAGGCTACCATGGGTTAAAATATACTCCCGGGAAGATTCACCCTTCTCATGGAACCATGATTTATGCTAAATTTAACAATATCATTAAGGAAAACTTCATTAGAAAATTATAGTACCCCAAGTGGCTATCTAGGACCATCATAGTCAGAAATAATAATGTACATATCATAGTCTTTATTGAGTTCTAAGACCTCAACCAATACTTTCCAAATGATGATTTTCCCCCCACTGTGATAGAACTACAAATCGATGAAACTTCTAGTTTCTAAAATCTATCTTTCAGGGATGGGTAATATGGGTATAATAAAATATGGATGGCCCCAAAGAAAAAATAATCCAATACCTTTATAAAACCTCAAGGAATATTTTATTAACAATTTATGTCATTTAGTTTGAAGAAATTTGGGGCTACATCCCAGTTTATCATGCATCAAATCTTCAAACTACTCCTTGGGAAATTAGTGGAATACTATGTTGATGATTTGGTAGTAAAATATTTACAATTCCAAGACCATATAAAGGATATTGAGAGAGTATTATACTTCCTACCATTCCATCACCTGAAAATGAATCCTCCAAAGTGTGTGTTTAGGGTCACCTTTGGAAAGTTACTTAGCTTCATCATTAGGTACAGAGGTATAAAAAACTATCCATAGAATATTTGGAATATCAAACAAATTCTTCCTTTGCATAACCTTTAGGATTTTTTATCCCTCTATAGACACTTCTAATATATCTTAAATGGCACCCCATTCATCGGGCGCTCAACTTGGCTCTCGGATCCCCTTCTTCCCCTAGGGTTTCAGAGGCCCTCCTCTGCGGCGTTGGCTCTTCCCCTCTTCCCCAGCTTCATCGGCGGCCCCCCTTTCCATTTCCCTTCCACTTATTTCTTGTAATCATATTCTTCTCAGCGATTTCTATTTCTATGGGTATCCTTCTCCCCTCGGATGCTCTCTCTTCAGTTTCCCCCTCACGGATTTTTCGGTCTTCCTATCGATTGTTGGGTACTGTGGAAGCCCTAGGTCACCCAAGCCTTGCTCTGGCCTCAGGATCATCTGTGCCTCTCCGAGTCGGAGAAGATGTGGTGGTATCAAAGCGACTTTGGGTTATGTGGTTAGGTGGTCGACGGGTTTCCAGGTGCTACCTGAGCCAGTTCATTTTGTTTGGTCTTCTTATAGGTTTTTTAGTTTCATCGACAATTGTAGTGTTCGGAACCCTCTGGTGATCAAATCCCTGCTCTGACCTCATGTTCCTTGGTGCCTCTCCTAGACGGATCTGGCGCGGTGGTATCTCCAAGGTTTTGGGATGTGTGGTGTGGTGGCTGTCGTGGTTCTCGGCGTGATCCGAGACGGTTTTATCTTGTGATGACGATTCATGGTTTATCTAATCTGATTGGTGTTTCTTCTTCAAAGATATTGGTGAAGATGATTTGTGTTATTTTTCGAGCATTGGTTTTATGCTCGCTCAATGAAGCTGGTGTTTCGTGTATCTGGTTTGGTGTTTCTCATTTTTTGTGTGATGATGGAGTTCTCGTCGACGGTGACAAATAGGGCGAAGCGACAACGGTTCCTCTATTTTCAGCTTGTTAGGTTGAAGTTTTTACAAAACTGTGAAGATGGTGTTTTTTTTATGGGAATTGATACAGCGGCTCTGGTGACGTGGTGGATGGTTTCCGGCAGGCGGTTCTAGAGTCTTTGGACAACGACGATGAATTGTAACGATGGCGTTGAGTGGTGATGACGACGAGGACAGGGGTGGCAGTGATGATACAGTGATGGATGGATGTCTTTAAAGACCCAGAAATTTCAAGGAAATTTTTTTTCTTAATTTATTTGGAATTTTATGAGTATGAGGTTTCTGACGGCACCTGATTCTGAGGCCCGGTGTGCCCAGAATCAATTTCTGAAGTTTAGCTCGGGTACGTTCAGTGGACGTACGAGCGGGTTTTTATATCTTTTGAACCAGTGCTCGGAATTTAAATCTGAGGGCACCGATGAACTTGCAGTGTCGGTCATTGCTTAGGGGGACCTTTGTCGTAGCTGCGTTTTTAGAAGGTTGAGGTTTAATAAATGGGATTTGATTAACATAGATAAATGATGTTATGAACAAAGTTATCTAAGGAAGGTGAATTTAATCCTACAAAGGGGTAGATAGATGTGGGGCCCACACCCACCTAACCTCCCATGGGAGGGTTTAGTGTGGTGGGACCCACACGAACCTCTAACTCCTCACCTCCACATAACCCCCCCTTGACCCCTTAAAACCACCCTTGCAAATTCCTTGGAAACTTCCCTTCATAATGAGGAGCCTCCCCACCTCCCAAACTTAATGAGCCAACTAAGGGAATTTAATTAACCTTGTCACCTCTTGATTTTTTTTTGAATGGAATGGAGATCTTTTAAGATAATGAGGCTTAATGAAATATTTGCTGGGAAAATATTTTGGGGGAGCCTTTGTGTGAAGAAAGACGGGAGTTCCTCCTTCGTGAAGAACATCATTCTCCGGTAAAGAACGTTCTCGACGAGGAACGACCATCAACTCTTCTTTTCCTCCGCAACAAGAGAGAAGTCGTCGACCGCGGTGATCATCGCCAACGACAACGTACCTTCCTTCTTCATCCCCGCAACAAGTGAGGAGACGTCGTTTCCTCCTCGGACGCACCCCGACGTCCACGGAATCTACGTCCGACCCCCGAGATTCCATTCTCCACGACACCCGACGTGCGATGTAAAATATCCAATTAGGGGTTTGGTTTTTTTTGTAAATAATTCTTTGCATTCTTAATTTAATATTCGGGCCACCTGTTATCAATTTAACGGGAGGAGGTCAGACCTCCCAAACACGTCTGATCCTCCTCCACCTTTTATGTTGTGTTCTTTGCGGCTCGAACAAAGGCGGCGTGGTGCAACGGCACCGCGCGAAAACAAGAAAGAACGTTATGACGAAGAGGGTCTTAATGGAATTTGAAACTCTTCGTATTGAAGATCGGGTCCCAGGAGGACCACTGGCGAAGACGGCAGGCGAAACGGACCACCGGAGCGCGTCTGGTGGTCCACAGAAGGCGGTGGCGGCGTCAGCGACCGGCGACGGCAGTGCGCCACCGAAGCAAACCATCGCGGTTGAGTCGCGGTGGTGGATGGAGAACTGGAACGTCCGAAGCCGTTCCAGATTGGGTGGCGCGGCTTATGTCGCGCCGGTTTCGCTCAACCGCGGGGTGGGGGGGGTTGTAACCCCTGCTCCAGCTGGCCACGCGGACCGGCCGCGCAGTGCCCTATTGGGCTGGACGCGGACCCGGTTCAGGTTGAACCGGTTCGGGCCGACCCAGGCGGGGTATCGGGCCGGGTCGGACCGGGCCCGAACCCCCTATTCTCGGGAAGTTTTATTCAAACGCCCATAACTTTTTCTACGAACCTCCGATCGATGTAATGTCAGTTTCGATGCAGTCCTTGGATCGAGACGGTCGTTTTGGTATATTACACTCAAGGTTTCGGAGAACTTGGGTATGGCCGGGTTGGTTCGAACCCAAAACCAACCGGGCCCTCGAAGCGGAAACGCTTATAACTTGAGCTCCGGATGTCCGATTGACGTGTCGTCAACTTTGTTGGATTCCTCTCGATGAGACGGAACTTTTAGCATACTTCACCTGAGGTTTGGACACAGTTGGATAGTGGCCGGGTTGGATTGGACCTGAAATCCAATCGGGCCCCTGGATTGGAAAAGCTGATAACTTTCAGACTGGACGTCTGTTTGACGAACCGTCATTGGCGTTGGTGATCACGTTGAGAAACGGTCCCTATGAGTATACCCTATGAGAGTTCGGGGTACAGTTGAGATATGGCTGGGTTGGTTCGCACATGAAACCAACCGGGGCCCTGGGACGAAAAGGCTAATAACTCATAGACCGGGCGTCCGATTGATGCGTCGTCTGTTGCGTTGAGACCCCTATGACGAGGCAGTCCTTTGAGATACTTCTTCATGGAACATTGTGATACTTGGAGTATCGACCTATAGCTCATGGAGCGGACCCTCTCGGAGACAAACGTGCGGAGTACGGAGACCATGTAGTCGGCTGAGACCTGACGACTGCTTGACCAACTCGGCTTGGAGTGAGTCGACTAGCCCAGTGGACGGAGCACCTGGTATTTGGAGACAGACCCACAGAGGACGGAGCGCCCAGTAGTTGGCCGCAGACCCGCGGTACCCGATAGGAGGAGTACCTCTGTAGGCTATTAGGGAGAGCGCCCGGTATTTGGCGGAAGACCCTCAGCGGACGGAGCGCCCGGTAGTTGGAAGTAGACCCACGGTAATCGACAAGAGGAGTACCTCAGCAGTCTATGCTTAGTGAGCAGTACCTTGGAGTTGTGACAGGATCATTGTACTCATCAGAGACGGAGCTCTTCAGCAGTTACGGTTTCGATAATGAAAATCCTGGTTTGAGGTGAGTCTATGACCTATGTGTTTACCTCATGATTGAGATGGGTCACTTGATAACTTAGGTATATGTATGGGAATATATCTAAGTAGTGGTTAGCCGTTGATTTCATAACCTCTGTGTTTCCTCATGTTTGATATGGGTTACTTGATAACTTTGGTATATGTATGGGCTTATACCTATGTAATGGTTATTTGTTGAGATTCTGCTTCGTGGTTATCCTTGTTAGATTTAGAGATACCTTGAGGGTCTCGGGGTCCCTACTGAGTATCGTTATACACACCCTTGCACGAGCTATGCCCGCACCTCGTTGTGTTGGATGCGACAACAAACAGTGCTGATGGTGGCCGAGCGTTCGAGGACTGGACGATACCCAGAGGTGGATCTCACAACGAGTCGGTACCCGAAGCAGACAGTCGGACGGACGATCAGACGTGGAGTGCTGAGGAGGACATTTGTACCTACCCTTCAGGTAGGAACTGTGGTGGACAAACCAGGAGCTACCTTTCATCTTCCAGTTGCTTGACTTTTATGTTGTACTTTACTTTCAGTTGTAGTTTACCTATCTGTGGGCTTGTATTTCTGGTCCCTTTGTACTTTCAACACTTTTTTTACTGTTGTACTTAGTGTTTTCTTCCGCTCTACTCTGGTTGTGTTTTTGTTTACGTTTATAAAGGCAACGCCTTCCCAATTATAGGGATTTATGCCTTTGGTCCTAGTCGCCAGCCCCTGGCCTATGGAAGGCGGGCTTGGGGTAGTTACGACACGGGCCCCGGGGGACGGGTCGTGACAAATTGGGATCAAAGGATTTGATTCTACCGCAAAACTTAGGACTCTGATTTTTTTTCCCTTTCTGTGAAGCAATAGTGTTAAGCGTACTAAGTGTAGTTTTCAGTTTAGGGAGTCCATTGTTGGTGCGGGCGGCCGACGTATCCATACACCTGGACCCTGAATTCTGATTTCCGACTCAGTGCACGAAAACACTGATTGCATGTGTGTTTTCAAAAGATTCTTTTAAAACATCTCAAACTAGGTCATCTCACCAGGTAAATCGTTTGACCGTGTCACGTTTGTTTCTTTCAGGATTCCTCCCCGTGAACGACCAGCTAGAGCTTCGAGAGTTGTACGTACTGACAGCCCGCCGAGCGACGTGGCCTCAGTACAGGGCCCTATCCCAGTTGAGGCACCAGCGGAGGCACCAGCGGTACTACCACCCATTGGGCCACCGATGCCACTAGCCCCAGCAGCAGAGAGTGAACGTCTCTTGAGCGCACTGCAAGAGTTTCAGCGCCAGAGGCCACCCAGGTTCAGGGGAGAGACGGACCCGCAGGTGGTTGAGGATTGGCTGGAGGCTGTGGTGAGAGTTTTCAGGCTAGTAGGGACTCCAGCATACTTCATGGTGATCCTTGCTGTCAGCCTCCATCAGGCAGCAGTAGTTAGATGGTGGAGCCTGATGCTCTAGATCCATGACGAGGTGACACTTCTGTGGGCAGACTTCGAGAGCCTGTTCCGGGCAGAGTTTGTACCAGCCACCCTTCGAGCAGTGCGTATACAGGAGCTACTACATCTACAGCAGGGTAGCATGATGGTGGCGCAGCACTCAGTGAGGTTCACAGACCTCTCGCGCTACTCCACGAATATGGTACGGGACCTGTTCTTCAGGGCCCGAACCTTCGAGCAGGGGCTCAGGAGAGAGATTAGAGCCTCTATTGTTTCTCACAGCATCCCGACGCATAGAGGGGTGTTGGAGCGAGCCATCTTAGTGGAGAGTTTCCTTTCTGAGCATTCTCCAGTAGCAGGACCCACCACTAGCTGGCATTCGGTAGAGTCTTCTACAGTGCGCAGTAGACAGATGACGCAAAGGTCCAAGAGGACCAGACCTACCGATGGCCGACTGCACGACTCAGGTTCAGTTGTGTGGGGAAACCGGGGTGGAGTCAGAGACAGTTGTTCCAAGAGTGGGTAGTGTTACTCCTATGGAGGGCTTGGTCACATGGAACGTGACTATCCGAACTGCCGTACAGATGATCAGAAGATAGATGAATAACCCCTTAGACAGAGGCATAGTTTCAATCAGGGTGGACTTCATGGAGCAAGCGGCCATGGCAGGGGAGCTGGTCGTGCAGCTGGAGGTGGACGACGCTTCGAGGTGTTTCCACCACCACCACCAGGAGGTCCCCCCCCCCCCGACTGTAGGGAACAGGTGGATATGGGAGAGCTCAGCTTCAGGCAGTAGAAGCATACGACTACGGAGCTCCGGAAGCTGGCGGAAAAGAGCGGGACTAGTTCCAGGCATGGGACCTTTGATCGTGGTGCTTCTAGATTCCTTTTTTTCTTTGTTGTGTGTCTTTGTACTTGAGCTGCAGTAATAAAAGACACTTTTCCTTGTGATGTTTACTTCCTTTTCTTTTTGTGTACTAAGAGGTCTAGTTTAAAACTGTTGACTTGACCCTCACTTTCGAGATTTCTATTATAGGAGACCCAGTTACATCACGCAGATGCCGACAGTGTGACTCGACCCTTAAAGACGAGAGTGACGGTTGGATCTCTTGGTAGTAACGTCGAGGCCTTACGAAGTCATCCATGGCATGAATGTATCATTCATGTCTGGATTGACTGTATTAGGCAAAGAACGTGGTTCATCCCAGGTATGAGACTGGATTTCTCTTATCGGAAAAGAATAAATATCAGCAGCTCTTGTGGGACCAGAGATGGTCCAGGCCACGACAGAGAAGGTCCAGGTCATCTAGGAGCGGATGAGGAAAGCTCTGAGCCGACAGAAGTCTTATGATGATAGAAGGCAGAGACCACTAGAGTTCAAGGATGGCGACCGCGATTCCTTACGGGTCTCACCTCAACGTGGAATTACAGAGATTTTGCTGAGGTAGCAAGTTATCTCCGCGCTTCATCGGACCCTTCATGGTCCTCAGTAGGTTAGGCGAGGGGGGTTACCGCTTGACTCATACACCTCAGTTTCACCAGGTGCACGATGACTTCCACGTATCTCAACTGGGGAGATACGTGCTTGACCTGACGCATATCATCGACCATGGAAAGCTGGACTTTGGCGATGGGGTGGCCTTTTCAAGGTTCCAGTAGAGGTTGAGGATCGACAGGAGCAGGTCCTATGAGGATGGTCGATTCCTCTTGTGCGCTTTCGTTTAGAGCACAGGAACCTACAGGTGAGCACATGGGAGCGGAAGGCTCAGATGCATGCTCTGTACCAATTTTGTATCCCTAGTTTGTGTTAAAGCTTTACGGGGACGTAAAGCCCTAAGGTGGGAGTAATATAAAGACCCAGAAATTTCAAGGAAAATTTTTTTCTTAATTTCTTTGGAATTTTAAGAGTATGCGGTTTTTGATGGCACCTGATTCTAAGGCCCGATGTGCCCGGAATCAATTTCCGAAGTTTATCTCGGGTACGTTCAGTGGACGTACGAGCGGGTTTTTCTATCTTTTGAACCAGTGCTCAGAATTGAAATCTGAGGGCACCGATGAACTCGTAGCACCGGTCATTGCTTAGGGGGGCCTTTTTCGTAGATGTGTTTTGAGTAGGTTGAGGTTTAATAAATGGAATTTGATTAACATAGATAAATGATGTTATGAACAAATTTATCTAAGGAAGGTGAATTTAATCCTACAAAGGGGGAGTTAGAGGTGCGTCCCACACCCACCTAACCTCCCATGGGAGGGTTTAGTGTGGTGGGACCCACAAGAACCTCTAACTCCTCACCTCCCCACAACCCCCCCCCCCCCCCCCCCCGACCCCTTAAAACCTCCCTTGTAAATTCCTTGGAAACTTCCCTTTATAATGAGGAGCCTCCCCACCTCCCAAACTTAATGAGCCAACTAAGGGAATTTAATTAACCTTGTCACCTCTTGATTTTTTTGAATGGCATAGAGATCTTTTAAGAGAATGAGGCTTAATGAAATATTTGCTGGGAAAATATTTTGAGGGGAGCCTTTGTGTGAAGAAAGACGGGAGTTCCTCCTTCATGAAGAACTTCATTCTCGGGCGAAGAACGTTCTCGACGAGGAACAGCCATCAACTCTTCTTTTTCTCCGCGACAAGGGAGAATTCGCCGACCGTGGTGATCATCGCCAACGACAACGTACCTTCCTTCTTCAACCCCACAACAAGTGAGTAGACGCCTTTTCCTCCTCGGACGCACCCCGACGTCCACAGAATCTACGTCCGACCCCCGCGACGCCGTTCTCCGTGACACCTGACGTGTGACGTCAAATATCCAACTAGGGGTTTGGTTTTGTTCATAAATAATTCTTTGTGTTATTAGTTTAATATTTGGGCCGCCTATTATCAATTTAACGGGAGGACGTCGGACCGCCCAAACACAGCTTATCCTCCTCCCCCTTTTATGTTGTGTTCATTGCAGCTCGAACAAAGGTGGTGTGGTGCAACGGCACCGTGCGGAAACAAGAAAGAATGTGACGAAGAAGCGTGGCACCGTCGCGCCGAGCCGTTGAGGCCGAACGAAATCGTGACCGGAGTCGGGGTAGTAGAGGTGATTCGAAGACTCCTCAATTTGTTTATTGGTGTGCGGATCGACGGGCGATGATGAAGTGGGCTGTAATGGTGTTTGAAACTCTTCGCAGTGAAGATCGGTTCCCGGGAGGACCACTGGCGAAGACGATAGGCGAAACGGACCACAGGAGCGCGTCCGGTGGTCCGCAGAAGGCAGCGGCAGTGCGCCACACCGGCGCGGCGGCGGAAATGTGCCGCCGGAGAAAACTGTCGCGGCTGAGTCACAGTGGTGGATGGAGAACCGGAATGGCCGAAGCTGTTCCGGATTGGGCGGCGTGGCTTAGGCCGCGCCGGTTTCGCTCAACCGCGGGGGCGGGGGGGGTTGTAACCCACGCTCCACGCTGGCCACGCAGACCGGCCGCGCCGGTCCGGGCCGTGCCCTATTGGGCCGGACCCGGACCCGGGTCGGGTCAACACGGTTCGGGCCGACCCAGGGGGGGGTATCGGGCCGGGTCGGACCGGGCCCGAACCCCCTATTCTGGGGCAGTTTCATTCAAACGCCCATAACTTGGGCTACGGACTACCGATCCACGCATTGTCAGTTGCGATGCGATCCCTAGATCGAGGCGGTCGTTTCAGTATATTACACCCAAGGTTTCGGAGAACTTGGGGTATGGCCGGGTTGGTTCGAACCCGAAACTAAACGAGCCCTCGGAGCGAAAATGCTTATAACTTGAGCTCCGGACATCCGATTGACGTGTCATAGACTTTGTTAGATTCCTCTTGATGAGACGGAACTTTTAGAATACGTCTCCTGAGGTTTGGACGCAGTTGGATAGTGGCCGGGTTGGATTGGACCTGAAATCCAACCGGGCCCCTGGAACGGAAAAGCTGATAAATTTCAGACCGGAAGTCCATTTGACGAACCGTCAGCAGCGTTGGTGATCACGTTGAGAAACGGTCTCTATGAGTATACCCTATGAGAGTTCAGGGTACAGTTGAGATACATCCGGGTTGGTTCTCACACAAAACCAACCGGGCCCCTAGGACGAAAAGGCTAATAACTCACAGACCGGGCGTCCGATTGACGCGTCGTCTGTTGCGTTGAGACCCCTATGACGAGGCGGTCCTTTGAGATACTTCTTCATGGAACTTTTTGATACTTGGAGTATCAACCTGTAGCTCGTGGATCGGACCCTCCCGGAGATGAGCATGTGGAGTACGGAGACCGTGTAGCCGGCTGAGACCTGACAAATGCTTGACCGACTTGACTTGGAGTGAGTCGACTAGCCCAGTGGACGGATCGCCCGGTATTTGGCGATATAACCACGGCAGACGGAGCGCCCGGTAGTTGGCCGCAGACCCGCGGTACTCGACAGGAGGAGTACCTCTATAGGCTATTAGGGAGAGCGCCTGGTATTTGGCGGCAGACCCTCAGCGGACGGAGCGCCCGGTAGTTGGAAGTAGACCCGCGGTACTTGATAGGAGGTGTACCTCAGCAGTCTATGGTTAGTGAGAAGTACCTCGGAGTCGTGATAGGATCATTGTACTCGTCAGAGACGGAGCTCTTCAGTAGTTACATTTTCGATAATGAAAATCCTAATCTGAGCTGAGTCTATGACCTATGTGTTTACCTCATGATTGAGATAGGTCACTTGATAATTTAGGTATATGTATGGGCATATATCTAAGTAGTGTTTATCCGTTGATTTCATAACCTCTGTGTTTCCTCATGTTTGAGATGGGTTACTTGATAACTTAGGTATAAGTATTGGCTTATACCTAAGTAAGGGTTATCTGTTGAGATTCTGCTTCGTGGTTATCCTTGTTGGATTTAGGGAGACCTTGAGGGTCTCGGGGTCCCTACTGAGTATCGTTATACTCACCCCTGCATGGGCTATGCCCGCACCTCGTTGTGTTGGATGCAGACGATGGACAGCGCTGATGGAGGCCGAGTGTTCGAGGACTGGACAGTACCCAGAGGTGGATTTCACGACGAGTCAGTACCCGGAGGAGACAGACGGACGGACGATCGGACGTGGAGTGCTGAGGAGGACATCTTTACCTACCCTTCAGGTAGTAACTGTGGTGGATGAACCAGGAGCTGCGTGTCATCTTCCAGCTGCTTTTATTTTCTGTTGTACTTTACTTGCAGTTGTAGATGTACCTATTTCTGGGCTTGTATTTCCGGCCCCTTTGTACTTTCATCACTTTTGTTACTGTTGTACTTAGTTTTTTCTTCCACTTTTACTCGGGTTGTGTTTTTGTTTACATTTATAAATGCTAAACCTTACCAGTTATAGGGATTTAAGCCTTTGCTACTAGTCGTCAGCCCCTAGCCTATGGAAGGCAGGCTTGGGGTAGTTACGACACGGGCCCCGGGGGACGGGTCGTGACAATGTCGATGTATGGTGAGGGTTTTTTCCGCTTCAGGAGGATCGGTTTGATGGGTATCTCGAGGCAGTTGTGTTTTGGGATGGGTGATTATTTTTGAAATTTTAATGTTGTGGATTTTTGAGTGTCGGTAATAGCAGTACTGGATCAAACTGGGTTAGTTTTTAAATTTTGAATTTTTTATGGTGTAATTTTCTTGATGTGTTGTTTCTGGTTCACACTTCCCCCTTAAATGTGTCACTATAAAATATAAAAAATATGTATTGGAGTGGTACTATATCTTAAAATTGTTCATGAAACTATCTAGAAATTGTAATCCCTTTTTGAGACTCATAAAGAAAGGTACTTCTTATCAGTGGGATGGAGAACGTCAGAAGGCATTTGAGGACATCAAGAAGTATTTGCTACATCCTTTAGTATATATGTGACATATCCTAGGAAATCCTCTAGTTTTTTACATGAATTCCCTATAATAGTCCCTTGGTTCCATCTTGGCCCAAAATAATAATATGGTTTGGGAAAATGGCCTATACTACATCATCCAATTACTACACGATAAGAAGATCATATGTTATCCCATTGAGAATAGACTTATCACCTTGTTCTTCATGGTTCATAAGTTTTGAATTATTAGTAGCACTATGAGATACAACTGTTATTCTATATCACCCCATTCAAGTACATTTTCAACCACCCTGTGTTTTCTGAGTGATTTGTGCGGTTGGAAGTAATTTTTCAGTAGTTCGATATCAGGTTTTTTCTCTATAAAGATATCAAGGGACAAGAAATTGTGGGTTTCTTAGTTGTATATCTGAACCTTGAGGAACTTTCCCTAGAGGTCAATTTCATAGATGAGTTAATCCTCCAAATTGATCAGATCACATCATGTTTTCAAATGCACTTAGATGATTCCTCTCGTAGCTTGATCGAGAGGAGACTAAACAACCCCAAACTCAATAGGGTAGACCTTGGGATTATTTTCATCACTCCCATGCAAGAAGTCTCATCATACTCATTATTACTATCATATGACTATACCAATAATGATGCCAAGTATGAGGCTCTTATCACCAATCTTGAGTTTTCTCTCGAGATTAAATTCCCTCAATTGCGCATGAAGGGGGCTCCAAGATAGTCATAAAGTGGATCAATAGAGACTAGGTCATTAAGAAGAAATATTTAATCAACTTACTAGAGTAGAGCTAATGGACCAATTACCTTCCTAGAAAAAAGTTACTCATGTTCCCCATTCCCAGAACAACCAATATGATGCCTTGTAAATCCTATATGTATCCATTGTAGAGCTCGACCAAGATGAATTGGTCATTCATGTGAAACATTAGAGAGTGATGTACCTCATCACTTCTAAAAAATAGAATAATGGTTGAACCATATATCTTCCAACACATTTGAATAAGGTCCTAAAAATTCCTTATCAGTTGAATAATTACTCAATTAGATGACCCACTTCATTGGGTATCTCTAACATGGGACCCTCCCTCCATATCGAGCTGAGTGTGAATGGATCTATCAACATGTTGTTAAATTTTCCTTCCATGATGGCCCTAACCTATATCATACCCTATACATGTGGGGTTATTATGTATTCCATATCTATTTAATCCAATTGAATTATATTCCTTAGGTCTTGTAATAAGTCCATGTTGGGTCATGTGGGACCCATCAAACATGATTGAAGCTTTCCTTAATCCAAATATTAGGGTACTTATGGCCCACCATGGTTCATGACTATATTTATTTCACTAAAAATTTTCATGAATGCTAGATCCATTCAAAATTATTACATTCGATGTTATATAATCTCAATTTCACCAAGTATTATTGGTTATTTACTATATGGGGACTTGATGTTGTAATCCCTAACCACTAATAATAACTCAATAGTATAGGTTCATTCTGATTACTGCTGACATCTTCTCAAAGTGGGTGGAGGACATACCCATCAAAGAAGTCAATAATTGGTCTATTGTCAAATTTTGAATCCCCACATCATCCATTAATTTTTGATTACTCACAAAATTCTCACAGATAATGTCACCAACTTCCGAGCTACCAAGAAAAAGAAGTTTTACTCTACGTATAACATCTGATCAAATCACACCTACTGTTATCATATATAGGTTAATGGGTAGATCAAGGAATTTATAAAAATAATATATGACATCATGAAGAAGACATTGGTTCAAAAAATGACGATTTATACTGATAATCTCTCTAATTCTCTCTAGGGATATCAGATGACAACCCAGAATTCCACCCAGGTGACTCCATATTCCCTAGTGTATGAGGTGGAGGCAGTTTTTCCTATATATATTAAGATTACATCACTATAACAACCATTTATGATTATAAGAAACCATATAAGAGATATTAAGTTTTTTTTTATGAGTTATAAGATCTTTTAGAAAGCAGGCTCCAAGCACTGCATAACCTGGAAAGGCATCAAAATTAATTGGCATGAACATTCAATAAAAATTTCCAAATCCACTCCTTCCATAATGGGAGATATGGTAATGAATCTAAGGAAACTAATGATACCTAGGAAGAATCCTCCAAATCTATAACCCAAATTAGAAGTACCTTACCTCATTTATACAGACTAATATAATGGTGCATACTCATTGGTCACCATGGATGAGGAGTGAATTGCACATACCACCAATGTTAGGTTCTTCAATAGGTTCTTTGTATGAATCTTCCCTTATTCTAGCCTCGTGATGTTAAACCGTATATCACCATGGTCAAATTTATATGACCTTAAATTTTAACAACCATTCATCCTAGTTTCATGATGTAAAACTACATAACAATGTCCTCTTCATAGGATATAAATTTTCAACACATTGTCCTTTCCATAAAATGTTAAACTACATAGTTTACATCCTTATCACATGACATAAAAGTTTATGATGCCATTAACCCTCACTCGATAGGGTTCCTCCTTTCCAATTTTGGTCTCCAAACATTTCTCATTGTATAACTACATATGGCTTCATTATCATTCCTTAAGGTATACATAGGGACACTTGGATAATGTAATTTGGGACCAACCTATCCACTGATATATTTTAGGGAAATTCCCCTTGTGAATTCCTTTCTCAGTTATATGCCCAATTGGTGCATTCTAGTGTATCATCAAATATATTCCAAAGTGTTTTAACTCTCCCCCAAACATCCCACTATTTCAACTCTCTCACTTCATGGATTCCTTGTTTTGGATAGTCATCATCATTCTAGTCATAATAGGATCCCCAAAAAGTAGTGGTGTTGGGAAAAACTGTCTCACCTACTATCTAGGGAACATTCCCTGAATTATCTCTTGCAAAAAATAATGATTCTCATGTTTTTAACATGCTCAACGATTGATTCTACATTCATGTCATCCATCCCTGACTAGAAGTTTCGAAACCTATGTTTCAAACAAATTTGATGGTCATTTACTTCCCATAATTCACCATCATTTCATGGTCCATATCTCAAAATTAATGATTTACCTTATTTTCACATCCTTTTTTTCTGGTGGTGTCTTAATACCCTTGGTGTTATTCCCTCATGCATTTGTGTGAATTGGTTAAGAGATTCAGTGTCATTAGAACCCTACCAATACAGCTTCTCTTTTACCTTTTCATGATCTCCCACGTGATAGGGGATAACCCTCACCACCCCTTGTTTCCTACATCGATCATGGGTCACATGGGATTATGATTCTTGGTAAAGTCTTCCCCAACATGGTTGAGAGACATGGGAATTCCAAATCATAACATTCCTTATATTCCAAGCATCATGACCATAAATTGTGTGAAAATCATTTCAAATATGTTTATTTGGAATGAGGCCTCTTTGGACTTATTTTCACTTCAGGTTCTCTCTCTATTTTTCACCACAAAATCTACTTTGGAACACACTCCATGGTCCGTGCTCTATGACCTTTAAACTATTATAATCCCCCTAGTTTGAGCTTCATGACCTTAAACTGTATGAAAATCTTTGGTCAAAGCTATACAATCTTAAATTTAATCAACCACTCATTTCATTCACATGATGTTAAACTATGGGAAAACATCCTTATCACATGATGTTAAATTATACACCACATTTAGTTTGGGAATCATGACCTTAAACTATGTGAAAATTGTCTTGGGGATGTTTTCTTATAGTGAAAGGCCTCATTGGCCCTCTCTTCACATAAAGTTACTAGTCTTTCATGCCTCAAAAACTTCTCTGGGACACACACCCTCTGTTCTAAGCTTTGTGACCTTAAACTAGTAGAAAACATTTTGGTCAAAGATACAAGACCTTGAAATGGTGATTGCAACCCCCACAGTCTGAACTCCATAACTTTAGGTTTATGGTACTCTTCTATTCCAAATTTCATGAACTTAAACTAAATAGTTTGAATATACCTATAAAATGATTTAAAATAAAAAATAATCTCATTGTCCTCACCTAAGAGGATATTCGCCCCCCACACACAGACACACTTTTTGTGTTGGTATATTGCCTGGCCACATTCGATAACTACATGTGGATTGATTCTCATTCCATGGGATAAATTTTGACACCTAAACCCCCTATCTTGGTCCCAAAAACAATTTATTCCCCCTGATCGAGAAAATTTTTGGATGCATTCATCCCTAAGGCCCCTATTCACCTTGGTTCTATTATTAGTGGTCGGTGAAGCAGTTTCACCCTTACCTATTTTCCTAGAATCATGACCTTAAACTATGTGAAACTCACCCTAGAGATGTTTATGTGGTGAAAGGCCTCTGTGTACCCTTATACAAATCGGTTTTAAACTCTTTGGAACCACATGAATCCTTCTATAATATCCCTCTGGTCTAAGTTATATGAACTTAAACTACCAACAACACTTGAACTACGCCCTGAAGAAGAGTACATTCCCCTAAAAGAATTTTTTTTTTGTAAATTCCCAATAGTTGGATCCTCCTATGTCATGTTTTTGTTACCCTTGGTTTGTAAAGACCGAGATTCTTCATAATGTTTTGGTTTCATGATGTTAAACTAAAGGAAAATTTCATTTTCATAGGATATTAAAATGTATGAAACCTCATACTTATCCAATGAAATTAAATTTCATATTCAAAGTCTTTATTGAAATATGTTAAACTACATGATTTATATCCCTATCATATGGAATAAAATTGCATCATAGTTTTTCCCTATCTTGAGAGGATTACCTCCATCAGTGTAGGTTACCTACCTTACCACATTGAAGAACTACGTGAGGCTTGATTCCTAGTTCCATGGTATATGTAGAGACACCATGATCCTATATCCAAGGTACAACTCAGTCCATGAACTATTTCAAGACATCTATCATCGCGAAGGGGTTTCACTCTCACTCCCTGATACACCCTTTGGTGTGCTCAAATTCATATTAGCATAGAACCTATAGTGTTTAATTTCACTCAAAAATTCCCATAATTCATATTTTCAATTTGATTCCTCCCCAATTTTAATCCCAATTATCATCCAAATCCAAATGGGCTCCCCTAATAGAGATGTTTCTTGGCCAAACTAGATCTACTTCTATTCTAATTAATCACCTTGAAATATTTCTTATGGATAATGATAGTTCTCATGTTTCTAGCATTATCAATTGTTGACCCTACATTTACCTCCACCACCCTTGACTATTGTGGTTGTGGAACCTATGTTTTGAACATGTTCATAATTCATTCCTTATCCATTTTTCACCCCCTCCCCCAATTTGATGTCCAAATCCAGGAAGTCCCAATTTACTTCCCTTCCACCTTCCTTTGTTTTGGTGGAATTTTAACACCCTTAGTGTTACCCTTTCATGTATTCAGGTGTATTGATTAAGAAATTTGATGTTGTTGGGATTCTATCGACCCATATTATCTTCACCCTTATTACTCACTCCCATGTGATGATGGAGGCTCCTCACTATTCCTTTTTTCCCATACTGAACATGACTCACATGGGATTATGAACATTAGTAAAGTCCTCCTTGCATGTTCAATACACACCAATCCCCCATATGGTCCAAGCATCACTAACCTAAACTGTTTGCATCTCGTTCTGAAGAAATTTTCATGATGTGAGGCCTCTTTTTCCCTTCATTAATGTTGGGTTTCAACTCTATTATTTCACATGAATTCTTCTAGAAATCTTATGGTTTGAGATCTATGAACTTAATCTAGTAGAAACCCTTTTGGTTCAATCTATAAGACCTAAAACTAGTAGCATCACTCATGTTCCAAGTATCATAACCTTAAAATGTGTGAAACATTTCTTCAATATGTTTATATGAGTAAATTACTCCTTGTACCTTTCTTTATGATGGTTTAGTACTCTCTCCTGTGTCATAAGTACTTCTCCAAGATGCCCCAATTTGTCCCAGTATCTATGACAATAAACTAGCATCCTTATGGTCCAAACACCACGACCATGAATTGTGTGGTTTTTGACCCATATGGTCCTTAATCCACATTTTTTTGTTTCAACTATGGTGTTTCACAAAATAATTCTCAATTTTATTGAATCCTCACTTTAGAGAACTTCCATTTTGGTGTTGGCCTTCCATCTCACCACCTCCCAAAACTACGCAAGGCTTGATTCCTAATTTCATGGGATACATACTGATGCTTAGATCTCCCATCTTATGACCATCCAGAAACTTCCCCATCACTCATTCCTTTTTTTTAATTCCTTATTCCATGTTTAACCTTACATACTCTTGAAACACCAAGTCGGTGTGACACTCGGGTGGAAATGGTCTAAACATTTTAATCTCAAACTATGTGCGATATTTTGTGGTACCGAGCCTCCTTGGACTATTATTCATGTTGGGTTTATAATAACTACTCATAAACACAAGATCCCCCAATTATTCCAAGATCTGTATCCTTAAACTGGCAGCAACCCTATTTTTGTTGACTGGAAAGACTATAAACCTCCCAAGGAAAAAAAGGAACAATGTCCTATCATGCTGAAAAATAGTAAGTGGAAACTTGATCAAAAGTTAGGCTTTCACCCACCAAGTCTCCCTTATGACTTGGTAAAACATATGGTCATGAATGTAGAAGGTAAAAATCCCACTGGACTCACCTTAGATCTCTATAAAAAACATGGTTTTTCTCACTAAACTCCCTGGTTCTTCCAAAAGTAAGAGCCAATCCTTCTTTTTTTCACCCCCTTTATGAGGTCCTCTATGAGGTAAAGCCCTATGTGTTCCCCTTTCATGCATATCACTACGTCAAAGGTGTTTATGTTATTCATTTATTTTCATATGTCCTAGTCTTAAGATGTTAAACTATACAATATACATCCTAATCACCCGACATTAAACTATATGATGAATTTTCCTCACTACAAAATGGTAAACTACGTGTTCAAAATCCTCATTGTATGATGTTAAATTGCATGCTTCTCATCCTCATAGCACAATGTAAATCTAAAAAATATTTAGGCCCTCACTTGGGAGGACCTTTTCTTACACTTAGATGTCGGTCATCTACCACGCCGCATGAGTTCATTGAACATCACTAAATAACCAAGATGATTCTCCCCTTGGGAGACAAGTTTTACCCACATTTGGAATGATATAGCCCCTTAATGTTCTATGATGCATGTTGTAATAATACCCAAAACATTGAACTCCACTTGATAATTTCCTTGGTTTTCCCCCCAGGCTTCACATCTTCCTAGATTTGGATCCCCATTAGGTTCTACGTTAGAACAAGATCCCATAATGGTAACAATGTATGGCCAAACTAGCTCAGCTCCCATCCTAGGAACATGCCTCAAAGGACTTCTAATGAAAAATTGATGAGTCCCATGTTTTGAAAATGGTCAAAGTTTGACCACCATTTGTATATCCCCACTCTTGGAAGTGCGATAATGGAACCTTCATTTCAAACATGGTCATAGATTATCCTCAATCATCATTTCACTCCTCTTTATGTTCCAAGTCCTAAACATCTTGATTCATGCCCTCCATTTCCCCCTTTTTTTTAGGCTTAATCCAACACCCTGGTGTTTCCCTATTCATTCACTCACACACATTGGTAAATCAAGTCGGTTAGGTAGATTATCTCTCTCAAACCAATTTCTTACTTGTCAATACACTCACAGTGGTTGACAGATCATTCCAACCCTAATATTTCAATATTTATCTGACACTCTCATATAAGAAAAAAATATTCTACTTTTCTATTTACTTCTCACACTGATCATGAATCAAATGGTATCAGATATTTTTAGGTGTTCATCATGTTAATATTATTGATATGTAACAAAAAAATAATAACATGGAATTGAAGAAAATAATTTTATTAATTTTAGAGAAATAGTGATGAGGATATGGTTTAGCCTAATCGAGAGACCACTCCAACTCATCCAGGATTTTCTTGGTGGACTCAAGAGTCCTTTTACACCTTTCAGGATATTCTATATCCTCCTCATCCTCAATGAAAACCACATCATCCCAGATTTTCACCCATCCACGTTTGATCCTATACTTTGACACTAAAGATTCTAATTCCACCGGTTTAGCCCTAGGATCCACCAAATGTGACCTCATTTGTTCAATGATCTATCCCTTAGTGGTGATGAATACCCCATACTATTGTTCCTTACCATACAACTAAGTAATATCCTCTTTAGTTTCCCAAATAAACTTGGTGCCTTTTGAGTTATGTACATACCAATAGTGTTGAATTCTTTCCATTATACATGCAGTTTCTTGGCTAGGAAGTCCTATGAAAATGCATGGAGGGAATAGTAATCCACATCTCTAGTACCCAGTTTTATCAACTAGTGGTGGAGGAAACCCACCTGACCAACTAGGTTAACCCATAGAGTATGAGTGATGAAGCTTCATACGCTCCCCCATGCCCTACACCAGACCACCCAATTCTCCTCTATGATATTAGACCTAGAGTATTCAAGATCTTTGGGTTCCATAAGATGGTACACTAATAAGTACAAAAGAAAATTATCAGCAGGATCCACTTTATTCACCCACTTTTATGGGCTAGCTTCCATTTTGAGAGGGATATTAGCTTCACTTGACCCTTCGTTAATAGCGAGTCCCACACCAGCCTCAATATTGACCGAATCCCCAATAACATCCACTGGTGTGATGGGTTACTCCTCCTAGATTGGGGTTGATTCACCATGAATGTTTGGACCGTCTGATCTTATACTAATCATTGTGACAAGAAATTAATCCCTAGGACCCTTAGGCATGCTTGGATATTAGGATACTTCCTCAAACACTATCACAAACAAAATTAAAGTGTCCATCTTAATAAATAGAAATACAAAAAATATAAACCATATGAGATGAAACTTATATGATGTGAGGGTATACATGGAATTCATTTCCATAACCCCCTTGACAACCATATCCTGATTGGTTTCCTCCCTAAATAATGTTTCTAGTATTGGGGTCTCAGAAGGGAATTCCACAACTAGATACCCCTCTGCATCAGTGGGAACCTATGCAGTCAATGTAAAATATTCTAGCATCACATGCTCAGGGGGTGTACCAAATAATATATTAATGACAATACAAAAAATTTAAGAAACCATGACAATTAAAAATAATATTTAGTAAAATATAATTAGAGATTTAACTTGATTATGCAATTGAATGTTGATGGTCAGCCATCCTAGGCAGCCTGCCCCACTATTAGATGGGACTACCACCACAATTATAGGATGGGGCATATCATAGATTACTGGGAGGGTGAGATAACCTAGAGCCTCCTCCCCATTATCCTCTATGAGCACCTATTCTTCTGAGGATTTAGGATCAGACTCTAAGGTGGGCTTTACAATGCCTTTGAAGGTGCTCTCCCCACCTTCATTGGAGGCCTCTTGACCCTCTCTTGATGATTCCTTCATGGATTTAGAGCATGGTTTAGAAATTTATAATGGAATATAAGGTCCAATTGAAACATAAAATTAATGAGTTGTAATTTTACCATTCCAAAGAGGATATCATTTATATCATCATCCTCAGGGGTGACTTCCCCGCTCTCCTAGCGACTCACTTGATCAGCATCAAAACCTAATGACACCTCACTTATAGAGTTTCAAGAGCCGAAACCATTATATGATGCCTACTAGGATTGTGATTTAGCTATGGTTTCATCCTAGGGCTCCTTAGAAAGCATAATTTTTACCCAAGTAGTGACAAAATCTCCCAGAGCATCCATCTTCTCCAGATAAGAATGCCTCTCCCAAAAGTACACTCTAGTAATGATCCATGAAATATTTAGATCTAGTATCCTAATTACATCCCAAGTTATCCTCAACCATATTTTCTCTGGCATATTTTATAGTCCCAACATCTCCCATTCCTTCTGAGTTTAGGATAGATGGTGTCATCATCTGCCTACACTAGGTAGCACTGATTCCTCCCCAATGCCTCCTACGATCTATTTGATCCAGACTAGAAGATCTCTTCCTACTCCCACTATCATTTTTTAGGGGCTCCAACTCACTTGAATATGGAGTCATGGTGGGGCCATGAGATCCTATTGCCTCTACTACTTCAGCTTGTCCCCACTCACCATATGGCGTGAACCCAAGAGAAAATCCAATCGACCATCCTGTTGATCATGATGCTTGTCTAAGGAAACCACATTCCTCACCTGTTAGAAAAAAAACTACACTAAGATACATCATTATGTAGTTGTTGGAATAGTTTTGGGTGATATCAACATTCTATTTGGAAGATAGCAGCATGATTGCCTCCCCAAATCCATCAGTAATGAATATCCACCATGGTTGGTGGAAGACACTGGGGTTCCTTTCCGAGCACACCCCTGCATACACCTATTATTTTGGCTACTGGGTGTAGTTGAACTACCAAGCTAATTGGGTTTATTTTTATATATTTAAACAAGTGTTGTCATTGATCTGTGTGACCAGCACCATGTTTTAAAAATCATGTAGGTATTCCCACTACTTTGGAGTCCCTTATAGATTTTCTATTATCTCAGAGTATGTGGTTGGTAAATAGTGGAAGTTAAAATAACCAATGTTTTTTATACGTTATTCCACACCAATTTCACAAAGGGTCACTGATCAGACCCCAGTGATATTGAGAAGGGATAATTAAAGACCATTATCATTAGGGGTAATAGTATTTGGAAATTCATACACCCCAAAGTGAACCATGCTCCATCCATACAAGAACTAAAATGGACCACATATTCACCTAGTTATGTCATGCCTCGTGACATTCCCTATCTATTTGTATATTCTAGGTAACACTGGGGTGCCCAAGTTGACCTTGTTGTCAGGTTCCATGATAGCCTCTATCAATAGGGTCCACGAATGTAGACCCATGCATGTGTACCTAGTCATAAGTAACCAACCACATATAAAAGTTGTTAGTAATGTTGTATACCAAAATTTTGAGTGCTATTCCACCACAATTTAGTCCTGTTTATAGTATTGTCCTTCCTCCAACATCAACCAATATGACCCTGGCCTTCTCTAGTGACTTTCTATAAGGGACTAATTTTCCTAGCCTAAAATTTTCTCCATTTTCATGTTCAAGAACATCCCTAGAAATTTATTTAAGGGGATGTCTTGGAGTAAGGGAAGGTGATTATTTAACACCATTGTCTGAAGGTCCAGCATGATATTTACTACCACCAGCATCTGGTCTGAATCCCCCAAGTGTCGGGTGCTAGGAGGAACTCATTATACTTAAAACCTATCAGATATATCCCTATAATTTGGTGAAATTACCACATACTAATTCCAACCTCTCCATATTGGAGGTGGAAAGTGTTTGTGTCTGGGTACCTCTGACTTAGAATCTCTAGCATCAACTTTTGTTGGCAGTAAACATGTAATTGGGACATCTACACTACCTCATATATCCCAATATGGTGCATCTTGGTCTCTTACTCTTCACAGGTGTGGCATACCTAGTACACTCACACCCACTCATCAATGAAGTTCCCCCTTGACATAGGTCCTGGTCTTCATACCACCCCATTTAGTTGTTTGAGATGCTAGCTTGGATGATTGTTTCATAGTGGGATGGAAACTCCACATTTGTTAGTTGATCCCCAAATACTGTCTGTGTCCTTCCATTAATAGTGTATATGGAACCATACTCACACTTCCTGAATGAATGGATAGTATTGTAGATATTCCAACATTAGATCTTTTTGTGGTAGGATAACCAAAACCTTGGCATGTTGGTATCTATATTTGGAATAGACACATCATCAAGTGGCCCAAAGTTGTATAGGGGTAGCCTGTTACTGGGAAATTTTCCCCTATATGTTGTAATAATAAAGTTTATAAATGCCTCATTCTCTGAGATGAACCTCCTAGAATGAGTGATTTTGGGGTTTCTATCCATTTCTCCCATCCTATAAGCAGCAACAGTAGTCTGGGAATCCTTTTTGGGAATTTTTTATTGTTTAAAAATAATTCCAACAGATGGATCATGAAAGTCACTCTACATCATGAAACTAGAGGCTATGTTTCCCTAGTGGAACTATGTAATGAAAAAAATACCCCAATTTGAACAAATTTATGGCAGTGGATATTCTATGTTGTGTGAAAATATTGTCATGATAAGAAAATTTGTGTGAATGTCGCGGTTCAAAGGCTCAATAGTTCATACAAGTAGGTTGAATTATTCACATGAGAGAAGGATTTTCATGAGTTAAAGTTATGTGACAATACCTATCCCCCCTCGCACTATTTATTGACATGGGAAAACCACAGTTTTGTGTGTTCATAGATGAGTTACATGAATTGGTCCCAAAGTTTCACAACTCCCAATTCCAATGCAACTCAACTATGAACACACACAACTGAGGAGGCATGTGTACATAACCTTGAGAATTTTCATGCAACTCCCAATTCCAATGATCTAATTACTTTAAAGATAAATGAAATGAAAAATGCCTCAAAGTTTCCCAGATTCTAGAAAATCCCTCAAAAATAAAAGTACAAGGTTATTCACAACTTTTTTTATTTACACACAATCCTAATTATAGCATGAAAGCCACTTTTGTGAGAAAGGAGATGTCAAATCATATCCTTGTGTGATTATCTCCCAATGGAAAAGGCATGAGAGTTGGAAAAACCATATTTGAATGATTTAACTAAAATTTTCATAAAATGTTTGATTTTTTTCAACTTATCCCCTATAAATCCAATTTTTCTATAAAAAGATCACCCCCTCCCAATTTTTGGGGACATACCTATGGAATTTTAAGCATCAAGATCTCATTGTCACGAGCATATCTTTAATTAACTCGCATGACTCTAACCTTCCATGGATTCATAAAGGTAGATAACTTTCATTAAATCACTCAAATGGTCCCTAAAACAATTCCTATTATATTTGATATGTCCTTCCATGACTTACCTTGATGGATAGACAGGTTCATAAAAGATCAATTTCCTTCATGCAACCCCAAAATTTGTGAACAAATATACCCCCTGAATCATTTCTTTGTCATTATACTAGAGCCCATGGCTTATGCAACTTTCGAAGTATGTGAAACTCAAAAGTTTCATGACACAACCTTTAGGTGCCTGACCAAATACCTCTTTCCTTTAAACATAGTTGTGTGAAAGTTGAGCTCTCATGTGCCTTGCAGCCATCCAAACCAAGTTCATCTGAGTAATCAATACCAACCTAACCAGTATCGTCAACCCTCATATACATACCCTCCACTCAAATAATGTCTAGGTAGCCTTGTTTCCTTATTATTCTAATCATAGGCACACTTACCTCAAGACCCCTTATTTCTACCTAAATTGGGTTGTGCCTATATCTTTTTCTATCCAAAATCACATGCATAGTGGTCACATGAGCCCAAGTGGTTCCATAATCAAGGGAAATATGTTTCTTTTCACTTCGATGATGTAATGTGGTATCCCCATATACTCCTCTCCTCTTACCCTAACTAGGTATGGGATATCCTATGTGTAAGTCCCAATGATATCTGATCTATAATGATTTAAACTCTATATCACACACTTCCTATTTTCACCACATTAAACTTCATGAAAATTTCCTCTGTACATGATGTTAAAATACAGCCTTACCCTATGTGACAATAATAGGATGTCTCATGTGATAAGCATGGGATGATACTCCATCTTTCAAGAAACTTCTATGTATAATCCCTACAACATTCCTTGTTGTTTCTCCTTTCATGACATAAGAATCCATACCACATGATGTTAAAATTCAAGGACTAGTTCGAATACACGGCCTCAAACTGTGCACTCAAACTACATGGGTTTTGATACTTATCTTCTAATAGGGTATATAGGATACATCCTTGGGTTTAAATCCCAAAATCCATACATCACCGCAAATCCTTATATCTCCCCCCTAAGTGGTGACATCCCTAAATTTTGATCATCCCCCAGGGATGCACCTAACCTCTTACCACCCAAACTTGAGGATCCCACTAGACCTTGGTGTCACCATGTGGTGTTAACCTACTGGGACATTTACATGAAAAGTGTATAAGGGAAACATCCCCAAAAGAATTTAAACCTATTATCACATCCCCAAAAGACTTTAAACCTATGATTACATCTCCACAAGACTTTAAACTAGTTATCGCATCCCCATAAGACTTTAAACATTTAACCACTTATGATGCTCAGAATCTATACCTCGTGCGACAAGCATGATATTCCTAGATGATGATTCTAGGAAACCTTATATGATGAGCATAAGTTTCATGGAATTAAGAGTGTTTGATTCCTCACATAACATATAATAAATGTGATTCTCCCTATCTAAAAAGTACAAGATGCCTGAGGCAACAAACCTTGGATACTTTATTTCCCTAGCATAAGTTTATTCTGAACGAACATGGAATTCCTTAGGTCTTTCACCTAAGATGCCTCATACTTGAGATTCCCTCAACTCCTAAATAGGAATAATTTTACATATTTCTATCACACTAAACATTCATAGATGATTATAAATACCCAACATCATCAACAGCTTCGGCCATATATAGAATCTCTATTAAGATAGAAAGAAGTGTAACTAACTGGTGTCCACTTTAAGATGGTTCTAGGAAAAATATTCATGAACATGTATCAAATATATAAGGGAGTCCCAGAAAAGATGATAAAATCCAATGAGGGATCCATGGAATGAGGATCCAACATCCCCTAATCTCATTCTAATCAAGGAGACAACATCATCAACCATGCTGGTAGAGGTCACCTATCTTTGGAAAGAGAGAATGTGGGGTCTCCATAGTGGAGAGGTTGTGACCAATATAATGGTGTGAACCACTCTATAAAAGGGAAAAGAACACTCGATGCATACCCTAATGGAATCATTGGAAAACCATAGTAGGAATTATTGAATTTAGGTGTCGCCTTAGAACAAGAATATCGATGGTGTGATCATAATATGGGTGTAGTGATAGGATGATTCGATTACATGAGAGTTAATCCTAGTTTAGCATAACAATTCTGGTTTTTGGACAACCCGGGTGGTATGTAATGATAGGTTCTAGAAAGAGAGTGTGATTTGGGTATGATATATATGTGTGTGTGTGTGTGATGTGAATGATGTTCCAAGCTGGAATACCCTAGGTTGGGTACATGTGGCACTTGTTTATAGGGTAATTTTTTTCCCCAATATTCTTGTCTTCCATTTTATATGTGTTTAAATGTAATGAGGGTGTGATGTGGTGTCAAGAGTTGGGGTGTACATATTAATTTTAGTAATAGAAGCTTTATGTATGTTATGAGTTAGGGATGCGACCCCTGGGTGTATGGAATATGAAGGTTCTTGGTAAGCTATGTCTTGGGAAAGATATGGCTTTAGGGTGGGATGCCTCTAGGTACGATGATGGTTCTTGGTAATCTACAGTTCTGGGTAGATGATCATTCAGGGGATGGTTATGTTTCTCCTAGGTGACTTCCTATGTTTCGGGTATGGGTATATTTCCCGTGGGTGGATTATTATGTCATGGGTATGTGTATATTTTCCTTGCGTGGTTACTTATTCTCAGAGACACTCTGGTACTGGATGAATCAAGTATAGTTGATCCTAGTTGTCAAATTGTAACTTAAGGATTGATGGTGGTAATTTATTTAATCGTCCATAGTTTTTTTATTTATTTATAACATATCACATTTTAATACATTGTACTTATGAGTTATGTACATGAATTTGTTGGTGGTTCATTACTGAGTTCTAACCACACCATACTTGGGTGACCATGGAACTTGGGTACCTGAGAAAACTTCACTGATCATAGTTCCAAGTTGGGAAGAGGCCCAAGGTAACTTGATTGAGTGATATACCTCATACAAATTTAGAAAATAGGATGAGGAGGCTCAAGAATGGTTATAGAGATCTTGTTTATTTATATTATTTTATTTATTTATATATGTAATCATCCCAGTGGGAGATCAATTATTGTATGGTGTAATAATCATGAGTATATATGACTATATGATTCTGAATTCATTTATTATTGTTCTTGTTTATTGATTATGAATAATTTTATGGATATTTATTATTATTAGATGTTTTTCAATTTTTTCTTTATATTACATACTCTAATTAATGGGAATGGTCTTCCCTAAATAACACCTTAAACCCCCAAAAATAGTCAGCAGCCTCTATTGTATGGGGAGTGAACTTATGGTCAATTAGAGACCCCATGTACAGACACCAGTTGAGTGTTCAAGGGTGGTGTGATGTTATAGGATCATTTCCTTCTTTGAGTTTTCTATTCTTGAATATATTTTTCTTATTTTATTTTGAGAATTTTCTGATAGTTAAACTAATTAGGGTGTGTGATCACTCCTTTTTCTGATCATCTATTTTTCTTATTCCTTGTTTACAAATAGTCCTTACCTTTAATATTTAATTCATTCATACATAAGAGTTTGACTTTGGTATTTATGTGGAAGAGTATTATACAACATAAAGAGGTCTTGATGTGAGATAATTAAAATTTTAATGGGAGGGTCTAGTGTGATAAGTCTTGATCACTACATTTAATTGAATAATGAGATTATTATCATAATAATGATTGAATCATTTTAAACTCCCAAAAAAACAACTCTTCCCTTATTTCATTCATTCTTACTAATTTCATTCTATATGTAGTTTAGTTTTGTATTGAATTTATATATATATAACTTTCATTATTATAAACCCATAAAAAATTAGCATATTTTATTTTTAGTATTTTTTAGATTATAAATACTGATAATAGAATAATGGTGTGTGTGAGTGGCCTCAATGGGAGGCTGACCATATAGTGTAAACTATGTTGTATTTTTAGGAAAAATAATATAATATTAACTAGGTATCCATGATAAATCCCCATTAATTAGTGACATTCAAGGTTTATTGTGATGATTTACATCTTGTATTGGGTTGTTTTTTATGTATAATATAATGGTCGTCTCTTATGGGTATCATCAGTTACAGCCTCATGATTATAACTATTCTACCCATTATCTTGATATCATTGTGGCTATTTTTCTCTGAATTTGTGGTGGTATTTCATCATTTGTGAATGATTTTTGGTTTCGATAGATCATAAGAGTCAAGGTTATATCTTCTCCTAGAACTATTTGATTTTTTGGAAGTGGAAGTGGATAGAATTATTACAATATTATGGATTTGAGATTTATTATATAGCGGTGAAAGGTAATGTTGTGACTGAAGCCTTGAGCAGGAAGTCATATGGAGATTTCATTTGTGAGTCTTGTAATTCTTAGAGAGTGGTAGATGACCTCTCTATGATACACCTTGATGTGGAATAATTTGATGTTATAGGGTATCTTTATCTTGTGATGGTCATTTATACTTGGTTTAGTAGGTGGAAGTGTCCCAGTTGGGAAATTATGAGGAAGACATCTCATGAGATCGAGTTTTCTATATCGATAACCCTTATGGATGGTCTAAGGGTTAATAGAATCAGATGTTTTTTTGGGTGAGTCTATTCATTCCTTAGGCAATGTGTGATGTTTTGCTTTATGATTTTCAAAATTTTACTTTAGTAGTATATCTTGGTGTGGAAAATATTTATTGCACATTGGAATTTCACTTTTGGTGGTTTGGTATGAATTGATCGATTGTAGAGTTTGTGAATTGATGTTTGTTTTACCAAATGTTAAAGGCCGAGAACCATGTTTAGGGTGTGTTATTTTAGTTTCTATATGTTCCCCTGTGGAAGTGGGTGTTGTAATGATTCCTGATCCATTGGATGAAGTTTGGATGACTTCTAGTGGCCCTTTATACTAGACTACAACTTTCATAGTTCAACCCTTGTAGTGAGGTTTTTGGGGTTGAAGGGGAAGAACACCCCTGATCATGGTTCTAAGGGCACTATAGTAATGTTGAATCACTATAGAAAAGTTGACCATGGACACCAATAGGGGAAAATAGTAATTCGGACTTCAACATGGTACTATAGAATCATGTGACTATAAATACTAACATGTCAATGTAGCTCCATGGACTTCCAACCACTGGTTACTATAGCTCAATGTACTTACTCTAGGGTTAGTTAAACTATAGAATCATAGGTTACTATAGAACCATGTTTATTTATGATCTCATTTTCAATCTAGGGTTTCATACTCTGAAATCAACCTACAATATTTCTCTTAAAATTCATGAAATAATTTTGCCTCTCCTTGGATGTAGGTATTATTCCTCAACCACATAAATCTCAATGTCTCTAGATCTTATTATTTTTATTTTGTAATTTTTTCTACCTTTTACTCTTCTCTTATAATATAATGTCATTGTAACTCCCAAAATTTTCATAACAACTGATATCAGAGCCTGAGTTCTAAATATTGAGGTCAGATTTCGGAAATTGAATGATGGATATAGAAGAAGGAAAGGTAAATATCTATCACTTTGATGGATATGAATTTAGTTACTATAGGATTCATATCAAGGATTATATTTTCTATAAAAATATTCACTTTATTCTTCTGGGTTTTAAAATTACATAGGTAGATAAGACTAAGTGGGATTTTTTATGTCGATAGGTTTTGATAGTTGTTCACCTTACATTGGAAAAAAACGTGGTGTTAAACATCATAGAGGAGATGATGATGGCTGGGTTGATGGAAGATATTATAAATATTTACATGAATCCTTATGCATCTAAAAAATTATAATTAGTCCAATGAATATTCAATATAAATATTGTTAAAGGGGATCTTGTTTCTGATCTTGTTAACAAATTCAACACCATGAGGAGTAACCTAATGCCATTGTGAATTACACTTGATAATTAGGTATGTGAAGTAGTTTTACTATCTTCATTACCTAATAGTAGGGAGATTTTTTAATTATTGTAAGATATTATTTGGGTAATATAAAGTTGAAGTTAAAAGTTATGTGAGAAATGATACTCAGTGTAAATATTCAGATAAGAGAGTTAGGTAGATTCTCTGGTTCTTCTTATCACATAAAATGAAGATGAGGGTACATATAGAGAGACAATCTCTGAGAATGATAAAAATCAATGGGAAAGAGATGAGACAAGAAAAAGGGTCTTATTTCTACCTATTGGATTTGTGGGAATAAAGTACATGTCAATAAAGATTATAGAGAAAAATAGAAGGCACTAGAAACTAATATAGCAAACACATCAGTTGAAGGAATCAATTATGTGTTGCTGATGTGCATAGATATCCCTATAGAGTCATGGATTTTAGATTCATGGGAATTTTTACATTCTTATTTAGATAAGGGTTTATTGAAAAAATATATTCCTTCAAATTTTATAAATTTACATATTGCTAATGATGAACCCTTTTATATTATGCGGAAGGAATATGCACGGATTAAAACCAACAATGGGGGTTTTCTCATTCTAGTGAATATGGTGTATACTCCTAGCCTAATAGGGAATATTATTTCTATCCAGAAGTTCTATGATCCAAGATTTATCACTAAATTCATTGGTGATGAATATAATATTACCAAAGTAATTATGATTATAGATCATGGAGTAATGAATGGAACCTCGTACAATATGAAATAATCTTTCATGGACATGCTTCTAATAATTAATTCTATCAAGCATTCACAACTTTGGAAATATAGGTTAGGATGAATGAGTGAGAATGGGATGAAGGTTTTAGAAACAAAATGAATGATACCTAACCTGAATTCAGTGTAATATGGATTGTGTGATGATTTTTATTTGTAAATCATAAGAAGACATCCTTTATAAAAGGAGGTAGAACACTAAAGGTTGGGAAACTAGACTTGGTTCACAATGATGTTTCAGTTCCTACACTAGTACATTTTTATAGAAGGTCACAATAATATGACATTTATTGATGACATAACAAGGAAGTTATGTGTCTGCTTTATGAAAAGGAAATATAATGTATTTTCCATGTTTTAGAAATGGAATACTTTGGTGGATAATGAGTTAGGATCAATGTTGAAATGTTTGAGGTCTGAAAACAATGAAGAGTATGATAGTAAATATTTAAGGTAATTATATGATAATAATTTAATTTTGTGGGAGAAGTATCTTCCAAGTACACCACAACAAAATTTTTGGTTTAAAAGGATGAATAGGAAACTGAATGAATGTTCCATGAGGATGAGGTTGCACTCTAGGTTACCCAAGACCTTATTGGTATAGTCGGTAAACATGGAATTATATCTCATAAACATGAGTATATCTATAAAAATGGGATAATTTTTACTTGAGTAGATCTAGTAAGTAAAGGAGGTAACACTCTCTACTTTATGAGTCTTTAGTTATTTGTAATATGTACCTATAGATGTTTATGTAAGGTAGAAGATTTATATTAGGTCCAAACCATGTTTTTTTATTGGTTATGGTGTTGAGGATTTTAGTTATAAATTTTGTAATGATAATAAAAATATGATCATAAAAATAATAAACCTGATATTTAATGAAGGTTTCATATACAGGAACCATCATGTTGTTGAAATTGATGGTAGGAAAAAATAATCAGAATTCTAGGAGCAAGTGGATCTAGAAATTCTACATGATCATGTGACATTGGAACCAATATATCCCACTCCTAAAGTGAATTTGGGTATATCAAAAAGGGTGATAAGGCCTTTTTATAGGTATTCATCAACCTTACACTATTTTTTATTGAATTACATTAGAGAGACATAATTATTGGAATAGGAAATGAAATTAAAGGAGTCAATAAAGTGGGAGTTGTTTATAAAGGATGAGATTTATTCATTATGTGGTAACAATACTTGGGAGATGACACCTTTTCCAAAAGGAAAAAAAGAATTATATAATAAATGGGTATACTAGGTCAAGGAATGGTAATAGGTGGTATAGGTAATTTCTAGTGGTGAATGAATTTCAACATTAGAAATTTATAGATTTAACTGAAATTTTATCAACTATAGTTAAGATTACCACCATTTAAGTGGCTATTAGTATTATTACAATATAGGATTTACATATTGAGTATCTTAATTAATGATAGGTTTTATTCATGGAAGTATAGAGGAGGTAATTTATATGTATTATCTAGATTAATATGATGATTTAGGAAAGGAATACATATTGTTAAAACTCTTTAAGATTTTATATGGGTTAAAGAAGGATCTTGGGTAGTGGAACAAGAAGTTTGATACACTGATGATAAAAAATGGATACAAATAGTGTGGTGTGGAATAATAATACTATTTCAAGTCTTTTAGTGATGTATTTATTATATTTAATTTATATATGGATGAAATTACCATTGTAGGATCATGTATGAAAATAATTAATGATATTGAAGTGAAACTATCTAAGGAGTTTGAGATGAATGATCTTGGAGAATCTGGTAAGATTTTGGGGAGGAAGATCAAGTGAGACCAAGCATATAGAACCTTGTTGTTATCACAGGCTGGCTGCATTGGAAAGGTTTTGAAAATATTTATTATTCAAGAAGAAAATATGGTTTGTATTCTCATATAAATCCATTTTAAATTATGAAAGGAGTAATCACCAAAGACAAAGGAAGAGGATGAGTATATAGAAAGGGTTTCATACAAACCAGTTGTTTGAAGCTTGATGTATGTCATGGTTTGTACTCAACTTGATATTGATTATGTAGTTGGATTTATGATAAAATTCATTGATATCCTTGGAAAGAAACATTGGGAAGTTTTATAGTGGATGTTAAGGTATCTGTAAAGAAGAAAGGAAGTATATTTTTTATTTTAGAAAGGAAATTCATTATAATGGTATGTAGATACTGAACATGGTGGTGATGTCAATTGAAATAGAAGTGACATAGGTTATGTGTTTAACTTTGCAGAAACTGTAGTAAGATAGATAACCTAGTTAAAGAAGGTGGTGGATCAATCCATCGGAGAGGCATAATACATTTTTGTAGAAAAATCCGAGAAGGATATGGTTTAGATAAATAAATTCTTAGAGGATATAGAATTAAATTGAGAGGAAAATGTACTTCACTATGTTAGTCAAAGTGCGACAAATATTAAAAAGAACTTGGTGTCTCTTTTTTGGATAAATTATATTAAATTGAAGTTTCATTTTATCAAATTATTAATATAGGATGGGTTGTTGACATTATAAAAGATTCGTGGAAATAACAATCAAGAAGACATGTTGATGAAACCGATGGTGATAGAGAATTTGAGGCACTATTGTGCCTCTATTGGTCTTCATTTATTAATAGAGGATGAGAGGTAGAATATGTAAGAACATTGTGGGAGAATGGATGGGAAAATAGCTATTATTTCATGAATCATTAACTTGAAATTAATGATTTTATGGGAATCACCCATTAGTGAGTGAATAATATGTTAAGCATAAATTAAGTAGGTTATCTAAAGTAGAAACCATAGAAGGATTTCTGTTTTCTAGATCAAAATCTAAGTGGGATGTTGTTGGAATGGTGTATCCTGATCCATTGGATGAATTTATACCAAATTCTAGTGGCCCATATTATACACTAGACTAAAAAATTTTCAATTTTACCTCTATGGTGTGGTTTATGGGAGTTATAGTCAGAAATTCACCCCTATATAGATTTTTAGCCATTTTAGTAATGCTAACTCACTGTAGGAAAGATGACTAGAAACAACGACAGGGAACTATAGTTGTGTGGACTTCTACATGGATATTATATAAATATGTGACTCGAGACTCCTAAAGTAATTCTATCACCATGGAATTATAGATACCGGTTATTATAGTATAGTAGACTTACTATATAGTTCGTGTCATTGTAGAAACATGGGTTGTTTCAGCATTGTATTTCTTTATGAGATCATTTTCAAGATAGGATTTCATACTCTGAAATATCCCTATAATTTCACTCTTGAAATTAGTGAAATCATTTTTCCTCTCTATATTCCTAAGGATTATTCCCAACCCATGTAAATCTATATGTTTTTTATCTTTTTGTTTTTCATTTATTATTCTTTCTATCATTTACTCTTCTCCTAGAATCAACTATCATTGGAGATCCTGGCATTTTTTTAATAATGGTAGTAAATCTTGATGGAATTTATCATCAGTTTAACTAGATATGAGGATGTATGTGATTTTATATAGGTGATCGTGGACTACTTAATAAATTAATCTCACTTCTTAGTGATTAAGGAGTTGAGCTTAATGGATGTTCTATCAAGGTAGTATCTAGAGGAAGTGGTGAGGCTCCATGTAGTTCCAAATATAATTATCTATGATCATGATACTCATTTTACCTCCAAGGTTTGAAGAGGCCTCCAGTATTAATTTGGCTCTTATATTTTCTACATAACCACTTTTCATCCATAGAATAATGGTCAGATGTAGTGGACTATTGTGACTCTAGAGGACATGTTGCACATATACATTCTGGATTTATAAGGTTATTAGGAGAGGCACTTTCCCATGGGGGAGTTAGAATAAAATAATAGTTATCATTCTACCATTATTATAGACCCATTCAAAGTACTCAATGGTAGACCTTTATTATCTCCATTGTGTTGGACTAAGGTCAGGGATTCAGTGGTTTTTGGATTAGAATTAGTCAGTAATGAGATAGAGAAGGTGTGGTTGATTCATGAGAAGATGAAATCATTACATCATAATAAAAAGTCATATTTTGAACATATTATGATGATTTTAGAGTTATATTATAGAGATCATGTGTTCTTTAAGATATCTCATCATCATGGGAAACAAAGTTTTGGTCATGGAAGTAAGCTTTCTCACAAATTTATTAGTCCCTTTGAGGTGTTATAGTGAGTTAGCAAGGTGGAGTACCAGTTGGAACTTCCTCCATTGTTAGTTAGGATCCATTACATATTCCATATGACATATCTCAAATTATATCTTCATAAAGATTCTCATTTCATTGATTAGGGAGAGTGAGATATCTAAGATGATGCAATGTTCTTTGATGATCCAGTTGAGATCTATGATCAATGGGAAATGGTGTTGTGTAGGATATCCATTATTTTGGTTTGAAATCTATGGATTCATGGTAGTGTAGATAAGAGTGCATGGGAATGTGAGTCACATATATTTTCTTAGTATCTCTAGTTCTTTTGAGATTTGTTTTTTTGGGATGTTTGAGATGGATTACTGATCTAATTTATTGATTTGTTTATACCTTGGTGTTGATCAAGTCATATTTATTTTTTATTTTTTTGGTTGATGGAATCATCTCATTTGAGATATATCTCATAGGGATAATTGGTTGGATTTTCATTATATTTTCCATCTAGGTTTGGCTCTAATTTTTGAGGATGATAATTTTTTAGATGTAACTAATATAAGAGTAAAGAACTTTATGCCCAATTAATTTCTAAGATTTAAATGTTGTAGGTATTTTTAAGGTGAGATTAGAGTTTTTTCCCTTCTTAAAGATCACCATGTGTGGTGAAGGATGTGGAAATCCCTATTTTGGAGCTAAGTCCAGGTTGAAGTTAGTTTTGGAGGATGTCCATAAAGGACAACCATTTTGTATTATATTTTTTAAGGATTTGGGCATAGTGAGATATCTATGTTGGTGTTTAGTTCATTATAAGGAGTTAAATGGATAGGGAAAACATTTTAGAGGGGTTTTCCCCTAAAAATTTTCTCTGTGGAAAATGGGGATGATCTATATGTCATGGTGGAGGGAGTGGTGTTTCTATAGATTTTAGGGGTTCTCAGTGTGTTTGGTGGAGTTCACCATGGCGTAGTGGTAGGCATGGTGTAGAGTGTGGAGTCCAGGGTTATCTTTTTATGGGAAATGGGGAGGTGTGAAACACCCATAAAAATAGGTTTATTATCATGGAATTGAGGAAATATTATTTTGTTTGAGGAGTAATGTAAAAAACGAGTAGGGACTCACTGCACCATGGTCTTGGGAGTGGGAGGTGATATTGCAATTGATTATTCCCTACACCATGGTAAGGGTCGTGCTGGAATTCTAGGGAACTTAAATGGAATTATCCATTCCATGGTGCAAGACATAGTGCCTAAGAAATATTTAAATTTGTTTTTTAAACGTTTTGTGATATTATGAGTTAGATTTATTTTAAATGCATGGAAATTTGAATCTCATGTTGACCAGAGACACAATGGCATTGTGGGAATTCACCGCATCATGGAGGATTAGTTTTGAGATTTATCTATAAATAGAGGGTAAACCCCTCCTTGATTTGATTTTTATTCTCTCCCTTTTAACCATATCCAACCTTAATCCCTATTTCTACTCTCTATTCATCTCTGTTGAGTTTTTAAACCTCTTAGTACATCGTGATCAAACTCTATTTGATCAAGGTACATCTCTTCCTCTTCTTCTCTCCTCTATTATTTTCTCCTTCCAAAGGTTCTCTTTGGTGAGTTTATTTAGTTTTGGGTTGAGTTTAGAGTGTGGTTTGATGGTGGGTTTCAATGGTTATCTTTCAGGGTGGTTCCCTTCGAGTTTAGTGGTATTTAATCATTAATTACTCCATTCTTTTTTGGTGACTCATTAAAATATTTACATTTAGGTAGGGGATTTAAAAACTCCCCTTTATTTTGTTTGAATTATGGGATTATAATGATCTTTTTTATTTGGGTTAGTATTATGGTTTTTAGTAATAAATATGATGAACTAAACATATTGAAATTGATGTGAAAGGGGTGAATTGAAAGTGTTTACTTGTTTCCATAATATTTTTTATGGGATTTTTCCTACTTGTAGTTTTTTCTAAAAATCATTTTTGTTGTTAAGACTGGTGTGTTTATATTGTGAGTTGTTTTTTGGAATCACTTCTCATAAAAGTATAATCACTTAAATGTGTTAATTGAATTATGTTTTTGAAAAACTTGATAACATAAGGAGGATTATTACAAAATAAAATGGGGATGCAGTTGTAGTTATTACTCGAATTGGTTTTTATGTTAATTTCATGGTTGTGTGGCCTTATTGGGAATTTATTTTGGTTATGTTTTTGTGGTTTTATGGAGATATTATGGGGTGATTTATATGGTTGGGTCTATATGCATTGGTTGGAATGTGTGGGGTAGTGGGACTTCATTGGTTAGTACAATATGGATTATGGGTTAGCTTCATAGTTATATGTTGATGTTGGATGGTTTGTTAGTGTGGGTTTGTTAGTGGGGATATGATTGGAGTTTATTATGAAAGATGTAGTGGTTGTTATTAATTTTTCATGTGGGGTTGTTTTATTTTTTCTTGGTAGTAGAAAAACTGTAATAAGTGGTAATGATGAAATTGAATTGGTAATGGCTTGAGGTGACCTAAGATAAACATGAATATAATTTACAATAATTCCTTAATTTTAACATTACATCTCACAAATTCTCACATAACCTAAAAAACCCAAATACTTAGTATCTTTGGAGATTAGATACATGAAAATACTAATTCACATAATTTTTTCAACATTTCTCACAAAATATCTATGGAATACTTACTTTTACACATAATCCTATATATAATTTCCTATAGAAATAGGAAACAAAATAAGGGGTGATCTAAAATGCTCAATAAGTTAAAACTTATCAATGAGTCAAAAAGGGTTATAATATAAGAATATGATGAAACAAGATCATGTTAGAAATACTAGAATAAAAATAACATGAAATAATAAGAGTTTTATATAATTCATGAAAGAAGGACATGTAATCTCAAATGAAAAAATATATACCATGGAATAAGAGTGAAAATGTGATATACTAAACATGAACCATATATAATATTCATAGGAATATAACATAAACATGTGTCTTGTCATGGATACATAGAATAATAAGGAAATATGTCTCAAACATAAGGACATGGAATCATCACATTTTGAAAAAACCTAATCATGCTCACTATTTAAGTTCTAAACAAATCCAATAATTTCCACCGTTTAAGTTATGAACAAATCCATGTATGTACATGATCAACCATCTCATGAGATATAAGATTTTAAAAAATGTATTGGAGGGAGATATAGGACCCCAAAAATCAAAATACATACATATACATGATATATTAAATAGATTATTCATCATATCATAAGGAACCCATGGAAAAAAATTCGTTACATTTACAAATGGTATCCCAAAAATGAATTCAATAATTAGATTGATTTATAATAAAAATTAAATCACATAAAAAAGTATTTAAAAGATGAATTTTTAGTTTTATTCATAAAACGTGACTCCATAAAGGATATATACTTTTTAAATAAATAGAAACTTGGAATTGAAACCGTAAAATAAGTTTTTTTAAGATATTTCTTAACATTTTCATAAAATAAAAAGTTATGAGTCTATTTTAAAAGTTGGTTTTGAGAAGTTAACATGAATAAATTTTACAAAACTTATTTAGAAATAATTTTTAATAATAGAATCATGAGTATAAATAAAGTTTATGTCAACAAATTTGGATTGGAAGATAAAATATAAAATCATGAAAGGAAAATCCTTTTTAATAATTGAAAAAAAAATTCCATTATTGAAACCCACATCCTTAAAACAGTAATGAATAATCTTTTTAGAAAGATAAAGTGAAATATAAAGATCAAAAGAAATAATAAATATTTATATTCCAAAATAAGAAAGTATAACATGGTTAAAAATAAATAATATAGACACGGAAAATAAGGGGATTATTATAAATTATGAGAATTATTCTTAACAACGTTATACTTTTATCCAAAATACATTTCTAACAAAAATATTTTTGAATTAAAAATTCATTTTCACTAGATTTTAAGATAAATTTATATATAATAAAATATTAGGTATGAAAAAATCAAGCATGGAAGAAATAAGTTTAAGAAGAAACATTATAACTAAAATAAAGGAGATTTTATTTATCAAAAACCCTTACCTTTACTCTCAAATTCAAAAAAATTGATTTAACCATTTGTATAATAAAAATAACCATATTAATAACTTATTTAATAAATTTATTCATATATATTACCTTATTTATTCATTAATTATAATCATACATTATACATTAATTATATATTTAACATTAAATTTCATTATCGGATGTTAGCAATTTCAATTGTTTTGAACATGTTTCATAATGGGAATTTCAAACCACATTCTTTGATACCATTTTCATTTTTCTAGGATTATATGAGATATTTATATCATTTTTATTTGATTTTTTATTCATAACCATGTTCATTTTATGGAAATTATGGGCATCATTTTCTTTAATGGGATCTTTTATGTGCTTACTTCGAGTAATTTACCGATATCAACGGATTTAATTTATAATGATTTTTAATTCTAGTGTTATAATTCCAGAATAATATTCATGAAATACATTACTAATTAATATCATATATATTCATTAAATATATCCTCATAACTATCCATGTGAGGTAGTGATGGAAAAGAAAATACATCATTCATGGAGGTTATAGTCCACACATGCGCATGAGTGATGTTTTCATTTTCCAATGGATGGAAAGGGTGTAAAAAAGGTTATTACATAAACATAATGAAATTTAAGTATACTAATTATACTTATTTAATTATATCAGTACGTTTTTATAATATTTTTTGGAGTTCTAAGATGAAATAAAACTTGAAACTACTTGGTTGACATGATTACCTCTTCTTTGGATATTTTCCTTTAGATCGCTCATTTATCCATATTTGGTTAGTATTTTTATGAGAAAAAAACATATAATATATGAATAATTATCTTTCAAAGTGATTTGGTTATATATTGTCTGATATAATGTCCTCATTTTATGTGTAGAAGTGACAGGGTAAAGGGATCCTTTTATGAGTGAGGGGACTGGAACTCTTATAAATAATTGTAACTTTAAAACAAAATAAATTTATTATCATGTAAAATTGGAAGAATATAAGTATATTTAGTGTTTGGTTCTATTAAAATAATCAAATTGGTACATGTTTTAGTGATAATTGTGGCCTTATCTCTCTGGTTAGTCTCCCTTTTGACCCTTTTGACCCTTACTATGGTAATAAAATTCTGCTATAATAACTAAATTTTATGATTAAAAATGAAATGAAACTTATTAAAAAAATTTAATATTATAATTATAATTATATAATTAATTTTAAAATATTCAATTTCTATAGTTATAAAAATTAATTTTGATATAAGTACGCAAAATGCAATAAAAAACAATTTCTTTCGAAAAATGTCTTTTTAAGCATAAAAATGATTTTACACAAAAATAATGTATATGATTTATTATAATGAGAAATTTCGGTTTATTAATAAAAAATGAGATTTATGTGACCTTAAATCTATTATAAAACTGAATACAACCTTATAATTACTTAATTAAATAAAAAGATCAAAAAATAGTTCTTTTATTAGAAATTATCATCACTGAGGTTCTAAAATGTCAAACATAGGTTTAAAAATTCAAAATAATATTTTCAAATGATTTATTATACTTATTAAATATATATTTGGTATATTAAAAATGTTTTAAGAAAATTCAAGTCATTATTATATCAAGATGATTTCATAAAACTGACAGTATTTGTAAAAACTCGATTTTTCACTATTCATCTAATAATCAACTATTTCAAAAAAATCACAAAATTTCAACCCAATATAATTTTTTAAAAATTAGTACAAAAATTGAACTCGGTTTAAAATATTAAAATTTGAAAATTTATAAAATTATCATGAAAATGAAAATATAAAATGTAGAGAAAAATTATTTTTATAGATAAATGGCATTTTAAACATTAAATGTTCTTAATCATATTCCATATAAATTTAAAAAGAAATGAGTGTTAATATATTAGTTTATAAATTTAAATATTACAGTCTAAAAAATAATCTTTTAAAATTGATTAATTTAATTTATAAAGATAAAATACACATCACTTTAAAAATGGTTCTTAAAAAGTATTCTTTATAACCTTAAATAGTTTTAATCACATACCATTAATTATTTATCTTATAAAAATTAAATTAAATCAATTAATTTTATCAATATACATCAATAGTTATTTAAAAAATAATATGTAAGTAATTAAAATATATTTTTTATAATAGGTTTTTTTTAATAATTTTATTTACTAGAGGTTATATTATTATTTTAATTTTCTTATTGATGTTTCACATCATAATAAATTATTTTAATAGGTTATGCGATGGTTAATTTTATTTTAGTGCTACATGTGATGCATTTTATTCAACATATTATTCTAGAAAATATATATTAAAATCTTGGGTTGTTATATTTTGACCCCATAAATAAATTATTCCCTCCCATTTTTCAATCGTCACTCACTATCAAAAATATTTAAGGGAATCCATAAGATAAAAATGATTTAACATATAATTTTTAATTAGATATTAACTATTTTATCATATAGAATATTGGAAAACTCCATGTATCCTTGCTAATAGGCATATATACACATTTTCATTCATCTCAACCATTTGAACCTAACATGTTTCATTAATGGATATGATGATTTATACATTTGAATGAGTTTCTAGAGAAATGCCTTTAATATTGTGTTATATAGATATGTATAAATAATTTATCCACTTCACTATCCAAATTGTTGATGGTAAGGATGAATTTTTCATGTCTGAAGCATGTAAAACATATATTTTCTTTCATGTTGTTCCATTTTTAAATCATTAATTGATTGAAAAATTCACTAAAGGATAATGGTCTTCATTATATGAATGATTAAATGATGAGTTATTCCTCTAAGTTCTGTCCATTGCAGAAAATAAAGTAATTTTATGGATTAAAATACTTATAAATGTAAAACTATGAATTTAGAATAAATAAATCATAAATGTCATGTCTACTCTAACTTATTATCTTCTAGGTTTAAATCTAATTTTACCATGGTCATTTTCCTATGAGGTTATCTAAAATAATAAAATTTCATAATATTTTTGCATCCTTCATAATGGTTTGTAAAGAGCATTTGAATCAACTAAATCATATCCACTGAATGTTTCAAACCATCTGTGCATTTAGGCTGCTTTTTCATGCACTGAGTGAATATGAATTTAATACCCAACCATCCTTTTTAAGGGTTTTTACCCCTAGGTTCATTTGTTCCAAAGACAACATCCACTTTTTTATCCATATGGGGATTTTATTTATATGAATCCATATGCTCTATATTTTACTAAAATTTTAGGATGTTTCCTATATTTAGAATTGTCCCTGGGGTTCACACTAAAGTTTTCTAATATTAATCCCAAAAAATAACTAATATATGCTCTCATAATAACTTAGGTGAACCAAGATAAACATGAATATAATTTACTATAATTCCCTTATTTTACGATTACATCTCCCAAATACTCTCACAACCCCGGAACCCAAAGGTTTAGTGTATTTAGAGATTATTATATAAAAAATTTATTTTATATAATTTCTTAAACATTTATCATAATATCTCTATGAAATAATTAGTTCTACATATAATCCTGTATATAATTTCTTTTGAAAGTTGAAAATAAAATAAAAAGTAAGCTTAAATGATCAACAAGGGAAAATTTATCACCGAGTCATAAAGGGTTAGAGAATAAGAATATGATAAAACAAGAGAATGGGAGAAATTTTTTATTAAAAAAGAACATGAAATAATAAGAGTTATCCAGAAGCTATGATATAAGGACATGTAATTTGAAAACAAAAAACATATACCATGTAATAAGAGTGTAGAAACATGAGATAATGAACATTACCCATAGATCATATTCATAGGCATATAACATAAAAATGTCACTTATCATGAATATGTAGAATAATAAGGAAATATTGCACAAACATAAGCATAACGAATCATCACATTAGGAGAAAACCCAATCACACCCACCCATTATGTTGTGAATAAATCCTATCATTTCCACCCTTTAAGATATGAACAAATCCAATTATTTCCACACTCCACTGTCTCATGAGATATAAAACATTAACAAAAGAATTGGAGGGAGATATAGGACCCCTCCCATAAATATCAATGTATGTGTTTGCTATATGAAATCGTTCATTTGTTAAATCATAAAGAACTCATGGAAAGAAAATTGGTTTCACAACATTTCAAACCGGTATCACATAAAATGACTTCGATAATTAGATCATTTGATATCAAAAATTAAATCACCAAAAAAGAATATTTTAAAAAAAGTAATTTATATGGTGATTCATAGAACATGACTCCATAGATTATAGAACCTTTGTAAATAAATATTAAAAGGAATTTTATACCATAAAAGGTGTTTTTATAAAACATTTCTTAACATTTTCATAAAAGAAAAAGTTATGAGTCACTTTCAAAATTTACTTTTGAGAAGTTAAAATGAATAAATTGTTCAAAAAATATTTTTAAATAATAAAAAATAATGGAACCTTGAATATAAATAAATTTTAATTCAAAAAATGTGGATAGGAATATAAAAGATAAAATTTCAAAAAGAAAATCCTTTTTAATATTTGAAAATATATATATATACCTTTACTGAAATAGACATCATTAAAAAAGTAACAAAATCTTTATCTTAAAAAAAATAAATAAAACTTTAAAGTTTATAAGAAGTAGTACGTATTTATATTTCAAAATAATAAATGAGAACATAGTTGGGAAGAAATAATATGTACATAGAAGAGAAAGGGGTAATTTGAAAGGATGAGGATTATTCTTAACAATGTTATAAATTTATGAGAAATAAATTTATCACAGTAAGAGTTTTGAATTAAAATTTTAGTTTCCATATATAATAAGAGAAGGTTCCATATAATAAAATCATATGGTGAAATAACCTAAGCATGGAAGAAATAAGTTCAAAAAGAAACATTATAACTCAAAGAAATGATCTATGAGTTATCAATATCCCTTACCTTTACTATTAACTTCAACGGAATAACTTTAAACTCCTATATAATAAACATAACCATATTAATAGCTTATTTCATAAATTTATTAATATGTATTACCTTTTTATTATTTAATTATAAACATTCATTATACATTAATTAGCTATTTATTATTTATTTTTATCATCAAATGTTAGTAATTTAGATTGTTTCACACATGTTTCATAATGGATACATCAAACCTAATTATTTGATATCAAGTTCATAACTTCCATATTATATAAGATATTGAAATAATTTTTTTTTATCCCCATTTTCAATTTACGGAAATTATGTACTTGGTTTTGAGGATGGGATGGATGATGATCATCTTTTGGGTAATTTACTGATATCAATAGATTTACTTTTTAATAATCATTAATTATTGTTTAACCTTAAATAATCAAATTAATTAAATATATTAATCCTTAATATCATATATATTCATTAAATACATCCTTATATCTATCCATTTTAGGTGGTGATGAAATATAAAATACATTGTTCATGGAGGCGGTAGTCCACACGTATGCATAGGCGGAGTTTTCATTTTCCAAATGGATGTAAGGGAAGTATAAAATTGTTTTTATGTTATGATAATTAAATTTAACCGTAATAATGATATTTATTTCATTATATCATGATGGTTATTTTATATTTTTACGTGGTGTAATAATAAATAAAACATGAAAGTATTAGGTTGACATGATTGTCTCTTCCTTGGATATCTACCTTTGGATCTCTCCTTGAGCATTCTTAGGTTGGTATTTTAGTGAGAACAGAATTTATATGAAATTGATAATATTTTTGGGAAGTAATTTTGGAAAATATTGGTTGAGATAAGTCTCTCGATGTGCATGGAGAAGTTAGTTCATGAAGGGATCCTTTTATAATTGAAGGGAGTGGCACTCCTGCAAATACTTATGAATTTTAAATAAACTAAATTCATTTTCAAAGGTAAATGGTACCAAATAAGACCAATTTAAAATATAAGGTTATTTAGGAACTAAATTCACTAAAAAAATTGGGATAGATTTTAGTGATAATTGTGGCCTTATCTCTTAGGTTGACTCACATTTTAACCCATTTAACCCTTACTCAAGTGATAAAATTTTACAATGGTAACTTAAATTTATAACTAAAAATGAAATGTATGTTATTAAATAATTTTAATATAATAATTTAAAATATATAATTTTACAAGATTCAATTTCTATAAGCGTTAAAAAAATTAATATAAGTATGAAAAATAAAATTGAAAACGGTTTTTTCGAGAGAAAAAAGTCTTTTTAAGCATAACATTTTTTTTACATAAAAATCATTTATATAATCTTTGATAATGAAACTTATTTGTTTATAAATAAAAAATTTATTTATGTGACTTTAAAACCAATCCAAAACTGAATTTAATTTCCTAATTACTTAATTAAATAAAATAGTCAAAATAGTTCTTTTATTATAATAAAACATCACTTAGGTTCTAAAATTCCAAACATAAGTTTCTAAATTCAACCTAATATTTTTAAATGATTTATTTTAATTATAATATATTTATTCATTATATAAATTTGGTTTCGAAAAATTCAAAGTTTTTCTTATATCATTATGATGTCATAAAAGTGGCATTATTAGTAAAAACAGTATTTTTACTATTCACCAAAAATCAACTATTTCATAAAATACCCAAAATTTAAAGCTAATATAATTTTTTCATGATTAATAAAAAAAATTAATTTCATTTTATCATATTAAAATCCTAAAATTTATAAAATTAACTTTCAAATAAAAATATAAAATATAAAGAAAGATTTTTTTTATAAAAAAATGAATTTTTAAACATTAAATGTTCTTAATATTATTTCATATGAATATATAATTAAATTAGTGTTAATATAATTGGTTATAAATTTAAATATTATATATAATCATAAGAAACTTTTAAAATTGGTTAATTTAATTTATTAGGATAAAATACACCTCACTTTAAAATGGTTTTCTCAAAAATATCAATTTTAACCTTAAAAAGTTTGAATCAAATTTCGTTAAATATTTATCTTATAACCATTAAATTTAATTAATTAATTGGTATTAAGATACATGAGTCATTATTTAAAAAAAATATGTAACAAATTAAAATTTATGTTTTCATAATAAATCATTTTTTTATCTCTTTATTTTCTTACGGTTTTATTCTTATTTTAATTTTCTTGTTGATGTTTAACATCATAATACATTGTTTTAATAAGGTATTTCTTAGTTAATTTTATTTCAGTGTTCCATCTAATGCAATCTATTCAACATAGTTTTCAGTAAAAGATATACTAAAATATCATGTTGTTATATGGATGGATTTAATATGGGTGTTGGATGAAAGTGGTTTGTCATTAAATATGTAATTAAATAGATTAATGAAAGTAAATTAGTTATATATTTTTAAATATATAAATGGGAAAATATAATGATTAAATAGAAACTTTTGGGTGTCTAATTTGGTTGTGTTTTGTGGGAAACTGAGTTGGTTTATGTTATTATAGTAGGTAGTGTTGGCAGTGTGTGGTAATGGTGGTATGGGGATTGTTATGGTTTGTGAGGGTGAAGTATTGGTGTGGAACCCCTATGTTGGTATTTTTTTTGAAATATATCAATATATATGATTTATTTTCTTTTAATTTCTTTACACACTCCGTCTGTGTTGGATAAACTTGCTAACACCCAAATGTTTTAGGTTCTATGTGTTCTCCCCAACATCCAGTTGGTGAAGATAGATGGTTGGTTTCCCCCGCTTCCCTTCTTTCCCTCACAAGTGTGGTAAAATTTATTTTCTATATATATTGTAAGATGATATATAGTTGTGTAATTCATGGTGATATGAGGATATGAGGTTGATGTCCTTCATGTTCATGACACCCTACTTTGTTGGATAGATTATGAGTGGATGAGATATGATGTGTGATTATGGATATGGGATGATGATCATGATGTGGAGGTGACTTATGGAATGTTTTCAGTTAGTTCATCAATTTAATAATACTATCATGGGATTTGGGGCCCTATTGGAGGTTGTTATAGGTGAGGTTGTGGCATGGCCCACATCACATGTTGGAAGGACTGAGCACAGGGCATTCTACGTTCAGGAGTGGGAGTGGGAAATCTATGAGGAAGTGGTTGTGAGGAACCCATTTTTAGATATTCTTTATATTTTTTTATTACTCTTGGATATGATACTTGGTAAGGAAGCCTTTTTTAGGTTGGTTGATAGTTTACCCCGTGGTTACTTGTTGTTTATGTTGTTTATTCACTGATGCATTAGTATGCTTCATCAACATTTTCATGAAAGGCTTCGAGTATGATACTATTGATTATAGTTTTATTCTCACCCCATATATATATATATAAACATGTTTTCATGTTTTCAGAAGCTATAAGATGATCGATCTGGGTGTTACTAGCTGGTGGAGTTGTTCAAGAGCAATTAGAGTTTCATGGTCATTGCTTAAGCCTTGTTTTTGGTATTTCAGGTTCATTCTACTTGTATAACATTACATTCATATATTGGGATGGTTTATTATCTATGTGATGGTTTTTATTTATGTATTTTATCTTATCTTTTTTCCTTAAATTTATATATTGTTGGTAATATATTCCATTTGTATTCATTATATACCCTTAGTGTTAGTTGCTAACCCATGTCCTATTGAAGGAAGGATTCGGGGGTCATCTCTATATTCACTATCAACCCAAGAGGGGTAGTCATAAAATCACTAGTATTGGGCTACTAGAATGAAGGTTTTTATAATGGATATATAAAATAAACAAATTTCTCAATCATTTCAGTGTAACTTTTAAAATTCCTAATGTTTTGATGGACAAACATGGAATGTTTTGGAAGATATAACATGATCAGGATTCCCTCAAGAAAAATGGAAAATAAAAGTGATGTGAAAAGGGTCATATTCCTCATGAAAATAGAAATATAATGTGGGAAAACACAAATGATCATGAGTGAAAATAACAGTATCAAAAATAAAAAAAATAAAAAAAAATATTTTCAATGCATGGAATGATATTGGTAATCATATAGTTCATGGTATCAAAAAATCATTTCAACTAAGAATCATATGTTCAGAGTAACCAAGAAAAAAAGTGGCATGTCTTCAACTATTTTACTATTGAAATATAGACTTTTTAATTTTGGTTCAAAAATTATAGGGGTGTTATTTTTTCCTTATTATATTTTTTATCTTTTATTTTTTCTATTTTTTTTAAAAATATATTAATTTTTCATGGTGTTTTTTGAAGCATAAATAAAATATTTCAAAAAATAAAACACTTCCCTAATTAATTGAAGATATATGAAATAATGTACCTATAAATATCTAATATAGATAATACATATCTTCATCACATAAAATAAATAACACCATAATCAGATAAGTATATGATTGATAAAAAAATATGCTTGATGAACTCAAATCCACTATAGTGCATAGAGAAAAATAGTTACAGGTAAATTTATTCCATTTTATAACCTAAAACACTAAATTAAATAAAACTAAATGTAGTGAAATAAAAATTATCTAATTATGGGTTTCCTCTAATTTTTCACTAAGTTTACGTCATTCTCATTTAGAAGTTGATAACACTCTATTAGGATCGAATGTAATTGTATACCATGTATCTACTTCTTCATTGGTAAAAGTGTTTCATGCATCCATAAAGAATGTAATATATTTTAGGAAACATAGTATCTCAATGGAAACTTATTATTAAAATGGTTTTATGGGATGAAACAAAAATAACCCAACTCAAAATGAGATTAATAAATCACATGTGAAGATAAAATCACTATAAAATTAGAATTTGAGTAAAGGATATTAGCATGAAGATCAATAGGATTACCTCATAAAATATGTATAATGGAAAAAAATTCCTTTCCAAACTCCCTTACCAAATGGATTGTATCCACCGCATCCTTGACTTCATTTTCATAAAAAACCATGTGACTTATATTTTTTTCATAAATAACTACCAACATAGGTAAATACATTGGTTTCAAAGCTAATTCATGCTTCACTATTTCATATAATGTTATTAAGTCAATAGTATTTTTAAAATGTGTTGGTATTTCAAGTGAAGTGTAATTTCCTTCAAGGAATGGGGTAAGTGAGACAAGCATAAGTAGAGTAGGTGACTCCATTATGTTGAGAATGATACGTTATCCCAAAGTTTCTTCTGTATTACCTTCATCATATTCACAATTGGTATATGTGTCACCAAAAACATAGGATCCTATAATTAATCCCATTATTACACAATTTATATAATTTTGTGAGTGTTCTCAACCACCATTACTAACTAATTTTAAAAATATTTAATTTCTTCACATGTTTCCAATTTGGAAAATGTATCTTACTCATAAAAATTATCAAAAAGGTGTGATTTGAGGTTATTTAAACTTATTTCTTCTTTTATGTGAAAATACATGGTGTATTGGGTCAATTATCACTACATAATAGTAAATAAGGGTCCTAATTCAATGTAATATTCATACTAAAAAGGTGGTAGTTGATATGAATCAAAGGAATACATTATCATTTTGTAAAATATGGTATGTGAACTCATAGGTGAGGGGTGTGAAATAAAATTATTTGATGGACCATTATATCTGATAAATTATAGGACCTTATGTTCTAATGTGGAAGTAATTGATGAATCAATCTTTTACGGAGAGGATAAATCAATGGAATGATAGGAAGAAGGGTCAATACAATAACCATGCTCTTTATTACATATTGATACATGATTTATTACATAACATTACACTTAATACAACCTAGAATATCAATAAGTTTAGTTTATTTTGGAATTAGGTACATTACATAACAACTTAAAATGGGTAGTACATAATCTTTATTTAAAAATTTCTTAACATGATCATAATATTCCATGGATTTTAAAACTGCACGGGATAACCTAGGGATATACATAAGAAAGGGGTGATATATAAATCCTAGTAAGTGAATAAACATGTCATAACATGAAGAAAGTAATAAATGTTATCAAATAGTCATAGTAATGTGTAATAAAATAAATTATAATCAAAAACATGAATTATAATACATGATATAGCATGATAACATAAAGGCAACCTAGAAAATATGGAAACAACTTAAAACATTGAATCATAAACATAGGTCAAGGATAACTCCCAAGAAATCACGATGGAAAAAGTACCATAAATTAATTAGTTTCACTACCTATCCCAATATGACATATCATGATACTAAACAATACCTTATGCGTTGGAGTGCTTTATAATTCTGGGCGTACCTGTCACTTTCAATTCATTCTCATGCTTATGTGTGACACATAGATCATACAACAGGGCTTCATTCATAATCATATTTTATTCCATGATAATAGAGTTTGGAATATACAAATGTAATTCCCAAGTAAAATAGGTATAATTTTATAAAATTCAATTCCCTTAATAGTAAATGGGTATGGTATTAACTACACAATTATTTTGGCATGGAAAATCGAGGTGAAATTTCTGCAGCATAATGGTGTCACATAAAAATTCATAAAATAGGTTGATGAGAGAGAAAGGGGTGTCTAATCACTTGGAAATAAAATGGTAAGTAATAGGGACATAGAAATACATATCTCAATATAAGGAATTGTAAATAGAAGGCATAATATAATAAGTAAACTTAAATAAAGAAGAGAAGGTGAGGATCTCTTACTAAATTTCAATATGGTAACGGGTGTACATAAAGGTTAATAAGAGGGATTAATGAGATTAAAATGGGTCTCTAATAATTTATGAATCAAATGGGAAATAAGGGGTATATTTAATAACATATCACAATATGAGAAAATATAAACTAAGAGACATAACATAAAAGAGTAGCTTGAATGGAAATGAGAAGAGAGAAATACCTTACTTGATTATGGGACACCAAATGATTTAGAGAAGCTTATTAATAGATTGGGGGAAACTTGGGAGGACTCTAAAGAGGGTAGGTCAGATTAAGGATGTGCTTCATGGAGTTTTAGTGAATAGAAATGTGATCTTGTGTCGTTTTATATAGAAAATGAGTGGGGATTTTTTTATTATTTCTCAAACTTAGGTTTTGGACTCTATATAATAAAATAAAAAAAACCAAAAACCTTCCAATGGTTTTTTCCCATGGTTTATGATAAATGGGAGTGTTTTTCATTATTTTATAATTACTAGTTTCTAACTTAATAAAATAATTCTCTTGCTTATGTGGAGGTGAGCCACACTCTTTAAGAAATGATTTTAAAACCAAAAAATATAATAATTATTTTAGATGATTAGACTTAAAATGTCAATATTTTAAATAAAAAACATATATTTGGATGTGGATAACTTTTATAGTATTTATTACATCACTTTTGGGTCATTATGATTCCATAATATATAAAGTATATTTATATGGTATTTAATTTTTACCCAAAAATTCAACTGTCTATGAAAATTATGAAAAAATCATTGTTTGATATTTTAATGTTCTAATTCCAAAAATAATATTCATTTCATTAAAATAATTTTCAAAATATATGAATTTTTACTTTTAAAATAAAATCTACATTTATTAAGTAATGTTGGGATTTTTGATAATAACAATTTTCGAACCCTTATAAAAATTACATTTGACTTCAAAAAAATTATATGATCATTTATATTTGATAAAAATTATTTCATAATAATATTTTGTTAAAATATTATTTATTTCAATAATCCATTAATTCATCAAAATAAAATTCTTTAATTGAATTTTAATATTATCCAAAAATAGTTTTTGTGTTTTATTGTATCAAAATAAAAAAAATTTATAATGTAACAATAATATGATGAAAATATATTCATTATTCTTTAAAAAAATATTATAAATACTCATATTTCTAGGGTCTTGATACATATCCCTTTAATACACCAGTAAATTACCTAAGAGTAAGGTGTGTGACAGTGAGATTTTCATTGGGTGGTCTGGTGAACATGGCTTGGGCCGTGATCTCAATGATTTTGAAATTTTACCATAAATGTTTTAGCTCATGATTGTGTTGTTAGATCTAAGATTGGGATTGGTAAAGGGAAAATCCTAGTGATTCTATCTCCCTCAGAAGCTCTGATAAATGGGATTCATAGGGTACAATCCTACTGGTTGAGGTCATCACTTCTTTTATATGTGTCAATTGGATTTGTTAAAACCCTATATTTGTAATAATCATGTGATCATTATTAAATGGCTATGTTATCAATAGTAAGGATTATTAATGGATATTTAAATTATATAGAATATAAGAAATTCAAATAAGTACATGTTTTTTCTATAACCATATTACATAATAATAAATTTAATTAAATTATAAGGGGAATTTTAATTATAACAGTTCAGGTTGTTAAAATATTCCCCCCTTAAGAAATTTCTCCCTAAGGATTTTAATTTCCCAAACTAAATCAGATGATGGTGACTATGTTTCATCGCCTCCTCCAGTTCCCATTTCACTTCTTCAAATGTGTGGTTTCTCCACAACACTTTGACAAGGTGAATTGTTTTATTACTTATAAATTTGTATCTACGATCTAAGATATCCAATGTCTACTCCTCATAGGAAAGGTCATTCTCCAATATTAACACCTCTGGATTGAGTACATGTGAGGGGTATAGTATTTAATTTCTTAAGAGGGATACATGGAATACATCATTTACTTGATATAGGTTTTGTGGGAGTGCACGTCGGTAGGCCACCGCTCTGATGTGATAAAGGATCTCAAATGGGTTGATGTATCTTGGACTAAGCTTTCCTTTATTCCCAAATCTAATCACTTTATTCCTTGGAGATATGAATTGGAATACCATGTCTCCACATCAAACTCTAGGTCTCATAAATGATTGTCATCATAGATATTCTATCTAATTTGAGCTTCCTTTATGTTTTTTTGAATGGTATTAACCTTTTCCACTATTTCCTTGACCATTTCAAGACCTATCAGTTTTCATTCCCCAACTTCATCCTAGCATGCAGGTGTTTTTCAAATCTACCCATAAAGGGATTCATAGGGATCCATTTAGATTATTGAGTGGAAACTGTTGTTGTAAGAGAACCCAAATAGAGGAAGATATTGGTCTCATACTCATTTGAAGTTAATTGAGCATGCTCTCAATATATCTTCAAGTGTCTAGATAGTCTGCTCAGATTGGACATCAATTTAAGGGTGATAAGTCATGCTAAAATTTACCTTAGTGTTCATATAATGTTGGAGACTTTTCCATAACTCATAGTGGGATCTCATATCTTGATCGAATATAGTCAATAGTGGTACACCATGCAGCCTCACCACTTCTCTGATGTATACCTATGCAAGTTGATCTAGTGAGAAGTCCTATTAAATCGCAATGAAGTGTGCAGTATTTTTAAAACAATCTACCATAATACAGATATCATTATTCTCTCTTTATATCTTAGTAAGACTAGTGAAAAAGTCCATGGTGATGTCTTACCATTTCCATATAGGTATGGGTAATGGTTGCATCATCCCCATAGACTTCTGCCTTTCAACCTTCTCTTGTTGACATACCAATAACTTTCATGTATATTTAGCGATCTCCTTCTTCATATTATTCCACCAATAATGCTCTTGGAGATATCAATACATATTTTTCATTCCTGGGTGAATGGATAAAGTTGAACTTTGTGCATAATCCAAAAGTTCCTTCTTTAACTCAAGATTTTATGGTACACATAGTCATGACCCAAATCTCACAACTCTTTCTTCATTGACATTGAACTCTGAGGATTTCCCTTTTCTTATATTTTCCACTTTTTTTTAATTCCCACATCATCCCATTTCATATATATTAACCTCTCCATAATGGATGGTTGAGCAATTCTTTGTGAAAGGGTTGAAAATGTTCCTTCCTTTATGATTCTCATGTCCATCCTTTTTAAATCTAGGAAGATTGGATCCCTATAAATTATCATCAATGATAGAATTGCTGAATCATTTATACTTAGAGCATCCGCAAATTTATTCTCTTTTCTAGGATGGTAGTGAATTGATCAATCATAGTCCTTGAAAATATCTAACCAACTTAATTTTCACATATTTAGATCTTTTTATGTGAATATATAATTAAGGATTTTTTATTTGTATATATTTCACACTTCTCTCGAAAGAGATAATTCCACCATATTTTCAAAGTGAATATCACTGCAGTAAACTCCAGATCATGTGTTGGGTAGTTCTATTCATGAAATTTCAACTTCCTTGATGCATTTTTCATTCTGTATTAACACACAGCCCTAGCCCTTCCTTCAATCATTACTGAATACCACAAAAATTTCTCTACTTGTGGGTAATGTAAGCACATGTGTAGTGATAATCATCATTTTCATCTCCTTGAATCTCAATCCACATTCATCATTTTAAGAAAAATTCACCCCCTTCAGAGTTAGCTTAGTTAGAGAGTTTAAAAATCACAAGAAATTTCTCACAAATCTAGGATAATACCCAGCTAATCCATGGAAATTATGGATATATGTCCTAGATATTGGACTCTTACATCCTTTAATAGCTTCTATTTTTTAAAGGTCTATAGATATCCCATTGATTGTGATGATGTTCCCCAAGAATGATACTTCCTTTAACCAGAACTTTCATTTGTTTTACTTTGCATAAATCCTCTCCTTTTTCAAGGACTTTAGCACAGTACTAAGATGATCCTCATGATACTCCATGGTTTTAAAGTATATTAGAATATTATCTATAAATACTACTACAAATTTGTCGATATAATCTCTAAAGACTCTATTAATCGTGTCCATGAATATCATTAGAGTATTAGTGATCCCAAAAGGCATGACTATGAACTTATAGTGTTCGTACCCCATATGAAAAGTAGTCATGGGAATATCCTCCTTCTTTACCATAACTTGGTAATATCAAAACCATAGATCCACCATAGATAAGTATTTTTCTCCACATATTTGATCGAAAAAGTCATAAATTTATGACAGAGGATACTTATTATTTATCTTAATCTTGTTAATCTCATGATAATCAAAGCAAATGTGCATTGACACATCCTTTTTCTTGAAAAAGATGACTAGTTCACCTCATGGTGAATCACTTGGTCATATGAACCCTTTGTCCATATTATTGTATGGTTTTTTCTTCAACTCATCATGTTCTATAAAAACCATTCTATATAGATCCTTGGATAATGGTAACACCCCAGGTATAATCTTGATCGAAAATTCAACCTCTTGTCTAGGAGGAAGACCAGGAAATTCCTCGAGAAACACATAAGCATATTCCCTCAAAATAGGTATTCCTTTTCCTTAAACTCAATCATTTTAAAGAGATAAGCTTTATCATGGGGTAACAATATCCATTTTTGAGATGTTCGTTCTAAATAAGATTCATACTCCTCCTTACACTTGTACAGAATCAGGGGGTCGATTCATAATATAGAGAGTGATTTCCTTATCACAAAAATTTATGTTGGATATATATAGGGAAATACAATCCATTCCCATAATTACATCAAATTCAACCAAAAAAATTATTAATATGTTATCTAGGAAGTTTATCCCATAAATTTAGAATAAGGAGGAGTTATATACTTGGGATGCAGTAATTTTCTAATTTTCTGTTTTCATCAATAGATCTATTTCCATGATATGTGGTGGTATTTGAATAGTTTTACTAAACTTTCATGATTTTAAGGAATGTGTAGAACCAAAATCAAAAAGGTAAATTTACTATTCTTGGATAAATAACTAGCATAACTTTCACCACTTTGTTATTAGGATCTACCTCAGCGGTTGTGATGGAAAAAGATCACCCTTGATGACTTGAAGGTTGTTTGTTGTCTCTAAAATCCCTTAGCTTAGGTAATTGTTTTGTAAAGTATCCCAATGCCTTGTAGTTGAAGTAATGAACAATCCGCTGAGGGTAGACTGGATCATTCCTTTATTTCTTCGCATTAGTGTGTTTCTACTCTTGGAAATCACTAGCTAGGTTCCCTTCATTCTAATACCTAAAGAATTTCCTCTACCCCCTTAAGCAATTTCTATGGTCTTTATTTCCACACATATAACAAGTGGGATGTTGAAATTTATTATCACCGTTATATTTCTCCATCACAATTATAGAATTAAAATTTACTTTTAATTTCTTATCCCCATGATACCCTTGAGATTCTTAGATCTCCATTTCTACATTGATGGAATATCGGACAATTTCTATATAGTTATAAAAGTCACAGATTTTCAAGGCTTTTCAAAGGCTAGGTTTTATCCCAAAAAATAAGCACACAACCTTATATTTTGGGGTAATGACAAAACCAGAGGTGTATCGTATAAGTCTGGTAAAGTTTTCCTTATACACCCCGAAATATTTGTCATTTTTTTTCTTGATGGAAAGGAAATCCCATTCCATTTTAAGTTAGAGAGTACAAGGAAAATATTTATCAAAAAAAAATTCTGGAATTCCTTCCACCCCATCACTTCGATCTCTTCCTCAGGCTTTTTATTCTTTATCAATGTCCACCATTGATCATTTTATCCCTACATATGATAAACATCCAATAGAACCTTCTATTATTCAGAACATTGAAGGATTGAGTAGATATTCTCAATGGAGTTGATCCATTGTTCTGTGATTAAGGGATCGGATGATCCATTGAAATTTGGGGGCAATTGTCACATAAATCTCCCAATTGCAGCTTTTTATTTCTTATGGAGATTTGGGATATCCTAATTATCCAAGATTCTATTAAAATCTAAGTCATATAAGAGAGTATCATTACAAAATTTTTTATTCCTGCTCCCGTCGGGTTGGGTATCTCGTTGGGGTATTCATCACATTGCCCGTCGCATTGATTTTTTACCCAATTCCTCCTATTTATGGCCATTGTCTAGAATAAAAGGAAAATTGGGGAGTATTATTTTTAAACTATTAAAAATATAAATGGGAATTTAATTTAATTAAATGGATAACTTATAACTTATATTTATTTTCTTACCTTGTGAATTTATAGGCTTCAATCTATGTTATCCATAATCTATTCCTAACATATATTCTTATGGGTATTTTTTGTTCCCTTAATAATGGTTCGTAATGAGATTATGAATTTACCAAATAATATCCTTTATTAGTGTCAAACCATGTGCGTAGTAAGGCCCCTTTTCATATACCAGGTTACACGGAGTCAGGCCTCGCACACCTTGTCAAAGTTGTTACCCATAGGTATATTTGTGCCAGAACCACGTCCACTTATAGTATCCAAATAGGGATGTATTTGTGTGATAAACCACTTAATATATACTTGAAAAAATTTAGGGATGTTTTATATTACTTAGTCTTATCCTTAATGATTTTTTTAGAGTTTCCTAATACTAATACCAAAAATAACTAATATTTTCCATTGATACTAACTATAACAACCCTGCTCTTTATTACACATTAATACATGATTTATTACATAAGATTACACTTAATAGAACATAGAAGATTGATAAGTATAGTGTATTTTAGAATTAATTACATTACATAACAAATTAAAATGGGTAATAATTCATATTTCTTGAAAACTTCCTTAACATGATCATAATATTTCATGGCTTTTAAAACTGCACAGGATAACCTGTGGACATACATAAGAAATGGGTCAGCTATAAATCCCAATAAGGGAATAAACATGGAATAACATGAAGAAATTAATATATGTTAGACAATAGGAATATCAATTGGGCATAAAATAAATAAAAATCATAAACATTAATGATAATACATGATATAGCATGATAACATAAATACAACATGAGAAAAGTGGAAACAACTTAAAACATGGCATCATAAACATAGGTCAAGGATAACAATCAAGACATCATGATGGAAAAGTACCATAAAGCAATCAGGTTAACGCTATTTCCTAACTTGAAATCTCATGAGTCTAAACATTACCCTATTCATTGGAGTGCTATATAATTCTTAGCACACCTGTCACTTTCATTTCATTCTCGTGATTAAGTGTTCCACATAGATTATACAATAGGGATTCATTTATCATAATATTTTATTCCACGATAAAGGAGTGTGGAATAAATAAATTTAATTCCCAATTCAAAGTGTTATTATTGTATAAAGTTTAATACCCTTGCTAGGAAATGGGTATGGTATTCACTATACAATTTTTTTGGGATGGAAAATCGCTGTGAAATTTCGGCAGCATAACAGCATCAAATAAAAAATCATAAAATTGGTTGATGAGAGAGAAATGGGTATATAATCACTTTTTCCTAAAGTGGTAATTAATAGTGAGATATAAATACATATCCCAATATAAATAATGGGAAATATAAGGTATAAGATAATAAGGAAACTTAATAAAGAAGAAAAAGTGAGGATCCCGAAGTAACATTTTCCATGGTAACGGGTGTACATAGAGGTTCATGAAAGGGCTTAATAAGAGTGAAACTGGTATATCATCATTTATAAATAATATGGTAATTGAGTGGTATATTTAATAACATAACACAACATGAGAAAATATAAACTAATAGGCATAACATGAAATAGTTTCTTGAATGGAAATAAGAAGAGAGAAATCCCTTACTTGAGTGTGTGACTCCAAATGCTTGGGAGGAGCTTCTTGAGAGATTAAGGTAACATTGGGAGGACTCTAGAGAGGTAAGGGAATATTAAGGACGTTATAAAAGGATATTTAGTGAAGATAAATGTGATATTGGGTGGTTTTATATAGGAAATGTGTGGGGATTTCTTTATTATTTCTCAAACTTAGGTTTTGGACTCTATATAATAAAATAACCAAAACCAAAAACCTTACCATAGTTTTGCACATGGTTTATGTAAAATGGGAGTCGGTTTTATTATTTTATAAGTCCAAGGGCAGAAATTAATAAAATAATTCCATTAATTATGTGCAGGTGAGTCATACTCTTAAACAATTGATTTTAAAACCTTAAAATATAATAATTGTTTTGGAGGATTCACATAGGCTTTATAAAATTAATAAAATAAACTTAGAATATGATTATTTTAAATATAAACCATATATTTGGTTGTGGAAACATTTTATAGTATTTATTACATCACCTTTGGTTCATTATGATGTCATAATACACAAAGTATATTTCTACAGTATTTTATTTTTACCCAAAAATTTTATTGTCTCTGAAAGTTATGAAAAATTCACCATTGGATAATTTTGATATTCTAATTAAAAAAATTATATTCATTTTATTGAAATAATTTTCTAAATATTTTAATTTTAACTTTTAAAATAAAATCAACATTTATTAAGAAATAATGGGTTTTCTAACAATAAAAGTTTTTGATCCCTTATAAAAATTACATTTGACTTCACAAAAATTATATGATCATTTGTATTTAATAAAATTTATTTAAAAATATTATTTTATTAAAATATTATTTATTTCAAAAATAAATTTATTCATAAATATAAATTTCTAAATTAGATTTGAATATTATCCAAAAATGTTTTTTGTGTTTTATTGTATCAATATAAAAATCATTTATAAAGTAAAAGTAATAGAATCAAAATATATTCATTGTTATATAAAAAATAATGTACATTATCATATTTATAGGGTCTTGATACATATCCCTTTAATGCACCAGAAAATTACCAAAGATTAAGGTGTGCGACGGAGATATTTTATGGGGTGGTTCGGTGAACATGGTTTGGGTGGTGATCCCGATGAGCTTGAAATTTTCCCATTAATGGTTTCACTCATCCTTAAGTTGTTAGATATTATATTGGGATTAGTCAAGGTAAAATCCCAGGGATTATATATACCTCATAATCGCTGATAAATGAACTTCGTATGGTATGATTCCACTGGCTAAGGTCATCTCTTCCTTTATCTGTGTCAATTGGATTTGTTAAAACCCTATATTTAATCTAATCATGTGATCCCTATTAAACATATATATTATCAATGGTAATGATTATTAATGGTTATTTAAATCTAATAGAATATAATAAACCTAAATAAGTGCATGTGTTTTTTATAACCATATTTCATAATACGACATTTAATTACATCACAAGGGAAATTTTATTTATAACAGTTTGGGTCATTATAGTCAATAAAAATATACTCATTATCAATATCAGGAAATGGATATTGTTCATATGGAACCTCTACCACATATTACTTATAATAATTTTTTTGGTTTTGTATATCAAGTCACTATAAATAATTTAATTTGATAAGTTCACTCATCTATATTTCTAGATTTTTCATTAAGGTAACCAAATTTTCATTATGTTCTACTTGAAGTTCAAAACTTTTATTTACATTTATAATCATAGTAAAAATTGTGTGATCTAATATAGAAGTATTGGGATCACTCTAATATTTATGTTTTGGGTTCACATAGACATTGTTCAAATTGAGTTTCACCCTTCAATGTGAAAGGTGGCCCATGTTCTATAAAATTTTGATATTTTTCATTCGAGTTTGGAAATTTCTCTAAAAGGTCTTGAAACCTAGATAGAGTGCATGAATAATAGGTTGTTATATTTTTACGAATAACTTGACTTTGAGAGTAATAAATTGGTGGATATAAATTAATATAAGTATATGGTGAAACACTCTCCCATGGATAATGGCATTGACTTAAATAATAATAATTAAACCTATAATAATTGGTTTAAGAGATCATGGGTGGAGAAAATTTGTAATCCATACCATGCATTGTGGGTTGGTAGGGTGAGTGTTGGTTGTAAACATGCAATACTACCAATGCCATTTTTGTCATTTGTGGGTCTTCAATTTTCTTGAAATAACAAACATAGCTAGAGCAGTTTTTTTTTGGGTTTTTCTTTGTTTTTTTTAACCTAATTCACTCTTTACTAAGGATATATTAATTTTGAAATTATCCCCGAAAATGGATTTAAAAATGGTATGTGTCATCACGGAAGGTCAAATTTAAAAAAAATTATACCTATATACTAAAGTTGTTATGGTAGTACGTTCAATCCCACAGAAAGAATGTGTATGAAAACTGTTACTATTCTCTTTAAATAATGTTAGGAAAATTATGTTTTCAGTGTGATAAAAAATAAAATTATAAATATTAAAAAATTATGTAAAAAAACAAAAACTAATATGATGGGAGGAAGGAATTGAAAATATAAGCTTCATGGTTAAAATTTATGCTCAATTTCATGTGATTCTAATAATTTTATTTCTATATCTAATTGATCATTTGTTTTATTATCACTGATTTTAAATTTAATCAGAATATCATAAATACCATTCTTTGGTGTTAACCAATAATCTATTTTTTACAAATTATTAAATTCCTCATTCTTTAGTGTTATGAACAATTTAAGAGATGTTTTGGTGTTAAATCACTTGGTGAAATACCACAACCCATTTCTCACAAATTCGAGGTATCTATCTTTGTCAAGTTTAATCACATAAGATTACTTTTTAGTTATCAATTATGCAAGTTTAAAGAGAAATCAAAGAAAATATTAATTCTTCAAATAATATATTTATGTATTCTATATTCACTCACATGTGACTTACGATTCTCTCATGCATGTGATTAAATATAAAAGAAATAAATCCTCTAATGTTTATCCTAATCATGGTTATTTATTAGGTATCACATGAATGAGCATCAAATAATGTGGTAAAATATTGTATGATGGTAGTTTAAACAAAGATATAATTTTAAGTAAATGAAAACCCAATTAAACTAAATTTAATTGAAAATCAAACATAGAAAATAATCTAATGTTCATGTATATACTTTCATATAATCTAAACACTCACACGATGAATTTAGTCGGCCATAGTACAAACACGACACATAAAATAACGAATATAAATTACCATGTTCATATTAATTTAAATGATTCCACAAGTCACCGCTGACAATCACATCACTCTACCAATAATTGAAATGCCAAATTGAAACCCCATGTGCATTTTCAATACACATGAACTATCTCTATGTGTGAATTTGATTGAAATGGTGGCATGAAGAAATCTCTCTAATGCATGTTGTAAATTTTTGAATACATCATCGATACACAATGTCATCAATAACCATCGCACCCATGAAAATCACTCACAAAGAAAAAAACTATAAAAATAAGATTTTTTATTTTTTAAATTAAATAAGTTTGGGAATTTTATTTTTTGCAAACTGGGATTGTGCAGTGCCATATGGGGTGAGTTCCAATTGAAGTGGCTCTCACCCCCCCCCCCCCTTAAATTTTAAATTTAATTTTGATATATATAATATATAATTATATATTTAAAATTGTAAATAAATATATAAAACTTAAAAATATACACTTAAATAATTATAATTATATATTTATAAATACATTGCATATGGGGTGTTGGCTGAGTGGTAAGGAAAACCCATAAGATTGAATGAGGTCAAGGGTTCAACCACTGATAGCCCTTAATATTGGGGGAAATTTCACAAGGTAATATAGTATTATGGTAGTAGTGATGGTGTTGTTGAGGAGGTAGACATTGTTGCGGCAGCACTATAGCGGCAACAGGCATTGTTGTAGTCTTTCTAGCAGCAGCAGGTACTGTAGTAGGGACTATAATGACGACATGTGTTGTAGCAGTACTATTGATAGTAGGGGCCTTGGGCCAATAATGGGCATTTATGCCTAGAAAAACGGGATTTCAAGCCACTGCATCTTCGGGCTATCACATTATAATGATTCTATGGGCCATTGGGCCTTCAGGTCATGTAAAGGTTACCTCTAAACCCAGTTAAAAATATATATTTCTGGGTTTAATAAAAAACGGGGGGAATTCTCCCCTAAATATTTATATATATGTGTGTCTGTGTGTGTGAAAAAATTAAATTTAAAATTATTACCTAATTATTAATATGGATGGGTTTGGGTAATATTTTTAAAACTTAAACTCTTTATAAACCTGATTTTGGGTTCCTAAACCCGAAACATATTTAAAAATATTTATTTATCAACATACTTGTAAATAAATATTTATAAATAAATTTATATATATATATACATATATGTGTATATATATATATATATGTGTGTGTGTCTATATATATCTGTGTGTATATATATATATGTATATATATATTTATAAATGTATATCTATATTTATAAAAAAATATTTATATAATTCTGTATAAATAAATACATTTATAAATAAAAATATATAATTATATAAATATATATAATTATTTAAATATATTTATAATTATACAAACATATTTGTAGATATGTATACATATAATTATACTTATAAAGGTTTGATGGGTGGGATACCCCTTGGGGGGCTATGGTCTACCCTTCCAGCTTGTAGGCGTGAGGTGTGTGTGTATATCATTATAATTGTACCTCTAATATCCAATATATATACTGAATTGTTATAAAATTAATAATATTATTAATGACATTATTTATTTAATTTTTTGTTTTTGTTTTTTAGTTTTCTGTTTTTATTTTTTAATTATATTAATTATATTATTATTTATATTATCAATTATTAATTATTAATTATATTAATTATTATTAATTATTAATTATATTATTGATTATATTATTGATTATTAATTATTTAGAAAAATTAAATTTAAAATTATTACAAGATTATTAATTCATGAGGGCTCTATTTTCATCTGATCTGTTCTCAGCGTCCCCTCATCCAAGCAGCGTCGTCATCGTTGTGATGTGGAGTGACCTCGGAGTTAGATATGGTGCATGGACATTTCAGATCTAGCTTCAGATCTGGACTCCTTGCGGATTTTTGATGAGATTCAATGGTTGTGGGATGGTTGGCTTCGTCTCGGTGTGTTTTAGGCAGTAGTGGTCGAATGATGTGTGGTGAGGGTTTAGTCGTGCAGTGGGTGTCTTTCCATCGCTAATATGGTCTCCTTAGGTGATGGTTCTTAGAATATTCAGGATGACCCAATCAGTTTCTGTTCAGTGATCATGGATGTACTTTGAGAGAAAATGATGTGGGATTGGTCGGTGGGATCTGTACATTTGGTGTCGACCTTGCAGTCATCAACAATAGTGGTGGTGATGGATGTTGGTCAACAGTGTGACTAGAAGTGAATTAGGTGGGATATGGTGTTTCTTGGGTCTTTTGGATTTCTGATTTTGGATTTTATCCACTGAGGTTTCAGGCAGTGCATGATTCTTGTTCCTTGGGTTTCTTCTCTTGTGATTGAGACTTTGGGCCATGGATTTTTTCCTGGGCATTAGGGCCCCTGGGCCTTCGGGCCACCATTATATGTTGCAAGTGGTATGAAGATACCAGAAAAACTAATTGAGGTATTTGGCGGGTGATACAACTCAATTTGTGCTTATGATGTCAGGTGCACAACCTTGAAAGAGGGATGGGTGTTCTGACACCCATCATTCAGCCATATGCCCTCACACCTATGAGAGATGGCTAGCTTCCTAGACACTTTATTTTCTACATTGTGTTTGAGTCAAGTTCTATGGAGCATTAGGTTGACAGTGTAGCGTTACATGAAAGAATCGTCATATGGGTAGCTCGAAATAGAGATGAGTGGCATGGCATCTATCATCTGTTCCTCCTCCACATGCCAATGTGGGATGGATATGTGCTTTTCCTTGTTGTGTTGGTCCAGCAAGACACAAATTTTCGGCAGGGGAGCGATGCAGTTTCTTTAACTAGCAGTGCAAATGCAGTTGCTCTCACACGGGGGTGGCAAGATATTTGACTAGTTCTCAGCATGATGAATGATTTATCTTGGGACTTCATTCCATCTTCAGCCTACGGGCCATTGGATTCTTTGGATCATGTATGGTCTCCTGAGCTTTGTATTGGGTTCCCTCTTCACCCTATTTAAAATATGCTTTCTTTTCATTTTAATAAAAGAGGGCTTAACCCTGGACCCATTTAAATAAAATATATATATATATATAAGTTATTATGTAAAAATATATAAATTTATTTTAAATTTATTTATAAATATATATTAATAATTTTATAATTATAAATATATATATACATATATTTATTTATATAGTTATAAATATTTATTTATAAATATAATTATATTTATTTATTTATTATTTATAGACATATATTTATATAATTATAAATATATTTAAATAATTTTAAATATGAATTTATAAATATAATTATAAATATTTATTTATAAGTATAATTATAAATAAATATATTTAAAATATATATCTAAAAATATATTTATATAATTATATACATTTATATAATTATATATATGTGTGTGTGTATTTATGTATTTATTTATATATATTTATATAAATATATATTCATAAATATTTTTATATATAAATATATTATTTGAGCATTGTGATGCCATGTGCTATGAATAGGGAGGGGATAAAGATCTATGGTTTGTGGAATGCTATAACCAGGAGAGGATGTGCCGCCTAGTTGTATTGCATCCCCCAATTCAGTTGGGTAGTAGTAGGGGAGGGTAATTTTCTTTTGGGATTTTACAAAAGAAAAAAACAAAAAATGGGGATAGTGTTTTATATAATTTTAAAAAGGGATTTTGAGGAATCCTGAACACCATTCACGCTTCTAAGGGGGTGGAAAGAGGTATGAACTGAGTCGATGCCTACTGTATCAAATTTATACAGGAAGCATGAATGTGGTTCACGCCACCTCGTTTTTTTTATGTACTATTAGATTATTAATAATTATTTGATAGTTTTATAATTGTTAATAAGTAATAAATAATATATAAATAATATATTTTAGATAAATAATTATTATTAATTATTATTAATTTATTTTTAATGTATTTACTAAATTAAAATGTCATAAATTAAATAAAATATTATATATTTTCTCTTATTAATTTATTAGAGTAATTAATATATTTAAAAAAATTATGAATGAGCTTTTAGGAATTCAAAAATGTGTGGGTCTTTAAGCCAAAATTGTAAGGGTCATGCACTCCTATTTATATAATAAATAAAAGGGTTGATGGGTGGGTTATCCCTAGGGGATATTACGTAACTTTCTAACCTATAGGTGTGAGGTGTGTGTGTGTGTGTGTTTTTATTTTAATTGTATCCTCAACTATCTAATATATATTACTATTAATTTTTCTTGATAATTCATTAATATTATTACCAAGTATAAATATTGTTAATTATTATTATTACCATTGTATACATTTTTGCGAATTTTTTTATATAATTATTTTGAATTTATTAATTTGTAATATATTTATTAATTATCAATTGTATTATTTATTATTAATTAAAAATATATTATTATATTATTAATATAATTAATAGAATTCCTAATTAATATTATTCTTAATAGTTAATAATATCTTTAATATGATTGTTTTTTAATATGATTATTAATTAAGAATAATATGATTATAATAAGTATTGATAAAATTTAAAAATATTAATTATTATTATTTTTAGTCTCATTATTAATTAAACATAATATGGATAATTATAATATGTATTATTATAAGTAAAAAATATTAATTATTATTACTACCAATGTAGTTATTAATATTAATGTCTCTTAGTCATTCATAAACTTTTTATTTCTTTATAATTATATCAATTTATTTGATTTATGTAAAAAATGTAATATATTAGTCGGTTTTTAAATAATCTACAATGAATGATTTAAAAAACATATAGCATGTATTAGTCCAATCTATTTCACTGTCTCGGGTGCTCCTTCGTGCCACATCTAAGTGTATAGATAATGCATCCACATCATGTATATCGATGTCTATTCTCTGGAATATGTGCCTCCTATATAGCATCTCTAATACCTACCTCCACATCATCATGTGTGACAAGTGGTGGATCTACAGTATCCTCATACGTCCCATGTTCTAACTATATGGAAAGTGGTTGATGACTGGAACTATCTCCAACATCTAAAGAAGATGGTTATTGTGTAGTGGGTATCTGTGAATCAGAAAAAATAAATACTTCAACCATGACTAATCAACCTCTATTTCTATAGTAAAATTTGACTCATTAATAGACTGTGTAATAGAATTAGTAGTATATTCATAAGGGGCCTTGGGAATAATAACCTATGGTTGTGGTAATGGTTTTGGTTGTACATGTGCCTCTAGTTGTGGTAGTGTCGTGTATGCAATAGGAAGTGGAGGAAAATCTAGATGGTCATGATGGAAATCCTCCTCCTATTCCAATCATCATGTGTTGCATCCATAACATACTCATCACCCTCTGGAAAATCTTTATTAGGATCATCACCCCTAACATATCTTTAAATATTAAAGATAATCCCATGATAAATCTCATCAATGGGAAGAAGTAGCTATGTTGCTGCTCAATGAAAATAGGCATGGTCTTATGTGCCTCCCTTTGTGAGATTAGAGACGTGAATGAGGTTTTTGATATGAGCATCCTGTAAAACATTATTTAGGTAACAAAATTTAATAAAAAAACTATTCAAAATTGGATGGAATAATTATTATCAACTGATGATAGTCTCTTCCATGTCATGTAAGATATATCAACGTTAACATGTGTGTGACTTTATGGCCTAGGTACCACATATCGGTGCCATAATCCATTTCATTACATGACCTCAAGCATTCCTCGTCGTATGTTATAGGTTGTTTCCTAGTATTGAGGGTCTAATATGTAATGTGGGAAGACTATACCCTCTTTATCAAAGTATCACAACAACGGAAATCAATAAACAATATCCAAATGATAACAAAAAATAACCAAGATAATACCAAAACCAATATTAGACAAAGCATCACATGATGATTCCAAAATGGGAAAAAAATATCCAAAACCAAAGAAGTAAATATGTCATGTCATATCAGTGTTAAGTGTATAAATAAAACCTAAAATAAAGACACACTGACAACTCTCGAGCGGTTCCCAACAAAAGTGGCACACAGTTTAACCATGTGCCCCTACTCATCGAGTGAATATTTTCTCCTAAGTGGAATAGATTTTTACAAACTGTGCACCATCCTTGAAAATCCCCACTATTTTGGGGTGCATGGTTTGGGAAGGGTGGTCGCAGGGTTTGGTCAAACCATGTTCCACCTCATGTGGCTCTAAAATGGGGTTCATAGTTTTCTGGGGAAAATGTATAGTTTTCCATAACAATTCATCAACCATCCACAACCCCATGGTCTTTCAAATTTCTTCAAATTCACCCAAATTAACCCTAAAGAAAAACCCAACTAGGGTATAAACAAAAAAAGGGTAAAAGAGTACCTAAAATGAGAATGAGGCATCTCTGAAAAGGTTGGGATCTTACAATGTGACACCAGGGCACATAATCTAACTAATATAATAAATGCATGTGTATTGTTAATTCCCCTCATAGTCAAGACTCGTGACATCTGTCTCAAATATCAATATAACATGTATGATACTTCTTCTAATCGATGTATCACCTCCCTGATATCTTTAGGGAATCAAGTTAAGGAAATTTATTGGGAAGTGTGGGAATGGGATGGTAGAAGTTGAACTACATCATAACTCTATCAACATGATTCCACTCAACAACATGAAGAAGAACCATAGGTATGATCCATGAGATGGCAGTAAAAATCATCATATGGTAAGGTGGGAGTCTCTGGACTATAGGCTGAATATATGGCATCCATGAAGCCTAAAATATCAAAAAAATGAATAAGAAATTAATAAATAAAGACATGTATAGTAAACAATAATAATTTAACTATATAATTAATAATCACATACATAATCTAGTCGAAGACTGTCTAGTATAAGTTTGTAAGTATGGACACTATGTTTGGAGGTATCTGAACATCAACGTGCCTGACTCCACTTTTTGATAACATTTTATTGAGCCTTGAGTAGATTGACCATTAAGAGGGTATTGAATCAAAGGTTTATTTTATGAATACTCTTTCTTTAAAATTCAACCTCTTGAACTTTTTAAGGTTCTCAACCCACTAAATATTATCTCTCAATCTCACCTCATGTGCAGTTGTAATAATAGAGCGAGTAGCACATAGTGATTTAAATGGTTCAACATAAAATCCTACTCTTTATTGAATTTTTTAGACTCCCTAACAAAGATTATTTACTATAAAAAAGTTATTTCATCCACTTCCATCATCAATTGAAATATTTCTTTTTCTCTAGAGTCCCACTAGATTCTTCTCCTTCTTCCAGTACCAACTAAAATACTTCTCTTACTTATAGCACCAACTGAAATACTTCTTCCCTTATTTAGATTTGATCCACAACTAGAAAGAAATTTAACCTTATAGATGACAGTATTCCTTCAGAAACCTACAGTATTAGTTTTTCTCATTTACACTTTAAGATCATTTTCATCTTTCTAGTATTGATCAAATAATTCTTATCACCTGTATATGATCATTTGCTTCGGTGAAACAAATTCTTAGGAAATTATTCTTTCAATTTGATGAAGTCCAGAACTCACTCAGATATATTCAATTAATGCACAAAATTTATCAATGTAACTTTATGCATGAATTACATGAGTCTTCTAATATTTTTAAACCTTAGCATGCAATATTCCTTGGTTTATTATTTTAAGTAAAATTATTCAATTTTTTTAAGTTTTCTCAAGTTTTTATGCATTTACTTATACTTCCATATGGTAAGACTATTTGAATGAATATACCCCCACTCACTTATTCTTTGTTTATTTTCATACACTTGTATATGCACATGGGGTCTCATAGGTGTATGAGTTCTATATCATGCACTGTATTTTCTAAACTCCTTCAAAAAACCGTAAGGTTTGGATATTTCAATGTTCTCAAAATCCCTCATGTAAGTGAACACATAATGTCTTCTCTCTCATATCTTCTCATACCACAACCAGTATGTAGTATATTAGTGAGTTCATGTAAACCGGGGAGGGGTTTCAAAGAAAAAGTTCTTTACAAAACTTTTGAGTATGAGATTCAAAAGTCAAGCGGCTATATTTTTTCCTTCATGAAAGAAAATAATGTTGCATGGAATATTTTTCCCTTCATGTGAATGAATCACGTGACTCTCGTCTTCATGAAACAAAGATTTCATAGATGCTCTATTTTTCTATAAAAACAAGAGCTCTCTCTTAAGTGGTATCAAGAAGCCTTTGGCCTTGGGTGCTTCAATGTTTATAGGAAAATCATCATTGTATTTTCTTCACCTTAGACTCTAATAAATTATCCACATAAAGGTTGTTTTCAAAAATACTATAAAATATGTTGGGTTAATCATATTTTAAATCACCTGAATCATTCACTATTTCTCATATAATCTTAATCTAAAAGCATGAAGTCTTCATGACATTAGATTCTTCCATGATACTAGAATCATTTTAGTGCTATTATCATACAATCCACATACACCAATACTTTATTTAAACAATCATCAATTAGTAACTTTATCCGGTCATTGGATTCTCCTAAAACTGGTATATACATGTGAATAATAACATAAATTCCTGGCATAATCATTATTCAATACCTTCTAGATCACCAAAAATGGTAAACATATTATATGGAAGATATATTGATCATGGTGGTGTCACAATTTCCATTTAATCTACATGAATAATTATGGGGATCATTATGTTAAGCCTGAGGAAGAAGAAAATTCAACCGAGTTGATTGGACGGTTGAGAAAGAATGGATAAAATGGCTAGAATTATTTACATATAATCTTAAATGTGGGAATAGTAATTCACTTTTTGAGTCTCACATCAGTATTAACTTCTATCAAATTCAACTTTATATACAATCCCATGTTGCTTCACACTTGATCTGACACCAAGGTCGGAACCCAGATACACTAACACACACTTATTCACAACATTATATTGTCCCACATAGTGGATCTGACACCATCATGTGCATTCCTATGTTTTCCTATGCACCTCCATCTGTACATTTCCTGCTTATATAGGTGTTCTCTCACATGCCCCTATGCTAGATCAGGGTATTGTCTCTCTTGTGTGATTGAATCATCCTCCCACAATGCGGAAAATCGATTTAACACATAAATCTTTTATTTTTTGCCATATTTTTTTGTAACACTTGGAAAAATATAAATTCTATAATATGAAACAAATTCCAAAACAAAACTCAATCTTCTTTAAATATTCTCCATGAATATATATATATATATATATATATATATTTACATGGCCTTCATGATTAAAACTCCTCTTGTAATAAGGGAATTTTCCATTACCATATTCAATTCAACTTCTTCATCTTGGTGTAAAAAATGTATCATCAATAGCACAAGTCTTTGTAATTAAAGAATAGCACATCAATCAATACAATAAACAATGATAATTGGTCAAGCATGAGATCTAATTCCATTAAATGAATCCATAATAATTCACCAAGCATTACCACTTCTTCTCAACTCACCAAATACATATTGACACATTATTGACAACAAATGAAACACTTGATCACAACAATCTCCCAATTTTTTTTTGTCAATTTATCTTCACATTTTCAAAAGACCATATTTGTGATTCAAATTTTCTCTCCTTTATTGATAATAAAATTAAAAGGATAAGTGTGGGTTTTTCACATTTCTTTTACCTTTCAAGTTTCTCTCATTATCTTCAACCTTATTTCTAAGAGAAGGATGATACCACATGGTTCTCTTAGAAAAGATCCCTTAGCTGGTTTACTCTAAATATACGTGGGATAATTTGGTGTGGAAAAGAAGAGAGATAGAGCCAAAGTTTTCTATGATGTTCACAAACTACCATTCATGTGATATCATGATCAAATTTTCATATATCTCAAAATATGAGTTTTTAAGACAAGAAATACATGATCCTACACAAACTTTAAAAACATATCTGAAATTTTAGGTGTAATAAAAAATATATCTCTAAATTTGTATCATATTTTAACCAAAGAACACTCCCCCTTAATTTATATTATTTATACAATTAAAAATGTGGGATGAAAGTGCGATTTTCATAGATAACCCTTTAGGTTTGAAATATACCTAAAATTTATAGATTCACTAAAATTTAATAAAATGATAGATTCTTATCAAGGTTTCTTATACTTAAGGAATGAAATATTTTCCTATATTTCATGGAATTTAGTAGACTCTATAAAGGATAATATCTTCATGTTGTCCATATGTGATATCCTTAAACCTCTCTTTAAATTCCCTATATGTTAGTTCAAAACACATAAAATAATATGGAATAAGGAGGTAACTCTAGGTTTCTCAGAAATAAACTTTATAAAAAGAGATTACTCATTATATGGTCTATAATTTTCTCCCAATATTAGTATAGGAAGATTTATTTGTAATCTTTTCTCTACTTTGAGTCTCATCTGTTTCCCTATATTTTTTCTTCCCTTAAACTTATTTTTTTTGTGGAATACATTTTTCCAACTTAGTATTCTAAGCCTACACCTTTCTAGTATTGGATAACTTCTCATAAAATTTTACCTTAACTTCTAAAGTAACTTTCTTTCATTTAACCTCAGTAATTTTTTTATCCTCTTCCAATCGTTTATACAATTTTAATTGATTTGTCCAATCAACTAGGTAGTATTTCTTGACATTTTCTGTATTCTCAAAATATTCACATGACTTGTCATTGGTTTTCATTTCAAACCTCTTCCCTTTCACAGTATAGAGAATATATCCTTCCAAACTTTTCATTCTTACCTCAACCCTATGACCATCCAAACTGCATCTACCACAAAATTATTTCAAAATATGAAAAACAATTGTGTTGATAAATGTAGTAAAGATCTAGACACAAGATATTTTATATGATATTTTTTCCTCATATGATCACTAAAAATACTTGTTATTTATTTCCTCTTTAATGTTAAATATATATTGATCAATAAATAATAGGATTTGTATTCATTATTACCACAACACCAGCAGAACCCTTAAAAAAATTTTCTTCCGAATTGGTTCTGAATCGGTCCAGATTTGTGTTTCTATTATCCAGTTGCAAGATGAGATTCACTTAGATTAGGGGGGTGTGTCCTCATTATAATATTATTACTTTTATTTAATTTAGAATATTTCCACTTATTTTTCTTAGGTCAAACTTATAAATAGTTGTGTTTGTGACCTTCATTGTTAGTAATAATATATCTATCTTTAAAAGTACCAATTTTTACCTAATTATTGGAACCCTTCATATAACCAACATGAGAATATTATCCATTAACTTCTACTGATTTATTGAAGTATTATATATCATTTTACAAATCATATTATACTATCAGACATACATATTATGTCTCGGCTAGTTATTCTTCCTTTGCAGCTAGTTATTTCCTAAGATATGTGATAATATTTTCATGTTCAACTTCTTTAAGCTTTTACTTCTTGATCTCATTAACATAAGTTGTTTATTATTTTTTAGCTCTTCTTTATCAGAAATCACTGTTTTATTTTTTTCTCAAGATTATTATTTTCTTCCTTGCTAAATTGTATCTGTACCATGTATAATTACAATTTTTCTTTTGGCACCCACTCAAGTTTTTTCCTTTCTTCTCCATGATCACTACTACTTGATGAATCAGTTCCTTTATTTTCATGGGTAAGGAAACCAACTTAATTATTTAAGGAATGAATTGATGATGAATGTTTATTTTTATTTCTAATTAAATTACTCTTATTTATATTGAGGTTATTATTTTTATTCTACCCCATTTATGTTTATAAGGTCTCTCATAATCTGATTCTGATTTTGATTCTTTAACCTTCCTTCTTGTAAATTTTTTAGAAAATTTACTAGAGTCTTTATAGTTATTACCCATTCCCTTCCACTGTCTTGGGGTGCACGATTTTGGGAGGGTGTCTACACAGTTTGGTCAAACCATGTGCCACCTCTTGTGGATCTAAAACGGGGTGCACAGTTTTCTGGGGAAAACTGTATAGTTTTCCCTAACAATGCATCAATCATCCACAACCCCATGGGATTTCAAATTTTTTCAAATTCACCCAAATTAACCCTACAGAAAAACCCAACCAGGGTATAAAAAAACAAGCGTAAAAGAGTACCTGAAAATGAGAACAATGCATCTCTGAAAAGGTTGTCATATTACAATGTGGTACCAGGTCCCATAATCTAACTGATATAATAGATGCATGTGTATTGTGCATGCCCCTCATAATCAGGACTCATGATGTTTGTCTCACATATCAATATAGAATTTATGATATTTCTTCTAATCGATGTGTCACTTACCTAGTATATTTAGGGAATGAAGTTAAGGAAACTGATTGGGTGGTGCGGGAATGGGATGCTAGAAGTTAAACTACCTCATAACTCTATCAATGTGATGCCACTCAACAATATTAAAAATAATCATAGGTATGATCCATGAGATGGCAGTAAGAATCATTATATGGTAAGTTGGTAGTCTCTAGATTATAGGATGAATATATGGAATCCATGAAGCCTGAAATATCAAAACAAATGAATATGAAATTAATAAATAAATTCATGTATGGTACACAATAATAATTTAACTATATAATTAATAATCACATACATAATCTAGTTGAAGACTATCTGGTATAAGTTTGTAAGTAAGGACATTATGTTTGAAGGTATCTGAACATCAAGGTTCCTGAATCCACTTCTTGATAACATTTTATTAAGCCTTGAGTATATTGACCACAAATATGGGATTGAATCAGTGGTTTATTTTATGAATACTATTTCTTTCAAATTCAACCTCTTGAACTTTTTAAGGTTCTCAATCCACTAAATTTTATCTCTCAATCTCACCTCATGTGGAGTTGTAATAATAGAGTGAGAATCACATAGTGATTTATATAGTTCGACATAAAATGATACACTTTATTGCATTTTTTAGACTCCCTAAAAAATATTATTTACTATCAAAAAAGTTATTTCATCCACTTCCATCATCAACTGAAATATTTCTTTTTCTCTACAGTCCCATTATATTCTTCTCCTTCTTCCAGCACCAACTAAAATACTTCTCTTACTTATAGAACCAACTAAAATAATTCTTCTCTTCTTTAGATTTTATCCACAACTAGAAATACCTTTAAGGGTATATAGAGTTAGCTTAGTTAGAGCATTTGAAAATCGCAAGAAATTTCTCAAAAATCTACGATAATACCATGCTTATCCATGGAAATTAAGGATATATGTCATAGATGTTGGACTCGTACATCCTTTAATTGCTTCTATTTTTTAAGGGTCTATAGATATCCCATTGTTTGTGATGATGTTCCCCAATAATGATACTTCATTTAACCATAACTCTCATTTGTTGTACTTTGCATAAATCTTCTCCTTTCACAAGGTCCTTAGCATAGTACTAAGATGCTCCTCATGCTCCTCCATGGTATTGAAGTATTTTAAAATATTATCTATAAATACTACCATAAATTTTTCTAGATAATATCTAAAGACTCTATTAATTTTTTCCATGAATATCACTAGAGAATTAGTGATCCAAAAAGGCATGACTATGAACTTATAGTGTTCGTACCCCATATGAAAAGCGGTATTGGTAATATCCTCTTTTTTTACCCAAACTTGGTAATATCCCAACCATATATCCTCCTTAGAGAAGTATTTTTCTCTATGTAGATGATCGAACAAGTCATAATTCTATGATTGAGGATACTTATTCTTTATCGTAATCTTGTTGAGCTCATGATAATCAATGCAAACGCACATTGACACATTTTTTTTCTTGACAAAGAGGACCAGTTCACCCCATGGTTAAGCACTTGGTCATATGAACCCTTTGTCCATATTATCATATGGTTGTTTCTTTAACTCATCAAGTTCCACAAGATACATTCTATATAGAGCCTTGGGTAATAGTAACACCCCGGGTTTAAGCTTGATTGAAAATTCAACCTATTGGCTAGGAGGAAGACCAGGAAATTCCTCGGGAAACACATCAGCATATTACCTAAAAATAGGTATTTCTTTTCCTTAAAATCAATCATTTGAGATAGATAAGATTTATCATGGGGTAACAATATCCATTTTTGAGATGTTGGTGCTAAAGAAGATCCATCCTCCTCCTTGCACTTGTACAGAATCGGGGGGTCGATTCATAATACAGAGATTGATTTCCTTATCACAAAATTTTATGTTGGATCTATATAGGTAATGAAAATCCATGCCCATAATTTCATAAAATTCAACCAAAAAACTTATTACAAGGTTATCTAGGAATTTTATCCCATAAATTTAGAATAAGAAGTATTTATAGACTTGGGATACAATAATTTTCCAATTTTCTATTTTCATTGATAGCTCTACTTCCATGATGTGTGGTGGTATTTTAATAGTTTTACTAAACTTTCATGACATGAAGGAATGTATAGAACCAAAATAAAAATGTACATTCACTATTCTTAAATGAATAACTAACATAACTTTCACCACTTTGTTATTAAGATCCACCTCAAAAATTGTGATGGAAAAAGCTCACCCTTGTTGACTTGAAGGTTATTGGTTGTCTCTAAAAACCCTGATATTATGTAATTATTTTTTAAATTATCCCAATTCGTTGTAGTTGAAGCAAGGAAAAATGCACTAAGGTTTGACTGGATCATTCCTTTCTGTCATCACATTAGTGGGTTTCTCCTCTCGGTAATCACTGGCTAGTTTCCCTTCCTTCCCATACCTAAAGAATTTCCTCTATCCCCTTAGGCAATTTCTATGGTTCTTCTTTCCACACCTTTAACAAGTGGGATGTTGAAATTTATTATCACCATTATGTTTCTCCATCAGAATACCATAATTAAACTCCACTATTAAATTCTTATCCCCATGATACCCTTGAGATTCTTCGATCTCCATATCTACTTTGAGGGAATATTGGACAATTTCTATATAGTTATCAAAGTCACAGATTTTCAAGGCCTTTCATAGACTAGGTTTTATCCCAACAAATAAGCACAAAACCTTATATTCGGGGGTAATGACAAAACCAGAGGTGTATCGTACAAGTCTGGTAAATGTTTCCTTGTACACCCTGAAATATTTGTCATTTTTTCATGAGGGAAAGGAAATCCTTTTCCATTTTAAGTCAGAGAGTACAAGGAAAATATTTATCAGAAAACATTTTCTAGAATTCCTTTCATCCCATCACTTAAATCTATTCTCAGGTTCCATATTCTTGATAAATGTACACCATTGATCATTTTATCCCTCCATATGATAAACATCCAATAGAACCTTATCTTATTCAGAACATTGAAGGATGGAGTATATATTCTCATTGGAGTTTATACATTGTTCCATGATTAAGGGATCGGATGATCCATTGAAATTTGGGGGCCATTGCACATAAATATCTCAATTTCATATTTTTATTTATTATGGAGATTTGGTATCTCCTCTTTATCCAAGTTTATATTCAAACCTAAGTCATATGAGAGAGTATCATCACAGAGTTTGTGATTCTATCCCCTATCTGGTAGGGTATCTCATTGGGGAATTTCTCACATTGCACATCGCATTGATTTTTTACCCAATTCCTCCTATTTATGGCCATTGTCCATAATAAAAGAAAAATTGGGGATGATTATTTTTAAACTATTAAACACATAAATAAGAATTTAATGGAATTAATGGGATAACTTATAACTTATATTTATTTCCTCACCTTGTGAATTTATAGGCTTTAATCTATGTTATCCATGATCTATTCCTAACATATATTCTTATGGGTGTTTTTTGTTCCCTTAATAATGGTTTGTAATGAGATTGTGAATTTACCAAAGCATATACCTTAGGAGTGTCAAATCATGTGTGTAGTAAGGCCTTTTTTCATATACTAGGTTATACTGAGTCAGGCCTGGCACACTTTGTTAGAGTTGTTACCCCTAGGTATATTTGTGCCATAACCACGTCCACTTGTAGTATCAAAATAGGGATGTACTTGTGTGATAAACCACTTACTCTATACTTAACAAAATTTTGGGATGTTTTCTTTTACTTAGTCCTATACCTAATGCTATTGGTAGAGTTTTCTAATACTAATACCAAAAATAACTAAGCTTTTCCTTTGACTCTAACTAATGACAACCCTTCTCTTTATTACACATTAATACATGATTTATTACATAAGATTACACTTAATACAACCAATAATATTGATAAGTATAGTGTATTTTAGAATTAGGTACATTAAATAACAACTTAAAATGGGTAATACTTCATATCTGTTGAAAAATTACTTAACATGATCATAATATTCCATGGATTTTAAAACATCATGGGATAACCTATGAACATACATAAGAAAGGGGTGAGCTATAAATCCCAATAAGGGAATAAACATGGAATAACATGAAGAAATTAATATATGTTAGACAATAGGAATATAAATGGGGCATAAAATAAATCAAAATCATAAACATTAATTATAAGACATGATATAGGATGATAACATACATACAACATGGGAAAAGTGGCAACAACTTAAAACATTGCATCATAAACATAGGTCAAGGGTACCTACCAAGACATCATGATGGAAAAATTACCATAAAGTAACCAGGTTCACTCTCTTTCCCAACATGAAATCTCATGAGTATAAACATTACCCTTTTCATTGGAGTGCTATATAATTTTGGGCGCATCTGTCTCTTTCATTTCATTCTCATGATTAAGTGTTCCACATATATTATACAATAGGGATTCATTCATCATCATATTTTATTCCATGATCAAGGAGTGTGTAATTAATAAATTTAATTCCCAATTAAAATATTTATGAGTGTATAAATTTTAATACCCTTGATAGGAAATGTGTATGGTATTCACTAGAAAAGTTTTTTAGGATGCAAAATCGCGGTGAAATTTCGGCAGCATAACAGCGTCACATAAAAAATCATAAACTAGGTTGATGAGAGAGAAATGGGTATCTATTAACTTTTTCATAAAATGTTAAGTAATATTGAAATTTAAAAGACATATCCCAATATTATTAATTAGAAATATGAGGCATAATATAATAAGGAAACTTAATAAAGAAGAGAATGTGAGGATCCCTTAGTAAATTTCTGCATGGTAACGGGTGTACATTGAGGTTCATGGGAGGGACTAATGAGAGTGAAATGGGTATATTGTCATTTAAAAATCAAATTGTAACTAATTGTTATATTTAATAACATATCACAACATGAGAAAAAATATAAAATTATAGGCATGACATGAAAGAGTTTCTTGAATGGAAATAAGAAGAGAGAAATCCCTTACTTGAGTGTGTGACTCCAAATTCTTGGGAGGAGCTTCTTGAGAGATTGGAGGAACCTTGGGAGGACTCTAGATAGGTACTTAAATAGTAATGACGTTCTCTAAGGATCTTTAGTGTAGATAAATGTGAGCTTGGGTGGGTTTATATAGGAAATGGGTGGGGATTTCCTTATTATTTCTCAAACTTAGGTTTTGGACTCTATATTATAAAACAATCAAAAAAAACCTTACCATGTTTTTTGAACATGGTTTATGTAAAATGGTAGTGGTATTAATTATTTTATAAGTCCAACGGCTGAAATTATTAAAATAATTCCCTCACTTATGTGAAGGTGTGTCATACTCTTAAACAAATGATTTTAAAACCTTGAAATATAATAATTGTTTTGGAGGATTCACAGAGGTTTATAAAATTAATCAAATAAACTTAAAATCTTATTATTTTAAAGATAAAACATATATTTGGTTTTGTATACCTTTTATAGTATTTATTACATCACTTTTGGTTCATTATGATGTCATAATATACAAAGTATATTTATACAGTATTTAATTTTCACCCAAAAAAATTGATTGTCTTTGAAAGTTGTGAAAATTTCACTATTGGATAATTTTGATATTCTAATTAAAAAATTGATATTCATTTTATTGAAATAATTTTCTACATACTTTAATTTTAACTTTTAAAATAAAATCAAGATTTATTAAGAAATGATGGGTTTTCTAATAATAAAATTTTTCAATCCCTTATAAAAATTACATTTGACTTCATAAAAATTATATGATCATTTGTATTTAATAAAATTTATTTAATAATAATATTTTATTAAAATATTATTTATTTCAAAAAACCATTTAATCATCCAAATAAATTCCTTAATTGAATTTTAATATTGTCCAGAAATGTTTTTTTTTTTTTTATTGTATCAGTATAAAAATAATTTATTAAGTAAAAGTAATAAAATTAAAATATATTCATTATTCTATAAAAAAATAATGTACATACTCATATTTTTAGGGTCCTTATAAATATCCCTTTAATACACCAGAAAATTCCCTAAGAGTAAGGTGTACGACGGTGATATTTTTATGGGGTGGTTCGGTGAACATGGTTTGGGTCGTGATTACGATGAGCTTGAAATTTTCGCATTAATGGTTTCGCTCATGCTTAAGTTGTTAGATCTTATCTTGGGATTAGTCAAGGTAAAATCCCGGTGATTCTATATACCTTGTAATCTTTGATAAATGGACTTCATATGGTATGATTCCACTGGTTAAGGTCATCTCTTCCTTTATCTGTGTCAATTGGATTTGTTAAAACCTTATATTTATACTAATCATGTGATCCCTATTTAACATCTATATTATCAATTGTAATGATTCTAAATGGTTATTTAAATCCAATATAATATAATAAATCTAAATAAGTGCATGTGTTTTCTATAACCATATTACATAATACGACATTTAATTAAATCACAAGGGGAATTTTATTTACAACATTTTGGGTCATTACAGTCAATAAAAATAGACTCATTATAAATATCAAGAAATGAATGTTGTTCATATGGAACCTCTACTACATATTAATTTTAATAATTTTTGTGGTTTTGGATATCAACTTACTACAAATAATTTAATTTGATAAGTTGACTCATCTATATTTCTAGATTTTTCATTAATGTAACCAAATTTTCATTATGTTCTACTTGAAGTTCAAAACTTTTATTCACATTTCTTATCATATTAAAAATTGTGTGATCTAATATAGAAGTATTGGGATAACTCTAATATTTTAGTTTTGGGATCACATAGACATTGGTCAAATTGAGTTTCACCCTTCAATGTGAAAGGTGTCCCATGTTCTATAGAATTTTGATATTTTTCGTCCGAGTTTGGAAATTTTCCTAAAAGGTCTTGCAACCTAGATAGAGTACATGAATCATCAGTTGTTGTATTTTTATGAAAAACCTGACATTGAGAATAATAAAACAATGGATATGAATTAATATAAGTATATGGTGAAACATTCTCCTATGGATAATGACATTGACTTAAATAATAAAAATTAAAATTAGAATAATTGGTTGAAGAGATCATGGGTGGAGAAAAGTTGTAATTCATACCATCCACTGTGGGTTGGTAGGGTGAGTGTTGGTTGTAAACATTAAATAATACCCATCCATTTTGGTCATTTTTGGGTCTTTAATTTTCTTAAAATAACAAATATAGCTAGAGTAGTGATTTGTTTTTGGTTTTTCTTTTTTTTAACATAATTCACTCTTTACTAAGGATATATTAATGTTGAAATTATCCCTGAAAATGGTTTTAAAAACATGGTATGTGTCATCACGACATGAAAATTTTAAAAATATTTATACCTATAAACTAAATTTTTTGTGGTAGTAGGGTCTATCCCACTAGGATAATGTGTACGAAAACTAGTATTATCCTCTTCAAATAATTTTAGGAAAATTATGTTTTCAGTGTGATAAAAAATAAAATTATAAATATTAAAAAATTATGTAAAAAAACTAAAACTAATCTGATGGGAGGAAGGAAGTGAAAATATAGGCATCATGGTTAAAATTTATGCTCAGGTTCATGTGATTCTAATAATTTTATTTCTATATCTAATTGATCATTTGTTTTATTATCACTAATTTTAAATTTAATCAGAATATCATAAATACCATTCTCTGGTGTTAACTAATAATCTATTTTTTTACAAATTATTAAATCCCTCATTCCCTGGTGTTATGAACAATATATAAGATGTTTCGGTGTTAAATCACTTGGTGAAATACCATATCCCATTTCACACAAATTAGAGGTATCTATCTTTATCAAGTTTGATCATATAAGATTACTTTTTAGGTATCAATTATGTAAGTTTAAAGAGAAATCAAAGAATATATTAATTCTTTAAATAATATATTTATGTATTCTATATTCACTCACATGTGACTTACGATTCTCTCATGCATGTTATTAAATATAAAATAAATAAATTCTCTAATGTTTATCCTACTCATAGTTATTTATTAGGTATTACATGAATGAGCATCAAAAAATGTGGGAAAATATTTTATGATAATAGTTTAGACAAAGATATAATTTTAAGAAAATGAAAAACCAATTAAACTAAATTTAACTGAAAATCAAACATGTAAAATAATCTAATGTTCATGTATATACTTTCATATAATCTAAACACTCACACGATGAATTTAGTTGGCCATAGTACAAACACGACACATAAAATAATGAATATAAATTACCATGTTCGTATCAATGTAAATAATTCCACAAGTCACCGCTGGAAATTGCATCACTCTACCAATAATTTAAATTCCAAAGTGAACCCCCATGGGCATTTTCAGGACATGTGAACTATCTCTAAGTGTGAATTTGATTGAAACTATTGCATGAAGAAATATCTCTAATGAATGTTGTAAATTTTTACATAAATAATCAATACACAATGTCATCAATAACCATCATACCCATGAAAATAACTCATAAAGGAAAAAACTATAAATATAAGATTTTTTATTTTTTAAATTAAATAAGTTTGAGATTTTTTTTTTTTGAAAACTAGGATTGCCCAGCGCCACATGGGGTGAGTGCTAATTGAACTGTATCTCACCCCACCTTAAATTTTAAATTTAATTTTGATAAATATATATAATATATAATTATATATTTACAATTATAAATAAATTTATACAACTTAAAAATATACACTTAAATAATTATAATTATATATTTATAAATACAGTGCATATGGAGTGTTGGCCGAGTGGTAAGGAAAACCCATCATATTGCATGAGGTTGGGGATTCAACCACAGATAGCCCTTAATATTGAGGGAAATTTCACAAGGTAATATAGTAGTGTGGTAGTAGTGATAGTTTGGTTGTGGTGGCAGACACTGTTGCGGAAACATTGTAGCGGCAATGGGCATTATTGCAGACATTGTAGCAATAGCATGTATTATAGAAAGAACTGTAGTGGCAATATGTGTTGTAGGAGTACTATTCATAGAAGGGGACTTTGGTCCAATAATGGGCCTTTATGCCTAGAAAGAAGGGCTTTCAAGCCACTGGGTCTTCGGGCTATCACATTATAATGAGTCTATGGGACATTGGGTCCTCGGGTCATGTAAGGGTTACCTCTCAACCTAGTTAAAAATAGATCTTTCTTAGTTTAATAAAAACGGCGGGACTACCCCCTACCTATTTATATATATGTGTGTATGTGTGTGTGAAAAAATTAAATTTAAAATTATTACCTAATTATTAATATGGTTGGGTATGGGTAATATTTTTAAAACTCAAACTCTCTCTAAACCTGATTATGGGTTCCTAAACCCGAAACATATTTAAAAATATTTATTTATCAATATACTTGTAAGTAAATATTTATAAATAAATTTATATATATATATATACATATATGTATATATATATATATATTTATATATGTATTAATAAATATATAACTATATATATAAAAAAAATATTTATAAAATTATGTATAAATAAATACATTTATAAATAAATATATATAATTATATAAATAGATATAATTATTTAAATATATTTATAATTATATAAACATATATATATATATATATATGTTTACATATAATTATACTTATAAAGTTTTGATGGGTGGGATACCTCTTGGGGGGTCTATGGTCTACCCTTTGAGCTTGTGGGCATGAGGTGTGTGTGTATTTCATTATAATTGTACCTCCAATATTTAATATATATAGTGAATTGTTATAAAATAAATAATATTATTAATTACAATTTTATTTTTATTTTTGTTTTTTGTTTTTATTTTTTAGTTTTTTGTTTTTATTTTTTATTATATTAATTATATTATTATTTATATTATTATTTATTAATTATATTAATTATTATTAATTATTAATTATATTATTGATTATATTATTGATTATATTATTGATTATATTATTGATTATTAATTATATAGAAAAATTAAATTTGAAATTATTACATGGTTATTAATTCAGGAAGGCTCTCTTTTCATCATATCCGCTCTCGGTGTCCCCTCATCCGAGTAGTGTCATCATCGTTGTGATGTGCAGTGACCTCAGAGTTAGATATAGTGCATTGACATTTCAGATCTAGCTTCAAATCTGGACTCCTTGCTAATTTCTGATGAGATTCAATGGTTGTGGGATGGTTGGCTTCGTCCAGGTGTCTTTTAGGCAGTAGTGGTCAGATGATGCGCGGTGAGCGTTTAGTCATGTAGTGGGTGTCTTTCCATTGCTAATATGGTCTCCTTAGGTGATGGTGCTTAGAATATTCATGATGACTCAGTAAATTTATGTTTAGTGATCATGGATGTACTTTGAGAGAAAATGATGCGGGACTGGTTGGTGGGATCTATACATTTGGTGTTGACCTTGCATTCATCAACAACAGTGGTGGTGATGGATGTTGGTCAACAGCGTGACTAGGAGTGCATTAGGTGGGATATGGTGTTGCCTGGGCCTTTTGGATTTTTGATTTTTGATTCTATCTACTGGGGTTTCAGGTTTTGCATGATTCTTCTTCCTATGGTTTCTTCTCTTCTGATTGGGACTTTGGGCCATGGATTTTTTTCCTGGGCATTTAGGCCATTGGGCCTTCGGGCCACAATTCTGTGTTGCAAGCGGTATAACGATACCAGAAAAACTACTTGATGTATCTGGCGGGTGATACAACTCGATTTGTGTTTATGATGTCAGGCGCACAACCTTGAAAGAGGGATGGGTGTTCTGACAACCATCATTTATCCATATTCCCTCACACCTATGAGATATGGAAGGGTTCCTAGCCACTTCACTTTCTACATTGTGTTTCAATCAAGTTCTATGGAGCTTTAGGTTGACGGTGTAGTGTTAAATGCAAGAATCATCAGATGGGTAGCTCGAAATAGAGATGAGTGTGATGGCATCTATCATTTGTTCCTCCTCCACATGCCAATGTGGGATGGATATGTGATTTTCCTTGTTGTGTTGGTCTAGAAGGACACAACTTTTGGGGAGGGGAGAGATGCAGTTTCTTTAACTAGTAGCGCAAATGCATTTGCTCTCACACGAGGGTGGCAAGATATTTGACTAGTTCTCGGCGTGATGCATGCCTTTTCTTGGGACTTCGTTCCATTTTCAGCCTATGGTCCATTGGATCCTTGGGATCAGGTTTGGGCTCTCGAGCTTTGTATTGGGTTCCCTCTTCACCTTGTTTAAAATATTCTTTCTTTTCATTTTAATAAAAGAGGGCTTAACCCTTGACCCAATTAAATAAAATATATATATATATATAAGTTATTATATATAAATATATATATTTTTTAATTTTATTTATAAATATATATCAATAATTATATAATTATAAATATATATATACAAATATTTATTTATATAGTTATAAATAATTATTTATAAATATAATTTTATATATTTATTTATTATTTATAAAAATATATTTATATAATTAGAAATATACTTAAATAATTATAAATATGTATTTATAAATATAATTATAAATATGTATTTATAAGTATAATTATAAATAAATATATTTAAAATATATATCTATAAATATATTTATATAATTATACAGATTTATATAATTATATGTGTGTGTGTGTGTGTTTATGTATTTATTTATATATATTTATATAAATATATATTCACAAATTTTTTTATATATAAATATATTAATTGAGCATTGTGATTCCATGTGCTATGAATAGGGAAGGGATAAAGATATATGGCTTGTGGCATGCTCTAACCATGAGAGGATGTTTCGCATAGTTTTGTTGCATCCCCCAATTCAGTTGGGTAGTAGTAGGGGTGGATAATTTTCTTTTGGGATTTTACAAAAGAAAAAAATGAAAAATGGGGATAGTGTTTTATATAATTTTAAAAATGAATTCTGAAGAATCATGAACACCATTCACGCTTCCTAAGGGGCGGAAAGATGCATGAACTGATTCGATGCCTACTATATCAAATTTATACAGGAATCATGAATGCAATTTACGCCACTTATTTTTTTGTATATACTATTAGATTATTAATAATTAGTTAATAGTTTAATAATTATTAATAAGTAATAAATAATATATAAATAATATATTTTATATAAATAAATATTAATAATTATTTATAATATATTATTAATGTATTTACTAAATTAAAATGTCATAAATTAAATAAAATATTATATATAGTCTCTTATTAATTTAGTAGAGTAATTAATAAATTTAAAAAAATTATGAATGAACTTTTAGGTATTCAAAAATGTGTGGGTCTTCTAGCCAAAATTGTAAGGGTCATGCGGGCCTATTTATATAATAAATAAAAGGGATGATGGGTGGGTTATTCCTAGGGGGCTATTACCTGACTTTCTGACCTATAGGTGTGAGGCATGTGTGTGTGTGTGTGTGTTTATTGTAATTGTATCCTCAACTGTCTATTATATATTAATATTAATGTTTCTTGATTATTCATTAATATTATTACCAACTATACATATTGTTAATTATTATTATTACCATTGTAGACATTTTTGTGAATTTTTTTTATATAATTATTTTTAATTTATTAATTAGTAATATATTTATTAATTGTCAATTGTATTATTTATTATTAATTAAAAAATATTATTATTTTATTAATATAATTAATAGAATTCATAATTAATATTATTCTTAATATTTAATAATATCTTTAATATGATTATTTTTTAATATGATTATTAATTAATCATAATATAAATAATTATAATAAGTATTAATAAAATTAAAAAATATTAATTATTATTATTTTTAGTGTCATTATTAATGAAACATAATATGGATAATTATAATAAGTATTATTATAAGTAAAAAATATTAATTATTATTACTATAAATTTAGTTATTAATATTAATGTTTCTTAGTCATTCATAAACGTTTTTATTTCTTTATAATTATATCAATTTCTTTGATTTATGTAAAAAATGTAATATATTAGTTGGTTTTTAAATAATCTACAACGAATGGTTTAAAAAACAAAAAACATGTATTAGTCTAATATGTTTCACTGTCTCGGGTGCTCCTTCGCACCACATCTAAGTGTATAGATAATGCATCCATGCCATGTATATTGATGTCTATACTCTGGCATACACGCCTCCTATGTAGCATCTTCAATACCTACCTCCACATCATCATGTGTGATAAGTGGTGGATCTACAGTCTCCTCATACGTACCATGTCCTAACTATTTGGAAAGTGGTTGATGACTGGAACTATCTTCAACATCTGAAGAAGATGGTTATTGTGTAGTGGGTATCTGTGAATCAGAGGAAATAAATACTACAACCTAGACAAATCAACCACTATTGCTATAGTAAAATTTGACACATTAACAGACTGTGTAATAGAATCAGTAGGAGATGAATCGGGGGACTTGGGAAGAATAACATGTGGTTATGGTCATGGTTTTGGTTGTACATGTGACTCTAGTTGTGGTTGTGTCGTGTATGCAATAAAAAGTGGAGGAGAATCTGGATGGTCATGAGGGACATCCTCCTCCTGTTCCAATCATCATGTGTTGCATCCATAACATACTCATCACCCTATGGAACATATTTATCAGGCTCGTCACCCCTAACATATCTTGTAACATTAATGAAAATCCCATGATAAATCTCATCCATGTGAAGAAGTAGCTCTATCGCTGCTTAATGAAAATAGGCATGGTCTTATATGCCTCCATTTGTGGGATTAGAGATGTGAAAGAGTTGTGTGATATGGGAATACTGTAAAAAAAATTATTTAGGTAACAAAAGTTAATAAAAACTATTCAAAAGTGGATGGAATAATTATTATCAATTGATTATTGTCTCTTCCATGTCATGTAAGATATATCAATGTGAACATTTGTGTGACTTTCTGACCCAGGTGCCACATAGCGGTGCCTCGGGAAATTTTGTTACATGAACTATGGCATGCCTCCTTGTATGTTAGAGGTTTTTGCCTAGTAGTGAGGGTATAATATGTAATGTTGGAAGACTATACCATCTTTATCAAATTATCACAACAACATAAATCAACAAACAAAATTCAATTGATAACAAGAAATAACCAAGATAATACCAAAACCAATATTAGAAAAATAATCACATGATGAATCCAAATGGGAAAAAAATATCCAAAACCAAAGAAGTAAATATGTCATGTCATATCAGTGTTAGGTGTCTAAATAAAACCCAAAATAAAGACATGCTGAAAACTCCCAAGTGGTTCCCAACATAAGTGGCACACAGTTTAACCATGTGCCTCTACTCATCGAGTGAATGGTTTCTCTTAATTGGCACACAGTTTGAAAAACTGTGAACCATATATGAAAATCCCCAACTATCTTGGGGTGAATGGTTTGGGGAGGGTGGATGCACGGTTTGGTCAAACCATGTTCCACCTCTTGTGGCTCTAAAATAGGGTGCACAGTTTTTTGGGGAAAACTTAATAGTGTTCCCTAACAATGCATCAACCATCCACAACCCCAAAGGATTTCAAATTTATTCAAATTCATCCAAATTAACCCTAAAGAAAAACCCAACCAGGGTATAAACAAAAAAAGGTTAAAAGAGTACCTGAAAATGAGAACAAGGAATCTATGAAAAGGCTAGGATATTTCATTGTGGTACCAAGGCCCATAATCTAACTGATATAATAGATTCATGTGTATTGTGCATGCCCCTCATAATTGGGACTCATTACTTATATCTCACATATCATAAGAGCATGTTTGATATTTCTTCTAAAATATGTATCGCTTCCCGGATATATTTAGGCAATGAAGTTAAGGAAACTGATTGGGCGGTGCGGGAGTGGAATGGTAGAATTTGAACTACCTCATAACTCTATCAACATGATGCCACTCAACAATATGAAAAATAATCATAGGTATGATCCATGAGATGGCAGTAAGAATCATCATACGGTAAGGTGGGAGTCTCTGGATTATAGGCTGAATATATTGCATCCAAGAAGCCTGAAATATCAAAAATAATGAATAAGAAATTAATAAATAAATTCATGTATAGTAAAAAATAATAATTTAACTATATAATTAATAATCGCATACATAATCTAGTCGAAACCTATCTGGTATAAGTTTGTAAGTATGTACATTATGTTTGTCGGTATCTGAACATCAACATGCCTGACTCCACTTATTGATAACATTTTATTGAGCCTTGAGTAGATTGACCACTGAGAGGGGATTGAATCATTGGTTTCTTTTATGAATACTCTTTCTTTCAAATTCAACCTCTTGAACTTTTTAAGGTTCTCAATTCACTAAATATTATCTCTCAATCTCACCACATGTGCAGTTGTAATAATAGAGCGAGTAGCACATAGTGATTTACATGGTTAGACATAAAATCCTACTCTTTATTCCATTTTTTAGACTCTATAACAAAGATCATTTAATATCAAAAAAGTTATTTCATCCACTTCCATCATCAATTGAAATATTTATTTTTCTCTAGAGTCCCGCTAGATTCTTCTCCTACTTCCAGCACCAACTAAAATTCTTCTCTTTCTTATAACACCAACTGAAATACTTATTCTCTTATTCAGATTTAATCCTCAACTATAAATACCTTTAACCTTATGGATGAAAGTCTTCCTTCAAAAACCTACAGTATTAGTTTTTCTCATTTACACTTTAAGTTCCTTTTCATTTTTCTATTATTTATCAAATAATTCTTATCATCTGTATATAATCAATTGCCTCGATGTGAAACATTCTTAGTAAATTATTCCTTCAATCTGATGAAGTCCCAAACTCACTTATATGTATTCAATTAATGCACAAAATTTATCAATGTAACTTCATGCATTAATTACATCAGTCTTCCAATATTTTTAAACCTTAGCACATAATATTCCTTGGTTTATTATTTTACATGAAATTATTCAAATTTTTTAAGTCTTCTCAAGTGCTTATGAATTTACATATACTTCCATTTGTTAAGACTATTTTAATTCATATACCCCCATTCACTTATTCTTTATTTATTTTCATACAACTGTATATAAACATGGGGGTTCATAAGTGTATGAGTTCTATATCACGCACTGTATTTTCTAAACTCTTTCAAAAAACCATAAGGTTTGGATATCTCACTGTTCTCAAAATCCTTCACGTAAGTGAACACATAATATCTTCTCTATCCTATCTTCTCACAACACAACCAGTATGTAGTTTATTAGTGAGTTCATGGAAATTGGGGAGGGGTTTCAAAGAACAAGTTCCTCACAAAACTTTTGAGTATTAGATTCAAAAGTCAAGAGGATATAGTTTTTCCTTCATGAAATAAAATAATGTTTCATGGAATATTTTTCCCTTCAAGAGAATGAATCACTTGACTCTCCTCCTCATGAAACAAAGATTTCATAGATGCTCTATTTTTCTGTAAAAACAAGATCTCTCTCTTAAGCGGTATCAAGAAGTCCTTGGCCTTGGGTGATTCAATGTTTATAGGAAAATCATCACTGCATTTTAATCTCCATAGACTCTAATAAATCATATACATAATGGTTGTTTTCAAAAATACTATAAAATATGTCGTGTTAAGCATATTTTAAATCACCTGAATCATTCGGAATTTCTCAAATAATCTTAATCTAAAAGCATGAAATCTTCATGACATTGGATTATTCTATGATACTAGAATCATTTGAATGCTATTATCGTATTATCCTCATACTCCCATACTTTACTTAAACAATCATCAATTAGTAACTTCATTCGGTCATTGTATTCTCCTCAAATTGGTATATTCATGTGAATAATAACATAAATTCCTAGAATAATCATTATTCAATCCCTTCTAGATCACCAAAAATGGTAAATGTATTATATGGAAGATATAACGATCATGTTGGTGTCACAACTTGCATATACTCTACATGAAGAAGTATTGGGATCATTATGTTATGCCTGAGGAAGAAGACGATGCAACCAAGTTAACTGGACGACTAAGAAAGAAGGGATCAAATGGCTATAATTATTTCCATATAATCTTAAATGTGGGAATAGTAATTCACTTTTTGAGTCTCACATCGGTCTTATCTTCTATCAAATGAAACTTTATATACAATCCCATGCTGCTTCACATTGGATCTGACACCAAGGGTGGAACCCAGATATACTAACACACACTTCTTCACATCATCGTAGTGTCCCATAGAGTGGATCTGACACCTTCATGTGCATGCCTATGTTTTCCTATGCACCTCCATCTGTACATTTCATGCTTATACAGGTGGTCTCTCACATGCCCCTATGCTAGATCAGGGTTTTGTCTCTCTTGTGTGATTGAGTCCTCCTCCCGCAATGCAGAAAATCGATTTAGCACATAAATATTTTATGTTTGGCCATATTTTTTTTAACACTTGGAAAAATATAAATTCTATAATATGAAACAAATTCCAAAACAAAACTCAATCTTCTTCAAATAATCTCCATGAAAATATATATATATATATACATATTTATATGGCCTTCATAATTAAAACTCCTCTTGTAATAAGGTAATTTTTCATTATAATATTCAATTCAACTTCCTTGTCTTGGTGTAAAAAATGTATCAACAATAACACAAGCCTTTGTAATTAAAGAATAGTACATCAATCCATATAATCAACAATGATAATTGGTAAATCATGAAATCCAATACCGTTAAATGAATCCATAATAATTCTCCAAGCATCACCACTTCATCTCAACTCACTAAATACATATTGACACATTATTGACAACAATGAAACACTTGATCACAACAATCTCCCCCTTTTTATTTTTGTGTCAATGTCTCTTCACATTTTTAAACAACCATATGTGTGATCCAAATTTTCTCCCCTTTATTGATAATCAAACGAAAAGGATAAGTGTGGGTTTTTCACATTTCGTCTACCTTTCAAGTTTCTCTCATTGTCTTCCCCCTTATTTCTAATAGAATGATGATACCACAAGGTTATCTTAGAAAAGAGACCTTAGCTGGTCTACTCTAAGTATACGTGGGATAATCTGGTGTGGAAAAGAAGAGAGATACACCCAAAGTTTTCTATGATGTTCAAAAACTACCATGCATGTGATATCATGATCAAATTTTCATATATCTCAAAATATGAGTTTTTAAGACAAGAAATACATGATCCCACAAAAACTTTAAAAAACATATCTGAAATTTTAGGTTTAATAAAAAATATATCTCTCAATTTGTCTCATCTTTTAACCAACGAACTCTCCCCCTTAATTTATATGATTTATACAATTAAAAATGTGGGATGAAAGTTTTATTTTCATATATAACCCTTTAGGTTGGAAATCTACAAAAAAATTATAGATTCACTAAAATTTAATAAATGATAAATTCTTATCAAGGTTTCTTCTACTTGAGGAATGAACTCTTTTCCTCTATTTCATGGAATTTGGTAGACTCAATAAAGGATAATCTCTTCATGTTTTTTATATGTGATAGCCTTAAACTTCTCTTTCAATTCCCTATATGTTAGTTCAAAACACATAAAATAATAAGGAATAAGGAGGTAAATCTAGATTTCTCAGAATTAAAATTTAGAATAAGTGCTTACTCTTAATATGGTCTATCATTTTCTCCCAATATTAGTATAGGAAGATTTATTTGGAATATTTTTTCTACTTTGAGTCTTATCTGTTTCACTATCTTTTTTCCCTTAAACTTCTTCTTTTTGTGGAATACATTTTTCCACCTTAGTCTTCTGATCCTTCAACTTTCTAGTATTGGATAAATTATCATAAACTTTTACCTTACCTTCTAAATTAACTTTCTTTACTTTAACTGCAGTAAGTTTTTCATCCTCTTCCAATTTTTTATACAATTTTAATTGATTTGGCCAAACAACTAGGTAGTATTTCTTGACATTCTCAATCTTCTAAAAATATTCACATGACTTGTCATTGGTTTTCATTTGAAAAATCTTCCTTTTCACAGCATAGAGAACCTCTCCTTCCAAAATTGTCATTCATACCTCAGCTCTATGACCATCCAAACTGCATCTACCACAAAATTATTTCAGAATATATATAAAATGTGTTGATAAATATAGTACAGATCTAGTCACAAGATATTTTCTATGATATTTTTTCCTCATATGCTCACTAAAACTCCCTATTGGTTCTTTCCTCTTTAATGATAAATACATATTAACCAAAAATAGTAGGTTTTGTATCCATTATTACCACAACACTAGTAGAATCCTTAAAACATTTTTCTGTCAAATTGTTTCTGGATCGGTCCAGATTTGTGATCTTATTATCTAGTTTCAATATTTGATTCACTTAACTTAAGGGGTTGTGGAATCATTATAATATTATTACTTTTATTTAATTTTTAATATTTCCAATTAGTTTTCTTAGTAAAAACTTGTAAACAGTTGTGTTTGTGACCTGCATTGTTAGTTATAATAGATCTATCTTTAAAAGTACCAGTTTTTACCTAATTATTGGAACCCTTCATCTAACCAACATGAGAATATTATCCATTAACTTCTAATGATTTATTGAATTATTATATAGAATTTTCCAAATCATATTATACTATGAGACATATGGATTATGTCTCAGCGGGTTATTCTTCCTTTACAGCTAGTTATTTCCTAAGATATGTGATAATATTTTCATGTTCAGCTTCTTTAAGCTTTTTCTTCTTGATCTCATCAACATAAGTTGTTCATTATTTGTTATCTCTTCCTTATCAGAAATCACTATTTTATTTTCTTCTCAAGATTATTATTTTCTTACTTGGTAAATTGTATATGTTCCATGTATAATTATAATTTTTATTTTGGAACCCACTAAATTTTTGTCTTTTCTTCTCTATTATCACTACTGCTTGATGAATCAGTTCCTTTCTTTTCATGAGCAAGGAAACCAACTTAATTATTTAAGGAACGAATTGATGATGAATGTTTATTTTTATTTCTAATTAAATTAATATTCTTTCTATTGAGGTTATTTATTTTATTCTTACCCCATTTATGTTTATAAGGTATCTCATAATCTGATTGTGATTTTGATTCTTTAACCTTCCTCCTTGGAAATTTTCTGGAAATTTTACCAGAGTCACTATAGTTATTACTCATTACCTTCCACTTAAACTTTTTGAAAACTTTTTATATAAGATAAAAAATTTGATTGAATTCATCATCATCCTCATCACTATATTAATCTTCATATTCTTCAGCCTCTTTTTCTTTTACTTTTCCCTTTAAAATAGCTTTAAAACCATTTAAATTTTTTCTTTCTTCTTGAAATCTATAATTTTACTCCTCTAATAATTCATGAGAATGTTGTGTAGTTCATGAAGATAAAAATCATTTATTTCTTCCAGGAATGAGATATTTGAATCAAAATGATCTAGAAAATTTCTCATCAATTTTTTAAAAATGACAGAGTCTTTTAGATTCACACCAAATCCTCAAATGTTGTTGACTAACTCATTCACTCTGGTGAAATAGTTATCAATATTTTATTTATTAGTCAATTTTATTTCCTGAAACTAACTTCTCCAAACTTGTAGTTTAGATTCCTTGACTTTGATATTGCATTAATAATTACTTCCCAGTTTTTTCCAGATCTCATTGGTAGTATGAGACTCATGAACTTTCTGTATACCTTCTCTGATTGAGACATAAAGATTGAATTTTGAGCCTTTCTATATAACTCCATATTTCTAGTATCAACTTGTGTCATAGAATCATCATTATTAATTGGTGGAAAACCGACTATTTTAGTATCTCTTACATCCAAGTTGGGTGATAGGAGATAGGGTAGAATCCTATTCCTCCACTTATGATAATTATTCCCATTAAATGTGGGAACACCTCAACTATTTACAAAGTTAATATTCTCTATCTATCGAAATACTTCTTGGATATTTAGAGGTAACCATACTCTATTATCACTTATAGTTCCTCAATATAGATTTACCACTAAGAGGGGGTTGAATTGGTATTTTCTTTTATGAACTCTCTTCCTTTCAAATTAAACCTCTCAAACTTTTGAAGGTTCTCAATCCACTCAATATTATCTCTCAATCTCACCTCATGTGGAGTTGTAATAAAAGAGAGTTCCTCACACCATGATTTACAAGGATTTATATAAAATTATACTATTTTTTGTTTTTTTATATACCCCAAAATGTATTTTTCACTATCAAACAAGTGATTACATACACTTTTAGAATTAACTAAAATATGTATTCTACTCCATAGTCTCACTAGAGTCTTCTACTACTTCCAGTACCAACTAAAATACTTCTCCTACTTTCAAAACTAACTAAAAGACTTCTCTCTTATTTAGAGTTTATCTATAACTAGAAATATATTTAACCTTATGGATGAAAGTCTTCCTGCATAAGCCTATAGAATCATGTTTTATCATGTAAAATTCAAGTGACTTTAGCTTTCTAATCTTTCTTAAATAATTCGGATCACCTATATATGATCAGTTGCCTCGGTGTAACAAATGATCAGACAATTCTTCCTTCATTCTGATAAATTCATGACCTCACTTCAATTTTTATGATCAATGTAAATGATTTCTCAATGGCGCTTCATGCATGAATTTCATGGGTCTTATCATATTTGTAAATACTAGTGAACAATATCACATGGTTTATTATTTTATGTGCTATTATTCAAGTATGTTTAAGGTTTCTAAATTTATTATGAATTTACATATTCATGCATATGGTAAGACCATTTGAATGGATTCAGCCATGTTCAATTATTCTTTAATTCTTCATGCACACTTATATATGCACATAGGGTCTCACACATGCATGGTTTGTATATCATGAACCATATTACCATAACTCTTTTGTGAAACCAAAGGGTTCATATATCTCATTGTTCTTAATATTATTTGAATAAGTGAACATTTTATGTCTCATGTATCCTCTTTTTCCACACTATAATAGGTATGCAGTATATCAGTGAGTTTTCGAAAACCAGGAAGGGGTTTCATGAAATAGGTTCTTTATGAAACTCCTGAGTGTGATATCAATAATTCAAGAGTCCATGGGTTTTCATTCTTCATGAAAGAAAATAATTCTTTACAAAATCTTTTAACCTTAAAATTAATTAAGAAAATGGATCTCCTCTTCACAAAATAAATATTTTTCAGATGCTCTATATTTTGGAGAAATAAGAAATCTCTCTCAAGTAGCATCAAGTATCCCTCATCCTCAGGTGATTCGGTATTTATAAGCAAAGTATCACCGCCTTTACACCACCTTAGACTCTGATAAATCATCCACATAAATGATGTATTTAAATATCCCACAAAATATTCTATATACAGTATATTTTAAATCACCTAAATCATTCATAATTTATAAAATAATCTTACGATGAAAAAACATAGAATCTTTTTGATACTGGCTTCTTACGTGATACTGGAATCATGCTCATGCTATTATCTCATTCTCTTCATACTCCCATACATTTCTATAATTATCACCATGTTTTAACTTCATTTGTTCATGGGATTATCCATAAAATGGTATATATATGTAATGAATAACATTCATGTATGGCACAACCATTATTTGAGCCCTTCTGGATCACTAAAAATAGTCAAAATATTTTTATAAGATGGATCGATCATGGTGATGTCACGGCCTACAAATACTCTACACATAGAAGGGCCAGGCTCATTAAGTTAAGAATAAGGAATAAGACAATGTATCCAAGTTGATCAGATGGATGCAATAGAATGGATTGAGTGACTAGTATTATTTCTGTATCTTCTTAAACATGCGAACATTAAATTATTGTATGAGTCCCACTTCAGTAATGTCTTTTATCGATCCCTACTTTGTATACAAACTCATGTAGCTTCACACTTGATCCATATATAAGGTTAAAACCTGGATAAACTTACACACACCACTTAATTTCATTGTCACTACTACAAAATATGCCTTTAACAGCACTAAAATTGACCATCATCAGCACACACACAAAAATTGACTACCAGAGCATGATTAAAAGCCCTATAATTTTATCAATGTTGATAAAGGCAAACTTTATCTATGTTAAAAAAGCACAGATAAAGGGTCCCTTAAATAGCACTAAAAATAATGATGATAAAGGGGCCCTTTATCAGAGTTTTTTTAACACTACTGTAGGGTCCCTTTATCAGCACTTTCAATAGAACTGGTAAAGGATAACTTTATCAGATCCTTTAGTTGCACTGATAAAGGGGAATACTATAGTGTACTATTAAATTTACATCACACTACAATAGAAAAAACAATAGTAAAAACATGTGGAAAATATAGATTTTAAATGAAATAAAATTTAGAAGACAAATACAAGAAAAAAAACTATATTATAGACATTTTAAACATTGGTTTTTATAATTACATAAGTAAATTCAAATTATCACAAACATTCAAAAAAATAAAGGTTACTTTGTCTTTATCCCCCAACCCATGGTTATGTTATTTCCAAAAAAACCGCCCCATATCGATCAAAATAATTCACCAGTATAAGAAAAAAAACTTGTGTTAGTAATACTATAAAGAAATAAATTAAATAGAGATTTTTAATTTTAAACTAAACTTTGAGACATACTAGGAACACCATGTATCGGGTTTAGTGGTGGTTTATTCTTACACATCACACAATTTCTTGTTCATCTTCAAGAAATATCTCTATGAAAATTAACAATTAGTATAATATAAAAATGAAAAATAAATTAATTAAGTAATAGTATATAAAATGAAGAGAAAAAAACTAAGATCATTTTCTTGGTTTTGTTGATGTGATGTGAGTTTTAAACTAAAATGAAACTTATATATTCAAATCATACACGTCGAATCATACCAACCACATCATGTGTCGGATTTACATTAATTCAACATATATATGTCAAAAATGACTTATGTATTATTTTCTTAAAGTATCAAAACAATACAAACGTGTTTTCTTGGTTTTGTGTATGTCACTTGTGTGTTTTACCAAAATATCAATTTAAACTGGAAACACACACATTGAGTCATACCAGCCACATCATGTGTCAGTTTGAAGTGAGACTAATTCCTACAAGTCACAAATAACTTATGAATCATGGTTCCTAAATTATCAAGACAATCCAATCATGTTTTCTTGGTTTTTAGTGAGTGATGCACTTTTTGAATTAAAATTTCAATTTTAAACTGATAACATACACTTTGATTCATGTTGGGTAAATTGTGTATCATATTGAGTTGAATATGATTCCTACACAATAAAAAACTAACTTATGGATCGTTTTCCTAAATTATAAAAAAAAATCTAAATTCGTTTTCTCTATTTTGACTATGTCTCTTCTCTTTTTTACTAAAATTAATGTCAATTTTAAATAAAAAGACATTCTTGGAGTCATAATGATCACAACATGCATAGTATTGAATTGAGGTTGATTCATACACATCAAAAATAACTTATGGATTGTTTTCCAAAAGTATCAAATCAATCTGAATGTGTTTTCTCAGTTTTGAGAATATCACTTGTCTTTTTTACTAAAGTGGCATTTTAAACTGGAAACATGCACATTAAGTCATACCAGTCACATCGTGTGATGGTTTGATGTGAGAATAATTCCTACACATTAAAAATGACTTGTTAATAATTTTCTGAAATTATCGAGACAATCCAAGTGCGTTTTCTTAGTTTTTAGTGAGTGACATGCTTTTTGAACTAAAATATAAATTCTAAAGTCATAAAAAAAACTTTGAGTTAGACAGGGCACATCGTGCATCAAATTAATGTGAAGAAGATTCCTAAAAATAAAAAATAACTTATGTATCATTTTCCTAAAGTATAAAATCAATATGAATGCATTTTATTAGTTTTGAGTATTTCACTTGTCTTTTTTACTAAAATTGATGTCAATTTTAAATAAGACATACTTGAAGTCATATTGATCACACCATGTTTTGTATTGAGGTGAATCTAATTCCTATACAAAACAAAATGACTTATGGATTGTTTTTCTAAAGTATCAAAATAATCCTGATGCATTTTCTTTGTTTTGAGTATGTCACTAGTCTTTTTACTAAAATTAGTGTCAATTTTAAATAAAAAAGACACACTTTGAGTCATACCAGTAACATTGTGCATGAGATTAAGGTGTAGCTAATTCATATAAATAAAAAATGACTTATGTATCATTTTTCATAAAGTATAAAAACAATCTAAATTCATTTTCTTGATTTTGAGTATGTCTCTTTTCTTTTTTACTAAAATTAATGCCATTTTTAAATAAAAATACACACTTTGAGTCATACCTATCACACTGTGCATCATATTTAGGTGAGTTTGATTCCTACATGTAAAAAATAACTTATGGATCATTTTCCTAAAGTATAAAAAATATAATGAATGAATTTTATTAGTTTTGAGTATGCCACTTTTCCTTTTTACTAAAATGTCATTTTAAATTGGAAACACGCACTTTGAGTCATACTAGTTACATTGTATGTTTATTTGATGTGATACTGATTAATACATGTCATAAATGAATTATGAATCATTTTAATAAATTATCAAGACAATCCTAGCATGTTTTCTCAGTTTTCAATGAGTGAAACACTTCCTGAACTAAAATGTCAATTTAAAACTAATAACGAACACTCTGAGTTATATGAGGCACATTGTGCATCAGATTTAGGTGAGGCTAATTAATACAAATAAAAAAGGACTTATGGATCATTTTCATAAAGTATCAAAACAATATGAATGTATTTTCTTCATTTTGAGTATGTCAATTTTCTTTTTTACGAAAATTAATGTCAATTTTAAATAAAAAGATGCCCTTGGAATCATACTGGGATCAATGTGTATAAGATTGAGTTTTGGATGATTCATACATGTCAAAAATGGAATATGGATTGTTTTAATAAAATATCAAAAAAATATGAAAGTTTTTTCTTATTTTTTAGTATTTCACTTGTCTTTTTTTCTAAAATTAATGTCAATTTGAAATAAAAAGACACACTTGGAGTCCTAGCGGTAACACTGTGTGTCATATTGAGATGAGTATGATTCTTAAAAATCACAAAGGACTTATGGATAATTATTATAAATTATAAAAATAATATGAATGTTTTTTCTTGGTTTTGAGTATGTCACTTGTGTTTTTTACTAAAATGTCATTTTAAACTGGAAACATGCACTTTGAGTCATACTGGTCACATCATGTGTTGGTTTGATGTGATAATAATTCTTATATGTCACAAATGACTCATGAATCATTTTCCTAAATTATTAAGACAATATGAGTACATTTTATTAGTTTTAAGTGAGAGACACACTTTTTGAACTAAAATGTCAGTTTTAAACTAATAACAGACACTTTGAGTTATATCGGGAACACAGTGAATTAGATTGAGGTTTGGATAATTCCTAAACATCATAAATGACTTATAGATCATTTTCATAAAGTATAAAAACAATACAAATGTATTTAATCTATTTTGAGTATGTCAATTTTAATTTTTACTAAAATTAATGTCAATTTTAAATAAAAAGACACACTTTGAATCTTATCGGGTACACCATGTATCAGATTGAGGTGTGGATAATTCATACACACCAAAAATGACTTATGGATCATTTTCTTGAAGTATCAAAACAATATAAATGTGTTTTATTGGTTTTGATTATGTCACTTGTGTTTTCTACTAAAATTAATGTCAATTTTAAATAAAAATACACGCATTGAGTTATATCGGTCACACCGTGTGTCAGATTATGGTGTGGATGATTCCTACACATCGCAAATGACTTATGGATAATTTTACTAAAGTATAAAAAACAATATTATTGTTTTTTATCAGTTTTGAGTATGTAGTGTGTGTTTTGAACTAAAATATAAATTATAAACTAAAAACATACAGTTTGAGTCATACCGAGCACACTATGTATTGGATTGAGGTGCATCTATTTGATTATTTGATGTTTTTTTTGAATTCAACTATCTAAAATAATCCAAAAAAGAAATAACATGTTCTATTTGGATGGAATAGGAAATCATATTCTTCCTAAAATTACCCATCCAAAAGCAACATGTTCTCTATTTTCAAGATTGTTACAGACAGTTGAAAGAAAAATATGGCATCCCAAAATATTTGTAAAAAACCTAAATAGTTATTAGATAAAAATGATAATAAAATTAACTTAAAAATAGTAGATAAAATTGTGACAAAATTAAATAAATACATAGTATGAATTCACCTTTTCAAGATATCTGTATACATTCTTGACCCATTTCCTTGTTTCCATTATCTCAATTGCAACCTTGAATTCCAATCTCACAAGCATGGGTAGATTCAAAAAAACCAACCAAACTCGAGAAAAATAATCCACCTATATAAGAAAACAATTCTTATGTTATTAATATAATAAATAAATAAATAAAATATAAATATAAAACAATAAATTAATAAAATGTCAATTTTAAACTGAAACCACACAATTTGAGTCATATTAGGTACATTGTGTATGGGATTGAGGTATAGTTGATTCCTACATGTCAAAAATGAATAAGGGGTTATTTTTATAAAGTATCAAAACAATATGGATGTGTTTTCTAATTTTTAAGTATGTCACTTTTCTTGTTTACTAAAATGTCAATTTTAAACTCAAACCATAAAATTTTAGTAATATCAGTCACATCGTGCATCAGATTAAAGATCGGTCAACTCCTATAAGTGAAAAATGAATTAGGGATTGTTTTCGTTAATTTTTAAAACAATTTAAGCTTTTTTTATTATTTTTTTATATCTTGACATGCATTTTAAACTAAAATGTGCATTTCTATTGAAATCATGTACTTAGGGTCATATCGACCACATCGTGTCTCGTATTGATGTGAATTTAATTCCTATACATGAAAAATGAATTATGAATCATTTTCCTAAAGTTTGAAAAAAAATATGAGCTTATTTACTCCGTTTTGACTATTTGATGTATTTTTTAAACTAAAATGAAAATTTAGTATTGAAAACACATACTTCAAGTCATACCAACCACATCGGGTCTTGGATTGATGTGAAATCAAATACTACATGTGTTAAATAGATTATGGATCATTTTTCTAAAGTTTGAAAGCAATCTAAGCATGTTTTATTAGTTTTGACTATTTGATGTATTTTTTAAACTAAAATGATACTTTTGTATTTAAAACGCATACTTCAAGTCATACCAACCATGTCGGGTGTCTTATTGATGTTCGGTCAATTCCTACACATGAAAATTGAATTATAGATCGTTTTTTAAAAGTTTGAAAATAATCCAATATCGTTTTCTTGATTTTGACTATTTGATATGTGTTTTAAACTAAAATGACACTTTTTTATTGAAAACATGATCTCTGAGTCATACCGACCACAACATGTATCTTATTTATGTGAAGTCAATTCCTACAAATCAGAAATAAATTATGGATCATTTACCAAAATGTTTAAAATAATTCGTTCTCATTTTCTTGGTTCTGATCATGTGACGTGTGTGTCGAACTAATGTATAAATTTAACAAAATAAGTATCAAATAAAAATGATAAATAATTTAACTAAAAAAGTAGATAAAATGATGAGGAAATTAACTAAATAAGTATTAGGAAGTCACCTCCTTATGATACCTATATACATTCTAACACCATGTATTCTTTTCATTCATTTCTAAAAAAATTATTTCCTCCATTATACTTATCCTTGAGAAACGAATCAAAAATAATATATAATCATTTTGATACTGATTCTTCACACTCCAAATATATTTTTAATTTCATAGCTCATACTAGATCACAAACATAGTAGGTAATCAACTAAATTTGATGTCATAAAGCATTCCAACACTATGTACATTTCCCACTCATCTCAAGACAAATTTGCTTCTTCTTTTGAGTATAAAGGTTGTTAATAGTCTTGGTAGTACTGAAAAAATATATACAAACAAACAATTAAGAAACATTTTTAATGAAATTGTAATTACCTTAGGAAATTACATGTTTGGGGATGCTGGTCTTTTCATGGTTTATGATCTCTCTCATAAATTTTCAAAGATAATATCCACAATTTTTGTTATTTTCTTACTTCAGACATTGTAGAAACATTGATCAAAATAAGTAAAATAAATTAAATTTTTTTTGATAGTTCAATATTTCAATATATACCTTAATTTATTTCCATTTTAGTAATCCACATGCTTCTTATATTCAGTCGCCGACCTCATTCCATGATTTAGCCTATATTTAGCGACATCCTTGTCAAAACAAAATTCTTGATAAAACACATACTGAAATATATAATTTTAATTTTATCTATTAAATGTTGATTACAGTGTATTATAAATTTACAATACACATCATGTGTGTTCGTTTTGTTGGATATCTATGTATTTGATACAGAAAATAAATTTTTGGGGTATTTAGATTGAGTGTGATCAGCATCCAGAGCTTCCTAAAAAAACTAAAACAAATAATTAATGAAAAAAATAAAAATATATTTTATGCGATTAGATTTTAGAGTTTTACCCTTATATTATAGGTATTAAAAAGAGATTTTTTTTTGTTATTTTTTTATCAAACACATCATTTATGTCATATTCTTTCTTATCAATTTCTTCCTTCTCTAAGGAAGTTTCTTACATAGAAATGATATAGGGATTAATGAATCAAAAACATGCATCGAACAGTTTTCCCTTTATATAGTAGTAATATAAATTCTTGTAGAAAATATGAATAGTTATTAACTTTAATGAACATATTGTATCATTTTTTGGATAGACATATTATGAAAATGTACCTTATGTATGTATTCACAATTGAGACTCCTAGCAATTCAAATTTGAGAATATCATTTATACTCTCGATACCAAATGCGTCTGTAATGAAAATCCCAAATATTTATTCTTCATATGGAATTTAATACAAATATACATCTTTAAATGTGGTCTCTACATGAATTTGTATTGATAATAAATTTTTGATTGGAACTAGAAAGGAGAAGGTACTCCCGAAAGGTCCTTTTAATTTCTTGGTCGATTCACTAGATTTTCTTAATATGGCCTTCCATTTCCCCATCACTTTATCCATTTGTAATACAATACCCCACTTCAGACCTTTCTTCATCAAATATTATAGGTTTTTCATATGAACAATTTTTTTAAATACATTCTACATGTATCTTTATAAGATTAGATAACCATTCTATGAAAGTTCTAATAGTATCATTGATAATTAAAATATCTAGATCCTCAATTGGAATGTAAAGACCCAGAAATTCCATGTAATTTTTTTTTAAATATATGGGAATTTTACGAGTCTGCGAAAATTGATGGCGCGTGATTCTGAGGCCCAGCGTGCCCAGAATGAATTTTTGAACTTTTTTTCGGGTACGTTCAGTAAACGTGCGAGCGGGTTTTTATAAATTTTGAATCGATGATCAGAATTGAAATTTGAGGGTACTGTTGAACTTGCAAAGCTGGTATTCTCTTAAGGAGACCTTTACCACGACCGCAGTGGGTTGTGAGTGAAAGATAGTTTTTGTGTTTTTTGTGGAAGATTGAAATAAAATAAAAATTCTAGCATTTTTTTTGAAACCTCCCATGTGAAGGTTATGTAGGTGGGGAACACCAGAACTAAACCCCAATTTTGAATTACTCAAGGTGGGGACCACCTAAACTCTCTTAATGGGATAAACCTCTTGAACTCCCCTTTAATGGGAGATAACATTTGGTATCCTCCCTCTTTAATGGTGCCACCTTCCATTAATTAATTTTATCAATTAATTGTACCAAAAATTAAATTGATAAACTTAATTTATTTGGGTTGGCTCCTCATTTTGGGTGGGGGAGAAACCTTTGGAGAAAGGGAAGAATTTTGAGAACTTTGGAGGAACTCAACTCCAATGAAGAATGCACCATCTCTAACGAAGAACGAGGACGACACTCGAGCCTGGGATCGGAGGCATGTGGCGGGCGCGACGTACGTCGATGTCTTTGAATTCTTTCTCGCACCAACTTCAACAAACCTTTGAGGTAGGGTGGTTGTTTGAATTTTTTCCCCTTTTCAGTTCTTGATGACTTTTCATAATTCAAGAAGAAATTATAGTCACTTGCTACCGCTCTAACGCGGAGAGTGCAGGCCAAACAAACATGGTCAGACCTCTCTGGAATTCTTGTGTTTAATTTTTGTGTTCTTCACGATGGAGGAGGAAGGAAACCAACACCGGTCGGGCAAGAGAACGACGGTTAGCACCACCGTCGGCCGCAATGAAGGCGTCGGTGCAACCGCGGCCATCACGCCACCTCGCGGCCTCCACGGCACCCACGGCCTCCACGGTCCCTCGTAACCCTAGCAGCCTCTGTGCCGCCCCACGGCCACTGCACTTCCCTAAGGCCTTCACGGCCCTCGTGGCCTCCGCATCCCCTCGTGGCCCTCGCGGGCTCTACGCCGCCCCGCCCCCTCCACCGCCCATGTGGCCTCCACAACCCTTGTAGCCTCCATGGCCCCTACGTCCCTCGCAGCCTCTGCGCCACCTCGCGCCGCCTCGCGCCACCCCGCAGCCTCCACAGCCCCTGCGGTCCCCCACGGCCCTCGCGCCGCCCTGCGGCCGTCGCCATGCCCCGCTGCCCCCGCGCCGCAACACAGACCGCCGCCCAGGCCGAACCTCCTTGCGCGAGCCGGGCCAGGTTGACCTGAACCGGGTCAGCCCAGGGCGGTTCGGTCTGACCGGGTTAGGCCGGGTCAGACTAGACCCGGACCAATTTTGACCCTATACATTCTTTTCGCCATAACTTTGGCACCAGGTGTCCGTTAGACAAACCATCAATGGCGCTGGAAACCTTGGAGTGAGAAGGCCCCTTTGGTATACCCCACTAGATATTTGAATAAAGTTGGTGTATGGTCATGTTGGATCGAGCACGAATCCAACCGGGCCCTCGGGAAAAAAAGGCTAATAACTCACAGACCGGGCGTCTGATTGACGCACCGTCTGTTGCGTTGAGACCCCTATTACATGGAGGTCCTTTGAGATACTTCTTTGTGGGAATTTGTGGAAGTTGGAGTATAGACCAGTAGCTTGTGGAGAAGACCCTCCCAGAGACAAGTGAGCTTAGTGCAGGAACCCTGTAGTTGGCTGTGACGATGTACTAGGATCCTGTGTGGGTCTGATGACATACTGACAATGTACTAGGATCCTTTGTGGGTCTGAAGAATTACTGAAAATGTAATAGGATCTCGTGTGGGTCTGGAAACATACTGACAATGTACTAGGATCATGTGTGGGTCTGACGACGTACTGACAATGTACTAGGATCTTGTGTGGGTTTGATGATGAACTGACAATGTACTAGGATCCTGTGTGGGACTAACAATGTACTGAAAATGTACTAGGATCCTGTGTGGGTCTGATGATGTACTAGGATCTTGTGTGGGTCTGACAACGTATTGACAATGTACTAGGATCATGTGTGGGTCTAACGACGTACTGACGAGATACTAGGATCCTGTGTGGGTCTGACGATGTACTAGGATCATGTGTGGGTATGATGAGGTACTAGGATCCTGTGTGGGTCTGACGATGTACTTTGATCCTTCATGGGTCTGATTAGGATTTAGGATCCTTCGTGGGTCTTCCTCTTAACAGAGTAAGATGATTCAGTAGTTATATCTAATCATCTTTACTACCGTACCTAAGTTATACCTGGTGTGAGCTGAGTTCGTACATGTTTGGTACTTTCCTTCATGGTAACACCTTGGTGGTATTCTTCTATATGGAGTACCTGTGTGGTACTTACCTTTGTGGTATTCCTTCCTTTGTGTAACAATTGAGCTTTGGGATTTTGAGTTGGACCTTGTGTTTCCTTATGATTGAGATGGGTTTACTTGATAACTTAGGTATATGTATGGGAATATACCTAAGTAGGGTTGACAGTTGTTCTCGTGCTTTGTGTTTTATCCTTTGTAGATTTTGTGAGACCTTTGAGGGTCTCGGGGTCCCTACTGATTATCGTTATACTCACCCCTGCATGGGCTATGCTCGCACCTTGTTGTGTTTTGTGCAGACGACGAACAACGCTGACTGAGGACGAGGGTACCAGGATTGGAGGTAGCTTAGAGGTGGACCTAGACAAGACGTACCGCAGACACAATCATTTGAGAGTTGTACCTACCCTTCAGTTAGGATCCTTGGTGGGTGTTCACTGGAGCTGTTCCAGTTTACTTGTACTTTTAGTTTCTTGTATTGTCCAGTTGGGCTTGTATTCTAGCCCCCTTTACTTATTGTACTCACTCTGTTTACAATTCATTTTACTTGAGTTCGTATCTTGTTGTGTGCTTGGTTGTGTGTGTTACAGGTAATAAAGGCAATGCCTTCCCAATTTTAGGGAATACGCCTTTGGTGCTAGTCGCCAGCCCCTGGCCTACGGATGGAGGGCTTTGGGTAGTCACGGCACGGGCCTCGGGGGATGGTTCCTAACAAATTGGTATCATAGGAGTCGGTTCTAAATAAGAACTAGGACTATGATCTTTTTAACGGAAATAGTGTTAAGTGTAGTGATTGTAGTTATCAGTTTAGGGAATCCATTATTGGTGCGGCGGCCGACGTATCCATACACCAGGACCCTGACTTCTAATTTCCGACTCAGTGCACGAAAGCACTGATTGCGTGTGCGTTTCTAAGAGTTTTTTTTTGTGATCACTTTGAGTCATCTCGTCAGGTATAACTTATTGACCGTGGCGCACCTATTTCTTTTCAGAATTCCTCCACGCGGACAGCCATCTAGGGTTCCAGATATAGTATGCACTATTAGCCCACCGAACGATGAGGCCTCGGTGCAGGGCCCTCTTCTAATAGAGGCACCAGCGGAGGCACCAGTGGTACCATTACCTATTGGGCCACTGATTCTACCATCCCTAGTAGCAGAGGGGGCACACCGCTTGAGTTCATTTCATGAGTTTCATTTCCAGAGGCCACCCAGGTTCAGGGGAGATACGGACCCATAGGTAGCTGAGGATTGGATGGAGGCCATAGTGAGATTCTTCCGACTGGTAGGGATGCCAGCTGATCTCATTGTGATCCTTTCCACAAGTCTTCTTCAGGAAGCAGCAGTCATATGGTGGAGCTTGATGCTCCAGGTTCATGATGAGGTGATGCTTCTCTGGCCAGACTTCAAGAGCCTATTTCGGGCAGAGTTTGTCCCAACGACTCTTTGTGCAGTGCGCATATAGGAGCTTCTTCATCTACAGCAGGGAAGCATGACTGTGGCTCAGTACTCAGCGAGGTTCACCGACCTATCACGTTACTCCACTAATATGGTGCGGGACCCATTCTTCAGGGCTCGGACCTTTGATAAGGGGATCAGGTGAGAGATCAGGGCTTCAATGATTTCTCTCAGCATCTCGACGCAGGAAGGGGTGTTAGAGCGAACCCTCTTAGTGGAGGGTTTTCTTGCTGAGCAGTCACCAACAGCGAGTCCCACCATCGGACGTCACGTAGTGGTATCTTCTGCAGCTGGCAGCAGACAGATGTCATAGAGGTCTAAGAGGACCAGACCTACAGGTGGACGACCGCATGACTCAAGATCGGTTGTGTGAGTTACCAAAGATAGATACAGTCATGCGAGGAACAGGCAGTGTTTCACATACGGTGGGTAGGGTCACATGGATCATGACTGTCCGACCCTCCATACGGATGATCATCAGACAGTCGAGGGACCTCCCAGGTAGAGACAGAGGTTCAACCAAGGAGGTCCGCAGGGAGAAGGCGGACGTGGCAGAGGAGATGGTTGTGCAGCTAGTGGTGGGCGATAATTCGAGATGTTACTACCACCACCATCAGGTGGTCCACCCCGACCATAGGGGGCAGGTGGATAAGGGCGAGCTCAGCTCCAGGAAGCTAAGGCCTGCGACCATGGCACTTCGGAGATGATACTAGGTATGGTCTGTGTCTATTACACATTAGCTATATTACTTATAGACACAGGTTCCAATCATTCTTTTATTTCCACTGCCCTTGTTCGGAGCTCGGAGATTCTGACAGAGTCTTTAGCTCGATCCTTATGGCTAGAGACTCCTACGGGAGAAGATTCTATGATTATTCACTTGTGTCGACAGTTTGAGCTTACTCTAGGAGGCGATAGCTTTGGCTGGGACTCCTAGTAGAAGCGTCTTGGCCTTATGACATCATCTTGGGTATGGAGTGGTTATCTACAGTCCATGCTCAGATTGACTATATTAGGCGCAAAGTGTGGTGTGTCCACACTGATGGGGCCAGGTTTACCTTCACCGGTGAGAAGGGAGCCTTTTCAGCACAAGATGGACTTACTCGGGGAGAGTGCAGCTGATCACTCGTCATTTGGCTAGCCTTACCCTCGGATCGGTTGATGTGGAGAGTCTAAGCTATACTGTAGTGGTGGACCAGTACGTGGATGTATTCCCTGATGATGTTTTGGGTCTACCTCTTCGCAGAGATATGGACTTTTACAGTGAATTATACCCCAGGACAACACCAATATCTACACCAATGTATCGGATGGCTCCTGTGGAGCTTCGTGAGCTATGGGAACAGCTGGAGGACTTACAGGGTAAGGGGTTCATTCGACCTAGTGTTTCTCCTTGGGAAGACCTGATTTTGTTTGCCAAGAAGCCGTATGGGAGCTTGAGACTTTGTGCCAACTATCGGCACCTGAACCAGGTGACTGTGAAGAACAAGTACCCACTCCCGAGGATTAACGACCTCTTTGATCAGCTGAAGCGAGCACGGTGGTTCTCGAAGATAGACCCCAGATCAGGCCATCACCATCTTAGAGTACGAGACAAGGATGTGCAGAAGATGGATTTCAGATGTCGGTATGGCCATTACGAGTTCTTTGTTATGCCATTAAGTGTGACCAACGCCCCAATAGTTTTCATGGGACTCATGAATAGGATCTTCCAGCCATACCTTGATCGCTTTGTAGTAGTCTTCATCAACGACATTTTGATCTACTCGACTATTGAGGGGGAGCATGCCTATCATTTGTAGATAGTTCTGGAAACACTCCGAGAGCACTAGATTTATGGTAAGCTCTCAAAGTACAAGTTCTGGATCTGAGAGGTTCACTTTCTAGGACATGTCATCTTGGAGGCTGGAGTTGCGGTGGATACAGCGAAGATTGAGGCTGTACTTTCTTGGGATCCACCCAGGAGTGTGACGGAGGTACGGATTTTCCCGGGTTTGGTTGGATACTACCAGAGATTAGTGCAAGATTTATCCCGAGTTTCAGCACCTTTATCAGTGTGGATGAAGAAGGGGGAACCCTTCGTGTATTCAGAGAGATTCCAGGGGAATTTTCAGGAGCTGAGGCAGAGGCTGACTAGTGCCCCCATCATGAGGCTACTAGAGGAGGGAGTATATCTCTTAGTTTACTACGATGCATCAGGGATCGGGCTCAGATGTGTCCTGATGTAGGAGCGAACAGTTATTGCATATGGTTATCGACATTTGAGACAGCATGAGCAGAACTACACTACCCATGACCTGGAGTTAGCAGCAGTGGTCTTCACCTTGAAGATGTTGTGACATTACTTGATGGGTGAGCATTTTACAGTCTACTCAGATCACACCAGAGTCTCAGGTATATATTCTCTCAAAGGGACCTAAACCTGAGACAGCGACGTTGGCTTGAGTTCCTCTAGGAATATGACTTCGAGATAGGCTATACTTCTGGTAAGGGGAATGTTTTATCATATTCACTCAGTAGGAGGTCTGGTATACAGCTACTAGGTGAAGCGATGGAGCAGCTGTCCACTTTACAGATATCCTTTGTATATAGAGATGGAACAGCTTTTCTTCAGTCTCTTATAGTCACTCACCCAATTCTTCAGCGAGTTAGGGAGGCACAGTGTGAGGACGCTGACTACGAGACACAACGTGCTCATATATCCACAGGACAGGCACCTGATGGATTTTCTGAAGGTGGGGAGAATGTCATCCTTTTCAGAGGATGTACCATGGTACCAATGTCATTTCAAGAGGAATTGTTGAGGGATTTACACACGTCCCCTCTAGCGGTACATCCAGGAGTAGCGAAGATGTACCAGGATCTACGACGACAGAAATGTTGGCCAGGAATGAAGAAATCAATAGCAGAGTTTGTCTCTTGGTGCCTCACTTGTCAGCAAGTGAAGGCAGAGCATCAGGTACTAGCAGGCTTGGTTCAGCCTTTAAAGGTCTCAGAGTGGAAGTGGGATGGGATATCCATGAAATTTGTGACAGGAATTCCACGTACATCCGTGGGTCATGATTCTATTTGGGTGATCGTCTACTGACTCACCAAGTCAACCCACTTCCTATCGATCAGAGATCAAGGTTCAGTAGAGAGATTGAGATGCCTCTATGTGTAGGATATTTGCGGCTACATGGAGTACCCTTGACAATTGTCTCCGATTGAGATGCATGTTTCACTTCCCAGCTATGGAAGGAGTTGTAGGAGGCTTTTGGGACACAGCTTCATTTGAGCACTGCCTTCCATCCCAAGATGGATGGCCAGTCTGAGCAGACCATTTAGACCACCGAGTACATGCTACATGCTTGCGTCCTCGACTTTGATCGCAACTGGGATGATCACTTTCCCTTGGTGGAGTTTTCATACAAAAATAGCTATCACTCCACCATTGGGATGAAACCTTTTAGGCATTATACGGGCAACCTTGCAGATCACCTTTTTGCTGGAATAACCCATGGGAGTCAGTACTAGTGGGACCAGAGATGGTACGGGCTACCACAAAGAAGGTGCACATCATCCAGGAGTAGATAAAGACTGCACAGAGTCGGTAGAATTCTCATGTCTACAGCAGACGGAGACCTCTGGAGTTTGGGGATGGCGACCACATCTTTCCACGGGTCTCACCTCGACGAGGTTTGTAGAGATTTGGCTGAGGTGGAAAGTTATCTATGAGGTTCATTGGACCCTTCTAGGTCCTCAATAGAGTTGGTGAGGTGGCTTACCACCTAGCAATTCTCCCTTAGTTGCACCGGGTGCATGACGTCTTCCAGGTATCCCAGCTGAGGAGATACGTGCACGACCCATCTCACATCATCGACCACAGTGAGCTGGACATCGATGATGGGGAGACGTTTACAAAGTTTCTAGTAGAGATTGAGGATCGACAGAAGAGGTTACTTCATGGGTGGTCGATACCTCTGGTGCACATTCACTGGCAGCACGGGAACCTCCAGGAGAGCACATGGGAGTGGGAGGCTCAGATGAATGCTCAGTGCCCCCACTTATTCCCTTAGTTTGAGTTGTGTCTTACGGGGATGCAAATCTCTGAGGTGGGGAGAATTTAAAGAGCCTAAAATTCCATGAAATTTTTTTGAAAAATATATGGGAATTAAACGAGTCCATGAAAATTGACGACGCATGATTCTGAGGCCCGATGTGCCCGGAATGAATTTCTAAACTTTTTTTCAGGTAAGTTTAGTAAACGTGCGAGTGGGTTTTTCTAACTTTTTAACCGGTGCTCAGAATTGAAATCTAAGGTCACCATTGAACTCGTAGATCTGGTATTCTCTTAATAAGACCTTCACCACGACTGTAGTGGGTTGAGAGTGAAAGATAGTTTTTGTGTTTTTCGTGAAATAATGAAATAAAATAAAAATGCTAACATTTTTTTTGTTGAAACCTCCCATGTGAAGGTTATGGAGGTGGAGACCACCATAACTAAACCCCCATTTTGAATTCCTCAAGGTGGGGACCACCTGAACCCTCTTAATGGGAGAAACCTCTTGAAATTCCCTTTAATGGGAGATAAACTTTGGTATCCTCCCACTTTAATGGTGCCACCTTCCATTAATTAATTTTGACAATTAATTGTGCCAACAATTAAATTGATAAACTTAATTTATTTGGGTTGGCTCCTCATTTTGGGTGGGGGATAAATCATTGGTGAAATGGAGGAATTGTGAGAACTTTGGAGGAACTCAACTCCAACAAAGAATGCACCATCTCCAATGAAGAACGAGGACGACGCTCGAGCCCGGGATCAGAGGCATGTGGTGGGCGTGATGTACGTCGACATCTTCGAATACTTTCTCACGCCAACTTCAACGAACCTTCATGGTAGGGTGGTTGTTTGAATTTTTTTCCCTTTTTACATTATTCACAACTCTTCATAATTCAAGAAGAAATTATAGTCTCTTGCTACCACTCTAATGTGGAGAGTGTGGGCCAAAAAAACATGGCCTGACCTCTCCGCAATTCATGTGTTTAATTCTTGTGTTATTCACGATGTAGGAGGATGAAAACCAACACCGATGGGGCACGAGAACGGCGGCCAGCACCACTTCCAGTTGTGACGAAGGCATCGGCGCAACCACGGCCGCCGCACCGCCCGGTGGCCACTGTAGATACCCATAGCTTGACGTACATGGACATTACATTACTTTTGCGGAATACTTAATACGTAACAAAAACAGACACACAAGGACCGTAATAGTTTAGTGCCTTTGTAAACTCGGAATATAATCTTCTAATCTTGGTGAAAGATCTTCAACATCTCCCATAAAGATCTTCCCCTTTTGTTTTCTTACCTAAAACCTTTCTTTATATCCTGGGGAAAATAAAACATATAAAGGGTGAGCTCAAATGATCAGTAAGGGTAATAAAGGAGAAAATAAAACAAACCATATACATTTTAACTTAAAATATTGAACATAATGTTTAAACATCAAGATCTTGAGCAATGACATGAAACATGGCAGTACGTAAGGCATAGATCATAATGGAACATCAATCATGATAAAATAGCATGGGAATAAAACATATAATTATGGAAAACCATTAAGTATATGATATGATTTCCATAGTAGCCAAGGCATTTCTGCCAAGACCATCTTAGTGGACAAAGTCCATTTCTGAATCGAGTCCACTCCTCGTTCCAGTCCTGTAACACTGAACCAGATTAACTTACCATTCCATCCATGTCTATATCATGAGATATAAATATTTACCCAATGTATTTTAGGTATATATAGGTCCCACCCATCTCATAATGAAATCATTTTTATGTGTTCCACAACATAAACATATATCATTCATCATAACCCAAAGAATAAAATGGGTTTCATTAACATCATCCCATCATAACATAATCCATATAGAACAAATGGATATCATTTCATCATAAGAGAAGTGAAACCATGTAAATCATAGAGACATTATTCTTGAATCATACACATATGAAATAATGTCATCTTAGATGGAAAATGGTTTTGATAAAACTCTTGAAAAGAATTCTTGAGGAAAATATTCATTCTTATTAAAAATCATTTTCTTTTATAAAATGTCATGAAATTTTAAAAGAAAAGTATTTTGTTGAAAATAGTCATGAAATCTTGTAGAGTAATATTCTTTAAAATAATTTTTTATGAAATCGTAAAAATCCATTCAGGCCGTATAAGTTAAAAAAACATTCTCCTCGTACTTTTTTCAGAAAAGTCAAAAAGTTCCTTGTATGGTAAACAAAAGAAACATTCCTTCCATAACACATGGTAAAAGTAAAAAATGGGTAAAAAGGACTTTAAAGATACATGAAACCATTTTTATAAAATAGGGACATGAATGATAAATATAATCCTAGTAAATATTTATGAATAAATAATCTCGGGTAAAAATGAGATTGGAAAAGTTATCTCTTACCTTAGGTCCGATATGATTCATACGTATCTAAAACTCCTGTATAATGATTTAAATAATGTCATTTACTTATTAAAAAATCATATTAATTGTTATGATATCATATATGGTTCACTTATGACTTTATAGTACCCGTTCTTTTGTAAATTCCATGTTAAAGCAGCGTTTTGGGTAAAATAGTTTTATTTATCGTATGTGTTTGGACTTGTTGTTCCTGATATCATTATTACTTATATATTGATTTACTTACTTCCAGAATGTAAATCATGATTTATATATCATATATATTCAGTATATATAAATATATAATATATAGATGAATGAAATGAAATACACCGTTCATGGGGACGGTAGGTCGTACGTACGCATGAACGTTGTTTTCCTTTCCTTATTGACTTGAATGGAAGTAATTAGATGACATATATATATATATATATAAATAAATCCAATAGCTTCATTATGTCATATATTTCATTATTATTCATTAAATATACTTTATAATCATTCTTTAATGGTTAACATGGAGAATGAATCTCATCGCGTTGTGGAGACGGTAATCCGTACGTACGCACGAGCTATGATATCGTTCCCATAATTATTGAATTGAATTGGAGTGGATGATATAATATCTTAGAATAATTATGATATTATAATAACTATGTATAGTTATTCTTAACACCATTATACCCATCCAAGTAAGGTGGTGTTGGAAAAATAGATTACACCACGGCGTGGAGACGGTATTCCGTACGTACGCACGGGCGGTGATTTCATTTTCCGTACGTTGGATAGAAGGTAAAATATGTTTGTTTCATATTTATAATAACATATCAGTATATGAGTGATACTTATGTTATTAATTTACGATTAAAAAAATAAAGAAGAAGAAGTATAAGAAGGAATAAATTGGAAAGAATCGGTAAAGTATACTACTTCTTCTTTGACGCGCCTCTTCTTAACCTCCTCTTTGGGCACTAAAGATAGTCTTTGAAGAAAACCAAAACCTCTAATACGTTTCTATGGAAGTGGATAAGATAAATTGGTAGGGTTTGGCCGATCTTGAAGGCTCAAAGTTGTGTAAATAGGAGAGGTAGGAGTTGCCCTTTTATAAGGGAGGAGAGGGGCACCTTTGGAAACCTCAAAAATATTAATTTATAATAAATCAAACCCCACTTAAAAACATCCAAAAATGACTCATGTTCAAATATTATATGATATAGGGTTGTAATATAATCAAAAAATAAAATTTAGACATGTTTAAAATTTATTTTAAACCTTATCAACTTGATGTTTCCTTATTTAATCTATTTAATTTTATTTGTGGTAATAAGATTCTAAATTTTAAATTGTTATAAATAATTACTTATGTATTTTAAATTTTCCATAATTGGATAACTTATGACATTTTAGACCATATAAATTTTAATTTATAATTTTTAAATATTTTTGTGATTTTTAAACAATTTTATATTATGTTATTTTTATAAAATAACAATAGTGTCAATTTTAAAACTATTTATTTATTTGAATTTAAATAAACTACAGACAGAATATATGTTCTAAATAAATGATATAATAGCTTCCTAAAATGTCATAGTAATCTATAAAATTCGTGGATCATATTAAATAGTTCATATAATATTTATTTTAATATTTTTAAAACCATTTATTTGATATTTCAATCCATAAAATAATTTCAACATCACTATTGTGTCACCTTTAATAATAATTATTTAATCCCTAAAAATTCTAAATAAATTCACATGATGTAGATAATTTTATTATATTTCTGTAGACTATTTATTTTTTAATATTCGTGAAGTTTATCACTAAATTAAAATTATTATACTTATAAGATTTAAGAGAGTGACATGTTGTCACTTTCTTTGGTTTTAATAATAATTAAATTATTTGCATAAAAAAAGTCCATAAAATGAATCTAATCTGACCCTTAGGTGATATGGGTAGACTTTTAGTCATCCAATAGGATTTTGGCAGGTGTTAAGGTAATTTTATAATCTTATTTTTACCCTTAATTACCTGATTTACCTTTAACTGTAGTAAATAAAAATTACCGTAGTTACTATTCATAATGTCAAAAAAATAAAAGTAAACTATTAACATAATTTGGAACCATTGAATCCAAATATGGAATACATTTTTCAAAATTCAAAACAAAGAAGTTTCAGTAATTAATTTAAAATTAATCACATTGTTAAGAAAACGGGTTTTAAAAGTTAAAACATTGCCAAAGATTGAAATGATTTTTCCTATGAATTCAATTTAAATTCAATGCTAATGACATAAATTATATTAAATGGTAAAAATATATTCTATTTATACTTTAAAACCATTCAATATTATAATTTAACCATATAAATTATTACAATGAAAAACGTTGTTTTTAATTTAAATATAGCATGTTTTTACTATTCATTAAAATATGAAAGTTATTAGAATAATATGAAAAATTTATCCAAAGTAATTTTTTATATCCTAATTCTAAATAATAATTTTATTTTGTCAAATTTAACTTATAAATATGTCAAAAACTATATTTTAAGTGGGTGCGCCATCAAAAGGTGGCAAAACTGCATTTTTTGAAAAATACTTATTTTACCCGAAAACTTTATTTTATTCTCATAACATGTTCTAGAAAATGAGTAAGATGAATAATAATGTTATAAAATTAAAAATGTAGTTAATATTATTCCTAACGGCTAGTTCGTGATAATATTATAACCATATATCGTTTTTTAGTGAAACCTGGTATTGCGTACAACACACGCTATCGATGAAGGTCGTGATTGCGTGTAATGCAAGACAAGTCAGGGTTCCGTGTAGTGAAAGACTCCTTTTTTGTTGCGTATAACATAATCCAACCATATTTCATTTATACATTGAATATACATATATATATACACTCAATGTTGCGTATACTACAAGCTAATACGGTGTTGCGTATAGCACAAGCTAATTTTGGTGTAGCGTACAACACAAGACATCAATGAAATTAAAAGAATATTTTTCATAAAATATCGGGGTGTTACATTATACCCCCTTAAAATTTATTTCACCCTCGAAATTCATCGGGGTTATAAATGGATTACTACTTGAAAGTTTCTTTTATAGAAACCCACATCATAAAAAGGAATACCAAAACTTAATCTTATAAACTAAACTACGAAATGTAATGGTTACCCAAATTAACTCATCACTGGGTTTCCACATAGGATAATATAAGTGAAAATATGGATATGGAAGACAAATCTAACCATCAAGTTCTGATGGAGAGTGGTAGAGAACATGACTATGAAAAAGCCAACAATCACAAAGCCATAAATTTGGGATGATCTAAGGTACCATCTGATTCATCAGATATGAAGGCACTAGGACAACATTTTTTGTTTTCAAGATCATTTCCCTAATGTTGAAGAATTTTTGAATTAAAATAAATACTTACTTGATTTTGGTACAATCTCTCTGTTTTTTGTGCCTTGAACAATTTCTACTTCATCTCTTAAAGAAATGAAGTTGAATTTGTCTTTCATGAAGTGTCAGTGGATCATGCGGTAGAATGATAGGTCATTTCATCTGTTTCAAACATAAGGTTAGTAAAAGTTATATACATAATTCCATATATGGTGAGATTAATCGTATATGGTTCCTAAAATGGACTTATACTTCATCTATCATACCTCTTAATAAAATAAAACTAGTTTATACTAACCAGGGACTTCTTGTAGGCCAGTGATAAAGGCCTGTCACACTTCAATTGTGCGTTCGATTCCCACAGCCTGGTCCGACGTGATGGGTTGTCACTCGTCCTATGGGTTGTCCCTTTTTCTAAAACTACACTATTATAACATTCCATAAATAGTATCGAAACAAAGTTCTAGCCTTAAAAAATTCTATATGATGTCCAACTTAATCTGTTCCAACCTTTAGGCTTATCCAAAATACTTATGTCTAAGCTCATAGTAAAAAAGAAAACAATTACAAGAAATGTCATCTACCGAGCATGTGAATACCATCATTTATCCCTTATATATCATGCGATATATCTTTTTGGTCACATTCCAAACATGTGAATACCTTAATCTTGTATTCTCTTGAAAAATGAATACCCATTGTGCCTTAGTGGAAACATGAATGCTGTCAAAAGTTATCTCTTTCCACATACCAAAATCCCAAAAATTCTTTATACTCAAACCATGATATCACTTTGTCCTTATATTAGTCATGAGATCATGAATACTATCAAACATATTATTTTCTCTTTACCCTTTCATTATGTGCATATCATTTGCTTTCCAAAAATATTTCAATCACTTTTCATGGTTATCGATGCCATATTCTTATGGAAAACCACAATGGACCAATACATAGATATTCCAATATACCATAAAATAACCTCAACAACATTATTATTAAATACCAATACATAAACACTTCAGTCTATCCTCTTTAATTATTGTCATGGAAGAAGTCCTTCCTTGATTTAGAAGTAACCTCTTAGGTTAGGGCATTGAGTTGGGTAATGCCCATGTTCTCCATAGATAAGACATTGAACTCCATAACAGTTTGTCACTCTATGACCCTTCTCTCCACATAGATAACATCTTCCCCTCCATTTGATATATTAATCAAGGATCTTCTTCCCTTCTTTAGAAATGTCAATCTTCCTTTCTCTATGATCCTCACCATGCGAACATACATACAAGTCCATATTCCTCTTATTTGATGAATTAGGAATACCACTAAAGTTCACCTTGTTAATCATATATTGCGATGACTGATTCGGTATAATCACAAAATCTTTATTTCTAGGCATTATGCAATTTTTTTTCTCATAGTCACCAATTTGTCCATTGGATTCAATTTTGATCCAATTCCTTCTGGTTCCCTCTATTGACTAAAACCAAAATCCATGGTGTAAGAAACAGTTAAAATAACAGGGAACCATATAATCATAAAAAGTCACTTATGGGATGTCTAACTTATCACACATTATTTAATCCAGGACACCTTAGGTTCACCCTAGGTTATTCATGATCATCAACATAATTCTAGTACTGTAAACTATAGTTATACTAATCCTAAGGGACATCCTTAGACATACCTTAGAAATATATCTAGGGATATCACTAAGGTTTTCACATCCTAGTTTCCAAAGGTTAACTAAACATTTCCTCTGATAGCAACTGTAGAGACACATAGCTTGACGTACATGGACATTACATTACTTTTGCGGAATACTTAATACGTAAAAAAAACAGACACACAAGGACCATAATAGTTTAGTGTCATTGGAAACTCGGAACATAATCTTCTAGTCTTGGTGAAAGATCTTCAACATCTCCCATAAAGATATTACCCTTTTGTTTTCTTACCTAAAATCTTTCTTTATATCTTGGGTAAAATAAAACATATAAAGGGTGAGCTCAAATTCTCAGTAAGGGTAAGCATGGAGAAAATAAAACAAACCATATACATTTGAACTTAAAAACATGAACATGATGTTTAAACATCAAGATCTTGAGCAATGACATAGAACATGGAAGTACATAAGGCATAGATCATAATGGAACATCAATCATGATAAAATAGCATGGGAATAAAACATGTAATTATGGAAAACCATTAAGCACATGATATGATTTCCATAGTAGCCAAGGAATTTCTCCCAAGACCATCTTAGTGGACAAAGTCCCTTTCTGAATCGAGTTCACTCCTCATTCCAATCCTGTAACATTGAACCAGATTAACATACCGTTCGAGCCATGTCTATCTAATGGGATATAAATCTTTATCCAATGCATTGGAGGGAGATATAGGTCCCACCCATCTCATAATGAAATCATTTTTACGTGTGCCACAACATAAACATATATCATTCATCATAACCCAAAGAATAAAATGGGTTTCATTAACATCATCCCATCATAACATAATACATATAGAAAAAATGGATATCATTTCATCATAAGAGAAGTGAAACCATGTAAATCATAGAGACATTATACTTGAAACATACACATATGAAATAATGTCATCTTAGCTGGAAAATGGTTTTGATAAAACACTTGAAAAGAATTCTTGATGAAAATATCATTTCTTCTTAAAAATCATTTTCTTTTCACAAAATGCCAGGAAACTTTAAAAGAAACTGATTTTTTTGAAAATAGTCATGAAATCTTATAGAGTAAGCTTCTTTAAAATAAGGCTTTATGAAACCGTAAAAATATGTTCAGGCCGTATAAGTTAAAAAAAACATTCTCCTCGTACTTTTGTCTGAAAAGTCAAAAAGTTACATGTATGGTAAACAAAAGAAAGATTCCTTCCATAACACATGGTAAAATTCAAAAATGGGTAAAAATGACTTTAAAGATACATGAAACCATTTTTAGAAATCAGGGATATGAATGATAAATATAATCCCAGTAAATACTTACGAATAAACAATCTCGGATAAAAACGAGATTGGAAAATTTATCCCTTACCTTAGGTCCGATATGCTTTGTACGTATCCTAACCTCCTGTATAATGATTTAAATAATTTCATTTACTTATTACAGAATCACATTCATTGTTATGATATCATATATGGTTCACTTATGACTTTATAGTACCTGTTATTCAGTAAATTCCATGTTAAAGCAGCGTTTTGGGTAAAATCGTTTTATTTATCGTATGTGTTTGGACTTGTTGTTCTTGATATCATTATTACTTATATCATTATTTAATTACTTAAAGAATTTAAATCATGATTTATATATCATATATATTCAGTATATATATATATAATAGATATATGAATGAAATGAAATACACAGTTCATGGAGACGGTAGGTCGTACGTACGCATGAACGTTGTTTTCCTTTCATTATTGACTTGAATGGAAGTAAGTAAATGAAATATATATATATAAATAAATCAAGAATCTTCATTAAGTCATATATTTCATTATTATTCATTATATATACTTTATAATCATTCTTGAATGGTTAACATGGAGAATGAATCTCATCGCGTCGTGGAGACGGTAATCCGTACGTACGCACGAGCGATGATATCGTCCACATAATTATTGAATTGAATTGGAGTGGATGATATAATATGTTAGAATCAGTATGATGTTATAATAACTGTGTATAGTTATTCTTTACACCATTATACCCATCCAAGTAAGGTGGTGTTGGAAAAACAGATTACACCATGGCGTGGAGACGGTATTTCGTACGTACACACGTGCGGTGATTTCATTTTCCATAGGATGGATAGAAGGTAAAATATGGTTGTTTCATATTTATAATAACATATCAGTATATGAGAGATACTGATGTTATTAATTTATGATGAAAAAAATAAATAAGAAGAAGTAGAATAAGGAATAAATTGGAAAGAATCGGTAAAGTATATTACTTCTTCTTTGACGGGCCTCTTCTTAACCTCATCTTAGGGAACTAAAGATGGTCTTTGAAGAATACCAGGACCTCTAGGATGTTTATAGGGAAGTGGAGAAGAGAAATTGGCAGGGGTTGGCTGATCTTGAAGGATCAAAGTTGTGTAAATAGGAGAGGGAGGAGGTGCCCTTTTATAAGGGAGGAGAGGGGCACCTTTGGAAAACTCAAAAATATTAATTTATAATAAATCAAAACCCACTTAAAAACATCCAAAAATTACTCATGTTCAAATATTAGATAATATAGGTCTGTAATATAATCAAAAAATAAAATTTATACATGTTTAAAATTTATTTTAAACCTTATCAACTTGATTTATCCTTATTTAATCTATTTAATTTTATTTGTGGTAATAAGATTCTAAATTTTAAATTGTTATAAATAATTACTTATGTATTGATAATTTTCCATAATTGGATAAATTATGACATTTTAGACCATATAAATTTTAATTAATAATTTTTAAATATTTTTGTGATTTTTAAACAATTTTATAGTATGTTATTTTTATAAAATAACAATAGTGTCAATTTTGACACTATTCATTTATTTGAATTTAAATAAAATCCAGACAGAAGATATGTTCAAAATAAAAGATATAATAGCTTTCTAACATGTCATAGTAATCTAGAAAATTCTTGTATCATATTAAATAGTTCATATAATATTTATTTTAATATTTCTAAAACCATTTATTTGATATTTCAATCCATAAAATAATTTCAACATCACTATTGTGTCACCCTTAATAATAATTATTTAATCCCTAAAAATTATAAATAAATTCACATGATGTATATAATTTTATTATATTTCTGGAGACTATTCATGTTTGGAGATTCATGAATTTTATCACTAAATTAAAATTATTATACTTATAAGATTTAAGAGAGTGACATGTTGTCACTTTCTTTGGTTTTAATAATAATTAAATTATTTTCATGGAAAAAAGTCCATAAAATGAATATAATCCAACCCTTAGGTGATATGGGTCTACTTTTAGTCATCCAATAGGATTTTGTCAGGTGTTAAGGTAATTTTATAATCTTATTTTTACTCTTAATTACCCGATTTACCTTTAACTATTGTAAATAAAAAATTTCGTAGTTACTATTCATAATGTCAAAAAAATAAAAGTAACCTATTAACATAATTTGTACCCACTTAATCCAAATATGGAATCCATTTTTCAAAATTCAAAACATAGAATTTTCATTAATTAATTTAAAATTAATCCCGTTGTTAAGAAAACGGGTTTTAAAAGTTAAAACATTCCCAAAGATTGAAATGATTTTTCCTATGAATTCAATGTAAAATCAATGATAATGACATAAATTATATTAAATGGTAAAAAAATATTCTATTTATAATTTAAAACCATTAAATATTATAATTTAACCATATAAATTATTACAATGAAAAAAGTTGTTTTTAATTAAAATATAGCGTGTTTTTACTATTCATTAAAATATGAAAGTTATCAGAATAATATGAAAATTTTATCCAAAGTAAATTTTTATATCCTGATTCTAAAGATGAATTTTATTTTGTCAAATTGAACTTATAAATATGTCAAAAAATAGATTTAATGTGGGTGCGCCATCAAAAGGCGGCAAAACTGCATTTTTTGAAAAATACTTATTTTACCCGAAAATTTTATTTTATTCTCATACCATGTTCTAGAAAATGAGTAAGATAAATAATAATGTTATAAAATTCAAAATGTAGTTAATAAAATTCCTAACGGCTAGTTTTTAATAATATTATAACCATATATCGTTTTTTAGTGAAACCCGGTATTGCGTACGACACACGCTATCGAGGAAGGTCGCGATTGCGTGTAATGCAAGCCAAGTCAGGGTTGTGTGTAGTGAAAGACTCCTTTGTTGTTGCGTATAATAGAATCTAGACATATTTAATTTATACATTGAATATATATATATATATATACACACTCAATTTTGCGTATACTGCAAGTTAATACGGCGTTGCGTATAGCACAAGCTAATTTTGGTGTAGCGTACAACACAAGACATTAATGAAATTAAAAGAATATTTTTCATAAAATCTCGGAGTGTTACAGCCACCGTGCCGCCCCGTGAACCCTGTGGCCTACACATCCCCTCGTGGCCTCCATGGTGCCTCGTGGCCTCCGCGACCCTCACAGCCTCCGCGACCCCTCGCGGCCCTCGTGCCGCCTCGCGACCGTCGCGTCGCCCCGTGGCCCCCGCGCCGCACCGCGGGCTGCCACCCAGGCCGGGCCACCAAGAGTGGTCCGGTCTGGGTCCAATGGGCCGGTCCGAACCCATTGGGTCAGTCCGGGTCAACTCGAACTGGTTTGGCCCAGGCCGGGTCGGTCCGACCGGGTCGGACTAGACCCGAACTAATTTCGACCCTGTACGTTCTTTTGGCCATAACTTTGGCACCAGGAGTCTGTTTTACGAACCGTCAGTGGCAATGTAAACCTTGGAGTGAGAAGGTCCCTTTGGTATACCTCACTAGATATTTGGATAAATTTGGGGTACGGTCGGGTTGGATCGATCACGAATCCAACCGGGCCCTCGGGACAAAAAGGCTAATAACTCATAGACCGGGCATCTAATTGATGCACCGTCTATTGCGTTGAGACCCCTATGATGTGGAAATCCTTTGAGATACTTCTTTTTAGGAATTCGTGGTAGTTTTAGTATTCACTAGTGGCTTTTGGAGCGGACCCTCCCAGAGACAAGTGAGCTTAGTGCGGGAACCCTACAGCTCGTTGTGACGATGTACTAGGATCTTGTGTGGGTCTGACGGCGTACTGACATTGTACTAGGATCATGTGTGGGTATGAAGACGTACTGACAATGTACTAGGATCTTATGTGGGTCTGACGACGTACTGACAATGTACTAGGATCCTGTGTGGGTCTGACGACGTACTAACGATGTACTAGGATCATATATGGGTATGACGACGTACTGACAATGTACTAGGATCCTGTGTGGGTCTGACGACGTACTGACAATGTACTAGGATCGCGTGTGGGTCTGAAGATGTACTGACTATGTACTAGGATCCTGTGTGCGTTTGACGATGTACTGACGATGTACTAGGATCATGTGTGGGTCTGACGATGTACTGACGAGGTACTAGGATCATGTGTGGGTCTGATGATGTACTAGGATCCTGTGTGGGTCAGATGAGGTGCTAGGATCTTGTGTGGGTCGGATGACATACTTTGATCCTCCATGGGTCTGATGAGGATTTAGGATCCTTCATGGGTCTGCCTCTTAACAGAGTAAGATGATTCAGTAGTTATATCTAATCATCTTTACTACCGTACCTAAGTTATACCTAGTGTGAGCTGAGTCTGTACTAGTGTGGTACTTTCCTTCATGATAATACATTGGTGGTATTATTCTGTGTGGCATACTTGTGTGGTACTTATTTTTTTTGTATTTGTGGAATAATTGAGCTTTGGGCTTTTGAGTTGGACCTTGTGTTTCCTCATGATTGAGATGGGTTTACTTGATAACTTAGGTATATGTATGGTCATATACCTAAGTAGGGTTGACAGTTGTTCTCGTGCTTTGTGGTTTATCCTTTGTGTATTTTTTGAGACCTTTGAGGGTCTCGGGGTCCCTACTGAGTATCGTTATACTCACCCCTGCATGGGCTATGCCCACACCTTGTTGTGTTTGGTGCAGACGATGGAAAACGCTGACTGAGGACGAGGATACCAGGACTAGAGGTAGGTCGGAGGTGGACCTAGACGAGCCATACCGCAGAGACGACCATTCGAGAGCTATACCTACCCTTCAGGAAGGATCCTTGGCGGGTGTTCACATGAGTTGTTCCAGTTTACTTGTACTTTCAGTTTCTTGTACTTTCCAGTTGGGCTTGTATTCTGGCCCCCTTTACTTACTGTACTCACTCTGTTTACTATTTAGTTTACTTGAGTTTGTATCTTGTTGTGTGCTTGGTTGTGTGTGTTATAGGTTATAAAGGCAATTCCTAACCAGTTTTAGGGAATACTCCTTCGGTGCTAGTAGCCAGCCTCTAACCTATGGAAGGAGGGCTTGGGGTAGTCACGGCACGGGCCCTGGGAGATGGGTCGTGACATGGAATAGGAAACTCAATGGTCGACTCCTAATCTACCTCAATCCACACTCTCATGTGATCTTTTTTGGAGTTATTTTCTGTGTAGATTTTCTCTCAAGATATTATACACCATACCCCTAGAAACATGGAGGTGTGTGGGTGTTGATAGATAAAAATCACATACAACATTACCCTGTGAAATTTTAGTAATATAAAGTTATCAAAAGTTTTTTTATTCACATTTAAGAGAAAGAGTAATGAAAAAAATGATTACCTCGGGTAAGGTATGCGATTGAGGGGAATGAATAGCCTCAAATCTTGTGGGGTCATTTGGTTGTTCATATGTGGATCTTTGTTCTACCACTGATTTTCTTTGATCCTTTCTCATATATTGATCTTCCAAACCATACTGGATAATAATATCTTGAAAAGAATATATTTGTACATGAAATCCTTTCATAGTCTTATATATATCTTCTTATGGTTTTTTCTTCTCAAAATATATTCGAGGAGACACTCCAAAACCTACTCCTCTAATGTCTCCATATTGTTTCGTCTACTTCAAATCTATTGAAAGTAGTTTTTCTTACAATACAGTCACTGAATATTCCTATATATAAACTATATAAAAACATAAGAACATAAATAGATATTTTTATGTAATACTATTATAAAGGAAAATTAATTACTATTATTTCATACTTACACATGTTTCCCATTCTGCTTTTGTGTTTTCATCAACTAGTTTACCCTCTTAATTTACACAAGCCTCCTTCTATAGCACACGATGTGGGATAGAAGTGAATTTATATGTTGATTCATCAATATACTTATAAAAAAAGGAACATATGTTGTTTCATATCACATAAAACTTTTATTTTTGATTTAAAATACATACCAATTTCTTCTCTAGTGAAGTGTATCATGTCCTTACTTTACGATAGGGGTACATTGGTTTTTATGCACGTTCTTTATTTTCATCACTCCTTTTTGGTTTCATAAATTAATAATTTTGAATCAAATTGGATAAAATAAATAATTTCAAATAAAATATTATAGACTACAATGCACCTGAAATAATTTCTCATTTTGAAAATTGATGAAATCATTCCTTATTTTCTGTTATATAATGTGTCCATAAGTAAATAGTGGGTGGGTATTTACTTTCTCCTTAGAATACCTCATATGAACTTTGGTAAGAAGAGTCCAAAAGCCTCTATGGTATTTTCTAGTGGCCATTAAGATATATTTCTTAAGAAAATCATCTAAAATAAATGAACTCTTCAAGGAATAATGAAAATTAAATAAATGATTCATTATATAATTTTTTAGTAAAATAAATAAATGTTATCATAAAATTACCTTTATATATCCCCAAAGGGTTTCCTTTATTACAGGTTGGACATGGAACTATGACTCTATATCAATCGGCACATTCATCCTCATCATGACCCCAATATAACTAATGAACATTGAATTGTTGGGGTCAATAGTTGTTCGCATTGATTACATCCAACCTCAAATTTTATACCCTTACTTATTACCTTGATAATTTTAGTCAACATAGTGATGTTGCATTATTCTTTTTTTCATCAATATGTTATTAATCCCCTAATAATTCTGTTATTTCATCATTAATAGCCTATTCTTCCTCGATATTGGTACCATCATCATGGGAAGAAGAGATTGTATGCATGAGTATTCAAACATTTAATTTATATTATTTTAATTTAGTATAGAATACATATTATTATGAGGAAAATCACGGTATATTAAGAACACTTTGACCTTATCATTGAACTCACTTTATTTTTTTAAAGGTTGGAGTGATTTGGTTCCTCTACCAAGAATCTGAATCCCCTATTTGTGATCCCCTCTAAATTACCATAAATTTTATACATTGGGACTTCTATGAACTAATTTTTATCTCCCAATGAAATGGTCATACTCAATTGAATTTCCATATGACCCTATAGTTTTTTTAGTTTTCACTGATACATTTAACCAATTCTTGTTTACGAGATCTGATATATAAAATATTTTCACTGCTTGTGATGCCATTATTAGTGTCTCTTCTATTTCCCCTTCCATACTAAAATCCAACTTCACAAATCCCATTTCATCAAATTTCACCGCACTCCTGTTTTCAACCCATTTGCAAAAGAAAATCAGCACTTAAAATGTTGTATAATCCAACTTGTATATCTGTTCGATAATGAAAAAATATGAGATATTCACATAAATTATATTTTTATCCTTAGAAATGGATATGTTCATCACTTTTACCAAAATATTAACTCCATTTTTTTATCATACTATAATCATCATGTTATTTTGTATAGAATGTATAACCATTTATTACAAAACCAAGGTAAGATATAAAATTTTCATTTGGTCCCCTCGCTAGCCATCGAATTAGTTCAGTAATAGAATTCATATTTTCAGATAACTCTTTATAAATATGACCTCATAACCATCCTATAAACTATTGATTATGTGTATTTGATCTCCATCCTTAAACCCTTGATGGATTCAAATCTATAAGAATTGATTTTTGGGCTTCAACATATGGATCAACGTCTTCACTATTATGTAAAATTTATAAGGTGCACTTGATACCTATCTATGATGGTAACTGTAATAATATATCTTCTATAAATACCTTCACTCATAAGGCATATTTTGTGATGAGACTTTGGGAGACCGATGCTATCAACATATGATAGGTAATTAGTACAGAATTCAACAGTTTTTTCAAAAATATATTGTTCTTCGATACAACCTTCTGGAAAACATCGATTCTTGACATACCCTTTCAAAATATTCATATAAAATTCAATGGGGTACATCCATAATTAATGGAAATTACCACATAGTTGAACATATCTAACCAAGTTAACCATCATGTGGACCATTATATCAAATAATGATGGAGGGAAGAACATCTCCAATTCACATAATATGACTACACCCTCCTTATTCATGATTGAAAACTTCGTCAAGTATATAACTGTACTATATATGGATTTTAAAAAGAAGTAGAGTATGGTTAAGGTTTGTCTCACATTTATAGGAAGAATGAAATATAAAGAAACAGGCATCAAATCTTTCATCAAAACATGAAAGTCGTTTGATTTTAGTTCCTATAACTTCAAATTAATCATTGACATGACATTCTTGATATTTGATGAATACCCCTATGAAACTTTTAAACCATTAAGGGAAATGTAAAATTGAAATTTTTTATATCTGGATAGAGTGTAAAATACTGGAGGAAGAAAATTACACGCTTTACCCTTTATTGGTGTTAACTCTTCCCTTGTCCACATATCAATCATGTCTAACCTAGCCTTGATGTTATCTTTTTTTTCTAAGAATATTTATTAATGTTCCAATAATACTATAAAATAAGAAATTTTCTACATCCATGACATTAAGAAAATGTACGATGTAAAAAAAATTCAAATATAACAATTTAAAGAAATTTGATATTTTTTCGAACCAAATTTAGCAAGGTTTTTTGAAAATGGTTTACTGAAATCAGTGTCAATATCTTTTACTTTATCAAATAGTTGATCACTTGGTGCCATACCCTTTTCAGTATTCCCATTAAATATTATCATCTAGGATCGATATTTATTTCATTGAGGTAAAAATTTATAATTTACTAAAAACACATTATTCGATGGATGTTTCAATCGAACTGAGTGTGAATTCTTCACAAATGGGACACCCCAATGTTCCTTTAATGTTATAGCCTAAAAATTTTCCATAAGTAAGAAATTAATTTATCGTCCCATAAAACATGGACCTAAATGTGAATTCTTCACTTTTATAAAAATCATACATTATAAAACATGTATCCCACATCAATTTCATATCTTCAATCAATGGATCCAAATAGACATCAATATCATTACCAGGTTGCTTTTGTCCAGATATAAGTAGAGAAAACATGATGTATTTGGGATTCATGAATAACCATGGTGGAAAGTCATAATTTACCAACATGATAAGCCATGTATTGTGAGTTCTACCCTCTAAACCAAAAGGATTTATTATATCTATAGATAATGCAAGAAAGAAGTTTCTCAGATCATTTTAAAATTAAGGATACTCGTAATCAATTTTCTTCCACTTAAGAGAATCTGTTGGATGACATAGGTTCCCATATTTAATTCATGTATATACATTTCATGCCAATTTCCTTGTTGTTTCCTGACATATATATAGTCTTCTAAACCATAATGATAGGAAAGTACCATACATATGTTGAAGGAATTTATTTATCTTTTTTATATCGATCTACGCTAGACTTAGGGTATTTTATGACTGATTCATGGTCCTTTTGAAATAATATTCAATTGTTTGGACAAGAATTTATTTTTTAGAGATCATGCCCACTGAATGTAGCATTCATTTAGCATAATATGTTTGATAAGGTAGTTCATTTTCTTCTGGTATCATATCAATCAATAGACCAAGTAGTTGTGTAAAGTTGATGTCTCTCCATCTGCTGCCATATTTCAAGTTATATAACTTCAATAAAAATAAAAATGTAGTTTATTTATTAAAAATGGTATAAAATGGTCTCTTAGAATAGTTATTTAACTTCTAAAACAACTTTTTATAATCATTAAGGTCTTCTTAAATTTCCATTTTCATTTATTCCATGCGATCTCCATCATCATTTACATTGGTATTCATATCAAATGATCCATAAATCGCAGTATCATCCCAATTGGTGTGAATATTTAGTTTATTTCCCATTTTTAGTCCAAAATTTATAGCTATAATATATTCCATGACAAATAAAATTTTATTCCAACTATTTCGGACTAATTTGTCTTGAATTACAACAATTTAAACATGGAAAAAGGATTTGAGAAGGGTCATATGCATGCTCTATTGTAAACTTATTGAACTCTTTAACTCCATATTTATAATATTTTTTCATATGATTAGCATGCATCCATTTTAGATTCATATCCATCATATTAGGTTCATAAAATATTCATTTTGTATAAAAATAAATAAATACACATAATATATTCATTATCAAAGGTGATAGTTATAGATAATTCTAATAAGGGGAACCCAACATTTGATTGTTTCAAATAATTTTTGTATGATTTAAAGGAAATGGTTATTTGAATTTCAGAAAAATAATTACTCCACTATGGTAGGTTTTACCTTATTAATTCATCCAAAATGATCACTGGTACCCAGTATGGGATGAATACTACTCCGAGTAGTTCAAGCAATATAGGTGCATGTCCAGAAGAGATGGGGGATGAGTCTTAAGAATAAAAATTAAATAATAACTGTTAATTAGATGAATTTTATGATGATGATAGTTGTAATCTTAAATCTAAATGTTCTTGGGCTTGGAGTTAGTGAAGCACCGGACAACATTTCTTAGTTTTTTTCCTAAAGCTGAAAAAATCAGCAGCATTGGTCGGATTCATGTAAGGGGATCCTTGATTGGTGTGACCATTAGAAGGCTCAGTTGGATGGTCTTATACACACACATGTTGAGACAACCATTTTAGTTTCAAAATTCAAATAAATTCTTTAATTACTCTATGAAAAGTAAAAGGACTTTGGTCAAAGGAATAAATTTCAGAAGCATTTAGCTTCCCATGAAAAATAGAGGTAATTCTAGGACGTTTTTTTTTTGTAAACTTTCTAGGTGGGTGCCCAAAAAGTGTGAGGAGTTGATTTTTATTAATTTCTTTACTTGGTATATGGTGGGTTAGGTGGTGTTTCATTGACAGTCTGAGTGGAGGTTTAAAGAAGTGGTAAATTTTAGGTGACTGACACCCGTCAGTGGAAAAATGTCACATATGATTAATTTTAAGATCCAAAAAAAGCATCAAGAAATTGAAATAATATGGGATATTTGACCAATAACAAGTATCGACCAACCTTTAATCCTTCTTTACTTTAGTTATGACATATTACTAATGATAGGAGGACACTTCAAGAATAAATGTTTCCTCTCTCATTTATTCTCATTTACCATGTTATGATACACTTTACATCATAAATCAAGGGCTTTAAAATCATTATTTCGTGTAGAATTATAAGATATATTATTATTATTTAGAAGGTAGTGCCTCGGTCAAAGACCAAGACACAATAAATTTAATTATTCATATTCGAACCACCTCCTATAAAATTTAATTATTCATATTCAAACCATTTAATAAATTTTGTTTGAAAACATATTTATTAGTGATGATTAGATTAATATATATTTGTAATTAGTTCAATTGTGTAAGAAATAAATTTTATTAACATTTTTAATAATATATCTTATAAATGTAATTCCTTTCTATTTATAATATATATTATTAAAAATGTTAATAAAATGTATTTCTTACACAATTGAATTAATTAAATATTTATATTAATCTAATCATCACTAATAAATATGTTTTCAAACAAAATTTATTAAATGGTTTGAATATGAATAATTAAATTTTATAGGAGGTGGTTAAAATTATTTAATATTAAAAATATATTATTTTTGAAAGAACTATTTTTCTTAAGTATTGGTAATTTTAAACATAATAAATTAAATTAATCAGTGAAGTTCCCATGGGTTGAAGTTATATTTTTTGTGAATTTTTTATCAATGTAAAGGAAAGATAATGTGTCTTAAAGAAGAATGAAGCTGAAGTTGGAAATCAATGGACATGCAATTGTGTAATTGTCCTATGTTGGAAAATGAATGTGGAAGAGTTGGTTGCTTGGTGAGAATCCCTTCATTACATAACCATTTTTCATAATAATTTCAAATGGAAATATAATTAAAACTCCAATAAAGATCACATCTTCAAATGAACAAAGTACTATATAAAAGAGCTTATAATCCAAATTGAAAACCTACTCTAATCCCTCAATATAAACCTAGAATCTACCAACCTAAAGGGAGGGTTAGAGTTTTAGACCCTCCATATAAACATAGAATCTACCAACCTTTGGGTCGGGCCTTTGTCCCTCATTCTAAATAATGAATATACTAGACTTGGGTTAAGATTATTTCTCAAGACATCATTTTGAAAACATTTTCAAATCAGTCTTCAAAAGCTAGAAACATTATATTAAATAATTTCATGACCAGAATTTCCATTATTCATTTGGATCATAAAATTATTCCAAAACATTTTATCATTTTAAATTTAAATATTTTTTAAAATAAATCACAATATAATTATTTTATAATTATGTGGATTTATCAAAATAAAGTAAACCATGAAATTATTTTCACAAATAATATTTTTAGAAATTCTTATAAACTTTTAACATTAAAAAAATTCTCGAAAAATAATTATGATGTCTAAAAAAATATTCAAAAAAATATTTTCATCAATGAATATAAAAATTATCAAGAACCAAAACATCATAAATTTTAAATAAATTTATCGTTTATATAAAATCAGAAGAACAAAACAACAAATAGATCATCCACTATCATAGAAAAAGGTCATATTCACCTATAAGTTTTCAAAATTCAATGGATTCAATAAACTAAAAAAAAATCCTATTTAGATTTTTCATCAATCTGTAACATAATAATCATAATATTCATTTAACATATCCAATTAAAATGATAAAAATTGTAATTATAATATTTTTGGCATAGAAATTTTTTCTTTTTGTTTTTTAAACTCCCACAAAACCATAGGCATGAAGAGACGTTATATTATACTAAGTGGAATGATACTCACTCCATATATTAGAAAATGTGTTCTATATATAAGGGATCATGCCAAAAATCACTGCAAAAGGATAGAAAAATAAGAGGAAAAAACAAATTATAGGCCTAAAATTCCTAAGGAATGATCCCAAAGCAATAGCAAGGGGATCATTGAACTCGAAGGGTGAGGTTTTGATCATCCAGGCTTTTGAAATCAATAAGTGTCAAATTAGAATGTGTAGGATGTTAAACTTGGAACCCATGATAGTATTGAGCCAAGAAAATATTGCACTAACACACATTGATGAAACTGAAAAAGTAAGGAATGAGGGAGGAGGAGAAAAAAATAGCATACCTTAGATTTGAGGCTTAATTCATCTGAAAGAAAGTCAAGGGGAGTGATGAAAACAGTGGATTTCTGCAAGAGCTTGAGAGGTGTGACTATAATTGGTTTTGTTAGGGTTCTTTTAAATAGATTAGGGAGGGTTTATTAGCACTTCTAAAAAACCACTGATAAAGATACCTTTCATTAGTACTAAAATAAAAATCATTGATAAAGGATTTATAATTATATTTATAATTAAAAATAAATATATTTGTAAATATATTTATAAATATTTTATATGATTATAAATGTATTTATATCATTTTATATATTTATATAATTATATTTATTTATTTATTTAATAGATATATTAAATATATTCATTATTTAAATATATTTATTATAATTTTAAAAATATTTAAATATATAATTATTCATTTATAATTATAGAAATACTTTTTAAAAAAATATATTTATTTATTCATAATTATAAATATATAATTTTACAAATATAGTAAATATACATTTATAAATATATTTGTAAATATATTTATAATTATTTATTTATAATTATAAATATATTTATATCATTGTATATATTTATATAATTATATATATATTTAATAAATATATAAATATAAATATAAATATAGTTAATATATTCATTATTTAAATATAGTTATTATAATTTTATAATTATAAATATATTTATATCATTATATATATTTATATAATTGTATATATATTTAATAAATATATATAAATATAAATATAGTAAATATAATATTTATTTAAGTATATTTATTATAATATTATAATTATTTAAATATAAAATTATTTATTTATAATTATATAAATACATTTTAAAAAAAATATTTATATACTCAAAAGGTTTAGGAGACAGGCGAGTCTGCTCCAAAGAAATTATTAGAAAAATAAATATGACACAAAAAAACAAGGATGGATGATAACAAATAAAGGCATGCCCCCAGCCATAAAGGAAAACTTTAAATCAAGAAGAGAATCATTCCCATCATGATCAAATCCATCATAATCATCAACATATTCTCACTCTGACTGAGAATTCCTTCGATTGAAGAGTACAGAGTACTTCTCCTTGATCTTGTTCTACTCTGAAGTGAGCCAGCTATTCAATTCCATGGAAGAAGACCTAGTTCGACCATTCCCTTATGTAACAACCCACTCATCTCTGTCACGTCCATGACCACGGCCTTTTGGATGCCTACCCTGCCTCTATGATTTTTTATGCAAAGTTTCATCAGTTTCTTCCCTCTTTGAAGGAACCAGAGTCACATCATCGCTCCTTCCTTCACCATTAATGATAGCATCCTTAAAAGAAACAACACCACCAGTGCCTAAAGGCCTAAGTTGATTAGTTTTCAATAAAACCAACTGCTTCCCCTCACTTCCATCATCATATACATTACTCCATTTTCCAATTCATGAGGAATAGTAGGAATTCTAAATCTCTTGAGAATAATTCTATTGAGAATCAGATTGCTCATATTCATGTGTATCATTCCATGATAAATCCATTTCTAATGGCTTCACAATGAAACCTTATCCTTCCGGCTATGAAGGAGAATCCTCAAGTGCATCAGATTAGATAAGAGTCACATCTGCAGAAACCTATGTCTCCTCACCTTGTATAAAGGTAGCCTATGTGTGTTTCTGCACAGAATATTGGTTAATAACCAAAATCAAATTACACTTATCATCATCCATAATCTACTATCCATATCCCAAGGGAGAACCATCAACCATATCATGCTACCCATAACCCAAATGATCACCATTCATTCCATTAGAGGGATAGGCTCGATCAGAAGCATTGATGTCATTTCCACATACTGGACCCTCAATAGACTTCTTATCCGTAACACGTATTTTGTATCCTTTCACATTGTTCCCTTTCAAAGAGCATGAAGAACAGACTAACTCCCTTTAACACTTTTCCTTCAAGTGTCAAAGAATTTTGAAACCAGTACAAAAGGCATGAGGATTCTCATAAATGATATTGAGATATAGATCATAATCTTGAGTCTAGAGCACAATTTTATCAATAATGATAGAAGATAAATCAAACTCAACAAGAATCTAAGAAAAGTGACCAAACTGAGCATCCTCATTCACTTTATCCATCTTGACAAGAACACCAATCGTAGAGACGATGTCTAATAAAATCCTTAGATTCTAAAATATCCAATTCAAACAAAAAACATGAACCCAAACTTGCGCTCTACTATTACAAATAGAAAACAGATTAAAATTGGAAACCCACTCTTGTATACAGAGCATACCTTGACTAAAGGCCAACGAACCAAACCCCCGAGATCTTCTTTTCAGATCATTATATGGAAACAGGATATGAAAAAAAACCACGACCAAGTGGAATAATCCTCCAATCATCAAAATACCTAACCTTAACCTACTGATCTTGAAGATCATCCAGCCTCCATAGACGTGAACCTGGTGGCAAAACAATCCATTCAAGAATTGAAAACTTACAAAGGTTGAGTCGATCGATGATTGCCTCCTGATTCGCATGGATATGGACAGCCGACCCCTTTGGATGAAGCGATCTGAGACCCCATTTTTAACAAAGGAGAAATTATGATTCAAATCACCTTTATCAGCAGCTTCCTTCAAAGAAGAACTAGTAGCGGCCTTCGTCTCCACCATCGGAACCAGTCTATGCACATCAATCTCCATAACTTTAGCCAGATCTGGTCTTCACGGAGCAGCTAGATCTGGTCTTTGTAGATCTAGTCTTCACACATCATTCACCACCACAGAAGCCACCCTCACAACAGACCTTTGAAATAGATATGATGCATCCTCACCACCAGCAGGAGGCCAAGAACACTCACAAACCACTGACGAGGAAGGCATCGATGCAGCCTTTGAGAAGTTAAAATCAGTGGGAGACTGAGAGATCTCTTGGACCGTTGATGAAGCAAGATGAGACGTCGATGCAGATCTACTGTGAGGAAGAAGATCAGAGCCAAAGAAATGTGAAATCTTCATGGCCAAACCCTAATCACCATCGTCAAACTGAGCTAAAGAGAAAACTGAGCTCATCCCTAATCAAAAAATATTTACATATTTATATCATTATATGGATTTATATATTTATATAATATATATATATATATATATATATATATTAGGTGTTTGTAGGTACAATTACATTAAACACACACACACCGCACACATAGGCCGGAAAGGTGGGCCATAGCCCCCCCAAGGGATATATATAGTAAATATATATTATTTATATGTTATATATATTTAAAATATATATATATATAAATATAGTAAATATATTCATTAGTTAAATATGTTTATTATAATTTATAATTATTAAAAATATATCATTATTTATTTATAATTATATAAATACTTTTAAAAAATAATATTTATTTATTAATAATTATAAATATATAGTTTTATAAATATAGTAAATATACATTTATAAATATATTTATTTATAAATATTTATTTATAAATATATTTTTAATATTACTAATTAATATATAATCTTAAATTAATACATGTTAAAATTTAGTGAAATTGAATAATTAAAAATGAGTACACTTTAAAAATATTGAAAAAATGGATAAGTTTTATTAATTAAAAATAAATTATTAAAAAATATGGATATATATCAAAATGAAGATGAATACTTATTAAAAATATTAAAACATATTAAATATATATATATATATTATAAAATGATTAAATTCCAAAAAAAAATAAAAAATGAAAATATTAAAAATGAATAAATAATGCTTAACTGTAATAATATTAAAAAATAAATAAAATTTACCAATTAAAAACATATTATATTAAATGTATCATGTTACTAGATGAAATTCTAAAATAAATATTAAAATTTGAATAAATTACCTAAATATTATGTGTGTTTATTTCTATATAAGATTTCATTAATTACATAAATATTTGTGTGTGTGTGTGTATTGTATATAAAAATGAATTAATTACATATATGTATGTTTGAAATCAATGTAACACACATTTGATATATGTTAAATTGAAAAAACAAACAACATTTAATTAATTTCCATTACACAATACAATTAGTTAATATTTTTAATTAATATTAATTGTTAATTATAAACCATTATTCACTAAATATTTGACTTATTTAATGTAAGTATAAATATTTTGTATTATATAAATCATATTTTAGGAAATATTATATATATTGATATATATATATAGAAATATATATATATATATATATATGAAAATATTTCTATATTAAATGTATTAATGAATAATTATGTATAAAAACCATTAAAAATGAATAAGAAATTAATATGTTTTTAATTATTACATTTTATTTATTTTCTATATTTATATTTAATATATATTATTTGTTACTATTTATAATTAATGTGTATATATATATATATTTAATTTATTCATTTTTATTAATATTTGTTTCATTAATAATTTTTTTAATGCATTTTAAATTTAATCATTTTAAAAAAAATTGTTTAATACAATTTATTTATTTTTAATTTTTTTGTTTAATTATTATAATTTATTCGTTTTATATATCTATATTTACAATATACGGTTTATTAATAATTATAATTTATATATATGTATATTAAATTTATTATTTTTTATTATTAATTATTTAATTAATAAAATTTTTAATGTTTTTTAAAATTTATCATTTTTATTTTTTATGTATTTAATTATTTCAATTTATTAATTTTATATATCAGTATTTAATATATACTACTTATTAATATTTATAATATATATATATATTAAATTTATTAATAATTATTTAATTAATAAAAAATTTAATATTTTTTAAATTTATTCATTTTAAATTTTTATTTGTTTAATTATTTCAATTTTTAAAATATTTTTATACTTTTATTTTTTTTATTAGTTAAAAAAAGGGTCGAGTCGTGTATCGGGTCAATAGGTAGGTGGGTTAGGTCGTGTAGGACCTGGCCTTGTGTATGTGGGTGGGCCAAGGCCTGAGTGGAGCATAGAGTGGGACTCTGCCCACACGGGCCTATGAATGGAGCCATATGGATGTGTGTGTAACATGTATGTAGGAGCCCATCCCTATAGTAGGGATCTAAGCTTATGATGCGGTAGAATGATTTATAAAGGAGCATCCTAACCAACAGAATTTCAAATATATATATATAAATATATATATATATATATATATTGTATGGCCTTCACAATTAAAATTCCTCATGCAATAATGGAATTTTGCATGGTCGTCTTCAATTCCCCATCTTCATCTTGGTGTAAACAATGTTTCATCATTGACACAAGTCTTTGGCATTAAAGAACAACACATCAATCGACACAGTTAACAAAGAGAATTGCTCAAGCATGACATCCAATGTCATTAAATAGATCCACAACAATTCTCCAAGAATCATCACTTCATCCCAACTCACCAAACACATTTTGACACATTTTGACAAAAATTGAAACACTTGGGCTCAACACATTTTTATACTTATATTTCATAATAGAAATTTATACATTTTATTTTGTACATAAGAAGGAAGGAAAATATACCATCGTCCACATTGGGACTCTCTTAAAATATCAGCAGTCAATAGAATATGGGCATGTGGAGCTAAGCGAGGGATTCGCTCCCATATCCACATCTAGATAAGAATAACACATACTATAATTTGAATCTTATCGATGTGACATGCACTATATAGATCTCTATATGTATAATAAATACATGAAAAAACCCAAGTTAAATCTCCTTACCAGGACCAAGTCCTCAAGTAATGGTAAATACATCAAGTGGATAAATATAATGGAATGATCTATGAAGATCATGCTGCCAATAAGTCTCAGAATGTATGCATGTGAAAATATCAACATGATGATCTCGTCAGCATCATTGGCTGGATGGGTGAAGTGATCATCTATAAATGGAATGCATAATTAAATCTTGATGATGGACCTTCCATCGTCCCTAACCTCAATGCCTAGTTGTCTATGAACTAAATCAAACTAATCCACACCAACTCGGCCCATTATAGATGCACCCTCAATGGGGAGGACTGACATAATAAACACATCCTCAAGAGTAATAGTCAACTCTCTCTCTATAAAATGAAATGTATGTGTCTCTAGCCTCCATCACTCTACTAGGGAATCAGTGATATGGTGATCAATTAAAGTGAATTCATGCATCACTACAACATAGAACCTAGCATGGTGAAGATAAGGGGTTATGTAAAGAGGTGGTTCAACATGGTGGAAATGATGTGACCTATGTACACTCAAAGCATGAACCTAGCATCCCTCTATGACTATATGTAAAACATGTATGTCCTGGAATGTGATAAATGTAAGGCCTTCCATATCTACATTTGATATCATCATTACTTTTTATAGTTAAGTTAATACAATGTGTAAAATACTTTTTAAAAAACTACAAGAAGAAAAATGAGATAGACAATTAGCATTCATAATTAAGAATTATGAAAAAAAATGAGGTAAACCAATAGATGTGACTAATGTTGTTGGAATAGTCTAACAATTTCTTATTTTAATTATATCTAATCATGTTTAGTTTATTTCTAAATAATTTTATGTGAATAGGGAAGTAAGTTATTTTCTAGAGAATTGTGAAAATTATTCTAAGTCTTGAAGTGGGCGTATGGTTGATATATTAATTATGATGAAAATATCACATAGTATAAGAGGTAGCAGGGTATATTCAACTGGTTGTGTTAAAAGGGAATTGGATATTCTTTATTCTAACACTCTATTTTAAATAATCAATGATACTCTGTTTTATAACAAAAATTTCAACCTTCTAGAAAAACTTTGTGAGGCCACTTCATGTGATTTTGAGTACATATTTAAATAAAATTTGTTTATAGGTTGAACCACTTATTATTCATTTACACTGTGTGTCTAATTTCTTAATAGTTGAAATAGTACAAAAAAAATTCTGATTCAACCAGAAATGAAATTATCTAGAAATGATATAATCCAAAAATGAAACGATCCAAAAATAAAATAAACCATAAGCCTAAATATGAAAAAAAAATTACACATTAATGATAAAATACATAAACTTGCTCAAAGATGTTGTGAAGTGGTGCCCCTTCTTTCCACTTGGGGACATTTTTTATGACTATTCCTTTCTATGTGAAAAATTTTTCATCTTAGTCCCACTACCCATTCTCAAGGACATTCTATCTCATTTTTTATGTGAGTATACTTTGGTCATCCTTATGGGCACAACCCGATAAAATTAGGACCATAGTTAGCTTATTAGCAGGAAAGGTAAAATATGAAAAATCAAAAACATACATCCAAGGTACACTATAATAGTCAACCAGAGTTCTCACATGATACACCAATTCAACATAGGCTTCCCATGATAATTTCATTGATGCATAAGCTGCAAAAACATGTGCACACGGATATCCCAATTCCTAGAAAGAACTGCAATCATAGTACCTACTTTCCAGTAAGACTGCTAAAATTCGACCATTGTTACTTGTGAGTAGGTCGTGGCACTCTATTACCTTAAAGTGTCTCCTTACCTATTCAAAGTTTGAACATGAAATAATGATGCATCTTTTAGTATCTTATCAATTTTTCTTTGGAGATTTTGACCAAAACACATTACATGTTTCATCCTATGATAGTTCTATTGGTACTATTCAATAAAGTAATTCACAAATATAAAAAATGTATCTTGTACTAACTCTATGATAAATAGTTTACGAACATCCTTAAAGACCTCATATATTTACTCTAAAATATTAGTGGGCATCTAGCCATATCTCATGCCACTATCATATGCTAATGACCATTTCTCCTTAAAAATATGCATCATATAATCATATACATAGTGATTATCCCTTCAAATTTCATAGTTATTGATTAAACTTTCCTTTTTGGGGATCATATACTAACACTATAAGACAACGATGTATTTAAAAGGATATTAATTTTTTTTCTAAAAAATATATGTTTAAGAAAACATACCCAACATGATGATCGCCTTGTTTTTTCCTCATCTCATAAATGATTATGCACAATATTGGAAATATGTATGATGCAATATTGATTATAATAATTTGGTTATCACTAATAAAATTCATCACTATTAACAGCATCTATAATCACTTGATGGATATCGGATATGAGACATAATCCTTATATTTGAGTAACATAAATGCATATACGAGACAAATCCAACTCCATGATTCAAAATTATCCTTTTCAATAATTGAAAATGAAAGTGGGAGATGAGTTCAATTATCATCCATTGTGGAAGAAATAAGTAGAACACCTATATACTTTCCATAAATAAAAGTTTCATTGACTTGAATGAATTGTTTATAAGAAGGAATAGTAGTGATACATGGCCTGAATGCCCAAAACGGCCTATGGAACATCACCTTTGTTTGATCAACTTTATGATATGGGGAGACATACTCAATGGTGTCTAGATAATAAATAACCTTATTATTAAGAGACAATAATCCCATTAGTTGTGACAACACTTCATATGATTCATCCCAAACACCATAGACTTTCACAATTGCCTTTTTCTTTGCATTCCAATATTTTACATAGGATATCTTTTATTTAAACAACTATTGGATTCATTCTTGGAAAAGGGACATAGGAATGTCCTGACATGTTCATATCATCTCTACAATAATAATCAATATAAACTCTACATCAAGTGAAGAGTGATCATGTGGTAATCTTGGATGTGCACAAGTATATGGGCATTCTCACTTATTTATCTTCCAACATGAAAAAAAAATTACCATATATTGAACGTATTCAAAATTTATATTTTTTTCTATATTTTACACACCAAAGGAGTTCTTTTTCATTCTTAGACTTATCAACCAAAAATAAAAAATGACACGCTATGTGGTATTGATTTAGCACAATTTTCAATAAACTTTTAGTTTCAGGCTCCTTTATAACATATATGGTGTCATTAGTTGATACAGATGTCTTACCTACAATTCTAGGGAATTTAGTAATTTGTGTAATAATATCCCAATTAGAATATTGTGCAAGTGAAATTCCCTCAACTATGGACGTTAATAATATAGGATTATTATCACTAATTTGTTGTTTCCTATCTATCAAAGGATCCTTAGAATTTTCATTCCCACATCATCCTCACCTATATAATCTCATGTTACATCATTTGATACTTCTTCATCAGATAAAGTCTCATTTATTAAATCATGAGTATTGATAGGGATGTCCCTTACAGTTCTTTACATATTTTGTTCATCTTTTATATAATTTTTTTCTATTAATGAAGCTATATGAGAAGATAATTAATGATAATGTTATGAAATACCAACTTTAATAGACCTCTCATGGCATGGTTCCATGGTAGTAGGTCACACCTCATAAATAACAAAAATAGCCACATGTAATTCCATTAAATCAGTACTACACTATTTCCTAAACAATAATGATCCCTCCACCCAATCCCCATCATCAAGTAGAGGAAACTCAATGTGTCATATATGATCAAAATATTGAAGATTTTGATATTCAAGTGAAGTAATTACTTAATCAGCCCTCAGTTTTAAGCGGTTATGAATCATTCTATGAACTTCATCTAATGTCACACATTCAAGAAGATTTCCCACTATTTTAGGTGGAAAGGTATAGATAAAATCCTAGTTGGTGTAAATTACCTAACCATTTCAGAATATTGATGCATATATGATTACCTAGAATTTTTTTTAAGAAAACATTATATATATTTATATGAAATCATCAAATGTTTAACATGTTTTAATTAGTTATTATTAAATAACTATAACTTTATCTTGACACGTTTTATATGGATTGGTTTATCATTATTTGATAAACTAACCAAAACCTAGGGGGAAATCCTAGAGCCTCTATTATATCATATTTCAATAACCACCAATCTCCTTTCATTCATGGTGTAAAAATCAAGCATCGAACAACAATGTATCTTGTCGAATTCCCTTTTATTACAATGTTACACACATGAAAGTGAGGGGGTCTAGGGGTTTGAGATACATAACATTTTTACACTGACACACAGTTCCTTACATACTTAGAGAGAGGGATGACACACAGGTAATCAATGATAAAAAGAAAATACAATTATTAAAAATTATATAATCGTATGAAAAAAAATAAAACATGAAATTTTAATCATACATTGATTTTTCATCTCAATATCAGTCATCACACAATACTCTTAACATGTTTTTTGGGATACTTATTATGTTTTACATATTGTAACTTTACCTATAACTATATCTAATAAATAAAATATATATATATATCCAACTATTTATATTACCCATTTTTAAATATCAATACATATATATATAAACATTTTTATATTTAATGATGTCATTTAAATATTTATAATATTATTTTTCAAATATTATATTCAAATAATATAACATATATTATCTTAGTAACGATAAGAATTTTTGTATTTAATTTACAATATGCATGTTTATATGTAATTATTATTACTAATATATTTTTAAAAAATAAATAACTAGAATACTTTTATTTATCTATGCATCCAATAATATATTGTACATTTATATAATTTTCAATATAATATATATATATACATTTGATATATTTAGTTGTATTTATTAATATTTTAAAATATAATAATATATTTTTTAAGTAGCTTTAGTTTCCTAAATAAAAATATTATTATTTTATATATAATTTCTCAAAATATTATTAATAGTAAATTTTGTTAAATTTAATTAACAAAAGTAATATAATTTACACTTAAATAACTATTAAAATATTGTAAACTTATGTTACTTTCAATATAATAAAATTAGGTAAGTATATATACATTTTTTGAAGTAATTAAACTTTCCAAAATTTAAATAATTATATTTTATACATAATTACAAAAAAATAATTATTTATAATTAATATAATTTAAAATTTATTATTAACAGTATATTTTCTTAGGTTAATTAAAAAATTATATATATATATATATCGAATAATGTATTGTATATCTAAATAAATTTAAATGTGATAAATAATATAACATATATATATAATTATATTCAAATAAAGTTAATAATATTTTTTCTAAATAGTTATTAATAATATAATTTTTATAAAATATTTTGGTCGATTCACTTTATTTATCTATATATCAAATATTATATTTTAAATTTATTTTACTTTAAATATACTATATAAAATAATATATACATATAAATATATTTAAATATAATTATTCACAATTTAAATTAAAATTATATACATTTTTCTAAACAATAATGTTTCCCTCTATATAAATTATATTATTTTATACATAATATTTAAAATTATGAAAACATCATATTTAAATTTACTAAATAATTCAATATAAATCAAATCATACAAAGAACAATAATTCATACATAAAATAAATCATAAAAATAACATTAATTCATACATCCATACAACCATAAAATATAAATAAATAAATCATACAAACAAAATAAATAAAGTAATTAGACAACTAAAATTTTTAAATAGAAATTTTACCTTCTCAAAAGATGAAACTTAAAATGTTGCGAAAGAGATCTAGTATATATTTTCTTCAAAATATCATGTTGGAATAAAGGAAATGGAGAGGGGTCCCATTTATAATTTTTTTTGGTGAGAGGTGTGAACCTTATTCACACCTATTATTTATTCATTATAAAGGAAACATGAATGGGGTCCACACTTCCTGCTGCTCTGACATGGAAGCATGAACCTCACTCATACTTCTTGGTGAATGACTAAAGCATGAACGAGATCCATGCATCCTTTGACCCCTTTTTCAAAATATATAAAACCCTATACTTTTTTTTGAAAATATAACCTATTATAAAAAAACTCTAGGGGAGATGATAAAGGAAGTGGCATCAGTTGATGTTTGGTGATAGGAGTATTCGGGAGGGATGAGTTGATGCGATAATGAATATGGAGCCTCCCATATTTAGATAAAATCCACCAAATAAGGTGACCCTCTCTAGATCACGCTGCATGAAATGAAAAAATATTGAAAAAAATCCCATCCCATTTGTTAAAATGAAAATATGGGGTCAGACAAATATTAATAATACTTATAATAATATAATAAAACTACTATTAATAAATGTTAATATAATTTAATAATACTGATAATAATACTATTATTATTATTAATAATATTAATAATACTAATATTAATATATAATGGTAAATTTTAATATATACTAAAATTAATATTAATAGTTTACAAAAAATATAAAAATATCTTAAAATATTAAATAACTATGAAAATAAACTAAAAATACTATATATGGTTATATTAATTAATTAAAATAAAGTAAAAAATATACAAAAATGTTAGTGATTTCCATGTGCATCACACACTATAGGTGATCACGGGGTCTTCTTGTTGCGAATGAGGATTCTAGTGGTCAGTTTTATCCCTATGGAGGCGAGAGTTCATTGAATATTTCTAGGTGATTACGATCAAGTAAACTCCTTCGAGATCAAGCATGGAGCTATTTTTTTTTAAGGTATTTCTATTTATGTTTTATGTTCTTCACTGTATATTGTTTCATTGATGATAGGTCGATCATTTTTATGGGTTTTTTCACTGCATTGATCATGTGATGATCCTCCAAAATCCATCAGATACACCCTGGTACAAGGATCCCTATGGTTTCTTCTTAGTTATATTCATCAAACACAATGTTTGAAGATATGAAGAGAGGCCATATTTGGTGAAAGGTAAAAATAGTTATTTATTTTAGTTTATACATGATTTTGGTTTCTCATAGTATAGTGATCATGGGTTTGAGGTTTCTATTATCTTTCACTATGTTGGATAAGTGTTATTTAATCCTAATAAACCCTTCAGTGGTATTAGAACAAGTAGTGATTCAAATAATTCTTAAAATAATGTGAAAAAATGAAGAAAAATGGGTCAATTTTCATATTGTATTTGATATAATTAAAAAATAGCTTTTTTATTGTGGATACTTTTATGATATAGAATACCATAATTTGTGATATGGTCATTTCTTATGATATGTAAAATTGTAAAATACAATCTAGTTGAAATCCTTTGGTTTTACACATATTGTAGAATACAATATGGGGTTTTTTGTAAGTCATATAACCAATCCATGCATTTAAAATAGAGCCTTGTATCATTTAGGTGATACCTGTTATACCATTAATTAAAATTCCTAGTCACTGAAGTGTATACCACAGGTCTATCTTATAATGTGATATGGCTATGTTGTGACTTAGTATATGAAAATATCATCAAATATGTTAGATAGCACATGAATTATCTAACATATTCCATGGTACACAAGACTTAAAGCTTTATTTTGAGTTATGCCTTATGACATGTCCATATCATTAAATACGATATGTAGAAAAATATATTTTTCTAATTTTTCAATTATGAATTGAATTATATAATTTATAAATTGTAAAGAAATCATGGGAAAGGTATTTTAAGATATTTATTTAATTTATAAAGTTTTTATAAGTTAATTAATTATAAAATGTTTAAAATTAATCATTAAATGTTTATAAAACATTTAATAAATAAATATCCATAATATTAATTATTAATATTGAAATACCCTTGGATTTATATGGTATCACTTATAATTTAGATACAAAGTGTTTATAAAGAAATTATAAGGAAAATTTAGAGTTTATAAATTATAAAATAAGACAAAATTTTAATAGGTTTTATATTTAAAATTATGAATTATTCATAATATTTAGTTTCAATGTTCAAGATAAAATGCCTTATTTGAGAAAATTATTTGAACCATATCAAAATAAGTTTTGATAGTTGATATGGTCAAGGTTTAAATAGTATTAAATATGTGATATTTAGATTATGTAAATTTTTTACATAATATAATTGGAATGTAATGTGTTTGTATTCCATTTAATATCATATATTTAAGAACATATCAGATTGATGGAGGAATAGGAGAATCTTGTCTCGGGTTCCTCTGGTGACCGTGTTCTTATTGACCACCCTTGAATCCCAAATTTGTGGTCATATACGTTAGCTCATCTTTATGCATGTTAGGGTGTCCTTCATTCAAAGAAGGTTAAGGCACATGATGTATAAATCTTTAAGGATCTTGTGACTTTCTCTGGATTTTCAAGTGGTTATTTCCCCACACTCATAAGTAATTGTTCTATGTAAGTAATCTTGTGACTTTCTCTGGATCTTGTGCCGTTTCAGAAATAATTGATCTATGTAAGTAATCCATTATTTCTCTCATAAACCTATCGAAAGGAATGAAACCCTAAAGAATAGTTGAACTAGTTCCTCAGCTTGCATCTATTTGGGTATTTTCATAGTTTAAATGTGTTTTCTTAAGATGTGTTTTTTTTCACATCCTTTTTACTTATGTAGATTTTAAGGGGAAATATTGGAGCACGGGCTCGATAAATTTATGTCCAGGTACCTTGAGGTTATAATACTAGGATTTTAACTTTAATCTAAATGATTTTAAGCAGACTTGCGCATAGGTATGGGTCAAAATCCATGGACTAAAATAGATATTATGGCATCCATAAATACTTTATGACATTTTTTCTGCAATTGGTGTTCCAATAAGGATGGAAAATTCCATAGAAATGGTTAGTTTTGGCTATTTTTCATGGGTATTGGTTGAGATTGATATGATTTATTCCCTGATTCATAAAGTAGTTCTTTCTAATCCACATAACAATATTAATCTTAGTATTGATTATGAAAAAAATACCACCTTTTGTGATCTTTTTCATATAATTGGTCATTCAATTTTTATATATAGAAGGAACATTACTTTCTACAACTATCAGATGAGTGGGTATGATTTTTATAATTGATAGAAAGGTGATAAATGATCTGTATTTCTCAAAGGAAACTTAGTTGAGGGATCTATCAAGAAATATATTGGGGTTACATATCCCAGTAATAGAAATACCCCAATTAGGTAAGACTTTTAAAAATGTGGAAGATTATATTCATGAAATTTGATGACCCATACTTGATTTCTCAATTTAGAAAAATGTAATCTTGGAAGGTGTTAATTCCAGGGATGTTATTTCTCCTCAGGATAGAACTTTACCAACTTCTACCGATTAGTTATTTCAATATAACACCATAAAGTCTTGGGATACCATGGAGGTGGTGAATCAGCTAACTAACATGAGTGTTTATTTTAAGTATGTGTTGTCTATGGGTTTAGCTGATGAATAGGTTGTTAATGAATCATATGACAGCCAAGCTTCCATGGAAAACTCAGCGTAAGATGTTGTGGACTTCAGCTTGTGGCAGAAGAAAAAGATGATCCATGCTAATAATCGTAAAGGAAAGGCTAAATTGGATTTATCCAAATCATTGAAATCTAAATTCAAAGGGTCTATTCAGGTGTAATATAATTTTTTTCATGTACAGGGTAATGATAGGGTTTCATTGCCTTCTAAACAATCCATCTATTTAAGGTCCTTTGAAGCTTTTATAGGATCTTTGTACATAATTAATATTGACGAGGATTAATATTCTTCTACACCTATTAACAAAAATTTCAAGTTCATCCATTCAAGGGTTGGTGGTGATTGTAATTCCCCTATTTCACCGGTTTATAGTGGTACAAATGAGGAACATGATTTGTCACAAACTCTTTAGAACAGAAGATCTCCTTCAGCCTCTATCACTTCTTCTCTATCTTCAGCGAGGGAGGATTTTCAAGAGACCAAGTTTGGTACTGTTGTTTTGTATAGTAAGAAAATTATGGATTCTAGTCAATCCTTTATTAACAAATATACAGGTTATGTGATTCCACATATCATTATTTCTTTTAAGCAGGACTTTCCCCCCTTGAGCCTTGATGCTCAACTGGTGAGGTATAACCAATCTTCTATTGTCCTAAAATTTCACTCATTACCAGTTTATATTCTAGTAAATTTGTATCATCATGTTATAGTTCCTTTGGATTACCATGTTGTAGGTTTTGTTCAATGTAATTTAGATTACCATGTGACTCCCATGAGCATTCAGCCTATGGCCTTATTCTGGGTTGTTGACAGTGAAAGTAGAGAAGTATTAGTAAGTTTTGATACTTCCCAATTTATTAAGAAGAAGGTATAAAGGAAGTTAAGTTCTTATAATTATTTTGAATTTTATTCCTCTACGAGTAGCGAGGAAGATGTATAAAAAAGTGAATGTGTGTTGGAAGCTAATGAGATGAGGGAAGATATTGATATTGGGATTCTAGATGATATAGTTGGACCATGTATAGAGGTTAAGACTTTGAGGAGGGGTTTTCACCCTCGTGGAATGGGTGGAATCTCCTATTTTCATAGTATGTGCACTTATTATTGAGGTTCTTGGGGTTCTTTTTATTCTGCTCGTGTGTATGTGGACTTTTTCGGTCTTGTTTGCTCATCCTCTTTTCAGTGTTTTTTTTATCAATAAAAGGGACCTTGAGCCTCAAATTGTTTTAAAAAAAATTATATATCATATAAGGGATAATATTAAAGAGATAATGTTAGAAATAAATTTAAAATTTTTATATTTATTTAATTATCGAATGTCTATAATACATGGATAAATTATAAAGTATTTATAATTTATTTATTTATGAATTGTTCATAAATGTTCATCTCATGTAAAAAATTATGAATTCTTCCTTTATTTAATATTATTCTATACTTTTCCATAAATATAAATTTCTTCTATTATGAATGGATGTATGTTTTAGTTTAAAGAGTTAAAAATATTCTAAGTTATTATACATGCATTTAAGGAGTTGCATGTTAGGTATAATAATTTATTTAGTTATCTTCTACCTTAACTTTGGATAGTACTAGGCTATGATATTAAATTAAGAAGTTAATTATATTTTATATATATTAGGTGTTATAATTATGCTATAATTGAGGTCACTATTGCATAAAAAATTATGGGTAGAGGGAATTTGGGACAAATTTCTCAGTGTCTCAGGAGATTAGGCCCTGTCTAGAAAAGTGGGGGTTGTATATTTGTTTCTTCATGATTACTTTTGTGGGGATTATTGATTTTATATGATTTTAATCATTTACATGAAAGGTTATTAGGTACTTTATGCATAGGATTAATTAGGGAATATATAAATATTATTGACTTTTAATTTTATTTGTAACACAAGTTATGTATTGTGTAAATATTTACGCATCAATATGGTTTGAACATATTGACTTGGTGAAAGGAATAGGGATTCAAAACTAAATAATTAGAATCATACATACATGAAAAGGGAATAACATGAGATAATATGGTAAGATTAAGTTCCCTTTAAAATATTAAGTGTTAGGTTCCTTCCAAAATGAACACTTTCCAAGACCTTAATCATCCAATCATATAGGTTCTACCAAAGCAGAGTACCCCTTGATTATCTTTTATAAGGAAATCAAGTAATATGGTGACCTTAAGAGTTAGGTGCTTCATTGTTTTCATTTACTTAGGGTTATATTTAAGGTGGAAACCCTTGGTAAATACACTATAAGAATAGTGTTGATTTTTTTCATGTGATGTATTGGGTAAAGAGTTGTTTTCTAGACTATCAAAGAGTTATAAATGATATGATTAGCATAATGGCCTACTTAAATAGCTAAGTAGTGAGATGAATTCCAAATAAGACTCATTTCTTAGTGAAATATTTATCTTTGTCCACTAATGGATATGATGGGTTTAAAAGGGGTTATTATTTTAGTGGGAACACGTTTAATAAAGTTTCTTATTAAATGAAAGTAATATATAATATTCATATAATAAAAGATTTTTTTGTAGATAAATGGAATTGTCATAATTGAATTTGAATTTGATATTTATTATAGTAAAGTAAAATATTAATGGTATAAATTTCATAGACTAGTAAAGAAACTTAATAATAGTTTTTAAGTAAAAAATAGAAAATTATACATGTTATAGAAACACCTTCCGGAGTATCCAAAATGTTCAAGTTATTCAAAAAGTGGTTAGATATTCTTATAAGAATCATATATGGATTTAATCAAGGTTACAAAGGATTTGGATAAAAAAATGGACAAATTAAATATAGTCTCTTCTTATGTACATGAGATTATAGGGTAGTTCAATGACTTGGAGAGACTAAATATTTCTTTTAAATATTATTATGGATTTAGAATTAATTCTGCATTCATCATTGGAAATATTCATATGGTGTGAATGAGTTCGATAAAAGTTTAACCTATTTTCTCAGAGCAATGAGTATAGCTAAATTGATCATGTGATGTTTAGGTTCTTGTACTATACTGACAGTGCAATTAGGCTAAAGTTTCATCCAAAAGAAGAAGATCGGATGGTATAATTATCATCTTATGTCATTAAAACTTAAGATAATATTGAGGCATAATGTTTCAATAGGATGGAATTGTCTGGGAAACTAGAAAGAGTATGAGAAACTTTATATAGATTCCATGTTAGGTATTAGTGTTATAGAATCAATTCTTTGATTTTTTAAAGGGTGTATGATACCAAATATATATTTTATAAATTTTTTAAATATATAGGAGTTAAAAATCAAGTAAATAATTTATAGATCTTGTAATTTTTATTCAAATATAGTAGAAAATGTTTCTATTATGGATATTAGAAATGAAAAATAGTATTTCAAGATCAAATAGTTCTGAATAAAGGATGTGTATTATTATCTCATTTTATCTTATGTTATTAGAGAATTTATTTACTAAAAAATATTTGTTATAAATAAAATAATTTGATACACATGGTTTATGATTCATCAAATTTTATTAAATGGTTTAAAAAGGAGACAAGTACAAAAACAATTATCCAAGATAAAATAGTTTATCCAATAAATTTATTAAAATATGAAGGAAATAGATCTCACAACCTGTCAGTGGAATATTATAAAGTTTAAAGTATTCTTTTCAAAATAATGATCCAAATACATATAACACTATATATAATATGGTAGTTGATAGTTAATTTGTTAAATATTACCACTAAATGGAATAAGTATTATTTCCTACACACAAAAGATTTTTTTTATCTTAAGATGATATTCTCGAAAAAATAAAGTTTATAAGAGGTTAGTGGGAGAATATTAGGACTTATAGAAGTTTAATGTTAAAAAATAAAATATTATTCTAGTCAATATTCAAATTGAAAATCACTTAATATCCAAAAAGGGTTTAGGGTGTGTTGGTAAATAGAAATGTAAATAGTTTCATTTAGTTACCGTAAAAATTTGAATGCAACTTTATATCTTAAAGGAGTTTAGGATGTGTTGATAAATAAATAATTTAAAGAGTTACATTTTGTTACCAAAATGATCGCAAGGAAAAGTTTTGATGGAAATTTTCAAAAAAAATGATGATGATGAACTTAAAAAGAAATCTAAGTGGACAACAAAAGTTATTAAAATCCTAACATTGCATGTTTTGAAGTAAAGGAGTTTGAATACTTGTTCAATGAGTTGAACATTAGGAATATGATTCCCAAGTCTCACCATTATTCAAACATACTTTATTCATATATTTTACTCACTAAAATAGTTTAGTTGGAGGGTTTTATCATATGGTCACATATAGATGTGCTAGGAATTATATAAAGATATAATAAGTTTAACAAAACCATAAAATTATAGTAATCATAAGGTCTATCTGGTGGTCTATCATATAGAATATGATTATATAGGAATTTATGGGTGGTTCTTTTGGTTTTATTAAAGGGGTTTAAGAATATAAAATGTATCATGATACACAAAAGGTATTCTCTACTTCGTCATTATTTAATGTCAGATACATATACGCATGAAGTGAAATGATAACTGACCTCTCAAAGTAAAACTTTGAGTTATCTCTAAACAAGGATTTCCATTAATTATTATAGGTTATGATGAAACATTATGGTTATCATAAGTAGTATGTATTATGGAGACATAGAATATTCTCATGATACACAAAAATAGTTTTTTATGTTGGATGAACCACCTAGTATACCATATAGAGTGGTATACATTATGTCTTTAATGTACTGGGGGTGCATGTTTCATATTTGGATTTCCCTAATACATGAGGTTATAAAATATACCTAGCATAATGACCTTCATACTTTAATACATTTATTATTTCATCCTTGAGGTTGATCTAATCAGGGGTGGTTGGGTATGTTTCTAATTATATCATCAATGAAGTTAATCAAGATGGGATTTGTCCTATAATATGATGATTGTGACATCTAGGTCCTCAATTAAGATAAGATAAAGGATTATATGACCATAATAAGATAAGTGACATGTGTTGTGATTTTATATTGGATGAGGGGCATACAATGTGTGCAACCATCAGGGTAGATGACATGTGAAGTGTTTATCTGTTTAGTCAATCTATACTCGAAGAATCTTAAATGCATGAGTATCTACATGAGATTAAAATAATTTGTGTCTCATGGTTTCTCAATGTATTGTAATAAAGTATTATATAAAAATGCATGATTGTATATGATACTGATGGTGGACACAGGTATAGAGATACATTTGTTCAATGGATATCATGCTAGATTCTTTTATATCTTAAGTAGCACCGATGTTTTTCTAGAGGCCTCTATTTTATTATATTTATGAATTTAAGAATTCATATATGTTTTCAACACTAAAAAGGACCATGGGTCGTATTTTTTGGTTTAATTAATGAGGATAGATTTTTATGAAACTCAGAGAGATACTTTAAAGGTGTTTAGTATTTATCTAAAAGGATTTTTGGGTAAATATTCACAATGTATTGCATAGATATGATATAAGGTGAAGTTTATGATAAATTTATAAAAAAATGAAAAATATCTAAAATTATTTTTGGATATGTTTTCATGAGTTATTTTATATGATATGATACAAGGCTAAACGACACTAAGTGTATCACCCTTGGTTTCAAGTACTTGAACCTTTATTTATGTATTTTAAGTATATAAAGTATTTGGGTTAAGTTTCAGGGGTTTCAGAGGATTTTTTCCATGTTTTGGTGATTTTATGGAGGTGCACAATTTGAGCATAGTTAGTAGAAACCATGAAACACCTCCTAGGAAACCATGCAATTGAAAAAGTGGGCACTGGGTAGGTTCATGGTTTAGCTAAACTGTGTGGCTGCTTAGGAGAAATCATGCAAGGATGGATAGAGAGGAATAAAATGGTTTTAACATGGTTTGTATAACCATGTAATATAACCATGTGATTTGGGCTTGGAGGCAGTTTCTAGTACATGTTTAGCGCACAGTTTTCCCAACTATGTTCCCTAACTGTGCATTGTGAAAAATTAGATCCAGAATTTATGGATATAATCTGATTTAACCCTTTGTCCTCTTTATTTTCAACTAAATAGGTCGTTTCATTAATTTGTATCCCTCCCAAGGCTATGAAGACCATTAAGTTTGATCTAGGTGTGATTCTTAGGCAAATCGAAGTGTGTTGAAGGCCGGATCAGTTGGTAAGTGATCATTCTTCATTATTTTCCTTAGATTTCTTATTATTCCCTCTATTAGAATCATGGATCTAATTCTTTGAGGATATATTTATATTGGGTGATTTAAATCATGATGACACAAGGTTTTTTTTATTGAAGGTAACAATATATAAGGACAATTCTAGGAGTTTCTATGTCGTTTTTTTTTTTGAGTTTTGTGTCGTTCTTTGGTTTTGCCAATGGTTGAGATATAGGTGGATTCTCTCTCGAATCATCTTTTTTAGAACTCAAAGTATTGGTTTCAAATTTATTGAATTTATTGAATTGAATTATTAAATTTATGTGTGATTATGGAAAACCTCTTTATTGATGGTTTTTGTGGAATTTGTTTAATTAGTTGGTTTTATGGAAAATGATTCTGGTTCATGATTTTAAAATTATGGTATGGTTTTTATGCATGAAAAAATGTTTATAGAATTTTTTTCAATAAAATAAATGTATTTTTGAAATGGTTTGGTATTGGTTTTTTATACTTGGTTGGTGTGAGTTCATTTTCATTGACATGACCCTATAGAAGGGGCATGTTCCATTGGGGAACCTGGTATATAGTTAGCTTGTGACGACTTGGTAGATCGATGAGAGACTGCTCATGAGTATGGAACTTTCACCTAGGCATGAATGTGTGGATGTGTGTATGTGTGGATGTGTGTATGTCTATTTTTATGGAATGGGTATTCCAAATGGAATTGTTAAATTTTTTAAATACTTGTTTGGTTGCTTTCTTTGGAAAACTGTTTGGTTCGGAAAACTATTATGGGCTTTGATATAAACTGATTTAAATTGTTTTAAACTTTTTTATATAAATATGTTAACATGTTCTATCATATTGGTGTGGGTTGGGAAGTCATTGGATAAATATTACTGAGTTTTATACTCATCCCCCTTCTTGGGCACTTTGGTGTGTTTGCATATGTTGTATATTGATACATCGATAAAGGAAAGGTATTTAGTGATGCATCATGATACCATGCACATGGATTGTGGTTTTGGAGCTTGGAGCTGGTTGGGAGTTTCTATGTTGGTTTCTTTGGAGTCTTTAAGCTTTATTGGTTTGGGTTGCACTTTGTACTCTGATATATTTTTTTTGGTTTGGTTACCTTTTGAGTTGTATTAAATTGTACTCATGCATCATATAGTAGTTTTTTTGGTTATGGTTATCTTGGTTTGGTTGCTTTATTTTCAAAGGGAAAATCATCCCCTGATTTTTTATGAAGCTCTTTACATTTGTTTCCATCCTTTGGCATATTATGGATGTCACATAAGGCCTAGTAGCACACCTGTCACTTCTTAATCCAATGAGGAGGGGAGAGATGTTACAAATTTTATCAGTCTTGGTCAGTCCATCTATCTTTTTGGGACAAATGATATTATTTTATTCAGTCATGGAGTTGAAAAATGATTCTTTTTATTCATTTAGTTGGGTTGTTAGTAAGAATATAGGATTGTCAGAACTTGGAATGTAGAGCATAAAAAGTTTTATCTAACAAATTTATGTTGAACTTCAAGTTACCAAGGAGTTTGTGTACATGAGTGTCTTGAGACACTTATAGGAGTTGTAACCTCATCATCATGGGTTTAGACAATTAGAAGAGAATGACATGCATTGATATAAATGACTTCCCACTATGAGGGAATAATTCATTTTGAGTAATGATCTATGATTTGGTGAAAAAAATTTGATTTTAAAAATAATTTAAAATGAATTTATTTTCAAAAAGAATGGTAGAATTTTCAAAAATGGTTTGAAAATGGGAAATATTAAATTTTGGAAATCCTTATTATGATATGTGTGATGTGGTAAATTTAAAATCGATAAGACTTTGGTTATAAGAGAGTGAGATTAAATGGAGTTTTCTTTTGGTTATAGATAATGGAACCTGGTAGGCGTCGTAGAAACAAACCGGAAGAGGATGCTGAGAATGTGGTTACACCTGGGCCATATGTGAACTAGAAGTTGGTTCAGATTATTGTCCAAGATTTTCATGTCATGGATAGAGAGAGCATAAGATATGAACCAATGTAAGTGGATCATTCCATTCAGTTCTAAAAATAGAATCCACCCATCTTTTGGGGTGATTTAGGGCTATAAAAAGTAGAATTGTGGCTAAAAATAATGAATTGAATCTTCAATTCACATGGCACAATAACTGAGATAAAGGTGAAGTTATCAGTGTATATGATCAAGTATCTAGTGTTCCAGTGGTGGGATTTAAAATTTCATGCTAAATTGGACCAGGGCATGGCATGGTAGGATTTTTAAGAATTGTTAAACAGACAATTCTATCCTCATATGTTTAGAATTTCTAGAACAACAGACTTATTCAATTTCAAGTAAGAGAATCTCTTAGTGATAGAGTATGTGGCTAAATTTATGAATTTAATATACTTTTCACTGAAATTTGTTGCAAGTTCATCCTTGAAGGCATGCATTTTATAATCAGGGTTGAGGCCAGAAAGTCTCTCAATGATTGTCATGTTTTTTATAATGGATTATACATGTTTAATAGAGAGACAGTGGTAGAAATAGACATCTTAGGTTATGGGGGTGGAAAAAGCATGATGATATATATGGGAAATGGTTGGAAATATAATATTGGGAATAAGTGGAAAAGTGAAACCTATTTCCAAAGTAGTGGTATGAATTAGAATTAGATGGCGGGATCAGTGAGTCTTCCTCCTAAACTGAAGAGTAAACTAGTACATTTTCAGAGTGGTTCTTTTGAGCATATGAAACGATATTGTATGGAACCACCTAGAGAATTCCACAATTGTAATCAGATGGGACACCTTCAGCACTATTTTCGCAGTGCTCCAAGGTCGAGTTCTAGTTATATAGAGACCCTAGCATTTTACACATATCATTACATGATTTTAAACATAATTAAACATCAAATTACAATACAAGGATCCTTAAGTCTAGTGTCTTTAATATTATGTACATAATTAAACTTAATGATTCAAAAATAAGAACATGTTTTATTTAATATTCATTAATAGATCCTAACTTCCATTGATCCCTTACATCTGCATAGGATAACCTGGGGGGAAAATACATGAACAAATGGATGAGCTAAAAATACCAATAAAGAAAAAAAAAATCTTATCACATGGGTTTGAAGGCATAACATAATGATATAAAAAGGCATGGAAAATGATTAAACATCTAACGCCCCGACCTGAATTACCCAGAGTTGGTGCATTATTACATAACATTGGCATGATCATAAAAGATCAAGTCTTGAAAGACAGATTAGTTTAGTAGCCTTGGAAATACTAGATACATTCATAAGTTTTACATTACATTATAAAATGAAAAACTACAACAATATTGTCTCCATAGACCACACTCATATCCCCTTAGACTATCCTTGTAGGTCAGTCATAAAATACTTCTTCACATCCGGGGAAAAATAAAACATAGAAAGGGGTGAGCTCAGATGCTCAGTAAGGATAACAATATAGCGGAAACTTTCATAAATAAACATAAACATTTAAGTCAATGTATAAGACTAAAACAAAAGAATTTTAAACTTGAACTTCATCATAATATGGAAAATAAAAATCAAAATAATTCCATTTACTAACTCACATGGATATTCTATTAGTCAAATAATCACATGCATTATCAATAGCCACTTTCATAATGATGGAATGCATAATGCCAGATTTCATAACCACATAGTCAAGGCCTTGTGCCAAGACTACAAATAAGTTTTTTTCAAGGCCTTGTGCCAAGACACTAGTTTGTCTCATGAGACGTACCGATGAATCTAGGAGCTATAGTGGGCTCCACCAGTCACTTACTAAGTCTAATGCATTCCTCATATGAAAAGGTTTAAACATAACATAAACATTCGTATTTAAACTAGCATACGAAATGTCAATACTTTATCCATAAACCATGAATGGTATGAAATAAAACATCCACATCCAAACATATCACAAAACTTTCAATACAATATGGAAGTTTTGTGTCATAATAAATCAACTTCAAACAAACTTAAAATCCATCAAAGGATGTTGACATAGATGAAATCAAAACCTTTTTAGATAAATATATCTTTCTATTTTTAAATCATTTAAAATTAATGTAATTATAAAAGAAAACATTTATTTTTGAAAATATTCTTATAAGATTGTAAGGGAAGCTTCGACGTTGTTATAATGGTGGAAAATAGCCTCACCCGCCATATAAGTTAAAAAAACATTCTTACCTTAATTTTGTCAAAAAGGTCATAAAGTACATTGTTTGGAAAATAATGGAAAGATTACTTTAAAAACATATAAGGTCAAATAAGGGTATAAATAAATTTAACCCACAGTATAGTAAATAGTAAAAATGTTTTGAAATAAATTTTTAAGAAACATGGATGTGGATGATAAAGAGGTCCTGGTAGATAATTACGTATAAACAATCTCAGATAATGAAGAGATTGTAAAATAAACCCTTACCTTGTACTTTTCATTCGTCGAGGTTACATTAGACACTTGTATAATAGTTAAATAATTGTTATTAAATTATAAAATAATCATATACATAAATATTATATCATATATGATCTTTTAATATTGATTTGTTAATAATATTTTAGTATTATCATCATTTAGAGTGTTAACTTACTCATTTTCTTTTATATGTTTTGTTACATAATTCATATTTTTTATGGATAGGTTGTATATTATTCATATACAAAATCATAACAAGTCCTTAAACATTATTTTTAATAATCAAATGAAAATTAGTCTTGAATGGATACGATGGGGAATGAATCTCATCACGTTCGTGGAGACGGTAATCCGTACGTACGCACGAGCAACAATATCATTCTTTTGTTATTAAAGTCATATATAATTGGATGGTATATCATATATATAGAATAATTATAATATTATATTTATTATTTACATCATTTATACTCATTATTATACCCATCCAAATGATGAAATGTTTGAATAACAAACTACACCATGGCGTGGAGATGGTAAGCCGTACGTACGCACGTGTGGTGACTTTTTCATTCATAGGATGGATCAAAAAACTAATAAGGTTGTAACATTTTTATAATAACATCACAGTATATAGAATATATTGGAGTTATTATTTTAGAATAGAAACAACAAAGAAATAGGAACTGGAAGAAGAAAAGAACTTGAAAGAGGTGATGAAATATTTACCTCTTCTCCGGGTTCTTCCTTTTGATTTGATCAAAAGGGATCCTTAGGTTGTTTTTCTAACTAAATTAAGGCTTCTAGGATGAAGTGAGGGAATATAAGAGGATATTTGGGTAGGGTTTGTCCAAGCCAAAAGTCTTTGAAGGTGTGAATTTGAGAGAAGGGGAAGTTCCCTTTTATAAGAGGTGTAAGGGGAACCTTAGGAAAAACTTAAAATATTATTTTATAATAAATTAATATTCGGTTTATAATTGCTCCAAAGTGAATTATTTCAAGGATAGAGTGGGTATGGGAAGAAATCCTTTTAACCAATAGATTTTAGACAGGTTTAGGTTACCATATTAATCTTATCATTTATATTTAACTCTTAGTTAAATAGTTTGACATTTACCATGTCTCTTTGTATTTTTATATTATATGGTTAATAAACTCACTATAACAAGACATTTGGCCTAAACTTAGATTTTTAGGAATATAATATCAATTAATAATATAATATTTGTTTTAAAAACTCTTTTATGTCAATTTTGACACTATTTGGTAATTGATTTTTTTGAAAATCATAACAGCATGATTACTTCGAACAAAGTTAATTAAATAAATAATAACATGACATTTTAACCTATAAAATTCGTGGAATTTATCAAAATTCTTAATTTAAATTTATTTGTGTATTTCTAATATCAATTATTTTAATATTTCATTAATAAGGTAATTACTGCATCATCATTGTGTCATAAATAAATTACATTATTTAATGTCTAAAATTTATAAATAAAATACCATTATGTATGAAATAATTTTATATTTCTAATGAATATTTATAGTCGAATTTATCTTATGTGTAACCCTATATTAAAAATGGTTTAGTTATTAAACTTTGATTTTAACTCTTTTAACTCTTCTTTTAATAAAATAATAATAAATGTCCTATTCTAATCCAAGTGGACCTAAATGATAATATTTTATTCCTAAGGTTGTTTTTCGCTGAGATACACTTATCCAATAGAATTAGGACATATTTTAGGGTAAAAATAATATCATTTTTACCTTTAATTACCCTATTTACTTTTAACTATGGTAAATAAAAGTAAAAAAGTTACTATTTACCAAAAATTATTTTCATCTCATTGAACCACATTTTACTTACTAATATCAACCATGCCTCTCGGATTTTTGAAATTCAATTCACATAAGTGGTAAAATTAAGTTTTATGCGAATTTCCAAATGCTCCTAGGAGGTGGGTAAAAGACAGTAAAAAGTTCAATAAAATTTTTATATATCTAAAATTATTATAAAATGACTCCAATGAATTACATTGAACTTATATAGGTATTTTGTATCTATTTTGACCTAAAATAAATTTAAATAAAATAAATAATTATTTAAATAAAAAGTTGGTTTTAACAGATTACGCAGTGTTTTTCACTATTCATCAAAAATTGAAAGTTTTCAGAAAAATACCAAAAATTAACCCTAAGCTAATTTCGATATTCTGAATCCAAAAATAAAGTCCATTTTGAAAGATAAAATTTATAAAATTTTAAAAAGTGGTTATTACTATTCATAACGGCTAGTTTGATTGGTCGCGGTGTATTAGAATCTCGAAGTTGCGTACAATGTAATCTATTGCATTATTCAAAGAGAAACGTACTGTAGAATCTTAGGGTGTTAAATTCTCCCCTCCTTCAAATAATTTTGTCCTCGAAATTTCTAGAATACTACCGAACAAAAAGATTCGGGTGGTTCTTCATCATAAGTTCATCAGGTTCCCATGTTGCCTCTTCCATCTTATGGTTTCTCCATAAAACCTTTACCAGACGAGTCATCCGGTTTCTCAAAACTTGTTCTCTTGTATAAAGAATCTTGACAGGATCTTCGCAATAAGATAGATCGGGTTCCAGTTCTAATTCTTCATAGGTGAGTACATACGTTGGGTTCGGCATGTATTTTCTCAACAGTGATACGTGGAACACATCATGAACTTTGGAGAGACTTGGCGTCATTGCCAAACGATAAGCTACAGCCCCAATTCGTTCTAGAATTTCGAAATTTACGATGTTATGGGGACTCAATTTACCTTTCTTTCTAAAACGTATAACTCCATTCCATGGAGATACCTTCAAGAAAACATGATCTCCTACTTGAAATTCCAAATCCTTCCTTCGGTTATCGGCATAGCTATTCTGCCTACTTTGAGCTGCTTTGATGTGGGTTTGGATAACATTCACCTTTTCCATTGTTTCCTCAACAAGTTCTGGGCCAACAAGTTTTCTTTCACCAACATCATCCCAACAAGTTGGTGTGTGACATCTCTTTCCATATAACGCTTCATATGGTGTCATCTAAATACTTGAATGGAAGCTATTGTTATAGGAAAATTCTACCAAAGGTAAATATTGATCCCACATACCTTGAAAGTCAAGTGAGAAAGATCTAAACATGTCTTCTAAGTTTTGAATAGTCCGTTCTGATTGTCCATCTGTTTGAGGGTGGTAGGCAGTGCTCAAACGAAGTTCAGTGTCCAAGGCCTTCTGAAGACTTTTCCAGAATCATGATGTAAAACAGGGATCACGATCATAAATAATCGATAGGGGTATAACATGAAGTCTTACAACTTCATTAATATACAGTCTTGCTAGACGTTCAAGTGGTAAATCTTCTCTTATAGCAAGAAAATGTTCTGAATTGGTAAGATGATCAACAATGACCCATATTGCATCATTCCTTCTAGGAGTCTTTGGTAGTCCCATGTCAAAGTCCATCGTAATATTATCCCATTTCTACTCAGGTATGGGAAGAGGTTGCATGACTCCTCTGGGCTGTTGCCTTCTATCTTTCACTTGTTGACAAACCATACATCTTGACACAAAATCAGAAATATCTCTCTTCATTTTGTCCCACCAAAAATGTTCCTTCAAATATCTATACATCTTGGTGCTCCCATGGTGTATTGAGAAATTGGAGCTATGAGAATCATCCAACAATTATCTTTTTAGATTAGGTATGTTAGGAACACAAAGCCTCTTCCCAAATTTCAAAATTCCATCTTCATATACGAAGTCGAACAATTTTTCATTGTTCACAGATTTAATCTTCTTTTGAAATTCCTCATCATCAGTCTGAGAACTTTTTATCCTTTCTAGTAAAGATGGTTTGGTAACTATTTTAAAAAGTATCTATGTTACACCTTCCATGGTAATTCCCATATCTATCTTCACTAGATCCATGAAAATAGGATCCCTTTCAACTCTCATCTTGTTCAAAACTACATGATACTTTCTGCTCAAAGCATCTGCCACCTTATTTTCCTTCCCCGGGTGGTAGTGTATAGTGAAATCATAATCCTTAAGTAATTCAATCCATCTTCTTTGCCTCATGTTGAGTTCTTTATATGAGAAAATATACTTCAAACTCTTGCGATCGGTATATATCTCACATTTTTCACCATATAGATAGTGTCTCCAAATCTTTAAATAAAATATTACAGATGCTAACTCAAGATCATGAGTAGGATAGTTTTGTTCATAATTTTTAGCTGTCGTGATGCATAGGCAATAACCCTATCATTCTGCATAAGGAAACAACCAAGTGATTTCTTTGAAGCATCACTATAAATAGCAAACCCATCATTCCCCGATGTTAGAGTCAAGATAGGAGCATTGAATAATCTTCTATTTAGTTTTTCAAAACATTATTCACACTCTTTTTTCCAAACAAATTTAACCCCTTTACATGTGAGCTTGGTTAATGGGTTAGCCAATCGGGCAAAATTCTGGACGAAACATTGATAATAACCTGCTAAACCAATAAAACTGTGTACCTCAGTTATACTCATCGGTGCTGGCCATTCTGGGATTTCTCTTGTCTTGTAAGTATCAACAAAGATTCCATTCTTAGAGACAATATGGCCAAGAAAATAAATCTCCTGAAACTAGAATTCACACTTGCTAAATTTCCCATATAATTCATTTCTTCTAAGAGACTTTAGGATAATGCACAAGTGATTTGTATGATCTTCATAGATTTTGGATTATAGCAAGATATCATCAATAAATACCACTACAAAGTCATCAAGATATTCCTTGAAAACTCTGTTCATTAGATCCATGAAAACAGAGGGTGAATTAGTCAGCCCAAAAGGCATTAATGTAAACTCGTAATGCCCGTACATGGTTCGAAATTATGTTTTTGGAATGTCTTCCTTCTTCACACACAACTGATGATATCCATATTGAAGTTCAATCTTTGAAAAATATTGATCTCCATGAATTTGGTCAAAAAAATCATCAATGCGAGGTAGGGGATACTTGTTCTTTATTTTTATAGCATTAATCTCCCTATAGTCAATGCACAACCTCATAGATCCATCTTTCTTCTTAACAAAAAGTAAAGGGGCTCCCCATGGAGAAACACTAGGTCTAATAAATCCTTTATTACTAAAATACTCTATTTGTTTATTTAGTTCTACTAATTCCATAGTGGCCATTCTGTACGAGGTATTTGATATGGGACTTAAACCAGGAATTAAGTCGATGGAAAACTCAATTTCTCATTCTGGAGGATGTACAGGTAAATCCTCTGGAAACAAATCAACATATTCTTTCACAATAAGTACATACTCTATTTGAACATTCCTTTCCCCACCCACAGTTATTTTATTCTATTCCTCCCCAATAATTAAATTTAGTTGAGCTACTGGGGGTGAATCTATATAAGAATCAAGTGGTGACATTTCTGTTCTAAAGATAAGGTACTCCTTATCATCATCAAAAAATTTAACCTTTTTCTTACAATAAATTTTTGCATCATGGACCGAAATACAATCCATATCGAGGATTATATCAAATTAAATCATGGTTATGATGATGAGATCAGTAGATAAATAACGTTTATATGCCTTAATAGGAACTGATTCACAAAACTTTGTTACGATGATACTTCCCTTAGGAGTTTTGACTGAAAACTCCCTTGCTAAATAAAATTGGAAATATCTAATTTTCTTAGAAAACTAGGAAGATATTAAACAATGCGATGATCCAGAATCAAATAAATAATTGGCTAAATTTGAGGAAACCATTAAATTACCTTCCACCACGTCTTTTGGAGCTTCAACCTCAGCAGTAGTGATCGCATAAGCTTGGCCTTGGTCCCTTGGCCTTTTCTGAGGTAAGTTTTCCTAACTCTTAGGACATTCATTTTCATAATGTCCCGTATCCTTTCAATTTTATCATTGATAGCTTCTTTCTTCCCCTTGCAATCACGAGTTTGGTGGCCTTTTTCACCACACCTGTAACAGACTCTCATTCCCTTCAAGCGAGTACTGGGGTGTTTCTTACCACATTTACTACAGGATGGATATTCAACTTTTCCCTCCTTTCCCTTATTTCCATTTCCAGAGTGATTAGCAGATCTCTTCTTCTCTTGCTTTTCTTTAAAGTCGTAAGACTTAGAGAATTCCTTTTCTGTCTTGATAGCACATGAGACAATATATTAGTACGACGAGAAGGATTGTGAGACCAATGCTCGACAGAGAAATGGTTTTAACCCATCAAATAAATGATCAATCTTACTTATTGGGTTACGTTTATAATTTGTTGCATGCCTTTCTAACCTTGTAAAGTTAGCTTCATACTTTGCGACATTCTCATCCTCTTTTTGCTTCAGACTCAGAAATTGTCTTTACATATCTGCTCGATGGTCATGAGGAAAGTATTTGTCTAAGAAAAGATCTTTAAACTCCCTACATTCCATATTTGATACTTCATCATCTTCCTTTGTGTTTTGAATCAATGACCACCATTGATCGGCATCTCTAGTGAGGCGATAAACTGCCATGACAACTTTTTCCCTTTTGCTACTCCCCAAAGCATGAAATATTTTCTCTAAGGAACTTATCCATTGCCCAGATACCAATGGATTTGTACTCCCATTGAATGTTGGTGGTTGTTGCCTCATGAAGTGGTATAACATTGATCCTATGCATTATGGATTAGGGTGCTCCATACGGGTAAGGTTATTATTCATAACCTGAGGGAGTTGTCCCAGTATGGTGATAAGCTCATCAACACCAGTTTCATAACCAGCTCCACTATAATTATCTTGAGTAGGAGGTAAATCTCTACATGGATTACGTGCGTTGATATGGTTTTCATTCCTTCCAATGGGTGCCATTTATAAAGAATGGAATAAACTAGATTATTTTATGAATTGAAATAGATAATTCCAAGCTTGTAAAACACTTAACATAAATTTAACATTTTATGGATATAATCCATAATCATAAAAATGTTTTCTTTGAGGAGGTATATACTCATAAATCCTTCATAATGGTTTGTAAAGAAAATGAGAATTATCCTAAGAATCTCCCCCAGGAGTGTTGTAACCAAAAGTGCAGCAAGGCCCATTGTCATGCACCAGTTCCCGTTCGAGTCTAGCTCAAAGATTTATTTTCAGGTTTTACCCCTAGGTACATCTATGCCAAAGCTGCCTCTACCTTCTTGTATCCAGATAGGGATGTATTCCTCAGAAAACTCACAAAATCTCTACATTACCAAAATTCTACGAAGTTCTTCAATACTAATCCTCAAAGTCTATCTTAGGGTAATGTGCTCTAATCAGAGTTTATCTAAATCTAGTTTCCAAGGTTTATACTAAACTTCCTTTGATACCAACTGTAATGCCCTGACCCCAGTTACCCAGAGTCTGTGCATTATTACATAACATTGTCATGATCATAAAAGATCAAGTCTCGAAAGACCTATTAGTTTAGTAGCCTTAGAAATACTAGATACATTCATAAGTTTTAAATTACATTATAAAATAAAAAACTACAACAATATTGTCTCCATATAACACACTCATATCCCCTTATAATATCCCTGCAGGTCAGTCATAAAATACTTCTTCATATCCTGGGAAAAATAAAACATAGAAAGGGGTGAGCTCGGATGCTCAGTAAGGATAACAATATAAAGGAAACTTTCATAAATAAACATAAACATTTAAGGAAATTTATAAGACTAAAACAAAAGCATTTTAAACTTTAAATTAATAATAATATAGAAAATATAAATCAAAATAATTCCATTTACTTACTCACATGGATATTCTACGAGTCGAATAATCACATGCAATATCAATAGCCACTTTCATAATGATGGAATGCATAATGTCAGACTTCATAACCACATAGTCAAGGCCTTGTTCCAAGACTACAAATAAGATTTTGTCAAGGCCTTGTTCCAAGACACTAGTTTGTCTCAGGAGACCTACTGATACATCGAGGAGCTATAACGGGCTTCACCCGTCACTTACTAAGTCCAATGCATTCCTTATATTAAAAGGTTTAAACATAACATAAACATTCGTATTGAAACTAGCATACGAAATGTCAATACTTTATCCATAAACCATGAATGGTATGAAATAACACATCCATAGTCAAACATATCACAAAAATTTCAATACAATATGGAAGTTTTTTATCATAACAAATCAACTTCAAACAAACTTAAAATCCATCAAAGGATGTTGACATAGATAAATCAAAACCTTTTTAGGTAAATATATCTTTCTATTTTGAAATAATTTAAAAGTCATGTAATTATAAAAGAAAACATTTATTTTTGAAAATATTCTTATAATCTTGTAAGGGAAACTTTGACGTTCTTATAATGGCAGAAAATAGCTGCACCCGTCATATAAGTTAAAAAAACATTCTTACCTTAATTTTGTCGAAAAGGTCATAAAGTACATTGTTTGGAAAACAACGGAAAGATTCCTATCAAAACATATAAGGTCAAATAAGGGTATAAATGACTTTAAACCATTTTATAGTAAATAGTAAAGTTGTTTTTAAATACATTGTTAAGAAACATGGATGTGGATCATAAATAGGTCCTAGTAAATAATTACGTATAAACAACCTCGGATAATGAAGATATTGTGAAATAAACCCTTATCTTGTACTTTTTCTTGGTTGATGGTATGTTAAAATCTTGTATAATAGTTAAATCATTGTTATTAAATAATAAAATAATCATATACATAAATATGATATCATATATGATCTTCTAATATTACTTTGTTAATAATATTTTAGTATTATCGTCATTTTGGGTGTTAACTTACTCATTTTCTTTTATATGTTTTGTTACATAATTTGTGTTTATTATGGATAGTTTGTATCTTATTCATATCTATAATGATATAAAGTCCTTAAAAATTATTTTTAATCATCAAATGAAAATTAGTTTTGAATGTATATGATGGGGAATTAATCTCATCGCGTTCGTGGAGACGGTAATCCGTACGTACGCACGAGCGACAATATCATTCTTTTGATATTAAAATCGTATATAAGTGGATGGTATATCATATATAAAGAATAATTTTAATTTTATATTTATTATTTACATCATTTATACTCATTATTATATGTTTGAATAACAAACTACACCACGACGTGGAGACGGTAAGCCGTACGTACGCACATGTGGTAACTTTTTCATTCATAGGATGGGTAAAATAACTAATATGGTTTTACCATTTTTATAATAATGTCGCAGTATATAGAAGATATTGGAGTTATTATTTTAGAATAGAAGCAACAAATAAAGAGGAAGTGGAAGAAGAAAATAACTTGAAAGAGGTGATGAAATATTTACCTCTTCTTCGGGTTCTTCCCTTTGATTTGATCAAAAGGGCTTCTTAGGTTGGATTTATGACTAAAGGAAGGCCTATAGGATTAATTAAGGGAATACAAGAGGATATTTGGGCAGGGTTTGGACGAGAAAAAAGGCTTTGAAGGTGTGAATTTGAGAGAATGGGAAGTTCCCTTTTATAAGAGGGGTGAGGGGCACCTTAGGAAAAACTTAAAATATTATTTTATAATAAATTCATATTCAGTTTATAATGGCTCCAAAGTTACTTATTTAGAGGCTAGGGTGTGGATGGGTAGAAATCCTTTCAACCAATAGATTTTAGATAGGTTTAGGTCAACATATTAACCTTATCATTTATATTTAAATCTTAGTTAAATAGTTTGACATTTACCATGTCTCTTTGTATTTTTATATTATATGGTTAATAAACCTACCATAACAAGCCAATTGAACCCCAAGTGGTTAATTATTAATATATATAACCTTATCTAAGTCATTTGGCCGAACCTTATATTTTTAGGAATAGAATATCAATTAATAATATAATATTTGTTTTAAAAACTCTTTTATGTCAATTTTGACACTATTTGGTAATTGATTTTTGTGAAAATTATAACAACATGATTACTTCGAAAAAAGTTAATTAAATAAATCCTAAAATTCCATATTAACATATAAAATTAGTGTAATTCATCAAAAGTCTTAATTTACATTTATTTGGGTATTTATAATATCAATTATTTTAATATTTCATTAATAAGGTAATTACTGCATCATCATTGTGTCATAAATAAATTAAATTATTTAATGTCTAAAAATTATAAATTAAATACAATTATGTAGGAAATCTTTTTATATTTCTAATGAATATTTATATTCTAATTTATCTTACGTTTAACCCTATATTAAAAATTGTTTAGTTATTAAACTTTGATTTTAACTCTTTTAACTCTTCTTTAAATAAAATAATAATAAATGTCCTATTCTAATCCAAGTGGACCTAAATGATAATATTTTATTCCTAAGGTTGTTTTTGGTCGAGATACACTTATCCAATAGAATTAGTACATGTGTTAGGGTAAAAATAATATCATTTTTACCTTTAATTACCCTATTTACTTTTAACCGTGGTAAATAAAAGTAAAAAGTTACTATTCACCAAAAATTATTTTCATCTCATTGAACCACATTTTACTTACTGATATCAACCGTGTCTCTCAGATTTTTTAAATTCAATTCACAGAAGAGGTAAAATTAAGTATTATGCGAATTTTCAAATGCTCCTAGGAGGTGGGTAAAAGATGGTAAAAAGTTCAATAAAATTTTTATATATCTAAACTTATTATAAAATGACTCCAATAAATTAAATTTAACTTATATAGGTATTTTGTATCTATTTTTACCTAAAATAAATTTAAATAAAATGAATAATTATTTAAATAAAAAGTTGGTTTTAACCGATAACGCGGTGTTTTTCACTATTCATCAAAAATTGAAAGTTTTCAGAAAAATACCAATAATTCACCCTAAGATAATTTTGATATTTCGAATCCAAAAATGAGGTCCATTTTGAAAGATAAAATTTACAAAATTTTAAAAAGTGGTCATTACTATTCATAACAGCTAGTTTGATTGGTCACGGTGTATTAGAATCTCGAAGTTGCGTATAATGTAAGCTATTGCGTTATTCAAAGGGAAACGTACCATGGAAGCTTGGGGTGTTACAAAACATATGGAATCATAACATATAGAACATGTGATCATATAATCATGGAATATTATTAGTGTGGAAGCAACATAAAACATGACTTTAGCATGATTCAATTTGCATTGCACATGGAGGACACGAGTCAAGGTGAACCACTAAGACTGTTGCACATTGAGCACTAGTCAAGGCTAACCACCAAGACCGTTGCACATGTTGTCTCATGAGAATAAAAATTACCCAATGAATTGGATTGTTATCTGGGTGCACCCATCATAATATGTTCATGAATATGTGTTCCACATGAATAATCATACATAAGGAATCAAACATAAACATAAGGGTTACCCATGTTAAGAATTGGGTATCATAATCATGTCAAAAGGCTTAATATAAGGGAATATCATAATGGTGTCCATGAAAGAAAAAATTTAAATCATACATAGAAATTCATAAGAGAATATAGGCATAGATCATGATAAGTGATGTCAAACTGAAGTGAAAAGAGTGTTTAAGAAACTTTAGAAATAAAACATTTTTGTACGACTTAAGGGAAAACTTTCAAGATTATTTAAAATGGAAAGGGGATAATTGTTTTTATAAAACCAGAATTGAACCAAGGTAGTTTTTCATAATAAAATACATGATTTTATAAAAATAATAGTTTCTTAAGACATATTATTCAATGCATTTTAAAATGGGTAAGAAATCGGGAAGTTCCCTTGAATCGGGTTTTCTTATCGAAAACAATTGAGAAATGAACCTTTTTAAAACATGTATTTCCTCATAAAATAAAAATGATAAGACGTAGAAAAAATATTTTGGAAAATATAAATAGAATTTAGAATAAATAAATAATAATTAATATTAATTACATTATGGTAAAGAGAGAGAAAGAGTTACCTGAAGGAAAAAAATGGAGGTTCGGGTAGAGTCCCTTACCTTATGTCTGAAAAATTGATGCACTTGATCTTAATGTCCAAAATAATCAAATTAAATCCATTAATGAATTAATTTAGAAAATTTTATAAATTTATTTTATTTATTATAATTTTATTAAGTTCATTTATATCCCTTTTGATAGGTTATGAGATTCAATTTCATTGTTCGAGAGCGTTGGTTTCGTTGGTTTTCATGATTGGTTTACTTATATACATGTACGAATAATCATGTAAGATTAGAATGGTTGTCCAGAATTAAATTTATAAGTTATTAATGAAAATATATAAGATTAAATTATCATATAATTCATTTGGTTATTTTTGGGTGAGTATGAATCATTAGATAACATGTTAATGATAATCATTTAGATTAATTTTAGCGGTTTTTTGATCACAACAAACTAGTTTTGTTATATTATTTAATATAATATATATATATATATATGATGTTTAAAAACATTAAATAAGGTATAATACATATATTACACACTGAGTTGAAAATATGTGTGGGTACTTCTCCTTCATCGCTTGCTTTGGTTACCATGTTTCCATTTCATGCTTATAGTTCTGCCAAAGTACTTTGAATAGGTGAGTGGTCTTGTTGCATTGGACTTTATCTTTATGATCCAAGATCTTCACAGATGCTCCTCTTAAGAGAGATTATTCTCCAATTGTACCACCTATGAATTCATTACATGTGAGGGATTCGTTATGTACTTCCTTAAGAGGGGTGCGTGGAATAGATCATGTACTTGAGACATGGTTGGTGGAAGTTATAGTCGATAGGACACAGCTCTTACATGATCAAGGATCTTGAAGGGGTCGATGTACTTGGGAATCAAATTTCCTTTCTTCCCAAATCTCATGATCCTATTCCACAGATATATGTGGAGTAATACCATGTCTCCAACCTTAAACTTGAGGCCCCGTTGGTGATTTTATACATAGATCTTTTGTCGACTTTGGTATGCCTTGATGTGATGCCAAATGGTTTTGTCCTTATCCACCATTTATTTGACCATTTAAGGTCCTAGAAGCTTAAATTCACCGACCTCATCCCAACATGCCAATGTTTTACATATTTTCCCATAAAGGGCTTTATATGGATTCATTTTAATGATCAAGTGGAAACTATTATTGTAAGATAAATCAACCAAAGGCATATGTTGGTCCTATCCTCCTTTGAAGTCCATAGAACACACTCTCAACATGCATTCCAGTGTCTGAATAGTTTTCTTAGATTGGACATAAATTTGAGGATGTTAGTTCGTACTAAATTTTAGCTAATTGTTTAGAGCATGTTGGAGACTTTTCTAGAACTTCGAGGTGAATCTCAGATCTCGATCAGATACAATCAATAATGGTACTCCATATATCCTTACCATCTCTTTGATATATATATCTATGCAAGTTGATCCAATGAGAATTCCTCTAAAATTGAGATAAAGTGAGTTGTCTTTGTAATATGATCCACAATAACCCATATATAATTGTTCCCTATGTATGTCTTTGGAAGTCCAATGACAAATTACATGGTGATGTTTTCCCATTTACATGTTGGTATGGTTAATGTTTGCATCAAACCTTTATAATTTTTCCCTTAAACCTTCACTTTCAAACATACCTGGCACTTTGATATATAATCAGAAATCTCCTTCTTCATATTATCTCACCAATAGTTCTCTCAGAGATCTCGATTCATCTTTGTGATCCTTGGGTGAATAGAGAAGGTTGAGCTATGTGCGTCATTCAGAAACTCCTTATTTATCTATGGATCAGATGTTACACATAATTGTGACCCAAATATCATGACTCCTTCATCCATTTGTAACTCTGAGTATTTCCCATTTCTAGTAGCTTCCACCCTTTTATAAATTTTCATATCATTTTTTTGAGAATATTTTATTTTATCTATAAGGGATGGTTGAGAAATCATTTGAGAAATGAATGATGATGTTCTTTCCTTAATTATTCCCATGTTCATCCTTTGTATTTATAATAATATTATATCCTTCTCAATTCTAATCATTGATAAAGATGCAAGATCCTTTCTACTTAGAGAATTTGCTACCTTATTTACTTTAATGGGATGGTAGTAGATTGATCAGTTGTAATCCTTAATGATCTCTAACCATCTTATTTGGTGCATATTAATCTCATTCTGTGTGAATATATATTTGATACTCTTATGATCAGTATATATCTCACACTTCTCCCTATAGAGATAATGTTGCCAAATTTTTAACATAAAGAGAACAGTTTCCAACTTCAGATCATGTGTGGGATAGTTTTGCTCATAGATTTTCAACTACCTTGAGGTTTAGGTTATCACTTTATCATTTTTCATCATTACATAGGTTAATCCCTTTTTTGAATCATTTTTTTACACCACAAATAGTTCTACACTTGTTGGGAGTGTGAGTACTAACACAATGATAAGGCTCTTTTGAGCTCCTTGAAGATTTCCTCACATTATTGATTCCAGAAAAACTTCACTCCCATCTATGTTAGCTTAGTTATTGGGTTTTACATTCGTGATAAATTCTTCAAAAATCATCAATAATACCCAGCTAGTCCAAGGAAACTACAGATCTCCATTACAGATTTTGGCCTGGTCCACTCTTTGATTGGCTTTGTCTTGGAAGGGTTTCCTGGTGATAACATGCCCCAATAATGATACTTACTCCATATAGAACTCACATTTACATTACTTTGCATATAGTTTATCCCTTTTCAAAGTCTTTATCATATTATTCAAATAATCCTCATGTTCCTCCTTACTCTTGGAGTATATCATAATATCATCAATAAAAACTACCACAAATTTTTTGAGGTAATTTTTAAAGACTCTATTCATTAATTCCATGAATATTTTTGGAGCATTAGTGATTCCGAAGAGCATCACTTATGAACTCATAGTGTCCATACCTCGTTCAAAAAGTAGTATTGGGAATATATTCCTTCCTCTCCATTAATTGATGATATCTCAACTGAAGGTCCACCTTAGAGAAATAACTGGCCCCATGTAGCTGATCAAACAAGTCATTTATCCATGGCAGGGGATACTTTTTCTTTATCATGGTTTTATTAAGTTCACAGTGGTTTATTCATATGTTCATTGATCCATCCTTATTATTGAAAAGGGGAACTATTGCACCCCACAGTGAAGCACTCGATCATATAAAACCCTTTTCCAAATTATCCTATAACAACTCATTTAGTTCTTCCATCTCAATGGTGTTCATTCTATAAGGTGTATTTAATATAGACAGAGATCCATGAATTTGTTCAATTGATAACTCAAACACTAGATTAGGTGTAAGACCAAGAAATTCTTTAGGGAATACATTAGTGTAATCCCTCACGATGGGAATGTTTTCAAACATGATCATCTCCTTGGTCTCAATCATTTTAGTGAGATATGATTTCTTATAAGGTAGTAATATCCACACTTGAGACAATGATTCTAAAGGAGATTCATCTTCATACTTACACTTGTAAATAATTGAAGGATGCTTTAGGATGTGAAGAGTGGACTCACTTTCCTAATATTTTATGTTGGCTTTATATAAATATAACCAATCCATCCCCAATATAGCATCAAACTCTACCAAATAAAGTAAGATAAGATTTTCTGGGAGGTTTAGTCCACAAACATTAACTAGGGAGGAGTTATGTACTTTGGATGCAATAATTTTCCCATTATCTATTCTCACAGATAACTCAACCTCTATATTTTGAGGTGGTGTTTGAATAGTTCTACTAAACTTTCAAGATATGAAATAATGCATAAAACCAGAATCAAATAGTACATTCTCAATTCTTGAAGGAATAACCAACATACCTATCACCACGTCATTTTTTGGATCCACTTCAGTAGTAGTAATATCATATTCCATTCATTGTTTCTTTTGAGGTTGTTGTTTATTTCCTATTACAACCCTAAGATTAGGGTATTTTTTCAAAAATTCCCATGTTCCTTGCAATTGAAACACTGCACTACAAGTTGAGTGTTGATCTGAACCTTCCTTTCTTCTTCCACATTAGTGGAATTATTTATATCCCTTCGGTATTTCTTAGATAGATGCCTCATTATTCCATATTTTAAGCATTCCATGTTTCCCTTTAGATAGTTCCCAGGTTTCTTATTCCTAAAATTTTGACACATGGGATATTCATTATTATTTCTATAATGGGATTTATTTTTTGATACACTCATATTAGACTCCATTTTTCTATTTTTCTTCATCAGGCCCATGAGATCACTAAGAGTCTCTGGTCTCAAATTCAACCTTTATGGAACAATAGACAATCTTCTCATTACTATCGAAATCTCAAATCGCCAATGATTTTCATAAACTTGGATTTAATCCACTAAAGAAGCGATCCACCTTGATTTTGGTGTTTATGAAAAATTCAGAGGTGTATCTTGAAAGCCTTGTAAAGTTTGCTTCATACTCCCTGATAGACTCATCTTCCTTCTTGTTAAGTCCAAGGAACTATATTTTCATATTTATATGTAGGGTTCAGGGAAAATATTTATTAAAAAACATTTTCTTGATTTCCTCCCAATCCATAGAATCAATTTCCTACTTTGACTTCATGTTTTTGATCAGTGTCCACCACTGATCATCTTATCCATCAAAATGTTAAACCGCCAGTACAACTTTCTCTTCTTATGAGTACTAGAGGATGGAGAATATCTTTTCAATTGATTTAATACACTGTTCTGTGAGGAGGGGATCAGAAGATTCACTAAAAATGGGAGGCATTTTTCGCATGAAATATTTGATGGGAATTTTATCTTTCTTTGGATAAGTATGGTGTTCCACATGATTCAAGTTATTATTCATAACTTGAGAAAGTTTAGAAAGTACTATCATGAAGTTTTGAGAACTCGTTCCCATCATATTTGGCATATCATTAGTGAAATCATCACATTTCCTATCACATTGATTGTTGGCATGTGTTCTTCTATTTCCATTCATTAACTAAGAAAATAAAGTGCAATTATGGGGCTTGAATACTTAACTAATAATAATGTAAAAAGAAACTTTAAACATAAAAAGGATAAACTTTTAAAAGAAAAGGATATCCTAACTTGTGATTCCTAGGTTTCAATCTAGGTTATCCAAGGTTTATTTCCTAACATATACTATTATGGGTTTTTTTTATTCCCTTAATAATGGTTCATAATGAGGTTATGAATTTACCAAAAATCATATCTCATGGGATTGTCAAACTAGGTGTGAAGTAATTCCCATTATTGTGTACCAGGTTACCCCAAGTCAGACCTGGAACACCTTGTTGGGGTTGTTACTCCTAGGAACATCTGTGCCAGAACTACATCCACTTGTAGTATCTAGACAAAGATGTATTTTCTTGATAAACCACTTACTCTATAATAACCAAAATTTAGGGATGTTTTCTCATACTTAGTTTTATCCCTAGAGTTCTTACTAAAGTGCTCTATTCCTAGTCTACAAAAAAACTAAACTTTTCCTATTATACCAACTATAGAGACCCTAGACTTTTACACATATAATTACATGATTTTAGGTATAATTAAACATCAAATTAAAATCCAAGGATCATTAAGTATAGTGTCTTGGATATTAGGTACATAATTAAACATCATGATTCCAAAATAAGAAAATAATTTATTTACTATTCATAAAATATATCCTAACTTCCTTTGAGCCCTTAAATCTATATAGGATAATATGGGAGAAAAATAAATGAACAAAGGGATGAGATAAAAAGCCGAGTAAGGAAATAAAAATTAAAATAAAGCTTAGAACATGGGTTAGAAGGCATAACAAAATGATATAAAAAGGCATGGAACATGATTAAACATATGGAATCATAACATATAGAACAAGGGATCATATAATCATGGAATCATAGTAATGTGGAAATAACATAAAACATGGATTTGGATTTGTAAGAACCCAACCCCAGTTTTCTGGAGCCGGTGCCTTATTTTATTACATTGGAATATAAACAAGGAATATTAATCCCTAAGGACCAAATAGTTTAGTAGATTTTGGAAATAATTTTAACATTACATCATGAAAGGGAAATACAACACTAATTTATTCCACTAGAAACATCATGTCTCCTAGATTATGCTTGCAAGTCATTCATAATTTACTTATTCATGTCTTGAGAAAATGAAACATAAGAAATGGGTGAGCTCAAACACTTAGTAAGAGTAATAAATACAGTGGAAGATAATATAAACATTAGACATGGTGAATAATTGAAAACACATTCCTTTAATACAAATTTGAACATAAAATGGCAGGAATATGAGCTGAGTAAATATTTCCATAATATAACATAATAGTGGGTATTCTACTAGTCGAAAAACCACATGAACTTTAAATTACTAGCTTCATAATGAGGGAAGTGCATATGACGAAAATTCTAAAACATTTTGTCAAGGCCTCATCCAAAACATTTAAAAATGATTTAGGCCTCGGCTAAAATACATATATCAAATTGGGAAAGGCCTCAGCCAATTCCACACCTATTTGTCTCATGAGACCTACCAAGGAATCGAGGGGATATAAAGGGCCCCACCCATCACATAATAAGTCCAATGCATTTCTCATATGATCGGGTATAAACATCAACAAGATATACATTCATATTGAAACTATCATATGAAATGTAACTAACTTTCCCCCAATCATTAATCATAAAACACTAGCCATTCCGAGTAATATGGTGAATGGTTTTAGGATAGATCTTCCAAAATAAAATTATTCATAAACCATTAAATAAAATATGGTATATGAATTCATAAATTAATAAACCCAATAATAAATAATAATCAACAAGAGTGTTGAATCAGACGAAAATACTCTTATAAAATCATTAAGCGAATATTGAGATAAATACTCCTTTATTTTGAAAAGAAGAGTTATTTTGGAAAAATATTTGTATAAAATCATAAGTGAAGTAAGATAGTATTTTCATAATAAAATCAGTGATAATGGTTTCCAAAAACATATTATAGAGTACCCTTGAAAATAGATAAAAATTTGAGAAATTCCCTTGAATCAGGCTTGTATTTTGAAAACAGTTTTGAAAGTCTCTTTCAGAACGTGTAACTATCCATAAAATAAAAAAGGATTGTGTTTGGTGTACATATATAGAATACTCAAACATAATTTATGATGAGTACATAATAATACATAATAATTTCATTGAGGTAAATAGACAATGAAAGTAACCCGAATGAAAATGGAAGTTCGGGTGGAAAACCCTTACCTTAACTCCAAACGTGTTACGCTCTTGAACTTAAGCTCTTGGAATATAAAATTATAATTATTAATAATCTAATTAAGAACCTATTATACATGTATTTAGTTTATAATAATTCCTTTTATTTAATTTTTGCCCTTATTTATAAGTTATTATAAAGAATTTCGTTGTTCCGGAGTGTTCGTTTTCTTTATTTTCATAATCGGTTCACTTGTTCTTAAGTAATGGAGTTCTTGTGGAATGGATGTAAATATCCAGAATTTAATTTTAATATTATTTATGATCCTAAATATGTGTTAGTGTTTATTTATATCACTTGGTTACATGGAATGATAATGAATTATTATATAGATCTTAAATGAAAACTGTTTCGATTAAATTGTGGGTTTTGATTACAACGAACTCATTTTTCTTTATAACTTAATACCATTTGTACAAAGGGATTACAGAACCTTACATAGGTTATATTACATATATAATAATCAGGTTCAACCATAACAAGAATGGTTTCATGACCATAATTGATAATGATAAGAGAAATCAAAATCCCATCGTCCTTGAATGTGGTAAATTGACACATCTCGGATGGTGTTCTTGCTAGTAGTATAAAAGAAGGTAAAAGGGAGAGATGATGATAACTTATTCCACTTTCATGAAAAAATTCTAGTACATTTAAGGTAATGGATTCATCACAACATTTGGATAATTAGAGGTAATAGAAAAAGAAAACAAATGAACTTTAAAGGAAAGACAAAGAATTGAAAAGAGGAATTTACCTCTTGTACTAAACTTCCTTGAGGGCCTCCTTAACAGAGAGGTTTTGGTCTTTTTATGAGACTAGGGATTTATGGAAGTGGGATAAAAGGTTGGGAGGATATTTGGACAAAATTTTGAGAAGCCAAAAGGCTTGAGAGGAGTGAATGGAAAAGGGAGTGAGGGGGGTTATAGTGGAGGAGAGAGGGGATTTCTCAATATAAAATTTATTAATTTATTATTTCCCCACAAGACAAGGAATAGTGAGTATTCCATGACCAAGAATAGTAATTTTATCATGTGAACCCGAAAAAATTGGTCTTACATCAGTAGAACATCATGCATGACTCTATAATTAGCTTATTTAGCTTATTTTGTAAATTATGGTATTTCACTATTCATCAAAAATTCAAGTATTTCAGAAAAATCTCAAAAATTCACCCCAACCATTTTTTGACATGTAGAATCCAAAAATGAAGTCCATTTTTCAAAAATAATTTTCTAAATATGATTAATTTAATATTTAATTAAAATCATAATTTATTCTAAAAACAACAGTTTTAAAACATTTATTTACTTATTCCAAAGAATAGGTATATCATACTTTCAATTGAATATTATTTATAAACTATCATAGGTAAGGTTACTATTCATTAGGGTATATCACTATTCATAAGGGTATGTTACTATTCATAAGGGTAGGTTACTATTCACCAAAAATTAAGTTTTTCTTATTGGACTCCAAATAACTTACTTATCGCAACCATGTATGTCAGATTTTCAAAATTCACATCACAGAAGTGAAAAACATATGTTTCAAGGGTCACATAGCACTTAGTAGTTAATTATGTTGTGATTTCATGTGATTATGACATATTTATAAGAAAGTAATTTCCATTGAAAAATATTGGGTCATTACATTCTTCCCCCCTTCAGAAATTTCGCCCTCGAAATTTCATTTTACAATCTAGGCCGAAAACAGGTGGGGGTACTTTTCTTTCATTAATTCCTCTAGTTCCCATGTTGTCTCTTCGTACTTATGGTTTCTCCATAGTACCTTGGCCAGATGAGTAGTCTTGTTGTGTATAACTTTGTCTCTACGATCCAAGATTTTCACTGGCTTCTCCTCATAGAAAAGATCATCCTCCAACTATACCACCTCTAAAGAGAGTACATGTGAAGGGTATGGTATGTACTTCCTTAATAGGGATACATGAAAGACATCATGTACTTTTGACATGGTAGGTGGAAGTGCCAATCGATAGGCCACAGCTCCGACTCGATCAAGGATCTCTAAGGGGCCGATATACCTGGGACTTAGCTTTCCTTTCTTCCCAAATCTTGTGACCTTCTTCCATGGAGATATTCATAGAAATACCAGGTCTCCAACTTTGAATTCAAGGTCTCCTCAACGGTTATCTGCATAACTCTTCTGTTGACTCTGGGTTGCCTTGATATGTTGCTGAATGGTTTTCACCTTCTCCACCATTTATTCGACCATTTCAGGTCCTAGAAGATTATGCTCATTGACGTCATCCCAACACGCCAGTGTTCTACACCTTTTTTCATAAAGGGATTTATATAGTGCCATTCGGATGCTCAAGTGTAAACTATTGTTGTAGTAGAATTCAACCAATGGAATATGTTGGTCCCATCCTCCTTTGAATTCCATATAACATGCTCTCAATATGTCTTCCAGTGTCTGAATAGTCCGCTCAGATTGTCCATCAGTTTGAGGATGATATGTCGTACTGAAGTTCAGTTCAGTGCTTAGAGAAAGTTGGAGACTTTTCCAAAACTTTGAGGTAAATCTAGGATCATTATCAGATACAATAGATATCGGTACTCCATGCATCCTTACCACTTCTTTGATGTAAATTCGTGCAAGTTGATCCAATGATAAGTCCTCTCGAATCGCGATAAAGTGATTTGTATTTGTAAGATGATCCACAACGACTCATATAGCATTATTTCCTCTGGATGTCCTTTGAAGTCCAGTGACAAAGTCCATGGTAATGTTCTCCCACTTCTATGTTGGTATGGATAGTGGTTGCATCATCCCCTTAGAATTTTTCCTCACAGCCTTCACTTATTGACATACCAGGCACTTTGAAGTATATTCAGCAATATCCCTTTTCATATTGTCCCACCAAAATTTTTCTCGTAGATCTCGATACATCTTTGTGCTACCAGGGTGTATAGAGAAATTATAGTTATGAGCATCATCCAATTGTTCCCTCTTTAGCTCAGGAATATCGGGAACACAAAGCCCCTTCCAGAATTTCAAAATTCCACCTTCATATGCGAAGTCAGTCAACTTTACATCATTTATAGCTTTAATTTTCTTTTGAAACTCCTCATCATCAGCCTGGGAACTTTTTATCCTTTCCAGTAAAGAAGTTTCGACAACCATTAGAAAAAGTAGTGTTGTGTTACCTTCCTTGATAATTCTCATATCCATATTTACTAGATCCATGAACATAGAATCCCTTTTAACTCTCATCTTATTCATAATTTCATGGTTTTTTCTACTCAAAGCATCTGCTACCTTATTTTCCTTCCCTGGGTGGTAGTGTAGTGTGCAATTATAGTCTTTAAGTAGCTCAATCCATCTCCTTTTTCTCATGTTGAGTTCTTTATGTGAGAATATATATTTCAAACTCTTATGATCTTTATATATCTCACATTTTTCAACATATAGGTAATGTATCCAAATCTTCAAAGAAAAAATTACCACTGCTAAATCAAGATCATGAGTTGGATAGTTTTTTTCATGAATTTTTAGCTACCTAGATGCATAGGCAATCACTTGATAATTTTTCATAAGGAAACAACCAAGTCCTTTCTTTGATACATCGCTATAGGTAACAAACCCATCATTCCCCAATGGTAGTGTTAGGATCAGAGAATTAACTAACCTCCTCTTCAATTCTTCAAAAAATTCTTCACATTCCTTTTTCCATAAGAACTTAACCCCTTTTGTGTGATCTTGGTCATTGGGTTGGCTAAACGGGCGAAGTTTTTAACGAAACGCTAATAATAACCTTCTAAACCAATAAAACTACATACCTCAGTTACATTCGTTGGAGTAGGCCATTCTTGCACAGCCTTTGTCTTCACAGGATCTACAGATATTCCATCCTTAGAGATAATGTGTCCCATAAAGGAAACTGATTGGAGCCAAAAATCACACTTTCTAAACTTCCCATATAATTTATTTCTTCTAAGTGTCTTTAGAATAGTGCACAAGTGATTTTTATGACCTTCATAGCTTTTAGAGTATACCAGGATATCATCAATAAACACCACTACAAATTCATAAAGATAATCCTTGAAAACTCTATTCATTAGATCCATGAAGAAAGATGGCACATTAGTTATTCCAAAAGGCATTACTATAAACTCATAATGCAAGTACCTGGTTTGAAATGTTGTTTTTGGAATGTCTTCCTTCCTCACAAGCAATTGATGATATCCAGATCGAAGATCAATCTTAGAAAAATATTTGGCTCCATTAAGTTGATCAAATAAATCATCAATTCATGTAATAGGATACTTATTATTTATTGTAATAGCATTGATCTCCCTGTAGTCAATGCACAACCTCATAGACCCATCTTTCTTTTTAACGAAAATAACAGGGGCTCCCCATGGAGAAACGCTAGGGAGAATAAATCTCTTATCACTCAATTCCTCTAGTTGTTTATTTAGTTTCACTAACTCTACAATGGCTATTCTATAAGGGGTCTTTGATATGGGCCTTGAACCAGGAATGAAGTCAATGGAAAACTCAATTTCCTGCTCTGGAGGATGTCTAGGTAAATCCTTTGGAAAGACGTCAATATATTATTTCACAATAGGTATGTCCTCTATCTGTACATTCTTATCCTCACCCATATTTATTTCATTCCCTTCATACCCAATAATTTAATTCAGTAGATCTACTATGGGTGGATCTAGATGAGAATCAAATGGTGAGGTTTATGCTCTAAAAATAAGGGATTCTACACCATTCTCAAAAATTGTAACTTCCTTATTCTTGTAATAGATCTTCACATCATAATTTGATAGCCAATTCATACCAAGAATTATATCATAGTCAACCATTTGTATGATGATAAGGTTAGAAAATAAAGCATGTTTATGTGTCGTGAGGGGGACTAATCAACACACCTTTATTTCAATGATACATCCACTAGGATTTTTGACTGATAACTCATTTATTAAATCAAATTGAACATATCTAATTTTCTTGGAAAACTGGGAATATATAAATTAATGCGACGATCCATAATCAAATAAAGCATTTTCTAAGTTTGATGAAATGATCAAAGTACCTTCCACCACGTCATTAGGAACTTCAACCTCTACAGTTGTGATTGCATAAGCTTGTCCTTGCTCCCTTGGCCTTTTCTGTTGCATATTTCCTTGACACTTTAGACAATCATTAGAATAGTGTCTCATCTCCCGACAATTATAGCATTGACCATTAATGGATTCTTTCTTCCCATTGTAATCACTAGCAAGATGGACTTTCTGAACACATTTGAATCATACTCTTTTTCCCTTTAAGCACGTACCAGGGTGTTTCCTTCCACAATTATCACAGGGTGTAAATTCAACTCTTCCCTTCTTCCCTATTTCTTTATTTCTTTTCCCAAAGTTTTCAGCAACCCTCTTCTTTTATTTCTTTCCCTTAAAGTCATAATACTTAGAGAATTCTTTTTCTGTCTTGATAGCACATGAAACTATATCCTCATATGATGAAAAACTTTGGGAGACCAGTGCCCATCGGAGGAATGGATTTAGGACATCAAAGAATCGATCAATTTTGTTCCTTGTATTTCTTATGTAGTCCACAACATGTTTTTCTAACCTTGTGAAGTTAGCTTCATACTTTTCAACATTCTCATCTTTCTTCTGCCTCATATTCAAGAATTGCCTCTCCATATCTGTTCTCTGTTCATGAGGAAAGTATTTCTCTAGGAATATTTACTTAAAGTCTCTCCATTCCATATCCTCTATTTCTTCCTCCTCCTTCGTGTTTTGGATTAACGACCACCACTAATCTGCATCTCCCGATAGACGATAAACTACCATGTTGAGCTTCTCTCTTTCATTACATCCCAAAGCGAGAAATATTTTCTCTAGGGAACTTATCCACTACTCAGCTACAAATGGGTTTGTAGTCCCATTGAATGATGGTGGTTGTTTTCGCATAAAGAGATCTAACATAGCTCCTCTATGTGGTGGGTCTGGATGCTCTATACGGGTAAGGTTATTATTCATAACCTGAGTAAGTTTTCCCAGTATAGTTATAAGTTTCTTAGCACCCGTCACAGCACCAAAGCCAACATCATTATCTTTCATCAGAGGGAAATCCCTACATGGGACACATGCATTCATGAGGTTTACATTCCTTCCACTAGGTTCTATCTATAGACAATGGTATACACTAGATTAGGTTATGAATCATAATGTATAATATTACTTAACAAAATACTTAGCACAAATTGAAATCCTATGCATGGCTAATTCCATAATCACAAGAATGGTTTCTTTGAGGAAAATTTTACATTTAAATCCTTCATAATGGCTTGTAAAGAAAATTTTAATTATCCAAAGCATATCCCCTGGGAGTGTCTTAACCAAGAGTGAATCAAGGCTCATTTTTGTGTACCAAGATACCCCGGGTCAAGCCCGAAACTCCTTGTCGAAGCTTTCACTCCTAGGTACATCTGTGCCAGATCCGCCTCTACCTGCTCATATCTAGACAGGGATGTATTTCTTGAAAGATCCACATAATATATTCCTTACCAAAATACCAGGATGTTCTTGTATATTTATCCTCAAATACTATCTTAGAGAATCTTCCCTAATCTACATTTTCTAAATCTAGTTTCCATGTTTTCTACTAAACTTCCTCTGATACCAACTGTAAGGACCCGACCCTAGTTTCCTGGAGCCGGTGCCTTATTTTATTACATTGGAATATAAAAAAGGAATATGAATCTCGAAGGACCAATTAGTTTACTAGATTTTGGAAATAAGTTTAACATTACATCATGAAGGTAAATACAACACTAATTTATTCCCGTAGAAACATCATGTCTCCTAGATTATGCTTGAAAGTAATTCATAATTTACTTCTTCGTGTCCTGAGAAAATGAAACATAAGAAAGGGGTGAGATCAAACACTCAGTAATAGTAATAATTATAGTGGAAGATAATATAAACATTAGACATGGTGAATAATTGAAAACACATTCCTTTAATAAAAATTTGAACATAAAATGGCAAGAATATGAGCTGAGTAAATATTGCCATAATATAACATAATCATAGGTATTCTAATAGTTGAACAACCACATGAAATTTAAATTACTAGCTTCATAATGAGGGAAGTGAATATACTGGACATTCTGAAACATTTTTTCAAGGCCTCGGCCAAGAAGTCTAAAAATGATTTAGGCCTCGGCCAAAATCCATATATCAAATTGGGAAAGGCCTCGGCCAATTCCACGTATATTTGTCTCATGAGACCTACCGATGCATTGAGGGGATATAGAGGGCTCCACCCATCACATAATAATTCCAATGAATTCTTCATATGAGTGGGGATAAACATAAACAATATATACATCCATATTGAAACTATCATATGAAATGTAACTAAATTTCCCCCAATCATTAATCATAAAACACTAACCATTCTGAGTAATATGGTGAATAGTTTTAGGATAGATATTATAAAATAAAATTAGTCAAAAACCATTCAATAAAATATTTTATATGACTTAATAAATTAATAAACCCAATAATACATAAGAATCAACAAGTGTGTTGAATTAGACGAAAATACTCTTATAATATCATTAAGAAAATCTTGAGATAAATACTCCTTTATTTTGAAAAGAAGAGTTATTTTGGAAAAATATTTGTATAAAAACAGAAGTGAAGTAATATATTATTTTAATAATAAAATTAGTCATAATGGTTTCCAAAAATATATTATAGAGTGCCCTTGAAAATAGATAATAATTTGAGAAATTCCCTTGAATCGGGCTTGTATTTTGAAAACAATTTTGAAAGTCTCTTTCAGAACGTGTAACTATCCATAAAATAATGAAGGATTATGTTTGGTGTACATATATATAATACTCACACAGAATTTATGAGTATTACATAATAATACATAATAATTTCAATGAGGTAAATAGACAATGAAAGTAACCTGAATGAAAATGGAAGTTCGGGTGGAAAACCCTTACCTTAACTCCAAACATGTTCCGCTCTTGAACTTAAGCTCCTGGAATATGAAATTATAATTATTAATAATATACTTAAGAACCTATTATAAATGTATTTAGTTTATCATAATTCATTTTAGTTCATTTATTCCCTTATTGATAAGTTATTATATAGAATGTCGTCGTTCCGGAGTGTTCATTTTCTTTATTTTCATAATCGGTTCACTTGTTCTTAAGTAGTGGAGTTATTGTGGAATGGATGTAAATATCCAAAATTAAATTTTCATATTATTTATTATCATCCATAGGTTTTATTGGTAATTTATATCAATTTTTTACAAGGCATGATAATGAATTATTATATAGATCTTTAATGAAAACTGTTTCGGTTAAATTGTGGGTTTTGATTACAACGAACTCATTTTTCATTATAACTTAATACCATTTGTACAAAGGTATTAAAGAACCTTACATAGGGTATATTACATATATAATAATTTGGTTCAACCATAACAAGAATGGTTTCATGACCATAATTGATAATGATAATAGAAATCAAAATCCCATCGTCCTTGAATGTGGTAAATTGACATATCTCAGATGGTGTTCTTACTACTAGTATAAAATAAGGTAAAAAGGAGATATGATGATAACTTATTCCAATATAATGAAAAAATTCAAGTACATGTAAGTTACTGGAGTCATCACAACATTTTTTTAAGGATAGGTAATAGAAAAATAAAACAAATGAACTTGAAAGGAAAGACAACGAATTGAAAAGAGGAATATACCTCTTGTACCAAACTTCCTTGAGATCCTCCTTAAGGGAGAGGTTTTGGTCTTTTTATGAGACCAAGGCTTGATGGAAGTGGGAGAGGAGGTTGGGAGGATATTTGGATAGAATTTGGATAAGGAACAAGGCTTGAGAGGAGTGAATGGAAAAGGGATTGAGGGGGGTTTATAGTGGAGGAGAGAGGGGATTTCTCAATATAAAATTTATTAATTTATGATTTCCCCACAAGACAAGGAATAGTGAGTATTCCATGACCAAGAATAGTGATTTTATCATGTGAAACCGAAACAATTGGTCTTACATCATCAGAACATCATGCATGACTCTATAATTAGCTTATTTAGCTTATTTTGTAAATTATGGTATTTCACTATTCATCAAAAATTCAAGTATTTCAGAAAAATCCCAAAAATTCACCACAACCATTTTTTGACGTGTAGAATCCAAAAATGAAGTCCATTTTTCAAAAATAATTTTCTAAATATGATTAATTTAATATTTAATTAAAATCATAATTTATTCTAAAAACAACAGTTTTAAAACATTTATTTACTTATTTCAAAGCATGGGTATATTGTACTTTCAATTGAATATTATTTATATACTATCATAGGTAAGGTTACTATTCATTATGGTATATCACTATACATAAGAGTATGTTACTATTCATAAGGGTAGGTTACTATTCACCAAAAATTAAGTTTTTCTTATTGGACTCCAAATAACTTACTGATCGCAACCGTGTATGTCAGATTTTCGAAATTCACATCATAGAAGTGACAAACTTATGTTTTAAGGGTCACATAGCACTTAGTAGTTAATTATGTTGTGATTTCATGTGATTATGACATATTTATAAGAAAGTAATTTCCATTGAAAAATATTGGTTCGTTACAGGAATGAGTCAAGGATCATTCCACATGGAGGAGCATTAGTCAAGTCTAACCACCAAGATCGTTGCACATGGAGCATGAGTCAAGGCTAACCACCAAGACCGTTGCACATAATGTATCATGAGACTAAAAATTACCCGATGCATTGGAGAGCTATCTGGGTTCACCCATCATAACATGTTCATGAATATGTGTGCCACATGAAGAATCATACATAAGGAATCGAACATAAACATAAGGGTTACCCATGGTAAGAATTGGGTATCATAATCATGTAAAAAGGATAAATATAAGAAAATATCATAAATGTGTCCATGAAATAAATTATTTAAATCATATATGAAAATTCATAAGGGAATATATGCATATATCATGATAAGTTATTTCAAACTGAAGTGAAAAGAGTGTTTAAGAAACTTTAAAAATAAAACATTTAGTATGGCTTAAGGGAAAACTTTCAAGATTATTTAAAATGGAAAAGGAATAATTGTTTGTATAAAACCATAATTGAAACAAGATAGTTTTTCATGATAAAATTCGTTATTTTAGAAAAATAATAGTGTCTTAAAATAGATTATGTAGTGCATTTGAAAATGGGTAAGAAATCGGGAAGTTCCTTTGAATCGGGTTTTCTTATCGAAAAGAATTGAGAAGGTAACCTTTTTAAAACATGTATTTTCCCATAAAATAATGATGATATGACATGGATACAAGATTTTGGAACATAAAAACATAATTTATAATAAGTACATAAAAATAAATAGGAATTAAATTGGGGTAAAGATAGAGAAAGAGTAACTGGAAGGAAAAATGGAGGTTCGGGTAGAATCTCTTACCTTATTTCTGAAACGTTTATCCACTTGATCTTAATGTCATGAATAATAAAATTAAATACATTAATTAATTAATTAAGAACATTTTATATATGTATTTTATTTAGTATAATTTTATTAATTTCATTTATGTCACTTTTTATGGGTTATGAGATTCAATTTCATCGTTTGGGAGCGTTAGTTTCCTTGGTTTTCATGATCGGTTTACTTATATACATGTTCAGATAATCATGTAATATGAGAATGATTGTCTATAATTGAATTTATAAGTTATTAATGAACATATATAAGATTAAATTATCATATAACTCATTTGGTTATTTTGGGTGAGGTTGAATCATTAGATAATATGTTAATGATAATCATTTAGATTAATTTTAGCAGTTTTTCGATCACAGTGAACTAGATTTGTTATATAGTTTAATATCATATATATATGATGGTTTCGGAACATTAATTAAAATATAATAAATATATTATAATCTGGTTCAACCATAAAAATTGTTTCATGACCATCCTTGAATATGGTAATGGAAATTGAAAACTTCATCGTCCTTGAATATGATAAATTAACACATCACAGAAGATGTTTTCATTTTTAGTATAAAAGGAGGGGGAAAGAGAGATGATGATGAATTATTCTATTATAATAATAAAATTCTATTATATTTAATTTAATGAAGTTATCATACCATTTTTATGATGTTAATTGAGGAGATAAAAAGAAAAGAAAGGAACTTAAAAAGAAATTAAAAGAAAAGGAAGAGGGTTTTACCTCTTGATTCCTTCTTCTTGAGAACCTCCTTAGGGAATTTTTTTTGGTATTTTGTTAAGAAAAAAATATATTGGATGTGGGGGAGGGTTTGGGAGGATATTTTAGTAGAATTTGTACAAGACTCAAGGCTTGAGAAGTGTGAGGAGAAGAGGTGGTGATGGGTGGTATTTATAGTGGAGGAGAGGGGTGTTTTCCCATTATTTTAATCATTGGTTTATTATTTTGGATCAAGAATATGAATAGTTTGAGTATTATCATAAAAAATATTAAAATAATTAAGGGTAGTTTGAGATTATGGTTCTTAAATCAATAATGACTCAAGGAATAGTTTATTTAACTAATAATGTATAAATACTGTAAATTGTCATATTTTGCTATTCACCAAAGATTCATGTATTTTAGAAAAATCCCAAAAATTCAACCTAACCATTTTTTGACATGTATAATTAAAAAAATGAACTCCATTTTATAAAAAAAATTCTAAATATGAGAAATTTAATTTTTAATTAAAATCATAATTTACTTGGAAAATACAATTTTTAAAATTATAACTGATTTTATAACACTTTGAAAAATTAACTAAGGCCACATAAAATTATATTATAATCATAATACATAAAAATATTAATTTATGAATACATTTTATGAAAAAAATCTTTTAAAATATTAAATTAATCATAAAATTGTAATTAAATATTTATGACTTACAAAAATACCAGCACTTAATTAATAATTTTTAAAATATTTATTTACTTAAACTATGATATAATTATATCATATTACCATTTATAAGATGATTAAATTTTATTTATAATTTTATAGGTGAGGTTACTATTCCATTTTTTGGTTTACTATTCATAAGGGTCATATTAGTGTTCCTAAGGTCAAGTTACTATTTCATCGGTGTAGGTTCCTTAACTTCTAGAAATACATCTTATTTCATTCATTCATCATTTATAAAGTTTGTATTGTGTTATATATGTTCTTTTATGTGATTATACCATATTTAATAATTATAATAAGGTAAATTCTATTGATAAAACTTTGGGTCATTACAAGGGAATCATATCATGCTTATCAAGTATCGTATGCTTCGATGGGACGAGTGCAGCAGAATAACTCTCATTAGCAGAACCAAGTAATCCATGGTGATTCTAGTAATATCATGAATCCTGAACTAGGGAAATATCAATAGGGAAATAAAGAGCAAGGATTATTGAGTAAGTAATTATAAGGAGTTGAGAAAATGATCGTGAATGATCAATCTGGACCTTCAACGGTGAGAGGTACGGTTCTTCTAAATTCTACCCTTATGTAATATTTTTTTTATATGAGTGAATACCATTATTTTATTTCTTCTTGTCTTGTTGATCTTTTGGGTTTTCATGTCTATATGATTCATTCTCTTTCGAAACTTCAAACTCCTCTTGGCCAAAGAGACAGTCGAGCCTTTATATGCAAATCATGTTCAATAACTATCAATGGGGATGAATTGATTTTGGATTTATCTATGCTTGAGATGGATGTCTATGAATTAATCCTCGGTATGGATTGGTTGAAAATTTTCAAATCTCACATCAATTGTTATACCTAAAGGGTTAGTTTTGCAACTGATGATGTTGTCGAGCATCTCTTTAGAGGAGATCAGAATGTAAAGGTAGGTTCAATAGGCATATTGGAACCAATGGTTGGAAATCTCTCAAACCAGTTGGAAGCTTTGAACTTGGAATCAATGGATTATATTAAAAATAGTAGTTTTCAAACAATTGTTGATCAATTTCCTGATGTTTTTTCTAAAAAATTATCAGGGTTCCCACCCACAAGAGAAGTGGAGTTTATGATTGATCTCTTATCAGGGAATAATCCTATATCACTTATGTATCATCAGATAGAACTGGTAGAATTAAGAGAATTGGAAGTCTAGTTTGATAGTTGAAAATAAAAGGGTTCGTTTAGCCTAGTATGTCTCTTTGGACAGCATTGGTCTTGTTTGTGAAAAAGGAGGATGAAACTCTAAGGTTTTTTGTAGATTATCATAAGATTAACCAAGTTATGATAAAGAATCGGTATCCACTTCCATGCATTGATGGCCTGTTTGATCAATTGAGGGGATCCCAGTGGTTCTCTATAATTGACTTGCATTTAGGATATCATCAACTGTGGTTTTGGAAGGAGTATGTTTCAAAGACATCTTTCAGGAGTAGATATGAACATTACGAGTATGTGGTTATGCCTTTTGGTCTTACGAATGCACTAGTAGTCTTTATAAAATTGATGAATCAGATATTTAAAAGATATATGGATTCTTTTTTGGCAGTGTTTGTGGATGACATACGGGTGTATTCTAGGATAAATGACTATCATGAAAAACACTTGGTGATAGTGTTGGGTATCATGCAGGATCATTGTCTGTATGCCAAAATTTAAAAGTGTGATTTTTGGATACAAGAGGTACGTTTCCTTGGCTATGTAATCTCTGAGAAATGAGTTTTTTTATCCAAAAAAGATAGAGGTTGTGATCTCTTGGAAACCACCAAATAATTTCTTTTATATACCTAGTTTTCTTGGTCTTGTTGGTTATTGCTAACATTTTTATCATGAATTCTCACAACTAGATTCACCAATGACAACTTTAACATAGAAAATTGTTCCATTCCAATGGAACGATGAATGTTATAAGTCTTTTCAAGAGCTTAAGTTAACCTTAAATCAGCACTAATCTTTATATTTCTAGAATTAGGATAAGTTTATGTGGTGTATTTTGATGCTTTAGGATTTGGGTTGGGTGTGTTCTTATGTAGGGAGATCATGTTGTTTCTTATGGATCATGGAAGTTACAGTTTCGTGATTAGAAATACCCAACACAAAAAAAATTAATTATTTTTTGTGGTCCATGATTTGAATACTTGTCATCATTACCTCTTTGGTGATAAATTTATGGTGTTTACAAATCATAATATCTTGAAACACATTTTCTCACAATGATATTTGAATCTGAGAAAAATAATATAGATGGATTATCTCCAAATTTTTTACTTTAACTTTATGTATACACCGGGTATATGAAATTTTTTGGTGGGTGCATTAAGATGAAATTCATATATTCAGTTGGAGAAAGAAGCTTTGAATCATTGGAAACTGATGTTATTTATAGATGACATGCACTTGGATTGTGAAGATTGAGGTATTGTTGTATTTTTCTTTTTGGTTTATTTTGTTCATGATTTGGTCTAGAAGGTTAGATAAGAACAAACATACAATTTTGAATGTATTTCTATGAGGTCAAAACTCAATAGTGGGGAGACCATTGAGGGATAAAATATTGGCATAGGATTAGTGTTGTGTTTTCAAGATCGGATGGTCATACCTATGTCTTATCAATAGCAACCCCTTCATACTTACCACCATTTGAGATGGGTTGTTCATCCTAGAAAAAAAGGATGTATAAGTCACTAAAAGCACAATTTTGGTGGGCTGTTATGAAAATAAAATTAGCTGAGTTTGTTTTGAGATGCCTCGCCTATCAATAAGTTAAGGGAGTGCATCAATAGCCAGTGAGTATATTAGAGTCTTTACCTATTACTATTTGGAAATGGGACCAGATAACCATCACTACGGGAAAAATGGGTATTTGCGACGGGTTATTTGCGACGGGAATAAATCCCGTCGCAAAAGGACTGGCGCGATTTGCGCGCCAAATCGCGGGAAACTTATTTGCGACGGGGGAATATTCCCGTCGCAAATAACCGGCGGCGGTAAAAGGTATTTGCGACGGGAATATTCCCCCGTCGCAAATACTATGTCGGCAGGTGGTTATTTGCGACGGGACCCGTCGCAAATAACTATTTAACCGTTGACCGTAATAAATGATGGCTAAGGTATTTGCGACGGGTACCGTCGCAAATGGACCCGTCGCAAATAATCTAACCTATAAATACCCCCATCCGTTTTTTTCAAATCATTCTCAAACTTCATCTTCTTCTTCTCTCAAAGTTTTATTTCTAAAGTTCAGTTTTTCTCAAGTTTAATTTTTTTTCTTCGGAGTTGATATTAAAGTTTTGAAGAACGATCAGAGCAGATCAATTTTCAAGGTATTTATGTTCATTTTAATTTAATATTTATTTTTAATTTTTTATTAGTTTTAATTATTCTTAATTAGTTGTAATTTAATTATGTTTACATTGTTTTGTTACTTAATAAATTTAAATTATTAGTATTGTTCATAGTTAATGGTAATTAGGAATAATTAGTAATAATTTTTAATAATTAAGAATAAATATTAATAATTAGTAATAAATATTAATAATTAGGAATAATAACATTATTATATTATTAGTATATTTTATTATTAATATTAAAATAATATAATTTTTTATATATATACAATTCTCTTTTCATCTGTGTGTTTGCTGTCTCCACATGTATTATTTGTATGTGGAGATAGAAAACACACAGATGAAAGGAAAATTGTATATAAATTAGAAAATTATATTATTTTAATATTAATAATAAAATATACTAATAATGTTATTATTCGTAATTATTGGTAATTATTCCTAATTATTGGTAATTATTCATTTAATTACTACTAATTAGGAACAATTACCAATAATTATCAATAATTAGGAATAATTACCAATAATTAGGAATAATTACCAATAATTAGTAATAATTACCAATAATTAGTAATAATTACCAATAATTAGTAATAATTACCAATAATTAGTAATAATTACCAATAATTAGTAATAATTACCAATAATTAGTAATACTTACCAATAATAATAATTACCAATAATTAGTAATAATTACCAATAATAATAATTACCAATAATTAGTAATAATTACCAATAATTAGTAATAATTACCAATAATTAGTAATAATTACCAATAATTAGTAATAATTACCAATAATTCGTAATAATTACCAATAATTAGTAATACTTACCAATAATTAGTAATAATTACCAATAATAAGTAATAATTATGAATAATAAGTAATAATTATTAATAATAAGTAATAATTATTAATAATTATCAATAATTAGTAATAATTACTAATAATTACCACTAATTAGTAATAATTAGGAATAATTACCACTAATTACCAATAATTACCAATAATTGCCAATAATTACCAATAATTACAAATAATTAGTAATAATTAGTAATAATTAGTAATAATTAGGAATAATTAGGAATAATTAGGAATAATTACGAATAATTAGTAATAATTACCAATAATTACCAATAATTAGTAATAATTAGTAATAATTACCAATAATTACTAATAATTAGTAATAATTAGTAATAATTAGTAATAATTACCAATAATTAGTAATAATTAGTAATAATTAGTAATAATTATCAATAATTAGTAATAATTAGTAATAATTAGTAATAATTCGTACTAATTACCAATAATTAGTAATAATTAACAATAATTAGGAATAATTACCAATAATTAGTAATAATTACCAATAATTAGTAATAATTACCAATAATTAGTAATAATTACCAATAATTCGTAATAATTACCAATAATTGGTAACAATTCGTAATAATTAGTAATAATTTGTAATAATTAGTAATAATTCGTAATAATTAGTAATAATTAGTAATAATTAGTAATAATTTACAATAATTCGTAATAATTACCAATAATTAGTAATAATTAGTAATAATTAGTAATAATTAGGAATAATTAGTAATAATTACCAAGTATTAGTATTAATTACCAATAATTAGTAATAATTAACAATACTTAGTAATAATTACCAATAATTACCAATAATTACCAATAATTACCAATAATTAGTATTAATTACCAATAATTACCAATAATTGGTAATAATTCGTAATAATTACCAATAATTGGTAATAATTAGTAATAATTAGTAATAATTAGTAATAATTAGTAATAATTACCAATAATTAGTAATAATTAGTAATAATTAGTAATAATTAGTAATAACTAATAATAATTACAAATAATTAGTAATAATTATCAATAATTAGTAATAATTACCAATAATTACCAATAATTAGTATTAATTAGTAATAATTACCAATAATTACCAATAATTACCAATAATTACCAATAATTAGTAATAATTAGTAATAATTAGTAATAATTACCAATAATTAGTAATAATTACCAATAATTAGTAATAATTACCAATAATTAGTAATAATTAGTACTAATTACCAATAATTAGTAATAATTAACAATAATTAGGAATAATTAGTAATAATTACCAATAATTACCAATAATTTGTATTAATTAGTAATAATTACCAATAATTACCAATAATTACCAATAATTACCAATAATTAGTAATAATTAGTAATAATTAGTAATAATTACCAATAATTAGTAATAATTAGTAATAATTAGTAATAATTAGTACTAATTACCAATAATTAGGAATAATTAGTAATAATTAATAATAATTACGAATAATTAGTAATAATTACGAATAATTAGTAATAATTACGAATAATTAGTAATAATTACCAATAATTAGTAATAATTAGTAATAATTAGTAATAATTACCAATAATTACCAATAATTAGTAATAATTACCAATAATTTGTATTAATTACCAATAATTACCAATAATTGGTAATAATTAGTAATAATTACCAATAATTAGTAATAATTAGTAATAATTAGTAATAATTAGTAATAATTAGTAATAATTACCAATAATTAGTAATAATTATCAATAATTAGTAATAATTATCAATAATTACCAATAATTAGTATTAATTACCAATAATTACCAATAATTGGTATTAATTACCAATAATTACCAATAATTAGTAATAATTAGTAATAATTACCAATAATTAGTAATAATTAGTAATAATTAGTAATAATTAGTAATAATTATCAATAATTAGTAATAATTAGTAATAATTAGTAATAATTACCAATAATTAGTAATAATTATCAATAATTAGTAATAATTATCAATAATTACCAATAATTAGTATTAATTAGTAATAATTACTAATAATTACCAATAATTACCAATAATTACCAATAATTAGTAATAATTACCAATAATTAGTAATAATTACCAATAATTAGTAATAATTAGTAATAATTAGTAATAATTAGTATTAATTACCAATAATTAGTAATAATTAACAATAATTAGGAATAATTAGTAATAATTAATAATAATTACGAATAATTAGTAATAATTACCAATAATTAGTAATAATTAGTAATAATTAGTAATAATTACCAATAATTACCAATAATTACCAATAATTAGTATTAATTAGTAATAATTACCAATAATTAGTAATAATTACCAATAATTAGTATTAATTAACAATAATTAGTAATAATTACCAATAATTAGTAATAATTACCAATAATTAGTATTAACAATAAGTAGTAATAATTACCAATAATTAGTAATAATTACCAATAATTAGTAACAATTTCCAATATTTACCAATAATTACCAATAATTACCAATAATTACCAATAATTACCAATAATTAGTAATAATTACCAATAATTTGTATTAATTACCAATAATATTAGTACTATGAAAATAATAAAAAATTTATATAATATTAAAATTATCAATATTTGTAACATGTTTTGCTTTATTCTCAACATATTTAATTCTTAAAGGGTCAATTTTTAGGTCTATCTCGATAAAAAGTTTATGTCAGTCGTGTATGATCTAAACTCTATAATTATCCTAGCTTGACTGTTTTTTCTAACAAATTATTCAAAACCAGTAATTCTTTTATATTTTATAGAGAAATATGGAACAATGAGGTCATCAACAATCATTATTAGGTGACCGCATATGGATAAATCAACATAGAAATCCAAACGGTTCTGGTTTAAATCCAGTATATGTAGAGGGTGTGGAGACTTTTTTATCATTTGCGGCATCAAATCCAGAATTTGTTTCAGAAGGCAAAATAAAATGCCCTTGCAGAAAATGTGCATTGAGAACGTTTGACACGTTTGACAAAGTGGGAGAACATCTCTTGCGTTTTGGTTTTCAACCAGATTATGTTTTTTGGTATCAACACGGTGAACGCAGTTCCAGAGCAGGTGATACCAACTTGATTTCGGATCCATCCCGGTTTCAAGATTTAGTACATGATGTTGCAGGTTCATCTGTTCAACATACAGAAACTCCGGCTGATATAGCTTCAAATCCTGAGTTGGCACCGTCTGAATTTTATGAGTTGTTGAAGTCTGCTGAGGATGCATTATATCTTGGCTGCAAGATGAGCAAATTAGAAGCAGTTGCAAAATTTATGGCTATCAAATCAGATAACGGAATGTCAAACACCTGTTTTGACCAGATATTTTCTTTGCTTAAAACACTGTTACCCGAAGGAAATGTTTTACCTGCAAATTACTATGAGAGTAAGAGGCTGGTTCGAAATTTGGGACTTACTTGTCAGAAGATTCATGCATGTTCAAATGACTGCATTTTATATTCTGGGGAAAATGAGTCGTTGGATAGTTGTCTCACATGTGGGCAACTGAGATATAAAGAAGGACAACACGGGAATTCTGGTTTGATTCCTGTAAAACAGTTGAGATATTTTCCGCTTACATCCAGACTTCAGCATTTATTCATGTCTAAGAATACAGCGACAATGATGTCATGGCATAAAGAGAATATTTCAACCGATAAAAGCTTGAATCATCCAGCCGATGGTGATTCATGGAAACATTTTGATAGAGTGCATCCATCCTTTGCTTTAGAAGCTAGAAATGTTCGACTGGGCCTTTCCACTGATGGTTTCTGTCCGTTTGGATCTTATGGTAGTAAATATTCATGTTGGCCTGTTTTTTTAACTCCGTACAATTTACCTCCATGGATGTTGATGAAGGAGCCATATATCTTTTTGACTTTACTAATTCCAGGACAACCGAAGAAAAATATTGATGTTTATTTGAAACCATTGATTGATGAATTAAATTTATTATGGAGTACTGGTGTCAGTACATATGATGTTGCAACGAAACAGAATTTTATACTGAGAGCAGCATTGATGTGGACAATAAGTGACTTCCCGGCTTATGGGATGTTATCTGGCTGGAGTACACATGGTCAGAAATCATGTCCTTACTGTATGGGAGAGAACAAAGCATTTATGCTCATTCATGGAAATAAACCTTGTTATTTTGACTGTCATCGCAGATTTCTTCCAGCTGATCATCCTTTTCGCAGAAACAGATCTCATTTCAGAAAAGGAACAGTTGAAAGGGATGAACCTCCAAAAATGCTATCAGGTTCAGAGTTAAAATCAGTTGTATTTTCATTACCTCCCATCACTTTTGGTCCCATAATAAACCAACAGAAAATTTCTGGTTTTGGGAAAGAACACAATTGGATTAAACGTAGCATATTTTGGGATTTTCCATATTGGTCTGATTTGTTGGTCTGACACATGTTAGATGTCATGCATATTGAGAAGAACTGTTTTGATAATTTATTTCATATAGTTTTGGATACACCAGGAAAGAGCAAAGACAATGTAAATGCACGTTTAGATCTTGCCCAAATTTGTAGGCGTCCAGAATTGGAACTATTTGAGAATGTCAGAACAGAAAGGTTACTGAAACCAAAAACAGCTTATACACTGTCTAAAGAAAACCGTTTATTATTTTGTCAGTGGATTGTAGATTTGAGACTTCCAGATGGCTGTGCTTCCAATTTGGGTAGATGTGTAAAGAATGGTCATATTACTGGATTAAAAAGTCATGATTGTCATGTTATAATGGAGAGACTTCTACCCATTGGATTAATAGGTTTGTTGAATTCTGTGATTTGGGATTCCATAACAGACATGTCTCATTTTTTTCGGGAAATTTGTGCGGCTACGGAAGATTATGATGCTCTAGGCAAACTTGAAAAAGATGTTGTTGTAATTATATGTAAACTGGAAAAAATATTTCCGCCGTCTTTCTTCGACTCAATGGAACATTTGATGTTACATTTTCCATATGAAGCCAAATGTGGAGATCCAGTACGGTTTCGATGGATGTACCCATTTGAAAGATGCATGCAAAAATTGAAAAGAAAAGTACGTAACAAAGCATCTGTTGAAGGATCTATTGCAGAAGCTTATTTGCAAGAGGAAATATCTTTTTTCTGCTCCCATTATTTTGAATCTGAGTATCCTTCAAAACACAATCGAATGGGACGGAACGAGAGGAATATTGATGAAATCGAAAATCAATTATCTGTTTTCAACCAGTCAGAGCTTGGTTTTGGTGGAGTTTATGAACGCTGGCTTTCAGATGATGAACATCATAGAGCTCATACGTATGTTCTGCTCAACTGTGAAGAGATGACATCAGTTGTACTGTAAGTGTTTATATCACTTATTCTATCATTTATGTTACAGTAAATAACTTTGGTTTTTATAGGTTGTATGATAATCATATCAAGAAACAAATTCCACAAATTACAGCAGCTGCTCTCGAAGAACGTTGACTGAAAAATTTCTCTCAGTGGTTTCAAAAACTGGTAACATAAATTCTTTATCTTTTAGCAACTCATTCAATGTATAGTTTACTATATTGATAATTATTTCTCAAATTTTCAGGTGTCTCGACATGCTGATAAAATTGACAAACGGCTGTGTGTATTGAGTAACCCACCTTCCAAACTTGTTAAAACTTATAATGCATATGTGGTGAATGGATTTCGATTCCACACACATGCATATGGGGAATCGAAAAAAACAATGAACAGTGGAGTTAGATTGAGAGGATCTCATCATCGAGAAAATGAAGTTGACTTTTATGGCATACTTGATGAAATCATTGAACTCTGTTATCTTGGACAACATTACATAACCATGTTCAAATGTCGGTGGTTGGATACAGAGAGAGGCGTGCATGTTCATCCGACTCATGGAATCATCGATATTAAATGTAAAAGTGTTCTCGCAGTAAATGAATCATTCTTATTGGCTCAACAGGCATATCAAGTTTATTACGCAAAGTACTGTGCTACATCAAGAGACTTGATTGATTGGTGGAGTGTAATAAAAATCAAAATTTGAGACAATCAGTTTAGTCAAAGTGAATGTGCTTTCACTGATGTGCAAATAATTGAAGTTTTTCAAGAGAGTACTCAAAATCAATCTTTTTTACAAAGAGACATGAGTATCGATGACGACACCCCACATTTAAGAGTCGGTGATGACGATGATTTTAATGATGTCACATATGAATTTGAAATGGTAAGAGATGAAGCAACTGTAACTCAAATGGATATCGATGATGTTGAGGAGGAATATGAAGATGACATTGACATATATGAAGATGATGATGAAGATGAACACTGATAGAATTCAATGGTATTTATATACAATCATAATATGTATATATGTATATATAATAGTAATTATCAATTATTTGCTAACATTAACATTTTCTTTTTCAGATGGACGATGCCACATTTCGTGAGTTGGCAGATGCTGACCTGCCTTTCGATGCGGATGAGTTGCTGGAAGATGACCCTCAGCCTGCAGGCGCTCCAGGGAGTACGCGGAGGGGGCGCGGTCTTGCACGATTGATGATTCCTGACCTCGTCCCCGAGCGACGTCCACGTCTTGGGTTTGATCCACGCACACGGAGGTGTGATAACTTGTGTGATAACCTGTGGATTTGACTAAGATTTCATTAATCTATTCACATAATAAATGTTTATTATTTTTATAGTTTTTCGCATATAGCAGTCGGACAGGGCAGTGCTATTTTGCGCAACTATTTCTCTCAGTCGTGGACCACATGGGAGCAGATTCTCATTGATGTGCAGCAGGCCATGTTCGGCCATTGGTTGGTACGTATGTAAATAAATAATTTTTATTTTGAAAATTATTTCATTTCTAACTTGATATTTTGATTTATTTGTAGGGTTTATGGTATCCGATCGAGGATACCATGCGTGATTCCATCCACGAGGCATGGGAGGTGGCCATGCGTGATCGCCTTCGTCAGTTTTTGCACAATTTAAGAAAAGCTTTCATGAAGAAAGCAGGAGTGTCAGATTTTGACGAGTCATGTACAGCACACCGACCATAGTACATTTCATCCCATGTATGGGATGGATTATGTGCACACTGGTTGAGTGGTTCCTTTCAGAGGAGATCATCGGTGGGGAGGCAGAATCGGGGGAGACAGAAGGTGACTCATCGAGCTGGGAGTCGTTCTTTCAGTACTCATAGATAGCATCTGGTACGTACATTATTTATAAATATTTTATATAACTATAAATATTAACAGTTTATTTTTTATTCTTATAGGCTGTCGAGCACCCCGATATTACGGAGTACGACGTATATCGGAGGATGTATAGTGATCCTGCTACTGGGGAGCTCAGAGGTGATCGTCAGCATCACATCGTGGTCAGTATTATTTGTTTTCAAGTTTAAAAATTAACTGCATATAATATATTCACAATTTTAATTTTAAATTGAAACTACAAGAGTCATATGAGGCCGCAGCGTCACAGGCCCGACCTGAGAGTCAGGCCGAGTCATCAGATCGGACTACTGGCCGTCAGTTTGATGAGGCGGCATGGATGCAGGCCACCCAGTATGCCTTCGAGAAGGGCCGGGTAGTTGGTATCGGCTCTCGACTGACTCCCGGAGATTATTATGGTAGTGCTGCAATGTCGGCGTCCAGCTCGAGAGGAGCTCGTGCATATTCTTCTACTACACAGTATGAGGATCAGTTGCGATCTCAGACTGCACTGATAGAGAGTCTCCGACAGGAGCAGGAGCAGATGCATCAGCAGCATGAGGAGGAGCGTCGACGCCAGCAGCAGCTGTACGAGGAGCAGACGAGTCGGTGGCAGCAGTAGCATCAGGAGCAGATGGAGTACATGCGCCGACTCACTCATGCTTTAGGGATGGATTTTCCTCCACCACCATCTGCAGATCCCCCACCTCCCCCCCTCCTTCAGATTAGAGTTTGTATTTATGTTATAAAATTTGTGAAATCAAAATATGATTTTTTTTCTATTCGTAGTTTCTGTCTCATTATAAAATATTAATAATATTATATTTTTAAATAACAATATTAATATGAATAATAATATTATTTATATTTTATAATATTAAATTTTATATATATATTAAAATTTTATAATATTATAATTTAATTATATTTTTTTGTAATACTTGAATTATTTTAATATTTGAATGTAAAATAATTCTATTATTTTTATATTAATTAAAATAACTTATTAATATTTTTTATTTATGAATTATAATTCTAATATTATTATATTAATTAAATCATTTATTAATATTCTATTATTTTTTATTTTTGAATTATAATTCTATTATTATTATATTAATTAAAATAATTTATTATTTTTATTTGTGAATTATAATTCTATTATTATATTAATTAAAATCATTTATTAATATTTTATTATTTTTTATTTTTGAATTATAATTGGATTATTATTATATTAATTAAAATAATTTATTAATAATTTATTTTTTTTATTTTTTTTATAGTATTTGCGACGGGATACTATGCCCGTCGCAAATTGTATTTGCGACGGGACCCATCGCAAATATTATTATTATTATATGAATTAAAATAATTTATTAATAGTTTTTTATTTTTATTTTTAAATAGTTTTTGCAACGGGCCCGTCGCAAAAACTATTTGCGACGGGTCCGTCGCAACAGGTATTTGCGATGGGACCCGTCGCAAAAACTATTTTAAAAGTTTTTTACAAATATACATAGTACTATTTGCGATGGGAAGAATACCCATCGCAAAAAAAGGTTTTAGCGACGGGTCCGTCGTAAATAAGTGTTGTTGCGACGCCGTTTTCAGCAACGGGCCATTTGCGACGGGCCCCCGTCGCAAAAATCCATTTGCGACGGGATCCCGTCGCAAATACCTGTTTTTCTAGTAGTGCATGGATTTTGTGATAGGTCTCCCAAGGATGGTTCGAAAACACGATGTCATATGGGTGATAGTAAATCCACTCAAAAATTCAACCCTATTAATGAATCTAATATGGTGGAGGACTTTTCAAAAATCTATATTTGAGAAGTGGTAAAAATTCATGGCATACCAGTTTCAATAGTATCAGACTGAGACTCCAATTTTACATCTCATTTTTGGAAATCCTTATAGAAATACCTTAGGACTTGGTCAACTATGAGCATAGCATATCATCCTCAAATGGATGGATAATTCTAAAGGGTGATACAAACATTGTAAGACATGATTAGGGCTTATGTAATGTATTTTTGGTGGATCATGGGTGGATCACATACCATTAATTTATTTCTCATATAACAATAGTTATCATGCCTTGATACATATAGCTAATTTTGAATCATTGTATGGGTATCCTTGTCTTTATCTACTTTGTTGGGTAGAAATAGGTGATACTTCACTGTTTGGACTAATCTTTGTGCAAGAGACAACGGAGAAGATTCAGTTGATTAGAAAGAGGATGGAGACAGATTAGAGTCATCAGAAATCATATTTGGATCATCTTTGATGATCGTTTTCATTTGAGGTGAGTGATCATGTGTTCTTGAGAATCTCTCTAAGGCTTGGACATTGTCATTTTGGGAAGCAGTACAAGTTATCTCCTCGATATATATCCCATTGAGATACTTTAATGGGTTGGTGAGGTGGCATATCGGTTAGATTTTCAACCAAGGTTCATTTCTGTACATAATGTGTTTCATGTATCTCAATTAAAGAAGTATCAATCTGATCCTGACCATGTCATTTGATGGGATCATGTTGAACTATAGTTGGATGCTACATTGGTTCAGGTTCCAATATTTATTATGTATAGGAAATAGAATGTATTTTATGGTGAAATTATCGATCTAGTGAGGGTTTTATGGAAACATGGTCGGATTTAGGAAGAAATGTGGGAGCTTGAGAAGGAAATGGTAAAGAAATAGCCCAAACTCTTTCAGGACACTTGTGGTTTTCAACTTTTTGTATATGAAAAGACCAATGGAGGGGATAATGTAGCACCACCTATTTCAGTTACTTAACCCTTTATTTATGTATTTAAGTATATAAATTGTTTGGGTTAAGTTTTGGGAGGTTTAAAGGAGTTTTGGAATGTTTTTAGGGATTTTATGGAGGTGTGTGGTTTGTGAATGGTTAGTATAAATTGTGCAATGCATACCAAGAAACCATGCAATAGAAATAATGGGCATTGGGTAAGTGCACAGTTAGGTGCACAGTTTGGCCAAAATGTTCAGCTACCTAGTAGAAACCGTGCAAGGGTGGATACAGTGGAATAGAACGATTGGCACATAGTTTTTCTAACTATGTGATCCAACCATGCGATGCAGGTTTGGATGTAGTGGTTAGTTCATGGTTAGCATGCGGTTTTCCTAATTGTGCACCCAAACCATGAAACGTGAAAAATTAGATCTGAAATTTATGGATCTAATCCAAGTTACCCCCTAAGCCTCTCATTTTTTCTCTAAATATCTAATTTCATGAATTCATATCCTTACCAAGGCTAAAGAGACCATTCCTTTCGATCTAGGAATGATTCCTAGGTGAATCTAAGTGTGTTGGAGACCGGATTTGTTAGTAAGTGATCATTATTCATTGTTTTCCTTAGTTTTATTCTTATTACCTCTCTTGGAATCGTGGATCTAATCTGTTGAGGATATATTCATGTTGTGTGATGTCAATCATGATGAGATAAGGTTTTTTTAATGAATGGGACATGATATAAGGATGGTTCTAGAAGTTTCAAGGCTGAATTTTGGAGTTTGTTGTCGTTCTTTGGTTTTGCCAACAGTTGAGATATAGGTGGATTCTATCTCGACTCATCTTGTTTATAACTTGAAGGCCTGGTTTCAAATTTATTGAATTTCTTGAGTTGAATTTTGAAATTGATGTGTGATTATTGATTAAAAACATATTTAGTGATAGTTTTTTTGGAATTTGTGAAATTAGTTGGTTTTATGGAAAATGATTTTGGTTCATGATTTTAAAATGATGATTTTAAAATTATGGTTTGATTTTTATGCATGGAAAAATTCTTATAGAATTGTTTTCAATAAAAGAAATATTTTATTGAAATGGTTTTGTATGGGTTTTCGGCATAAATGGTTAGAGTGAGTTTATTTTCATTGATGTGACCCCATAGAAGGGGTATGTTCCATTAGGTAAATTGTTATATGGTTACCTTGTGAAAAATTGGTAGATCGATGAGATACCGCTCATGAGTATGGAACTGTCACCTATGCATGCATGTATGGATGTGTAGATGTGTGTAATGGGTATGCTAAATGGAATTTTGGAATGTTTTAAAAACTTTTTTGGTTTCTTTCTTTGTAAAACTATTTGGTTTGGAAAACTATTTTGGGATTTGATATAAACTGATTTAAATTGTTTTAAACTATTTTATATAAATGTGTTAACATGTTCTATCCTAGTAGCATGAGTTGGGAATTTATTAGGAAAATCCTAATAAGTTTTATACTCACCCACTGCTTGGGAACTTTGGTGCATTTTCATATGTTTTATATCGAGACATGGGTAATTTCAAGGTATCTCATTTCTGTAGTGATTCATCATTATACAATGGGAATGGATTGTGTTTTTGGAGCTTGGACCAGGTTGGGAGTTATTGTGTTGGTGTCTTTGGAGTCCCTGAGATTTGTTGGTTTGGTTTCTGCTTTATACTCTGATATTATTGTTGGTTTGTTTATCTTTTGAGTTGTATTACATTGTACTCATGCATCATATAATGGTTTTTTCGGTTATGGTTATCTTGTTTTGGTTGTTTTATTTTAAAAGGGAAAACCATCCCCCAATTTTTTATGAATCTCTCGACATTCATTTCTAGCCTTTTTTACTTGGGGATGTCACCTAAGGCCTAATAGCACGCCCATCACTTCTCAATCCAGTGAGGAGGGGTGGGATATTCCACTAAGTCTATGAGGCTTTAGTACAAGTGGGATATTTATGGAGATATTCCATAAATCCTTATTTACATATGCTATAATTTGGAATATATCCTAGTGTATAGTATATATTATATCATAATGTACAATATACTTGGATCTAATTCATATCCTATGCCTTGGAATGATATATCGTTTGTTACGATATAGTGATATGATGACCACTATCATGGCCAATCATATTATATGATATGGTTATATCATAGGATCATATCATACATGTTATAATATGAGAAATCATATTATATAATTCATATAGAATCTTATGCCTAATAAATGATAGTTGAACATTAAGTGTTAACTCTTGTGAACTTTCCATGTTGGTTATCATCAATAAAAATGTTTCATTTGATGAAAAATTTGGGAGAATGCATTTAAGTTGAGGGTAACAAAGCATTATAATCACAATCTATAGTGACCCATAATTTTTATACATAAATATTACATATTATTATGTGAATATTCATTACATAACATTATGATCCATGCTAGAACCATAAAGGTTTAGTGTCTTTGGAAACTTGGATACATAAACAAATAGTTCATAATAGATCTACATAGTATCCCAATTATTTATTCACAAATAGAAACCTTCTTAGACATATCATACTTAAAACTTTTATTCATATCCTGGAGAAAAGAAAACATAATAAATGGTGATCTTAGATGATCAGTGAGGGTAAAAAAGGGAGATATAAATTATAATTTAAACATAACATGAGCATAAAGGGTATGATAATAAAATATTAACCTTTGAAAATCACACCAAATAATTATTAGATCATAAACATGAGTCATGGAATAAATCTTGGTAGTTCATAAGACATGAATCATAAAGGGCTCAAATAACATGAGCCATGAGAACATAAAATTGGAATAAGATCATGTTATAAAAGATTGGTATAAATTTTGGCATAATCATAATCATAGAAATATTATTTCAAGGTTGACCACCAAACCATTCATAACATGTTAGGCTTGGGTTAACTTCCTGTGTACCTTATTTGGTCTTGGGATAACCTCTCATGCGCCCTATTTTGAGCTTGTGATAACATCCCATATACCCTCTTTTGGGCTTGGGATAACCTCTCATTTACCCTCTTTTGGGATTGGGATAACCTCCTGTGTACCCTCTTTTAAGCTTGGGATAACCTCTTATATACCCTTTGAACTCATAGAACATTAATATTTACCCAATACATTATAGGAATATCTAATTTTAGGTACACCCATAACATAATTAAAATCATACATATGTGTGCCACAATATCATAAATCATTCATTATATATCATAACTCATGGAAAAGAAATGGGTTTCATAAACATTTCAACATTTCATCATAGCGTAACCTATGGAAAATAAATGGGTTTCATAAACATCTCATAATAATAATCATAAACCATCCATAGAAATAATAAGGTTGGTATTATATCCCCAGTAAAGAATAATTAAAATAAAAATATGTTATATTAGATTAAAATTCTTTTAAAAGATCACTTGGAATATTTCTTGAGGGAAATTCCCTTTTTCTTTTGAAATCGCTTCTTTAAAAATTTAAAAAATATTATGGAAAACTTTTTTTTTGAAAATAACTATGGAAACTTGTAAAGTAAGATTCAAAACATTGAGCAGTAATGATGGTGGTAAATTCCATTTATGTTGTATACTTTAAAATAAATATTCCTTTCACATTTTTGGTAAAAAGTCAAAAAGTACCTCATTTGGAAAATGACAAGAAGATTCCTTTGAAATTTTTTATAAAAATTAAAACATGGGTAAAAATGAATTTAAAAAATCATATGAAAATAGTAAAACATTCTTGAAAACATTTTAAAGAAAACATGGACATGGAAGAAAAAGGATTTTCGACCAAAGAGAGAAATAAAGTAGATTTTCCTTAAAAACATTCCTTTGGTCTCTTGAGTTCTTAAAGTGAAGAAAATGAAATAAAAACATGTATTCTCAATAAATAACTTGAGGATAAGAAAATTAATTAGATTCTTGAGAGATATATCATTAAATTTCATCATTATAAACTTAAACATAAACAATCCTGATAATAAATGAGATTCTAACATAGATATCTTACCGCTTTGGTAACTTTTGAATCATAAGCCCCATGAAAGAAATAACCTTATATGGATATGTATGTCCCATAATTTTCAAGATAATAATCATAAAATACATTCATGGGTATAATATACACCATATAAAAGATACAAGTAGTAAATATGGCATGTGTCTCACTGAAATAAAAGTGAGATGAAAATCTCTTACCTCAAGTTTGAATTGCTTCAAAAGCACTCTAACCTTCTGCATAATAAATTTAAATTTATTAAAATTATATACCAGAATCATGTACATAATTATAATATCGCATAATATCCACTTATATCATTTAAACACTCATTTATTAATATTTCCTTATTAAAATCATTATTTTTGAGTGTTAGCTGTTTCATTTTTCATGAGAATTTTATTTTGGTAGTTCTGGTCCTTGCACTTTGATCATGGTTCCATAATATTAAAAATTTTAATCATGATAGAAATATAATATATATTCATTATATGTATACTTAGATTTATCCATAAAATATAGAGATAGAAAAATGAATTGCATCATTCATGGAGACGGTAGGCATACATATGCATGAACGTTGTTTTTACTTTTTGAATAATGGAACGAAAAAAAGGTCAATAAAAATTCACCTTTATAGAATCATTATTTTATAATATATATCATATATATCATATATATTCATTAATTCTATTTGATAGAGATAATATTTTCATTATTTTTCATGTGTGTTTCAATGATTTATCCCCTACTAATTAATCAATTTGAGCTGATTTGTATCATTTTAGAGGTTTGGTGAATTATTGGATTAATTATGGAAATTGGTTAATTCTGGATATTTATTAGTTTTATGAAGCTTCTGTATTTTGGGAATATATTTTACTATTTTGATCCAAATCGAGTGATTCCTTTTTTGTAGGTTTTCCAAGATCATGGGATTCAACGTTTTCTTCTAAACTAAGGTCTAATTCGACACACAATGACCCAAAAAAATTCATCAAGTGGAAAGAGTTTTCTGGATGATAGAATGGATCTTACCTTAATTAATGGGGCATATCTAGTCCTACATATGTCCAAATGAGGTGATTACATATGGAATAGAAATATTACTCCGCGCATCAGTTTCACATTAAATTTCATGAAGAAATTTGATCATTAAGGCATCCATTAAATGCGACCAAAATGAGGAAGTTGAAGAGTCACCTCGGGCAGAAAAAGTTTTCATTAGTAATTAGAGTATAAATTTTGGTACACTTGTCCAAATTCCCTGAGATTTTGAGTAAGAATTCACAATAGAGAGATATAGAAATAACATTTATGAAGATAACTTCCCTAGATTCGATCATTTAATATGTTAACCAAACTCAAACTTTTTGTGGAGTAATTTTGGAGGGAAATTTTCTACTCCACAAGCCTATAAATAAGAGTGTTCACTTCCATTCAAAGGGGTTAAAGAAGATGCAAGAGGGGCTATGCTGGAGGATTGATTTCTTGATGTGATTTTTATTTTCTCTTTTATTTTTTCTTAGTTTAATCATGCTCTCTTCTTACCCTTTCAACTCTATTACCCTTCATATGGAGGGGTAAAACCTTTGAGTGATCGGGGAAGGGGGAGTTTCACTTTTTTAATATAGGATTTTTGTGATGAAATGTAAAAACCTTTTTTCCTTTTTAATTATTTCTATTCTCAGTGTTTCCCAATTATCTTAATGTGATCGTGTTTTGGGTTTGTTGTATTCATCGTTAATAGCTTTGGTTGAAGACTTTTAATCTCCCTCTGCCTGGTGCAATTTGTCTCGATCAAGCAGATTGTGTTAGGTGGTGAGTGTCCAGCAATTATTGGAACGTGTGTGGAACTAGTAAACTTTTCTAGAGTTCTAAGGAGAAATAATTCCTGATTAGGACTTTCCTTAGTTGTTTAGGAATTTTTTATTAACTTCCATGCACATAGGAGTGAGTTCCATTTGTTTCTTTAATCAGGGGCGATTGATAACTCAATCGAAGAGTCTTTCATTTATCATTCAATAGGAAGAGAGGGGGGTAATATTTATTACTATGATGACATTGAAAAATGTTATCCTACCCAGACCCCATAACTCTTTTCATCCATTAGTGTTAAATATTTATTTTTAACTGCTTGCTTTATTTTTCAACTCAAACAATTTCAAAAACAACCTCTTCTTATTTCTTTAATTTAAGTAACAAACATAATTGTTGTGCACTCCTCTCTGGAGAAAATCTAGGTTACCCACTTTAATACATTTTAACTTAGGTAATATTTTTTTTGTCACACCCCATGATAGGCACATTTCAAAACTTGGCGTCGTTGTTGGGGAGTTAGTGCCGACATTTTTTTTTTCTTTTTTTCTCTTTCTTTTCTATTTTATTATTTTCTTTTCAAAGTTGCATGAATAGAACCTCAAAAAGTGAAAATTTACCCCTTGATCCTGAAATTGAAATAACCTTGTTGAATAGGCTCATAAACCTCAATTTATAATCTAAATTTGAGGATATTTCTTAGAACTCACAAAAGTTTAGTACAAGAGGTACTGGGACAAGAGATATTTATGAGGTAAGAACTTCTCATTCATCACCCTTACTAGAAACTAATAATTAAGAGATAACCAGTTTGGTAAGATAGATGGAATTGAAACAAGTGGGTGACCAACAAGCACCGGCTAAGGTATGTGGTTTGTGCTCATCACCTGATCATTTCACTGACCAATGTGTCGAAATACAGGTAATGGAAACTTGTGCAGAAACTTTTCAACAAAGGAAATTACAACAAAATAAACGATGGAGAGAGATTAACCATGTTCAATATGGGTTTGGAAATCAGCAGAATCAAGCTAGGTCGTCGAACCAAAACCAGTTCCAAAACCAACCCCCATTCTAGCAACAATTACAAACCCCACCACCATTTCAACAAAAGAAATCTTATAACCAGCCTTCACACCACCAACTTTCCCAAGACCCTATGAGCATCCATCAACCAGTGCACATCCCATAATTCTGAATCAACAACAGATATCTGATATTGAGGGGCTTAAAGAAACTGTAAAATATTTTTCCAGCAAGTTCGACAGTCTCATGGACTTCATAACCAAAAATCATGGGAAATTGTCGGAGGAATGAGGGAGAATGAAGTTGTAATCTCTGAAAATTCCATAAAAATGCATTGTGAAGAAGAGAAGAAAGAGGGGAAAGATAAGGATAGGCCAAGGAAGAAAAGAAAAGAAACACCATTAAAAAGTCAACAAAGGTATAATAAAGACTTACCCCCACCATTTCCATCAAGGATGATTGAATCAAATAAATTGTAGGAGGAATCACTTCAAAAAGAAATTTTGTACACCTTCTAGAAAGTGTAAATCAATATCCCCTTACTTGAAGCAGTCAAAAAAATTCCAAATTAAGGTAAATTTTTTAAGGATATTTGCACCAAGAAGAGGATATGTCAAGGGAATGAAAGGATCAACTTGGGAAGAAGTGTCTCATCCCTTATCACACCAAAATTTCCAACCAAATTTCAAGATCCAGGGACATTTTCCATTCCATGCACCATTGGTTATTTAAATTTCTATAATTATTGTGTGGCCTAGGTGCTTCAATTAATGTATTTCCTCACTTAGTATACACTTCTTTGCAGATGGGAGATTTGAATCCCACAAGAGTGAGAGTCCAACTTGCAAACAGATCCACAGTTTTCCCTGCAGGAGTTCTGGAGGATGTCCTTGTGAAATTCAAAGATCTCTTATTCCTAGTTGACTCCTACGTGCTAAATATGGAATAATATAAAAGCCCATCACATTTACCCATCATTTTAGGGAGACCTTTCTTGAATACGGCTAAAGCCATCATCAATTTCCATAAAGGGACACTCACCATGGAGTTTGGAGAGATCACTCTCCACTTTAATATTTTTGAATCCATGAGGCACCCATTGGATGATCACTCCCTCTTTTCACTTTCCCATGAAGTTGGTACATAACCCATTGAAGAATCAGGTATGTTCTATGAATTATTATTCTTAGGAGAGACTTCTTCAATTAAAAATATCATTGAACATGTGGATGCCCAACATGCTAGAGATTCTGATTTCATCTGAGAGGAAGAGGTAAAATATGATTTCTTTGATGATTTTTTAAATGATGAGGAAGATGATATGATTTCTTGTGTGAAGGAGGTCCAAAATTTGTAAGTGCGAAACATCAATTTAGTTTTATCCCTTGATCATCCCCCTAATCTGGAACTAAAACCACTCCCCACTGATTTGAAATATGTATACCTTAGGAAGGGAGAGAAACTACCAGTGATAATTTCTAATAATCTCTCTGAAACCCAAGCGAAATCATTGATTTATCTTTTGAGAGAGAATATCTAAGTGTTAGGGTGGATTTTAGGTGATATTCAAGGAATCAACCCAAAAATATTCTCATATAGAATTTTTCTTGAGGGAGATTCCAGACAAGTCATGAAACCTCAAATGAAGTTGAATCCCACTTTAATGGAGGTTGTGAAGAAGGAGGTTGATAATATATTGGAATTCAGGATCATTTATCCCATCTCATATTCACATTGGGTTATCCCAATTCATGTAGTTCCAAAAAAAAATGGCCTAACCACTGTGAGGAATGAAAAGAATGAATTAATCTCTGTGAGAATTCAAAATAGCTGGAGAGTGTGCATTGATTTTAGGAAGTAGAATCAGGTCACTTGAAAAGATCATTTCCTCATTCCCTTCATTGATCATATGTTAGAGATATTGGTAGGGAGAACTCATTATTTCCTTTGGATGGATTTTCAGGTTATTTCCAAGTACCCATTGCTCCTGAGGATCAAGATAAGACAACCTTTACATGTCCCTTTGGAACTTTTTCATATAAAAAGATGTCATTTGGATTATGTAATGCTCCATGTACATTTTATATGTGCATGGTAAGTATATTTTCTGATCACATTGAAGATTTCTTGGAGGTTTTACTGGATGATTTCAAGGTTTTTTTAAACTCTTTTGACCATTGTTTGAAAAATCTGGAAAAAGTTTTGAAAACTTGCATTGAAAAGAATCTTGTTTTAAATTTTGAAAAGTGGAATTTCATGGTTGGTAGAGGGATTGTTCTTGGGAATGTTATTTCCAAAAAGTTCATTGAAGTTGATAAATCAAAAATTTAAGTGATTAATTCTTTGCCTTACCCAACTTGTGTGAATCATGTTAGATCTTTTTTAGGACATGCATGATTCTATAGGAGGTTTATCAAGGATTTTAGTAATATTTATCTCCCTATATCTAGATTGATTTTGAAATATGCTGATTTTGATTTAAATGGTGCATGTAGGGAATCCTTTGATGATATTAAGAGAAGATTGATTGAGCCACTTGTGATGCATCCACCAAATTGGGAAGAACCATTTGAGCTACTTTGTGATACTTCTCACCAAGCAGTTGGAGCAGTCCTTTCTCAGTGAATTGAGGGCAGGCCACAAGTCATTTCATATGATTTAAGAACCTTGGATGCGGATCAATTAAATTACACAACCACAGAAAAGGAGTTTTTAGCAGTTGTTTTTTATTTAAAAATATTTAGATCATATTTGCTTGGAACTAAAGTCACTGTGTTTTCTAATCATGCAGCTCTCAGGTACTTGATGAAGAAGGCTGAAGCTAAACCAAGGCTAGTGATATGGATGTTACTACTGCAGGAGTTCAACATAGAAATCAAGGAAAAAAGGGATCTGAGAACTAAGTGGTTTATCATTTAAGCAGACTTCCCAACACTGCTAAAGCTAAAATTCCAGAAAAAGAACCATTGAATGATCACCTTCTAGGAGAGTAGTTGTACTTAGTTAAAGGATAAGTTCCTTGGTATGCTAACATGGTCAATTATCTGGTAACATCTTAGGTCTCATATCATTTCAATTTTCATCAAATTCACAAACTGAAAGCTGAATCTAGATATTGCATTTGGGATGATCCATTTCTTTGGAAGATTTTCAATGACCAAGTGATAAGAATATGTTTGCCTGAGAGTGAAATTGGTTATGTCTTTGAGTTTTTTCACAAATTAGCTTGTGGAGGCCACTTTGGAACTCAAAGGATAGGAAGGAAGGTTTTGGAATCTAGATTTTATTAGGCCACCCTTTTTAAATATTCTCATGAATTTTTCAAAAGGTGTCAAAAATGCCAGTTTTCTAGAAACATTTCAAAGAGATAAGAAATGCCCCAAAAACCACCTAATTTTTGTGAAATTTTTGAAGTATAGGGGGTAGATTTTATGGGACCTTTCCAAATGTCATTTTGAAATTATTATATCTTTATTGCGGTTGATTATGTTTCCAAATGGGTGAAAGAAAAATCCACCAGGACTGATGATGCTAAAGTTGTTTGTGATTTTGTCAGGGATAACATATTTTGTAGGTTTGGAGTGCCTAGATCCATCATCAGTGATCAAGGGAATCACTTTTTCAATAGGTGAATGGAGGCTTTACTAAAGAAGTATGGGGTGAATCATAAAACATCAACTCCCTATCACCCACAAATAAATGGTCAAGATGAAGTGTCCAACAGGGAAATCAAAGGAATTTTGGAGAAGATTGTTAAACCAAACAGGAAGGATTGGAGCCAGAGGTTAGAGGACACATTATGGGCTTATAGGATAGCCTACAAGACCCCGATTGGAATGAGTCCATATAGGCTTATTTATAGGAAAAAATTTCACCTACCCGTGGAAATAGAGCATAAGGCGTATTGGGTTGTAAGGAATATGAATTTGGATCTTGAAAGTGCTGGGAAAGAGAGAAGGTTTTAGTTTTAGGAGATGGAGGAAATTAGAATAGAAGCATTTGAAAATTCCAGGATTTACAAAGAGAGAACAAGAGTGGCTCATAACAAGATGATCCAACTGAAAGACTCCCATCCTACAGATAAAGTGTTTCTATTCAACTCAAGACTAAAGATGATGCCAGGTAAACTGTGTTCCCGATGGGAGGGTCCATTTATAGTTACTCATGTATATCCTTTTATTTTTATGCATATTTTGAAGGATGGAGAGCATGAGCCATTAACTATTAATGGACACAAGTTGAAGAAATTCCATAGGACCATTCCATCAGATCCAGTGGAGGAGACCCCGCTCCTCCAACCTGTCTATCAATAAGATCCATCAGGTCGTACCTATCATTTATACTTTCTTGTTGTTGTGATTAATTTTAAAATCTTCTTACATGTTAAATCCACTTAAATTCATGGATGACACTGCATCATTTAAGTGTGGGGGTTAACCATTGTAGTTTAGGATTTTCATTTTGTGTTTTTTTTCAAAAAAAATGTGTTTTCAAATTTTTGTGTGTTTATTTTTCAGTTTTTGGTGTGTTTTTAAAACTTTTGTGCTGAAATTATTATCATTGTAATTTTTTAAACCCATTTCATTGAGTGAAACAATTTATTCCATGAAACTGAGCTTAAATGAATGCTGAAAATGACTTTTTTTCAAGTTCAATTCTTTGGGAATTTCATGAAAAGTACTCTGATTTTTGAATCTCATGCCACATTTCTCTGTCTTTATCTTTGAAATCACTTTCCTGTGAGGCTTCTGAACCCATTTTGTCATATTATTTTCATTCACCTCACTTCTTGAGAGAACCATATCATGCTTGTTTTAACTAGAATTTGATTTATTCCTTTCAAAGCTTGAGGGTTTGGGATACTTGTTTTTTAAATGATTGAGGCATTTATTTGGTTTTAAATCCCCCTTTTCAATAGAATCCCTTTAATTCTGTCCTACCTTGTACATTTAATCCTTGTATCCCTTAGAATCCATGAACAGCCTGTTAGGTTAGCCACATTACAAGCCAATTTTCCCTATCCAACCTGCTCTTGAAGCTTTGGGTGGAAAATCAAATATTGAAGAGATTTGTGTGTTGTTGAAAAGAAAAATCATTCTGTTAAAATCTGTGTCTTTTCTAGAGTTTTCATTATAAGATAAGTTGTGCCTTTCTGGAGCTTCTAATGGAGGAATAAAGTTGTGCCCTTACTGGATCTTTCAAGAGAAATCATGTTTAAGAAGATTGAAATTTTTTCTGCTGAAATGATGAGTTATTTGAACATTTCTTGAGTTTTTATGATGATGGGTATGAATTTCTACTAAGGGGAGTGAGTAGGATATTATACTTGATTGATAATTAGAATTGTGAAATTTTTCTTCAAAAGGAGTTAAGCCCTCCTTATTCGGCCTCAGAATTTTTCACATAAATCCTACCAACCGAAATCCACAGAACAACCCTAAAAATTCCTCATGATAAACACTTGTCCTTGACTCACATCGGGTTTAGAAGTAGGATTTTTCCAACCTATGGCAACCCTTGCATTGGTTTGGATGAGAAAAGGTTTATTGAAAATTGATATTTGTGAGATGAGAGAAAATTCATGCGAGGTAGGTGTCTTGTGTGCATGGGAGGAGAAATGAAGAGGGAAAATATTGAATGATATGATGTGATAACATGTAATAATGGTTATTAATGAGGCATGATATCTTTTATTTCTTTGTATGGAATTGGTGGATCTCAATGGCATGTGTTTTGAATTTTCTTTGATTTGATTTTGATGTTGACTTGTCTGGGAGTCGAAGTGCTAAGTGTGGTGGAATTGATAGAGATAATATTTTCATTATTTTCCATGTGTGTTTCAATTATTTAACCCCTTCCAATAAATAAATTTGAGCTAGTTTGTATCATTTTAGTGTTTTGGTGAATTATGGGCTTAATTGTGGAAATTGGTTAATTCTGGATATTTATCAGTTCTATGGATCTTCTGTATTTTGGGTATATCTTTTACTATTTTGATCAAAATCTAGTTATTCTATTTTTTTTGGCTTTCCAGGATTGTGGGATTAAATGTTGTCTTCTGAACCAAGGTCCAATTCAACACAAAATGGGCAGGAAAAATTCATCAAGTGGAAAAAGTTTTCTGGACAATAGAATAGACCACACCTTAATTAATGAGGAATATCTCAGCCTACATGTGTTAAAATGAGGTAATTCTAGGTGGAATAGAAATAGGACTCCTCGAATCAGTTTCAAATTAAATTTCATGAATAAATTCGGTCATTAAGGAATCCATTGAATGCGACCAAAAAGAAGAAGTTGAAGAGTCACCTTGGGCATAAAAAATTGTCATTATTAATTCTAGTATAACTTTTGGTAAATTTGTCCAAATTTGCTAAGATTTTGAGGAATCATGAAAAAGAGATATAGGAATAACATTTATGAATAAAAATTCCCAAGATTAGCCCATTTAATATGTTAACTGGACTCAAAATTTCGGTGGCGTGATTTTGGAGGGAAATTTTCTACTCCACAAGCCTATAAATAAGAGTGTTCACTTCCATTCAAAGGGGTAGAAGAAGGTGAAAGAGGGGCTATGCTGGAGGATTTATTTCTTGATGTGATTTTTATTTTCTCTTTTATTTTTTCTTAATTTAATCACGCTCTCTTCTTCCCCTTTCAACATTATTACCCTTCACATGGAGGGGTAAAACCTTTGAGTGATCGGGGAAGGGGGAGTTTCACTTTTGTAATGTCGGAGTTTTGTGCTTAAATGTAAAACCCTTTTTTTATTTTGAATGATTTATATTCTCAAATTTTCCCAATTCTCTTAATACAATCATGGTTTGGGTTTGGTGTATTCATCGTTAATAGCTTTGGTTGAAGACTTTTAATCTCCCTATGCCTAGTGCAATTTGTCTCGATCGAGCAGATTGTGTTAGGTGGTGAGTGTCTAGTGATTGTTGGCACGTGTGTGGAACTAGTAAACTTTTCTAGAGTTATAAGGAGAGAAAAATCATGATTGTAACTTGCCTTAGTTTTTTAGGAATTGTTTATGAACTTCCACGCACATAAGAGTGAGTTCCATTTGTTTCTTTAACCAAGGGTGATTGATAACTCGATCGATGAGTCTTTCATTTATCATTCAATAGGAAGAGATGGGGAATAATCTTTATTACTATGATGTCATTGAAAAAGGTGATCCTACCCTGAACCCATAACTCTCTTCATCCATTAGTGTTAAATCTTTATTTTTAACTGCTTTCTTTATTTTTCAACTCAAACAATTTCAAAAACAACCTCTTCTTCTTTCTTTAATTTAAGTGATAAACGTAATTGTTGTGAACTCCTCTTTGGAGACAACCTAGGTTACCCACTTTATTGCATTTTAACTTAGGTATTTTTTTTGTGACACCCCACGAAAGGAACGTGTCACTATCCTTATTACAATCTATGTAAAACCTAAATGAAAAATGAATCAGATCACTTCGTGAAGGTGGTAGTCCACACGTATGCACTAGCGATATTATCATTTTTCCAATGGATGGGAAGGTAGGAAGGTAGATATGATATTATAATTATAGAAACATAATTATTTCATTAATATCATGTATAAACATTAAACCCATCATTTTAACCATCCATGAAAGATGGTGATGGAAAATGAATTGCATCGCAACGTGGAGGCGGTAGTCCACACGTACGCATGAGTGATACTTTTACTTCTCATATGATTGGATATAATCAATTTTGGTGGTTCCATAATCATAATAATATTTCATTATATTTAGGATTTTGAAGTTATTATTTTATGATGAAGATAAATTAGGGGTGTCCTTTTATAAGTGGGGAAGAGGACACACTTGGAATTTCTTAAATGAATAAAATATAATAAAGTCATTCTCAAGAAAAATGCTTCCAAATGGCCAGAGATTTGAATAAAAAGAAGATAAGATCAAAATATCATCAGAAAATGAAATTTAGATAGTTTTTTGTGTCATTTTAAACTTTATATTTTGGTTTAACCCCTTCATTAATTGATTTTAACTTTAACTGCAGTAATGACTTTTTTAATCTTAAAGGGTTATAATTTTACTTATAAGTTAACAATTAACTCATTAATGGAAAATGGGTGAAATTTTCAACCATTTTTCATCCTACTTGTACTCTTGTAAGCTTTTTAATATTTTTTAATAAAACATTATTTAACATAATATATCATCAATGACATTTTTAACACTATTCATTTAATTTGAATTTAAAGACATGAATATAGTAATATAATTCAAATATAAACCTTTAACACATCTATAATATGTTATATTCATCTATAAAATTGGTTGGGAACTATAAATCACCCAAAAATATTACTTTTATAGTTTTTAAGAAACATTTACATGTTTTTTCTACTGCTTGCACAAACGTTGTATAGGCGTTGTGTAAGCATTTAAGGCAGTTATTTCATCACTAAAAATTAAAAAAAATTACCACGATAAAAAATAATTAATATTTCAAATAAAAAAAAATAGAACCTAAATTATCCTATTTTTATACTTATATAAAAAAATTAGAGATGTTAAATTCAAGAGAGTGACGTTTTGGAATTTTATTTACTTAAAATAATATAAATTTCATTATCATGGGAAAATGGAACCAAAATGTCATATATTAAAATTTGGGAAGTCTATGGATGAATTTATTCCATCCAATGAGATAAAGGAAAGTGTTGGGTTGATTTTAAGACCTTATCCCATGGTTTTAACCATGTTTTGTCCATTTTACACTTACCGAGGTGACAAATATTTCTCACGGTTACTATACATAATGACCAAAAATAAAAGGGAACTACTTACCAAATTTGAACCTCCTGATTCCAAATATGGTATCCATTTTTCAAGATTCAATATCTATAAATGGTAAAAATTAATTTAAGATAAAATTACAAAATACAACGAAAAATAGTTTTTCAAAGAAAACCTTTTTTAAGTATAAAAATGTTTTTATACCAAATTCAACCATAAAATTGATTCCAATAAACTTAATTATATTATTAATAATATAAGAGAACTAATTTTACATTGAAATCATTTTAAAACAAAATGTAACTTTGTAAATGTTTGAAACAAAAAAATATAGTTTTCAATAAAAATCAGTATTTTCACTATTCAATGGAAAATCAATATTTTCAGAAAAATCCCAAAAAAATCATCCTAAGATAATTTTGATATGCTAATTTAAAAAATGATATCCTTTTTATAAAATAGTTTTTTTAAAAGTTCCATAAATTAATTATAATATCCCCTCATGAAAAGTAATAAAAATCATTTTTGAAAAAACATATTTTTGAAGAATAAAATGATTTTACTAAAAATTGAGTATCTATTTTCTAAGAATTAACCAATAAATTTGTATGGAATAATAAATTCTATATATATATATTTCATAAAGTGTTTAATCCAATTCATACTCTCCAATTCAACAGCTAGGCTATAATGATCATAATAATATTGTGTGGTTCGTGTGAGCTCAGTGTTGCGTGTTGTATACGCTATCGAACATAGTCTTCTTTTAAAATATCAGAGTGTTACACAATCTATTTACTCATACATTATGAATGTATGAGTAAATACATGGATACTCGAGGCACATACCCAATGGATATATAAGGTGGTTGAAACCATCAAGATGGTTTGTCCAAGCTTGTCCAAGCCTCCTATCAATTCTCCCGAAGCACTCTTCCTCTTACTTTCTTTACCTTGAGAGATACTAATATATCGTGTCTGTAAGGATGGCCCTATCCAAGTGTTGAGTGATTTAGTTGTCCCACGGATACACCCCGGAGGAAGGACCTCTATAGTTGCTTCTGAGCGATCTTCATGAAACACAGTGTTTAGAGAGAGGAAAATCGACCATCTTCGATGAAAGGTACACATTGTTCTTCATTTTACCTCATACATGGGTTCTATTTTTCAAACCATGGTGATTTTGGGTTTGAGGTTTGTATTGTCTTTTGTTGCGTTGAATAAGTGTTATTCAGCCCTTTGAAACCCTTCACGTTTATTAAAATAAATAGATAAATGTATATGTGTGTGTATATATATATATTATAAATATATTAGTATTTACATGTTTATAAAATATATACTTAGAATAGAATATTTATAAATAGATATGTTTAATTATAAATTTATATATAATTTCAAATAAATATATGTTTAACTATATGTGTGTTTGTGTGTGTGTGTGTTTGATTATAATTACACAAATGTATTTTTATTTATTTATATATATATTGATAACATATACATATACACACACACACACATATATAATTATATCAAGACAGTTCTGCCATGGACTTGAAAACTCAAATCTATGACTCGAAAATTTATTAATAAAAAGAAAAGTGTGCAAGGGAAAACATGGAGATAAGATACAAATACCTAGAAAATATGTATCCAAAGGCCATAAAAAACTACACGGAAACAACTCAAAATAAAGGCTCCTAAAGACCCTTGGGCCCAAGACCCGTATGACCTTACAGCAGGCTTGCCCTGCCTACTTGGGTTGTGTAGCACCTGTTCTAGGTACAACAGTTGAACCCCCCTGGTCACACTTTGCTCCCAAGGTCATTATCGTTGCTCCCGAGGTCATCCCTAGCCACCTTTCACCAGCCTATGTGAGTTGCGTATTGAGGTCGCTGCATCCCGAGGTCGTCCCGCATCCCGATATCTTTGTGTCCCCATGACCTAATTGCCATCCAACGTCTGATCCTGTCGTCGTTGGCCTGTTCCCATTCGCCATCCCCACCGTCAAGTGGCCTCGCTTTCCACTGTCGCTAGTCGACGCCAGTTTGTAGAAGTCGGCTTGCGCCTCGCAATCCTTCGTCATTGTCCACCGTCATTGAGTCAACATCGCCACCCACCACTTTCCATCGTTGCTAACCGATGTCGGTCTATAGAAGTTTGTCAGCAGCGCACGATCCTCTGTCACTGATCACCGTTGTTGAGTCAACGTCACCACCTATCGAGGTCTCTGCCATCTTATTGCTAGCATGTTCTGCCATCCCCACCGTCGAGGTGGTGTTGCCATTGGTCGTGTGAGGCGCAGATCCTCCGCCAGCTCTGCGTCGTCACCGACCATATTGTCGTTGTCGGGGTCCCAAATCCCTCGTTGGCCTGCTCTGCGCGTCTCGAGGTCGACGTCGACTTGCTTTCCATCCCTGTCGTCGACTCCTATAACCGAGCTGACTAGCTTCCGCCCCTTGATCCTCCATCGCAAGATCCGCTCTCATTTGTTGCTGCTAGGGTCCCGTCAGAAGAAACATCATCACCCTGTGAAAATTTGAGCACAAAATATCTATCCTAAATCAAGTGAGTACCTTATTTGAGTACTCAACCCTACCCGCACATCTCAATGGTGTCCGGTCCTACATTGCAATGTAGGACTTGAATTATCCCTGATGGACATGTCGTGTAAGACGTGATTGTTTTATTTCAATTGCACTTTGTTTGATATTGTGTTTAATCCTTTGGTCTTGGATTTTAAATGAAAACAACATTTGCGCCTTTTGTTGCTAGTTCTTTTATTTCGAGGGCAAATTGTTCTACAACAAGTATGTTTCATCCCTCAACACGAGTTATTAGTCTACGATGATAGGGGAGCGTGTTTGAGGACTTTGGATGGACATGTTAAGGTCCTAGGTTGAGCTTAGATTGAGGAGTCACACGAACACCCATTTTTAATTCGAAAATTGAAAAACATTTATAAATTTAAAATGAATGAATATCAAATTAGAGAAATATATTTTATAATTCCATAAACCATTAAAAAATACAATTAATTCAATCAGTTTTTTGTTTAAAATTCATTTATAAATCTAACATGAGTCAAAATTAAAATACATAGATATATTTTATCTAATTAATGTTATTTTAAAACATATGATCAACAAATTAATAATAGTTAATTTAATCATAATGGGATTTTGGAATATCGTAACACTAAAATCATAATTACACCCGTTTATCAACTAAATTTTGAATTTGGTCGGCTAACCTTATAAAAAATCGATTAATTAGTATTCTAAAATTATGGACAGTTATAATTCATTCTCCCTATTTTTTACTAAAACATTTATAAAAAATTTCCCCTTCCACACGCCTTCCGTACTCAGTCAGTCTCATTTTATAATTTTTAAAAATTAAAGTGTCATCCTTTTGGACTACCGCAGAAAGCCTGTTACCGGGAATCCAATGAAACGAACAGATCCCGCCGCTCTATAAATCGGAGCTCGCCGGGAGCCCTTGAAAGCAGCAGCTTGGCCGCCGGCGTCTGTCATTCTGTCATCGGAGAGGAAGCAATGTCCTTTACACGACCCACGATCGCCGTTCTTCTGCTGGGGCTTGTCTTCGGGACAGCAAGATGGTGGACGGAGGCCCGCCTGAGTCCCGACTACTACGCCAGGAGTTGCCCCGAACTCGCCGGCATCGTGCGCACCGTCGTCGACGAAGCTTCAAAGTCGGACCCACGGATCGGGGCCAGCCTCCTCCGCCTTCACTTCCACGACTGCTTTGTTAACGTCTGCACTCCTTTGTAGTATCATTCCCTCGCTCGTCCACCTGGCTCCGATCTCTGATCGATTTTACTTGCAGGGCTGCGATGGCTCGTTGCTGCTGGACAACTCCACGGAATTCGAGACGGAAAAGGACGCCGTGCCGAACGCCAAGTCGGTGAGAGGCTTTGACGTCGTGGATCGGATCAAGGCTCGTGTAGAAGACGAATGCCCGGGAATCGTCTCCTGCGCGGATATTCTGGCAATTGCTGCGGAGGTTTCCGTGGAACTGGGCGGAGGGCCGTCGTGGCGGGTGCCTTTCGGGAGAAGGGACGGTCTCAGGGCAGACAAGGCGAAAGCCAACACCACCATCCCCGCCCCTACGCTGACCCTTGAGCAGATCAAAGCCAAATTCAGAGACGTCGGCCTAAACGACAACACCGATCTGGTTGCGCTCTCTGGTACTGATTCTGTCGACCTAATCATCTCTACAGCATTTTCAGTTATGTTGGGTGTTCATTAATGGCGATGGGCAGGGGCGCACACCATCGGGCGAGCTCGGTGCCAATCCGTCGTGCCTCGCTTGTACAACTTTAGCGGCAGCAACGCCGCTGACCCGACGCTGGACAAGGAGTACCTGGAGGAGCTGAAGCAGCGCTGCCCCCGGGGCGGCAGAGGCGGCGTCTTGGTGAATCTCGATCGCGCCACCCCTAATGTCTTCGACAATTGCTACTTCAGTAACCTGCAGGCGGGAGAGGGGCTGCTCCAGAGCGACCAGGAGCTGATCTCGACTCGCGGCGCTGACACCGTCGGCATCGTAAACCGGTACGCCGACGATCAGACGGTTTTTTTTAAGCAATTCGCGAAGTCGATGATCAGAATGAGTAAACTCAGCCCCTTGACCGGGAATGCTGGGGAAGTCCGGTTGAACTGCAGAATGGTTAACAGCGACGGCTCCTCCTCGCCGTCGGCGACGGGGTCTGCTGGTCCGGAAGAGCCTTCGGTTAGCTCCCTTTGAAAGCGCCGGCGACACCACGGCTATCGCTTTTTTCAGTTTCCTCTGTTTCTTCCGTGATATTCTCTCGTTTTGTCGGTAGCTTGTTCTGATCCAGAAAATATCAATAGTAAAATGAAGGGCGTGCAGCTCTTCCAATCACGTGAGATAAGAGCCTCCATCCCACGTCAGAATAAAACTAAACTGAATGATGTGTCATCTGCTGGTATACATCAAAAATAATAACATGATTTTTCTAGGATTTCACACCATTTTGAGTTAGTTTGATATGAATTTGACTGTTAAACACGCGTTTTAGTGTTTTAAAACAAAAATGTGTTTTGGGTCATCCCAAAAAAATGTCCATTCAGATTAATGTTTAGTATGCTCAACCATTTTACATTTCACTGTGAAGTTGTCATTTGATTTCACAAAAATTCAGAGTTCGTTCTATTCGATTTGACCCTTCGGACGCACATTTTTAAAGACCATTAAACCTTTAAAAACATCATATTTGGTCGTTTTGAGAATACCACATGTCTGATCGATGCGTTATCTATTCGTACACGTCACAAATAATACTAACAAGGTTGTTCTATTATTTCACATCACTCTGAGATCGTTTTCTATGGATTTGACCGTTAAAAACACATTTTGATTTTTTAAAACAATATAAATGTGTATCAAGACACCTAGGATTGATGTTCCGTCTGCTTGACCATTTCACATTTCACTGTACCGTTGTTGTCATTTGATTTCACACTATTCGAAGGTCGTTTGGTTGGTTTTGACTCTAAAAAACACGTTTTCAAAAGATGTCAAAAATAAAAATTGCACGGTTATCCTATAATTTCACGTTACTCTGGGGTCGTTTGTTATAGATCTAACAGTCAAACACATGTTTTGATGTTTTAAAATAACACAAGCGTGTTTCGAGTCAACTCGACCAAACGACACCTCAGATTGACATTCTCTCGGCTCGACCATTTCACATTTCACTGTGCGGTTGTCGTATGATTTCATGACATTAGGAGGTCGTTCAGTTGGTTTTGACCCCCCAAACACACATTTTCAAAAAGTTTCGAACCCTTAAAAACCACACATTCGATCACAAATAATAATAACACACTTCAAATCATTTATATGGTCGTTTGCTATGGATTTAATCATTAAACACTATTTTGGGTGTTTTAAAACAAAAGTGTGTTTTGTGTTGTCTCGGACAAACAACACTTTGGATTGATATTCCATCTACTCGATCATTTCACATTTCACTGTACAATTATTATCCTCAAATTTCACGACATTCATAGATCGTTCGATTAGTTTTAACCCCCCGAATGCATGTTTTCAAAGGACATCAAACCTTTAAAAACCATATATTTGGTTGTTCCAGGAAAATCGCACGTCCGATTGATGTTCTGTTTACTCATACATATAAAAAATAATAATAACACGGTTTTCCAATGATTTCACATCATTCTAAGGTTGTTTGTTACGGATCTGACCATTAAACGCACGTTTTGACGTTTTAAAACAACAAAAGTGTGTTTCGGGTCATCCCGGCCTAACGACACCTCAAATTGATGTTCTTTTTACTCGACCATTTCACATTTCACTGTACGGTTATTGTCGTCTGATTTCACAACATTCAGAGGTCATTCGGTTGGTTTTGACCAGTGGAGGCACGTTTTCAAAGGCTGTCAAACCTTTAAAAACCGCATATTCGGTCGTTCCGGGCAGAGCGCACTTTTGATTGACGTGTCGTTTGCTCGTACAAGGTCAAAAATAGAAATAACACGATTGTATTATGATTTCACGTCATTCTAAGACTATTTCGATGAATTTGACCATTAAACCTACGTTTTGGTGTTTTAAAACAACAAAAATGCGTTTCGGGTCATCTTGGTCAAACGACACCTCAGATTGATGTTCCATCTGCTCGACCATTTCACATTTCACTATACAGTTTTTGTAATCTTATTTCACATCCAATTGATGTTTCATCTTCTCATACACATCAAAAATAATAATAACACGGTTGTCCTATGATTTCACATCATTCTGAGGTCGTTTGTTATGGGTCTGATAGTTAAACACACATTTTGATGTTTTAAAATGACAAAAGTGCATTTTGGGTCATCCCATCCAAACACCTCAGATTGACATTCTCACTGCTCGACCATTTTCACATTTCACTATACGGTTGCTGTCGTCTGATTTCACAACATTCAGAAGTCGTTCGGTTGGTTTTGACCCCCGGACGCATGTTTTCAAAGGCTGTCAAACCTTTATAAACCACTTATTCGGTAGTTCTGAGTATACCACACGTCCAATTGATGTGTTGTCTGCTCATACACATCAGAAATAATAAAAACACGATTGTCTTATGATTCGTGTCATTATGAGGTCGTTTTCTATACATTTGACCGTTAAACATGTGTTTTTGTGTCATCTTGATAAAACGACATCACAAATTGACATTCCATCTACTCGACCATTTCACATTTCATTGTACATTTTTTGTCTGATTTCATGGCATTCAGAGGTCGTTTGGTTGGTTTTAACCTCCAAACACATTTTCAAAGGGTGTCAAACCTTTAAAAACTAAATATTCGGTCGTTTTGGGCAGACCGCACATTCAGTTGACTTGTTGTCTACTACACATCAATATTAATAATAAAATGATTTTCCTATGATTTCACATCATTCTAAGGACGTTTTCTATGGATCTGACCATTAAACACACATTTTGGTGTTTTAAAAGAATAAAAGTACGTTTTGGGTCATCCCAGCCAAACGACACCTCATATTGACATTCTATCTGCTTGAACATTTCAAATTTCACTATTGATTTCACACCATTCGGAGTTCGTTCATGTAATGACTCTGCTTTTTCCATGTATTATTTTGGAATATTATATGTATTATTTTCAGAGTGAGGCGCTGAGACGATGTGAGATTTAGAGGCCCGATGTGCCTAGAATTAATTTTTGAAATATATTAAATACACTAAATATCACGGAAGTGCAGTCTTCTTGAAAAAGTGTAATATCTTCTAAATGGAGGATTGGATAAAAAATCTAAGGCCGCTGTTGAGTTCAGAGCGTTGGTTTTACCATAGGCACAAAATAACCTTAGAGCGCGTTAGATGCTCAGGCTGGGCGCGGTTGAGGCGAATGTTTAAATAAATTAATTGATTAAAATAATTTATTTAATTAAATTTTCCATGATTTGTTTTTGCCTATAAATATATAGCTATGAAAAAATACTAGGGTTAATCTCATAACCTTGGAGCCGTTGGAGAGAGCGTTGGAGGATCATTCACAGGAAAACGACATTGGATTGTGGATTGTCGATCGGTGTGCAACAAGATTTGAGGATCTACGAATGATAACGATGCAAGCTTGTTCTTCGTTAGTGATTGATCCACCTTGAGGTAGGGCATTTGTATTTTGAGGATTTATCCCCATTTTCTTATCATATGATGAATGCAAATCAATTGACTAACAGATTGATTCACAATTTGATCGTATTGCGAGTGTGGGCTTATTTTGCGGGGATTATTGGGGGAATTGTTTATTTTATTATGAATCTTTGTTCGTCATTCTAATGATAATGGATTGAGGCCAACATGAACACGGCTGAGGTTCGTTCCTCTTTTGTGCGTTTCTTGGGTTTCTCCCACCATTCATCATCTGTTCATCACTTATATTTGTTTGGTCGACGGTTCAAAAAATATTGGATAAACAATCGTTGCACACCCATTTATTGGCGCAAAAGATTGCTATCACATATCTAGGTTCTACTACCAGAAAATGAATCTATATCAATAGATCTATACCCACGGTTTAGAGAAACCGTGGGTATATAATTTTTGGCCGATCCTATACCAACGGTTTTAAAAAACCATTGGTATAGGTTGGTCTATGCCAATAGTTTTTAAAAAAATGTTGGTATAGATCTTTAGACAGGGAGGCTCGCTCGGGCACCACCTCCCCTCCTCCTCATTCGAATCCTAATCCCTCCTGTGTGTCCATGCGTCCCCCCTTCCCTCAGGGGATTTTGGCCTCCTCTCTCCCCTCCTCAAGCGGATTTGGCATCCCTCTTTCCCACCTCAAATGATTTCAGCCACCCCCTGCCCTCTTCGAGCAAATTTGGCATACCCTAGGAGACATTGCACCCATTAGAAGGTGTTCTTCCTCTATTTGTGGTGATTTTTTTGTTGCGATCTTTGAGAGGTAAGATTTCCTTACCTCCTCTTATTTCTTCTTTTGTATTTTCTATTTTCACGGGCATGAGTCAATTTTATAAATCTACTTTAAGTCGACATGTGTCTTTGTACTTATTTTTGGATATTATAAAAATTAATTTATTTTCACTATAGTTTTTTTAATATTTTTCAAGTGTTTTACATTATAGAGGCATGGTTTTCCATTTTAAATTATGTCTTTTGTGGGAAAAAAGTTTCACAATGGTTTATTTGATTCAAACCTAGTTTTCAACCACTAGGGATTAGGTTAGCGTGCCTTAGCCTATATGAGAACCTAGTTTAAGTCTCAACACTTGGGTCACCAAAATCATTTATTATAGCCAAGACCATTTTATATTGTCAATGTACCTGATAATGGAGATTTTTAAATTGAGAGATCAAATAGAACTCATATATTGAAGGTCACTACATGGAATTTACATAAATAAATATCTTGTTCTCTGCCTTTATTTCATGGCATCTATGTTATATGTTTTCTTCTCTTTTAGATGACATACCATTTTTGGGGATTATAATCATTGAGCTTAGATTAGTTTTGGCTTGAGGAAGTCTAGCCAAGTCATTTATTGGGTACCTCATTGGCTGCTCAGTCTAAGTGATGGTTCTTTTGGAAATTGTATGTGCTTCATTGTTTATGTATTACCTTATGTGGTGTGCACTATATAGCATTTTTTCTAGTTGGTTCGGGCATGGAAAGAACCTATGGTGAATACATGTGTCCTTGGGGGTGTATTTTTGTTTCCGATTGTATCATGGAATCATTTGGGCCATGTATTATATTGGAATCAAAGTGGGATGGTATTCCATGAATTTAGATATAAACACTCTCATATGCTTGATGCGACCCTTAGGTTAGAGTCATGTCATTTCTTAACATTCTGTGTCACCCCTTATTGAACACTTCATTAGAAAATGGTTTTTATTTTAAATTATTCATATATGTGTGGCCCATGAACGACCAAGTTAATTTACACTACTGGAAAACCAACCTATACCAACGGTTTGGAGAACCGTGGCGAAGTAAGCCGTTGCGATAGGTCTATACCAACGGTTCTGAAAAAACCGTTGGTATAGACCTATACCAACAGTTTTGAAAACCGTTGGTACAAGTAATATGAAATACATATACCAACGGTTATAAAACCGTTGGTATATGTATTTCAAAAAAAAAACCTTTCGGTGGGATTTGATCCCAGGAACCCCGTTTATAATTGAACGACTTAACCACTAACCGTTGGGAAAGATGCCTCAAAACACACCCTTTCCCAACGGTTTGGTCAAACCGTTGGGAAAGGGTGTGTCTTTCCCAACGGTTTGAACAAACCGTTGGGAAAGGGTGTGTCTTTCCCAACGGTTTTCCCAAACCGTTGGGAAAGATGCCTCAAAACACACCCTTTCCCAACAGTTTGGCCAAACCGTTGGGAAAAGGTACCTATACCAACGGTTTTTACAAACCGTTGGTATAGAAGTGTTGGGAAAGGTCCAATTTCCAGTAGTGTTAAAAGCAGTTTTAAACCTTGGAATGGGATGATATTCCAGGCCAAGTGTTTGTGAAAATTCTTAAATGGATTTTAATGAATATTTTTTGTTTAAAGATTTAGTGGTGAGAACCAACTTGAGGTTTTGAAAAGTGTTCTTGTTTTTAATGGATTTCAAACCTAGTGATTGGGTGTTTTGAAAGTGTTTAAAGTATTTAACATGGGTTGTTTGATTTTAAAAATGATTGTGTTAACCCATTTTCTCTATATTAGAAACCTTTTTCCAATCTTGGTTGATTTCTAAATCAATTTTTTTTGATGTTTAAAACTTTTTAAAAAATAAAAAATGGGGTTTTTTTGATTCCAAAAGGGTGAGTTATCCCATGTGGATTATGTTTTGAAGCTCATTAGTGGATGTGAATGTTTTCCAAGGTGGTGTAAAGGGAAGTGTGGGTTCCCAATGAGTTTCAAGAAGTGTTTTAACAAAATTAGTCTCAAAAGTAAATTGAAATTTATTTTTAAAGGGAAAATTAACTTGGCATTCCAATCATGTTTCATTAAAGCTAAGGATTGTTTGGTATTTTGTGAAGAATGAGTTTTTATAAAAGGCGTGAGACCCTCTTGTTCCATTCTCAGTCTTGTATTCCCATGATTGCTTGTGATATCATGAGGGGATGTTTATTATTGATACATTTATATATGATACTTGTGTTTTGAAATAAATGAGGATTCTTCTTTGTGAGGATATGGGAGGTCAGACATGTGTCATTTAAAATGGTTTATACTTAATCTTTGTAATTGCTTGATTATTATCACCTACTTTTACTTATAATGGTAGACATGGTGGAATGAGGTAGGTGTCTTAGGTAGTTGATTCCATGACCTAATATTATGTTTTCAAGGAACATTGACTAGGACTAAGGGATCCCATGGAGTGAAAATTTCTCTCAGAGACTGGGTGACCTTGTGGGTGTGGGGACCGAGAGAGACTAGCAGGGACCAAGAGAGCCCAAGGAGGGATGAGTGGGATTCCAAATTATATAGGCATGCAGTGTGATTCAAGAACCTAGGGTTATTATAAGATATGATATAAGCCATTTTTTAGAGCCCATTTATCAGATCCATGACACTAGGATCCATTTTAGGACCACTTTAGGGGATTTATCATGTATATCGATTGTATCCCCTTGTTCTTAGATTATTGTCTGGAACCTATGTTCTTGTTGTTTACCCTTTTTGTATGGCTTGAAATAGTGGTTCCTAAATATGTGATTCCTTATTATTTGTGTCAAATCCATGAATTCTTTTGAATTTATTTTTTCATTTAATTTCCATTCTTTCTTTGTTTTGTGGGTTTTCCATTCATTTTGGTGGAAATGGAGGGTTTTCAAAATTTGGGCCAAACCGTGAGCCCAATTCCAGATTTAAAAATAAATTTTATTTCTTTTATAACTCCTTCATTTGTTAACATTTTTCATCCATTCCACTTCCCACATTTCCTCCTATGACCTATCCAAATCACCATGTCCATTTGGACCCTTTTTGAACCCATTAGCATTTTGGGTTTGAGTGAATTAATTTGGAATTGGGCCAACCCGTGAGCCATTTCCAGTTTTAAATTGTTTTTTTAATTCTTTAATAACTTACTCATTCTTTTACTGTATTCCTGTGATTCCACCTCCCACCTGAATCCAAAATCCCAAGCCTCACCCCCATTATTCATTTTTCCACTTTGGACCTCATTTGCCTCGCGGAGTAGGGAAAAACTTATTAGGGTTCCTCAAATCGTCTAGATTTGAGAAGGTAAGTTGATTCTTTCATAAATCTTTTAATTTTCACTCTTTTTACCCCATTTTAGTCCCCACTTGACCTTCTCATCCCCATTAGAGCCTCCATATCAGGTTTGGTTGCTTGTAGATTCAAATTTTGGTATATTTGGTTCGTTTGATTCAAGATGTTTCAAGTAAGTGTTTCTTTCCTTGATTTCTTCCCCTTCCTTAGGGTTTCTTTCACCCTTTCTTGAAGTTCATCATGTACATACGTTGAGGTTAGAACCTAGGGTTTGATTTGGTATCTTTTTGGTCAAATATTGTGGTCTAGGGATGGATTTATCTTATTTGAGGTGCGGCGGTGGTGCGGTTGATGTTTCACACCATGTTCTGAGGGTTTCGACATAAAAGGTAGGTGATTCCATGTGTAATCATTTCTAGATGAGTTGGTTTTCTTGAATTACTTATTATTCATGTTCCTAATATGCTGTGTGTGGTGCGAAAACTATTTATGTTGGATTTGGTAAAGCATTTATTTTTATAGTTTCATTTTAGCTTAAAATTGGGTGTTTTTCATGTGTAACCCTTTGAGTATTGTTTGGGTGTGTTTTATAACATATGAAATTGGTTTAAAAAATCTTTTTTGGGCTGAAAATTCTGATTTGGTAGGGTATTGGTGTGACATTAGGTTTTAAAGAAGTTTTTTTAATGGGTTTAAGGTGTAAAACCTTATTGTACTTCTTGGAAGTGATTTTGAAAACGTGTTCTTTTCATGTGGATCTTTTGTGGTATTGTTTGAGGTGTTTGTATAACACTTGGGGGTAGTTTAATAAATGTTTTTGGGGATTCCAATTATGTTTTGAATTTTTATTGGTGTGATTTTGTCCTTGAAATATGGTTTTGAAATGGGTTTTATGTGAAAACCTTTCGTACACTCTTTAGAATTGTTTTATGAAAGTTTTGAATGGTTTAATGATTTATGTAAGAGGTGAATCCATATTGGAAAACTATTCTGGATTGTTTATACTTTCAAATGGACCATTTTAAATGTGAATAGTTCTATCATGTGATGTGTATCCTCTTGGAAATGTTTTATAAAAATGTTTAATGGATTTACTGAAATGTGAAAGAGGTGTGAACGTGATGTGGGTTGTTTGTGTGAGTGCGATGTGAAAAATGGATTTTGTTTATCAAAAGGGTTTTATGAAACATGTGAGTGGGATGTTATATTATGTTTATCATATTTGGAGGGACTTTATAAAATTGTTAAAGGATGTGTTGTATTGTGAAAGTTATGCCAAAAGTGTTGTGGGCTATTTTGGTGTGAGTTTGATTTCAAAATGCATTTGAATGAAAAGTGGAATTTGTGACTTGTGTGATGTACATGGGGATATTTGGTTAATGTGTGATGTGAAAGTGATATTCGCATGTGAAAACTATATTTCTTGGCTTGTTGAATTTGTTTGAGCACAAAGGGAAAACCCGAGTATCTAGGTGGGTGGACGTGTACTAGTATGCTAGTGAATCTATGAGGTTTGGCCTCAGTTTCACTTAGAAAGATTGATGATTATAACTATAAATAAACTATGATGATGATTATTGGGGACCACTAGGTTATGAGTATGTTCCCTACTAGTGGCTCGTGCATGAGAACATATATTTTTTGTGGTTACTCTCACCGAGATACGAGGTACCTGGGACCCACAACTAGCTAGTGCCTAGGGGTTATTTTCTATTTCTTGTGCTCATTAGATCCTTTATACTTATCATCGGCATACGGTATATTTGGCTGAAAAAATTAAGTATATTTTGAATTTATTTTAAAAGTGTTGATTCTTTAAATTAGCCCACTTGAAAACTGATTTTTATAAGTTGCATCTTTTAGAAATTGTAACTAGAAATTACATGTTTTTGAAAACTTGCATGATTTTCGTCTTTGAATGTTTATCACATGGAATATCTTAGTGGTGGTATCCTAATGGGAATTGGATCAAACCCTACTTACACCCTTGGGTGTAAGTAGACTTGGTTATTTTTGTTGTCGCAGGTTTGGGTACAACTTCTGTGCCAACGGTTCGGGTTTTCACCGGTCATTCATGATGTAGTGTTGTGGAGATGGCTTGAGGGTGATGCCTCTTGACACGTTGAGGTTCTTGAGCTGTTAATTTTTGGTTTTGTACCTTTCTTATAGTCCTGGTGAGTTGTTTTAGACTATGTAATTCAGTTCTGAATTTTTGTAAAACATTGTTTGGTTTGAAAAATCCAGATTCATTTTATTGGATTCATTTGTTGTTTTATGTTTATAAACTTGGGTAAATCATTCCCAATTCTCATTTTATGATACCCAGGCACTTGTGACAGCCCATGGGTATTGGTAACGCCCTTCGGGCCTTGTCATGGGCTGAGTTTGATGTCGGTTTCGATGGCGATCAGATTCGGTTCGTGACAAAATGGTATCAGAGGAGGTTCACTCTCTTTGGGTCATGTTATTTGGGGAACAATCGGGATAGTCTGTAGTTCGGATTGTCGGGACTTGGAATTTTGGTTATGAGTAGTGTGGATGATCACCACACCTCATGATGGGATTCATGTCTCCAGGGGAAGTCGGGACCTTTTGGAGTCCTTTGGTTTTCTTGGTTTAATGATTATTAGGAAAAATTAAAAGAGAGTTGGGTTAATGGTCTCTGTGAGCTCGCAGGGCCTGGAAAGCCATGTGGAGCCGAGGATATTCCCTAGAACACTCTCTATGAAAGTTAAGTGATTGGAATATGGCCGCCAAACATATTTCCAAGTCACCCACTGAAACTAGTTTCCTCTCGCATTGTCTTGTTTTATTTAGTTTTGAAATCTTGGAACTTTGGTTTTAAAGTGACTTGGTTTTAAGAAGCGAAAAGTTTTTGTGAAATGATTTTCAAATAAAGAGGGAATGGTTTGATTTATGAAATGGTGGAACTGAATTTTCAGAATTATTTTGAAATGAAAATGGTGTGCTTATACCTCTTTTGAAATCAGGAACTATATTGAAGTTGGTTTTGAAAATGTGTTTCCAATAGAGTTTTCTAAACAATCAAAGGGTGTTTTAATGGGATGAGATGTTTTGAAATTTATGTGAATAACATGAAAGTGAGTTCTTTTATAAATGTTTGTGTCTTTGTGAAAAGTTTTGTAAGATGTGAATTGGTATTTTGATCTTGTGCTTAGTGGTTTTGAGAAAAAGGACGTGTTGGTTAACCATTTTGTTTTTGAAAAGTAGAATGATTTTTTATTTTAAACTTTGGCATTTTCATGAGAGACCACATGAATGAGGTTATATGGTATGATGGATGGTTGATGTAATGACTAGATGATTTCCAGGACGGATATGAGGAGGGTTCTCGGTGTGGCACAGAAACATGCATGTGCGAGGCCCATGGGGTACCATTGGTGAATATGCTAACCGCTGAACCGTTTGTTTTCAAAGAGATATTTTTAAAGAAAAACACGACGTCTTATTGAATTGTTTGGGATGTTTTATATTATATGTTTTTGGAAAATGTTGATGTTGTGGGATATTTTGAGTCCATGAACCCCTCTTTTTCGAACTGTGTTTTGGGTTTGTGTTTGGGCGGCAAGTTGGGTAGAAGGACCGGTTAGTAGTCTCTTCTGAGATATGTTTTGGGAAACCTTTACGGTGGTTCCCTTCATGTGTTTGGATCTGGTTTTTGGCATGTTTTGACCAATGGACCATCTTGGTTGGGTCCTTGGGTTCTCTCATTGGATAAGGTACGCCCCCATTAAGGGTTAATGCACAACTGAAGTGAAAACCGTATTGTTTTTCCATTAGAAAATCCTCCAGTTGATCAATATAAGGAATATTTTATCGATCTTTGTTGATTGAGTCTACACCCATTCATTTTGTTGATTTGTGGATCCTCTTGTAGTGGGATAGTGCTTGTGGAAGGTTGAAAGAGACCTTAGTTTCTAAAGTTGCCTGATTCATCGAAGGTGGAAGTGTTCTGGGGTTGTTAGTGTGTATGAGTGTCTTAATGGTGTCTAAGATGGCCTTTGGGTTCTTCATAGTTTCTTTGAATAAAGAGTTCTTATTAAACCACCAATTTTGGGATTTTGGTCATGAGAGGCTATTGTGTCCACTTTTTGGACTTTTCTGTTCTTTAGGGACTTGGAATAAGGTCTCGTTTCATGTATTGTTTCTATCAATCGCAAAGGTCCTGTTCGGTGACGCATTGTGATGTTGTGTGCTCATTTGACTGTAAAGGTGAAGGTCGCACAATCCTCTGAGGTTCTCTGTTATGTTGTGAGTATTCCTCCCTTGGAAAAAACATCAAATCCTCTATCTTAGAGGAAGGTGTTTATACGTGTCCAACCCTTCTGTTGTTTCTCACCCAAAGAAGCAAGGTGCGATGTGTGTGCATCTTCTGATCCCTTGTTTCAGTGAAATGTCAGGTTTCAGAAAAGTGAGTTATGGAGTGTGTTATGTCTTGGTGAACCCATCGGGGTATGCGATGTAGTTGGCACCTAAAGAAGAAGTTCCACATAGGGGTTTCCATAGCCTAACTACGAGGCCAAAGATGCTTCAATATTTTGAGCTCCATCCATAGGTCCCAGAGAGAAGCTGTCGCGTAGTCAGGGGAAACCCCAGTGTCATTTAAACCCTTGTACAAAGTCCTATCCTTAGTATGAAAGATAGTAAGAGTTTAAACCTATGGTGTAATTATATTTCTTCTTTTTTCTCATTCGGTGGAAATAGGTGGAGGGCCTTGTACCCATGTCATCACCCAATATCTTCCTCCCCTTTGTTTTCTATTGAGTCTTTGGAGAATGGATTGAAATTTGGCTAGATAGGCCGAGTATGCGGTTTGTGCATGATTAGTAGTGACCATGTTCCAGGAATCCATGTGTAAAGAATGATCTACACAGTTAGTTCACGGTTTCCCAAACAGTGTGGACTAACTGTGAATGCTTCTTAAATCATTAAATTTTTGGGGGTCTTTTCGTGTCGGCCCACGCCGGTCAGTTAAGATGGTTGGTTCTTGTGGTTGGGAGACCCACCATGGGTATCATGAATATTATTTTGGAAATTTTTAATGGATGTGTACCACTTGTACTAGATATTCTGTTCGGGCCTCCCCCTGTTAGTGTCCTGATTCTGTCTGGGGAAAAAAATTAAGTTGTCTCTTATGGTGGGGAGCCCATTTGTGTCTCTTCATACGAGTAACTCAGATTTTTTTCCTTGGTCTTGTCTTGGAAGTAGGTATTATCATTCGGAGATATCTAACTACCTACATATTCCTTGGGTAAACATTAAGATTGGAGAGTGCTCAAGGGTTTATTTATAGTAGGGTAAGTGTAACTTTGTTCGATGTTGTTGTTTGTTTAGGTAAATTGATTGAGTATTGTTCAGATTGTGTTTGAGGAGTTTTCATTTGGTATAAAGCATTAATGTGCTTGATTGTTTCAGGAAAGTGGTTTAAGTTTTGGTTGTGAGAGTAATCCTTCCTTAAATGATCACTGGAGGTGTTTTGGCCTTTGGGGGCGAATCTTGGAAAAAAATTACTTCTTGGTTTATCGGTTGGGTTTGATTTTTGTATTTGGACTTACTGTGGCTTTTCGGGGAAAAAAAGTTTTATGGTTGGGAGAATTGTCACATCCATGACTTCTTTTAAATGTATTTTTTCATTTAATTTCCATTCTTTCTTTGTTTTTGGGGTTTCCCATTCATTTTGGTGGAAATGGAGGGTTTTTAAAATTTGGGCCAAACTGTGATCCCAATTTCAGATTTAAAAATAAATTTTATTTCTTTTATAACTCCTTCATTTGTTAACATTTTTCATCCATTCCAATTCCCACATTTCCTCCTAGACCTATCCAAATCACCATGTCCATTTGGACCCTTTTTTAACCCATTAACATTTTGGGTTTGAGTGAATTAATTTGGAATTGGGCCAACCCGTAATCCATTTCCAGTTTTAAATTGTTTTTTTAATTCTTTAATAACTTAATCATTTTTAACTTTATTCCTGTGATTGGAACTCCCACCTGAAGCCAAAATCCCGAGCCTCACCCCCATTATTCATTATTCCACTTTGGACCTCATTTGCCTCGCGGAGTAGGGAAAAACTTATTAGGTTTCCTCAAATCGTACAGATTTGAGAAGGTAAGTTGATTCTTTCATAAATATTTTAATTTTCACTCTTTTTCCCCCATTTTAGTCCCCACTTGACCTTCTCATACCTATTAGAGCCTCCATATCAGGTTTGGTTGCTTTAAGATTCAAATTTTGGTGTATTTGGTTCGTATGATTCAAGATGTTTCAAGTAAGTGTTTCTTTTCTTGATTTCTTCCCCTTCCTTAGGGTTTCTTTCACCCTTTCTTGAAGTTCCTCATGTCCAGAAGTTGAGGTTCGAACCTAGGGTTTTATTTGGTGTCTTTTTGGTCAAATATTGTGGTCTAGGGAAGTATTTATCTTCTTTGAGGTGCGACGGTGGTGCGGTTGATGTTTCGCACCATGTTTTGAGGGTTTCGACATAAAAGGTAGGTGATTCCATGTGTAATCATTTTTAGATGAGTTAGTTTGCTTGAATTACTTATTATGCATGTTCCTAATATGCTTTGTGTCTTGAGAAAACTGTTTATGTTGGATTTGGTTAAGCATTTATTTTTATAGTTTCATTTTAGCTTAAAATTGGGTGCTTTTCATGTGTAACCCTTTGAGTATTGTTTGGGTGTGTTTTATAACATATGAAATTGGTTTAATAAATCTTGTTTGGGCTGAAAATTCTGATTTGGTTGGGTATTGGTGTGCCATTAGGTTTTAAATAGTTTTTTAATGGGTTTAAGGTGTAAAACCTTATTGTACTTCTTGGAAGTGATTTTGAAAACGTGCGCTTTTCATGTGGATATTTTGTGGTATTGTTTGAGGTGTTTGTATAACACTTGGGGGTAGTTTAATAAATGTTTTTGGGGCTGCCAATTATGTTTTGAATTTGTATTGGTGTGATTTTGTCCTTGAAATATGGTTTTGAAATGGGTTTTATGTGAAAAGCTTTCGTACACTCTTTAGAATTGTTTTATGAAAGTTTTGAATGGTTTAATGATTTATGTAAGAGGTGAATATGTATTGGAAAACTATTATAGATTGTTTATACTTTCAAATGGAACATTTTAAATGTAAATAGTTCTGTCATGTGACGTGTATCCTCTTGGAAATGTTTTATAAAAATGTTTAATGGATTTACTGAAATGTGAAAGAGGTGTGAACGTGATGTGGGCTGTTTGTGTGAGTGCGATGTAAAAAATGGATTTTTTTTATCAAAAGGGTTTTATAAAACATGTGAGTGGGATGTTATGTGATGTTTAGAATATTTTTAGGGACTTTATAAAATTGTTAAAGGATGTGTTGTATTGTGAAAGTTATGCCAAAAGTGTTGTTGGCTATTTTGGTGTGAGTATGATTTCAAAATGCATTAGAATGAAAAGTGCAATTTGTGACTTGTGTGATGTACATGGGGATGTTTGGTTAATGTGTGATATGAAAGTGATATTTGTTATGTCCATAAGATTGAATACCCTGAGGGGGGGGGGTGAATCAGGGTATGACTAATTTAAAATTAAAGCCTGTTCTGATCTTGTTTTGCTGTTAAGAAAAACACTCTTCTCTCTTTTCCTGTTGCACAATATAAACAGAAAGCAAAGCAAGCACATGACACATCAATTTTACTTGGTTCACCGCTAAGGGCTACGTCCAAGGAGCATACACCGACAGGTTGCCGGTCGTACCAAATTCCACTATACTTCACTAGCTGTGGATACAATGGTTCGGGCTAGATCACTTCTATGCCCAGGATCACTGCCCTTACAATTTTTAGGTCAGCTCACTGCTTTCCCAAGGGTCACTCCCTATTTCTCTCTCTCTGGCTCACTACCGGTGGAGAGGATCACCTTTTTCCTCTTCCTATGCTCATTGCACTTGGAAGGGATCCACTCACAGTTTATAGACCTGTAGGTATCTTCACTTTCATGAATTCACGCATCCTCAAATGTTGATAGATGCTCTATTAAAGTTCAACTTTTATCCACTAATGAATACCTCTTTGCCTCTGACCACTGGGAAACTACCTTTGGAAAGTACCTTCACGAAGCACCCTACTTCGCGAAGCTCCCAATTTCGCAAAGCTCAAACAAGCCTTCGTGAAGCTCCTGCCTTTTCGCGAAGCACTTTCACGAAGCACTTTCGCGAAGCTCAAGCTGTCGCAATGCAACGTCCCTCGCGAAGCTTACTAAGCCAACGCGGAGCTCGTAGGTTTCGCGGAGCTACAATAGCCGCCGCGAATCTCCTCTTTCGCGAAGCACACAGGCTCTGCGAACCACCTTCGCAAATTGAGAGCAAATGATCTTCTCTGAAAATTATCTCTACTTCTCTTGAGGAGGTCAGCCTCTATTTATAGGCGATTCCACCGACCCTCAAACTTTCCGCGCGAAGTCAACGCCACGTCATCTCAAATCGCGAAGCTCCAAAGTTTCCACCGGAATTCTGTCCAAATCGCGAAGCACCACGGCAATTTTCCGTTCGCAGAGCTCGTCGTAATCGCGAAGCATCACCATCAACATTCCTTCACGCCTTTGCCGTGAAGCTCCCTCGCAAAGCCCTTCACCGCCGCATTGTGCTTCAACTCTGCCGTTCGCGAAGCTTTGACGTAATCGCGAAGCATCACCGCCTCCATTTTTCTGGCCTTCGCGAAATCCAAACCATGCATCCTATCTTCGCTAAATTCATGGCTTTGCCATATTAAATTATGATCTTCATAGAAATCCTATTTTCACGATGCTCACCAAACTCCAAATTTTGGACCCCAAAAATTTGGCAAACACTGGGAAACGACGCCACCTTGTACTTCTCTTTTTGTACTGCCTCCAGATCATCCTTTCCTTTGTCATCGTTCTTTGTCAACAAGGATTGTCAACAACTTCTTGGGAACTCGACAATTCTCTATGGAAACCTGCTTTGTCAACAAACACAATCAACCCAAAAATATTGCAATGTTACCTTGAGGGATTTTTTCCCAACAATCTCCCCCTTTGGGTTTGTTGACAATTCTTCATAACTCTGCTTAGAATGATTTTCTGCACTTTGATACCTCAATGAGTCTTCTTCCAGCCGCTACCACCATTCGCCTCTTGCGATTATGATAGCGTTCAAGGAATCACTTAACACGTACTCTAAGCCCACATGAGCAATGCTCGACGTGAGAAACAAGAGTATTATGAAAAGTTCATCAATGAATCACTTCATGTCAAACACCAATTGGCGATTCCAACCTAATACCAATTCTTAAATTGATACCAATTGTTGAACCACACTGATCCCAATTGGTGATAGTTGGAAACCTTCTCTCACCATTCCAACATCACTGTTCCGCCTTTATCACGATCCTCAGCTGTCGTGATATCTAGTCTTTGATCGATCACTTCTAGCATCGTCAGATTTAATACTCTCCCCATTTCTCATTGCTCCCCCTTTCTTGCTGCTCCACCTGTTAGCTTCTCCCCGTATCTGTCATGATTTCTCAAATAGCCACAATGTCTCCCAATCACTATTTTCTCCCCCTTTAACAAACACTATTTTCCCCTCCTTTGTCAACAAACCCAAAGGTCACTCCTTTGTAGTCTGTAACAGAGTAGAGAACATAAATCAACACATTAGGAAAAACACATCATACCTCGGGGAGGGGGGGGGGGGGGGTCCACATCCACACTACATTAAGTGTGGGGAATCAACTGAACTCCCAGAGCCAGTCGATGCCTTTCAAATGCTTCCTTGGGTAAGGCCTTTGTCAGAATGTCTGCAACCTGTAGCTCTGTAGGCACATACTCCAGCTTCACGATTCCCTGCTCAACTTTCTCCTTGATAAAGTGATACTTTATCTCAATGTGCTTTGTCCTTGAGTGATGGATGAGATTTTTGTTGATATTTATAGCACTTTATTTATCGCACTGGATTCCGATCGGATACTTCACTTCAACTCCCATATCTTCAAGCTGCTGCTTCATCCATAATAGTTGGGTGCATGCTTGAGTGGCCGCAATATACTCAGCTTCCGCGGTGCTCAACGAAATGCAATCTTGCTTCTTGCTTAGCCAAGAAATACACAATCCACCAAGATAGAAAGCACCACCTGGCATTTATTTCCTATCATCCGCTGAACCGGACCAGTCTGCATCAGTATAGCCCAATAACTCTGTCTGAGATTTATCAGTATATGTCAAGCCGAAATCTACTGTGCCCTAGATATACCGAAGTATTCTTTTCACTGTAAGCATGTGGATTTCCTTGGGATTACTCTGATATCTCGCTTCTTGGCAAGTGGAGAAAACAATATCAGGCCTTTTTGCGGTTAAGTACAACAGACTTCCAATGATTTGCCTATATTCTGTGACATTAACTACCTTGCCATCCTCATCTTTTGATAATTTCATCTGGGTAGCCACCAGAGTCTTCATATCCTTGGAATTTTCTATTCCAAATCTTCTCAGGACCTCCTTGGAATATTTATATTGAGAAATTAATGTTCCATTCCTTCCTTTTGTCACCTATAGACCAAGGAAAAACGTTATCTCTCCAATCATTGACATTTCAAACTCATTTTTCATGAATTCGGAAAACTGTCTGCACAGAGCTTCATCTGATCCGCCAAATATTATGTCATTGACATAAACCAACACCATCATCCTTTGATTACTTTCATTGCTGAAATAAAGATTGTAATCAACTCCTCCACGCTGAAAACCAAGCTTCTTCAAGTACCGATCAAGCCTTGAGTACCATGCTCTTGGTGCTTGTTTCAGCCCATACAATGCCTTCTTCAGCCTGAAAACTTTGTTCTCATCCTCATGAATGAGAAAACCATATGGCTTCTCAATATACACCTCTTCTTCAAGAACCCCATTCAAGAATGCGGATTTGACATCCATCGGGAACACTTTGAACTTTCTTTGCACTGCTATGGAAAAAAATAATCTGATTGTCTCCAGCCTTGAAACCGGTGCAAATGTATCATCAACATCTATTCCCTCGATCTGGGAGTACCCCTTGCACACTAGTCGTGATTTGTTCTGAATAACTGTGCCATATTCATTCATCTTGTTTCGATAGACCCATTTAGTCCCGATGACATTCTTGTCTGCTGGCCTCGAAACAATCTCCCATGTCTAGTTCTTCTCGATTTGATGAAGCTCTTCATTCATATCCTGAACCCAGTTTTCATCTTCAGCTGCATCGGAAAAACATTTCAGCTCCACCTGAGATAAAAACGATGTTTGCTGTAGTGACTTCATTCTTAGAGTTTGAACTGGAGCTGTCTGATCACCAATGATATTCTGCCTATCAATTTCAGCTCGACTCTTTGGCTTCCTTACAGACACCGACTTGACACTTTCTTGTTCATCATCAGTATCTTCTTCTGAGTCAGCCTCTGCCACTTCTGCTCCCCCTGTGTTGCTTACCGCATCATCACTTTCATCCAAGAACTGTTCACTGGGTCGTTGATTATTCTGTTCATTTTCAACTATAGTGACATCATTTCTCTTAACAATTTTTCCCAGCCTTTTGTTGAAGCATTTATATGCTTTTCTTTTCCCTGAGTAGCAATGGAATATCCCCTCATCTCCTCATGCCTCAAACTTCCTATGATTTTCTTTATTGAGAATGAAACACTTAATTCCAAAGATTCGAAAGTATTTCAACGTTGGCTTCTTTCCATACCACAGTTCATACGGAGTCTTCCCTTGCTTCGGACACAACTGAGACCTGTTTGAAACATAGACCGATGTCAACACTGATTCCTTCCAAAATTTCTCTGGTAGGTCTTTGTCAATAAACATCGTTCTGGTCATGTTGTTGATGATCCGATTTCTCCTTTCAACCACACCATTCTGTTGGGGAGTTCTTACTGATGAAACTTGATGCCTTATCCCATGTTTCTCGAGATACTCTTCCACTTTACTATTTGTGAATTCTGTACCGTTGTCTGTACAGAACTTCAAAATTTTCTGCCCAAACATCCTTTATGATTCCCTCCTGTACTATTTTATGTAACTAAACACCTCTGTCTTATGGGTAATGACAAATACCCAGGCCATTCTGCTGTAATCATCAATGAAAAGAACATATTACCTTTTCCCATTTATAGCTCGTGGTGAGATAGGTCCACATACATCAGCATGAACCAGTTCGAGCACTCTAGTTGATTTCTGTTCCTTTGGCCTGTATATCTTTCTGATGATCTTCCCCTGTTGGCAAGCATTACACGTATGAGTGCGATCGGGTGATAATTTGGGAATGTCTCTAGCAGCATCACACTTTACGAGATCCTCCATAGATGGTTGGAATAGATGACCAAGTTGCTTATACCACAGCTACTTTTCTTCCTCTCTGGATAAAAGACATGTATCTTCTTCCCCACCTACAAGGTAGAGATTTCCCTTTGACCTTTTTCCCTGCAGAACAACTGCTCCATCTTTTCCTTTCACAACACACATATTCTTGGTAAATCGGATAGAGTTCCCATAGTCACATAGTTGACTAACACTGAGTAAGTTATGACTAAGACCCTCTACTACCAATACATCAGCACGTCTCATCTCTTTGCCCCCAAACTTGGCTTTCCCTGAGCCAACAATCTTCAGGCCTTCATCATTTCCAAATTTGACAACTCCTTCTTTGTCATATTTGATGCCTGTAATAAGATCCTTATTACCCGTCATGTGGGATGTGCAACCACTGTCAAGGATCCACACACCAGATCGATTTGATTCTTTAAGGGAAATTTCCGCAACTACTGCCTTTTCTTCTTTCTTCTTCTTGGTCCATACTTTTTCCGTCACACTCGACATAAATTGAGACTTCTGTTCTTTCTCAGAGTATGATGGACCAGCCTCGTCTTGCAAAGCCGCAAATCTATTCTTCATTTTTAACTCACCTGTCGGTTTATTGAACTGCTGCTTGCGAACGTTTTGATTCTTCTTTAGCACATTTCTATGAATGGTCGAAGTACAGTACCTAGCCATATGCCCAAATCCTCCGCACCAAAAACAGTGTCCTTCGAAATATGTTCTGGAAAATCGTTCTCTGTTTGGCTGCCATCTCTGTTCTTGTTCCCTTAGATATCTTTTGGCTATGGAACATACATACTGTGAATGTACCATCTTTCCACAACAATAACACGTGATATAAGGTGAATTCCTTAGTGTTACTTCAATACTACGAGTTTCCCCTTGGGATCTCTGAATATTCTGATTCTGCTTTGTTCCCAAATCCACCTTCAATCTCGGGACGGGTGCTTCCAGTCTGACTTCAACTGCCACATATTTTTGTTTCTGATTAAGCCATGAATCAGCCTTAACTTCTGAGCTCAATTACTGCTTCTTTCCTGCTGAAATACTAGGATCTTCTTTCTTCTTTTCAGTATTCGTGACAACCTGCTTTCCCAAGAATGTGTTGGGATTCAAAGGTTTTTCCTGGTCTTTAAATTTTCTCCGTATACCGACAAATTCCTCTTCAGAATATTCGATACGCTTGACGTGATCTTTCACTTTTCTATTCAAACAATCGATCTCCCTTTTCTGTTCTTCGATCTTGAGCTTATGCTCATCAACCTTTTCTGTGCACTCTAGCCTGGAAGACTTAAGATCTTAAATTTCTTTCACTAGCTCAGACTTCTCTTCTTCTTATTGTTGCATGTAGAGTTTGGCATCATGTACCACCTTGTTGGATTTCTTTGTTTTTGCTCTCCAAACATCTATCTCTTCAAGAGCTGCTTCTAATTCAGCTTCCATGTCAACTCTCCCTTCAATTTATTCTTCTTCCTCAGCGTCAGCTTCTTCCTTTTTCTGAGAACTACCAACAATCGCCACTAAGGCATTTACCCCACGATCTCTGCAATTTTCTATTTCCTCAACCTCTTCATCCTCAGAATCATCTGAACTGTCAAATTCTTGTGAAAGAAGATTCTTTTTATTGAAGAAATTTCTCTTAAATTGCTTCTTCCCTTTCACAAATGCTGAAGTCTTCTTCTTGGGAATTTCAACTTCATCATCATCATCATCATCATTATCTTGAAATTTCTTGGGGCATCTTTCCACAATATGACCAACCTTTCCACATCTAAAGCAAGCTAGTGGAAGTTTACCTTTAAACTTTCCTCTTCCTCTTTGCAGATTTGAAGAAAGGAATGAAATCACCTCATCTATATCTTCTTCTTCATTAGAATCTTCAATAGTGAGTTTCTTTATGGCCTTGAATGCCACCTCTTTGGATTTCCCCTTTTCCACAGTCTCGTTATCATCGTTTCTCATTTCATATGCAACAAGAGTGTTGTGCAGGTTATCCAATGTCAGTTATTTTGGGTCTTTATCTTCCAAAACAGAAACTTTCGGATTGAACCGAGGTGGAAGTTTTCTCAATATGCGCTTCACAATTTTTATATCTTCAATAATTTCTCCAAGACCCCGCATGTATTCTACCACAGCATTTACCCTATCAAAGAATGCATCAACAGACTCATTCGAGTTCATTCTTAGATCTTCATACTTGTTCCACAACACTTGCAGCTTTGCCTCTTTGACTTTTGTATCCCCTTCATAAATATTCAAAATCTTTTCCCACATGGCATGTGACGTTTTTCATGACATCACCTTTATATATATGGGATTGGAAAGGGATCCCACTAAGGCATTGATTGCTTTGGAATCAGCATCCAACTCGTTATGCTCAGCTTCTGATAATGCACCACTAGTAATATCAGCCGTGATACCATGAATAGCTGCTGAAAACACATCCATTCCCAAAGATCAGAAATAGTGTTGCATTCGATTCTTCCATATCTGAAAATTACATCTGTCGAAGATCAGAATCCCTATATGATTAGTGACCTCCATTTGAGAGAAGAACAACTGTCAAACTTTCCCTCTGATACCAATTGTTAGGTCCACAAGGCTGAATACCCTGAGAGGGGGGGTGAATCAGGGTATGACTAATTTAAAATTAATGCCCGTTCTGATCTTGTTTCGCTGTTAAGCAAAACACTCTTCTCTCTTCTCCCATTGCACAATATAAACAGAAATCAAATCAAGCATAGGAAACAACAATTTTACTTGGTTCACTGCTAAGGGCTACGTCCAAGGAGCATACGCCGATAGGTTTCCGGTCGTACCAAATTCCACTATACTTCACTAGCTGTGGATACAATGGTTCGGGCTAGATCACTTCTATGCCTAGGCTCACCGCCCTTACAATGTTTAGGGTCAGATCACTGCTTTCCCAAGGGTCACTCCCTGTTTCTCTCTCTCTGGCTCACTGCCGGTGGAGAGGATCACCTTTTTCCTCTTCCTATGCTCACTGCACTTGGAAGGGATCCACTCACAGTTTATAGACCTGTAGGTCTCTTCACTTGCATGAATGCACGCATCCTCAACTGTTGATAGATGCTCTGTTAAAGTTCAACTTTCATCCACTGATGAATACCTCTTTGCCTCTGACCACTGGGTAACTACCTTTGGAAAGTACTTTCGCAAAGCACCCTACTTCGCGAAGCTCTCAATTTCGCGAATCTCAAACAAGCCTTCGCGAAGCTCCTGACTTTTTGCGAAGCACTTTCACGAAGCTCAATCCGTCACAATGCAACGTCCCTCACGAAGCTTACTAAGCCAACGCAGAGCTCGCAGGTTTCGCGGAGCTACAATAGCCGCCGTGAATCTCCTCTTTCGCGAAGGACACTGGCTCCGTGAACCACCTTCGCAAATCGAGAGCAAATGATCTTCTCTGAAAATTCTCTCTACTTATCTCGAGGGGGTCGGCCTCTATTTATAGGCGATTCCACCGACCCTCGAACTTTCCGCGCGAAGTCAACGCCACATCATCTCAAATCGCGAAGCTCTGAAGTTTCTACCGGAATTCTGTCCAAATCGCGAAGCACCACAGCAATTTTCCGTTCGCAGAGCTCGTCGTAATCGCAAAGCATCACCGTCAACATTCCTTCACGCCTTTGCCGCGAAGCTCCCTCGCAAAGCCCTTCACCGCCGCATTGCGCTTCAACTCTGCCGTTCGCGAAGCTTTGACGTAATCGCGAAGCATCACCGCCTCCATTTTTCTGGCCTTCGCGAAATCCAAACCATGCATCCTATCTTCGCGAAATTCATGGCTTTTCCATATTAAATTATGATCTTCATAGAAATCCTATTTTCACGATGCTCACCAAACTCCAAATTTTGGACCCCAAAAATTTGGCAAACACTGGGAAACGGCGCCACCTTGTACTGCTCTTTTTGTACTGCCTCCAGATCGTCCTTTCCTTTCTCATCGTTCTTTGTCAACAAGGATTGTCAACAACTTCTTGGGAACTTGACAATTATCTATGGAAACCTGATTTGTCAACAAACACAATCAACCCAAAAATACTGCAATGTCACCTTGAGGGATTTTTTCCCAACAATATCCCCCTTTGGGTTTGTTGACAATTCTTCATAACTCTGCTTAGAATGATTTTCTGCACTTTGATACCTCACTGAGTCTTCTTCTAGCCGCTACCACCATTCGCCTCTTGCGATTATGATAGCATTCAAGGAATCACTTAACACATACTCTAAGCCCACATGAGTAATGCTCGGCGTGAGAAACAAGAGTATTATGAAAAGTTCATCAATGAATCACTTCATGTCAAACACCAATTGGCGATTCCAACCTGATACCAATTCTTAAATTGATACCAATTTTTGAACCACACAAATCCCAATTGGTGATAGCTGGAAACCTTCTCTCACCATTCCAACACCACTGTTCCGCTTTTATCACGATCCTCAGCTGTCGTGATATCTAGTCTTTGATCGATCACTTCTAGCATCGTCAGATTTAATACTCTCCCCATTTCTCATTGCTCCCCCTTTCTAGCTGCTCCACCTGTTAGATTCTCCCCGTATCTTTCATGATTTCTAAAATAGCCACACTGTCTCCCAATCACTATTTTCTCCCCCTTTAACAAACACTATTTTCTCCCCCTTTGTCAACGAACCCAAAGGTCACTCCTTTGTAGTCTGTAACAGAGTAGAGAACACAAATCAGCACATTAGGAAAAACACATCATACCTCGGGGAGGGGGGGGGGGGGTCCACATACACACTACATTAAGTGTGGGGAATAAAATGAACTCCCAGATCCAGTCGATGCCTTTCAAATGCTTCCTTGGGTAAGGCCTTTGTCAGAATGTCTGCAACCTGTAGCTCTGTAGGCACATACTCCAGCTTCACGATTCCCTGCTCAACTTTCTCCTTGATAAAGTGATACTTTATCTCAATGTGCTTTGTCCTTGAGTGATGGATAAGATTTTTGTTGAGATTTATATCACTTGAGTTATCACACTGGATTCCGATCGGAGACTTCACTTCAACTCCCATATCTTCAAGCTGCTGCTTCATCCATAATAGTTGGGTGCATGCTTGAGTGGCCGCAATATACTCAGCTTCCGCGGTGCTCAACGAAATGCAATCTTGCTTCTTGCTTAGCCAAGAAATACACAATCCACCAAGATAGAAAGCACCACCTGACGTTTATTTCCTATCATCCGCTGAACCGGCCCAGTCTGCATCAGTATATCCCAAAAACTCTGTCTTAGATTTATCAGTATATGTCAATTCGAAATCCACTGTGCCCTGGATATACCGAAGTATTCTTTTCAATGCAAGCATGTGGATTTACTTGGGATTACTCTGATATCACGCTGCTTGGAAAGTGGCGAAAACAATATCAGGCCTTGTTGCGGTTAAGTACAACAGACTTCCAATGATTTTCCTGTATTCTGTGACATTAACTGCCTTGCCATCCTCATCTTTTGATAATTTCATCTGGGTATCCACCAGAGTCTTCATCTCCTTGGAATTTTCCATTCCAAATCTTCTCAAGACATCCTTGGAATATTTAGATTTAGAAATGAATGTTCCATTCCTTCCTTGTGTCACCTATAGACCAAGGAAAAATGTTAGCTCTCCAATCATTAACATTTCAAACTCATTTTTCATGAATTCGGAAAACTGTCTGCACAGAGCTTCATCTGATCCGCCAAATATTATGTCATCGACATAAACCAACACCATCATCCTTTGATTACTTTCATTACTGAAATAAAGATTGTAATCAACTCCTCCATGCTGAAAAGAAATCTTCTTCAAGTACCGATCAAGCCTTGAGTACCATACTCTTGGTGCTTGTTTCAGCCCATACAATGCCTTCTTCAGCCTGCAAACTTTGTTCTCATCCTCATGAATGAGAAAACCATCTGGGTGCTCAATATACACCTCTTATTCAAGAACCCCATTCAAGAATGCGGATTTGACATCCATCTGAAACACTTTGAACTTTCTTTGCACTGCTATGGCCAAAAATAATCTGATTGTCTCCAGCCTTGCAACCAGTGCAAATGTCTCATCAACATCTATTCCCTCGATCTGGGAGTACCCCTTGCACAATTGTCGTGCTTTGTTCCGAATAACTGTGCCATCTTCATTCATCTTGTTGCGATAGACCCATTTAGTCCCGATGACATTCTTGTCTGCTGGCCTCGAAACAATCTCCCATGTCTGGTTCTTCTCGATTTGATCAAGCTCTTCATTCATAGCCTGAACCCAGTTTTCATCTTCAGCTGCATCGGAAAAACATTTCGGCTCCACATGAGATAAAAACGATGTTTGCTGTAGTGACTTCATTCTTCGAGTCTGAACTGGAGCTGTCTGTTCACCAATGATATTCTGCCTATCAATTTCAGCTCGACTCTTTGGATTCCTTACAGACACAGACTTGACACTTTCTTGTTCATCATCAGTATCTTCTTCTGAGTCAGCCTCTACCAATTCTGCTCCCCCTGTGTTTCTTACCGCATCATCACTTTCATCCAAGAACTGTTCACTGGGTCTTTGATTATTCTGTTCATTTTCAACTATAGTGACATCATTGCTCTCAACAATTTTTCCCAGCCTTTTATTGAAGCATTTATACGCTTTGCTTTTCCCTGAGTAGCCAAGTAATATCCCCTCATCTCCTCGTGCCTCAAACTTCCTATGATTTTCTTTGTTGAGAATGAAACACTTACTTCCAAAGATTCGAAAGTATTTCAACGTTGGCTTCTTTCCGTACCACAGTTCATACAGAGTCTTCCCTTGCTTCAGACACAACAGAGACCTGTTTGAAACATAGACCGATGTCAACACAACTTCCTTCCAAAATTTCTCTGGTAGGTCTTTGTCAATAAGCATCATTCTGGTCATGTTGTTGATGATCCGATTTCTCATTTCAACCACACCATTCTGTTGGGGAGTTCTTACTGATGAAACTTGATGCCTTATCCCGTGTTTCTCGAGATACTCTTCCACTTTACTGTTTCTGAATTCTGTACCGTTGTCTGTACGGAACTTCAAAATTTTCTACCCAAGCATCCTTTCTGATTCCCTCCTGTACTATTTTATGCAACTAAACACCTCTGTCTTATGGGTAATGACAAATACCCAGGCCATTCTGCTGTAATCATCAATGAAAAGAACATAGTAACTTTGCCCATTTATAGGTCGTGGTGAGATAGGTCCACATACATCAGCATGAACCAGTTCGAGCACTCTAGTTGATTTCTGTTCCTTTGGCCTGTATGTCTTTCTGATGATCTTTTTCTGTTGGCAAGCATCACACGTATGAGTTCGATCACGTGATAGTTTGGGAATGTCTCTAGCAACATCACACTTTACGAGATCCTCCATAGATGGTTGGCATAGATGACCAAGTCGCTTATGCCACAGCTGATTTTCTTCCTCTCTAGATAAAAGACATGTATCTTCTTCCCCACCTACAAGGTAGAGATTTACCTTTGACCTTTTTCCCTGCAGAACAGCTGCTCCATCTTTTCCTTTCACAACACACGTCTTCTTGGTAAATCGGATAGAGTGCCCAAAGTCACATAGTTGACTGACACTGAGTAAGTTATGACTAAGACCCTCTACTACCAAGACATCAGCACGTCTCATCTCTTTTCCCCCAAACATGGCTTTCCCTGAGCCAACAATCTTCAGGCCTTCATCATTTCCAAATTTGACAACTCCTTCTTTGTCATATTTGATGCCTGTAACAAGATCCTTATTACCCGTCATGTGGGATGTGCAACCACTGTCAAGGATGCACACACCAGATCGATTTGATGCTTTAAGGGAAATTTCCGCAACTACTGCCTTTTCTTCTTTCTTCTTCTTGGTACATAATTTTGACTTCACACTCGGCATAGATTGAGACTTATGTTATTTCTCAGAGTATGATGGACCTGCCTCATCTTGCAAAGCCGCAAATCTATTCTGCATTTTTAACTCACCTGTCAGTTTATTGACCTGCTGCTTGCGAACGTTTTGATTCTGCTTTGGCACATTTCTCTGAATGGTCGAAGTACAATACCTAGCCATATGCCCAAATCCTCCGCACCAAAAACAGTTTCCTTTGAAATATGTTCTGGAAAATCATTCTCTGTTTGGCTGCCATCTCTGTTCTTGTTCCCTTCGATATCTTTTGGCTATGGAACATACATACTGTGAATGTCCCATATTTCCACAACAATAACACCTGATATAAGATGCATTCCTTAATGTTACTTCAACACTACGAGTTTCCCCTTGGGATCTCTGAATATTCTAATTCTGCTTTGTGCCCAAATCCACCTTCAATCTCGGGACGGGTGCTTGCGGTATGACTTCAACTGCCACAAATTTTTGTTTCTGATTAAGCCATGAATCAACCTTAACTTCTGAGCTCAATTGCTGCTTCTTTCCTGCTGAAATACTAGGCTCTTCTTTCTTCTTTTCAGTCTTTGTGATGACCTGATTTCCCAAGAATGTATTGGGATTCAAAGGTTTTTCCTGGTCTTTAACTTTTCTCCGTATACCGACAACTTCCTCTTCAATCTCTTCGATACGCTTGACGTGATCTTTCAATTTTCTATTCAAGCAATCGATCTACCTTTTCTGTTCTTTGATCTTGAGCTTATGATCATCAACCTTTTCTATGCGCTCTGACCTGGAAGACTTAAGATCTTCAATTTCTTTCACTAGATCAGACTTATCTTCTTCTTGTTGTTGCATGTAGAGTTTGGCATCATGTACCACCTTGTTGGCTTTATTTGTTTTTTCTCTCCAAACATATATCTCTTCAAGAGCTTCTTCTAATTCAGCTTCCATGTCAACTCTCCCTTCAATTTCTTCTTCTTCCTCAGCGTCAGCTTCTTCCTTTTTCTGAGAACTACCAACAATCGCCACTAAGGCATTTACCCCACGATCTCTGAAATTTTCTATTTCCTCAACCTCTTCATCCTCAGACTCATCTGAACTGTCAAATTCTTGTGAAATAAGATTCTTTTTCTTGAAGAAATTTCTCTTAAATTGCTTCTTCCCTTTCACAAACGCTGAAGTATTCTTCTTGGGAATTTTAACTTCATCATCATCATCATCATCATCATTATCTTGAAATTTCTTGGGGCATCTTTCCGCCATATGACCAACCTTTCCACATCGAAAGCATGCTAGTGGAAGTTTACCTTTAAACTTTCCTCTTCCTCTTTGCAGATTTGAAGAAAGGAATGACATCACCTCATCTGTATCTTCTTCTTCATTAGAATCTTCAATGGTGAGTTTCTTCATGGCCTTGAATGCCACCTCTTTGGATTTCCCCTTTTCCACAGTCTCGTTATCATCATTTCTCATTTCATATGCAACAAGAGTGTTGTGCAGGTTATCCAATGTCAGTTATTTTGGGTCTTTATCTTCCAAAACAGAAACTTTTGGATTGAACTGAGGTGGAAGTTTTCTCAATATGCGCTTTACAATTTTTATATCTTCGATAATTTCTCCAAGACCCCGCATGTCTTCTACCACAGCATTTACCCTGTCAAAGAATGCATCAACAGACTCATTCGGGTTCATTCTCAGATCTTCATACTTGTTCCACAACACTTGCAGCTTTGCCTCTTTGACTTTTGTATCCACTTCATAAATATTCAAAAGCTTTTCCCACATGGCATGTGACGTTTTGCATGACATCACCTTTATATATATGGGATTGGAAAGGGCTCCCCCTAAGGCATTGATTGCTTTGGAATCAGCATCCAACTCTTTATGCCAGCTTCTGATAATGCACCACTAGTAATATCAGCTGTGATACCATGCATAGCTGCTGAAAACACATCCATTCCCAAAGATCGGAAATAGTGTTGCATTCTATTCTTCCATATATGAAAATTACATCCGTTGAAGATCGGAATCCCTCTATGATTAGTGACCTCCATTTGAGAGAAGAACAACTGTCAACCTTTCCCTCTGATACCAATTGTTAGGTCCACAAGGATGAATACCCTGAGAGGGGGGGTGAATCAGGGTATGACTAATTTAAAATTAAAGCCCGTTCTGATCTTGTTTTGCTGTTAAGCAAAACACTCTACTCTCTTTTCCTTTTGCACAATATAAACAGAAAGCAAAGCAAGCACAGGACACAACAATTTTACTTGGTTCACCGCTAAGGGCTACGTCCAAGGAGCATACGCTGGCAGGTTGCCGGTCATACCAAATTCCACTATACTTCACTAGCTGTGGATACAATGGTTCGGGCTAGATCACTTCTATGCCCAGGCTCACTGCCCTTACAATGTTTAGGGTCAGCTCACTGTTTTCCCAAGGGTCACTCCCTATTTCTCTCTCTCTGGCTCACTGCCGGTGGATAGGATCACCTTTTTACTCTTCCTATGATCACTACACTTGGAAGGGATCCACTCACAGTTTATAGACCTGTAGGTCTCTTCACTTTCATGAATGCACGCATCCTCAACTGTTGATAGATGCTCTGTTAAAGTTCAACTTTCATCCACTGATGAATACCTCTTTGCCTCTGACCACTGGGCAACTACCTTTGGAAAGTACCTTCGCAAAGCACCCTACTTTGCGAAGTTCCCAATTTCGCAAATCTCAAACAAGCCTTCGCGAATCTCCTGCCTTTTTGCGAAGCACTTTCATGAAGCTCAATCTGTCGCAATGCAACGTCCCTCGCGAAGCTTACTAAGGCAACTCGGAGCTCGCAGGTTTCACGGAGCTACAATAGCCGCCGCGAATCTCCTCTTTCGCGAAGCACACTGGCTCCGCGAACCACCTTCGCAAATCGAGAGCAAATGATCTTCTCTGAAAATTCTCTCTACTTATCTCGAGGAGGTCGGCCTCTATTTATAGGCGATTCCACCGACCCTCGAACTTTCCGCGCGAAGTCAACGCCACGTCATCTCAAATTGCGAAGCTCTGAAGTTTCCGCTGGAATTCGGTCCAAATCGCGAAGCACCACGATAATTTTCCGTTCGCGGAGCTCGTCGTAATCGCGAAGCATCACCGTCAACATTCCTTCGCGACTTCGTCGTGAAGCTCCCTCACAAAGCCCTTCACCGCCGCGATGCGCTTCAACTCTGCCATTCGCGAAGCTTTGACGTAATCGCGAAGCATCACCGCCTCCATTTTTCTGGCCTTCACGAAATCCAAACCATGCATCCTATCTTCGCAAAATTCATGGCTTTGCCATATTAAATTATGATCTTCATGGAAATCCTATTTTTGCGATGCTCACCAAACTCCAAATTTTGGACCCCAAAAATTTGGCAAACACTGGGAAACAACGCCACCTTGTATTTCTCTTTTTGTACCACCTCCAGATCGTCCTTTCCTTTGTCATCGTTCTTTGTCAACAAGGATTGTCAAAAACTTCTTGGGAACTCGACAATTATCTATGGAAACCTGCTTTGTCAACAAACACAATCAGCCCAAAAATACTGCAATGTTACCTTGAGGAATTTTTTTCCCAACAATATTCTCATGTGAAAAATATATTTCTTAGATTGTTGAAATTGTTTGAGCATAAAGGAAAAACCCGAGTATCTAGGTGGGTGGACGTGTACTAGTATGCTAGTGAATCCGTGGGGTTTGGCCTCAGTTTCACTTAGCAAGATTGACGCTTAAAACTCTAACTAAACTATGATGATGCTGATTTGGGACCACTAGGTTATGGGTATGTTCCCTACTAGTTGGTCGTGCACGAGAACAAATATTTTTTGTGGTTACTCTCACCGAGATACGAGGTACCTGAGACCCACAACTAGCTAGTGCCTAGGGGTTATTTCCTATTGATTTTGCTCATTAGATCCTTTATACTTACCGTCGGAATATGGTATATTTGGATGGAAAAATTCAGCATCTTTTGAATTTATTTTAAAAGTTTTGATTCTTTAAATTATCCCATTTGAAAACTGATTTTTTTAAGTTGCATCTTTTAGAAATTGTTACTAGAAATTACATGTTTTTGAAAACTTTTATGATTTTCGTCTTTGAATGTTAATCACATGGAATATATTAGTGGTGGTAACATACTGGGCATTGTATCACACCCTACTTACACCCTTGGGTGTAAGTAGACTTGGTTATTTTTGTTGTCACAGGTTTGGGTACAACTTTTGTGCCAACAGTTTGGGTTTTCACTGGTCATTCATGATGCGATGTTGTGGAGATGACTTGAGGGCGATGCCTCTTTCCATGTTGAGGTTCTTGGGATGTTCATTTTTGGTTTTGTACCTTTGTTATAGTCTTGGTGAGTTGTTTTAGACTATGTAATTCAATTCTGAATTTTTTTAAAACATTGTTTGGTTTGAAAAATCCATATTTGTTTTATTAGATTCATTTGTTGTTTTATGTTTATAAACTTGGGTAAATCATTCCCAATTCTCATTTTATGATACCCGAGAACTTGTGCCAGCCCATGGGGATCGGGAACGCCCTTCGGGCCTTGTCCCAGGCCAGTTTTGGTGCTAGTTTCGGTGGCGATAAGATTCGGTTCGTGACAATTTGTGTGTGGTTTACATCTCTATGTTTTGAATTGGGATTTAGAAAAGTTTTAAAATAAAGTTAGTGTAATCATATAGTTCTTTCAAACTATTTTGTAAATGATTTTTAGAGGGAATGTTTTTTAAAGTGTAAAATGTTGTTTCCAAAATAGTTTTGGAATAACTTACATAGGAAAGTGTATTTTGTTTGTTAATTAAACTATGAGTGTGTTTTGGTTTTGAAAACAAAGTTTTAGTTCAATGTGTCGAGTTTTATAGAAAGGATAGTTTTCAAAGATCTTTTGGAAAAGTTTTTGGATGTTAAAATCATCTTTTGAGTTGGAATTATTTTAGAAAGGGGTGTTTGTGATGTGATTTTAAAGTGAAACTTTTAAAAGGTGGTTTGTAAAAGAGGTATTGGCTGGGGAAAAACATTTTCCAAGTGATTTTTGCTATTTAATGAAAATAATGGAAGAGTTTTAACACAATTTTGATGTGTTTTTATTTCATTTAATTTCATAAAACCTTATAAAAATGTTTGTTTTTTCATTTAATTCTAGTTTGTTTCACCTATTGATCTTCTTGGGGAGATTTTTGGACAGTGACCATGATAGCGAATTCTTAAATGTCAGGGATACCGAACTTGGTTCTTTATTTATAGTCATCGCTTATAGCATATGTTATTTCTCTTATTATTTGTTTTTATATATAATAGTATTCTTTGATGTATTTAATATTAAAATTGGTTGTAATGAATTTTATAATTATTCTTTACATTTTTGATTGAAACATAAATTTTCTTTCCTTGTAATAGAATGGATAGAAGCTGTATGTATCACACTGATCGAATTTTAACCAATTTTCAAAATAATTTGGATTTTTTTTAGATTTTTCATTTAACAATGCTTTAGATGGAGGTTGTATACATTTTCCATACTATAATTGTGTTAGAAGACCATGGTTAATCTAGGAATAAGTTAACTACCATATAACGAAAGATGGATTTCAAATTAACTATTATGTTTGGTATCACTATAGAGATATGGGACAATATTCTACTGTTAATGAATGAAAATAAATAAGTGATATAGAGAATTTGATATCTGATCAGTTTCTATTTTTAAATCATTATAAGAGAGATAGTATTCCAGTGAAATAAAGAAATGATATCAATAAACATGAGTAAAAGATTAAATATGATGATGTTGAGAGAGCAAGAAATTTAATGGATGATACCATAACTCTATTATATCAGGAATATACTAAAATGACTAAGTTTGAATTTTTAATGTGGTTATACCATGAAAAAACCATGTATGTAATTTCTAATACCTCCATTGATTATATTCTTAACTTTTTGAAGGACTTTCTTCCTGATGATGTAGATATTCCCTCTAATCATTATAAGGCATGAAATTTAATTAAGAAGATTGATTTTTCTACTAATAAAGTTCATACTTTTCTGAAATATTGTAGTTTATTTTGGGAGGAAATTGATGACCTTAATGATTGTAAAGAATGTGGTACATATCGATGGAAGGAAAATGTAGATGGAACAACTTCTCATGTTCCATAAAAAGTTATGTGTTACTTTCCATTGATTCACAGGCTTCAAAATCTTTTCATTTCTAAAGAAATACCAGCCAATATGAGATGGAATGATGCTGAGAGAATTAAAAGTAATTATGAGTTGGTTCATCCTGCAGATGGATTATCATATTAAGAATTTGATGTACAACATACTGATTTTTTTAGCTGAGGTGCATAATGTCTTGTTGGGTCTATCCTATTATGGTTTTATTCCATTTGGGTAGACGCTTACTGCTCATGGAACGTGATCAATTTTTATTCACATTTATAATCCTCCTCTATAGATGTGTATAAAAAAGAATTTCACTTTCTTGAGTATACTGATATCTAAACATTATGATCCCAACAATTATATAGATGTCTACTTTCAACCTTTAATAAGAGAGTTGAATCAGCTTTGGGATATGGGTGTACACACATTCGATGCTTCTTCAAAAAATATATTTTAGATGTGTGATGCCCTTCTACAGAATATAAATCATTTATTTTCTTATACAATGATGTCTAGTTGAAGTACGAAGGGAAAACTATCATGTCCTATTTTTATGAATAATAAAAGATCAATAAGGTATAAATATTTTCATATTTTCAGTTTCATGGGGTATTGATGATTTATGCCAATAGATCATCAATACAGGAAGAATCACTAGAGGTTTGATAATGCTGTTAACACTAAACAACCACCTCAATGTATTCTAGGAATATATGTGCTTAGTTAATTGAAATTTTTTATCTTTTCATTAGGGGAAGGTTAGATGAAATCTTAAAAGAGAAAGAATTTTGACACTGAAACCACTTACAATTGGAAAAAGAGAAGTATCTTTTTTGAGTTTCCATATTGGTCTACCAATTTATTGCATCATTTTTTAGATGTAATGCACATTGAGAAACATATATATGAAATATTGCTTTCAATACTTCTAAATATCAAGGAGAATACCAAATATGACTTATGATCTTTTCGGGACTTGATGGATTTGGGTATTTGACCAGAACTAAATCCTGTGTGTATCAGTGAAAAAAAATGGAAAGTTCCTTAAGCTTCTTATGTGATGACACCATTAGAGAAAAACCAATTTCTATAATTATTGTAGAATATCAAGGTTTCTGATGGCTATTCTATAAAAATATCTAAATGATTCAACATAGTGTATTTAAAACTAAAATCCCTGAAAGCTTATGATTATCACATCGTTCTTAATTAATTGATTCCAATACCAATTTGACATTTTATATCCAATAATGTAAGGGTGACGGTGATTCGATTATGAAATTTTTTAGATACCTTTATACCAAAGTTTATCCAATTAATTATTGATAAAAATGTATCAAGATGCACCATTAATTTTGTGTGAGTTGGAAAAAAAATTTCCTCCCTCGTTTTTCACATGCATGCTGCATTTAACAGTTCATCTTCTAATTGAAACAATTCTTAGGGGACCTGTTTATTTTTAGTGGATGCATCCCACTGAATTAAATATGTTCATAATAAAATCTTATATCCGAAACAATAATTATTCTGAAGGTTCAATTGTGAGAGGTTATCTGGCTCAAGAATATATGGATTTTTATTCAATGTATTTGTATGATGTGAGCACAAGAAATAACCGAACAATGAGAAATAAAGATGAGAAGTATGGGGAAATTGAGCCCTTATTTCCATCTTTTCCCCAAATAATAGGAATTATTGGGTTATATACATTAGTTACATTGATCCTTGAAGAGTGAGATATGGAAAATCACACAGTCTTGTTTAACTATGGTTTGTTCGATAACTATATCAAGTAAGTAATTTGAATATTTATATGTTATCTCATACTAGGCCATTTCATATATACCTTATACTTTTATTATCATTTAATTTAGGGAACATAAACAAATTATAAGTAGAGTTCATTAATATTTTCCTTTGATAAGGAGAGAGGCTTTACATAGCCAAGTGTTTTATACTTGGTTGAAATCAATGGTATGGCCATTACATTAATTAAATTAAAATATAAATATCCATTTATTTTTATTATTCACATATATTTTAGGTATTGAGTTTACCTATTAACTCTGTTTCTAAATAATTAAGAGTGTTGTCTTTTGGTCCCAATTCTTTGGTTCATGAATTCAAATCTTTAATGATCAAGGAGTACAAATTTGTTACAACTGATCAAGCGGTAAAAATGAGAACACAACATGATGGAATTATGTTAACTATTACAATAGATTTTTATTCAAATTCATTAGATAGTTGACCCTAATATGAAGATGTGTATTATTATAAAATTGTTTATAAAATATTTTTATTAGATTTCTAATCTCGAGGTCGAGTCACTATGATAAAATGTAAATGTTTTGACTCAATGATGAAATAGGGTACATTTATTGATGTATGTGGATTTAGAGTTATTGGCATGAGTCGATTCTTAACTACCGATGAACCATACATTTTGGAATCAATGAAAAAATAATCATTTTATGTCAAATATCATTTGAGACCTGATTATGATTTCATTAATGAAGTAATCCCAAGAAATATTTTTCATGATGATGGGGATGAAATTGACACCGTTGAATTCCCAATTAGTGTTGACCAAAATATTTCATTTTATGACTCAAATTATCCCTTTGTGGGAGCTGATGTTGAACCTGAAGTAGTGGTGAGTAATATATATAAGCAACCAAATATGTTCACATTTCATTTAGTTTACCTTGATATGAGTTTCTCAAGTTGGTATTACTATAATTACTTTAATTTAGTTTCAGTTTGGAATTATATGAATGTTTCAATATTATTTGGTTTTGTTATATTTAATTAGATTTATTTTAATTAAAAAATTTGGGTTAAAAATAGGTTTTTAAAAAATTTATAACTTGGTGTTAAATTATTGTTACTAAAACATGTTGTCACATTCTTTATGATTTCTTTTAATTATAATTTGTATGCATGATTTTTAAAAACTATTTCTAAAAATTGTACATTTCCTTCTTATACATATTATGAAAGAAGTTCGAAGGAAGTGATTATTTGATGTTGATCAACAGAGGCATGAGTGTTGGTTGGTTCCTCTGGTTCCCTTAGTGAGTATAATAATTTTATTATTTTTATTCTACATTACATATAATGACATGTTCATATTATTTATCATTTTTTTAGGGAAATTCAGTTTCACTATATTTGACTCCTCCTCATCCTTCCAGCATGGGTCCGAGTGGGGATGCTCCTAGACCTAGATGAAGCACCCATCGTACACGTTCCCACCCTGACCCACCAGCAAACACCTCATCTATGAAACCTTTACATCCTCTACTAAGCCTCTAGGTATGTTTCCAAGCATTCCTGTAATATCATATCATTTATCTTATTCTTCCCATACTATTTCTACACTTTCTATAGGGATGTTCCCACCCATGCCTCTATCATCATCACACTTAGCCTCTTCTTCCCATACCATGTCTACATCAGTTGCAGGGATGTTCCTACCCATGACTCCATCATTATCTTATTTATACTCTTCTTCCAATACCATTTCTACACCACCTGTAGAGATTGTGACACCTATACCATTTCCATATCTTTTGATGTATCCCAAACCCGACTGCCCATATTATGTCATGTCTATGTCGCCTCCATTTCCTTCTATCCATCAAGGATCCGATGACTATGTTCCCTCATCTCCCACTCAAGTGCATGAAGATCACGTAGAGAATGCATTAGAACATACACATCATTTAGAGGCTACTGATCCAGGACATCCCATGTATCCATCAAAGCCTATTTATCAATATGTATCAAGTGTTTTTATAACCGTGTGAAATTATATCACTTCATTATTTTCCTTTTGTACCATGAATTAATTCTTTTTTTCTACCTTTTATATTATTAAGTGGTATCGACTAATAGGTGATGTGGGTGCACCCGTATGTGGGAAGCCTTAAATCATGGAACAAAAATAATAGTGGATTATAATCAAGAAAATCAGATGGTAGATAAAAATGCCAGGCATTGTAGAAGTTTCATGGCCACTTTATCCAAGTACCACAATATCATTCTGGTGGAACCAGTCTCATGGTGACATCTCAGTAATGAAATCAAGGAAAAATCATGGGAATATATATGGGTAAGAAAATTTTATAAATTTATATCTATATTATTGTTGTATTTATATGAATTAATATGTTTGTTTCAGAGTCGATTTAACTTTTCCGATGGTGAAACTGCTAAGGTTGTAAGGTTAATGTATCTTGGGGAGTTATGACGATCATACAAGCATGAGTTATATGTTATTTGGAGGAGTAGAGTTACTTTTGATCTAGAGGATGTACCCATATTCCCTGACTTTCCAAAAACACAATATCAAAAAATGATTTCATATTGGAAGACTAATGAGTTTAAGGTATTTACAATATTTAATAGTTTGTATATAAAATTTAATTCTTATTAATTGTATTGATTTTTTGTTTTTAGGAAGTGTCAGAAAAAAAAGAACAAACATTCAATGATGTATCTACACACATTGGGGTGCACTATAATGACTGAGTATGAGAATCACTAGGTAATTCCTCTTCTAAGAACCTTTCTTGCATCATGTGATTTAGAAAGCCTCTTGATTATTTTTCTACTATGGTAATATTCATTTTAAATGAATTTTGGTAGTGTTCACTAGTATTTTATTTCCATTTTCAGAACTAAATAATAGATGATATTTATGGAATGTTCATAATGAGTATATAAAATTATACAGTTTTTTTCATTAGCTTTTATTTATGAATTTTTCATCAATGATTATCACATGTTTAAATTTATGAATTGTTAATTCATTTAAAAGTTATTAAATTTTATTATTATTCAATATTATAAAATTTTTATATTCTAAATATGTTTATACTAATCAATGTCATTTATAGCAAGTAGTATTGGGCATCGATGATCGTGTGCCTTGAGAAAAATTATTTTTCTCGAGTAGGAAGAAAAAGGATGGAAGTGCAGTAAATAAACAAACACAAGAAAAGTTTGTAAATTTTTTTATTTATATTTAAAATATTTATATGAAATCAATAATTTAATATCTTATTTATATTTTCAACAGTCTTCCATGGAGGCCCTTGATGCTAAAGAAGATGACAACTTCAGCCCAAAAGATCATTTGAGTCAGGTATTAGGTGAGAGCACTAGGGGAGAGTTTGATATCGATCGAGGGAAACCACTATCCCATATAGGTATTGGTTCTCATCAAGATCCTCTCAAACCTATCAGACCCTAATCTACAAAGCGATCATGCAGAAGAATTTAAGGCAAACAAAATATTTATAGGAGCATGAAAGAAGTAAACAAGAGCATGAAAGAAGTAAGATGATCACCAAACAATTATTGAAATAGATGTCAGTTATAAGTCAATTAATTACATTACATTATGCTAGTAATATTGATTCATATATGGAATCAATGCACTCTTTAAACGATTACCTAGGTGATTCTAATGAGGATCCTAGTGCCAGTGGAGATAATAGTGGTGGTGATGATGATGTTGATGGTGCAGTTGATGATCTTGCTGCTCCAGATGATCTAGTTGCTGCTCCAGATGATTTTTTTGGTTATGAGGATATTGATGATGGTGATGATGATGTTGCTGATGGTGAGGATGTTAGCGATGGGGGATATATTTATCCCTTCCAGTTTTGACTTAACAAGGAGACTTTTGGAAGTTTTTTTCATGACTTGAATTGATTGCTTGTATAGATGTATCTGTATGTTTTAGTACTAAATATGGTTTGAAAATTCTTACAATCAATTAGTTGAATGTTAAATATATAATATTTGTACTGCATTGGATGTATACTGTGTGTTTTATTTGATTTATAGGTTCAGGTGGTGGTGGAAGAGGTTTAGCTGCTGCTGCTTCCAAATGTAGGTTGGTACCTATACCCACGGTTCTCAAAACTGTGGGTATAGTTTCACTGCTAGATTAATCTATACCCATGGTTTAAAAAACCATGGTTATAGATCTATCCCCATGGGTTTTGTTAAACCGGGGGTATGATAAAATCTATAGGACCTATACCCACATTTTGTCTAGAAACCATGGGTATAAGTCTATACCGACGCCTCCATCAGCCATGATTCCTAAAACCGTGGGTATAGCCTATACCCATGGTTTTAGGGGCCATACTCACGGTTTAAAACCATGGGTATAAATCCACTTTACAATAGTTTCAGAATCAATGATGGGATCAATCTATGATGATGGTAACGATGGATCAGGATTGGATCAGAGTTCCTTGTGCGGTTTTTGATGTGTGGATAACGGGTGACATGATGAATGGTTTTTTATACGATTTGGTAGCTAGATTCCGGTGAGCGATGATGGTGAGGCTCGAATGGACCGAATCCATACTTTCTTATGTAATTTGATGCTGGATCGAAGGCTAAAGGAGTTACAAATGATTCTTGAGGAATATCCATGAGTTTTTAGAAATTCTGGTTTATACTGCATGTAATCCAGGATCACATGCCATGTGGAATCCCCTGTGCAGTGATTGGGTTTCCACGAAGAAGAAAAGTATCACATGTCACGTGACACGTGTGACAAACCATGTAACCCTTACATGGAGGATTGGTGTGTACCTAGGGAGGTACATAGACATAGACACGACTAGCCGAACATGGACACAACCATTCAGACACCGACACGACCAGGAGTACACAGGATCAGACACGCTATGTACTCAGGAATAAACACAAAAATGGGCACAAGACATGATACATGGGTAGGACCTGGTGTTGAAGGGATACACTATGTACTTCCAATACATGCTGTGTACCCTATCAAGGAATTATTAGATCCCTCTTACTCTTAATATTGGATGAGTTTCATGAGGGTGATTTCCCTTGATTCCTTCCCTAAGGGTTTAGTATGAAATCAAATCCTATATATAGGATTATGATCCCTTCATAGGAACTTCATTTTTGGATAGAGTTGTGGGAATCTATCTATTATGCTTTGAGTGAGATCCTATATCATCATCATTTCCCTAAATGGGATTCTTGGTATCATTGTTACCAATACTATGTGAGCATAGATCCCCTACTTAGCGGGTTAATCCAGATTGAGTTGTTGGTATACCCCATGACCTTGGGTGTGATCCCCATATGTGTATTGATATCTTTATACTTCCAACATGTAATTCTTATGGAGAGACCTGATGAGCATGACATATCAAAAGGACACCATCAGTGCTATCTGACTCGTGGAGTGTGTTTTCCAAGATGAGTGTTATGTGGAACCTTCAAGCATGAATCCTAGGTTGGAATTACAGTTGTGACTTCACCTTGAGACTATACGTATATATTGAGTATATCTGAAAATTATTATTATATGCGTTGTGACATATACTCGTGATTATCTCACTTTATTTATAATGTTATATTCTTAGTGATTTTGGGGTGTGATACTGGGTATTGTTTTTCACCCCTACATGGGATTTCCCTACATGCGTTGTGTCTTATACAGATGACCAACCATTTTTCAGAGTCCTATAAGGAACAAGATCAAGAGGAGCTTAATGACCCGGAAAGACCGAGGTGTGTTCTTGTGGTTTCATTGACAATAGTCCTCAACCATTTCACAGGTTTTAATTGTTTTCAATTTCTTTATGGTGGACTTTTATTTGGACCTTTTTCTTTCTAGTACATGTTTTTGTACTCTGATGGTGGAATTTTAGATGTATTCATTCATGGTTATCAGTTGTTTTATATTTCAGCACTGTATGAGATTAGAGATGTGTTCATGTGTATAGACACATTAGGTTAAGGCCTCCCATGTGAGTGATATTCCTACTTAGAACTGGCCACCATCCCTTGTCCTATTAGAGGTGGGATTGGGGTAGTCATGGTTCGAGACCCATTGGGCTAGGTCGTGATAGAGTGATATCAAATGAGTCAGTTCTAGCTTAGGACCGATGTATATGAGATTGGTTTGGGGCAACAATGTTAAGTGTTTCGAGCTAAACTCTTAGGCCAGGGACTATAGTGTTGGGATGACGATCGAAATATCCATACAAAAAGAATCTGATAACCAACTTGTTGACTTAGTACATTTAGATGCTAGTTATAGGAAAAACATTAGTACTTGCATCATATAGGAATGAGTTGTGGTTTCAATTCCCTTATTAATTTATCTCTCTAGATATACTCATTGAATATGGTACATCTTTTATATTTATATGATGTCTCCATGATGTTTTATAACTAAGATTCAACATCAGGATCATGAGGATGATCCCATCAACGATGAGGCTTCAATATAGGGACCTGTTCAGGAGGTGTTACCTCTAGATGGTGCACTAGTCATACAACCAACTGTTGAGAAAAAGATGGTACCAGTAGTACTAGAGGATGAGGTGCATAGGATGAGAATGCTTCATGAGTTTCAATGATAGAAACCCCTCAGGTTATAATGTGACCCCGACCTATAGGCGACTGAGGACTGGATTGAGGAAGTGAAGAGAGTCTTCTGTCTTGTCAAGACACCTATAGATTAGATGGTGGTCCTGATAGAGATCCTTCTTCATGGATCTACAAGATGTTGGTGGGTATTAGTGACCTAGTCACATGATGAGGAAAATATTTCATGGTCAGAGTTTGAGTTCCTTTTTAGAGAAGAGTTATCACCAGCTATATTGAGGGATGTGCACATCCAGGTGCTTCTATAGGTTCGGAAGGATAGTACAACTATGGATGAGTATTCATCAAGGATTACCAACCTCTCTTAGTACTCAATTTATATGGTATGTGATCAGTTATTTCAGGATCAGACATTTCAGAGAGTACTAGACAGAGAAATATGAGCCAATATTATACCTCTATGCATTCCTACCAATAATGGGGTTCTAGAGCATGCTTTGGTGGTCGAGAGTTTCCTGGATGAATAGACACAGAAAGTTGGTGCCGACAGTGGGCACACAGGAGTTGAGTCTTTAGAAATAGGTATCCGACATTAGACTCAAGGACCTGGATGTGTGAGATGTTTCAAGAGGCGATTCTATGATAGAGGGTTTACGGTTTAGGGCTCACAGGATGGATCTATTTATCCTAGAGAGAGGTAGTTCTAGTCTTGTTATGGTTAATGAAATATTTCCCGAGATTGATAGACCTGACATGCAGATAAGAGAGATAGATAATGAATGGGATTCCTAGGCAGAGGAAGTGGCAAGATTAGGTAGTTATGTAGGGTGGAGGATGTAACATATGAGCTAGGAGAGTATCTATAGGTGTTAGATGTTTTTATTTGTTACTAACACCACCCCTAGGTGGTCTACACTAGTCTTAGGGAGTTGGGGGATAGGGGTGAGGGTAGCTATAGGCGGTCGATACTTATGAACTAGAGGATCAAGAGATGATTACACGATATGATCCATATATTTTCTACCTTAGTTTTAGTACTGATATACACAAGTTCAAGTCATTCCTTTATTTCCACTTATCTAGTATGAGACTTAGAGATTCTAATTGAGCCCTTAGCTTGACCCTTTCATTTGGAGACTCCTACTAGTGGTGACTCAGCGATCACACACTTGTGTTGACAGTGTGATCTGACTCTTGGAGGTAATAGTTTCTTTTAAGATCTATTTATATTAGTGATGAGGCCTTATGACTTCATCTTAGGTATGGAATGGTTATCTACAATTAATGCCTAGACAGTCTGTTTTAAGTGAAGAATGCAGCGTGTATGCAATGATGGGATGGGATTTTACTTTGTGGGTGAAAATAAAACCCAAGAAGAGTAGGATTAAATCACACATAGAAGGATGTAATTGATTACTCATATGTCGGCTAACATGACCTTTGGTGTGGTGGATACTTTGAGTTTTCAGTTTCCTATAGTGGTGGAAACGTATGGGGAAATCTTTCATGAGGACATTTTAGGATCACCTCTCCTCTAATAGATAGACTTCTACATTGATCTACACCCCGAGATGACCCTGATATCTGCACCAAAATATTTAATGGCTCCCACAGAGCTTTATGAGCCGAGAGTGCAGTTGAAGGACTTGTAGAGGAAGGGATTTTTTAGTCCTAGGGTTTCACCCTAGTTATCCCCAATGTTGTTCACCAAGAATGTGGATAAGATCTTGAGGTTATGTGTGAATTACCATAACCTAAACTAGGTGACTATAAAGAAAAAGTTTTCACTACCGAGGATCGATGAACTCTTTGATCAGTTGAGAGGGGTATGATGATTCTCGAAGATTGACATCAGATCAAGTTATCAATAGTTGCGAGTAAAGGTCGAGGATATACTAAAGATGACATTTAAATGTCATTATGTTCACTATAAGAACTTGATTATTCCATTCAATATGATGAATTCCCCATAAGTTTTTATAGGAATCATGAACTAGATCTTTCAACCTTTCTTAGACTTGTTTGTGGTAGTGTTCATCAATGATATCCTAGTGTACTCGACATTCGAAGAGGAGAACAAGAGACACTTGAGGATTGTTCTGAACATACTTCGAGAGCACCAGATTTATGATAGGATCTCAAAGTTCTAGTTCTAGATTCAAGATTTCTACTTTTTCGGCCATGTTATCTCAGTAGATGACATAACAGTGGACCCGACAAAGTTCAAGGAAGTGCTAGCTTGGGATCCACTCAAGAGAATTAATGAGGTGTGTATATTCCTTGGTTTGGTAGTATACTATTAGATATTCATACCTAATTTCTCTAGAATATCATCTCCCTTGACAGCTTTGATCCAAAAGGGGTATCCTTTTCATGTGGGAATAGAGGTGCACCATTCTTTCCAAGAGTTGATGCAGAGATTGATGAGAACTCCCATCTTAATATTTTTAGAGGAGGGTGTCGATTACATGGTTTTCTGCGATGCATTAGGGTCCGATCTTGGTTGTGTTTTGATGTAGAGGCAGGCAGTGATTGCCTATGGTTCAATTTAGTTGAGACCACATGAGAAAAACTATATGAACCATGATCTTGAGTTAGCAGCGGTTGTCATCACACTGAATATGTGGTGAAACTACCTGATGGGTGAGAGGTTTATCATCTATTATGAACATAAGAGTCTCAATTATCTATTCTCTAATAATTATCTTAACATGATATTGAGGATATGGCTATAGTTCCTCTAGGATTATGAATTAAATATTGTCTATACTCTTAATAAGGGGAATGTAGTAGAAAATTCCCCCAGCAAGAGATTTAGTTCGCAATTGTTGAGAGAGGCATTAGAGAAGTTATCCCAATTTAAGTTATCATTTTTGGATGGGGATAAAGAAAATTATCACTAGTTGATATTTGTTACCCTTCCTCTTTTATGATGATTCAGGGAGGAACAACTTGGGGACATCGACTATAAGACCCTACGTACTTAGATATCCACTGGATATGATCTTGAAGAATTTTCTGAAGGTTGGGATAATGTCACTCTTTTTAGAGGATACACGATGGTACCAATGACATTGTGGGAGTATTTTTTGATGGATTTTCATAAATATCCCTTGGAATTACATCAAGGTGTGTTGAAGATGTACCATGACCACTGACGTCAGTTTTAGTGGCTAGGAACAAATAAGGGAGTTGTAGAGTTTGTCACTCGATGCCTTACTTGTCAACAAGTGAAGGATGATTACTAGGTTACAGTAGGTTTAGCTCAACCCCTTGAGGTTCCATAGTGGAATTGGGATGTGATATTCATAAAATTCGTGATGGGGTTGCCACACACATCGAGAGGACACGATGTGATCTGGGTGATCATAGACTGACTCACTAGGTCCAACCACTTCCTAGCTATTCAATGGAAGAGTTAAGTAGAGATCTTGAGATGAATCTATGTTTAGGAGATAATCTGAACCCCTGGAGTTACCTCGACGGTCATTTCTGATCATGATTCTCCCTTCACATCTTTGTTATGGAAGGGATTGTAGGAGGCCTTTGGGACTTAGTTGCATTTGAGTATAGAATTTCACTCCAAGATTGATGTCCAGAATGAGTGGACCATTCAGATATTGGAGGACATACTATAGTCTTACATTTTAGACTTTGTCCATAGTTAGGAGGATCACCTATCATTGGTGGAGTTTGCATACAATAACAGCTACCATTCCACCATCAATATGACACCATTCGAGGCCTTGTACGGGTGAACCTGTAGGTCACCACTATGTTGGAATGACCCATGAGAGTCAACACTTATGGGCCCAAAGTTGGTGCAATCCACTATAGAGAAGGTGAAGCTCATCCAAGAGAGTATGAGGACTACAAATAGCTGCTAGAAGTAATATGCGGATCAATAAAGGAGGTTCTAGAGTTCAAGGATGGAATCCATGTGTTTCTGAGGGCCACACCTTGATGTGGATTATGAAGATTTGGCCGAGGTGACAATATATATCTAAGATTCATTGGCCCTTTCTAGATACTACATAGAGTTGGTGAGGTTGTGTACCACATATATCTACTTCCACAATTAGATCGGGTACACAACGTCATCCACATGTCATAGCTGAGGAGGTATATGTAGGACCCATCACATGTTATTTACTGAGTTGAGCTAGAAATCAAGGATGGAGCTTCCTTTAATAAGTACCCAGTAGATATTGAGGATTTATAGGAGAGGATCCTCCATGCGTGAGCGATTCCTGTAGTGCATGACTAGTGGTAGCATGTGAATCTTTAGGAGAGAACTTGGGAGCGGGAGACCCTGATGCGTGCTCAATACTCACATCTCTTTGTGTAGGCATTTTGATTTATCTTTCTAGGACATAAAAAACTAAGGTGGAGAGAATTCAACAACTCCAATTTTTCTATATATTTTTTTCTTATATTATATGGATTATTTTAGGAGTTAGATGCTGAGACGGTATGAGATTCTAAGGTCCAATGTGCTCAGAATTATTTTTTGAAATATATTAAATATCAAACACATGTATTCTTCCTAAAAAAGTGGAATATATTCTAAAAGGATGATCATATTAGAAATATGAGGCCTCTTTTGAGTTTAGAGCATTGGTTTTACCCTAGGCGTGACATAACCTTGGAGCACGTCAGACTCTCGGGTTAGGCGTGATCCTGGGTGAACGTTTAAATAAATTAATTGATCAAAATAATTTATTTAATTATATTTTCCATGGACTATTTTTTCTTATAAATATATGTCTATGAGGAAATACCAATTTTATCTACATGACCTTGGAGCCTTTGGAGAGAGCGTTGCAGGATCTTTCTTAATAAAACGACATCAGATTGTGGATTGTTGATCAATGTGAAATGAGATTCGAGGATCTCGCCAAAGACAATGACAAAAACTCATTCTTTATCGGTAATTGATCTACCTTGAGGTAGGAAATTTTTATTTTGTGTATTTATCCTCATTTTGTTATCCTACAATGAGCACAAATCAATCGAATAATAGATTGATTAACGGTTTTATCGTATTGCAGGTGTGGGCATATTTTGTGGTGATTATTGGGAGGAATTGTTTATTTTATTATGGATATTCATTTTTCATTCTAATAGAAACATATCGATGCCAACCTAAACATGGATGAGGTTCGTTCTATTTTGTGTGTTTCTTGGTTTTCTTCCACTATTCACCATTCATTCATCATTGGTATTCGTTTTTCCAGTGGTTTGATAAATGCCAAATAAACAATAATTGTGCACCAGTTTATTAGTGCAATAGATTGTTATCACAGATCCGGGTTTAGATCAGTGACGAGATTGAGATGTGATGATAGTGATGCTAGTTTAGGACCAGATCAGAGTTCCTCATGTGTTTTTTGATGCATGGAAACTGGGTGATGCGAAAGATGGTTTTTCCATGTGATTTAGTAGCCGTATTCTGGTGAGTGATGGTGGAAAGGCTCAGATGGGCCGAATTAGAGTTCCTTATGCAATATTTGACGTGTGGTGACCGAGTGATGTGATAGATGGTTTTATCATGTGATTTGGAAGCTGGATTCTGGCGAGTGACAATTAATGAGGAATATTCATGGGTTTTTATTAATTTTGGGTTACACAACATATAATCCTAGATCACATGCTGTGTGGGATCCCTTGTGAAACGCTAGGGTTTCTAGAGAGACGAAAATTACAACATGGCGGCTTGGTGTGTACTCAGGGAGGTACATAGACACAAACATGACTAGATAGGAATGAACACGACCAACTGAACATAGAAATGTCCATGAGTACATGGGATCAGACATGCCATGTACTTAGGTAAAATCACATACACAAGTACGATCCATGATACACGGGAATGACCTGGTGCCAAAGGGACACATTGTATACCATTTCAAAGAAGTCTTAGAGCCCTTTTTCTCTTCAGCTTGGATGAGTTTCATGAGGGTGCATTCACTTGATTTATTCCCTGAGGGTTTAGTATTGAATCATGTACTATACATAGGATAGTGATCCCTTCGAAGGAACTTAATTTTTGGATAGAGTTGTGGGAATCCGTCTATGAGTCCCGAAGTGAGATCCTATATCATCATTATTTCCCTAGGTGGGGTTATTGGCATCGTTCCGTCTATCATTATGCGGGCGTCGATCCCCTACTTAGTAGGTTAATCTGAATTGGGTTGTTAGTATATCCCATGAAATTGGGTGTGATCCCCATATGTGCATCAATATCTTCAGAATTTATGCTTGTACTTTTTATGGTGAGACCCGATGAGCATGAAATATTAGATAGACACCATCAGTGCTATCTAAATCATGAAGTTTTTTCTCCTATTTGAGTGCTATATATAACCTTCGAGCATAAATCTTGATCTTTCATTACATTTGTGACTTCACCTTGAGACTATGTGTCTATGTTAAGTATATCTAGATATTCTTGTTATATGTGTTATGACATATACTTGTGATGAGATTACTATTATTATTGATGTTATATGCTTAGTGATTTCATGGTGTCCTTCTGGGTGTTGTTATAACTACCCCTGTATGGGATTTTCCTAAACATGTTGTGTCTTATGTAGAAGAATGACCATTTGATGGAGTCCTAGAGGGACCAAGATAGGTCAGATCTTAGCGATCCCAACATACTGAGGTGTGTTCCAACAGTTGCATTGACAACAATCACTAATACAAAAACGGGCAATAACAGCGATAAAATCGGGCTTTAACAGCGCTAGAAAAGCGCTGTAAAGCTCAGCGCTGATAAGGGGGGGGGGGGGGGTCCTTTAACAGTGCTGTTAAATGTCACCTTTAACAGCGCTAAAAAAGCGCTGTTAAATGTCGCCTTTAACGGCGCTAAAAAAGAGCTGTTAAAGGATACCTTTAACAGCGCTAAAAAGCGCTGTTATATGTTGCCTTTAACAGCGCTTTTTTAGCGCTGTTAAATGTCGCCTTTAACAGCGCTAAAAAAGCACTGTTAAATCCCTGCCTGCTGCTAAAAAAAAACCTGCACGAGTACAACCAGCCGAGCAGACCTGCACAAAAACCAGTATATCAACCACAGACCTGCACAAAAACCAGTATATCAACCACAAGCATGTCATCAACCGATCACAACCCAACCAAACAGTGTTCTTACCATGAGTTAGATACCGTCTACCCAGAAACAAAAACTACCTCATTACATAGTATCACAAAATATTCCTACACAACTCAGAAGATAAATACTAGAACATTCCACTATGCATTGTTTCTCCTTGGATTGCCACTTGGTTTTGACAAATCGTGCAGAGCCCGTGCTCCTTGAATCATTCTGCAATACATAAAAAGGATATCCCAACTCTCCCAACCATCACCCTTAGTAATTATGTATATTAATACAAAAAAGGTAACATATCATAAACTGGGGGACTGTAATGAGACATCAAGATTAAAATTCTATATATAGGATCAATTTCTGGTAGGATTGGTTGCGTTGATACATGACTCTACCTGGACCTCAAAAATAGATATATGATCTCACTCCAGGACTTTCAGAGAGACTCCAACTATGTCTAGGACGTCCTGCTGAAGCGATCGTACTACCGTAAGTAGGAAAAGATACCAAAACCATCCTAGGAAGGATCATGGGAGCCAACCCTAATGAAATATGTCCTTGATATAGTGTTCAAAGAGATCAATCATGGTACATAAAATTATGTGTCATTTAAAGGGTCACATGCCTTGTCCCTTTACCCTGGGTAACTCCAATGTTCAGCTGCCTGTGTGAATATACATGTCATATCAATAGGAAATTACATGGCATGTTAAAAAACATATACTTGTTACCCTTTTATCTTGTGTCCTCTTATTCACCCTTTCCCTATGTTAGTACATGACGTCGATCCCGTGTGATTCTTCCTGTGTATCTGTACAAGGGATAAACTGCGTAGCTGGCTCATTAAAGACGTGTAGTGGGATATATTCCATGTAGGAAAGCCATGTAATCCACCCCATGTTTGTGTATCTCAAAAATTCATGCGAAGTCTTGGGGGAGGGTCTACACTACATGTGAGGTGGATATCTCAGTTGTTGATTTCACTTAAAAATAAGTCCATTTTGAACAAAACAGAGGCACTTTGAGTGGTGTCGACCACACCGGGCCTCAGATTGAGTCGGGGTTGACTCATACACATCAAATTTGACCCATGGATCATTTTCCTTAAGTTTCAATAGAATCCGAATGCATTTGGTCAGTCTCCCGTATGTCAGTTGTTGATTTCTCACTTAAAATTAAGTCCATTTTTAACAAAAACAGAGGCACTTTCAGTGGTGTCGGCCACACCGGGCCTCAGATTGAGGCAGGGTTGACTTGTACATGTCACATTTGACCCATGTATCATTTTTCTAAAGTTTCAACAGAATCCGAATGCTTTTGGTTGGTTTGTCGTATGTTAGTTGTTGATTTCACTTAAAATTAAGTCCATTTTTAACAAAAATAGAGGTACTTTGAGTGGTGTCGGACACACCGGGCCTCGGATTGAGGCGGGGTTGACTCGTACACATCACATTTGACTCATGGATCGTTGTCCTTAAGTTTCAATAGAAACCGAATGTGTTTGGTCGGTTTGGTGTATGTATGTAAAATATTGTCCATTTTAAACAAAATACATACACTTGGAGTGATACCGGCCACACCGTGTCTCGGATTGAAGCAGGGTTGACTCGTACACGTCACATATGACCCATGGATCATTGTACTAAAGTGTTAACACAATCCTAAGGCATTTGGTCGGTTTCCCGTATGTCAGTTGTTGATTTCACTTAAAAATAAATCCATTTTGAACAAAATAGAGGCACTTTGAGTGGTGTCAGCCACACTGAGCCTCAGATTGAGTCGGGGTTGACTCTTACACATCAAATTTGACCCATGGATCATTTTCCTTAAGTTTCAACAGAATCCAAATGCGTTTGGTCGGTTTGCCGCATGTCAGTTGTTGATTTCACTTAAAAATAAGTCCATTTTGAACAAAAGAGAGGCACTGTGAGTGGTGTCGGCCACACCAGGCCTCGGATTGATGCAGTGTTGAATCGTACACGTCACACATGAGTCATTTATTGTTGTGAAAAAGTATCAACACAATCAGAAGCCGTTAGATCGGTTTGGCGTATGTACGTAAAATATTGTCCATTTTAAACTAAATACTTACACTTGGAGTGATACCGGTCACACCGTGCCTCTGATTGAGGCGGGGTTGACTCGTACACGTCACATTTGACCCATGGATCGTTTTCCTTAAGTTTCAATAGAATCCCAATGCGTTTGGTCGGTTTGCCGTATGTCAGTTGTTGATTTCACTTAAAATTAAGTCCATTTTTAACAAAACAGTGACACTGTGAGTGGTGTCGGCCACACCGGGCCTCGGATTGATGCGGTGTTGAATCGTACACGTCACACATGAGTCATTGATCATTGTGAAAAAGTATCAACACAATCATAATCCGTTAGATCGGTTTGGCGTATGTACGTAAAATATTGTCCATTTTAAACTAAATACATACACTTGGAGTGATACCGGTCACACCGCGCCTCTGATTGAGGCGGGGTTGACTCGTACATGTCACATTTGACCCATGGATCGTTTTTCTTAAGTTTCAATAGAATCCCAATGCGTTTGGTCGGTTTTCCGTATGTCAGTTGTTGATTTCACTTAAAATTAAGTCCATTTTTAACAAAACAGTGACACTGTGAGTGGTGTCGGCCACACCGGGCCTCAGATTGATGCAGGGTTGACTCATACACATCACACATGAGTCATGGATCGTTGTGAAAAAGTATCAACACAATCAGAAGCCGTTAGATCAGTTTGGCGTATGTACGTAAAATATTGTCCATTTTAAACTAAATACATACACTTGGAGTGATATCGGTCACACCGCACCTCTGATTGAAGCAGGGTTGACTCGTACATGTCACATTTGACCCATGGATTGTTGTCCTTAAGTTTCAATAGAATACCAATGCGTTTGGTCGGTTTGCCGTATGTCAGTTGTTGATTTCACTTAAAATTAAGTCCATTTTTAACAAAACAGTGACACTGTGAGTGGTGTCGGCCACAACGGGCCTCGGATTGATGCAGGGTTGACTCATACACATCACACATGAGTCATGGATCGTTGTGAAAAAGTATCAACACAATCAGAAGCCGTTAGATCGGTTTTGCGTATGTACGTAAAATATTGTCCATTTTAAACTAAATACATACACTTGGAGTGATACCGGTCACACCGCGCCTCTGATTGAGGCGGGGCTGACTCGTACACGTCACATTTGACCCATGGATAGTTTTCCTTAAGTTTCAATAGAATCCCAATGCGTTTGGTCGGTTTTCCGTATGTCAGTTGTTGATTTCACTTAAAATTAAGTCCATTTTTAACAAAACAGTGACACTGTGAGTGGTGTCGGCCACACCGGGCCTCAGATTGATGCAGGGTTGACTCATACACATCACACATGAGTCATGGATCGTTGTGAAAAAGTATCAACACAATCAGAAGCTGTTAGATCGGTTTGGCGTATGTACGTAAAATATTGTCCATTTTAAACTAAATACATACACTTGGAGTGATACCGGTCACACCGCGCCTCTGATTGAGGCAGGGTTGACTCGTACACGTCACATTTGACCCATGGATCGTTGTCCTTAAGTTTCAATAGAATCCCAATGCGTTTGGTCGGTTTTCCGTATGTCAATTGTTGATTTCTCACTTAAAAATAAGTCCATTTTGAACAAAACAGAGGCACTTGGAGTTGTGTCAGCCACAACAGGCCTCAGATTGAGGCGGGGTTGACTCGTACACGTCACATTTGAAGGTGAGTATGCATACAAGATATTTGACCTTCTTAGAGAAGAGTTTCTGGAAGAGTATAAAAGACATGAAGCAATGAATATCATTAGAGTGTTGGAGCAAATGTGGTTGCTACAAACAATGTGGAAATCGGCTTGTGCAAAGCGACCTAAGTTACAACTTGCAGGTATTGTACTCTATTTTTTTTATGGAAGGTTTCAGTTTAAATGCATTTTGTAATGATCATTGCTAGCCATTTTCTTTTAGGTTTTTTTGACAGCCGAGGGGAAAGGGTGGGGTCTGCAGACATTGGAGGATATGTCGAAGGGTGATTTTGTGTGTGAATATGTTGGAGAAATGTTAACTCCCGCAGTTCTGAAAAGAGTCACTATTTAAAAGAAAGTCACAAGTTTAGATACATCTCAAGATGGTCAGTTTAAAGACATTTTGAGGGACACTACTAAAGACATGCTCAGATATGCACACATCCCCCACTTTTAGATCGTTGTCTACTACAATGATCTTCCAAACAAGATATGTATTAGAACGCTCACGATACATAGAGAAATTCACTGGACACCTTCGAGAATGATATGAAGCACAAACTGTGACAACATTATGTTTTTCCTTGAAAATTCTCTTGGAGAACTGGAACCTTTACATCATTGAAGAAGTTGCAAAACTGATATCTCTCATCCCTAGAAAGAGTGTACGCAGCTGGAGGAAGAAACGTTCGATTTTCACCCTTCACGGGAGCCAACTCTTCTCTTATTACCATGTCAACCATGTCCAACCTTGCCTTAATTCCATCCTTTGTTTTGCCAGGAGCATTTAGAAACGTTCCTATAACACTATCACATACATTTTTTTTCCACATGCATCACATCAAGAAAATGTCTGACGTACAGAAATTTCCAGTATGGTAATTCAAAAAAAATTGATCTCTTTTTCCAACCGATTTTTGTAAGGTTTTTAGAAAATGGTTTACCAAAAACAGTGTTCACGTCTTTTACTTTCTCAAACAGCTGATCACCTGTTAGTGGAGACGGTGTTTTGCATTGTTCTGAACTTCCATTGAATGATGTCGTCCAAGATCGGTACTTATGTCGACGGGGTAAAAATCTACGATGTCCTAGAAACACAAATTTGGATGAATGTTTCAACCTAATTGATTCTGTATCTTCTTTTCACACAGGACACCCTTGACTTCCTTTAATGCTATAGCCTGACAAATTTTTATAAGCAGGGAAATCATTTATCATCCCATACAACAACGCTCTCAACGTGAAGTATTATTTTTCATAATCATCATACAACATAACACCTGAATCCCACAGTAACTTCAAATCATCGATCAAGGGAGCCAAATATACATCAATATCGTTACCTGGTTGTTTTGGTCCTGATATAAGCAAAGATAACATAATGAATTTCCATTTCATGCATAACTAGGGTGGCAGGTTATAATTTACCAACATAACAGGCCAAGTACTATGAGTGCTGGTTTGAAAACCAAAATGATTCACTCCATCGGTAGATAACGCAAGACGTAGGTTTCTCGACTCATTTCCAAATTCAGGATACTCATGATCAATTCTCTTCTATTGAGGAGAGTCTTCCGGGTGACATAATTTTCCATCTTTATTTCTTTTATTTGCATGCCACGACAATTGTCTTGCAGTTTCTTCACTTCCATATAGATGCCTAAACCTTGGAATGATTGGAAAGTACCATACAACTTTTGTAGGACTGCGTTCATCTTTCTTGTATCGAGAAACACCACACTTTGGGCATTCTGTAAGTGATTTGTTCTCCTTGAGAAACAATATACAGTCTTTCGGGCAGGCATGTATTCTTTCAGAAATCATACCCATCGAGTGTAGCATTTGTTTATCTTCATATGTCCGTCTTGGGAGCTCATTATCTTCTGGAAGCATGTCATTCAAAAGAGCAAGTAGTTCCGTGAAACTGACATCACTCCATCCGTTGCCTGCTTTCAATTTATACAACTTCAGTACAGCTGACAATGCAGTATATTTAGTGCAACCAGCATACAATGGCGTCTTTGCACAACTCTTTAACTTCTCAAACAATTTTGGGCAATCACGGAGTTCATGTTCAACTGTCCTTGTCATTTCCTCAATACGATCTTCATCATCATTGATATCTGTAATCACATCCTCTATACGGTCTTCTTCATTATCCATATTTGTAATCATATCTGATGATCCATAAAATGCAGTTTTATTCCAGCCAATAGCTACATTCTCTTTTTCCCCGTGTTTATTCCAACATTTATAACTCCTATCTATTCCGTGACATATAAAATGTTCTTCCAACTCCTCTGGAGTAATTAGTCTAGAATAACAACAACATAAACACGGACAAAGGATTTGAGAAGGATCCTTTGCATGATACTGTGCAAACTTGATGAACTCTTTCACTTCGTTCTCATACTCTATTGTCAAACGATTAGCATCCATCCAATCTTTATTCATCGCCATTAATTCTGAATAAACAACATGGAACATCATTTCCATTAATTACAAATGAACAATAACGAATGTCATGTCCATTAATTCCATGTAAACCATAAGGAGCATATTGTTCATTAATTTTGAATAAGAAATATGGAACATCATGTCCATTAATTCCAAATAAATAATAAGGAATTTCATGTCCATTAATTCTGAATAAGCAATACAGAACACCATGTCCATTAATTCCAAACAAACAATATAGAATGTTAATTCCATTAATTTCGAATAAGCAATATGGAAGTTCATGTCTATTAATTCCAAATAATCAATATGAAACATCATATTCATTAAAGAAGTCATTAAAGAAGGTAATAATGATGTAATCACATCCATATCATATTATGATCAAGTCTAAGGAATATCACCCTTGCATTTTATCAATTAATTTGATAAATTTAAGTCTTATAACTGATAATTAGTAAGATGAGGTCCAATTTATATAATCAATAGCACTACATTGTTTAAAAATGGTTAAGGAACATGGCCTTACCATTCAACTTTTATTTAATTCATTTATAAGTGATCAAGTAGTCCATGGGTATGTCCATTACACATAAATATCATTAATTCCCTTTAATAAACCCATGGGCATGGGATATATCAACACATGTCAAAGGTGGTTCAATTTCAAGCCAAAGATCAATAGGGGTCATGGGCCTATAAGAAACACACCCTAAGGGGGTGATTCAAGTAAGGTATACAACCTACAAAGAATAAGTTTAGTGCACAATGACTAACCAATTTAAGACATGATAATCTACTAAATTAATTTTACATTTTATAGTCAACATGTAGAAGGTTCACCACACGGCACAATAGCGCATCATATAAACTAGGGGTGTCCATGGGTCGGGTCGGGTCGGGTTGGAGGTGTTTCAAGGCCCGACCCGAACAAAAAAGTTCGGGTTGGGTCGGGTCGGGTCACAAGCTTCCGGAGCAACCAACCTGACCCAACCCGACCCAGTGGGGTCGGGTTACCCGTCGCATGCCCGAAGGACCCAACCCAACCCAACCCATCGAGGGTCGGGTCAATTTGGGTCGGGTTATATGTGTAAACCCGACCCAACCCGACCCAAACCAATCCAACCCATCCCAACCCAACGGACCCGAACCATCCACTCAAACCCAACCCCCCTAGAACCAACCCGATGGACCCCCTGCACTGCACCAGCCTGCTGCACAAAAAAACCAGCCCCCCCTGCACAAAAATTTCATCCCCCTCCCCCTGCACCCTCTGCCCCCTCCCCCAGGCACACCAACCCCCCCTCCTGTACCCTGTACAACACAACACCCCTCTCCCCCTGCCCCCTCCCCCCTGCACAGTCTCCACCCTCCTACACCCCTGCACAAAAAACCCAGACCCCCCCCCCCCCCCGCACAAAAATTTCAGCCCCACTGCACAAAAATTTCAGCCCCCTACACCCTCTGTCCCCCTCCCCCAGGCACACCAGCCTCCCCCCTCCTGTATCCCGTACAACAAAACAACCCTCTCCCCATGCACTCCCTGCCCCCTCCCCCTAGACTCCCTGCCCCCTCCCCTCCCCCCTCCTGCACCCCCGCACAACACCCCTCCACCCCTGTATGGCACCCTTGCACCCCTACACCGGCCTGTAGCAGCCTTGCACCCCCGAACCCTCCCCCCTGCACACACACACCAGCCTCCCCCTCCCCCTGCAAACCAACCAGCCTGCCCCCCTCTCCCCCGTGCCTGCACACCAGACCCCCCCCCCCCCCTGCACCCCTGCACCACCAGCCTCCTTGCACCCCTGCGCCTGCCAGCCAACCTCCCCCCTGCACACACACTCCCCCCTGCAAACCAGCCTGCCCCCTACAAACCAGCCAGCCCCCCCCACCAGCACGCCAGACCCATCCCCCTCCAACAGCACCACCAACCGGCCTCCCTCCCCCCTCATGCACCCTACCCACTCCCTCTTGCAAACCATCTTGTCCCCTCTCCCCCTGCCTGCACACACTAAACCAACCCAGCCTATCTCTCCCCCCTGCCTGCACACACCAAACCCAGCCTCCCCCCTACACACGCCAACCCCCTCTCCCCCCTGCCTGCACACACCAAACCTACCCATCCTGTACCCCTGCACACACCAGCCCCCCCTCACACCCCCTGCAAACCAGCCCCCCCTAATGTGACTCACTATCAACACCAGTAACAGAACCAATTGAAGTTAAAGTGGAGTAAATTCATGATGCAGTAGAAATAAACATTACTAACATAAGGAAAATCAAATAAAAAAAACACACAGCAGTAGCAGATTTGAAGAACGAATAAGCGAAAACATATGCAAAAAAAATCATCACCAGGAGTAGAGTGAATAACATTGATTCAGTCTAAAAAGAGGGAGGAGGGGAAGCAGAGGAGACAAATAAATGACAACCACATAAAAACCTACACTGAAAAACAATATTTAGGGCATCCACATACCTTGGGTGAAGAAATCAGAAGTCCAAAGAGGTGAGGGAGCCTTCTGCGCTGCCTGGAAGACGCGACCGCTGGAGTAGGGGTGCACGGGAGGAGCCGCCAACCGTTGAAGAGGAGGAGTAGGGTTCGGAAGGGAGGAAGATCCGCGGAAGAGGGTTGAGAAGAAGGAGAAGGAGTACGGCGGAGGTCCGGCAAAGGGAAGATTGGGGGGAGGAAGAAGTCGCAAGGGTACAGTCCCGCGAGAGCTTAGGGCACGATAAAAAAGAGGAGACTGTCGGCCTCCTTTTAATAAAATCGGAGACAGGTTTTAACAGCGCTAGAAAAGCGCTGATAAAGCCCCCTTTATCAGTGCTTAAATTTTAGCGCTGATAAAGGGTGGCTTTATCAGTGCTTTTCTAGCACTGATAAAGGGGGGCTTTATCAGCGCTGTTAATGGTGACCTTTAACAACGCTAGAAAAGTGCTGATAAAGCCACCCTTTATCAGCGCTAAAATTTAAGCGCTGATAAAGGGGGGATTTATCAGCGCTGTTAAAACCTTTCCTTTATCAGCGCTAGAAAAGCGCTGATAAATCATCCCTTTATCAGCGCTTTTAAATAGCACTGATAAAGATTATCCTTTATCAGCGCTTTTTGATTAGCGCTGATAAAGGTAGTGCTTTGCTTGCCCGTTTTTGTAGTAGTGAATCCTCACCCATTTCATAGGTTGGACTTGTTTTTAGTTTCTTTATGGGGGGATTATATTTGTACCTTTTTCTTTCTAGTACTTATTTTCGTACTCTTATGGTGGGATTTTATGTGTATTCATACATGGTTGTGAGTTGTTTTACATTTCAGCATTGTATGGGTTTTGATATGTTTGAATGTGTACAAGTACATTAGGACAAGGCCTCCTATGTGAGTGATATTCCTACTTTACACTAGTCTCTAGCTATCCTATTGAATATAGGATTATGATAGTCACGGTTTGGGCCCCTTTGGGCTAGGTCATGATATTTTGGTTGTTTTTGACCCCTAGGTGCATGTTTTCAAAGGGCGTCAAACCTTTAAAACCCATATATTTGGCCGTTCTGGACAGAACACACATTTGATTGATGCGCATTCTACTAATACATTCCAAAAATAATAATAAAATGTATGTAATATTATTTCACATCATTATAAGATCACCTTTTATGGATTTTACCATTAAACACACTTTTTGGTGTTTAAAAAAAACAAAAGTTCATTTCAGGTTATCCTGGCCAAATGATACATTGGATTGACATTAAATATGCTCAATGATTTCAAAGTTCACTATATGGTTGATTTCATATGATTTCATGGAATTCATAGTCCGTTTAGTTGGTTTTGACCTATAAATGCACATTTTCAAAGGACGTCAAACCTTTAAAAACCACGTATTAAGTCATTTCTAGTAGATTTCATGTCCGATTGATGTTTCTTTTACACATAAACATAAAAAATAATAATAAAATAGTATTTCTATGATTTAACATCATTATTAAGTATTTTTCTATGGATTTTACCATTAAACACACATTTTGGTGTTTTAAAACAACAAAAGTGCATTTTGGGTCCTCTCGGCCAAAAAACACCCCGTATTGATGTTTTGTATACTCTACTATTTTACATTTCTCTGTATGTTTTTCTTCATCTGATTTCATGAAATTAAGAGGTCATTCAGTTGGTTTTGACCCCTATACACACATTTTTAAAGGGTGTTAAACCTATAAAAACCACATATTTGGTCGTTATGGGAAGACCGCACGTCCGATTGACATTAAGTATTCTTGTACACATCAAAAATAATAATTACATAGTTTTCCTATGATTTCATATCATTACGAAGTCATTTTATATGGTAATGACTGTTAAACACACGTTTTGGTGTTTAAAAACAATAAAAGTGAATTTCAGGTCATCCCAGCCAATAGAACCTCATATTGAAGTTTTATCTACTCGATCATTTTAAATTTCACCGTACGGTTGTTTTTGTCTAATTTCATGACATTCAGAGGTTTCTTAGTTGGTTTTGACCCTAGACGCATGTTTTCAAAGGGCATCAAACCTTTAAAAACTTCACATTCAATCATTCTAGGAAGATCGCATGTTAAATTGATGTGACATCTACTCATACACATCAAAAATAATAATAACAAGAGTTATATATTATTTCATATCATTTTGAGATTGTTTTATGTGGATCTAACCATTAAACTCATGTTTTGATGTTTTAAAACAACAGAAGCACATTTTGGGTTATTCTAGAAAAACAAAATATCAGATTGACATTCCATCTACTCGACCATTTCACATTTCACTATATAGTTGTTTTTATTCAATTTCATGGAATTCAAAGGTTGTTCAATTGGTTTTGACCCCCAGAAACACATTTTCAAAGGGATTCTACACTTTAAAAACTATATATTTGGTTGTTTAGGGTATTAATCATGTTCTATTTATGTTCTATTTGATTTTACATGTAAAAATTAATAATAAAACTGGTTTCCTATGATTTCATGCCATTCTGAGGATGTTTTCTATGGGCATGACTGTTAAAAACATGTTTTGGTGTTTTAAAAAACAAAATTTCATTTCAGGTCATCCCAGCCAAACAACACCTCATATTGACATTTTATCTACTTGATAATTTCAAATTTCATAGTATTATTTTTTTCTTCTAATTTCATAGTATTCAGAGATCATTCGGTTGGTTTTGACCCCCAAATACATGATTTTAAGGGACGCCAAACCTTTAAAAACCACACATTCGGTCGATTTAGGTAGACAACATGACCGATTGATGTGTTTTCTACTTTTACACATAAAAAATAATAATAAAATGGTTTAACTATGATATAATGTTATTTCAAGCTAGTTTTCTATGAATTTGATCCTTGAACACACGTTTTGGAGTTTTATAACAACAAAAGTACGTTTTGGGTCATCCCAGCCAAATGAAACATTAGATTGAAGTTACATCTACTATAGAATTTTAAATTTAACTATATGGTTATTTTCATACAATTTCAAGGTATTCAAAGGACATTTGGTTGGTTTTGACCCCCAGATGCACATTTTCAAAGGGTGACAAACCTTTAAAAACAAAACATTCAGTCATTATGGATAGACCACAAGTTCGATTGTTGTTCATTCTGCTCATACATGTCAAAATAATAGTAAAACTATTTTCCTATGATTTCAAATCATTTTAAGATTGTTTTATAGGTATATGACCCTTAAACACACGTTTGGTGTTTTATAACAATAAAATGGAATTTTGGGTCATCCCAGACAAATGAAACCTTAGATTAAAATTATGTCTACAAAAAAATTTCACATGAAAATGCATGGTTTCTTTTTGTCTGATTTCATGATATTTGGAGGTTTTTTGGTTGGTTTTTACCCCTGAACACATGTTTACAAAGGGCAACAAACCTTAAAAAACTACACATTCAGTCGTTTTGGGAAGACCACACATACAATTGATGTTTCATATACTTTTACAAATAAAAAATAATAATAACATGATTTTATATGATTTCATGTCATTTAGAGACTGTTTTCTATGGATCTGACCCTTAAATGCATGTTTTGGTGTTTAAAAACAACAAAAGTTCATTTTGGGCTATCCCCGAAAAATGACACCTCAGATTGATGCTCTTTATTTTTTACCATTTTACATTTCACTATATGGTTATTTTATTCTGATTTTATAGTATTTGGAGGTTTTTCAATTGGTTTTGACCCCCAAACACACATTTTTAAAGGACATAAAACCTTTACAAATCCTATATTTGGATATTTTGGGAAGACCACACATCTGATTGACACGACTTCTACTCGTAAAAATAAAAAATAATAATAGAATAGTTTTCCTATGATTTCACCTCATTATGAGATTTTTTCTAGTTAAATTCATGTTTTGGTGTTTTAAAATAATAAAAGTTCATTTCAGGTCATCCTGGCGAAACGACACCTTAGATTGATGTTCTTTCTACTCGACCATTTCATATTTCACTATATGATTTTTTGTCTGATTTCACAGCATTCATATTTTTTAGTTGTTTTTGACCCCCCAGATGCATGTCATGACTTGAATCACTATGGTATGAGACGTGACTACCCCAATCCCACCTTCAATAGGCCAGGGGATGGAGACCAATGCTGAGTAGGCATATCCCAGAAATGGTATACATTAGCCCAATATAACTACACACACACACACACACATATATATATATCCAATCCCATACAATAATGATGTATAAAACAACTAAAACCAATGCATACATACATCTATAATCCCATAACCAGTGTATGAAAATAAAGTAATAAAAGTAGAAAAGGGACCAAATGAAAGCCCAACCAAAAATTTTAAAGAGTCCAACCTACTCCAATGGCAAAGACTATGATCAAATGAAATCTCATAAAAAACACCTCAGTCTATCTAGTTCAAGCTATGCTCCACCTTCTCAGTGTCTTTGCAAGACACCGTCAAAAGGGATGTCGTGTGAAAAAGACACAAAACGTGTGGGTAGAGCCCATGAAGGGGTGAGTATAACAATACGTAGTAGGAAACCCCCAAAACACTAAACACAAAGAATAAATTATATTCAGCTAAATAAAAGGATATAACAATAAGTGTATAATAAAAAAATATCTATATATACTTAGGAAGGACACCATGCCACCAGGCGGTCACAACTAACCGTCAGCCACAAGATTATGCTTGAAGCAATTCTCATCCTGGGAGAATCCACTCCACGATCCATTCCATCACCATAGACACTCATTCAAGAGGTCAGTATCATTAGTCCCTACCCAAGAAATCTCACTGGTGTTAAAATATCCTAAAACTCAGATAGGGGGTTATGTCCAAAACTGATGGGGGATACTAAAAACCCAATCTGGATCAACCCACTATGTAAAGGATAATATTCCAATGATACCACAAACCCTATCAATATGAACATCTAGATGGAGGATTAATACCCTGCTCAAGGAGGTCACACTGATTCCACAAACCCCACCTAGGATATAAAGATGATAGAGGATCACACTCCAGTCTCATAGAAAGACACCATGAACTCTATTAGAGACTCATCCTCTATAGGGGATCACAATATTATGATGTGTAAGTAATACCACATTATATCCTCAAGGGAAACTACCAAGGGTAAAACTACTCAAATGAAACTATTCTTAACTAAAGAGACTAAAAACTCGAAGTTGTTTCTAAAGGAGTACACAACCTGTAAGTAGAGTACACGACGTGCATCAATCAACTTGGATCTACCCATGTGTTTTTGCCTCACACGACATGTAAACCTCAATATACATGGCATGTAAGTGATTACACATGGAATATATAGGTTTCTTGACACCTTTCCCGTTCTATCTGGATGTGACCATGTACCACTGGTCATGCCCGTGTATCAACCCATATACACTTGGTCGTGACCGTGTACACTGGGTTATGTCTGTGTCTGAGTAAATGGTTTGTCCATGCTCATGTACTATTGGTTTGTCTGTGTACCCTCTAAGTTATATGCTGAGCCACCGGGATAAGGTCACACAACGTGTGATATTTAACTCATTGTGGAAACCCTAGTGCCGCAACTAGGGGGTCCCACATGGTGTGTAATCCTGAAATACACACTGTGTACCATGAGATTTCCGATATCTATTGGGATCCCTTATGTGTAATCCTGTGCTTCCTCAAAGCTACCTCCCTCACCAGAACCTATATATCCAAGGTCATCCAAGCCTTGCCATTACCACTGGTTGGAATCTGGGTGTAGATCTACTCAAAAAATGATCTGTTGAGCCAAACCACCACCATGTGTCAAAACTGGGAAGAAAATAAACCCCAAATATGTTTTGATCCATCTCAGATCACACACCATCATTTTTGTACCTCAATTTTACCCTTTATCATGAACCATACCCACTGTATCAATCCTTTGCACCGAAGAACGGTCGTTCAATGATCGAATACCCAATATTCATCGAACCAGAGGACAAAATAAATGCATGCGATGAATGTGTGAAGAAACAAGGGAGAAAAAAACAAGACATAAAAATTGAGGAATGAACCTCAAACTTTGTTCATTTGGCCTTAATCCATTATCATAGAAAAATAAAAACAAATATGAAAATAAAAACAATGAACAAAAATAATTCCATTAATTTAATTTAACTTTGATGAACATATAGATTATATTTGTGGAATTAATCCATGTTTGACTAGGATAAAATAATAGTATGGAAACTCAAAATCAAACATCCTACCTGGAGTTTGGATCAATCATTGATGAAGAATAGTTCTAAGTTGCTATCGTTGATGAGATCCACAAACTCCGTTGGCACAATGATACTCGATCTGGTCCCGATCCATCATCATTAGAAAGGATCGATATTTAATGATATATCTAGGTATACATGGTTTAGAGGAAAACCTTGATACATTTCTATAACCACTTACTCATAGAAAAAGTCATTAACCACATCAAACAAAATAAATAAAATAAATATAATAAATAAATCAATTTATTTTATTTATTCTACGTCCGTGATGAATTTTTCACAAACACCCCGTGGAGACAAAGTTTATGTCATACCTAAGGTAAAATCTACATTCTAAAATCAACAGTTCCCTCAGATTTATGATTTCAGATCTGATTTAGAAGTTATTTTACCTTTTTTTTAGGTCAGAAAGTCTATGCAGAAGACACAAGAGGGGGGTGAATTGCATCCTTTTAAAATTTTCACAATTCTGTTATTTCACATCAACAGTAGATAGAGATGGAAGAGTTTCTGTATGAGAGTATGTGCAGTGAAAAAACAGAAAACATAGTACAAAAATTTATAGTAGTTCAGGGCATAAAGATCCCCTAGTCCACTCCACCAATCACCCTCTCTGCGGGCTTGGTGAATTTCACTAGTTAGGTCCTCTTCTCATTAGACCGATCCACAACTGAGTGCAGACAGTTTTCACCCTTAAAAACAAGGCTAAAAATAGATCCTTATGGTTCTTTTATAGGGAACCAAAATATCCATAGCTTAGCATGAGAAGCTGGCACTCCACCACAACTAAAACCGAGCAGCCTATACTCAAAAGAATCAATAGATATTGATTTGATAAAACAATTTAAACTTCACAGTTACAAAAAAACACAACTGATAGAAGATGGATCTTCAACTTCATAAGAATAATAATCTTTGAAATATGTATGAATAGACTTGGTTGCACAAAATATCTTAGATTTTAATAACAAAAACAAAAACAAAGCATCGCGCTTTCAGGATTGAACATTTATATCTCCAAAATGTAGTTCTTATTTATGAGATGCTCGATCGCTGTGGAACTATAAATTAATTTGCACAAGAAAACTCGAAGAATAAATATTATCAATACAACTGAGAGATTGATACAAAACATCTGATGTAGAAAGATATATATAATGATATATCTTGCAGCAAGATTTCAGATCCGCAAAAGATGCCTGATAAATTGAGAGAATTCAAATTAAAAAATACAGCTCAGAGTAGTCGTAAATTCCCTTAAGAATAGGAAAGAAAATATCTGCTGTAAATGGATCTTTAAATAATTTATGATGAGATTTGAATTGGTAGAAATCGAGCTTTAAATCGCCCTGATATTCCACAAAAACTGTTACAGAAAACTCTAATAAAGTCATAAATTCAAATCTCTGGTGATGAAAAGTCAAACATAAGGTTCCTTCATAAAATGACAAAATACCAAATGTAGGGTTCAACTACATAGAATTCATTCTCCGAATGTAAGGTTGAAAATGTAAGGTTGATAAAAAAAGTAAGGTTGATGATCTATATGTTTGCTTCTTAAATGTAAGGTTCCATACTTACATAGGGTTCTTTAACCATATTTTTTCTCCTTGAAAAATGTAAGTTTTCATTCAAACATAATGTTATTTAACCATACATTTCTTTCAACGTAAGGTTGATTAAACATATGTGATGATAATTTACCATAAGCTTTAGTACAAACACAGGGTATGATCCTTACATTACGTCCTTCAGCGCAGGGAATAAACAGTGATTCCAGAAAACGAAAAACCACGAACAGTGTTTCTAGAATACACTTAAGAGCATTCCGAACACTTTAACAAATATTTATCACGAATAAATACTTTGAATATTATTACAAAATAATAATTATAAATAATATAAACTTCCTGAAACACACTTAAAATAAGATCATTAGTAAAACAAACAAGGGTATTTGTGAGCATCAAAATCAATAATATTTATAGAGTATTTTTGAGACAATACATGCCCAAGACTTTTTAGAAAAAATTCGCATGTTTTATAATTAATATATGTAATATATTTAAAACATTTATTTTGGAAACACTAAGCCTCAGAATCACATTATTTCTTTGCACCTAGTCATGAAAATATTCCATATAATATCCAAAAATAATACATGGAAAATCCGATTCATTACAACACATGTTTTCAAAAGGCATCAAACCTTTAAAAATCACATATTTAGTCGTTTCGTGCATACATCACATCCGATTGATGTGTCATCTACTCATACACATGAAAAACAATAACAAGATGGATTTCCTATTATTTCACATCATTATAAGGCTTTTTTATATGGTTTTTACTGTTACACACATGTTTTAGTGTTTTATGACAATAAAAGTCAATATGAGTACAATTTATTTTCATTTTTACCTATGGCACCACTTGTGTACAATAAATAAGACATTTATCATAAAAATCATAAAAAATTTCATTGATCTATATTTAAGAATAGAGGCTCAATAAAATAAATACTATAAAGTAGGTTCATGAAGAAAATATATGTGTTTGTGGCTAAAATACACCTCATTTTTTCCACTACACATAATGTGATTGAAGTCCACATGTATCAAATTATCATGTTTTATAGAATCCCAAAAAAAAACATAATGAATTTGAGATATCCATATTTCATTTAAATTATAAATGGAATCAAAATTACTAATACATCAATGACTAGTACCAATAGTAAAGGGGTAATGAAAACACACACAAATAGGTTACCTAATTTTAACAACATTATTGGATGGAATCTATTCAAAACCACACAACCCATGAAAAAAATTGGCAAAGGAAAAAATATATATACAATAAAAGGTGAATATGTAAATTCAATTAAAGAAACTAAAAAACATGTCTAACCCCATCAGTTAAAAAATCACTTATATTTGGTTCTAATCCTAGAATAGAGACATGAAAAAATAAATAAATAATTATAGTAAGATTTTTAAACTTGAAGCACATAAGCACCCACATACACTCAAAATAAGAAATTTATGATTTATATGACTAATCATATCAATGATTAAAACCTCAACAACTATAATAAAGAGGATTGGCTGAATGGCCCGGAGGCCTAAATTTTTTATTAAGTTTTTGGATAAACCCCCTTTTAAGGGAAAAGGGGGGAAACCTCACAAGACTCCACGACTTAAAGACATTAACACAATATGAAGATAAAAGGGTCTCAATCATCCCAAGACAAAACTACGCAGAAAAACTCCCCCCAGCATTGACATCAATATGGCACGCCTCCACCTTGCATGACTGCTCAGTAAGCTGTCCCGTGCAGAATCATGGGCCTAGTACCGATGGTTGTACCATACCCTCTCAAACATTCGAATCCGAATGGCCATGCACGATGAAACCAAACTGCTCTAAATCCTAGTCTGAAGTAATCCTTGCAGAATGTCTGGGACAATCAATACCATACAAAAAACAAACCAACTGATACATAACAGCATTCTGAAAAAATCCAAGGGCTCCTGCCATGTCCCAGTTCACCACAATCAGCCCAAACCAACAAATTACCTGAACACCAGACCTCGCTCCTTCACAAAAATCTCCCAACCCTCACCTCCAACAAATCTAACCTCACCTCCTTCAGTATGAAAACTTCCACAAATACTAACATCAAAACCAAATCAGCAGAGCACATAAAACCAACCGAAGAGAACCCAAAATAGATCATGAACCACATAAACGAACAACACACGAGGAGAAACCAAAATAAAAAAACAAAGGCAAGAGAAAGAGATCCAGAAACCATCACCAAAAATCCAGACACCCTAACCAGACTCCGAAAGAATCATGACTGCAAGAAACCAAGATAAACCCATCGTCACCATCACTCGAAGAGACTGTAGATCTATCCAAAGCACACAACCGACACATGACTACACCCTCAGACCACATCAGACTAGAAATCAACCACATCGCACCACCATGGAGAAGCTAAGTCAACCAAAGTTTGCTAACCTTCGACGCCGCAGAAGCCCAATGATGGATACCACCCACGACGCTGCCAGAGGACCCATGAACCCTCGGAACAGAAACCCACACCTCGACAATGCGGAGAAACCGAGATCCAAGATGTCAGCACAACAAGAGGAGAATGCCCGAAGCTGCCGAGATCCAAGGATGAAGCCGCAACCAACTGAGGAGAGATGGCGGCGATGAGAACCCTAACATAGCGGATGAGCCCCTTACGGGTGCATCCTAATAAAGAGGATTAATATCATTTTTCCCAACATATTTAATGTGATTGAAGTTTTAAGGTATACCAGTGTATATACCCATTAATCAGTGGGTTTGTTCATCTTATCTTCACTCACAACAAATTATTTTTTTGTATACACACTTATATTCAAAACACTTTATTTTTACTATAATGATGTTTAGAGAATATTTGGTGAGTGAAGATGCATGAATTGTACTATTTAATAAAATTTTTGGAACATTGTGGTGCTAAGAGTAAATGCGAGTGGGTATATACAACATAGAATATAATTTATGAAATAATTAAATTAAGTGGTGTTACCTATGTTTTTCCAATCATGATAGGAAATTATAGCATAGATTTTTAAAAAAATGGGGCATGACATAAAAAATGACATCTTATCTCAATGGATGCAACATGCTGCAAATCTACAAGCTGAAAAAAATCCAGGATATCATGATTAGTGAAATCAATTGTCTTAACACACAGAAGAATCATTAGAGATAATATGGAATGTAATAACCCATGAATAATTTATCAAAAGTGATATATGTAACCATATTAGAAAAGTTGAAAATGAAATTACCCATATATTCATAAAAAACAATGGCAATCCATGCAGTAAATGATTTAAAAGAAGCATCAATACTTGTAGTAGTGATATGAGAAACACCTTACATGTAAAATGAAAAATAAAAAAAACTAATTATTAAGAAAAAAAATTCAAAAATGGATAATGTTAGATAAAAAATAAATATATAACAATGAAATGAGAATTTCAGATAATTTTTTTTACAAAACAATTGTAAAATAAATATGTTTGCAACATAACTATTTTGAGAAGTCAAATAAAAACTACAAACCAATTGCAAACCAACAACTGAAAAATTGCAGACCAATTATATTACAATTATTAAATTAAAACAATAATTCAAGAAATATTATATTTCATTAAAAACTAAAAAAAATTCACATATAGAGTTTATAAAAATATAATCAATTCAAAAATAATTCCAAAAAAGGAAATTTTCTATTTCATTTTTTTCAATTTTTAAATAATAAATATACATAAGAGAAATTGTAATAAAAAAAATTCATATATGGAGTTCTTAAATCATGATACTAAGACCAAATTTCAAAATAAAAAATTTACATTTTACCTTGATTAAGGAACACAAAATTATTCTAGTAGATCTAGTTCGAAGCCTGTTGAGAAGAGGGATAAGATCTGTTGAAGAATAGTGGCGGGGGGAGGAAGTAGGGGCACCTGTTGCACATTACGAGGGAGGGTTTGTGGTCAGGGGGAGGGTCAGTGACCGGGGTACTCGATGGAAGGCAACCTGTATGGGGGTCTCCAGTGTAGGGGAGGTTCGATGCGTGTGGGGGGGGGGGGATCGATGGTGGGGGGTATGGTGGATTGATGGTGGGGGGGGGGCGACACTGTAAGGAGGTGGGGGAGGGGGCTCAATGACATGGAGAGAGGGGGGCGGGATGGGGGATCAATAATGGATGGAGGCAGCATGGAACAATGAGGAGGTGGGGGAGGGGGGATTAGAGAAGAGAAGAGGAGGGGGCGAGATAAGGGTTGGTGGGGGGGGCATTCAACATGGCCTAAAGAGTACATGGGGAAGGGGGGGTCGACGATGAAGAGAGGAGGGGGGTGGGATGAGGGATTAATGATAGGAGGAGGTGGCAGAATACAATGAAGAGGTGGGGGACGGTGGCTTGATAATGGGGGAGGGGGAAGGGTGTGGGAACAATGATAAATGATAACGAAGAGGTTGGGGGGGATCAAACTCAATAAGTAAGGAAGGGTTCTTGATGTGGTGGGTGTGAGGGATGGGGTGGGGTTGGGTCCAATAAGGTAATGGGAAAATATGAGTGGGGAGAAAGAAATACTAGTGACCACCATTTGGTGATCTCTAATAGGATCAATAGTGACCACCAAATGGTTGTTTCCTAAATCCACCTCTATGAAATGATAGAATTATATTCGTGATTTCTAACATAAAAACCAAAAATTTATCATAATCATCTCAGTTTGATTATTCCCTCAGCATGTGCCACATCGACACATGTTTTCTCATACCACCGCATCTAATGCTATCAGCTTTGAAAGCATATTCAGAAGACATTATAATCTAAGAAATATAATTAAACAAAGTTTACCATACCCATATATAATCAATGGATCTTGTGTGATTATCCACCCAATAGTGGGACCATTTCTTCTAAACCCCCAATTTCTTGTAAAATATCCAATCCAAATAGAAGTAGACATTTCCTTAGAAGATAAAAAATATAAATAAAATCATAGATGTATAAAAGATCAAATTCAAGTATTAAGGTAGTGGAAAATCATAGAAAGCAGTCACAACAAGTTGATAAGAGGAATCCCTCCACCTGGACCTAAACAGACCTAGAAACCAGCTCAATTCACACCCTTCCTTCTAACTAGGGACCACTACAAGTCACATGAAAATATAGTCCTATAATCATAGTATAAATAAAACCTAGACCTACATCTAACTATACTATAAGGGATATTAAAAAAATACCAGTTAATGTGATCTATTTTTCCACAATGATAGAAATTAAAATTCCTAAACTGAAAACTATTATTATTATATAATCTATTTTACTTTAGCCGACCCTTCACACTGAGTTACTTAGGCCTATATTTCAGCCCACTACCCTCCACCTTCAGACTTTGCACATGAAGATTCCTAGAAAAAACCTCAAACTTCACTTCCTATAAAGTAATAATATATACCATACATCATCAAATCCTTTAAATGATTAAATAAATAATTTAAGGAACTCAATAATAAAGGGTCTCGATCCTCATCTAATATCTTCACGTCTACATCAGCTAATTATAAAACCATATAATTAAAATTGTTTAAATGGTCCTGGATAGGAGTGTCATGGTCCATTTTAAAATTAAAAATATTCATTTTAATTTGTAACTAACCAAGAATATAATTATTCATATAATGATATTCAAGATTAAACCAGACAACACAAGCTGAGGTTTTATAGACCACTTTAGAAAAAACCTTATCACCTTGGGTCAACAATAATAGGGAGTTTGATTTCTTCAAAACATCATGGTTACCATCTAGATAATAGGTCAAAGAATATATAGTAGTAGAAACATTTGTTATTTTTTTCTTTGATCCACTCCAAGAATCTTCAATCCCATTGTGGAAACGGTGTGCATATACCTTAACTCTCCATGATTTAAATTTATTATCTTCATAGAATTTCTCAACTTAGAATAAGAAATCATAAAACTCAATATCAAATCTCTGATACCAATTGTGGGTAAGGTATTCATGTAACACATAATAATCTCACAATAGATACAAAAGGGGATTGAATTCAATGATGAACTTAAAAAAATAAATAAGAATCACAAAACCCAGAAAGGAATAAAATATAGAGCAAAGAGCATAAAAATTTTAATGTTATTTGGAAAAAATTGGCCATATGTATATGACATAAACACCAACTCAAACCCTTTTATTACATAATAAAAACAGACAACATACTATAAGAAAAGAAACCAAAAGTGAGGAATACCACTATTCATGCACACAACCAAGGAATTTAGACAAAACAATAACACTATTCAGAAACTAGAAAAGGGTGAATAAAATTCTTAAAATCCTATACCTACAATAAGAACATTACTGTGATCCTTGATAAGATGAATGACACCATCATTTTCTTCATCTTCCTCCAAGCTCATAATAATTGAATTTTTTTATCAGAATAGGCATGTTGGTACAATGGTGGTGAGTTCCAATAAACCCCATTTTATTATCTCTCAGATTCTCTTAATGAGAATTCAAATTACCCTTTTATCTCTATATTGACAAAGGTGAGACTTAGTTTATAATAAAGGGGATGAAATTATCAACCATAACTATAGTAGAGACACATGTTTGGACATGGTGCTCATGGAAGAAACAACCCTTAAAACAAGTTTTAGGCAATTGGTGTGGAGTATAACTAACACTTCATTGTATTAGGAAAGATCACCCACACCTCATCTATTTTAGGTGAGGTTCCACCACTATGGAATAATAAGCACCACCACTATGGAAGAATAACCTTGAGAGAAAACTTTGTGCCAGGTGAATTCTCCCACTGTATAAAATTAAGTCTCACACTAGTTTATGTAAGGTGAAATTCCTCATTCTCACATCCGGATAAAACCAAGATGATGTGAGATTAAAAAACTCTGATTCCAGAATCAATCCACTGAATAGAAACACATCTCCCATGTGTGATTAAACTTCTTATCATAAGGGATTGTGTTAGGTGATCTCTCCTAGACACATGAGATTAGAACCTATATATCATATTATAATAACTCACTGATATAAGGATTAATGAAAAGGGTTACAAGAACCTCGCATAATGGTCACATTCACCTCACATAAGGGCCAAAAGCACCTCACGTAAGGGCCTCCATGAGTGTGTTACACAAATAAATTGAATGAATAATAAATCTAAACAAAATTAAAAATAAATCCAAAATAAATAAAAAAATTTGAAACAAAAATAAAAAACTCATGAAAAATTAAGATCCAACATATAGAATCAACAAATCAAAATCAAAACATTTTTATTTTTAATAAAAAACCATTCCAAACAAACAAAAAGAAACCTTAACCTTACATTATGCATTGATTTCTAGCATAAAATTGAATTTGGAGATTGAGTTTTATTTATTAACAATAATGATGAAAAAAATTCATATTATGATTGAATATTAATCATAGGAATTCTATAAAGTTTAAAAGTATTTATAGGAGTTTTCTCTATAAAGATAAAAGATACGGTCATGGTAGCTTCCACCAAGTCTTGGAATATGTCATAGTGCTTGTGAAAACAAATCATGATATAATATATATAAATGGAAAAAATAATTTTTACACTAATCCTAGAGAGACCATGACATGGTCCAAATTAATTTTTAAGGAAGAGTCCTTAGATACAATGATTTGTAAACATAACCACACTATGGGGAGAATCATGGTGAAAAGAAGGGATGGAGTGTGCCACTATAAAAAATGGGGAGATAGGGACACCATGTTTTGGTTGAAGGAATTTCAAAGATTTTTTGGAGATTCACTATTTAAAATTAATTGAGTAGGAAGACTACACCATGAGGGAGGTTATAGTGGAGGAAAAAGCCAATTCCTAAAAAGGAATGAGTGAATCACTAAACCATGGCGGTAAGAAAATTTTAGAGTCTATAATTCCCTAGATTCGGTATATATATATATATATTGTTGTTTATGTTTATTTGTGCTTAAATTTATAATTTGAGGTTCTGGAAGGATTTTGAGAGGTGTGAACTTAACAATAATGTTTAGTAGGATGTGCTAGAAACCATGTGTAAGGAAATGAAGATTTATAGGTCATTATTTTCAAGGGAAATTTGAGTTTATGGTTCTAGGGAAAGGGTAATTCTAAGAATTAGGATTTAGATCAAGATTTAAAGTGTTGGAATATATCTAAGAGATGTTTTAAGATGTTATTAGAGACATGGGAGGTGTTTTAGGCACTTAAAGATGAAAGTTTTTTATTAGAAAAAGTATGTTGGAGTTTTTTTGGAATAAAAATATTGTTAATTAGAATTTTTGAAACATCTTTAGAAGGATGGGATGAATTATATAAATTCTAGAAGATTTGGGTTTTTACTCATAGGGTATGACTGGTGTGTGGCATAGGCTATGACTTAACCAATGTAACGCCTTGACCCTAGAAGCCCATATATGGTGCATTATTTTAATACGTTGACAAGATTGCAATGAATCAAGTCCTGAAGGACCGATCAATTTAGCAGTCTTGGAAAATAGATTACATACATGAACTTTACATTACAATTTATAACATAAAAAAACATAGATAATCCTTTGAGAATGCTATTATTCCCCTAGCTTAACCCTGAATATGAATCATAAAACACTTCTTGGCATCCTGGTAAAATAAAATATAATAAGGGGGTGAGATCAGATGCCCATTAAGGATAAAAAATATAGCAGAAGCTATCATAAATAAGCATAAACTTTTAAGTCAAGGTATAAAACTGAAACACATGAATTTTAAACATAATATTTAGTATAATATGGAAAGAATAAATCAAATAATTTCATTTAAAATATCACATGGATATTCTACTAGTCAAATAATCACATGCATTATCAATAACTAATCTCATAATCAGGGAATGCATAATGTTGGACATCTAAAACATACAATCAAGGCCTCGGCCAAGACATCTAAAAATAAATGGTTTTGGCCTCAATCAAATCCATATATGAAAATAAATGGGAAAGGACTCGACCAATTACATATCTAGTTTTTCTCATGATACCTACCGATGCATCGAGGGGCTTAGCGGGCCCCACCCATCATTTACTAAGTCCAATTCATTCCCCTTATGAAAAGGGTGAAACATAACATAAACAATCGTATTAAAACTAGCATATGAAATGTTAATACGTTAACCATAAAACATGAATGGTATAAAAATAACATATCGACAATAAAAAATATCATAACTCATTCAATACAATATGGAAGGTTGTATTGTAATAAATCAACCTCAATCAAGAATAAAATCCAATAAATAATATTGACATAGTTTAAAATAATTAGTAAAACTCTTTGAGAGAAATGTCCCTTTTTCATGAAATCATTCAAAAGTTGCACAATTTATAAAGAAATTAATTTAAAAGAGATTTTCAAATCAAAGGGTCCCATATCACATTGAAACTTTTGAAAGGAATTAACATTTTAAAACAATCATGTCCATATAAATAAATCCTTAAAATCATTTTGAAAACACAGACATTAATTAAATAGATTTAGAAATATAAATCTTTAAAATGTTTAAAATGATGATCTAATTAAAGAATCATGTCCATAAAACCTTAAAATATTTCTTTTGAAAATATTTTTATAAAAAATGTACATGGATGATAAATATGTACCTGTAAATACTTACACATAAAAAATCTTAGATAATAATGATATTGAGGAATTAACCCTTATACCTTAGGTCTGATACTCTTCATACCTATCCGAAACTCTTGTATAACGTTTTTAAACATATTATAAAATTATATCAGAATCATAATAATATTTATGATATTATATATTATTCTTTTATGACCTTATATTACCTGTTTATTAACAATTCCAAGTTAATTTAATATTTCAGGTAATAATCTCTTTGTTTATCGTACGTGTTTTAACTTGTTATTATTAATCATATTACTTAGATAATTATTTAATTAAATAAATAATTTATAATATAATTTATATATCATATATTTTCAAAATATAAATATATATAATAGATAGATATATGAAATGGAATACACCATTCATGGAGACGGTAGGCCGTACGTACGCATGAACGCTGTTTCCGTTTTCTTATTGTATTAAATGGAAGTAAGTGAATGACATATATGTACACACACACACACATATATATTATTAAATTTGTCTTATTATTTCATATATTTCATATTTATGTATAATATATATATTTTTTATAATCATTCTTGGATGGTGGATGTAGAAGATGAGTCTCATCGCATTGTGGAGACGGTAAGCTGTATGTACGCACGAGCGACAATATCATTTCTATAACGGTTAAATGGAATTAAATTGGATGGAATATGAATTTTAAAGACATAATATCATGTTATATTTATTATTTAAGTCATTTATATTCATCATTATACCCGTTTAAATAAAGTATAGATGAAAAATAGTTTACATCATGGCATAGGATGGGTAAACGAGGAATATGGTTGTACTATAATCATAAAAACATCTAAAAATATATTATATTCCATATTTATTATTTTATTATGGTAAAAACTTAGGAAGAGGAAGTATAATAAGAAATTAACTTTGAAATAAAGGACAAAACGATTACCTCTTTTTTGGGTGTCTCCTTTTGATTTACACAAAAGGACTAATTAAGTTAGTTTTATGACAAAAGGGTGTCCTATAGGATTAATTGAGTGAATTTTGGAGGATATTTAGTCAGGTTTTGTCCGAAACAAAGGGCTTTGAAGGTGTTAGTTAAAGAGAAGGAGAAGTGCCCTTTTATAAGAGAGGTGAGAGGCACTTTAGGAAAAGATTGAAATATTAATTTATTATAAATTTATTTTCGGTTTTTAATAGCTAAAAATGATTTATTTAGAGGATAATATGAGTATGGGTCTTAATACTCTCAACCAATTATTTTTAGACAAGTTTAGGTCATGAAATTTACCTTATGTTTTTGGATTAACCCTTAGTTAAACAGTTTAACTCTTACCATGTCTTCTTGTATTTTTATACTATAGGGTTAATATAGTTAATATAAAATGCCAAGAGAACCTCATGTGGATCATTAATGAAACTTGTAAAATTATCTAAGTTATTTGGCTAAATCTTTGTTTTTTATGATTTTTATATCATTTAATAAAATAGTATTTGTTTTAACAACTCATTTATGTCAATTTTGACACTATTTAGTAATTGATTTTTGTTAAAGTCATAAAAACTTGATTACTTAAAAAAAATGCATTAAATCAAAGATAAAATGTCATATTAATCCATAAAATTATTGGATGGTATAAAAAAAATTTCAAATTACATTTATTTGAATATTTATAATATCATTTATTTGATTCTTTCATTAATAAGGCAAATACTGCATCATTGTTGTGTCATAAATAAATTTAATTATTTAATGTCTAAAAATTATAAATAAAATATCACGATTTAGGAAATATTTTTATATTTAAAATTAATATTTATATTTTAATATATCACTAATATAACTCAAATTAAAAGTGTTTTAGTAATAAGATACATCTTTATGTTATATTTCCATTTACTTTAAATTAATTATTATAACATGTCATTTTCACACCCAAGTGGGTCCATGGGGTCCTAAGATCAACCTAAGGATTATCATGGATGGAAATATACCATCCAATTGGATTATGAAATGTGTTAGGGTAGTTTAATATTATTATAATATTATTTTTTTACCCTTATTTACTTGATTTACCCTTTAACCATGGTAAATAAAAATAATTATTGAAGTTACTATTCATAATGTCAAAAAATAAAAGGTACCTATTTAAAAAATTTATACCTTATGATTCCAAATATGGACTCCATTTTTCCAAATTCAAAATACAGAATTGATAGAAATTAATTTAAAATTAATTCCCGTTGTTAAAACCAGAAAGTGGGTTTTTAAGAAGTAAAAACTATCAAAAGATTGACATGTGTTTATGCCCAATTTCAATGTGAAATTACTTCCAATGAAAAAATTGGATTAAATGATAAAAACATAATCCAATTAGACTTTAAAACAAATTAAAAAGACAATATAACTATATAAATAATTTATATGAAAAAGCAGTTTTGAATTAAAATGCAGTATTTTTCACTATTCATTAAAATATGAAAGTTATCAGAAAAACACAAAACATTTATCCAAACTAAATTTTTATGTCTCAATTATAAATAATAATTTAATTTTATCAAATTAAATATATAAAAGTGTCAAATATTTGATTTAAAAATGGTTCTCCATTAAAACGCGAAAAAACTACATTTTTTGAAAAATACTTCTTTTATATGAAAAATTGAATTTGTACTTATATTATGTCTAATAAAAACATAATATGAATGTTAAAATTTTATGGGATATATAGCATTAAATTTTTTTCAATAATATTCATAACCTCTTTTTAAGCGGCTAGTTTGATAGGTTGTGGTGCACTCAAACTCAGTGTTGCGTGTAACACAAGCTATTGAATTATTAAGAAGAAGCATACCATGAAAGCTCGGGGTGTTAAATTATCCCATCCTTAAATAAATTGAATTATTGAAATTTAAACTTAGGATTGAAAAATAGGGGTTTGACATTTCAAAATATCTTAGTTGAAATCCCACATCGAAAAATGGATTAATGAGACCTCTATTTTAAAATAAAGAAAGGTAAGTATGAAGGTTACTAGAAATAACACATACTAGGATTTCATGTAGGAAAACGTGGACATGAAAGAAAAATATAACCATCAATTTATGATGGAGAGTGATAGAGAATATTATTATTAGGATAAAGTCAACAATTTGAAAGCCATAAATCTGCGATGATCTAAGGGACCATTTGATTCATCGCAAAACAAAGTACTAGGAAAACATTTTTGGTTTTCAAGATCCTTTCCCTAAAGTTATAGAACATGAGAAGAAATACTTACTTGATTTCAATACAATCTCACCATTGTCCATGCCTTGAAAAATTTCTACTTTATCTCTTATTCAAGGAAATGAAGTTGAATTTGTCATTCATAAAGTGTTGGAAGATAATTCGATCCATAAATAGAATGACAGGTCATTCCATATATCTCAAAAAAAGTATTAGCACAGGTTTTCACATATCAATAAGTTCACCTATAGCTAGATAATACATTAATCTAAAAAAATTCAACTGGAGTATAACTTATACTGTCCATAAATGGATAACTATACAATCCTTCCAAAAAATGAAAATCTACAACTTTAGAAAGAGGTGAACCAAATCAGCTTATAATTTATCTCCCATATCTCATAGGGCAGTTCTTTTTTGTCACATTCCAAACATGTGAACACCTTCATCATGTATTCTCTTGAGTCATGGTAACAATCTGAATTATTAGATATCCTTATTTAAAAAATTCATGTTTTCTTTATTTCAAAAAATAGTGGATTATTCTTTAAGTCCCAAAAAGTTTTACACTTAATCCATGATAGAATAACCCTATTGTTGAAAAATCCATAATTAGTTCTCAAGATACTAGCATCATCCGATTTACTTATTCAAATCCAACATATCTTTATCCAAACATCATTATCTTAACATAAGGAACATATTAAGGGTTATATTTACCTTAATCATATGTTTTCCAAATATAATATTACCCTTAAATCAATTTTCTTTTCCATTATAACTATTCAAAATATTCTTGAAAATCCTTAGAGAAAAACATAAACTGAATACTCCTTATATAATTCACTATTCATAATTCTTGGATCCAAATACACAAACACCTCAATCCTTCCAATTTAATGGTTGGCATGGAATAGGTCCTTAATTGGTTTAGAAATAGACTCTTATGTTTGGGTATTGAGTTGGGTAATACTGATGATTTCTAAAGATAAGACATTGAACACCATAACGATTGGTCACTTGATGACCCTTTTTCCCACAGAGATAACATCTTCCCCTTCATTAGAGGTATTTTTAAAGGTTCTTATTCCCTTCTTCATGACCTATAGGAAGCTGAATCTTATTTACTTTATGCTTCTTAAAATTTTAACATTTATAAATGTTCATATTCCTTTTACGCAATGTGTTAGGAAAGTCATCAAAGATCACATTGTTAATCATATATCGTTATAACTGATTTGGCATAATCACAATATATTTATCTCTATTCATTATCCAATTTTTTTTCTCAAAATCACTAGATTTTCCATCAAACTAAATGTTAATCCAATTCCTTATGGTTTCCTCCATTAACTATGACCAGAAAGTACAAGGTGAGAAACACATCTCATTAAAGAAAACTACATAATCAAAGGAAGGTAATTTCAATCTATAACATCTTAGGTTTAATCCTAGGTTATCCATGATAATTACCAAAATTCTATGGGATTATTCTATACTTATCCCCAAATTTTATCTTAGGGTTATGATCCATAATATAAATTTCTAAATCTATTTCCAAGGGTGTTTCTAAACATCCTATGATACCAATTGTAATGCCCCGACCCCAGAAGCCCGAAGCCAGTGCATTATTTTAAAGCATTAGAATTATTACAAGGAATCAAGTCTCGAAGGACTGAATAGTTTATTAGTCTTAGAATATATATTATATACATGAACTTTACATTACAATTTCTAACATAAAACATAACATAGATAATCCTTTGAGAACTCCATTATTCCCATAGCTTAACCCTGTATATCAATCATAAAACACTTCTTGGAATTATGGGAAAATAAAACATAAGAAATGTGTGATCTCAGGTTCTCAGTAAGGATAAACAATATCGTGAAATCTATCATAAATAAGCATAAAATTTTAAGTCAAGGTATAAAACTTAAACACAAGCCTTTTAAACATAATCTTCAGCATAATATGGAAAGAATAAATAAAATAATTTCATTTGAAATTTCACATGGATATTATATTATTTGAATAACCACATGAATTATCAATAACTAATCTCATAATGGGGGAATGCATAATGCTGGACGTCTGAAACATACCATAGAGGCCATGACGAAGACATTTAAAAATAAATGGTTATGGCCTTGAAGAAATCCATATCTCAAAATAAATGGGAAAGGACTTGGCCAAGTCCATATCTAGTTTGTCTCATGATACCTACCGATGAATTGAGGGGCTATAGCGGGTCCCGCCTATCACTTACTAAGTCCAATGTATTCCTCTTATGAAAAGGGTGAAACATAACCTAAACATTCATATTAAAACTAGCATACGAAATATTAATACTTTAATCATAAACCATGAATGATATAAAAATAGCACATCCACAGTCAAACATATCATAACTCATTCAATACAATATAGAAGATTTTATTATAACAAATCAACCTCAATCGAGAATAAAATCCAATAAAAGAGTATTGACATAGTTGAAAATAATCAGTAAAACTCTTTGAGAGAAATATCCCTTTTTCATAAAATCATTTAAAAGTAACACAATTTATAAAGGAATTCATTTAAAATAGATTTTTTAATCAAAGTGTCCCATATCACTTTGAAACTTTTGAAAATAATTAACATTTTAAAATAATCATGTCCATATAAATAAATCCTTAAAATAATTTTGAAAACACATACATTAATTAAATAGATTTAGAAAAATAAATATTTAAAACATTTAAAATGATGATTTAGTTAAAGTGTACCTTCCATAAAAACCATAAAATATTACTTTTGAAAAGATTTTTATGAAAAATGGACATGGATGATAAATATTTCCCAGTAAATACTTACACATAAATAATCTCGGATAATAATGAGATTGAGTAATTAACCATTACCTTAGGTCCGATACTCTCCATACATGTCCAAAACTTATTTATAATGTTTTTAAACATATTATTAACTTATATAAGAATAATAATAATATTTATGATATCATATATGATTCTTTTATGACTTTATATCACCTATTTATTAACAATTCCAAGTTAATGCAACATTTCAGGCAATAATCGCTTTGTTTATCGTACGTGTTTTGACTTGTTATTATTGATCATATTACTTAGATCATGATTTAATTACTTCAAGAATGTATAATATAATTTATATATCATATATATTTATAATATAAATATATATAATAGATAGATATATGAAATGAAATACACTGTTCATGGAGATGGTAGGCCATATGTACACATGAACGCTGTTTCTATTTTCTTATCATATTGAATGGAAGTAAGTGAATGACATATATATACATATATATATATATATATTATTACAGTAGAATTATTATGTCATATATTTCATAATTATTAATAATATATATATATATATATTATAATCATTCTTGGATGGTGGATGTGGAAGATGGGTCTCATCGCGTCATGGAGACGGTAAATCGTACGTACGCATGAGCGATAATATCATTTCCTTGGTGGTTAAATGGTATGTAATTGTATGAAATATGAATTTTAAATAAATAATATCAGGTTATATTTATTATTTAAGTCATTTTTATTCATCATCATACCCATTTAAATAAAGTATAGATGAAAAATAGTTTTCACCATGGTGTAGAGACGGTAAGCCGCACGCACGCACGCGTGGTGATATTTTTTTTCATAGGATGGGTAAAAGGATGATTATGGTTGTCCAATAATCATAAAAAAACCTCATAAAATATTAGATTATGTATTTATTATTTTATTATGGTGACAACTTAGGAAGAATAAGTAGAAGAAGAAAAGAACTTTGAAAGAAGGGATAAAACGATTACCTCTTCTTCGGGTGTCTCCTTTTGATTTGCACAAAAGGACTCCTTAAGTTGGTTTTCTACCTAAAGGGTGTAATCTAGGATGAATTGATGGAATTTTTGAATATATTTGATCAGGGGTTGGCCCAATCAAAGGGATTTGGAGGTGTGAATTAAAGATAAGGAGAAGTGCCCTTTTATAAGAGAGGTGAGGGGCACTTTAGGAAAAGCTTAAAATATTAATTTATTATAAATTTATTTTTGGTTTATAATAGCTAAAAAGTGATTTATTTATAGTATATGATGAATATGGATCAAAATCCTCTTAGAAAATGATTTTTAGACAAGTTTAGGTCAATAAATTAACCATATCTTTTGGGATTAACCCTTAGTTAAATAGTTTAACACTTACCATGTCTTCTTGTATTTTTATACTATAGGGTTAATATAGTTACTATAAAATCCCAATAGAACCTCATGTGGATAATTAATAAATTTTTTAACATTATATAATTCAGTTGGATGAATCTTATATTTTTAGTATTTTTATATCATTTAATAAATTAACATTTCATTTTTCACAACTCATTTATGTAAATTTTGACACTATTTAGTAATTGATTTTTTTTAAAGTCATAAAAAATTTATTACTTCCAAAAAAATGCATTAAATCAAATATAACATGTCATAGTCATCCAAAAAATTAATTTATGGTATAAAAACTTTAAATTACATTTATTTTAATATTTATAATATCATTTATTTGATCCATTCATTAATAAGGCAAATAATGTATCATTATTGTGTCATAAATAAATTTAATTATTTAATATCTAAAAATTAAAAATAAAATACCATGATTTAGTAAATATTTTTATCATTCTAATGACAATTTTTAGTTTAATAGACCAGTTATATGACTCTAATTAAAAGTGTTTTAGTAATAAGATACATGTTTATGTTATATTTCCATTTACTTTAAATTAATTATTATAACATGTCATTTTCACACCCAAGTGGCTCCATGGGGTTCTAAAATCGGCTTAATGATGATCATGGTCAGCCATATATTATCTAATAGGATTATGAAACATGTTAGATTAGTTTTATATTATTATAATATTATTTGTTTACCCTTATTTAACTGATTTACCCTTTAACCTTGGTAAATAAAAATAATTACTGAAGTCACTATTCATAATGTCCCAAAATAAAAGGTACCTATTTATACAATTTGGAACTTATGATTACAAATTTGGAATCCATTTTTCCAAATTCAAAATACAGAATTGGAAAAAATTAATTTAAAATTAATTCCCATTGTCAAAACTAGAAAGCGGGTTTTTAAGAAGTAAAAACTATCAAAATATTGACATTTTTTTATGTCCAATTTAAATGTGAAATTACTTCCAATGGCCATAATTGGATTGAATTATAAAAATATAATCCAATTACACTTTAAAACAAATTAAAATGATAATATAACTATATAAATAATTTAGATGACAAAGTAGTTTTGAATTAAAATGCAATATTTTTTATTATTCATTAAAATATGAAAGTTATTAGGAAAACACCAAAAATTTATCAAAACTAAATCTATATGTTCTGATTCTAAAGAATAATTTCATTTCATCAAATTGAATATATAAAAGTGTCAAATATTGGATTTGAAAAGGGTTCTCCCTTAAAAGGAGGAAAAACTCCATTTTTAAAAAAATACTTATTTTATATGAAAAATTGAATTTGTACTTATATTATGTCTAAGAAACACATAAGATGAATTTTAAAATTATATGGGATATATAAAATTCAATTTTTTTTTCAATACTATTCATAAATGCTTTTTAAACGGCTAGTTTGATTAGTTGTGGTGCACTCAAACTCAGTGTTACGTGTAGCGCAAGCTATTGAATTATTAAGAAGAAGCATACCGTGGAAGCTTGGGGTGTTACATCCAAGTATTCACACTTTTTTTAATAAGTATGGATATTTACTAATATATAATTTCCTTAGTACATTAGATTAATCTTGTGAATGGTTGTAAGAAAATGATAAAGTATCGACATAGGTGGTTTGACATGTAAAGGTAACCCAAATGATATGTAAAAGTATCTCTATAATACCATGTGATATGTGAAAGTAACTCTGGATGATTTGTAAGAGTAACTCTGGATTTTACCTAGGATATATAAAACTAAATCTATGACAAAGGAAATACATAAGGGTAGCCATGTGTAAGAGTTTACTCTTTTTTATGGTTACCCCACATGTAAGATTCCTCCCCTATAGAAAAATTGGCTAAGTATTGGAGTCACCCTGTGATACAGAAAAGAAAAACCCTGATATGTAAGAGTTATTCTTATGATAAGGGGTGACTTGTATGTAAGGGTCCTTTAGGGTAATGTGTAAGGGTTATCCTATATGCAAGGGTCCTTGGATTTGTGATTTTTTGATGAAGTGTTGGGAAGACTTGTGATACACGAGGGACTTGATGGGATGATACATAAGGGTATCCATACATGAGAATTTTTATATAAGGGTCCTTGTGTTTTCAAAAAATTGAGTTTAAAAAATTTTCCCCATTTTTTTAAAATATTAATAATTTTTTTTAAATGAAAATAAGAGGGGAATTCAGTCATTTATTCTATAATATAGTGATAATTCCATAGATTGACCTTTCATTATCTTTTCTTCCCCAAGAAAGACCTTCATCAAATATTTTAGATCTTAATACCATCTATGTAAGGGAGTGGTTGTGGGTACGAATAACTACCCTTGAGTTCTTAGTTATGGTTTCTATCGATGTTTCCTTGTTTACTATTGGTTATTCCATAAATTAGGTATTTTATCAGATTACTAGATTTCTTCCTATCAAATATGGATCGATAAAAGATCTGGGCAAGTAGAGTCGTGTTAACTCTGAATGAGGTAGGTTTCCTTGACACGATTTAATATATTGTTCATTTAGTAATTTTATGTTCATGTTATATCAATATAATTATTGTCAGCATGTTTTATGCCTTGTGTGTTCTTACCCTAAAAATTGGGATGGGATCACATCATCATAATAGTCAAAAAGGGCTACATAGCTTGCTAAATAGTTTGTTTGTGGAGATGTGGTCGGACAAGTACCAATGGCCTTCTTTATAGTTTTCTTGGTGTCATGAGTCAGTATCTCAAGGTAAATGGGTTTTACATTTTTAATAGGAATTTAAAAAGAGGTATTTCTAAAAAATGAATTCCTTATAAAAATGGTTTAAGAGGATATTTAAAGTGAAAAGGATGATTTTAGGTGATGACTTGAAATGGTGTTTTAATTAAAATGTGTGGTTTTCTAAATCACTTTTACTTTAGTATTTTGGAAAAAAACCTAGTGTGAGTAAGGATGGAATGTGATGTATTTTATTAAATGAATTATAAAGAGTATTTTACCTGTTTTTAAGGTAAATACATAATGGATTGGTTTGAGTTTGTTTTTATATGGTCAACCTCATATGGGAAATTCCCTATTTTCTAAATCTTATATACTTGTTGTTCTTCCTAATCTTAGTATCTGGGTAAGTTATTCTTATTTCATGGTGACACATTACTATTCAATAAACCCTTACTATTTTATGGAATTTAGATTTAGTTTCATGTATTGTTTCACATGTGGGTGCTTAAGTTGACCTTACAATATCCTGTTCTTGGTATCAAAGTATCCAGGTAGGTTCGGATCAGGGTAATTAAACCATAAAGGGAAGAGATAAGTGAAATGGATTGTGTTTGATAGAACCGTGATTAATAACATGAATATAGGTATGTATTTCTTTTAGATTGGTGGTTACCAATATATTGGATGAAGTTGTGAGAAATTTCAATTGGCCAATACTGTACACCAGCTTATAACTCTCACGGTTTGACATTGGAACTATAGTTGTGTGGACTTAGACATGGTTCTATAGAAAAATATGACTGACGATAATGATAGGGTATTTTAGATCTATGAAATTGATACCATCATTACTATAGCATAATGGACTTACTATGTGGATTTGGCACTATAGCAACATAGTTTACTATTTCACCACATTACTTTATAAGCTAATTTAGAGCTATAGTTTCAACACTTTGAGATTGTACCTTATATATTACTCTTGAAATTAGTTAATTTTTCACCCTCTCCTTAGATGTAGGGATTATTCTCAAATCACATAAATCATGTATCTTGTGATCCTTTTCTTGTTATTTTTTTTTCCTTTTCTCCCTTTTACTATTTTTTTCAAAATCAATTATCATTGTTTCTCCTATAATTTCAGTAACAATATCCTCTAGGGTAGATTGGTACTAGAGTGATATATCTAGGCATGGTTGAATCTTGAGAGACCTAGGTTCTATAATATGGTTTAAGGTGTTTAAACTTTCATTTTTGGAGGTGTGAGGTGCATGGACATGGTTTATGTGACTAAACTTAAATGGTTTGTAAGGGAGAAGACACGAGTTATCCTTATAATGATTTTATGTTTGGGATTAATTGTTGGTATAATGTTTAATTTTTTACACTACCTTATTTATTGATATTTATAATTATTGTGTGATGTATTGATATTAATGGTTATGAAATCATCTTGAGTAAGAGGATAGTGGATTGAGGATATTCTGTAAGGACCTACCTTGAGTGAGAAGGTAGTGGAAAAGATGTGAAATAGAACCTTATTGTAAGTGATAGGGTTGTGGTTTTGATGTGATATAAGACCCTACCTTGAGTGCGAATGTAGTGGTAAGTATGTGACATTTGACCCTACCCTAAGTGAGAGGGTTGTGGTTAGGATGTGTTGAGACTGATGGTTGTGATCCTATCCTGAGTGAGAGGAAAATGGATTTTGGATGTAATATATGACCCCACCTTGAGTGAGAGGTAGTGTCAAGGATTTGATATACCCAGGAATGGATATGTTATTCATTTACCTTGATGGATTTATGATATGATTAGTACTGGACATTTTTTCTTTCCCATGGTGAGTTTCCTATCATGGGGACTCTTAATTTTTGGCATTAGTCAAAGTAGGTATGGTCAGGTGTAGTTGTGGATAGGTTAACACATGATGACTTTAAGAATATGATTTCATCTAAATTTTGTAATTTGTTTCCAGGTGGGTGTTTTTAATGAGCATGAGTTGCATACTTATATTTATTTCATGCACATCAATTTCATCACAAGAACATTTAGTATACTGAGTAATTGAGGATTCCTACTGGGTCATTATAATCAACCTTTACTCACATACACATTATGGTTTTTGTTGTATATGGGTATAATTTCATGTTTTCTCTCAAGTATAGGTATGACTTGGATCTCAACACATGGTTTGGGTCTATCAGGTAATAGAGGCTAAGTATTCAGCATGGATGATCATGCGAGTTTAATTAGAGGCTAGTTTAGTTTTTTCTTTTAGTAATTTTTCTATATATTTACTATCCAATGTGGTATCATAACTTTTTATTTTAAAGATGCATGTTATGTATTTTTTTTGTTTTTTCTCTGTTATGTTTTTATACATCATATAAATTTTTTACCGCTTTCTATTTCAGACTGTGGGGGACCACTTGACATTTTGTTTATTTTCTATAGGTTTTTGGGATGCTTATTATATTGATGGGGTTTTTTGTATTTGGTAGACTCAGGCAGGAACTTTGGGATTTAAATTTGAGGACATAGTATCCCCATGAATATTTTAGGACCTTTCTTCTAGTCAACAACCTATGACATATGAGGAGGAACACCCAAGGTCATGTGAAAAATCCCTTTAGGGTGTTGTTTGGACAATCAAGGATGGGTAGTTACAAAATTGTATTAGAGAATATTTTAGGATGAGAGAATGTCAATTATAGGGGGACTTAGTTTACCAGGAATCAAGAGGTAGACTGGTCGCATGCCTAGCTGGTATTAATTTGGTTATAACCCCAGTTTCCATGGAATGTCTAATGTGGGACTAGGAACTCTAGGATGATTGAATTGTTGGATTGAAAATCCAAATACGGGATAGATGAGACTTAGGAAGAGTCATATGAATCATCTAAGAGCCAGTGGATTGTCTATGCATCATGATAATAGAATTATTAGGGAATGATACACACGTATATGAGCAGTGTTGTTTGACATATTATCTCGTTAGGATCTATCCTTAATTGAATAAACTTATAATACAATTATTTTTTTCTAAAATACATTATAAGGGGTGATTATATTAATATGGATTAGAGGGTATTGTTTTATTTATTATTTATTCTGATTTTTTGGGTGTTATAGGGAAATGATTTTTGGGATGGGTGGGTTTTTGATAAAAATATCACTTTAAAACAAAACCCATGTGGTGTAACAAGGTGTACATAAATGGTTTTATAAATTTTAATTGGTTGAAATTTATTATAGAGAAGTGGATTTGAAATGACTTGGTTTTTTTTGGTTTTGAGAAAATATGAGGTAAAATCTTTTAAAATTGGATTTTAAATTTTTTTTGAAAAGAAGGTTGGTTTTTGGAAAATAAAGAATTTACCAAGTTTGGAATTTTAGTTTTTTGATTTTGATGAAAAAACACTGAATTCCAAGTTTTTTTAAAAGCTCAAGTGAGTTTCAGTATTTGTAATTTTTTTTTGAGTTGGTTGAATAAGAAACTTGTTCCTGTGTAAATCAAGTTCCTTAGATTTTAATGTCTTAGCTTAGATTAGCCTATATATTTTAATTGTATGCATGTATAGTGCATCTTCATGTTTGGAAAGATCCAAGTGAGGTTATTGGATGTGGAATTCTTGGATTTGATGTCTGTAAAAATACATTAGTGCATATATATATCGATTTTTTTTGTTTTATTAGTTGAACAAATGTGATATGGGTATTTGATTGTGTATTTGGAGGGTATGATGAGGTTTTTTCAAGAGATTATCATGTTTTAGTATAATGGTATATATTTTTAATGATGGGATTAAGTAGTTGGGTGTGATTTTTTATGGTACCATGGTTCAGACCAGTTGATTTTATGTTTCTAGAAGATGATTCCTATATGGAGGAGAACCATTACATGAAATCAGTCTTTATGAGTAGATTCTTATAGAGGGGAGTAATATAATCTTGGGGATGAATTTTTTATTTAAACTTTGGTGTCTTGGGATCATTGAGTGCAATTTTTCATCATATTGGGTTTTTTGAGTTGTTTATAAGCATGGTTCTTAGGAAATTGGTTTTAGGATATGAGAGCGTTTATGGTTAGATTAGGGTGAAATGATTCTAGTGAGACGATGGATATTATGGTTTGATCATAGTGACATAATGAAAATTTAGTGGCCCTTGGTTTATATTAAATTATAAGTGCGCCTATGTTGCAAGAGATAACATCAAAGATGGATTAGAGAACTATGGTGTGGTCAATTTGAGTTTTGAGCATGACAAGGGTTTCTAGGGATACGATGAGCATGTCCTGGTAAGAGTAAAACAAACATGATTATGGAACCCATTGGGTGTTGTACTTGAGGATTAGTGTAAGGGAATCCATATGGTGTGGAGTGAACCATTTTCCATTAGAGGGTGTGAGCCTTGTTTTGGGTTAATTTTGATGAATGTAGAGGATTATGTTCCCATTAAGTTGAGAATGGGTAATAATCAATTTCTCATGTTTGTGATCAAGTTTGTATGGAGTGGTCTCATATCGTCATTACATTCAATAATAGAAAAGATGTGAGATATGGATATCCAATGTTTTGGTTTATTGGGGAGATTATAAATATACACATATGTTGGGGAGTATCAAATCAGTCATAGAAGTAGAACCCATGTATAGGAAGGGTTATGTATGTGGGGGAACTAATTAGTGGATGGTTGAGATAGAATCAAAATACTAATGAGTAGAAAAATATTATTTATCTAATTCCTTAGTGAATACCAAATTTGGGATTCAGATGTAGTTTCAGATAGAGTCTATGGGTTAACATTAGGCTTGGGGTGGAATTTGGTGTAATCCAAGAGTGATTTGGGTTGAAGATATATCAGTACTTGTGGGTGGATTACTATAACAACCCAAACCCGCATTTCTGAATCCGGTGATAAAACATAAACTTTACAATTTTAGATTAGATACTGATAATAATGAAAAAATTTTAATCCTTCAAAACATGCAACATCAAACTAAAATATTGGATCACTTAGATACTTAAGGACCTTTTAGGTTTAGAGTTTTATAAAATTAGGAAAAATCCTTTCAAAGTGGATATTTCCACACAATATCCAATTTTCCCACAAATTAAGTTCTTTATAAATACATGTTTTATTCATTCAAGGTAACTTCCATATCTTGAAATTATACTTATTAAATTTTCTACTCATCCTTATTCCCTATGAAAAAAATATTTTTAAAATGTGGGATGAGAAAAACAAAGCTCATTAAGGAACATAAAACTAAGAAATCAGTTAGTTCAGTGAAAAATATGAAAACCCATAAAATGTTTATTTTTTTCATGTTAATTATTTGAGTGTATAAAATAAATTCCATCCACATGAAAAAAACTTTTTATCAAAGAAAATATTAAAAACCCATAGCAAGAAAATAGAAACCCTTGTTGGAAACTTAGAGAATTATATTCATAAATCATATTAAAATCATTCTAAAAATTACTGAATCCTAGTTAATTACATAAGATAAACATACCTTTTTAATACCTCCATATTATATTTGAATATAAGGAATATTACCCGATAAATTGGAGAGATATATTGGGCTCACCTGTTATATAAGATGTACTGGGCTCACCCGTCATATAAGCTGTATCGGGCTCACTGGTCGTATAAGCTATATTAGGATCACACTTCATCATCTATAATTCTGAATTAATGTATTTTTTTAATCTCACACATTTTTATCACAAATACCTTGAAAACTCTTTTGATCCCATAATCAAATCACTTTCCATTTTTGCATACAATTAGGGAGAAGTATCCCTTTCTTTTGAAAACTCTTTAAAATGAAAAATTACCAAAATATTGTGGAAATGATTTCATTTTAAAATAATCATGGAAAATTTTAAATTAATATTAAAATAAATTAAAATTAAGGTAATCAAGAAATTCCATTCATTTAATTTATATTAAATAAAAGCATTCTTTTACACTTTAATAAAAAAAAGTCAAAAGTGACCTGTAAGTAAAACATTAAAAAACCATTTCAAAGAAAGTAAACTATGGTAAAAAATAACCATTAGAAACAATTAAATCATAAATAATAATATTATTGAAATATATTAAATAATATGGACATGGAATAAAATGTGTTTAAAGGGAAACTTTAAAAGAGGATTTTTAAAAGAAAGTCCCTTACCTGGAGTCTAGATATTCCATGTATATCCTTTAACAACTGTAGTACCCCCAGTTTCGGGTACATAACCCCTTTAATCACGTTTTTATAATTTATTGTGTATAAAATAGAGAGTTTCCATAAAATATAGAGTTTCCATTATATAGATATTTTCCATTAAGTCGGGTGGTTCCATAATGTTGGTTGTTTCCATAAAGTGGGGTGTTTCCATAAAGTGGGTTGTTTCCATAATGTGGGGTGTTTCCATAAAGTGGGATGTTTCCATAAAGAAATGTGTTTCCATAAAAAGGGTAAAGGTTAATGATGAGATATTTTTGGGGTTTTATAAGGAGTGTTGGGACAAGAAGGAAGGTCACACGATCCATACACGGTTGGCCCAAACCGTGTGGTCAAACCTTGCACAGAGGTCAAATCTAGATCCTATTTTCTAGGAGCTTATATAGTGACCCAACCTTTTATTACTTTACTATTACATCATTTTAAAGATAAAAAATATAATATCATTACACATAGAGGATCCAAAGGTTTAGTGTCTTGGGAAAACTAGGACCATACATAACAAATACAACATCAACCATAAACATTTATTTAATTTCTTCTTCACTAGCTTCTTAGTGGAAATTGTCCTCTCCTTTGTACATGTATCCACCTGAGGATATACATCAAAAGGGGTGAGATTGAAGCCCAGTAATAGGATAGATAAGAACAATATATCTTGGGGTGAGCATAATCATAACATATGCAAAAGATCATGAACATGAGAGGATCATAAATAAAAGACTTGAAATGTGGCAATGCATAAAAATGAAACATCATGTCTTAGTGGTTAAATACCACAAATACTTGTGAACCAATCTATAATCTTGTTCAAACATTATTTCACATTTAATCATGATATTAATCACTTTACCCAATTCATTGGAGCGCTATATAATTCCGGGTGCACCCATCACTTTTAAACATTCATATTGCGCTATATAATTCCGGGCGCACCCATCACATCATAACATTATCATTTATCATGCATGCCACAATGAACATACAACATAAATGAACATAACTAACCAATGAAAAGGAATTGGTTTCATCTCATTATAACACATTCATAAACTTTGGGTTCTCAAAATAAAGAGGGAACAACATACTTGATACAAGAACCATCAACCTTGAATGAGAGGTAAAAGTTGGGTTCTTAAGAGAAGAGTTCTTTCAGAAAACATTTGGACTGACATAAACTTAATTATAAAACATGTATATCCCATAAAAGGAAAGAAAATGATAAAAAAAATGATATTTAAGGTGTGACCATATCAAAAATGGAGTGAAAGATGTATAACCCGAAGGATGAAAATTGGGTTTGAGAATTTCCCCTTACCTTGTACCCGAATGCTTCATTCTCTTTAATGTCCTATATAATGAAATTATATTAATTAATTAGAAATAAATAACCATGTGTACATTAATAGGGTTAATTATGGTTTAATTATGTCATATTATGTTCCTTTGTATGACTTATAGAGTTTAAAAAACATTGTTTGGGGATGTTCGTTTTTATGGTTTTTCTTGGGTGGTTCACTTGTATTCTTAAATTGAAGTTTGGGTAGAACATGAGTAAAAATCCAGAAATGATATTACATGTAATTAATGATATTAAAATAGATTTAATTATTTTATAATGAATTGTATTATATCCATGTGGATGAATCATTAAATAAGAATTAAATGATGATTATTTGGGTTAATTTGAGTGATTTTTGGATCATAACGAACTTGTTTTAACTTATCACTTAGTAATATGGCCATAGGTTATTTAAAAAACTTTAAATAGAACATAATACACATAAAATATTCTGTTTCAACCATAAAAATGGTTTCATGACCATATATGAAGGTAGAAATGGAATAAGAAAGCATGTCGTTCTTGAAGGTGACAAATTAACACCTCACAAACAACGTTCTCTTTAATAAAATAAAATAAAGAGGGAAAGGGGGTTGGATGATATAATATTCTATTAGAATCATAAAATTACATTATATTTATAATACTGGAGTTAAAATAAAATTTGGATGAATATAGGTTGGTATAGATCAAGAAATGAACTTGAATTTGAAAGGAAATTAAAGGGAGAAGAGAGAGGGAAATTACCTCTTAAATCTTCCTCTTGAGATCCTCCTTAAGGAAGCTAGGATTGGTCTTTTAATGATACCAGAAGCTTTTTTACGTGGGGGATGGGCTAGGGAAGATGTTTGTACAGAGTTTAGATAAGTCTTGGAGCTTGAGCGGTGTGAGGAAATGAGGGTGTGAAGGGTGGCTTTTATAGTGGAGGGGAGAGGGGTTTTCTTAATATAAAATTCATTAGTTTATTATTTCCCCACAAGACAAGGAATAGTGAGTCTTGTACGACCAAGAATATAAATTTTATAATTTAATCCGGAACCAAGTGGTCTTACATCAGCATAACATCACACATGACCCTATAATTAGCTTATTTAACTTATTTTGTAAATTACGGTATTTCACTATTCATAAAAAATTCAAGTATCTCAGAAAAATCCCAAAAAATTACTCCAACCATTTTTTGACACGTAGAATCCAAAAATGAAGTCCATTTTTCAAATATAATTTTCTAAATATTATTAATTTAATATTTAATTAAAATCATAATTTACTTAAAAAAACAGTTTTTAAAATTAAAACTGATTTTATAGTGCTTTCAAAAATTACGCAGGGTCTTATAAAATTATCTAAAAACTATAATACATTAATTAAATAATTTATGAATACATTTTAGGGAAATAAATATTCTTTTAAATTATTTAATTAATTATAATTAATTATTTATGACTTACAAAATACCAAAACGTTTACTAAGGTCAAATTGTCACTTTCTAAGATGTCTAAATTTTATTTTATTATTCCTAGATAATGTTACTCTTATTTTGGATGATTTACTATTCATAAGGGTCATATTACTATTCATAAGGTTATGTTACTATTCCTAAGGGTACGTTACTATTCACAAAAAATTATTTTTGTTTCATTAGACTCCAAAAATCATCTTGAACACAACCGTGTATGTCAGATTTTCAAAATTCCAAACATAGGAGTGAAAAACTTATGTTTAAAGGTCACTTATCACTTACTAGTTCATTATTTTGTGATGTTATTTTATGACATAAATATAAGAAGGGAAATTTTCATTGAAAAACTTTGGGTCATTACAGCTTACTCGTTTTGCTCTATATATTTTGGTTTAGCTTTAAAACGCCCCTATTTCGAGATTAATCTCCATAGAAGGGTGGATAACACTCCCCACATGATTTGGAGCCATCCCAAAGCCTTCCCTTGGTGATTTCGAGTCTGATTCTTGAGGTATGTCACCATTCTTTTTGGATTTGTCATGTTTTCTTAGATCTTCTTAGATCTATTTCCCCGATATCCATTCTTTCTCAGATATGAACCTATAGTGGGTAGATCTAAGTTATTGGATGCCAAATAATTCAATTTTGAGTAGTGATCTTTCTAGGATAATAGAACTATGGCCGTTCTTGGAGAATCGACCCGCTTTCTTATGCGTTCTTCGTCTATTGTCAAAGTTTCGTCAAAACCTTCAAGGTAGATGGATTCACTCTCATATGATCTTGCTATAATTAATTGTCTTATATTAAAATTGGTTTATTGATTGTAAAATTCATGTAAAAATATTCATTAGTGATGATTTTTTGTTTTTGTGAAATTGCGTGATCTTAGTGAATAATTGTGCAAAGGGGGTTTAGTTTCATGAATTTAAAATGATGATTTTAAATTATGGATTTTCTGGAATTGATAAATTGTGGATGAAAAAGTAATTTTTAATAGTAATGGTTTTAGATAAAAATGGAGTTTTATTGAAATGTTTTGGAATTGAAATGGTTTGGCATTGAAATGGTTTTGACAGAAATGGTTTTCAATAAATAGGTGTTTTTATTGAAAGGGTTGTTTGGGCATGATCTTTGGGAATATGTGGTGTGTGTTCATGTTGCATATATAGGGCTTGGTTGAAATATGACCTTGTTCTCGGTGCCAAATGTTTAATGTCACATGGTAATTTCATACACGGGGCTTGGTTGAAATATGACATTGTGCTCAGTGCCAATGGGTTAATGGCACATGGGAAACAATTACCTTGTGATGACTTGGTAAATCGAAGAGAAATCACTCATGGGTATGGAAATGTCATAACGTATTATGAATGGTTGGTTGTATGGGTTTGAGGAATGGTTGGGTATGTTGATAAAGGGATATTGTGAAATGGTTGTAAATATCTTTTAGTTATTTTTCTTGAAAAATAAATTGTTGGGAAAATTGGTTTCAATTGCACTTGTATGCTTCTGGTAACGAATGGTTTTAGAAACTTGTTTATATTTAATTATAAACTGTTTTTGAGAAGTTGTTTTATATAAACTGTTTTATATAATTGTTTCTAACTCTTCTATCCTAGTGGTATGAGTAAGGAAGTCAGTGGGGAAAACCTACTGAGTTTTATACTCACCCCTTCTTTGGAACTTTGGTGCTTTTGCAAATACTATCTTTCGGGACAAAGGAACAGGTAATGTTTCACACGTGTTTAGAACTACCTCATGATTTATGGGATTTTTGGATATTTTGTAGCTTAGATCTTGTGGAGCATGGAGTATTGAGTTATTTGAAGAGTCCTATGTGGTTTATCTGATGTGTACTTTGATTCGTGGTTATTATTCTGCTGTTGCTTACTTTGATGTGGTTGTGAGGTACATAAAGTTGTTGAGTTGTTTTCCATTTGTTCATGCATCATATAGTGAATGTTTGGTTATGGTTGTTAAGTTTATTGGTTTATTTATTAAAGGTTAAATCATCCCCCACTTGTATTTGAAACCCTTCATCATTTATTTCTAGCCTTGGGCGTCTTGAGGATGTCGCTTAAGGCCTAGTAATGACTCGTTGTACTCTCAAGACAATGAGAATTGTCGGGTCATTACAACAACTATATAATAAAATTATATCAATTATTTACTTATTTAAGAACCTTTTATATTTTTATTAATTTATAATTAAATAATTTATTTCTTTTATTTCAATTACACATTTAATTACTTAATCTGTTAGGTCCACGTTGTGTGATTTGAGGACGTTCCATGCATTGTTTCAAAATGACTTCGGTATGTTAGATTTGGTCAAAATATTAATTGTTCCATAATATCTAGAATAATAATCATGAAATAATTATAATTTTATACATTAATTATAGTTTTAAAAGAAACCTATAAGGTGGTTATGAAAAATTAATTATGTTACAATCATAGAGATGATAGGTCGCACGCACTCATGAGTAACATTTCCATTTTTCATAAAAAATTTGAGAAAGAAGGTAAGAATTATTTTATATCTATATAATTATTATTTTATCCTAAATATTATATTATAAATTTAAATATACTTATATATACCATCCATGTGATACAATGATTAAAAATGAATCACATCGCTTCGTGGAGGTGGTAATCCACACGTACACACGAACGAATTTATCATTTTTCAATAGATGAAAATGTAAAAAATAGATGATAAATTATCTTTATATAATGATAATTATGTAATTAATATTATATATATATATATATTAAATATTTCACTATAACCATCCATGAGTTTTGGTGATGGAAAACGAAATACATCGCTTTGTTAGGCGTTAGTACGCTGTACACATGAATGGTGGTTTCATTTCACATTTGATGGAAGAGGATATGAATATAGGTTATGAAATTAATATAATAAAATATATCTATATTTAATATACTTATGATATTATTTAATAATGAGTTAATAATATTTGAATTATTTAGAATAATAAATAAAATTAAAACATTCAGTTAAAAGGTATACCTCTTATTCGGACAACCTCATTTTATTTACACCTTAACCCCTCTAAGGTTGGTATTATAAACAAGATAAGACCTATATAACATGAATATATATGTTATTAAGGTATTTGGGAAGGTATTTTCTAATATATATTTTTGAAAATGTTTGAGGAATAGAGGAGAGGAGGCTTCCTTCTATAAATGAGGGGAGGGGCACTCTTGGAATTACTTAAAGTATTAAATTAACTTAATTTTTTTATGGAAAATTGGAAAAAATTGATATAATTATAATATAGGATAATTATAATACTAAATACTTTAATACAATAAAAAATTTACAATTTTAAGTGATGTTTTCATCCATTTGTCTTTGTTTTAACCCCACGTTAACCCTTTTGACGATCAACGTGATATCAAAGTTTTTTAATCTTTAGGGGATAATAAATTTACTCTAAAAGGAAAAGTGACCCATAAATGGAACATGGTTGATATTATAAACCATATAAAATTCAATTGGATGAATATAAATTTTTATTAATTTTAAATCATTTAATTAAATACTATTTATTATAAAATATCATTAATTTTATTTTTATCACTATTCATTTAATTTGTAGTTAAAGTCATCAAGATAAGAATGGAATTCAAATATAAGATTTTAAAAAATACCTAGTATGTTATATATTTATATAATTTATTGGGATAGTATAAATCACCCCAAAAAATTACTTTTAGAGTTTTTAAAATCATTTTCTTGATTTTTCTACTACTCGCACATGCAATATGCCGACGTTGCATATGAATTTAAGGTAATTATTTCAACACTAATTTTTTTTAAAAAATTAAAATAATAAAAATAATTTAATTATTCTCAAAATAACTATTAATATTTATTCATAACTTATTTTTATCCCTATGTGAATATATAATACAAATCTAAAAAAAGAGAGGGATGGTTTGTATTTTTCTTTACTTAAAATATTATATGACATTTTCAAATAAAAATAGAATTTTTTTTCCATAAATTCGAATATTGTATGGTAAAGGTATAAAACCACCCATAAAATATATTAAATTCCAGTGTTAGGGTTTTTAGGCCTTATCACATTATTTTTAACCTTAATTACTTGATTTACACTTACCGAGGTGAAAAATATTTAATACAGTTACTATTCATAATGAACAGAAATAAAAGAGACCTATTTAGAAAATTTGAACCCAGTAATTAAAAATATGTGATAAAATTTTCAATATTCAATTCATACAAGTGGAAAAAATAATTTTTAATATAAATTCGTAAAATGCAATGAAAAACAGTTTTTAGAAAAATGTGTTTTTAAGCCCAAAAATGAACTTCTACCAAAATAAGATATAATAATGATTAAAATATAATTAATTAAATTATATATAATTAAATAAGATTTATTTTACTTTTATATAAAATGTAATTCATAATGATACCTTTTAAGGAAAATAAATTACAGTTTTATTATAAAAAATCATTATTTTTCACTCCTCACCGAAAAAACAATCTTTTCAGAAAAATCCAAAAAAATTCACCATAAGATAATTTTAAATTTAATATTTCAAAACTATTATCCATTTTATCAAATATAATTTATAAAATTTTCATAAATTAATTATTATATTCTCTCACAAAAATCAATGAAAATCATTTATGAAGAAAATGTATTTTTGAAGCATAAAATGAATTTACTGAAAATTGAGTGCTTATTTCCTAAGAATTAATATATAAATTTGTATTAAGTAGGAAAATTATATATATATATATATATATCATAATTAAGTTACTTATATTAATATCTTTTAATTCAATAGCTATGTTATATTAGTCATATTTAAATAATAATATTTAATGTTTCATTTAAGATCAATGTTGTGTGTTATATACGCAATCGAACAAAGTATTATTTTAAAATCTTGGGGTGTTAAAAGTACAATGGTGGATTTTGTTAGTCAAGGATATAACCATGAAATTACAATAGGTGTTAGGTTTGGACTTTGGTGTATGAATTTAAATGATTTTTTAATGCCTTTAGTAATCAAGGAATCATGAGTGGGAGATGTGAATATATACTCATAGGTGAGATCAAGCATCTTCAGGGAAATTATTATAGAGAGATTGACTACTAATATTGTGTATAATTAGATGTGGTGAGGTGTAAACCACATATAGAGTGTTTTTTAGGATATAGATTATGTGTTTGTAATATTAAATCAAGACATTTTGAGAGTATTATATGTATATGAGTTCAGTGTATGTGTAATTGAGCCACATCCATTCTGGTTTGGAATCAAGAAGGTATGGTAGTACCATATTCTAGATGATGGATTGGAAGTTAATAAGTGTTCTTAGGTGATTCTCAGGGATAATAATCCTTATAGTGGGGAGATTGTAATAACCTATAAATTTATGTGTTTTTGTTTTCATGGGAAATTTGACCTTTTGTTTCTAGGGAAATAGAAGTTTTGATAATTTGGATTTAGATCAGGATTACAAGTATTTGAATATCTCTAGGAGATGTTTTAGTTGTGATTGGAGGCCCAAGAGTCATATCATGTGATCAGGGATGAAATTATGCTTTTGGAAGTAGAATGGATAAGTATTTTTCATTTAAATGTTATTAATTAGAAGTTTGGAATCATTTGGAGAAGGTTGGGATAAATTCTAGAAATTCTAGGAAAAATAGAAAAGTATTGATAAAGGAGGCTCAATATAAAAGGGTAACCCAAATGATATGTAAAATAATATCTGTAATGACCCGTGATATGTGAAAGTAACTTTGGATTATGTGTAAGAGTAACTCTAGGATACATAAAAGTAAATCCATGTAAAATACAATATGTAAAGGTAACCACGTGTAAGAGTTTACTCTTACGTATGGACACCCCATACGTAATAGTCCTCCCCTTAAGAAAAATTTACCAAGTGTTGGAGACAACTCGTGATATGTAAAAGTGAAACCCTAATACATAAGAGTCATTCCCATGGAAAGGTGTGATATATAAAAGTCCTATAGGGTGATATATAAGGGACACCCCAAACATAAGGGTCCCAAAATTACTGATTTTTTAGTAAATTTTTGAGAGAAATTATGATACCTAAGGGACCTAAGGGGTGATACATAAAGGTCTCTATATGCGAGGGTCTAAATGTAAGGGTCCCTGTGTTTTCCAAAAATTAAGTTTGATGATTTTCCCCAAATTTTCTAAAATATTAATAAAATGATTAAATGATAATAAGAGGGGGATTTGACAGTATCAATTATAATTCAGTGAGCATTCCTTGAATATTCCACTAATTCCTCCTTTTTTCCTCAAAGAAGATCTTCGTACAATCTTTCCGTATCATCATATCATATGTTGCAGAGAGTATCTACTGGTAAGGCTAACTTCCCTTGGGTGATTATTTATAATTTATATCATAGTTTCCTTATCTTATGTTGGTCTCCTAAATTAGGGATTTTTTTCTAGATTATAAATTTCTTCCAATTAGAGATAAATTGACCAAAATTTATTAGTGATTTGAGTTGTGTTAATTATAAATAAAAGATACAGACTTTATATAATTGTGCCTCTTGTTTATTTAGTGATTTTAAGTTCATGTGTTATCATTATTCTTATTATTATCATATTGCATTCCTTTTGTGATATTTCCCCATAAATTGGGAAGATCTTGCGTCTAACTAATAGTCAATAAGGACACATAGCTTGCTAAATGGTTCATTGGTGGCTCCTTGGTTGAACAAGTGCCAGTGGAACTCTTTATGGTTTTCTTAGTGGTGTGAGTTGATTTGTAAATATAAATGAATCTTCATTTTTAAATGATAATTTGAAAAGTAAAATTTTATGAAAAATAGATTCCTTATGGAAATGGTTTAAGAGGATATTTCATATTAAATGGATAATTTTAGGTAATGGCTTGAAATGACGTTTTAAACTAAATACAGGGTTTTCTAAAGTACATTTTCATTAGGATTTTGGGACAAGTTAATAGTGATAATAAATACTGAATGTGATTCATTTTCCTAAATATATTATAAAGAGGATTTGAATTGGGTTTTTAGGGAAATCTAGAAGGGCTTTGTTTGAGATTTTTTCAACTAACCTAGTGTAGGAAAAACTCTATTTTTTAAATCATATATGATTTTTGTGCTTCTAGATATTGGATATCAAGTATTTTATTCTTATTTCATTATGTTTTAAGGTTATTTGGAAGCCCTTACTATGATACAACATTTATATGTGGTTGTATGGACTATTCCACATGAGGGTTCACAAGTTAGTCTAGTAATGTACTTATTTTTCTATAAAAGTGTTTGGGTGGGTCTAGATCAAAGTAATTAACCCATAAAAGGTAGATATGGTTGAAATAGATTGGGTTAAATGGAACTATGACTAATACAATGCCGAGAGGTAGGGTTGTCCTCTTGGGTATATTAGCCCAAGAGTGAGCTGTTTAGGCTGGTTGAGGCTTTAGAGACCTAGGGGTTTGGAATATGGTTTTAGGTGTTGAAACATTCATTTGTGGAGGTTTTAGGCACATGAAACATAGTTTATGTGATCAAACTTTAAAGGCTATTAAGGGAGAATCCAAGGTTTTTCCCAATGGTGATTTAATGTTTGAGATGTGTTTTTTGGGATAATGTTGGAATGTTTACACTACTTTATTTATTATTCTTGTTGATTGTTGTGTGATGTATTAAGACTGATTATTGTTAGACCATCCTCAGTTAGAGGAAAGTGTATTAAGGATATGGTATAGGTCCCTACCTTGAGTGAGAATGTAGTGCTCAGGATGTGAAACAGGACTGTAACATACTAACCTTGGCCCATTGTCTTGGGTAGGATTGAGGTTCCACTAACCTTAGGTGAGATTCCCAAAAACCAAAGGTAAGAAATAAATACCTAGGGTTTAGTAATAATATTGGAAATAATTTAACCTTATACATATAACACCACCTTTAATACACAAACTACAATAGTTTATAAACATGACACATGAATCAACACAAGACCAACACCGATATATATAAATACAATACATAAAAATCCAAGTGAAAAATAAACCAGTAAAAAAAACTATAGAAATAAAAGAACCAAAAGGAAAGACATAATTCCCATATGTAATACTCCCAAAATAAGCACAATAACTACCCAAAATCTCCCATATCCATCCCAATACACAACATCAATACATCCCTCTAGCATGTAGGAGGTCCTCCCCTTACCTGTATCATAAAAAATTATGATTTCATATAAACTAAAATGCATATACATGGGGTGGGTATATTGAATCAGTAGAAAATCTTCCATAGGTTTCCCCCACACTACACTTAAACAAGAATAATTCATCTTTCAAGAATAAGTTAACTCAAACCCATGCATGCACCTCCTATCAAATCAGGCCCACTGAGTATCCCATACTCGCGAGTTGTACCCATCCCTCCGGAACCAATCCATTTCTTGGTGTTAAAATCCCTAGAGCCAAAATTTAGACTTGTTTACAAATATAACCCAATGAGTCTCTTTCCATATGAATTCATGAACATATGCAACCCACACCAATTCCATATTACCAAACCATGTTCATAACATTCCAAAATCACTATTTCTAATCCAAATCATCAAATGGAAATTTTATCAAACATTTTGAGTGACTTATAGATAACCTTTGTGCTAAAATATATTTTATAAAGAGAATAAAAAAAGATTTATCCAAAAAATTTAGTAGATATTAAAGATATAATTTTTCAATTTTAAAACCACAAGTTTTCAATTTCTTAACAAAGGTAGAGAGAGTGAGAAACCGCCAACCTCAAACCAAAGCTCTAAGATGAAACCACATCGCTCCCTTATAGATCTAGGAACTTAAAACCTTTCTACAATGATTCCCAAAACATACCCTTCAATACATACCCTAAACCCTAGATCCATGCATGGAATCCCTAGACTAGGGTTCCTTTAAAGCTAAAACAAAAATTAAAAAGAATAGGAGAAGAAAAGGGACCCGTACTTTGATAAATTAGACTAATGATCCTTGATTCATAGATATCATGTTACAGAGAGAAGGTAATCAAAAAAAGTTACCATAGAAACACCTTACTTATATATACCTATCCAAAATTGTAAGAATATTCATTTTTGGGGAAGTTTAAGGTTTAAAATATAATTTTTGGAATCCTTTAATGTCACACATGGTTTGGCCACATAGTTTAACAAACTAGGTGAATCAGAACTGTCTAAAAAATAGATGCATCCATATGATTACCACATGGTTTTCCCAAATCATACGCTTATTGTGAAACTTACTTGATACCCCCATACACACATTTACAATTACCTATAAGATTTTCATAGTTTCCTCTAACCGTTCAAAAATTGTGCACCCTCTAGAATGCCACCATTTTTTTTTAAAAACTCCCCAAAACATCCTGAAACAAACACCAACCATTTAAAAACTTAATAAACGTTATAAAATAAGTATATACCTAAAATGGGGGTGGTAAATTCTCCCCACCATTAGTATTTCCATCCTCAGAAGCAAGAAGTTAGCGGTGTCAGAACCTAAGGTCAAACTAGTGGTCCAAGATATTAGTATGCCAACTCCATTATTACTTAGGGATTCATTGATGATAGCACAAAAGAAAAACCAAAGGTGAAGGTTTTGTGTGTAACGAAAGTTCCAGATGGGGCATACCCATCTCAAACTTTTATCACAATCGATGATTAATCTGTGATTTATAGGATTATAATTTCCATGATCAACAGAATTGAATCAAATATTAAATGATTATTTTATATCGAAACCAAGATACATGATCATCACATATTATTTATAATTAATTTAAATAATTAATAATTACCTTGAGATTAATTATTTCTCCATTGATTTATCCAAAAACATCTTTATATAGTACCATTGTTTTATTTTAGGAATAAAGTATAGATTCCCTCCAATGGTGATCCAAACATGATCTATGAGTCCTTGAATGTCACCATAGTAATATCCAGGTGATAAAATTATAGATCCCAATGCTAGCGTCATTCACCTATGATTGCACTGAGAATCGCTTCAAGAAGGATTCTATTCAATATCTCTAGACTTGAGAGTGATTTTAGAGGAGGACCACTCTCTGTTCTTGAGAGTGTTCTTGGAGAGATAACTCTAGGATTTCAAGAGGATTCTATTTGAATGTTTTTGGTCCTAACAAAATGAATTGGATACCCTTAATAAAATAATATAATTGGATTTATATATCCTTAGGGTTAGAAAATAATAATCTCATATGTGCCCTTTTTATTTCCATATTCCTTACAGAACCCCATGTTAATAATAATAATAAAAATATTATTATTTCTTGACATGCGCTAAACTTACAAATGAAATTAAATATTATTTATTCAATTAATATTCATTATATATTATTTCTCACTAGACCTTTATACTCGGTCCAACATTCCTCTACAATATTTATTAGGCCTTGAATAATTAATATTTATTTATTGAATAAATATCATATTATAATTCACCAATAAATAAAAAAATATTATATTCACTAAATAGAAAATAAATATTTAAATATTCTGCTTACAAAATATTATTTCGTATAACTAGTGACAGGATATATGAGATCATGAAAACATATATAATTATTAAACCACACATGGGAATAATATTTATTCAACTTGTTAAATAAATAATAATAATATTATTTAACTAAGATTTTGGATACACTTAGTGTGTGGTCCTCTAAGCTTCTTTATCAAAGGGATTAGACAAAGCATCCCAAAGTCTAGGGTTAGTGTCTATCAACACACTAAGGATCCCATAGATAAATAAGTCAATATTTCAATGAAATAATACCTCATGAAGATGATTAATATGTAATATAATCCTTTAATTGTGATATCATTAATCAAATAGGTTTTATGCTGATTCCATCAACTTATATGCTCGATGTCACTTTCTTTAACTTTCTAGAAATAGAACTTTCCAATAGAAAACCATGAGCATGGATTTATTGAGGCTATATCACTTACATCAAATGTAATAAGATATAATCTTCTATTAAATAATAAAAGTTAAAAATCCTTTCTCACATTATTCATTAATGAAATATTACTCACGACATACCCAATACATCCTACCTCGGTAACGAATGTATGTCATCATGGTTTTCATCAATACATCAAAGTAAAAAACTCATAACATACATTAATAATAATATTAATGACTAAGGATAAATATATACAACCATATATAGGAAGATCCAATGATACATATAAATTCGTATTTCCTAATGGTAGGTCTTGTTCTCATAATTTCCTACACTAGAAATTACCAAGGGTGTACACCATGAGAAGGTGTCTCAAAGTCGTATGAGTCTCCAACCCTAATAATCTATATCATTTGTGTCATTAAAATGATTTGATCTAGATATAGAACATATATTTAAGAATAATGTTGTGGTACTTATGAGATCTCATCATAGAGGGGAACTGCTATGAACTTTCAGCGTGATAACTACTTTTAGGACATTATCACATGCTATGTTATAAAAGAGAATAATCATAATGTGATGATGAGTTTTATTAATATTAAAAACTATGAATACAAGTTATCATAAATTATACATAAGTAGGTTATAGAGAAACAACTCCAACAGACTCCCAATTGCACTAGAGTATTTTTCTAACAACCTTTAGTGCGCTAACTCTCACATGATACTCATAATTCTACTGAGACAAGACTTTAGTCAAGGTGTCCTCTATATATCCTTCCATGAGAACTTTACTTATTACAGCTTCACCCATATAAGAAAAATCCTTCAAGAGGTGATACTTCTTTAGTATTTACTTTTAATATTGTTGTGACCTTGGATCTTTTATAATATTCACTACTATAGTATTATCATAATAAAATGTGATAGTGTCTTTACTGCTAGGTACCACAACAAGAACTTGGATTAAGTTTCATATCCAAATAACTTCCTTGTCTGCATCATAAGCCGCTATATACTCAAAATCCACTATAGAATTGATGAAAAATGGATGATTTGAAATCTTCTAGCTCACATATCCTCCATTGAGACTGAAAAAATAACATGACTATGACTTCATACCATTTTGATTTATTAAAAAACTAGCATCAGTATAACCCATGATAACCAAATCCTCGTCTCCTCTATACACCAAGAACATATACTTAGTTCTATTCAGATACTTAAGGATATTATTAATAGTAGACCAATGATATAAACCTAGATCATATTGATATATTCCAACCATGCTCAATGTATAGGCAACATCAAGTCTAGTACATAACATGGAATACATTATTGATCCGATTATTGAGGTATATGTGATCCTACTTATTTTATCTTTATCTTTTTATGTATGAGTAAAATGTTTCTTAAAAATATGTATAACATGTGACACATGAATCAATCCCCATTGGATTATTCCATAATAAATCTATTTAGTATATGGTCAATGTATTTACCTTGAATTATTCTAAACAAACTCTTGGATCTATCACAGATGATCTTGATCCCTAGAATAAATACTGCTTCACCTAATTCCTTTATGGAGAATAAATTCTCTAACCATTCCTTAAGAGACTGTAAGACTAGTATGTTATTTCCAATAAGTAATATTTCATCAAAATTGTTGGGTCTGAAATTTTTTTCTATTATGAATTTGGGAAAGTGAGAATCAATCTAGTGAACTATTTCATAAAAAAAATCAGTGAAGTACATGAAATCAAAAAAAATCAACCATATCTACATAGCACAACTACTATGTGGGCCTGCTACATCACATGGTGTCCTCGTAAATGAAATTTCATTTTCAGTCTAAGGATCTACATTCAAGACCCCCACAAATGATTTTTTTGTGGCATGAGGTGTCTTTTTGATGCCCACACAAATGAAACTTTTTTTTGCAGTGCGGGGTTTATTTTTTAGGCCCCCATAAATAAATTATTTTATGGAGTGAGGCTTATTTTTCAGGCCCCCTAAAAAATAAAAATCATTTTGGCATCAGGTGTTTTTTTATCCCCCTGTAAATGAAATTTTTCTTTTAGTGTAGGATGTATTTTTCACACCCCCACAAATGATACTTCATTTGTGGTATATGACGATCACCCTACTACCTTTTAAACCAAAAACCTTTATGGGAAATGGTTTTGTGTCCATCCAGCCTTTTTAGGAAAACAGTTATTCAACATTCCCTATAAATATATAGTCTATATGATGAAAAAAGGGAGAGAGGTATGGACATTAGAGAATATGAGAGAAGATTGATCGAGATAAATTAAATAGTTAATCCGTTTATCGTATACTGAAGGAAAAAATAAATCCCACAAAAGGAATCTTAGTTAAGGTATCTAGTATGTGAAGGATACCGCAAAGGGAGGTCCTTTGTAAGAAGAAGAGTCACTTCACTATTCTCATAGGAGGACCCTTCACAATTCCCCCATCCCACACAATAAAGAACAATATGCGGAATGGGGTATCCTTAAGTTTTTATCCCTTTAGATATTTCTAAAAACCCTCTGTACAACATCTAGCCCCATATTCCTCTCTTTACATACTATCTAAATGAATCACTACATCCCTTGTCATAACTTGTGGGATACCAAACTAAAACCCCCACCAAGGAGTCCATATTTTTACAATCAAGGAAAAAGAAACACCAGCGTGTATCTCATTCGATTGTGCATTACCTCAGTAAAATATGACCCTCACTTAATCTACCAAATAGGTAGGGTCCTCGAGATGCTCATAATGTTTCATTCTCTCAGTAATGAGGACTCTAACCTTGGAGGTAGTTCCACGGGCCTTTCCGTTTCATCCAGTAGGGGGAACCACTTGCTTTTCCCTTCCACAAGGGTTAATGTTTAGTCTTCCACTCCACCTATAAAAAGGGTCACCACCTATTGAAAGGGTATCTCAAAGAGAATCCCTCCTAGATTAAGCCCCTAATCTATATTTCCGAACACCTCCTACTCTCTATACTGTCACCCTAACCCTCTATATAATGAAGGAGTTTGTGAAAATCATCAGATCTTCCACTTACTCTTGTTTCTCACACCGAACATGACTCACACAGGCTTAGAGGTTAGTGGAGATCATATTAATAACATGATAAAATAACCATTTGGGAGTCCAACTAAGTGTAAACCCCAACTAAACCACAATATCTCAGTGATTTGATATTCTCCTCATGGTTCCAAACACTTGGGCCTCCAACTCGGTATAAGCCCCAACCATGTTATCAAACCTTTAGAGGACCATATTATCAATGAATAAACCAAATGGTTCTACCCTGTAGGTGTAAGCCACAACATTTATGAACTATATGGTCTTTTATTCCCATCTAAATGGGATACATAGGAATCTTCTGTGAGTTCCAAAACCAAAAACCTCAACTCACCCCAATCTTCTCTAAGCCATATTCCTCGTAGGGTCATATTCAACAAAGAGGTCCATATGTACTCAGGTTACCTCTATCACCATCCTTATTGGGTCATATTCCCAGTAAGATCATACCCCCACCTGGGGGGATATATCCCCTCTAGGTTATTTTCACCTCATTCCATCATCCAAATTCTTGGTGAGAATCATCATCACATGTCCATATCCCCTGCAAGACCAATAGAAAGAGCCGATTAGGTATAAGTACCACACTAACTTTGATTAGGCACCTTTCTCCAATATGTCCTTACTGCATGATGATAAACCATATAGTGTAGTCCTCATAAAATGACATTGAAAAGTATGACGAGTCCCATTAAGTGGCACTGAACTACATGGGTTATGATTCCTCTCATAAAAATACATAGGAATCCCCTATCAAGGGATCAATACCAACATAGAAACAACTCCCATATCCCTATATGATGTTAAATTCTATATTTTCTAGCTAGTGGAATTAAAACTAGCATCACAAAATAATAGAGGAGATAAGAACCTTTGATACGTATCAATGGAACCATTGATGGATAACCTTGAATACATACAAATGTTTACATTAGTGGAGAACCTCAGATACATATATATGTTTTCCCATTGATAAATTCTAATAATTTATTGTTAATATAAGGGAGACCTGTTCTGTTTTTGGGATTTATTAAAGAATTCATGAACACATATTAAATCTATAAGAGAGTCTTGAAGTAGGAAATAATTCCCCCCAAAAGGGTGTGATGATCCCGAACTCCCATCCTCTCGACCAATGTGAGTTTCTATGTGTTATTGGGAAAACCCCCCAATTGTAAATATCCAAACTCTAGTATCTTGGAGTCGGTACATTATTTTATTACATTGGAATATATACAAGGAATTGCATCCCAAAGGACCGAATGATTTTGTAACGCCCTGACCCCTCTAGACTGGAGCCGGTGAATTACTATTTACATTGGCATGATTACAAGGAATAAAATACCAAAGGAATGAGTAGTTTAGTAGTCTTGAAGAAACTAGATACATACATGTAAATCATATTACATTGGTCAAGGTAACAAAATACAACACATAACAAAAAATAATGGACTGCATCCATGATAACTCAATAAATAGTCTCCTCTTCATAACCTCTTAAAGGTAAAAAATAAAAGGTGTGAGCTAAAATGCTTAGTAAGGGCTACAAATTGCAGAATCATGAATAAATAATAACTAAATCATAAAAAATTAGGCATATTCAATATGGAATGGTGAGTAAATGAAGAACACATGCCTTTAATAAACTAACAATGAAACAACATCCATAGGTTTTTTCATAGTGAAAACCTCATGGATAGTAATAATTGAAAATGAATGAAGAGAATTCCTATTAATTGGATGTAATGTATATAGAACATGATACCTCAATATTGTTGAAATAGTTTAAGTATGTGGGTAGAAACCCGTTTGATTTTTGGAAACAAACTTGAAGGGTTTTTCGCCAACTGATTTGTCTCATGAGACCTGTCGATGCATCGAGGGGATATAGCGGGCCCCACCCACCGTTGCATGTACAAATAATTATTTATAAATAGATTTAATAAAAGTACAACATGCCTTCTCAATATCTGTATATATTTGACAATATAGATTCATCAAAGGATGTTGACATAAATAAAGATACTTTTAAATGAGACCATTGAAAAATTCTTGAGGTCCTTAAACATTCCCAAGTGTCCCATACCACCTTGAAACATTCAAATCATAATCCATTAGAATATCATGAGAATAAAAAGACTATTGATATGATATAAAAAGGGAAGTACATACACCACAATAATTAAATAAGTGGTAAACAATGAATATATCTCATAAAAGTCAATGTGAGATGAGAAAAATCCTTTTTTACTTTGGAAAGAAGAGTTATTTTAGAAAATCCTTTGTATTTGTCATGAAATCAGTTTGTAAAAATAAATATCCCAAAAAATGAAATACTATGAAATTGAAATTATATTTTAGGAATAAATCATGTCCCTCTGAAGTGAAATCATGTAAAAAGTGATTTTAAAGAAGCTTTAGAATTAAAACATTTTAGGACAGTTTATGAAATTCATTAAAGAGATTTTAAAGCGCAAAGGGATGTTTTATTTCATAAAACCATAAATTAACCAAAATAGAATTTAAAATGCATGATTTAAAATGATAAACATGGATTAAAACAAATTATAGACTGAACATCAAAATAGGTAATAATTTTAGAAGTTCATTGAATCTAGCTTACTTTTTGGAAGGATTCATGAAATATTATTTTAAACATGTAAATCCCCAAAAAATAAAGAAGGATTATGATTAGTAAAAATATATAGAAAATTCACACTGAATTTATGAGGATTAAATAATAATAAATTATAATTTCATCAAGTTGAATATAGAATAAGAGCAACCCGAATGAAAAATGGATGTTTGGGTGGAAAACATCCATCACTTTGTAATCAATCGATTCAAATTCCCCAAAATTAAGAATCATAAAATGATATATTGAATAAAATGATAATAAAGAGATTAATGATATGAAACATCAATGGGCGGTATACATACAACCTACACAAGTAATAGTAGTGAATATGGAAAATCTCAGAAAAAAGGAAGTGAGATGAAGGAACCCCTTACCAAGAACGTATCATTAGATTGAGGACAAATCCATGAAATAATTATATGTGACAAACATAAACCCACACAATAAAGGTGGATATACATAATAAAACAATCATAGTTCATTCACACATATTATGGTAAAATATAAAACCGATGACATTGATGTTTAACTCAATGAATGAAAACTGAGTTAAGATATCCCTTACAAAGATTGTGTCATTAGAGTGAAAATAAATAAATTAAATATTTATGTGTGAAAATAAAAATCCACAAAATATAAGTGGATATATAGTATAAAAAAATCATAGGTAATTCACACATATTCTTGGAACAATGTAACCAATGAAATAGATGTTTAAATCAAAGAATGAAAATTGAGTTAAGCAATCCCTTACCTTATGCTCAAAGGTGTTCTGGATTGTTCTTAACAACCTAAATAATCAAATTTATCTTCATTAATTAATAATTACAGAAACTCATAAACCTGTAATTGATATGGTATAACCTTATTAGGTTAATTAATGTAATTTTTGATGGGTTTAAGAGATTTAATTTTATTGTTTTGGAAGCATTTTCTTCCTTTGTTTTCAGGATCCGTTTACTTGTATCCATGAATGGAAATTCATTTTAAATGTGGTTAAACATCTAGAATTGTTAATATATAATATCAGTGAAATTCAAGAGATATAAATGATCTTATAATTATTCTGGTTATATACCATGAGGATGATTCATTCAACGAGTTAATGATAAACGCTTGGATTTGGCTTGGCGCTTTTGTGCACAATGAACTTGTTTTGTATTATTATTCCATATTATGAGTGTGTAAGGATTACAGAACATTAAACAAGATAAAATACATATATTATGATCTGGTTCAACCATTTAAAAGGTTTCACGACCAGTCATGAATATAGTAATGCAAATTGAAAACCCTTCTTCCTTGAGTGTGATAAATTGACACATCTCAGACGGTGTTTGCATTTATAGTATAAATAGAAAGGAATAAAAGAGATTATGATAAAATATTCCATTAAAATAATTAAAATCTAGTACATGTTTTGTATTGGAATTATCAGGGAATTTGGAAGAGGTGAGGTGAGAAGAGTGAACAAAATAATGGAACTTGTAAAAGGAATTGAAAGAAAAAGGAAGAGAGGTTCACTTCTTGAGTACTCCTCCTTGAGAAACTCCTTAAGACCTTTGTTTTTGGCCTTTTGGTGAGACTAGATGGTCTTGGACGTGGGGAGTTGTCTTGGTAAGAGTATTTTTTAGAATTTTTTGCTAGGATTTAAGCTTGAGTGGTGCGGTAGGAAGAGGGGGTGAGGGGTGGTTTATATAGTGGCGGGGAGAAGAGTTTTCTTAATATTATAATCATTAATTTATTATTTCCTCTCAAGACAATAAATAGTGAGTATTCCATGACCAATAATCGTAATATATGAATGTGAGTTTTATATTTGGGTTATTACATCACTCATGATTCTAGGAATAGTTAATTTAAATTATAATGTATTTATATGGTAAATTAATGTAATTTACTATTCACCAAAAATTCAAGTTTTTCAGAAAAATCCCAAAAATTCACCCAAACCATTTTTTGACGTGTAGAATAAAAAAACGAAGTCCATTTTTCCAAAATAATTTCCTAAATATGTTTAATTAAATATTTAATTAAAATCATTATTTAATCGAAAAATATAAACACTTAAATTATTCATCTTTATTTTTAAGGTGCCTAAATTTATTTATACATTCATGGGTGTGAATACCATTCATAAGAGTCACATTACTATTCATAAGGGTAAGTTACCATTCATAAGGGTAGGTTACTATTCATAAGGGTAGGTTACTATACACCGAAAATTAAGTAAATTCCATCAGACTCTAAATAACTAACTGATCACAATATTATATGTCAGATTTTTAAAATTCAAATCACAAAGATGGAAAATTTAAGTTTAATGGATAGGTTATAACGAAGTGGTGTTTTGTAGAGACTCAGTGTTTCATGCGTTCTATATTAAATTTATTTGTAAATTCTTGGGGTGTTACATTTTCTCCACCTTCAAGAAATTGCGTCCTCACAATTTTATTTACTTATTAGAAAAGTGAGGGTACCTTGATCATGGTGTCCATCTAGTTTCATCATCATCTTAATCATGTAAATAGAAGGCCCATGCATTGCAAAAATTATTTAGGGATCCTTCAAAATAAATTTCCTCCTTCATCCAGATACACCTTGTACAACTTGGGTCATATGGGTGTTCACAGAAAAATAGTTTCAGAAAATAATCATGTATGACATATAATTTGAAAACATCTGATAAAACTTGATTTTTATAAAATAGTCGGACCGAATTTCAGTTGAAGCTTTCAATCAATGGTCCTTTTAAAATTCCATAAGTATGTACTGAAAGATTATATTTCAAAATCAAATATAAATTAGTTGCATAAGGGTCTCCTTCTTTAGCACCTTTTTCAAAATCATAATATACTTTAAAATCATGTGGTAAGGTAAAATATTTGAAAATGCCTTTATAATATTTAACTTTCTTGAAAATATGAGAGTATTGAGAAAATAGGATTTGATTAAATACAACCCATGATCCAAGATGGTATCTAGGTATAGTGGAGGTGTTTGATATCTTAAACAATTTCTTGCAAGTGAGTTATATGTTATAAAATGTTTTAGGATTATCGGGACATGACTTTGCAATAATTATTGCAATCAAGTCTTTAAGAAGGGATAGAAATGTCGTTTGAGATCCTCCTCCTTCCATTTGTAACTGAATTTCCTTGATCTGACAAGTTATAAAATAATGATATAACTTAAATAATAGACATAGAGACTAACCACATGTTTAATGAAAACTCATAATCCCTAAATTTGTCTATGAGTATTGATTCCCCTTATTCCATTAGGCTCCATTTCTAAATAATTTCATACACTAGATTAGTTTGTGAATCTAAAATAGAAAAGAAATTAACATAGATTGAAATTCTATGCATAGATAATCTCATAAACATGGCTTCTCTGAGGAAAAATTTACATTAAAATCCTTCATAATGGCTTGTAAAGAAAATGTGAATTATCCAAAGCATATCCCGTAGGAGTGTCATAACCAAGAGTGTAGCAAGGCCTACTTTCGTGTACTAGGATACCCCAGGTCATGCCCGAAACTTCTTTTCAGAGCTTTCACTCATAGGTACATCTATGCCAGAGCCACCTCTACCTGCTTGTATCCAGATAGGGATGTATTTTCTAGAAAGATTCAAATAATATATTCCTTACCAAAATACTAGGACGTTCTTGTAAATTTATCCTCAAATAATACCTTAGGTATTTGTTCCCTACTATACATTTCCTACTATAGTTTCCAAGTTTTCTACTAAACTTCCTATGATACCAAATGTAACACCCCGACCCCTCTAGACTAGAGCCAGTTAATTAATAATTACATTACCATGATTACAAGGAATAAAATCCCGAAGGACTGAGTAGTTTAGTAGTCTTAAAGAAACTAGATACATACATGTAACTCATATTACATTGGGAAAGGTAAAACAATACAACACGTAACAAAAAATAATAGACGACATCCATGATAACTTAATAAATGGTCTTCTCTTCATAACCTGTTGAAGGTAAAAAAATGAAAGGGGTGAGCTCAAATGCTCAGTAAGGGTTACAAGTAATAGAAGCATGAATCAATAATAACTGAATCATAAAAAATTATGCATAATAAATATGGCATGGTGTGTAAATGAAGAACACACACCTTTAATAAACTAAGAATGAAACTATATCCATAGGTTTTGTCATAGTGAAAACCTCATGGATAGTAATAACTAAAAATTAATAAAGAGAAGGCTTATTAATTGGACGTCATGTATCTGGAACATGATACCACAATACCATTGAAATGGTTTAAGTCTGTAGGTAGAAACCTGTCTGATTTTTGGAAACAAACTTGAAGGGTTTGTCACCAACTGATTTGTCTCATGAGACCTGTCGATGCATCAAGGGGCTATAGTGGGCCCCACCCGCCGCTGCATGTACAAATAATTCTTTATATATAGATTTAATACAAGTAAAATATGCCTTCTCAATATCTGTATATATTTGAGGATACAAATTCATCAAAGGATGTGGACATAAATAAAGATACTTTTAAATGATACCATTGAAAAATTCTTCAGGAAATAATCCTTAAACATTCCAAAGTGTCCCATACCACCTTAAAACATTCAAATAATAATCCCTTTGAATATACTGAGAATAAGAGGACACTTGATATGATATAACAAAGGGAATTACATACACCACAAGAATTATATAAGTTGTGAATAATGAATATATCTCATAAAAGTTAATGTGAGATGAGAAAAATACTTTTTTACTTTGGAAAGATAAGTTATTTTGGAAAATCCTTTGTATTTGTCATGAAATCAGTTTGTAAAAATGAATATCCCAAAAAATAAAATACTAGGACATTGAAATTATATTTTAGGAATAAATGATGTCTCACTGAAGTGATATCATGTAAAAAGTGATTTTAAATTTTCTTTAGAATTAAAACATTTTAGGGCGGTTTAAAGAATTAATTAAAGAGATTTTAAATAGAAAATGGATGTTTTATTTAATAAAATGAAAAATGAACCAAAATATAATATAAAATTTTTAATTTAAAAATATAAACATGGCTTAAAACAGATTATAGAGTGAACATCAAAATAGGTAAGAATTTTAGAAGTTCCTTGAATCAAGCTTGCATTTCTGAAGGATTATTGAAAGATTATTTTAAACATGTAACTTCCTAAAAAATAAAGAAGGATTATGATTGGTAAAAAATATATAGGAAATTAACACATAATTTATGAAGAGTACATAATAATAAATAATAATTTCATTGAGGTGAATATAGAATAAGAGCAACCCGAATGAAAAATGGATGTTTGGGTGGAAAACCTCCATCACTTTGTAATCAATCGATTCAAATGCCTGAAAATTAAGAATCATAAAATGATAAATTGAATACCATGATAATAAATATATTAATTATATGAAACATAAATGGGTATTATACAAACAACATACACAAGTAATAGTAGTGAATACGAAAAATCTCAGAAAAATGGAAGTGAGATGAAGAAACCCCTTACCAAGAACGTATCATTAGATTATGGACAAATAAATGACATAATTATGTTTCAAGAACATAAAACCAAACAATAAAAGTTGATATACAGAATAAAACAATAATAGGTCATTCACACATATTATTGTAAAATACAAGACCAATGACATTGATGTTTAACTCAACGAACAAAAATTGTGTTAAGATATCCCTTACAAAGATTATGTCATTAGAGTGACAATAAATCAATGAAATATTTATGTGTGACAAATAAAAATCCACAAAATATAAGTGGATATACAGTATAAAACAATCATATGTAATTCACACATATTCTTGGAACAATGTGACCAATGAAATAGATGTTTAACTCAAAGAATGAAAATTGAGTTAAGCAATCCCTTACCTTATGCTCGAAGGTGATCTTGATTGTTCTTAACGACCTGAATAATAAAATTTAGCTTCATTAATTAATAATTCTAGAACCTCATAAACATGTAATTGATATGGTATAACCTTATTAGGTTCATTAATGGAATTTTTGATGGGTTTAAGAGATTCAATTTTATTGTTTTGGAAGCATTTTCTTCCTTGGTTTTCAGGATCCGTTTACTTGTATTCATGAATGGAAATTCATTTTAAATGTGGTTAAAACATCCAGAATTTTTAATAAATAATATTAGTGACATTAAATATATATAAATGATGTTATAATTATTCTGGTTATATACCAATGGGATGACTCATTCGATGAGTTAATGATAAACGCTTGGATTTGGATTGGCGGTTTTGTGCACAATGAACTTGTTTTTTATTATTATTTCATATTATGAGTGTGTAAGGATTCCAGAACATTGAACAATATAAAATAAATATATTCGGATATTTTTAAACTATTGAAAAGGTTTCATGACCAGTCCTGAATATATTAATGAAAATTGAAAACCCGTCTTCCTTGAGTGTGATAAATTGACACATCTCGGATTGTGTTTGCATTTATAGTATAAAAGGAAAGGAATAAAAGAAATTATAATGAAATATTACATTATCATAATGAAAATCCAGTACATGTATGGTACTGGAATTATCATGGCATTTGGATGAGGTGAGGTGAGAAGAGAGAGCACAATAGTGGAACTTGTAAAAGGAATTGAAAGAAAAAGGAAGAGAGGTTCACCTCTTGAGTACTCCTCCTTGAGAAACTCCTTAAGAACTTTGTTTTTGGCCTTTTTGTGAGTCCATTAGGTCTTGGACGTGGAGAGAGGGCTTGGGAAGAGTATTTGGCAGAATTTAGGCAAGTATTTAAGCTTGAGTGGTGTGGGAGGAAGAGGGGGTGAGGGGTGGTTTATATAGTGGAGGGGAGAAGAGTTTTCTTAATATTATAATCATTAATTTATTATTTCCTCTCTAGACAAGAAATAGTGATTATTCCATGACCAATAATAGTAATATATTCATGTGAGTTTGAGATTTGTGTGCTTACATCACTCATGATTCTAGGAATAGTTAATTTAAATTATAATGTATTTATACGGTGAATTAATGTATTTTACTATTCACCAAAAATTCAAGAATTTCAAAAAAATCCAAAAAATTCACCCAAACCATTTTTCAACATGTAGAATCCAAAAATGAAGTCCATTTTTCAAAAATAATTTCCTAAGTATTATTAATTAAATATTTAATTAAAATCATTATTTAATCAAAAAATATAAACACTTAAATTATTCATCTTCATTTTTAAGGTGCCTAAATTTATTTATACATTCATGGGTGTGGATACCATTCATAAGAATAACATTACTATTTATAAGGGTAAGTTACTATTCATAAGGGTAGGTTACTATTCACTAAAAATTAAGTTAATTCTATCAGACTCAAATAAATTACTGATCGCAACCGTGTATGTCAGTTTTTCAAAATTCAAATCACAGAGTTGAAAAATTTAAGTTTAATTGCTAGGTTATAACGAAGTGGTGTTTTTTAGAGACTCAGTGGTTCATAAATTCTATATTAAATTTATTTTTAAATTCTTGGGGTGTTACAGATTTAGCAGTATCGATAAAATAGATACATACATTATTTTCAAATACAATTGAAAAATAAAAATAAAGTATATTTTTATATTTATTTTTTGAGAATAACTTTATTCCCTCTAGTATATCCTTGAAAAAAAAATCATATTACACTTCATAGATTTCTGAGGAAAATAAAACATAAGAAAGGGGTGGGCTCAGATACCTAGTAAGGGTTAAGTAAAGTGGAATATATTATGAATCAATAAGAATAATCAATAGGGAAAGGTAAATAACTAAAGTAACATTCAATTTAATCAATAAACTGAAAACAAAATGAACCCATATATATTGTTATAGTGAAAATATTCTAGATGATAATTACTAAATTATGAATTAAGTAAATGCTAAATTAATAGACAACATGTATCTAGAACATGAACCACTAGTATATAGACCTTTCACAGGATTTTTTTAAAACTATTGGGTATAAACCAATTGGGTTTTTCCAACTCCATCTCTACTATAGAGACCTTTCACAAGACAATCTAAAAAATACTGGGTAGAAACCAATTAGGCTTGGACAACTGATTTGTCTCATGGTACCTACCGATGCATCTAGGGGATATAGAGGGCACCAACTATCACTTAATAAGTCCAATGCATTCCTCATATAAAAGGGGTGAAACATAAACAACACAAGCATTCATATTAAAAACTATCATAAGAAAGATGAATCCTTTAACCATAAATCATGAATGGTATTAAAATTGAACATCCACATTAATAATAATGATAAAACATTCAATAAAATATGGTAAATGATATCATAAGAGATCAACCTCAACTAATCATAAGACTAAATATAGGGTTTTGACATAGATGAAAATACTCTAATAAAATCATTGAAAAATTATTGAGGAAAATACCCGTTTTCACTTTGGAAATCAATTTTTTTTTAAAATGGTACGTAATTATAAAAGAAAAAATTTTCTTTGAAAATAATTAAAAATATTATAAATTATGTTATAAATAATTAAGGCTTCATGATAGTGAGAAAATATGCTCATGCCATATAATTTAAAAGAAACATCCCTTCCGTATTTTTTGGGAAATTCTCAAAGAACCTTGTTTAGAAAATGAAAAAAATATAAATTTTAAATAATTTTTTAAAAAGTAAAAAAGGGTTAAAATGAAATTAAACAATCATTAGATAATAGTAAAAACATTTTTGAAAACATTTTTATAATACATGGACATGGAGGAGAAATATTCCCCAATGGAGACTTAAAAAAAAACAATCCTGAATAATAATGAGATTGTGAAATAAACCCTTACCACTTTGTAATCAATTGTATCATATTCCCCATAACATAAAATGAGACTTTAAATACCATTAAGGTAAGTATATTCATGATATTATTTTAGAGGGGCAGTATAAACACCACAAAAAAATAAATAAGTGGTGAATAAATCATATGTATGACAAAAATAAAAGTGAGATGAAAAACCATTACCTTACGATTCCTTTAGTAGAACATAATTTATCCTCTTGATAATGGTTTTAATTATGTTATTAACTTATATAATAACCTTATTCATATTTATGATATCATATATGATCTTATTATATTATTTTATCACCCATTTTTTGATAATATTTTGTTATTACCCTTGTTTTCGGTGTTAACCGCTTCATTTTCTTATACATGTTTTTTCATGAATGTCTAGGTTATTTCACATTGAATATAGTTAAAAAATATTAATAATTATATCAGTGTTATAAATTTCATATTTAATCATTAAATAATTTTTTTATATCCATTATTGAATGTTGTATATGGAAAATGAATTGCATCGCGCCGTGGAGATGGTAGATCGTATGTATGCACGAGCGACAATATCACTCCCTTAATGGTGAAAGGGTAAGGAAGTGGATGGTATATTAATATTTAAATAATAAATATAATTTCATAATTATAATATATATATAAATATATTTATTATATTCATAATTATTCCCATCCAAATAATATAGTGATGAAAAATACACTACACCATGTCATGGAGATGGTAAGTTGTACCTACGCATGGGCGATGCTTTCATTTTTCGTAAGATAGATAAATGGTGGAACATGGTTGTAACATAATAATAATAAAATATTAGAATGTATATGATATTTTATATATTACTTTTTCATTTAAAAAAACACAAGAAGAGGAAGTAGAAGAAGAAATGAACTTGGATGAGTTGGTAAAAACGATTACCTCTTCTTCAGCGGACTTCCTTAGATCTCTTCTTAAGGGATCTAGGGTTGGTATTTTTGGAAGAAAAAGATCTAAAATACTTGTATAAGAATTTTGGGAGGAGAAATGGTAATGTTTTTATTGATATATAAGGCTCAAAGTGTTGTGAAAAAATGAGGTAGGAGGCTCCCTTTTATAATTGAAGCGAGGGGCACTTTTGGAAACTCTCAAAATATTAAATTTAATATAATTTAATTTTCAATTAAAAATGGATCCATGTTGATTTATTTCTAATATAACATTATTTTGGGTATAAATACTCTAATAAAATAATTTTTAGAGACGTTTCGGTCACATTATTACTCTTATCTTTTGGTTTTAACCCTTATTTAATCCCTTTACCTCTTATCGTGACAACATGAATTTTTTTACTATTTGAGGGTCAATATTATTACTGTAAAATGAAAAAATAACCATAAATTAATCATGAATAAAATTTTAAACCTTATCTAAATCATTTGGATGAATTTTGGATTTTTATAAATTTTATATCATTTAATAAAATATTATTTATTTTAATATAACATTAATATAAATTTTGATACTATTCATTACTTTGACTTTTAAAAAATAAATAAAACAATATATCTTTGAAATAACCCTTTTAACACATCAATAAAATTTCAAATTTATCTATAAAATTATTTTATGACATTAATTATCTCAAATTATATTTATTTTAATATTTTTATAATCATTTATTTGATATTTCCATTAATCAAACAATTATTGCATCATCATTGTGTAAGCTTTTAAGATTATTATTTATTTCCTAAAAATTAAAAATAAATCACCATGATGAATATAAAAATTTTATATTTCAAATTACTATTTATATTTGAATATTTATTAGTAATAAAAACATATTAAAAATGTAATACTTATTAAAAACCTGAGTATGAAATATTTGGATTTTCTTAACATAAAATACTATAAAAGGATTAAATTCATCTAAGTGGCTCAAAGAGGACATAAAATAGGTATAAGGATGTTTTTTTGACAATAACTCATAAAATGATATTAGGAAAATTATTAGGGTGATTTTCTAATATTTATAATATTATTTTTACCCTTAATTACCCAATTTACCCTTAATTATGGTAATTAAAATTACTAAGTTTACTATTCATATTGTACAAAAAATAAAAGGAACCTATTTAATAGATTTGGGACTTATTATTAAAAATATGGAATCATTTTTTTAAAATTCAAAACATATAAGTGGATAAAATTAATTTAAAAATAATCCTGTAGACGTGCCATGAAATCGAGGTTTTAAAGTGAAAATGTTCAAAAGTTTGAAATGTTTTTATATCCAAATACAATATAAAAAATTAAAATGAAATTAATTGAATTAATATATGTATTATTTATATAATTTTTCATTAAAAAAAAATTAAAATATAATTTAAGATTATAAATTATTTTGATGAAAAGACAATTTTCAATTAAAATGCAGTATTTTTTTATTCGTAAAAAATGAAACATATGAGAAAAATTCCTAAAATTAATAAGAAACAAAATTTTATAGTCCTATATCAAAACTAAAGTTTATTTAATCAAATATAATTTATAAAAGTTTCAAAATTTAGTTTTAAAATAAGTACACCATCAAAAGGTGATAAAATTGACTTTAGAATAATATAGCTTTTTATATGTAAAATTTGGATTTATTTTTCTATCATTTATAGAAAACACATATGATGAATTTTAAACATTATATTGAAGATATTATGTATAAATTTAATTAATATCATAATTTGATAGTAATAAATTTAATTTATTAGGATAAAACACCCTTGGCGCTTAATAATAGTTTTTTATAAAAAAATTTTCTTTATATTAAATTGGTTTTTATATTTATTTATAATTAATTGGTAGCCAATGAATTAAATAATATATTTTCATAATTTATTTAATACTATTAATAACCACCAATTTAATGGCTAGGAGATAATTTCATCTTAAATAATAATATTAATAGTATATCATGGTTCATTTAAGCTCGGTGTTATGCACAATGTAAGAAATCAAAGAGATTAAATTTAAAAGGATACATACTATAAAACCCTGGGGCTGTTACATTCTACCGTAATTTAATAAATTTTATGCCTACAATTTTTGAATTTGGAATCGGTAAATAATTTTTGAATTTTCAAAATATCTTTATTGAAAACCCACATTAGAAAAAGTATTAATGAAACTTTCACTTAAAAAGGAAGCAAAGGAATTATGAAGGTCTCATGAGATAACACATACTATGATTACATATAGGAAAATATAGACATTAAAGAATAAACTAACTCTCTAAGACTAATATAGATTGATATAGAACATGATTATAGGAAAGTTAACCCTCATAAAACCATAAATATGTGATGGGTAAAAATTCCATTGATAAAAGTAACTAGATACCTTTTTTTTTCAAAATACTTTTCCTAAAGTTAAGGAATTAATTTACTTCCTAGAATAAGAAAATAAATAAATATACTTACATTACAATTGGAGTTTCATCCTTTAATCAATTTCCACCACAAACTATTTTTTTTCTCCCAAAGATTAATATTTAAGATGATTTTTTCATGCCTGAAGAATTTGAATCAACTTCTACAGATCATAAAATCCACAAAAGTATAATCATTTATTCCTCCTATCTTTATACATTAACCAAAACCAAAATGGTTATGATAAGATATGGTAATTATCCAAAATTAATAAACCTTTTTACGATGAAAAAATCTTTAATACCCAAAGTTAATCATAGATCATTCAGTAAATAACTATCCTTCCTCAAAAAAAATTCTCAACTAAGTTTGACACCCAAAAATGAGAAATATTTTATCACATAATATTATAAATAACATCAATCACTCTTATTATATCATACCAAAAATTTAATTTCTTAAATCACATAATCTCCAAGATACAGTAACCATTTCCATAAATAAAAAAAATCAACATAAGTCCATAATAAAATCATATTTAACTCCAAAAGAAAATTCAACCTTTATTCCTCATAATATTATGTTTACATTACTCTTAGAGTATTCTAAAAATAGAAAACATATTCTGAAATAACATTAATCACTTAATCACCAAATCATTTTCCAATTCTAAGGTTATCTATTTGATAAATAAAATGTACCTAAAATCAAAATAACCTTTATCCATTAGATAGTTTAACTAAAAAAATTAAAATTTCTTGCTAACTTGGACTTTACATAGGATTGTTATAGGCTATGCACCCTTGTCGCCCTTTGTTTTTGGGTTTAAACCCTGTAGCCTTTCCGTACATGTTGGGTTGTCACTCAGCTTGTGGGTTTTCCTTTTTCAAAAACTATTTTAATATCATACAAAAATGTGATAAGAATCCTAAAAAATAACTTAAATATATTAAACATTAAAGAAATGTTTTAACCACAAAGGTTATCTCATATGTTTCATTTTGTATTACCAATAATATAATAACCCATAATTATCTTAAATTCAAAGATCATATAAACCCTAATAGTTATCCTTACCTTTAAACATACGCCTTAAAAATTAAAGGGCATCATTACTTAAATAAAATTTCTACACATACTAAACCAATTGGCTATGTTAGCAAAAATTTCTCTAAAAATATCTATAATCTTTATTAACTCCTGTAACATAAAACCTCAAAAGGGTGTTTATGAAAATTAAACTCATAAATCCATAATGGTTTCTATAACTCTTAAGTTAATGAAAATATATCAACAAAATTCCTTATAAAATTCATGATTATTCTAACCTTGATACCATTGGTGAAATACTTCTTCAACACATTGTCTATCACATTAAATTTTAAACCAGTTCCATCAAGTTCCATCCATTGACTAAAACCAAAATCATAGTGTGAGAAACACTAATCATAGTTATAAATCACTTAGTCATTAAGAATCATTTATAGGATGTCTAAATCATGAAAATTTCTCAATCTATGAATCCTTAGGTTTTCCATGTTCATTACCAAATCTATAGGATGTTATCTTATACTAATCTTCAATAGTTTGTCACAAGGTTATGTTCCCTAATATATGTTTTCCTAAATATAGTTCCCAAGGTTTCTAATAATCTTACTCTAATACCAACTATAAATACCCAGATTCTAGTATCTCATAGTTGGTGCCTTACTTTATTATATTGGCATTGATACAAGGAATCAAATACCAAGGGACTGGATGGTTTAGTAGTATTGGTAAACTAGAAACATACATTATTTTCAAATACATTTGAAAACTCAAATTATAAAATATTTTATTTTTAATTTTCAAGAATAACTTTATTCCCTATAGCATATCCTTGCATAACAATCACAGTACACTTGATGGATTCCTGATGAAAATAAAACACAAGAAAGAGGCAAGATCAAATGATCAGTATGAGTTAATCACAAAAGATGATATTACAAAACAATAATAATAATCAATATAGAAAGGTAAATAACTGAATTCACATGAAATTTAATCAATGAACTGCAAAAAAAATTCATCCATAGATTTTTTCATAGTGAAAATATTCTAGAACATAATTACTAAATTTTGAATGAATACAATGAATAATTAATGGAAATAATGTATCTTAAACATGAACCACTACCATCAAGACCTTTCATAAGATTATTTAAAACTATTGGGTACAAACCAATTAGGTTTGGCCAACTTTATCTCTACTATCAAGACCTTTCACAAGACATTCTAAAAACTACTAGGTATAAACCAATTAGGCTTGGCCAACTGATTTGTCTCTTGAGACCTACTAATGCATCGATGAGATATAGCAGGATCCACACGTCAATTACTAAGTCCAATGAATTTCTCATATGAAAGGGGTGAAACACAAACAACATAAACATTTATATTAAAAACTATCATATGAGATATGAATACTTTAACCATAAATCATGAATGGTATTAAAATAGCACATACACCACCAAACTAATGATAAACCATTCAATAAAATATAGAAAATTATATGATAAGAGATCAACCTCAATTAAGTATAAGACTCAACATAGGATTCTGATACAGAAAAAAATAATCTAATGAAATAATTGAAAAATTATTTAGGAACACACCATTTTTCACTTTGTAAATCACTTACTTTAAAATTTTGTGCAATTATAAAATAAAACATTTTCTTTGAAAATAATTAAAAAAACCGGTAAAGTAAGTTATAAATCATTAAGGTGTTATAATAGCGTGAAAATCCTTTCATGACATATAAGTTTAAAAAAAGATTCCTTCTTTATTTTTGTTAGATGATTCTTAAATAACCTTGTTTAAAAAATGAAAAAATATACCTTTTAAATCATTTTTTAAAAATTGAAAAAGGGTTAAAATGAAATTTAAATATTATTAGAATATAGTTATATTTTTTTTTGATTTTTTAGAAAACATGGAAATATATATTACCTAGTGGATAATGTAATGCCCCAACCCCAGTTACCCAGAGTCGGTGCATTACTTCGTAACATTGGCATGATCACAAAAGATCAAGTCTCGAAAGAACGATTAGTTTAGTAGCCTTGGAAACATTAGATACATTCATAAATGTTACATTACATCATAAAGTGAAAAAATACAATAACATAGTCTCCATTTTCCACACTCATATCCCCTTTATACTACCCCTGCAGGCCATTCCTAAAATACTTCTTCACATCCTGGAAAAAATTAAAACATTGAAAGGGGTGAGCTCAGATGCTCAGTAAGGATAACAATATATCGGAAGCTTTCATAAAAAAACATAAACATTTAAGGCAATGTATAACTAAAACAAAAGCCTTTTAAACTTGAACTTCAACATAATATGGAAAAAGTAAAATGAAATAATGCCATTTATTTATTCACATGGATATTCTACTGGTCGAAAAATCACATGCAATATCAATAACCACTTTCATATTGATGGAATGCATAATGCCAGACTATCATAACCACATAGCCAAGGCCTCTTTCCAAGAACACAAATAAGATTTTTTCAAGGCCTCGTGCCAAGAAACTAGTTTGTCTCATGAGACCTACCGATGCATCGAGGAGCTATAGCGGGCACCACCCGTCACTTATTAAGTCCAATGCATTCCTCATATGAACAGGTTTAAACATATCATAAACCATAACATAATCGTATCACATAAAACATGAATAAAGAAAACATAACATTTCCACATTTCAATTACAAGATATCAATACAACACATTGATATAATAAAAGCATTTTCATAACCATTTTCAATACCAAAATAAAATAAAATTAAAACTTTGTAATTATTTTTCATTAAAAAAAGGTTATGGCTTGTAGAGGAAGCCAAAACTCAAATAATGGTCACGGTGGCAGAGAAGTAGTTGTCACCACATACGTACAACAAGAAAAACATTCCTTTTTTTCGTTTAGTAAAACGATTCATATAAAAATATTCCTTTTGAATAAACTTAAAAGTCAAAGGGGTTTATACACTGTATAAAAGAAATTTGTGTATAAAACAAAATATGCCTCAATGAATGGAGATTGAGACAAAGTACCTTAAAAAGATCATTTTTTAAATAAAATAGATCTATTATGTGTATTCACTATAAGTACACATAATGAAATTACAAATACAAGATAGGATATAATAATATCATGACAAAATTTGAAAGTAGGAGATTAACCCAAAGAACGGAAATTGGGTTAAGAATTTCCCTTACCTCGTGTCCGACTTGACTCGACCGCTCTTTAACCTCCTGAATAATAAACTAGAGTTAATATCTACTTTCTTAAGAACCTTTTTCAAGTTCATTATCCCTTTTATATCACTTATTACAATGTTACGAAAATTATGTAGTCATTTAAGTTAATAACGGTAGTTTTGTCGATCTTTGGTACTTGAGTCAACAATTAACTTCTTATAATTACAAGTTGTTTATGTGGTAGAATATCCATTATCTCCAGAATTATATCCATGATGTAGATATCATATATATCATATATATCCAATATATACATTCATTCATAATATTACGTAACATTTAGAGGTAAGAAATGAAATGCACTGTTCATGGAGACGATAAGCCGTACGTACGCATGAATGCTAATTTCATTTCTATTTCATATTTAATGGAATGAAGTTATAATTATATAAAGGTATAATATAATTCCAGTATAATATAATGTATAATACCATTTACTCCATCCTTTATACATCCCACATATGGCATTAACGATTCAAATTACTTTGAGGAGGTGGCAGTCCGCACTTCCTAAAATGAAATTATCGCGTTTACCCATAATGGAAATCATAAAGGTATGCCATAAATAAAAAATACAGAATCATAAGGAAAAAAAACATAATATATATAATATATAAAAATAGTGTCATCATAATGTCCACCATGAGAGGTGTTAAAATAAGATTGAACAATCAATGTTTTGTGAGGCAGAAATTTGCCAACCACAGAAACAATATGTTATTTAACCATTAGACGAAGGTGTGCATAAGTGTAAATAAAATCCTTCTCATAAAAACATCCTAGTATATTGAATATACTGGTTTTTGTACAAAATAAAGGAATAAAAAGAGTTTAAGGGGTTGAATAAGCAAAATAAAACAAAATAACATAAGAGAGTTTTGATGGAGCTTGGGCTTCAAGGGGTGCGGGCAACTCATGGCCATGGCCGTCGAGGTCCTCCTATCTAGGGTTCAGCATGAATCTTCCTCATTATTTTCACTCGACAATTGTGGCAGGGGAACCAGGATCCTCCTGGAATGCAGACGCTGTACTGGTGAAAGACTCGCTTTCAGATCCGAGGTGCGATGCTCGGAATGTTTCTCACCGGGACGAAGGATCCTCAGATCGGTTGCCTGCTGTTACTCACTGGGTTGAAGGAGATATGAATGTTGTTCTATGAGCTGAAAGAATCGCAGATTTGTTGCCTATTGATCGCCGAGCTGAAGGAACCTCAGATCTGCTGTCTGTTTTGAAACCCTCATCTGATGTGCCGGTTGCTGTTGATGCAAAAAGGGTTGACGGTGTGCGTTTTTATGAACCACTGCTTCTGAATCTCCAATCAGTGGCTACTGATTTTAGAACTAGGGTGGATTTCAGGACCGGTGGTGCTCACTTGGTGGATGGAGTGGGGCATGACATGGCTTCGGCCGGGAAGAGGGTGTTGCCGATGAGTCTGTCAAATCCCCATTTGAAGGCCTCTTTGGCGAATTTGAAGGCTGCTTCAAATGGAAGTGGAAAGGATCCTAGTGGCCAAGCAGGTTGTCCTGCCTCCACCCCTTCGTTTGCTTCATTTATTGATTCTCACTCAATAAGGATTCTTCTAAAGGGTTCGGCGGCTCATGTTGATTTCAGTCCTGAAATATTTGATGAGAGGATTGCAATTGGTAAGAACTCTATAATTGCACATCTTGTTTTAGCGAAGGGTGCGACATCCTGGAAATTTGATGATCTTGTCAGTCGGGTTTCATTCTTGAGGGGTTCTTCTGATTGGCGGTGCGTTTCTCTTGGTCGTGGATTCTTTCATTGTATTTTTCCATCAAATGTGCTCAAAATTCATGCATGGAGTATTGGGTCCCTTTCTTTGAAACCTGGATGGCTTCATCTTCATGAACGGTCCCTTGATTTCAATGCCTCTCGTGCAAGGAATTCCTTTTCACAGGTCTAGGTCCGTTTGCATGGGCTTAACTGGGTCCTTTGGCATCCAAATATTCTTCATGATATTGGCATGGCGATTGGATCCCCTATTCGCCTTGACACGGAAACTGAGGTTGTTCGTTTTGGACATTTTTCTAGAATGTTGGTGGAGGTTCATTTGAGCTCCACCTTGATTGATAAGGTAACTCTTTCCACTCCCACTGATAACATTAATATTGATGTTGAGTATGAAAGGAAACCACTCTTTTGTACCGAATTCATGGCTGTTGGGAACTCGTTGGAGTTATGTCGGAGGAAGATCTCTTGTGAGAGATGTGGGATGAAGGGTCACCTGACTACTCTCTGTAGAAAGAGACTTCAGGGGAAGCATTCAGAGTTGTCAAATCATGAAATGGATTCTCTCAAAAAATCATTTGGCACTCTGACTGAGGTGTTGGCCTCCAGAAAACCTGGGTCTCATGTGAAAGGAAAATGGATGATAGTGGATACTTCTCCGATGAGTGGCCCCTCTAATGTGCGGGTTGATCACATCGAAGGATGGTTATGCTGTTACTCCCACTGGGTTGGTTGAGGCTGGACATACTCCCAGCCTCTCTATCCCTAGATCCCCTACTTGCATTGATCCTCCAAATGTAAGTATGAATGATAGTCCTGATGCAGGCTTGATACGTGATGAGACTTTTGAGTTGGTTCCTTCTGGGACTTCTCAAAATGTTGATTTTCATCAGGAAATTCAGAATCTCTTGATCTTCTCTAAGATTTATGGGAAGTGGGGTGACATATCTGAGGCGGAGGAGACAGCGACGGGTTGCGGTGCACCTAGCACTTTCAAAGATGCCCTTCTTTCTGGGAAAGGGAAGGCGAATGATTGCTTAGTCTTAGATCCTGCACCTTCAAAGAGACGAACAAGGAAGGATTATTCTAACATACCTCATACAGTGTCTACATGATCTTCTAAGCTTTCAGGTGTGTTCAATTCTGATGTTCTCAAGATCCTAAATCAGGATAAGTCCCACTCTGAATGGGAAACTGCTGATGACTCTGATTGTGGGAATGACATGTCTTATTATGATCTGCAATTTTGTGTTTTACGGATGAGGGAAAGTTCCTTTGTTTGACCCCACCCACCTCCTTTGTACCTTTTTTCTTTATTTAATAAATAGTCAGAAGCTTAGCTTCTGGCTGATCTTACTGGTAACATAAGAGAAGACATTACGTTAAAATCAGGAAACTCTTTTTTGATTTGAGCCAAAGGCTTCCTTGGGAAGAATTCTGCCCAAAGTGTGGCTTCTAGGAGTAAGAGAGGGAAGTTGAGAGAGTATTTTTGTAGAGGTTGGCCGAGCCAAAAGTCTTTGAAGGTGTGAATAAGGTGGTAGTGGTGGGGGCCTTTTATAAGAGGAGAGGAGGGGAACTCTTGGAAAGTAATGAAATGTTACTTTATTATATAATGAGTTTCGGATTTTAAAGGTCCCACACTTATATATTTCGAGGATAAGGTGATAAGGGTTAGAAATCTACTCATCTAATAGGCTTTGGACAAGTGTAATTCTTAGATTTTACATTATCCTTCCATTTTATTAAAATCGTTAATTAATGAGGTAGTCGCTGCATCATCATGGTGTCATTAAAAATTTAATTTATTTAATGTCTAAAAATTATAAAAAAATTACCATGATGTAGGAAATCTTTTTATATTTCTAATGAATATTTATAGTAAAAAATATTACTTGTATAACCCCATTTAAAAATTGTTTTAGTAAAACAACTCATGTTTGTGACATTTTTATTTTAACATTAAATAAAAAGTTTTTAATGTCATTTTCCTACCAAATTGGCTCCATGGGGTCCCCAAGTTGACCCATGGATTTTAGTGGTCGACCATCACTCATACAATAGGTGTAGTACAAGTGTAAGGATATTTTCATATTTTTATAATACCATTTTTACCTTAAATTTCACTAATTACCTTTAATCGTGATTAATTAAACTTAAAAGTTACTATTCACTAAAAATTATTTTTATCCCATTGAACCACATTTTACTTCTTAATGAAAACCATTTATGTTATATTTTTTAAAATCAAATCACAGAAGTGGTAATGTTTCATTTAAACGAAAAATCAGTTTTTTAACTATCACTTAGTGGTTTCACTATTCATCAAAAATTGAAGTTTTTCAGAACAATGCCAAAATTTCACCCTAAGATATATTTGATATTCCGAATTCAAAAATGATGTCTTTTTTTACAAAATTCCAAACATATAATTTTCATTATTTAATTTTATAACTAATTCCCGCTGTCACAACAAATAGCGTGTTTTTAAGAAACAATATATATCAAAAGATTGACAATTGTTTATGTCCAATTTCAAAGTGAAATTAATTCTAATGAACACCATTGGATAAAATGGTAAAAATATATTCTAAGTATACTTTAAAACCAGTCAATAGTATAATTTATCACTATAAATTATTTTGATTAAAAAAGTTGTTTTCAAGTATTTTTCACTATTCATAAAAAATTTCGAAATTCTCAGAAAATTACAAAAATTCAACTTAGGATAATTTTGATATTCCGAATACAAAAATGAAGTCCATTTGGAAAAATAAAATTTATAAAATTTCAAAAATTAGGTATTACTATTCATAACGGCTACTTTGATTGGTTGTGGTGTGTGTGTTAGAACTCGAAGTTGCGTACAACACACACTACTGTATTATTCAAAGAGAAGTGTACCGTGGAAGCTTGGGGTGTTATAGATAATTAAATAAATAAATTCTGAATAAAGATAATATTTTGAAATAAACCCTTACCACTTTTTAATCAGTTATATCGGATACCCCATAACATCAAATGAAACTTTACATATCATGAAGATAAAGAGATTCATGATATTATATTATAGGAGCAGTATATACACCATGAAAATCATGTTATTAATTTATATAATAACATTTATTTATTTATAATATCATATATGATATTATTATATTATTTTATCATCTTTTTGTTGATAATAATTCATTATTACTCTTGTTTCCTGTGTTAACTACTTCATTTTCCTATGCATGTGTTTCCATGAATGTCTAAGTTATTTTTCTTAGGATATAGATCTAACATATAAAGAATAATATTAATGTTATAAATATCATATTTAATTATTAAATACATTATTAGATCCATTCTTGAATGTTGGATATGGAAAATGAATCTCATCACATCATGGAGACAGTAGGCCATACATACGCATGAGTGATGATATCATTACCATAATGGTGAAAGCCTAAAGAAGTGGATGGTATATTCATTTTTATAGAATTAGTATAATTTCATAATTATCACATATATATATTATATCCATCATTATACCCATCCAAATAAATTATTAATGAAAAATATATTACACCATGATGTGGAGACGATAATCCGTACGTACGCACACGATGTACTTTCATTTTTCATAGGATGAATAAATGGTGGAATATGGTTGTCCCATTATCATAATAACATCTAAAAATATATATGATACTATATTTATTACTTTATCTTGGAAAAAATGCATTAAGAGAAAGTATAATAATAAATGAACTTGGATGAGTTGATAAAAAACAATTACCTATTCTTCACCGGACTTCCATTAGATCTCTTCTTTAGGGATCAAGGGTTGGTCTTTTTGGAAGAACATGATATCCCTAACTTGGATAAGGATATTTTTGAGGACAAATGGGTATGGTTTTATCAAGATATAAGTCTCAAAGTTTTGTTAAGAGTGAGGGAGGAGGTTCCCTTTTATAATTGAGGTGAGGGGCACTTTTGGAAACTCTCAAAATATTAAATTAACATAAATTAATTATCAATTAAAAATGGATAAAAATTGATTTATTTTGATGATAATATAATTATGGGTCTAAATTATCTCATACAATAATTTTTTAGATAATTTAAGGTCACATCATCACCCTTATATTTTGGTTTTAACCCTTATCTAACCCCTTTAACTCTTATCGTGACAACATGAATTTTTACTATTTGAGGGTCAATATTGTTATTATAAAATAAAAAATCATAAATGAATCATGGATAGTATTTTAAAACTTATCTAAATAAGTTGTAAGAATTTTATATTTTTATAATTTTATATCATTTAATAAAATATTCTTATTTTAATATAACATTAATGTGAATTTCAACACTATTCATTACTTTGACTTTTAAAAAAAGCAATAAAATAAGCTATATTTGAAAAAAACATTTAAAACATCATTAAAATTTCAAATTTATCTATAAAATTCATGTATGATATTAATTATCTCAAATTATATTTATTTTAATATTTTTATAATCATTTATTTGATATTTTCATTAATTAAACAATTACTGCATCATCATTGTGTAAGACATTAAAATTATTATTTATTTCCTAAAAATTAAAAATAATTCACCATGATGAATATAAAAATTTTATTTTTTAAATTACTGTTTATAGTCAGATATATATTATGAATTGCCTCATATTAAAACCATAATACTTATTAAAAACATGAGTATGACATATTTAAAATTTCTTAAAATAAAATACTATAAAAGGATTAAAGTAATACAAGTTTCTCAAGGAGGCCATAAAATCAGGACAAGGATTTTTTTATTCTAAAATCACTCATCCAATAAAATTAAGACAATATTTAGGCTAATTTTCTAATATTTATAGTTTTATTTTTACCCTTAATTATCTGATTCACCCTTAACCGTAGTAATTAAAATTACTAAGTTTACTATTCATATTGTCTAAAAATAAAAGGGACATATTTAATAAATTTGAAAATTATGATTCCAAATATGGAATCCATTTTTAAAAATTCAAAATAGATATATGGCTAAAATTAATTCAAAATTAATCTCGTAGACGTGCAATGAAAGTGGGGTTTAAAAAAAAATGTTCAAAAGTTTGAAATGTTTTTATATCAAAATTCAATAAAAATATTCCAATGAACTCAATTTAATTAGTATATGTATTATTTATCTAATTTTTCACTAAAATCAATTTAAAATATAATTTAACATTATAAATTGTTTAGACAAAAGTAAATTTTCAATTAAAATGTAGTAATTTTTTATTATTAATCAAAAAATGAAATATATTATAAAAATACAGAAAATTCAACCAGATTAAATTTTGATATTAATATTTCAAAAATTATTATTTTTTTTAAAATATAATTTATAAAAGTGTCAAAATTTTATTTTTAAACAAGTGCGTTATCAAAAGGTGACAAAACTGCCTTTAGAAAAATATAGCTTTTTATGTGTAAAAAGTGGATTTATTTTTTATCATGTATAAAAACACATAGGACGAATTTCAAACATTATATTGAGTATATTATTTATAAATTTAATTAATACAATTTTATTAAGTAATTAATTTAATTTATTAGGATAAAACACTTTTGGCTCTTAATAATAGTTTTTTATAAAAAAGTTTTCTTTATATTAAATTGGTTTTTTTATTTATAATTAATTGGGAACCAATGAATTAAATAATATATTTTCATAAGTTATTTAGTCCTATTCATAACCCCAAATTTAACAACTAGAAGATAATTTCATTTTAATTATTAATAATAATAGTATATCGTGGTTCATTTAAGCTTGGTGTTGCGTGTAATGTAAAATATTGAAGAGATTAAATTTAAAAAGAAACATACAATATAATATTGGTGTGTCACACCAATGATATCCTGTATTAGGAAATCATGTCTATGAACCATCACATACGTGAGAACCTTTGTGTGTTTTCGGTTCCATGAACGATCCTCATTGGAAACCACCCTAAAAGGAACAAAAAAAATGGTAAAAACAATGTGAATATTATGAAAATTCTCAACCCCTCACAATAGTCCACTAGGGGGAGACCACGAGTTTCATCAGAAAAAAAAATGGTGAACTCGATGTGAATATTTAACAAAAAATTATAGTGTTTCCCACATTTCATGCCCCTTTTTTACTTCTATAAAATAAAGCGGAAAAACATGGATCGTTTAAAGAAATAAATTGTGAACTAGTTCATTTATTGAGATGACGCATTAATTTTTTTTTATTTGTGTTTTTTATGTATATATTTAGACACTTTCACCAGAAATACCTTCAATCCAATAGAATCTTACCAGCTGACACAAACATATGCATCAACTGCCACCTAAGCTAGATCCTTACCGAACCAGAGGATACCGTTACCTTCCCAATATCTTCAGCATCAAGTATAAAATGCACTAATTAAGGAGTACCACCTTAATGGTACTATCCCTACACTAGAGTCTATGCGTTAATCCCTTCATGATATGAAACTCTACCAGCCATCCATAAAGAAATAATTAGTGGAAAAGAAGCAAGTGATGCCTGTGTCTATTTTATACCATTTCAGGAGACTTTACCCAGAATAGAGAAACTTGTTCCTCCCTTATATTAGGGAGGTGTATTAATAGGTCACTAATGAACCCATCCCAATAGCATATAAGTCACCATGAAGGAATACTTCCAATAGTCTCTATCATCAAATCCGCGCGACATAAGGTCCTAAGCATGATGAAGATGCGACCCCATGGGCTATTTCTTAGGTAAATTAGACTCGGGAATCTAGGGAATCCCACTGAGGTAAGAAATCAATCAACCGAGAAAGGTACTATATCCCTATTTCATCTGAAGAAACCTTTCAATAAAACATAGAGGAAATCTATGATTAGATTAAAATTCCTTATTGTACCCCTCAAACCTACCAACATAGTTTGGAAGTAACTAAAGGAACCCATCAAAAAAACATAGTGGAAACCAATGAGTAGATATAAATCTATTCTTGAGTATATCAATCCTTCCAACATGATCTGGCAGCACTCAGAGAAACCAGATGGAATATTCAGACAATAAATAGGGGGTGACCCATATCTCTTCCCCCGCACATGAATACCATTGATATATTCTAATGGGAAATGGAGTAAAGGAGCAGGCATACATCCTTGATCCATCACCTAAATGGGAATACATCACTATTCCAATTATAGAAATTATCTAATATATCCTGGAAATGATGGAAGGTATGACATCTATCCCTACCCACATTTTTAAAAGCTACCAAGAAATAATGATCACAGTGGCAGTGATTCGATGCAGGGAACACATCCCCCCTCCTTAACTGGGGTGACTCATTGGAATAACATGAGGGTCACTCAGGATAAAACGAATTTCCTTTTACATATCCTGGTGGATCATTAGAAAAATTCCATGATAAACAAAAAAACATATTGGGAACATATCCCCATTACAACTAGAGGTTATCATTCCATCCTAGTAGCCCCTCTAGTGCAGAAATAAATCGAAAAAAATTCCCAAATTCAGTTTTAAAATTCTAGCAACAACATAGGAGCCGCTCAAACAAACCATCGTATATGAAAGTCGTTGTCCAGATCATGCGACTCCAGTTGCCCAAAGGAGATAACCCAAAAAGTAGTCTCTCTAAGGGTAGCTTAAAAACCATGTGCGAGTCAAAAATATAACTCTACTGAATGCTGGTGTTCTTGAATCCCTAAAACATTTATCAATGGTACACTAAGATCCCAATGATCAATTACCAAATTATGGAGATAGTAGTTGAAATTGGAAAGTCCCTCCCCACAATTTTTCTACCAGTAGCTATCACGACCCGTACTCGGGGCTCGTGTCGTGACTACCCCAAGCCCGCCTTCCATAGGCCAGGGGCTGGCGACTATCACCAAGGCGTAATTCCCGATAAAAAAGGGAAGGCATTGCCTTTGTAAAGTAAACAAACACCACAGAGCAAGCAAGCAGAAGTAAACACTAAGTAAAAAATAGGTACAACAGTAAGTGCAGAAAAATAAGTGGGCCAGAATACAAACCCAAACTGAAAGTAAAGTACAACTAGAAAGGGAAAAACAACCACTGAAAGTAAAGCCGTAGCCTCAATCCGTCCGCTGGAAGTTATACCTAAAGGATGGGTATAGATAGCCTCCACAGCTCCTCGGGTCCAGCCGTCCGCTTCGTGTACGTCCCACCCAGTGATCCACCTCCGGGTACCGACCTGCTCCTCGTACCTCAACCACGATCAGCGCTGTCCGTCGTCTACAACCAACACAACGTAGTGCGGGCATAGCCCGTGCAGGGGTGATTATAAACTACTTAGTAGGGACCCCGAGACCCCCGTAGGTCTCCCAGAATCCACAAAGGATTATCCACAAAGGAAAGATACAATCACGAAGTAACATTCATCTCTACTTAGGTATATGCCCATACATATACCTAAGTCATTAATTCTCATTCGGCTCCAACCTCCGAGCCCAAGTTCGATCACATCCACAGAGGAAATCACAACCCGATCCACATAGGAAAACATAACGTAACCCACACAGGAAAACATTTCAAGATTCAGCTCACATAGGTATACTTCTTTGTAAGACGATAGAGATGATTAGATATCTCCACTGATTCATCTAAGCCGTCGTACCCACACAGGATCGATAGGTACTAACCCCGGCAATGACCCACAAAGGATCGATAGGTAACTAACCACCGCAATGACCCACAAAGGATCAGACCCACACAGGATCTATAGGCGCTGGCCCACACAGGACCGCTGAGCGCTGACCCACATAGGATCAGACCCACACAAAATCAGTAGCACTGATCCATGTAGGATCACTAAGTGCTGTAGTCGTCACCGTCAAATCCACGGAGGATTTCTGCACAGTCGTCATCGTCGTCGCAGTCGCAACCAGCTCTAGGGTTCCCGCACACAGCAAGCTCGTTCGGGAGGGTCCGCTCCACGAGTCGAGGGGTTGATATATTAACTGAAACATATTCTGGAGTTGATATAGTTAAAAGTTCCGTATCTTCAACAGGAACTCAACGTCACAGACGACACGTCAATCAGACGCCCGGTCTGAGAGTTATTGGCTTTTTCATCCCAGGGGCCCGGTTGGTTTTTAAGTCAAAACCAACCCGAACATACCCTAACTGCATCCAAACCTCGAGCGAAGTAATCCAAAAGGTCCATCTCACTTAGAGGAATCCAAAAAAGTATACGGCACGTCAATCGGACGTCCATAGCTCAATTTATAAGCGTTTCCGCTCCGAGGGCCCGGTTGGTTTTGTGTACAAACCAACCCGGACGAACCCAAAGTTCTTTGAAACCCTGAGTGTAAAATACCGAAATGACCGTCTTGATCCAAGGATCGCATCACAACTGACGGTGTGTCGATCGGAGGTCTGCAACTCAAGTTATGGGCAACAGACCAAAAGAGGTTCGGTATTAGGGGGTTCGGGCCCGGTCCGACCCGGCCCGATACCCCCAGGGTCGGCCCGAACCGGATCGACCCGAATCGGGTCCGGGTTCGGGTCCGGCCTGTTTGGGCGCGGCCCGGCCTGGGCGTGGCCCGACTCAGCGGCCTGGCGCGCTGGCGGTCCGGCGCGCTGGCCAGGTTGCTCGGCCGAACGGCCGAGCCGCTCGGATGCGGCGGGGGGGGGGGGGGGGGGTGCTGCCCCTGCGTGAAGTAACCGCGGCCCCTTAATGGGGCCGCTCACATCCGGCCAGCTGGGGGTTTGAACCCCCGGCTCTTCCCTGTCCGGCCGGCCCGCTCCGGCCGGCCGGCTTCTGCCGCCACGGGACCAGCAAGGCCGGTCCCCCCTGCTCCGACACCGGCAGCCTGATTCTGGCCGCCAGTTCCCCTGCTCCGCCGCGGCTTAAGCCGCGGCCTTGGTCCGTCCGGCACGGCGCGACGGCGCTGCGACCCTCCACCGCGGCCCCGCTCCGGCCGTGGTGTCTTCAGGTTTTTTTCTCTGGCGCGACGCAACGGCACCGCGGGTTGGTTCAATTTCCAAATGCGCGGCACGACGGCGCCGCACATCCTTGCCGCTCGTTCCCACGCGGTGCGATGACACTGCGTCACTTTCCTTCAAACCGCAACAACAACAACAATAACAAAAATAATAAGGGAGGAGGGTCGGCCGTGTTTGTGCGGTCTGGACCCCTCCCATTAAATGATATCAAGCGGTCCAAAAGAACGAGGATAGATGACAGAAGAATCCACAAATAAAAACACATAAACCCCTACCTCAACGTTGTTGTCGAACGAGAGTTCGTCATGGAATTAACCTTCACGGAAGAAGAGGATTGTCGCGGAAGAAACGTCGTTGGCGTTAGGTGATCTCCGAGGAAGGCGTCTCTCGCCGTCGTCCGCCGTCGGAGGTCGGTGTTCTTCGTCGGTGGCGGTGCGTTCTTCACGTTCTTCGTCGAAGAACGAAGAATCCTCAAGACTTCTCTTTTTCTCCCAAAGGCTCCCACAACCATAATTCCAAAAAACCAAAATAAGTTCAACACTTATTTTATTAACATATCTTAAGCATTTGAAATTCAAAAGAAACGAAACGAACAATTAATTCAATGAATTAATTGTAACGATTTAACCGTCCAAATTAATGAGGCGTTTCTTAACCAAAATAAATGCATGGTTTGACTTCATTAAAAGGGGGGTGCAGGTGTGTTACTTAGAAGGGAAGAAATGTTGGGGCTCGTATGGGACCCACATCACAAATATCCTACCAAGTGGGTAGGATATTTTGGGTTCCACCTTATCTGCTTAACTTAGGTTAAGCCGCTTTAAGTAAAATAAAATAAATTGTCACACCACTTTTATTTTATTTCTTAACTTAACCTCAAAAATTAAAAACCACACCCGAGTAAACGCAACTCTGGAAAAAGTGTTTCTAAGAAATTACCAGCACTGCGATTCCATTGGTGCCCTTGGAATTCGATTCTGAGAACTGGTTCAAAAGTTAGAAAAACCTGCTCATTTGTTCACTGAACATACCCGAGATAAACTTCGGAAAAAGATTCCGGGCACACCGGGCCTCAGAATCAGGTGCCATCAGAAACTGTGTTCTTGTAAAATCCCAAAGAAAATTAAGAAAAAATTTCCCTTAAATTTTACGGGTATTTACAGTAGCTCTAGAGGTCCTCCCTAAAAAATTTAACTTGAATTACTCCTTTATGGTTAAGAAATGATCAATTAAAATATCCAATATCTTGATGAATAACATTTAAACCCTCCTCTTGGTTAGAAGATCAAATGCTAAGAAGTTCCCCCCTTACCAACATCCACCTTGAAGGTACTCCCTAGGGTATACGCTGTAGATATTATCATTGTATTTGGACATCAATCCATGATGGTAATCCTCCACATTATGGAATTTTTTGTGAAGTACATTCCTTTAGTAGAAAGATATTTCAATAAGAAGACCTTACCCTTACTGAATCAATTTTGAGAAATCCCTCGTATCATGAGGTGCTTGAGAAGAAGTGAATAGTCATGCTAGATGTATTATCATTGAAAATTGATATCCTTTATCAAATGGAAGACATTCCAAGGAAATGGTATCTCTTCAAACTACCCATGGTCCACTTACCTTCCATAACAGTAGAATAGATTCCCTCAAACCACACTATTTACAATAAGGAAACTGGGAAACGCCTGCTTTGGTCAGACCAGGTGGAAGAATATTCTAATATTAAAGATATGAACTACTTATAGGGAAAAAATCTGATGAAGAAAATATACATTCATGTTTTGACCTTATCCAATCCTCAATATGGAATTCCTAAAACATTTTATGAATAGTGTGCACATGAAATTCATTTGAATGTATGGATGAATCTTTATCACTTAAGGGATAAATTCTTTCTTTTCAAAAGATACAAAAATCATATTAAAGTAATCAAATAACTACATTTTCGAACTGAATTGGATTCCATTCTAGCTATGAGATGCCTATAATTGGGAAAACAACAAGAGTGTATCCAATATGCATGTCTTAATGCATTAAGAAATCTGTGCCAGATGATCACCAAATCCCCAACCAGTGCTTGAATCAGGGGATGGGGAAATCATGGTGAATTATGTTTTACTCCACTCCCCAATTAGTAGAGGATGATAGAAGTGACATCATGAAATGTCATTTCCTCTAGCTAGATCTCGAATACAAACCATGATCATAACAGTTGGAACACTTGATAGGGTTTGGTCTTGAACATATATAAAAAATGTTAGGCCCAACAAGTGTGATCCATTAAAAGACTCTTACATGAGGTATCCAAGAGGTTTGATAAAGGTTTCCACCCAAGGAAAGATAATAGTCAAGAAATGACACTACCTTCAAAGGAAATCATCTCATGCACTAATCATATGTTTCACCCAGATGATAGTCAAACAAAGATTCATAAGATCAAGAGAGAAGCTGTAGAATTTTTATTCGCAATAGTGTAGGAACAAAACTATCTCATAGGGCTGGGGGAATTTTACCTCAACCTCCTACTTGGAGGAAGAAAATATTTTCTCATTTAGGGGATTTACCACAATGTGAATCCTTCAGGTTCATCCCATCTCATTACTCAATTTCCTCATTAGGAACACATGCAATTTTTTTTGGAGATTCCATTCAGATCACCCTTTTTCAAATGATTTCAAGGGGATCATCAAAGGATAGGATGAAGCCCCATGGAAGGCATAAACAAAAGAAGTATTTCAAGGGTACAAACATTCTTGAAAATCATTATTCTCTTGATAGATATCCTCGGGACAATTGACCCTATTTTCATTCTAGTACTAATGTGACACCTTCAATGCATTATACATCGGTGAATATAATTAGCACAACCCCTACTGATGCTACAAAATATGAGGCTGATAAAGAGGAATAAGTGTAGGATTCCTCTATATGAAATATAGTCTACACTAAAATTATTAAATAACATGTTCATACTAGAAATCAGAGGCATGCTAAGAACATGGAGTCTCCCCATAAGGCTCCATTACCTCCTCCTCGGTGAGAATCTACCAAGTAAAATGGTAATGGTGTATCCACATTTCACCCTCCATCAGAATAGGTTCAACCTTTCACTTAAGGAATGTTTTTCTTAGTTTTAAGAAGTGATTAAGGAGTTGAAAAAGCTCAAAACATAATTACTCTAAGGCTATATCCTCTCTAGATATGTTCTTTAAGAAGAACCTTATCTCTCTCTCCTGGCCCCGGCCAATATATCTCAGCAAAGAGGATTCATAATGAAAGAAAAAGTAGAGTAAGAACATCATTTTAATAGGTGATATAAACAACCAATATACTTGGATCCAATAATAGTAGGATATAAAGAGTTCTATCCATTTTGGAAACAACTAGGAGCATGTCAGGAAAATCCTCTTGAGCCAACCTATGCAAGTCATCAACGGTGAGTATAAGTGGAACTGCCACAACTGGTCCAACCTATTTCTCCTCTTGTTCAAGATCCTACCCAGTTGACCATTCCTCCATAGATCATCAACACTATTGAGTAACTAGTGTCTCTGTTAGAAACTATGAAAGGATTTCGTACACTTGTATAACTAGAGAAGAAACCTTACCCCGAATGGGTTGATGAAACTCTTCCCCCACCATACTTTGGGAATATTATATTCCCAACATTGAGTGGTTTAGGGGATCTTGTAACAACACATGAATCACTTCATTTCTCGATGTGGTCCCATGATTGGAACCCTCTAGCAAGAATTATCTAATCTTAGGTGTTTCATACCGAACCTATAGGGATAGGCTTCCATTTGGTATACCGGTTTACCAACCGATTCGATTATAGGTTGAGAGGATATTTAATGAAAATTAATCTATAAATTCATCTCTACACTATAGAAGATGATATTGAACAATCTATCAAAGTGCCAAAAATGAGAAAACATAAGGGCATCAGATTTTATTTCCAAATGGAAGTGTTTAACTTACTCCATAAACCTGCATCTTCCTCAAAAGGATTTATTAGATATTTTCATTGAGAATATTCATGAATAAATATGTGTGACACTTATCCTAATAAAATATCCATGCAGATTTTGGGGTCTTATTTTAGTAGTTTAAGGATTGTAAGATTCCATTTTGTGAACTAAGGCTAACTCCCATCCCATGCTTACATCACATGGAAAGAGGATGGGTAGAGTGGAAACTACAAAAATTACCTTGAAACCGACCTCTATGATAGATCCAACTCCAAAACAACACCTCTGCATGTGGAACCTACTTTTAAATGGTAGTGTTAGTTACAAAATCCCCATCAGGATAAGAGAAAGGAACCTAAACATTCCTAATTTTAAGACTAAAAGAGCACAATTTACTCCTAAGATGAACAAGTTCCAGGGTACATTCTAATAACCATGGAAAATGATTTATTGAAATTTAGAAAACCTAAAAGACCTAACCAAGTTAGTATTGATGATCACCAGAATTACTAACCCTTTCATTGAACACTGGGACACATCATCGAGGATTGTTTTTTCTTTAAGGGCATCCTGAAAAATACAGTTGATTTTTTTCAGGTAAATATGGGAAATCCACTAGCATAAGTGGAAGTCTTTTCCACTACTAAACCTAAGGAAGAAAATAAATGGAAATAATTCATGATAAATGATGTGAAAAATATCAGTGATTATATGACCAATAAAAAAATTAATCAAACTCATGCTATCATTAGGTCATAGTTAATTCAACCAATTATGCTCCTAGTTCCTTCTACCATGGAATAACTAACCTTATCGACATCACAATCCTCAAATGTTCATTCTTCTAAGAAGTGACATTTACATAAGAATAAAAAGAATTCACATGAGGATGAACTCAAACTAAGGCCAAAGTTAGCTTTGAACTCTCTCAGACTTCATGCCTTCAGCCCTGAAACTACAAGAACTATCCCACGAAACAACATTGTGGGAACTACCCCACCAAATAAAATCCTCATCATAAAGAGAATTAATATTTGGTTCTATTTATTTAATTCACTCAATGTATCCATTATCCAATTATTATTTAATTCATGAACTTTTGTTCCTTGTGGTAAATTGATGAGCTACTGTAAGAGGCCACAAAAGCCGAGGATGAAGGGGAAGGCACAATTTTGGATGAAGTTATCAATCATGGTATATCTCTATTGAAGTTATATATTTTCCCAAAACCTATAGATATATGCTTCAACAATACCATTAGAAATAGGGAGGTACCCTATAACCTAAAAAAGGTTAACTAGACCCAATAATCTTGGAAGACTGACTGTAAGGGGTGAGACAATCTTGTCATCCCAAAGAAAGGGGCAAGCCAATTAAGCTAAATCAAACAACAGATAAACTACCTTCAATAGATGTTCAACCACTATACTCATCTACCTTAGGCACTTAAACCTCTAAAATAATTGTTAGGAAGTATCTTATCATAGGAGTAGGTATACCTTTGGTTAAAAAATATGACATCCCGAAGTAGCTGTCCATAGTTCCAACAAAATGTTCATTTCTCGATGCTCTCAACCTATAAAAGGATATATAGAAAGCACATGTAGAGGTTCAACTGATCCCTCAAGTGTTCAAATTTGAATTCAATTCTTTTGAGGTATATCGTGTAGAGATCAACCCCACATAATTTCATGCCATTATCTCTTTCATAGAATAGGACACAGATGCTATTATATAAGGAGACATCAGTCCCTTGTACGTGTCTGGTAGATTATATTATATTGACATCCTATGGGTTTTCATTAAAAATGGATCAAGATTCAAAATCATTTTGGTCAGAACACTCCATCTATTTGGATACACCAAGCCTGATTTATCCCTTTCCTCTTTAATACTCCAGGGGTATGACAAGAGCAAACCAAATCCTTTTGGTTGGTTTAAGTTCAGAACTCAATTTAGGGACCTCACATCAGAATCTGAATTATTTATCATTCAGTAGGATACAACCTTCAATATCCTACTAAGAAGGACTTAGTTACATCAGCATGAAAATATCCCTCATCATATCACTAATGTCTCAAATAATGCGTTAATGGGAAAATTAGGACATTATATGGTGATAAATCTTTATTTGAATCTTGTAAAAGTGAAAACATTGATGTAGGATTTTATCAGAGAGAAGGAAAGTATCCCATAAATGATGATTTTTCTTAGGTTAAAGCCCCAAAATGGTCTGGAAATAACCCCAACCAACCCAATCAAAGATATTGGTGATGGATATGTGTTATCCATCAACTAGATTGAAGATGAAAGTTTGAAATTGTGCATGTACCTATCAACCCTCGTGATATAAATCATGTATTCTAAACCTAAAAATTCTAAAAATTCCTATGATCCTTCTATCAATGGTGACACTTCAGATGAAAATAATATGATATATCCCCAGGAAGTCAGTATACCCCAACATTTTCATCTGAATCTGAAGAAACTATTGTGTCACCACTGAGTAATGAAGACATATTTACCTCCGAATATCAGAATATTAATTATTTCACTAACCCTAAGGATTCCCCTTCATCACCCATCTATATTATCATAGGTGAAGAGGAAGAGGAAAAAAAATAGGAATATAAAGAGGAAGATGAAAAGGAAAAGGAAGAGTTCAAAGACCCCCAGGATGATCCTCCAGCATTCTAGGAAGGTTTCTTCACCACCATAGATGAATTATGATAGGTGAATCTAGATATAGAGGAAGACCCATGACCTATACTGATTAGTGCATCTATTCCCATCAAATAACAAGATATTTAGACCTCCTTCTTAAAGAAGCATTGAGTTGTGTTTTCATGGAACTATAAAGAAATTCCATGCCTCAATCTTGAGGTAGCTACTTACCACCTGGGCCTCCTATAGGATCATTGTAGTTACAAGTAGGCAGCTAGAAGAACATATAAAATCAGATTTACAAGATTGAAGAAAAAATTGACAATCTTATTAAATAAAATTTTGTTTGTGAAGTTGATTACCCAAAATGGATATCCAATATAGTCCCATTAAATTAGAATAATGGGAAAATTAGAGTGTACATTGATTTCAGAGATCTCAACTGATATTTTCCAAAGAACAACTTCCTGAATCTAATTAAAAAACTAATGATTGATGAAATATTTATCTACCAAGACCTCTCTTTCATGGATGGATATTTAGGATACAAAAAATCTTAATTTTCCTTGAAGATGAAGAAGCCACTGACTTCAGGACACCCCAAGGAGTATACTGTTATTGGATGACTCCCTTCATCCTAAAAAATGATGGTTTCACATATCAAAATTTCATGTATCTAATCATTAATCTTTTCCTAGGAAAGTTCACCAAGTTATATGTCGATGATCTAGTGGTGAAATATTAGAAATGTTCTGACCATATTTACAACCTTAAGAAAATATTTAGAAACATGCGACAACATATCCTAAAAATAAACCACTTGAAATGCACTTTTTGGGTTACCTCGGGAATGTTTCTCTACTTCATAGTATTCCATCATGGCATAAAATTAAATCTTTAGAAGACAAATGATATCCATTATATGTTACCTCCATATAACCTTAAGAAGTTAAGGGTAATGTAGGGGATCCTAGCCTACATTCGATGCTTTATAGTAAACCTTGAAGGAAAGTGTTTTTCCTTCATCATGATGATAAAAAATAGGTCACATATCAGTGGAATGATGATTGTTAGGAAGTAATAGATAGTCAAAATAAATATCTTTCGAGCCCACTTGTGTCAATGCTTTCTATCCAAGGAAATCCTCTCATCTTATATATAACAAATTTAGAATGATCATTAGGTTCTTTCCTCACACAAAAACAATATCTATTATCTTAGTTAAACTATGATTGATACTGAGAATCATTATTCATATATAAAAAATAACTGTCTGTCACTGATCTTCGTGGTTCATAAATTGAGGCACTGCTTGTAGCACCATGAGGTCCATTTGATCTCCCTTAATGGACTACTCAAATATATCTGAATCCATTCCATATGACTATATTTTTAGCATAGTGGGCGGTCATACTTTATTATTTTTAAATTTGTTTTATACCATATAAGTTAATAAAAGTGTAGTATTTAACAGATTTCCTTGCAGAGAAACCTTCTTCAGAAAGAACACCTCTAAATACCAAAATTCAAAATGAATAGATATTCTATTTTCAGTGCTTCCTAAAAACATGGGATATGTATTTTGATGGCACATCTCAGATATCGACAAGAAAAAGAATGGAAGACCCAAAACTCAATAAAGTTAGGTTGGGGTGTCATTCTTATTTTTATATAAAAGGTTGTTCTTACTTATTTCTTTCTATTGTTATAAGGCTACACCAAGAGTGATAAATAATACCAAGCCATATTTTCATGATTAGAACTCACATTATAAATACTAGTGACCCACTTGAAGGTCAAAGGCAATTTAAAAATGGTAATCAAACAAGATAAATATGATTATGCTATCAGAAAAGAAGAGTTAGTCCCCTTGCTTGAATATTTATGAGGGTTGAAAAAATAATTACACTTATAACAAATATTGAATCACATCCTACACTCTCAGAATGATCAAGTAGATACACTGACCAATCAAGCTATAACCTTGGAAGATTCAGATTATGATGAAACAATCATCAACATCACACATCATAGAATGATATCACCATTTGTTTAGAGTAGAATAAAAGAGAACAAAAATATCAATTCCATCTATCAAATAGATAATCGTATGAATGGTTGGATAATACTCGTTTTGGACTTCCTACAAAGTGGGACTCTTCTAACATATAGATCCAAAGAAGAAAAATTTGATGGTGGTCAGTCAACTTTATCATATATAACAACCAGGGTCACCAGAAGGTTATGTATCAATGAGTCTTTAATGGAATATTCTTCATATGAATTTATGGGGAATAACATTTTATTTTTATGAAATAATTCCATGCTGAAACTTGTGGTTCTCATCAGTTAGGAATCAAGAATTATCACTAAATTAAGAGGCTTGGGTATTTTTATCCTTCAATGATGTAGGATTATACACAATTCACCAATAAGTGCCATTCCTACCAAGTCCATGCCAATTTCATCCCTCAACCCTCATAGTTGTTGCACACCAAGAAATAATTATAGTTATTCACCATATGGGGAATAAATATTGTGGGACTATACCCCCATATATAACCAATAATTTTAAGTATATTCTTACTACTATAGAATTCTTATCCAAGTGGGTCGAGGAAATACCCCCGAAGGAAGTTAAGGAAAAAAGAATTATCAATTTTTTGAAGTCCAATATAATAACCATTTTTGGTGTCCCTCATATAATATTTAGAGAAAACACCACCAAATTCTATTTTTCTAAATTGAAAAGGCTGTATCAGGAGTACATAATTGAGTCCAACCAATCATCTCACTACCATGCAGTGGAAAATGGAAAGATATAGGCTTTAAATAAAACCCTATTGAATATACTTCAGAAAATGGTGGAAAAAGAAAATAATTCTTGTACTAACAAGATTTTTCATTCCTTATTGACCTACCATACTATAACCCACACTACTATGTTAGAGACCCCATATTCACTATTTTACAGGTTTAAAGAGGTTTTTCCCATTGATGACTAGTTTACTTCACTGTGAATTACAAATTATGATTAGTTTAAGTGATTAGATTAATTGGAGTAACTCTATGAGAAAATAATACATACCTTGCATCATATGGATGTTCACTAAAATTATATAGCATGGGATTTCAATAATAAATTTTACCTTTGTTTGTTCATACAAGTAGAATTGGTTTTGGCTATTAAGACCCCAATGATCCTAGGATGAATCCCCAAAATATTGAACCAAAATGGGAAGAAAATTTTATCATCCACAATGTCTATTAAAATAGTTCAATTTAGTTAATTACTATATATGGAGAGCATACTGTGCCCTACCAATTCAAGATTTCTTAAGAAACATTTCATGTGTCTAATGATTCCAAGGGTCCTAGTCGTATGACATAAAACTACAAGACATAATTTTTCATTACCACATGATGTTAAAATTCACAATTTTTCCCTTGTTTTAAGAAATTAAAAGGTACGACCCCATAATCCTAGTCACAAAAATTAAACTATGTGATAATGACTTGAACACATGACATTAAAATGTAGTCTTACCCTGTGTACCCAACATATGATGCCTTGGAAAACAATATTAGGAAGCCTCATTTTAAAAACATGGGATTACCCATATAAGATTATTTTATAAATTCTTAGGAAACTTTTATGTGAATTCATGCCTCTTTTTTCATGTTAGGTAACCAAACATCCTCACCACATAACACTGAACTTCATGGTTGATTTCCTTCTTATACGATGTTAAAATGATCCTAGAACTATGAATGGATTGATTTTCATTCTAATGATATACATAGGGATTATTAGATCCTATATATGGGACCAACCACCACATGATAAAAATTCCCATGAAATTTATTTTAATCATCTATGTGTGAAAAAACTATTTCCATTACTTTTTTCTCACAGTAAGCATAACTCATGTGGGCTTAGGAATTTTGGTAAGGTTCCTCCTACAAGATCAAAACGTATGCTTTTACATCAGGGCTGGGATGATCCTTGATGTAATACCTTAAAAGGAACACCAAATGTTCTTACTATAAGATATTAAACTGCATGGTTTACATCCCTTTAGTATAACATAAAACTATACATTTTTGTTGACCTCTCTTGAGAGGACCACCATCCTTGGTTGGTCTCCCACCACACCTCTATCATAGAAATATATATGTGTTTATTCTAATTATAATGATATATGTAGTGACACATGGGTTTTTTCATTATAGGACTAACCACTTTGAAATAATGTCCTCAATCTTCTATGTATGAGCTAGATCTACATGGGAGAGTCAAGCATGGGTTCTCTCTTAGGATTACAAACCTGTGTTAAAAAAATATACTTGTCCTTGAAAAATAACTTGAAGTATGTTGGGAAATTTCCTACATTATAGAACTATATGTGGATTTATTCCTATTTCTATAGGATAAACAGTAATTCTTGGATCTCAAATCCAAGGTCTATCCATAATATAAAAGGGAAAGATGTCCCCTCCTTGTGTATGAGTCAAACATTAATAGGGAATTTCCCATAAAAAAACTATGTATGTCTTGATTATCATTCTAATGAGATACATAGTGACATATGGATTATCCATCCTATGTCTAGAAACCATAATAAAAAATCCCCCACTCTTTTATGTATGATTTTCATCCTCACATGATAGTTCAACATGGTATTTTCCTTTCATTCAGAAACCCATGCAAAATGACCTCATCCTTACATATGAGCCAGATCTATATGGGAATTTTTTTAGAACTATATATAGATTGATACTTGTTAATATGGGATACGTAGTGATGCCTAGATCCCAAATCTTGGGGCTAACTAGAAAAAAAATTCCCCATCCTATCATATACGACCTCAATCCATGCAAGAGATTTCAACAAGGGATGGTCTGAGACACAAGACCTTAAAATGCACACTGGATGTCCTCACTATAAGACACAAAACTACATATTTTACACCCATTCATGAATAGATAACTAATAATTTTATCCTACACATAGAATAGATCTATGTAGGAAATTATTCCTATGGTAACAGACAATACCAATCCAAATACCCCTATCATATTCAAATATCTCCCTCTCACAAACCACACATTATTTATTGAGAAAATTAGATCCCCATAAACTTCATTTGGATATCAGTAATAATTAAATCTAAATATGAAGGACACCTTTGTTTTTACTATTCATAATACACCTTAGACATGACTTTACACAATACACCTCTAAATATGGTTTGTCAATCAAAGTCATGTTTATCCTGAGAGGAATACCTCCTATATCTGTATTCTTTGATGTCATTGTAATGGAAATATATTTTCCAACATGGTACATGAATTTCACTGACATACCTATCCCATAACACGCCTTTAAATTTTAGAAACCCAAGGTTTAGATTTATGACTTCCTTCACACCCCTCATGTCTAAATTCTACTGGGATATATTTTTCTAGTACAAACAGAACCATTTGGGTCTACAGAATGGTGTCTCCACCATAATAATGGTCCATACTATATGAACTTAAAATATTCAAAGTAATCTCCTTTGCATAATATTTTCTAGATCTACATAGGTAACCTCAATTTTGAGAACTACGTGTGGCTTGATTCTCATCTCAACGAGATATATAGTGACAAAAAGTCCCTCATTCTAGGACCAACCATTATGATAATGATGTCATCCTCTTTGTTTCCCACATAAGGTCCTAATCCAAAGAGGGAATTCTAGCTTGAGATTATTCATTTAAAAAATCATGATTGAAAAAAATACTCTTTCATTATGAATAGGTCATATTTATATAGTAAAATTATCATACATGGAGAATGCCGATATAAATTATTTTTTCATCTTTAGAAAAATTCATTTTTCTAACCACACTTCATGGTTTCAGAAATCTTAGAACATCACCAACCTCCCATGGATATCGATAATAAGTAAATCTAACTCTAAATAACACTTTTTTTAATATAAATAATACGACTCCAAATATAGATTGTAAATCAGAGGCATGTTCTTCACATGGATAAGATCCCCTCATCTCTATATTCCCTAGAAACATCACAATAGAAGGTGATTTTTTGTAACACCCCGAGCTTCCATGATACGCTTCTCATTCAATAATGCAATAGCTTGTATTGTACGCAACTTCGAGTTCTAACACACCGAAACTAATCAAAGTAGCCGTTATGAATAGTAATAACCACTTTTTAAATTTATAGAAATTTTATATTTCAAAATAGACTTCGTCTTTGTATTCCTAATATTGAAATTAGCCTATGTTGAATTTTTTGTAATTTTCTGAGAACTTCCAAATTTTTATGAATAGTGAAAAATACTTAAAACAACTTTTTTAATAAAAATAATTTATAGTGATAAGTTATATTATTGAGTGGTTTTAAAGTATAATTATAATATATTTTTACCATTTTATCCAATGGTGTTCATTAGAATTAATTTTACTTTCAAATTGGGCATAAACAATTGTCAATCTTTTGATATAAATTGTTTCTTAAAAACACGCTATTTGTTGTGACAGCGGGAATTAGTTATAAAATTAATTAATGCAACTTATATGTTTGGAATTTCATAAAATAGACATCATTTTTGAATTCGGAATATCAATTATATCATAGGGTGAAATTTTGACATTGTTCTGAAAAACTTCAATTTTTGATGAATAGTGAAACCACTAAGTGGTAGTTAAATAACTGATTTTTCGTTTAAATGAAATATTAACACTTCTGTGATTTGATTTTCAAAAATCCGACATACATGGTTGTCATTAAGAAGTAAAATGTGGTTCAATGAGATTAAAATAATTTTTTGGTGAATAGTAACTTTTAAGTTCTTAATCGCGATTAGAGGTAATTAATGTAGTTTAAGGTAAAAATAATGTTTTAATAATATGAGATGAGCTTGAAACATGTCCTAACCTCATTGGATGTGCCATGGCAGACCAAGAAAATCCATGGGTCAACTTGGGGACCCCATGGTGCCACTTTAGTTGGAAAATGACATAAATATCTTTTATTTAATGTTAAAGTAAAAAATGACACAAACATGAAATGTTTTACTAAAACAATTTTTACATGGGGTTATACAAGTCATATTTTTGATTATAAATAGTCATTGGAAAGATAAAAAGATTTCCTACATCATAGTATATTTTTTATAATTTTTAGACATTAAATAAATTAAATTATTTATGACATCATGATGATGCAGCGATGACCTCATTATTTAACGATTTAAATAAAATGAGAAGATAATGTAAAATCCAAGGCTTAAACTTGTCCAAAGCCTATTGGATGAGGAGATTTTGAACCCTTATCACCTTATCCTCTAATTATACAAGTGTGAGACCTTTGGAATCTGAAAAGCATTGTATAATAGAATAACATTTCATTACTTTCCAAAAGTGCCCCTCCTCTCCACTTATAAAAGGCCCCCACCACTCCCACCTTATTCACACCTTCAAGCCATTTTTCTCGGCCCAACTATGCCCAAATACTCTCCCAACATCCCTCAATTACTCATATAAGCCTCACTTTGGGCATAATTCTTCCCAAGTAAGCCTTTGTCTCAAATCAAAAAGAGTTACCCGATTTTTTAGGTAATGTCTTCTCTAATGTTGTTTTGTTTTATTTTGCTTCTCCAACCCCTTAAACTCTTTTCATTCATTTCTTTTGTAACAACACCAGTATCTGAAATATACTAGGATGTTTTTATGATAAGTATTTGGTTTAAACTTACACACACCTTCGTCTAATGGTTAAATAACATACTGTTTCTGTGGGTGGCGAAATACTGCCTCACGAAACGATGATTGTTCAAATTCTTTTAACACCTATAATGGTGGCCATTTTGATGACATTATTTTCATATATGATATATATATTATGTTTATGTTTTCCTTATGCTTCTGTATTTCTCATTTATGGCATACTTTATGATTTCCATTATGGGTAAACGCGATAATTTCATTTTAGGAAGTGCGGACTACCGCCCCCTCAAAGTGATGTGAATCGTTAATGCCATATGTGGGATGTATAAAGTATGGAGTAAATGATATTATATATGATATTATACTGGAACTATATTATACCTTTACATAATTATGATTTCATTCCATTAAATACGAAATAGAAATGAAAGTAGCGTTCATGCGTACGTACGACTTACCGTCTCCATGAACGGTGCATTTCATTTCTTACCTCTAAATGTTACGTAATATTATGAATGAATGTATATACTGGATATTTATGATATATATGACATCTAAATCATGAATATAATTCTGGAGATAATGGATATTCTACCACATAAACAACTTGTAATTATAAGAAGTTTATTTATTGACTCAAGTACCAAAGATCGACAAAACGACCGTTATTAACTTAAATAATTACATAATGTTCATAACATGGTAATAAGTGATATAAGAGGAATAATGAACATAAAAAAGGTTCTTAAGTAAATATAAATTAACTCTAGTTTATTATTCAGGAGGTTAAAGAACGGTCGAGTCCGGACAAGACGCAAGGTAAGGGAATTTCTTAACCCAACTTCCATTCTTTGGGTTAATCTCCTACTTTCAAATTATGTCATGATATTATTATGTATTATTTTGTATTTTTACTTTCTTTATGTGTACCTATAGTGAATACACATAATAGATCTATTTTATTTTAAAAATGATCTTTTTAAGGACTTCGTCTCAATCTCCTTTCATTGAGGCATATTTGGTTTTATACACAACTTTCTTTTATACGGTGTATAAACCCCTTTGACTTTTACGTTTATTCAAAAGGAATCTTTTTTATACGAAGCGTTTTACTAAACGACAAAAAGGGAATGTTTTTCTTTCCGTACATATGCGGCGACAATGACTTCTCCACCGCTGTGACTATTATTTGAGTTTCGGCTTCCTCTACAAGCCATCACTTTTTTTTAATGAAAAATAAATACAAAGTTTTAACTTTCTTTTATTTTGGTATTGAAAATGGTTTTGAAAGCGTTTTTATTATATCAATGTGTTGTATTGATATCTTGTGATTGAAATGTGGAAATGTTATGTTTCCTTTATGCATGTTTTATGTGATACGATTATGTTATGGTTTATGATATGTTTAAACCTATTCATATGAGGAATGCATTGGACTTAACATGTGACGGGTGGATCCCGCTATAGCTCCTCGATGCATCGGTAGGTCTCATGAGACAACTAGACGTGGAATTGGCCGAGGCCCTTTCCCAATTTGATTTATGGTTTTGGCTGAGGCCTTAATCATTTTAGACGTCTTGGCCGAGGCCTTGACAAAATGTTTCAGAATGTCTGGCATTATGCATTCCATCATTATGAAAGTGGTTAATGATATTTAATGTGATTATTCGACCAGTAGAATATCCATGTGAAGAAGTAAATGGAATTATCTCATTTTACTTTTTCCATATTATGTTGATGTTCAAGTTTAAAAGGCTTTTGTTTTAGTTATACATTGCCTTAAATGTTTATGTTTATTTATGAAAGCTTCCGCAATATTGTTATCCTTACTGAGCATCTGAGATCACCCCTTTGAATGTTTTAATATTTTTCCAGGATGTGAAGAAGTATTTTATGAATGACCTGCAGGGATTGTTAGAAGAGGATATGAGAGTGGACTATGGAGACTTTGTTATTTTAGTTTTTCACTTTATGATGTAACGTAACGTTTACGAATGTATCTAGTGTTTCCAAGGCTACTAAACTAATCGGTCTTTAGAGACTTGATCTTTTGTGATCATGCCAATGTTACGAAGTAATGCACCGACTCTGGTTAGCTGGGGTCGGGGCGTTACAGTTGGTATCAGAGGCAGTTTAGTACTAACCTTGGAAGCTAGATTTAGATAAACTCTGATTAGAGCACATAGCCCAAAGATAGACTTTGAGGATTAGTATAGAAGAACTTCCTAGAATTTTGTTATTGTAGAGATTTTGTGAGTTTTCCGAGCAATACATACCTGTCTGGATATGAGCAGGTAGAGGCAGCTCTGGCACAGATGTACCTAGGGGTAAAACCTGAAAACCCCGCTTTGATCTAGACTCGAACGGGAACTGGTGCACGACAATGGGCCTTGCTGCACTCTTGGTTACGACACTCCCGAGGGATATGCTTAGGATAATTCCCATTTTCTTTACAAACCACTATGAATGGTTATGAGTATATACTTCCTCAAATAAAACCTTTTTATGATTATGGATTATATCCATAAATATTTCAATTTATGTTAAGTATTTTACAAGTATGGAATTATGTATTTTGATTCATAAACTAATCTAGTTTATGCCGTTGTTTAGAAATGGCTTCTAGTGGAAGGAATGGAAACCGTATCAATGCACGCACTCCGTGTAGGGATTTCCCTCCTGCTCAAGATAATTATTGTGGATATGGAGATACAACTGGTGCTGATCAACTTATTACCATACTGGGACAACTCACTCAGGTTATGAATAATAACCTTACTCGTATGGAGCACCCTGATCCACAACGTGGAGGATCAATGTTAGACCTTTTCATGAGGCAACAACCACCAACATTTAATGGGGGTACAAATCCATTAGTAGCTAAGCAATGGATAAACTCCTTAGAGAAAATATTCCACGCCTCGAGGAGTAGTGAAAGGGAAAAGGTTATCATGGCAGTTTACCGCCTCACTGGAGATGCTGATCAATGGTGGTCATTGATTGAAAACACAAAGGAAGATGATGATGTATCAAATATGGAATGGAGGGAGTTAAAAGAGCTTTTCCTAGAAAAATACTATCCTCGTGACCATCGAGCAGATATGGAAAGACAATTTTTGAGTCTGAGACAAAAGGAGGATGAGAATGTCACAAAGTATGAGGCCAACTTTACAAGGTTAGCGAGGCATGCTGCAGATTATATACGTAACCCAAGGAGTAAGATTGATCGTTTCTTTGATGGGTTAAAACCATTTCTCCGTCGAGCTTTAGTATCACAATCCTTCTCATCATACGAAGATATTGTCTCGTGTTCTATCAAGACATAAAAGGAATTCTCTAAGTCTTATGACAACAAAGTAAAGCAAGAGAAGAAGAGAACGGTGGAACAAGAGACAGATAAAGGGAAAATGGGAAAGAAGGATTTTCCATTATGTGATAATTGTGGGAAGAATCACCCTGGTACTTGCCTAAAAGGAATGGGAGTTTGTTATAAATGTGGAGAAAAGGGTCACCAGGCTCGTGATTGCAAGGGAAAGAAAGAGGCTATCAAAGTTGAATGCTACAATTGTAGAGAAATGGGTCATTATGAAAATGAATGTCCTAAGCATCAGGGAAACTTACCTCAGAAAAGGCCATGGGATCAAGGAAAATCTTATGCTGTTACTACAGTTGAAGTAGAATAACTAATGTAATGGTGCTTTTGGACTCATGGATTATATTCTGGTTATTAGAATAATGTGATATATATATAAGGATTGTACTGCAATACTTGTTGATTTCAGTAAGGTTTTAATTTGATGAAGGTAGTTATATTTTTAGTATGTGATAATAAGAGAATCTTTACTTTGTTTGGGGAATCTGATAAATTGATTTTGGAATTAAGAGACCTTTTAGAGAAAGTCTGGACAAAGGTATTTTGGGTAACTATAAAGGTTGGAATGGATTAAGTTGATCTTTGGATAGTATTGTTTAAGGTTAAAAAATTTATGAAGATTATTTTTGGAATATTATAATACTATAGTTTTAGGAAAAGGACAACCTGCAGGGTGGGGCATAACCCGTCGCGTCGGACAAAGCTGCAGGAATCGAACCCGCAACCATAGTGAGACATGCCTTTATTTCCTACCACTAGCCTACAGGAAGTCCCTGGTTATTACAAAATAATTTTACTAATCTAAATGGTATGTGTTAACATTTGGAACCTTATACAATTAGGATAAGTATAATATTTTTGAGTTCTATTATCTTTTTGAGTGAAAGATGAGTTGAAGGTTGAAACTCTAATTGTCAAGCATAAATATATATATACCTATCTCTTATTCAATGAATAAATTAATTCGTAAACTTTAGTAAAGGGATATTAAAACAAAAAAAATGTGTTATCCTAATACCTTATGTCTTGTTGAACTGATGATATTTTAAATCAACATAGATTGAAGTCTTTGAGGCCCTAAATTTGACAGTTGATTGTGATTGATGACCTCAATCACTCCCTACAAATATTTACGTTTTTCCTCCAATTATATGTCTCTAATTTCCACCAATGTTCTCCTTATCGAGATCATAATTTGGTGGTGACTTTCTTATTTCCATTTCCCTCTTATTAAGACTAAATTTTATTAACCTTATTTCTGATGTTGGTTTTCCACAAAAATATTTTCTATTTTCAACCTTTTATTTTCCAAGAAAAATTTTAAATTTCGAGGATGAAATTTATTGAAGGAGGGGAGAATGTAACACCCCGAGCTTCCATGATACACTTCTCATTCAATAATGCAATAGCTTGTATTGTACGCAACTTCGAGTTCTAACACACCGAAACTAATCAAAGTAGCCGTTATGAATAGTAATAACCACTTTTTAAATTTATAGAAATTTTATATTTCAAAATGGACTTCATTTTTGTATTCCTAATATTGAAATTAGCATATGTTGAATTTTTTGTAATTTTCTGAGAACTTCCAAATTTTTATGAATAGTGAAAAATACTTAAAACAAATTTTTTAATAAAAATAATTTATAGTGATAAGTTATATTATTGAGTGGTTTTAAAGTATAATTAGAATATATTTTTACCATTTTATACAATGGTGTTCATTATAATTAATTTTACTTTGAAATTGGACATAAACAATTGTCAATCTTTTGATATAAATTGTTTCTTAAAAACACGCTATTTGTTGTGACAGCGGGAATTAGTTATAAAATTAATTAATGCAACTTATATGTTTGGAATTTCATAAAATAGACATCAGTTTTGAATTTGGAATATCAATTATAGCAAAGGGTGAAATTTTGGCATTGTTCTAAAAAACTTCAATTTTTGATGAATAGTGAAACCACTAAGTGGTAGTTAAATAACTGATTTTTCGTTTAAATGAAATATTAACACTTCTGTGATTTGATTTTCAAAAATCCGACATACATGGTTGTCATTAAGAAGTAAAATGTGGTTCAATGAGATTAAAATAATTTTTTGGTGAATAGTAACTTTTAAGTTCTTAATCGCGATTAGAGGTAATTAGTGTAGTTTAAGGTAAAAATAATGTTTTGATAATATAAGATGAGCTTGACACATGTACTACCCTCATTGGATGTGCCATGGCCGACCAAGACAATCCATGGGTCAACTTGGGGACCCCATGGAGCCACTTTAGTTGGAAAATTACATAAATATCTTTTATTTAATGTTAAAGTAAAAAATGACACAAACATGAAATGTTTTACTAAAACAATTTTTTACATGGGGTTATACAAGTCATATTTTTGATTATAAATAGTCATTGGAAAGATAAAAAGATTTCCTACATCATAGTATATTTTTTATAATTTTTAGACATTAAATAAGTTAAATTATTTATGACATCATGATGATGCAGTGATGACCTCATTATTTAACAATTTAAATAAAATGAGAAGATAATGTAAAATCCAAGGCTTAAACTTGTCCAAAGCCTATTGGATGAGGAGATTTTGAACCCTTATCACCTTATCCTAGAATTATACAAGTTTGAGACCTTTGGAATCCGAAAATCATTGTATAATAGAATAACATTTCATTACTTTACAAAAGTGCCCCTCCTCTCCATTTATAAAAGGCCCCCACCACTCCCACCTTATTCACACCTTCAAGCCATTTGTCTCGGCCAACCTCTTCCCAAATACTCTCCCAACATCCCTCACTTACTCCTATAAGCCTCACTTTGGGCATAATTCTTCCCAAGGAAGCCTTTGTCTCAAATCAAAAAGAGTTACCCGATTTTTTTGGTAATATCTTCTCTAATGTTGTTTTGTTTTATTTTTCTTATCCAACCCCTTAAACTCTTTTCATTCCTTTATTTTGTAACAACACCAGTATCTAAAATATAATAGTATATTGTTATGATAAGGATTTGGTTTACACTTACACACACCTTCGTCTAATGGTTAAAGAACATACTGTTTCTATGGGTGGTGAAATACTGTCTCACGAAACGATGATTGTTCAAATTCTTTTAACACCTATAATGGTGTCCATTTTGATGAAACTATTTTCATATATGATATATATATTATGTTTATGTTTTCCTTATGCTTCTGTATTTCTCATTTATGGCATACTTTATGATTTCCATTATGGGTAAACGCGATAATTTCATTTTAGGAAGTGCGGACTACCGCCCCCTCAAAGTGATGTGAATCGTTAATGCCATATGTGGGATGTATAACGGATGGATTAAATGATATTATATATGATATTATACTGGAACTATATTATACCTTTATATAATTATGATTTCATTCCATTAAATACGAAATAGAAATGAAAGTAGCGTTCATGCGTACGTACGGCTTACCGTCTCCATGAACGGTGCATTTCATTTCTTACCTCTAAATGTTACGTAATATTATGAATGAATGTATATACTGGATATATATGATATATATGACATCTAAATCATGAATATAATTCTGGAGATAATGGATATTCTACCACATAAACAACTTGTAATTATAAGAAGTTTATTGATTGACTCAAGTACCAAAGATCGACAAAACGACCGTTATTAACTTAAATAATTACATAATGTTAATAACATGGTAATAAGTGATATAAAAGGAATAATGAACATAAAAAAGGTTCTTAAGTAAATAGAAATTAACTCTAGTTTATTATTCAGGAGGTTAAAGAACGGTCGAGTCAGGACAAGACGCAAGGTAAGGGAATTTCTTAACCCAACTTCCATTCTTTGGGTTAATCTCTTACTTTCAAATTATGTCATGATATTATTATGTATTATTTTGTATTTTTACTTTCTTTATGTGTACCTATAGTGAATACACATAATAGATCTATTTTATTTTAAAAATGATCTTTTTAAGGACTTCGTCTCAATCTCCTTTCATGGAGGCATATTTGGTTTTATACACAACTTTCTTTTATACGGTGTATAAACCCCTTTGACTTTTACGTTTATTCAAAAGGAATCTTTTTTATACGAAGCGTTTTACTAAACGAAAAAAAGGGAATGTTTTTCTTTCCGTACATATGCGGTGACAATGACTTCTCCGCCGCCGTGACTATTATTTGAGTTTCGGATTCCTCTACAAGCCATCACTTTTTTTTAATGAAAAATAAATACAAAGTTTTAACTTTCTTTTATTTTGGTATTGAAAATGGTTTTGAAAGCGTTTTTATTATATCAATGTGTTGTATTGATATCTTGTGATTGAAATGTGGAAATGTTATGTTTCCTTTATTCATGTTTTATGTGATACGATTATGTTATGGTTTATGATATGTTTAAACCTATTCATATGAGGAATGCATTGGACTTAACATGTGACGGGTAGAGCCCGCTATAGCTCCTCGATGCATCGGTAGGTCTCATGAGACAACTAGACGTGGAATTAGCTGAGGCCCTTTCCCAATTTGATTTATGGTTTTGGCCGAGGCCTTAATCATTTTAGACGTCTTGGCCGAGGCTTTGACAAAAGGTTTCAGAATGTCTGGCATTATGCATTCCATCATTATGAAAGTGGTTAATGATATTTCATGTGATTATTCGACCAGTAGAATATCCATCTGAAGAAGTAAATGGCATTATCTCATTTTACGTTTTCCATATTATGTTGATGTTCAAGTTTAAAAGGCTTTTGTTTTAGTTATACATTGCCTTAAATGATTATGTTTATTTATGAAAGCTTCCGCAATATTGTTATCCTTACTGAGCATCTGAGCTCACCCCTTTCAATGTTTTAATATTTTCCAGGATGTGAAGAAGTATTTTATGAATGACCTGCAGGGATTGTTAGAAGAGGATATGAGAGTGGACTATGGAGACTTTGTTATTGTAGTTTTTCACTTTATGATGTAACGTAACGTTTAAGAATGTATCTAGTGTTTCCAAGGCTACTAAACTAATCGGTCTTTCGAGACTTGATCTTTTGTGATCATGCCAATGTTACGAAGTAATGCACCGACTCTGGGTAGCTGGGGTCGGGGCGTTACATTTTTGAACATGGTTCGTGATCATCCCTTGGGTACTTATCCTGTATAATCTCTTTAGATCTGAAAATTCCAATATCATGACTTGAAAATTTACCTCCTCATATCCATAAGGTATCGGAGAATTCTTATCCTACAAGACTCACTTGGGTTATTAATCATATAGATATTGGTCAAAGTTATTCGACCTAAAAAACCAACTGCATCGGTTTAGTTTTTAATAACTTAAAACACCAATGGAAAGAGAAAAAATGATCACCTATCTGAAAAACCACAAAGGGAACCCTATAAATAAATTGATATTTAACTATCTAGACACACATTCTGCCTATTCTAGGTAAAATTTGACCAGAATAAATCAAAAAGGCAGAAAACATGTCAGGTTGAAAACCTACAAATGGAGATGTAAGAAAAATCCAAGTCATGCCCACTAGGTTATCTTAATGTTATACATAGGAAAAAATTAGAGTGATAATAGAAAATTCATAAAGTTTATATTTCTATCATGTGACTCTAGAAACAGTAAAACTACACTCGCTAGGTCCCTCATCCTAGAAAACTATTCGAGCATTGGGTTTATCCATTTATAACATTTTAGTTCAGATTTATAAAATTGAGATACAAGATCATTAATACTTTAAAAAATAGCCATCTCCAGTGTTATAGTGATATTAATTATACCTATCTCTATCCAAGATCCACACAAAATAAAATGAGAAAATAAATCACTTTAACCTAAAATGTTTACAATTATGACCGGTGTTGATACTTGGTAATCAAATGATTTTTAATATCTTAACATTCAAATTTTGAAAAACTATAATCTAAAATAAAATGATGGAAAAAAGAGAAAAAAATAATTGAGAAAAACCAAGTTTTCATTCATTGTATTTTTCTAGTAGGGTTGAATATCCACATACTAGAGTTCCTCTTTAACATTCGTGAGTAATGAGAAACAAATAAAGTAACTACAATGAACATTGGCCAAATTTGTTCAACAAATCAGCAAAATCTTGATGTGAGGTGTTGAGAGACTTCTAAATATTGTCTCTCTTCCCATCTTCAACTTTAGACAATGGATGTGTTTTTTTAACATGGGTGTCTCGTTCTCGAATTTTTCATCTGATGGATTCTAGCCCTATATTTTTCTACGACAGCTATGCCTTCACCCTGGATACATGTGCCTAATATTCTCATAGCTCTGTAGTCTGAATAAAAATATAATCAGGAAGCTGTGCCTATTAAGTAACTAAGTGATGCAACTCTGCAGTATAATCTTTTAGAACTTTTGCATGATGGTTGGAAGTATTAAATTGGATGAGATCATTTTCTTGGTCCTCTAACTCCTCTCAAGAGATAAGAAATTGATGGATAAGAATATGAAAATTCCATTAATTAAATCCACCCATGCCTAATCTAAGGAAAATTTGATTAAGACTATCCTCCTTATCAGCAAACTTCTCTAGAGGGGTCTCTATGGTAATATTTTAGACTTGGTTCCAATCCCATTTCCACATAGTCTGATTTTACAAATCAGCCATGGGATCTGAATTTTTTTCATCTGCAACTATATGTATATAATCTAAAATCAATTTTATTTTAGATGGGATAGACCCAATCAATAATGTAGTTTCCAAAAATTCCTCCATCACTAACCCCCATTTAATCTCTAGCATTGATTTGGCCAGTCTAACATCTGGTAGTGAAGTAACCATTTCCATTTTACTGGGACTAGAGTCAATGAAATTACCAACAATGTTGGATGAAAATGCTGGGTCATTACCACTCTCTACATAAGGGGAACTTGAAGATGATAATCCCTCAAAATGATTGAAATGTTTATATACTAGAATTTATACCTTAGAATATGGCACTAGAAACATGACATGAGTGGAACTTAGGGAATTCAATGGTTTATTAACCTGTCAAACCAGTTCCCCCAACATTCCATAGAGATAATATTACATCCATGTTTGAAAATAACCCTATGGAAATTTGGTTGGAATATCAGTAGAAGGAAAATTAACTTCCATGATAGAGTCCTAGAACATCAACATTGGACACAGTTTATAGAGGATAAATGGGTGTGATTCCCTATTAATACTTTTGATGGGTAAATAGGTTGGATGTTGGAGAAATATGAATTTTCGGGAAAATATATAGATGGAATAAGGTTTGAAAATGGTTACTTCATCTATTTGAGCATCCAAAACCCCATATCAAAATGATATGATGTAGGAGTGTTCTTTCAATGACCCCCCAATGTTACCTATCACCACTTCAGATGGTGTATAATAAGGGATTAAAGCACAGTAGGTGGGATCCCTCAATAGCTCAATAAAATTGTTGAGGCCTAGGAATATTAGTTGAACAACAACAATGTTGAGCTATGTGGGTTTGAAAAACAGAGTGAGGAATCATCACTGTATACTGATACACATAATATAAAAAGTGTTCCTCTATACATCCATATAAAAATTGGAAAAACCTTATAAGGCAATGTGGGGATCACCCCTTATATATATGATAAAAAACTCATAAATACTAGTGATGGTGGGTAAAACTAGGCTGTTGGGTCACACTCACCAATATGGTCACTTCCACCATGGTGAAAACCTTATCACCAGTGTAAGCATCATGAGATATAAGGATCAATAAAATAAAAAACATGGAGAAGAATCCTGCCAACCCAATGTTTGAAGATATACCTGGATGGATCCTATAACCCCATGTGATATGTTGGCTTACCTCGAGAGTATCCCAATATAAACCTGGAACATATTGATATTGTTGTGTGAGATGAGTCCTAGTGCTTAGAACCTTCAGACTCATACCATTATCTTGTAGTAATATATTTATCCAATCACTAAATGGAATAAGTGAATTGATGTAAAGGGGATTACCCATGGACTTCTCTACCACGATCAATAGATATATAAACAAAGGAGGAAGCTATTTGGTGTCTTCCCATGTGTTGGATGCAGGAAGGAACTCATCATAAATATTACCAAGAATGGGAATTCCCCATAATTGTTAGATTTCCATCAAATTGGTCTCAATGTCACCATGTTGCGGGTGAAAGGTGTTGGTGCCCGAACACCAAGGAATGATCAATTCAGGAAAGACCCCAATTTTTGAATACACAAAAAATTGAGAAATATATACCGATTGGTATAAGCTAACAAAATTTATCTATTCAGAAAATTCCACACAATATTGATGCACCCATAATGACCAGGCCTATTCATCAGAGAAACTCACTCCAGACCTCAAATCCCACTTTTAGCTCCACCCTCTGATGGAATCTCCTTATAAGAGATTAAAACTAGAAGTGTAATATTGAATAGTGGACTTCAAGGATATGTAATGATTATATTGGTTTCTCTAATTCCATAATGAATCATTCAAAATGAATATTTTATTTGGACTCGATTTAGAAGTGATGTGACCTACAGTAGAGATTTTCATTTGAACATGACATGAGGATACTTCAAACCAAGAAGGTGGGAGGTTTTGATTAATCGGTGGAATTGAAGCATCATCTTCTAGTTTGAAATTGTATAAGGGTAGGTTTTTGGATAATGGATAGTCCAGAATACCTGGTGAAAGAAGACTCTTTGGAACACCTTCATGAGAAATAACATGGTATCGGGGATTTACTTCAACATTCACAACAATAATATTTATCCTCTTAGCCACAAACCTATAGAATCTATTCTTATACCAAATATTGTTTGTATTAGGAATCAAATTAATCAAATTCAATCTTTCTCCCACTTCCATTTTTTTGTATGTCCTCCCTCTCAAGAAATAAAACTTATTTTGGCGATAATCACTTTCTTATCTGAGGGGTTTTTTAGGTAGTATCCATCTATTTCTTCAGGATTCCATATAAATATACACTTTATGCTCTGGGGTGATAGTTTTTTCCTGATAAGGCATTAAAAAATTCTTTGCATCCCCATACATGTGTATGCGACAAAAAAGGTTTCTTTCCAATCTATAGCTTAAAGAGAATTCCATTTTCCACTTTAGTTGGTACTCGGTTTAATGTATATTCCACATTTTGTAGTGCATATCCCGAAAATGATAATAGAATATCTTCATAAATCATCATCGATCTTACCATTTCTAACAAGGTACAATTACTCCTTTCACTAACATCATTCAATTGTAGTGTGTAAGGTGGAGTTATTTCAGAAATAATCCCAAACTCTAGTAGAAATTCAGTAAAATCTTGGTTAATATATTCACCAATTCGATCTAATATAAGATTCTTTATCTTATTTCTAAGTTGATTCTATACTCCGTTATTGAATTATTTGAATTTATCAAAGGACACAGACTTATACCTTGTCAAGTAGACATAACCATATATAATCAAGTCATCAGTAAAAGTTATGAAGTAAGAACACCCACCAATATGTTATACTATTAATGGTCCATACACATCAATGTGTACCAATCCTATAACCTCAGTGTCCCTTTCACCCTATCCACAAAATGGTGGTTTGTTCATTTAACTTTGTAAACATGCATGACATCTTTCAATTGGTTTTATCTCAAAAGGGCCTAAATAACCATCTTGATAGAGAATTATTAAATTCTTATCATTTACATGAAAAAGATGGTGATTCCATAGTTGGGTGTTATATGAGTCATGTTAACATGGTTAATTTTCAATTTTAAATACCTGGTTTTCATAATTTAATACATAAATACCATCATTTAAATGTTTCATACCCTAACAAATGTTATCTTTATAAAATAAACAACTTTTATTTCAAAATTTGAAAATAAAACTATATGTATCTTGGTAGGATACAAAAATATGCTCTGGGTAATAGTCGATATTTAATAACAATATATTAAAACCAATATCATTCCTATTAGAAATGAAATGTGATAGTCTCTAATGGCTAGAGCAGCCAACCTCACACCATTATCAGCTTGTAAATCCACCTCTCCTCTATAAATATTTCATTATTTACTTGGTTCCTAAATTTAGATATATATATGGGAACCCAAAGATATATCTAATGTCCAATGTATAGATATTGAAAGATCACACTAGATAATGAATATACCTTTAGCTTCCCCTTGATTCTAGGTGTAGTTCCTCTTCCAGTGGCCTTTCTTGACACATGAAAACATACTACTTCATTTTTCTTTTACTATATTCAGATATTCCTATTTTTAAAAGGATGATTCTTAGGATATTTATACTTGTTATGATTCCTAAGCACCTTTTCCTTATTTTTCATTTTTTATTCACCATAAGGACTGTGGGTTTATCAGAATCCATGTATTTTTCCACCTAGAGAATAAAAGTAAGAATTTATGAATGAATATTCCCATTATTTCTCATGTTATAATTAATATTAAAACTGGAGAAGGATTTGGGCAGTGAGGAAAGTATGAGATCTATGTAAAAATCGTCTAGTAATTTAATCCCTAAGATGTCTAAGCATTCAATGTAGCCAATAACCTTGACTATATGAGGCCTAGAAAGTGCCGAATCTCCAATATAGGTTGCAAATAGATCATTAGAGATCTCATTTCTCTCTTTCCATTCCTTCTTTCCGTAGAGATCCCAAAGGTGAGACATCATGATATAAACATCCATGTTCTCATATTTCTTTAAAATCTCATTGATCATGGATGATAGAATGAAATACTATACATCTGTGTCATCATTTAAATTTTTCTCATAGAGAGACAAATCTTCCTCACTATCCTCTTGGATAGGTACTTTACGAATAGGGTTTTCTAGCACATATACTTTCCTTTAATGGAGCAAGATGAAATGTAAGTTCTTTTTCCATTCTTGAAATTATTTCCTATGATAAGGCTATTCTTATCAATTATTGATTATAGTGAAATATTCAAAGTTATTTTATTACCATTTCTATAAATAATATGAGAAGAATATCTGTACCTTATCTGATAAAATCTAGATAAATATATAAATATTATATTCTTTAATCTCCCACTATTATATTCATACCTAATATACCTCACTACTAGATTTAGAATATTAGGTTTTCTAAACATTCTAGTGGAAAGGATCCATATTCCCATTCTCATTACACTGAATTTCTCTGATCAAGCAATTTGAAGGGTTTTAGGCAGGCATTCAAAATTCCAACTACATTAACTCAAAGTTCCTTAATCTGTTGAGTAGAACCCCTAATCCTAAAATCCTTAAATTGGATTTACTCAACCTTTTACTCTTAGTTACACTAAGTATTACTTTGGAATTCATCCCTTGATATAAACTATGTTAATTCAACCCATAAATTCAAGTTATAATTCCCTAATAATTTAGAGCACCCCGACATTGGCCGATCAAGAACTTTTAACTATGGTTCAATTTTAACTTAAGTAGTGGAAGACTATATTAGCTTAATATATATAATTAATGGATTTTATATTTATGTGTAAGTTTCCCATTTTATCTTTATTACAAGTTTTTTAATATTAAGTGAATTTAATTAAGTGATTAACCAAGTATTAGATAAAATAATGCATAATTGAATTTGTTTTAGTTATATCTTGCATGATTGATAATTCATTAATTCACGTGATCGTGAAAAAACATCCATAATAAAATAACATGAAATTTTACATAAATAAAATCATAAGGTGGTATGATCATGAACTTTTACCAATGGTCAGTTTATCTAGTGTATGATAAATTAACCATTGACCTAGGGAAAAAATACGTTGAACCATTTAATGGTTCATATTATAGATTTCAACCTTTATACCTATGCATCTCTCTTGGATTAGTTTCACCTTAGATCCAAACTTGAACTACCTCCTCTAGATTCAGAGCTTCATCTATTACATATGATTTTGCTCACCCGTAGGTAAGGGGAACTAAAGTATTGGTTACACGGTTTACATAAAAGAAATCATGGACACACATGGCCTTAAATAATGGGAGGGATGATACACATGACATCCATTTAATTTAATAATGAATTAAAAGGAATCCATTATCATACAAATATCTGGTATATGATCATGATCATCTATATACATGTAATAAATTATGAATTTAATAAAAAAAATTTAGTTCTAAACATTTATATTTAAGATAAATCAAACTCGAATCAATTAATTATATTCTTTAATTAATCAATTATTTTATCTTAATTATCATACTAATTTTTATTTATATTACAATCCATCATAATTTTAAACAAATTAAATGAATTTATTTAAAATTAAATATATATAAAAATGTACCTTGGAGGGAACACAGTGAGTATTCTTCTGAACTACCCAACCTATATTATATTCATATAATATTTTCTCTTGAGACATATGGCATACATAAATTTTAATGTAATTTCATGGAATGTACTATCAACTTAATGAACACATGAAACACATGGTATTTATGTAGTGTGTTATGTTTCAATGTGCATAGAGTAATAACTATATTATGACTTATACATAATATGCAAATTAAAACATTACATAGAAATTAATTAGACACACACACACATATAATTTTACATAGTGTGTACTATCAACTAAGAGACCACACTGAACACATGTTGATAAGGTTTGAACAATACAATACATTAATTTTAATTTCATGTAAATTGGTAAAATACACAACTTGTACAATCCATCTACACAATGTGTATTTTTCTCACTATCTATCTAAGACACACACCTAGGGACTCATTGTGTAACCATTCCATAGAAAATCTGGGAGTACACGACATGCACATGAGCTTCATGGTGTGTGGTCTCTAAGTTACACAGTCACAAGTCATGTAGGTTATGTAATAAAATACATACCCATATATGACTAAAGGACGACACATCGTGTACAGAAGTCACATGGTGTGTACTATGGATGAATATGCAATTGGTTGGCATGGTCAACACATGGAATGTATTTAAAGACACTACATGTAATAAATACAGATGGATTGAATTAATTATTTTTTCATTGAACATGGGTACACAACACCAATAAGCTACATGGAATGTACTCTTGTGTTATCCAAATATATTCCTTGGAACTTATGGATAAGTTATTTGAATGTTATTTATTCATAAAATTAATAAAATTGATTATATTTACAATAAATGAATAGGAAGAAAAACACATCTCATAATCTAGATTGGAGAATGATTAAACTAGAATTGAAAACTAATGAAAAATGAATAATTCAATCAATGATCTTTAAATAATTTTAAATAATTATGTGACCCATTTGATACCACTTGAAGGTTCCGGGTGTATAGAAAGTTCTATACGGGGCATTCCCAACTTGATATTTTTTCATAATAGATGATTAATCAAAGATTTACATGATGATAAATTCCATGATCAATATAATTGTATCAAAGATTAAATGATGAATGAAAACCAGAACCAAGATGCATGATCATCAAATATTATTTATTATTAATTTAAATAATTAAGAATTATCTTTTGATTAATTATTTCTTTATTGATGTATTTGAAAATGTCTCTACGTAGTATTGTCATTGTGTTGTAGAAATCAAATATATATTCCCTCTAGTGGTTATCCACATGTGGTCCAAAAATCTCCAAATGTCACCGTAGGAATCTCCAGGTGCTCACACGACATATCCTAATGCTTGTATAATTCACCTTTGATCACCCAAAGAATCAATTGAAGAAGGATTATTTTCAATCTCTCTATACTTGAGAGTGGTGGTAAGGGAGGATATCTCTCCATTCTTGAGAGAGTTCTAGGAGAGGGATATCTCTAGGGATTCGAGAGGATTCTCTCTAGATGTTGTTGTGCACAATAAACTGAATTGGATACCCTTAATAAACTAATATATTTGGGTTTATATACCACTAGGGTCAAAAAATAATAATTTCACATGCGGGTTCAAATATGGGTGGGAGCGAATTACCACAAGTAGATGGTGATGCAGGAAGGCTTGGTGACACAGGAAGTATTATGTAGGCGTGATGATGCATTGGGACTTTGGTCCAGTTTTTGGGCCTTTGGGATATGTTATGGGATTCATGCCCACGGGGCCTTTGGGTCATATAATGAATAAATAAGGATTGATTGGTTGGCTATTCCTTATGGGGGGCTATGACCTTTATTTCCGTCTTATGTGTGTGGTGTGTGTGTTTGATGTGATTTTACCCTTAAACACATAATATATATATATATATATATATATTATTTATTAAAATATTATTTATTGTATATTATTTTTCACCATACCTTTAAAATTGGTCTACAATTCCTCCACAATATTTATTAAGCCTTGAATAGTGACTATTTTATTATTATTTAAATACCACTACATTATTCTCTAATAAATAAATAAATATTATATTCACTAAATAGAAAATAAGTATTTAAATATTCTGATCACAAAATATTCTTTTGAATAAATAGTGACAAAATATATATGATCAAGCAAACATGAATAATTATTAAGCTAAATGTGGGAATAATATTTATTCAACTTGTTAAATAATAAATAATTATATTTTTTAACTAATGTTTTGGATACACTTATTTCATAACCCTATATGATTATTTATCAGTGGAATTAGGAAAAGGAGACCAAAGCCTATGACTAGTGTCTAGAAACATGCTAAGGTCATCATAGTGAAATAAGTTAATTCTGCAATGACATAATACCTCATGTGGATGAATACTATATAGTATAATCCCTTTATCATGATATCTATAATAAAGCAGGTTGAATTCTAGTTTCATCAACCTAAATGTTCGATGTCACTTTCTTTTAATTTCTAGAAATAGAACTTTCCTATAGAACAACATGAACATGAATTTATTTAGGCAATATAATTTCCATCAAAGGGCTTGAGATATCAATTGCTGTTAAATAAAATAAGGGATAAATCATTTATCACATTATTCATTATTGAAATATTACTTGTGATGCACCCAACATATCCTACCTCAATGTGAGCATATGTTATTATAGTTTTCATCAATACATCAAAGTATGTGGCTCATAACATCCATTAATAATAATATTAATGGATAAGGATAAACCCACACATCTGTAGATAAGAATGTGCAATGAAATATATAATTGTGGATTTCCCAATGGAGGGTCTCATTATCATAATTTCATACACTGGGAATTACCAAGGGTGTACACCATGAGAAGGTGCATTAAAGTCCTATGAGTCTCCACCCATGATATCCTATATCATTTGTGTCCCTAAAACGATTTAATCTAGCTATTGAATATATATTTAAGAATACTGTCATGGGACTTCTGGGCTCTCATCATAGTAGGGAACTGCTATGAACTTTCAGTATGAAAGATACTATTTGGAAATTATCACATGATATGTTATGAATAAGAATAATAATGATGTGATAAGGAGTTTTATTATTATTAAAAACAATGAATACATGTTATCATAAAGCACACAAATGTTATTTATTGGGTACCAAATCTAACACAAGGTACACATCAACCTTGCATGAGATTATCATTCCCATCTCAATATATAAAAGATAGTGAGAACCAATTATAATAATTGTCTCAAGAGAGAAATGAGCACAACCAATATTTAATTGGAATTCGACTCACTCTCTGAACATAAGAAGAAGAGAATGATATGCACTACATTGAATCAAGAATGAAATGATAAAAAAACAACCTTATTGACATGTTCAAGAATCTCGAATGGTTCCACCCACCGAAGAACAATCTATTTCCACTCACCCAAGTGATAGCTATTTACCCCCCAAGAATATGCAAAGAAAACATGATACTTCACAAATAATACAGAAACACATTGAAAAAACAACTCACAAAAGCATAAATCAACACAGGTGATGGTACGATTCTATAAATATGTCTATATTAAGCATATAAGGATAAATGGAAACCAATAAAATATCATTTAATGGAAAGGAAGCCTTCCCTAAACTACCAAGGTTTAACACACACTTCCTCCTAGACAATAGATTAAACAAAATACCCCTTTTTATAGAAGGTGGTATATCATAGTCATAAATTACTAGGATCCCAATGGTAAATTCATTATAAACTAACCAATATAGTAAACTAGGGATTAAAAAAATGTAGTGATCATTAGTACACAATTCATGGTAAACACTTCCAAAATATTCCCTACTACCTGATATTTTCAGAAACTATCCACAGAACATGAATAAAAAGCACTAAATTAATGAGTCGATCAATGATCACACCTTGAAACATCATAAGTGTAATATATTTTATAAAATATGATGTAAAATCTTATAATAATTCACTTACTATACTAGAAAGTCACGTGTAATAGTCGTAACATGCCCATCGGTCGATGTTCAATATTTTCAACATTGTATACATTCCAAATATTAGAATGTATAACCCACTTGAAACTTTCCTGACATAGAGTGGAACAAAGATTGGATATTGAGACACAAGTGTGAATTTGTATAATTTTAACACCCATCAACGACTCCCCACTATTAAGTTTTAAGCTAATGGTAAGACTATGGAAAATTCACCGACTAAACTTTATAAGACTTAGTTACCCAAATTAGAAGTGAGATTTACCTGATAGAAAACCAAAAAATCATCTTGGTCCATACATCCAATGTGCATGTCAATTATTTAACCCATGAATCATACATGATCCAACATTTCACTACCCTTTCAACCAAAGACTTGTGAGTTAAGACATATACTACCCATCTAGTTACAAACAATCAAACCTAGTTAGAGTAGCTCTATGTGAGTCCAAACATGAAAATACATGAACAAGAAACTTGAAACAACCCACTAAAAACATTGGTTGAGATTCAAAAAAATATTTAATAAAAAATATTTCTATTTTATGAAGTTTGGGAGAAGACCATGCACTGACCTATACCTAATAAAAATTCAAATATGGTTACCCGTTTTGATCCTATTCCCAATAGACCACACCTAACTGAAAATTTTGACATAGTTTGGTTCCAAAAAATGAATATTAACCTTATTTAAATATTACCCCAATTTGTATATTATTTTTCATTATTCAAAAGAAAATTGATTTTTTTTTTGAATTTTTAGATCCACCCATACCATATCCATTTCACAACTCTAATAAAAAAAATGAAAAACTCCTCTAGAAGATGAATGAGTGACTTGCCAATCATAGAAATCAACATGACACTGAATGGTAATAATCAATTCATTGCTAAGATTATAAAAAATAAACTCTTAAGATAGTGAATCTCACCCAAGATAGACCATATCAATGGTAATTGATCATGGGCACCATTCTCAATATGAGAATATCCCACTACCCACAAGATTTATTGATGCTCATCCCATGAGACATCATTTTCCAAAAAATCATATTCCCTTACCACATACCATGTATATCAAAAAATTATGTTAACCAGTATAAAAAAAATGAAAATTTGAAGCATTATTCAAGCATAATAAAAAAAAGCACAATAAATACAACAATATGAAAACACAAATAATATTTCAAGCATAAAAAGGATAACCAACACATAAAACACATAAAACACAAAAAATACACCAAGGGAGTATCCAAAAACATATTTTATAGGTACCATACCTCCATAATTACCATTATATAAAGTGACCATAAGTTTATTATTCACCAATTCACCATGTTACAATCTTCTCAGACAACTATACTCAAAGTTCTAGAGTTTCCAAAGCAATTAAAAGGTTTTCATTACCCATTTTATTTCCAAAAACTAGTTAAAGAAACTATTTAAATATTTTATAAAATTAGAGTAGTATAGAACCTTCATAAAATCCTTTTTATAAGAACCATTTTAAAATCTAACCTGAAAAATGCCACCATTTAGAAAAAACATAATACAAACTAGACAGTTAAATATTTCAAAACAATATAAGGTTTCATTTCAAAAATAATTTTCCACCAAGGTCCCTTTAAATAATGGTTTTTAAATCATTTTTTGAACCCAAAATACATGATAATTTTATAAAACATTCTAGAAAAATACTATTATAAATTTTTTTTAAAATCTAGAAAACATTTTTAAAACAAAAAATTACATTAAAATTATTTAATTCAATAACCTGTTTATCTTCAGAACATGAATCATCAAACCAGATAACATAAACACCAAAAACCAAATCGTTAAACCACAAAGAAGAAAAAATTGAGAAAAATTTAACAATAATTTCATACACATGAAAATGTTACTAAATTTCTTATCAAATCATGTTCAATAAACTAATTTAACAAAATAGAAAGTTATTTTATGTTCCTTAAATTTTAACTCTGTAATTTTTTTTTCAACCAAAAAGAAAAAAATCACACCTACTTTCCTTCTATAATTTATTTTATTATGCTCAAGGGTTGATCAATTTATTGTAAAAATTATGTTACCAATTAACCATGATAAGTTAATGAAAAAATTAAATGATAAAATTAATATGACTTATACTTTATCTTGATATCATAACTAATAATGTAACACTTGTAAGAATCAAGAAATAGATTCAAAATTACCACTATTTATCTCTTTTTAATACATATAAATTTTACATGTTATTCCAATAATTATACTGTTGAGTCAATAAGGTTTTCCTTATGACTTTTCCATTCCTTCTTGTTTTGAAAATCACAAACACCTTATCTTTAAGGAAAATTGCTTTCTTAAGGAAAATTGCTTTTATAAGAAAAATTGCTTTCTTAAGGAAAATCGCTTTTATAAGAAAAATTATCCTTATCATATTTTCATTCATATTTTTCTTAAGTATGAGTTTCGGATTCATTTTCTCGGAATCATTGAAACTTTGATATAAAGAATTCTGTTTTAGGGTTCGGATTCTGGACAAGAACTATAAGGAAGTTTCATTCCGAATTCCAGATATGAACTCTAACTAAGTTCTATTCCAGAATCAGGATACGAATTCTGAAGAAGAATTCTCATTACGAATTCTATATGAAGAAATCCCATTCCGAATTCTCATTACGAATTCAGAAGAAAAATTCTCATTACGAATTCCAATGAAGAATTCTCATTACGAATTCTAATGAAGAAATCTCATTCCGAAATCTCATTACGAATTCTGATAAAGAATTCTCATTACGAATTCTGATGACGAATTCTCATTACGAATTCTAATGAAGAAATCTCATTCTGAATTCTCATTACGAATTCTGATGATGAATTCTCATTACGAATTCTGATGATGAATTCTCATTATGAATTCTGATGATGAATTCTCATTACGAATTCTGATGATGAATTCTCATTACGAATTCTGATGATGAATTCTCATTACGATTTCTGATGACGAATTCCTATTCCGAATTCTCATTCCGAATTCACCTGTTAAACAGAATCTGATTATCATTTTTTTATACACTCTGAATTTATTCATTCCGAACCTTCACTCCGAAGTTTCTATTCCGAACCTTTATGTTAGAGTTTAAAACGATGTCGTACTTTCTGTTACACTCACTTTGTTATAAAACGATGTCATCCATTTTGTTATAAACTAACCGTTGTCTAAGTGACACGTGTACAGGTCCCTCCGATATTTAAGGAAAATATGACCGTTGGAGAGGAGCCGACCTTACCTATAAATAGGAGCTCATTTGAAAGAGCTCGATGCTGATGGATAATAGCTGATTGCTGGAAAAGTGCTTACATGCTGTTGAAGTGATTTCTAGAGAGAGAGTCTCTTATTAACTCTCAAAGCTTCGTGCGACTCCGAATGTTGGTGATTACATTCGAGGGCTTCCGGGGATAGGAAGACAGAGGTGCCGACTACCTTAAAGATCGAGGGCTTTCTTGCTAAGAAAGACAGAGGTTGCCAACTACCTTGAAGTTGAGGGCTTGCGGGGATAGCAAGACAGAGACTCCGATCTTCATATTGAGGGCTTACCCTGGTGTGGGTAAGACAGACTTTCTTGAAAGTATAAATCAAGGGACCTTTATCCAAGGTTGTTGGATACCCTTCTCTTTGGGTTAAAAGACTTATTCTTGTTTCTTGTAGTTTTACTACTTGTTTCTATTCCGCTGCATTTTGTATCTTAAGGAAAGTATAACTTTCTTATACTTCCTTACTTACTCTGATTCATTTAGATTCTATACACTTTAAGGTAGAATCTCATATTGTAACTTTTGTTAAGTTTCAATTTCCGGAACCATATTTCCAGAACCTACTTTTGGAATCTCTTTCCAAGTTTAGTTCGGTGTTAGAGGTGTTGTGAATTTACTTAGTTTAACTTTGTTAAACTTAGCCCTTTCCTTTTCTTAAGGAAACTATAGTTTCTTAACTAATTTTAAAGGTTCCAAAGGAATTTTTAAAGTATACAATTCACCCCCCCTCTTGTATTTTGAGCATCTCATATTATATTTCGATCCTAAAATTGGTATGAGAGGTTGGAAACCTCTTACTCTATACCATTCTCACATTTGGTATCAGAGCCAAGGTTACTGAAATACTTGTACTCACATACAAGTTTTTCTTGCTCACTTTTCATTCCGAACTTTTCTTATTCCGAACTTTGTTATAACGAATCTTTGCTACTAACAAGTTTGTGTGCAAAGTTATTTTTAGTATGACAGGAATTAATGTTGGATCGATTGACAATTTGAATCCTACAAGACCACCTATATTTGATGGTAATGATTATGAATACTGGAGAGATCGTATGAAGACATTTGTTATCAATACTGGGGTAGATAACTTTGTCATGCTTACTGGTGACTATAAAATTCCTGACAAGGAAGTCAGAACCTTTACTAACCAGGAAAAGCAAGAATATCAACTCAACTATAAGGTACGCAACACTTTACTATGTTCAATGACTAGAAATATATATAGCCAAATTTCTTATTGTGAAGCATCTAATTGTATATGGAAGAACTTAGAGGTTACACACTTTGGGACTTCTAAGGTGATTGAGACTAGAAGAGCTATGCTTAGAGCTGAATATCATGGCTTCAATTTTCCTTATGGAGAACCTATCTGTAAAGTTCAACAAAGATTTATGAATATCGTCAACAGTATACAATCTATGGGAGAGAAAGGATTAGATGATGAAGCTCTTGTGGACAAGATAATTGACATTATGCCCAATGAGTGGGAATCCAAGAGAACAGCTATAGATGAGAACAGGAAGGTCACTCAAATTACTCTTGATGAATTATTTGGAACTCTTCTACAACATGAAACTAGAATGAAGAGAGATGCTGACAACATCAAGAAAAAGAATGGAAATGGTACTATTGCTTTTACTACAACTTCGAATCAGATGAAAGCTAAGACTCCTGAGAGAGTAACCAGATCCAAGTCTAAGAAAGTTATTTTCCAATCCGAATCTAGTGAGAGTGAAGTTTCAGAAAATGAATTAGCCAATCTTGCTCGAAGGATGAACAAGATAGCTGGACAGAGAAACTTTCAATCCAAGTATAAGAAGAAGGACAAGAAAGATAAGAAAGATGGAGAAGTAACTTGTTATGAATGCAAAAGAGTTGGACATATTAGACCTGATTTCTCTATGCTCAAAAAGAAAGAAAGAAAGGAAAGACATTCAGACAGGAACAGAAAGAAGTATTACAAAGCTAAAGCTAAGAAAGTTCTGAAAGCTAATGACACCTAGAGTGCCAGTGGTGGTGACTCTTCAGATGAATCTTCTGATTATGAATCTTCAGGACAGAAGAATCTTGGTCTTATATCCAGATTACCTATTAATAATCATTGTCTTATGGCTAAGGTACGAAATGCTGAATCATTGACCAATGTTTCTTTAAATTCTAATGATAGTAAGTATTATAACTCTTCTGATGAAGAATCATCTTCTGATGAGGAAAATACTTTACCTACTTATGAAGAAGTCTCTAGGTTTGCTGAACTTCTTGAGATTGAGAATTACAAACTCAACAAGAAACTTGACAAGGAAAATTCTAGGAATTCTATTCTTACTAAAGAGATATCAGATCTTTCTAAAGATCTTGATAAGAAAAATGCTGATTTTGAAAATATTTCAAAAAATCTTGAGGAAGTAAGTTCTGAGAAGAATAAACTTTCTAAAGAGTTAGAAAAAGTAATTTCTAAGAAAAATGTTTTCGAGCCTAACTCTAGTTCTAAAACTAATGATTTTGAGGATAAAAACTTGGTTGTAAAACTCAAGTCCGAAATTTTTTTCCTTCAAGAAGTGTTTATCAAACTTTACCCATGGTAAAGAAAATTTTGATAAGATGTATTCTCAAATACGATCTTTAAGAAATAAATCCGGATTTGGTTATACCCATGCAAAACCAGTTTTTAGTAACAATTATTTTGTTCCTCAGAGTGCCCCATTTTGCACTAAATGTCAATGTGGTGGTCACTGGGCAAAAAATTGTTCCTTAAACAAAACCCAATCCTTAGGTTTTCAAAAAGCTTATTTTTCTAATAAAATGTGGGTTCCTAAAATTTTATTGTCTGGAAATCTCGGATCCAAACAAGTTTGGATTCCGAAAATCTAACTTTGTTCTTGATTTCAAGAAAATAAAGGAAGTTCCAGCAACAATATTTGGTACATGGATAGTGGATGTTCCCGGCACATGACTGGTAACAAAAGCTTTTTTGAAAAGATTATCAAAACGAAAGGAGGAAAGGTAACTTTCGGAGAAAATGATAAGGGAGAGATTGTTGGTATTGGTAATATAGTTTTTCTTGGTAAAACTTTGATTTCAAATGTTCTTTTTGTTAAAGGTCTTAAGCACAACCTCGTTAGCATAAGTCAGTTATGTGATGAAGGTTACCTTGTGAATTTTAGGAATGATAAATGCCTAGTTCACAATTCCAAGGAAGAATTTATTCTCTCAGCCAATAGGCAAGAGAATGTCTACACTTTGAACCTAGAAGACCTAAGAAGCCAAGATTTACCTTGCCTAAGTGTAATGGAAGATCATTCTTGGTTATGTCATAGAAGACTAGGACACTGTAATCTTAGAAACCTATGTAAACTCTCTAAGAAGAAACTTGTTAAGGATCTACCGGAGCTTAGATTTGATTCTTCTAAAGTTTGTGATCCTTGTCAATATGGCAAGCAACATAAATCTAGTTTTAAGTCAATCGGTGAAGTCTCAACAACTGATGCATTACAGTTGGTGCACATGGATCTTTTTGGTCCAACACAAACTGGAAGTATTGGAGGCAAATACTATGTGTTTGTTCTAGTTGATGATTACACTAGATTTACTTGGGTCTATTTTCTAGCAAAGAAATCTGAAGCTTTTTCTTATTTCAAAAGTTTTAGAGCTCAAGTTAAAAATGAGAAAAACCTTCCATTGAAAACTATTCATAGTGATCATGGAGGAGAATTTCAAAATTCTGATTTTGAAACTTTTTGTAGTAAGAAAGGTATTACTCACAATTTTTCAGCACCTAGAACTCCTCAACAGAATGGTGTAGTTGAAAGAAGAAATAGAATTCTTCAAGAGGTAACTAGAACCATGTTGAGTGAATATTCTATTGCTAGACATTTCTGGGCTGAAGCTGTAAGTACTGCTTGTTATACTATAAATCGAGTTTTGATTAGACATTTTCTTAATAAAACTCCTTATGAGTTATGGAATGGTAGAAAACCTAGACTTTCCTAATTCAAGGTTTTTGGTTGCAAAGTATTCATTTTGAATACTAAAGATAACTTACATAAATTCGCACCAAAGTCTGATGAAGGAATTTTCTTAGGATATTCCACAACCTCTAAGGCTTATAGAGTTTTTAATAAAAACACTTGTACTGTTGAGGAAACAGTACATGTAAAATTTGATGAGTCTGATTCTTTTGTTTTTAAACCATCTCAACTTACATCTTCGGATGTGTTTTCAAAAACTGATTATCAACCTTTGATAGAAGAACCTTCTGATAAGAAAATTGTTCTAGAAGATACTTCTGAAACATTTACCCCAGAAGACTTTCTACCCTATGTTGATAAACAGGTTTTACAAAACCCAAATCAGGTGTTTCTTAAGAATAATCCCAGTGATAGTATCATTGGTGATGTAAATCAACCTGTAAGGAATAGAAGTTCCTTAAGAAATGAAGTAGAACATCTAGCATTTCTTTCCCAATTAGAACCTAAAAGCACTGATGAAGCTTTAGGTGATGATGATTGGATCAAAGCAATGCAAGATGAACTAAATGAATTCGAAAGGAATAAAGTATGGACCTTGGTTGAAAGACCTAAGGAAACTTCTGTTATTGGAGTAAAATGGGTTTTCAGAAATAAATGTGATGAAAATGGAATCATTGTTAGAAATAAAGCTAGACTTGTTGCTAAAGGCTATAATCAGCAAGAAGGAATAGACTATGAAGAAACCTATGCTCCAGTAGCTAGACTTGAATCTATCCGTATTCTACTTGCCTTTGCAGCATTCTTTAATTTCAAACTTTATCAAATGGATGTGAAATGTGCTTTTCTTAACGGTTATGTTCAAGAGGAAGTCTTTGTTGAACAACCACCTGGCTTTGAAGATACAAAACATCCTGATCATGTTTTTAGACTTACCAAAGCTTTGTATGGCCTTAAACAAGCCCCACGAGCATGGTATGATAGACTCACTGGATTTTTGCTTCAAAATAACTATGTTAAGGGAAATGCAGATCCAACCCTTTTTATAAAGAAAGATAAGAAAAATGTTTTGATTGTTCAAATTTATGTTGATGACATTATATTTGGTTCAACTCAGCAATCTTTGACTGACTCTTTTGCTAGTCTAATGAAATCTGAGTTTGAAATGAGTATGATGGGTGAGTTAACATTTTTCCTTGGTTTTCAAATTTCTCAAAAACCAGAAGGAACCTACATATCTCAACATAAGTATATTAAAGATCTTCTTAAAAAGTATGGTTATGACAACACTAAGAGTATAAGTACTCCTATTGGTACCTCAAACTCTTTAGATCTTGATGAAGCTGGGAAACCAGTAGATCAAACATCTTTTAGAGGTATGATTGGAAGTCTACTTTACTTAACAGCTAGTCGACCAGACTTAATGTTTTCTGTATGCTTATGTGCAAGATATCAATCCAATCCTAAGGAATCTCACTTAAAGGCAGTTAAAAGAATTTTTCGCTACCTTAAGGGAACCATGGATCTAGGATTATTTTATACTTCTTGAAATGATTTTGTTCTAAAAAGCTTTTCTGATGCTGACTTTGGTGGATGTAGAATGGATAGAAAGAGTACATCCGGAACTTGTCATTTATTAAGAGATTCATTAGTTTCTTGGTCCTGCAAGAAGCAACATTCTGTAGCACTCTCCACTGCTGAAGCTGAATATGTAGCAGCTGGAAGTTGTTGTGCACAAGTGTTGTGGATGCAACACACACTCACAGACTATGGCTTGAGTTTTACTAAAACTCAAATTTTGTGTGATAACACAAGTGCCATTGCCCTAAGTAAAAACCCTGCACATCACTCTCGTGAAAAACACATAGATATTAGGCATCACTTTCTTAGGGATCACACACTTAAAGGAGATATTATTCTTCAGTTTATCGGAATGCAAGATCAACTTGCTGATATATTCACAAAGTATTTGCCTTCTGATAGATTTGAATATATTAAACAGAAGTTAGGAATGATAACCGTAAGGTAATCTTTCTCAAGTAACTTTCTGTTGAAAAAGTCTCCTTACAGTAATAAACTCCTTTTCATAGGGGGAGTACATTTGATTGTTTGTTTAAACAAAGTTTTTCAAAATTTGTTTTCAAACATTTCGGAATAAAGATTTCCGGAATGAAAACTTCCGGAATGAAAATTTTCCAGAATGGATATTTTCGTACAGAATACTTCTGGAATGGAAGTATTCGTATTGGAAATTTCCAGAATGAAAAACTTTCGTACTGGTATTTTCATAATGAAACTTTCGTACTGAATCTTCCATAACAAGTTTTTTTTCTTTTTCGTATTAAGTTTTTCGAATTGAGTTTTTCGTATTGAGTTTTTCGTATTGAGTTTTTCGTATTGAGTTTTTCTAATTGAGTTTTTCGTATTGAGTTTTTCGTTTTTTTTAGTTTTTCGTAGTCATCTTTATATTACCCATTACGAACAACTTTCCTAAGCTAATCCGAAAGGTATGATTTCCTTACTGAAGTTTTCGTAATCATATTTTACTTGCTGGAAGTTTCTTATATTTTGTTTTCGGTTTTTAGTTTTCTTAAATCCTTGTTTTAATAAAACCTCAAAAAGATCGGATTCAAGCTCTCAACCGTCAGATCTGATCGCAGCTCATTCCAACCGTTAGATCAACCGTGGAAGGTGAACCGTCATCCCATTGCCTATATAAAGGGGACCATATTTTCTCGTCCCACATCGGTTTCAAGATTTCGCGTGCTGAAGCTCTGACTCTCCGATTTAAGGCCGTTCCGAACCACTTTTTTCTCCGCTCCGAACTTTAGTCTTCTCTGTTCCGAATATCTCAGACGACTTCAGATCCGAATGTCTGCAGAGTTAGCTTCTCAAGAAATGTCTTCAACCAAGCCTATATCTCAGTGGTTAATATACAGAGAAAGGTTAGTTCGTCCGACTTTCTTCAGCAACTACGATTCTGTCATTTCAAAGAATATCAAGTTAAATGGCTGGGAAGATGTTGCGGTATCAAAAACCGGCAACCAAGATGAAGTGTACTCTGATTTGCTTGTTGAGTTTTATGAGTCAGTTGCTTTCTTCGAGGAAGATAATAGAGAAAAATTTTCGTTCAAATCATATGGAAAGACATATAAGCTTTCTTACACCAAGGCTGCAAGCTTGGTAGGGTTATCTTATGAAGGTGAAGCTGAGTTTATTTCTCACATATTGCCAGACTCCAAGGGTAGCTTCAACAAGGAAAAAGCCTTAGAAACTCTCGGATTGGATGATGAGAAGGATCTAAAAATTTCAAGCCTATCTACAAACTTCCGGATTCTGGAGTTATGGGTGCAAGGGCTTATCGTACCGAGAAAAGGTGATAAGGATAACTTGAAGAAGAGTGAGATATATATCTTAGATTTCTTGATAAATCTAAGAAAGTTTAACTTGATGAAGCATATTCTTCTTAATATTGAGAATTTGAAGAAGGGGAATCTGAGAGCTCAGATTATCATGTACCCAGCAATATTATCAAAGATCATAGTTAGGTGGCTAGAATATTTCAAGGTAGCTTTCAGTTCTAAACCGAAAGTTTGCAAGATCATGTTGCTTAGTGATAGGATGCTTAAAAGGATGAATATAACTTTTGACAAGAAGTCTGGGAAGTTTATTGATCTACCTCCTCAAGTAGAAGTGACTCCGAAATCTGCTGATCCGGAATCATCCAAGCCGGTAAGGAAGAGAAAACTGAAAGAAGTGGTAGTCGAAGCCGAGGAACCTAAGTCTAAGGAAGTCCACTCCGCACCACCAAAGCCTAAGAAGAAGAAGACCTATCCTGATGAAGTCGTTACAAAGTGGAGAGCTGACAAAGAGAAGAGGAAAGAAGGGGATCCACAGTTCGGATTGGATCCTGCGGAGGCTAAAGCTTTAAAGGAAAAAGCTGCTGATGAGCTTGAGAAACAAGCTAAGGAAAAGAAGCTTAAGAAGAAAATGTCAGAAGCTGAGGCAGTCCAAGCGTTGTTGAAGTTCAATGAAATGGTTTCAGCAACAATTCCTGTTCCGAGAACTTTCTCCCTGGAATCTCTACCTGAGACTCCAGGAAGAAATCTTGTTGCTCCGGAAGAGGCTGTTGCCACAAATACTGAGGAAGAAGAGCAAGTGGAACAAGTTGAAGAGGCTGCTGAAGGAAGTGGTGAGACAGGAGATGTGCTAAAACAAGTTGATGAGTACAAGGGAACTCCTTCGGAACACTTATCACTCCGGACTTCAGAAGCTGAATCTTCGAAGCTTGTCAATCCTGCGATGGAAGAAGAGAAAGGAGAAGAAGAAGTTGCCTATCATGGAGAAGAAGAACAACTTTTACAAGATATTTCTTAGATGGGAAACGTAGAGGTTGGTGTTCAAGAAGTTGCTGATGAGGAAGATTTGGTTATTCAAGTTTCTGACAGTGAAAAGAAAACTCCGGAACAGGATTCTATTCCGGAAAAAGATAAGGGAAAGAAAATTCTTACTGAGACTCTGAGCTCAGTAGTAAGAAAGAGGAAGGAAGCTGGTAGTTCTTCTAAGAGGAAATTGGAGCTTATTGAGGAAGAAAATTCTCCGAGCAAGATTTCAGATTCGGAGTCATCTTCGTTGGGGCATGATTTTGTTGTTCAATCTTTGAAGAAGTTGGTAGGAACCATTCCGACCTTCTCAAGCATTGATTCACGATGCCAGATGCTCCAACATGCGTTGAATCAGAAAACCGACTCCATATCGATGGTTATGGATAAGTGTGTTGAGATTGAAGTTCAGTTCAAAACATTCTTTGTTGGTTACGAAGCTCATAAAAGATCTTGTAAGAGGATGACAAGCTGGTCGAAGAAGAATGTGGAAGAGATGAGGTTGCTTGATGAGTTTCAAGATAATGTTAAGGATGCCTTTGAGACCGAAGACAAGAAGATTAATGAGCTGACTGCATCCTTCGAAGAGAAATTGACAGAGGAAAAGAACTTTCGGATTCAGGAAGTGAGAGATCTGAATGGAAACCTCAATTCCGTTAATCAAAGTTGGAAATTTTAAAGGGATTATCAGATCGAGTTTGAAGAAAGGATGAAGGCTCAGGAAGAAAAGATGAAAGCTCAGGAAGAAAAGTTGAAGGCTCAGGAAGAAATAATTGAAGCTCAGTCAGCAAGAATAGTCGTCTTAGAGAAGCAAGCAGAGGAAGATCACAAATACTTAAAGAAGATCAAGACGATTCTTAAGGGGCTAATGTCGAAGGAAAAAGATCCGAAATAACCAATCCGATCTTTTTGTTGTATTTTTTTTGTTGTCGAGATTCTAATTTTAATGAAAGTCGTAATTTTTGTTTCTATTGTTGTCATTACTAATTTTTCAGGTACTTTGATAAGTTTTTTCCATTCCCTCCAATTCTTTTTGAAAATCACAAAGGGGGAGAAGGAAAAGATCCTTAATAAAAAGAGGAACTCTAATAAGAGTTTATCAAAGGGGGAGAAAGAAAAATTCCCAAGGAAAAAGAATTCTAATAAGAGCTTGTTTAAGGGGGAGTTTTTCTTAAAGAAGACCTTCTTATGAAATATCACTCCGGAAATATGAATATGATCCTTAGAGTTTCAAAGCCTAAGGGGGAGTTAGTCGTATTCATCTATATCCTTAAACCGAAGGAGATAAGCTTTAATATGTTTCTTTCTTCTTGGAATAGCTTTTTCGTAAGGATGTTTGTGCTTTCCAAAAAGGGGGAGATTGTTGAGTCAATAAGGTTTTCCTTATGACTTTTCTATTCCTTCTTGTTTTGAAAATCACAAACACCTTATCTTTAAGGAAAATTGCTTTCTTAAGGAAAATTGCTTTTATAAGAAAAATTGCTTTCTTAAGGAAAATCTCTTTTATAAGAAAAATTATCCTTATCATATTTTCATTCATATTTTTCTTAAGTATGAGTTTCAGATTCATTTTCTCGGAATCATTGAAACTTTGATATAAAGCATTCTGTTTTAGGGTTCGGATTCTGGACAAGAACTATAAGGAAGTTTCATTTCGAATTCCGGATATGAACTCTGACTAAGTTCTATTCCAGAATCAGGATACGAATTCTGAAGAAGAATTCTCATTACGAATTCTAAATGAAGAAATCCCATTCCGAATTCTCATTACGAATTCAGAAGAAAAATTCTCATTACGAATTCCAATGAAGAATTCTCATTACGAATTCTAATGAAGAAATCTCATTCTGAAATCTCATTACGAATTCTGATAAAGAATTATCATTACGAATTCTGATGACGAATTCTCATTACGAATTCTAATGAAGAAATCTCATTCTGAATTCTCATTACGAATTCTGATGATGAATTCTCATTACGAATTCTGATGATGAATTCTCATTACGAATTCTGATGATGAATTCTCATTACGAATTCTGATGATGAATTCTCATTACGAATTCTGATGATGAATTCTCATTACGATTTCTGATGAAGAATTCCTATTCCGAATTCTCATTCCGAATTCACCTGTTAAACAGAATCTAATTATCATTGTTTTATACACTCTGAATTTATTCATTCCGAACCTTCACTCCGAAGTTTCTATTCCGAACCTTTATGTTAGAGTTTAAAACGATGTCGTACTTTCTGTTACACTCACTTTGTTATAAAATGATGTCGTCCATTTTGTTATAAACTAACCGTTGTCTAAGTGACACGTGTACAGGTCCCTCCGATCTTTAAGGAAAATATGACCGTTGGAGAGGAGCCGACCTTACCTATAAATAGGAGCTCATTTGAAAGAGCTCGATGCTGATGGATAATAGCTGATTGCTGGAAAAGTGCTTACATGCTATTGAAGTGATTTCTAGAGAGAGAGTCTCTTATTAACTCTCAAAGCTTCGTGCGACTCCGAATGTTGGTGATTACATTCGAGGGCTTCCGGGGATAGGAAGACAGAGGTGCCGACTACCTTAAAGATCGAGGGCTTTCTTGCTGAGAAAGACAGAGGTTGCCAACTACCTTGAAGTTGAGGGCTTGCGGGGATAGCAAGACAGAGACTTCGATATTCATATCGAGGGCTTACCCTGGTGTGGGTAAGACAGACTTGCTTGAAAGTATAAATCAAGGGACCTTTATCCAAGGTTGTTGGATACCCTTCTCTTTGGGTTAAAAGACTTATTCTTGTTTCTTGTAGTTTTACTACTTGTTTCTATTCCGCTGCATTTTGTATCTTAAGGAAAGTATAACTTTCTTATACTTCCTTACTTACTCTGATTCATTTAGATTCTATACGCTTTAAGGTAGAATCTCATATTGTAACTTTTGTTAAGTTTCAATTTCCGGAACCATATTTCCGGAACCTACTTTTGGAATCTCTTTCCAAGTTTAGTTCGGTGTTAGAGGTGTTGTGAATTTACTTAGTTTAACTTTGTTAAACTTAGCCCTTTCCTTTTCTTAAGGAAACTATAGTTTCTTAACTAATTTTAAAGGTTACAAAGGAATTTTTAAAGTATACAATTCACCCCCCTCTTTTATTTTGAGCATCTCATATTATATTTCGATCCTACATATACTAATCACACTTCATTAACTATATAAATTATTGGTAGTAACAATAACATCCTATTATTTAATAAGTATTCAAATTAACTTAAAATAGCCTCATTTCTAGTATACATTTTCGTCTAATTACAATAATCATGAAACTTATTTATTGGTCATGGGATTTAATTCAAGACATAAAATTTCATGAAAATATCAAAATATCATGTTAAAAATAAAATAACTCAATCATGTGTAAAGGTTCTCTATGGTATAGACATGGAAATGAGCATTAGGAAATTAAGATAGTACACATGGAATTATTATTATGAGTACTCATTCTTTAGATGTTAACATTTTATTAAAATAACATGGATTCTAATTATAATTTAGTCAATTAGTTCTCATTAGAGACATTACCAGTTAACATTCTAGATTCAATCCAATTTCATATTTCTTTATTATATATAACATAAGGAAAGCATAAAAAACTCAATGTGAGTAAGAATTATCACACAACACAAAACCAAAAAATATTTACTGCGGTAGTTAAACAATTTATTAGGATCCCTCAATTTTATCCATAAGAATACATGACCATTTCCAATAAAAAAATTATCATGTCATTATATAAAAATGCATGAACAAAAGAATATCACACAAATGATGTAATATTATTGGGAAGTCTCTTTAAAAATGAATGATATAGAACTCTCATAAACTAAACCCATGACAATGAGGTGATGAAAAGAATATAAGTCCTCAACAAAAATTTTTGTACTCAAACAACCTTGGTAACTTGAAGTTCAACATAAAGTGGTTAGCTATGAATTTTTATTCTCTCTATTTCATGTCCCGAAAGATCTTATATCTAAGCCTACCATAAAAAATGATAAACTATACCCAGATGATACTATTTTTAACATCCTAACCCTAACCCATTGGATCAGGTAGGACTAATGTGCCCTTAAACCTAAGTGTAATTTTATATACACCAAAGTTAAAAATAAATTACTAGGGTTTAGTTCTAAAGTAAAGAATTATTTAGCATTATATATATAACACAACCTTTAATAGACAAATTAAAATAGTGTATAAACATGATTCATGGATAAATACAAGACCAACTCCAATATATATAAATCCAATACATTAAAATCAAAGTGAAATAGAAAATGATAAAAAATTAATATTTGACTAAAAGACTTGAAAGGGAATAAATGGTTCCCACATGTCACACACCCAAGATACACATGAAAACTACCACCAAGATCCTAACACTATCCTAGTTAACACCATCAATATATCTTTCTAGCATGTAAGAGGTCATACCGTTACATATATCATAAATAAAAATGAATGAATTTATAAAAGGAGACATATATAGGGGGTGAGTATATTGAATTATTAAGAAATCCACCAGAGTCTTCCCACACACAACACTTAAACAAGAACAAGTTATCTCATATTCATATAAAATCAGAGATAAATAGAATATAATAAACAATCAATAAAACTATATATATAACACACACCAAAATACTTATTTACCTTTTAAATACATTACTTACATAAAATAAACCACACCATAAGACACACACACCCATTACATGAACTCACACCCATGCATGAACCTCCTATCAAAGCAGGCCCACTAAATAGACCATATTCATGAGTGGTACCCATTCCTCTGGACCCAAGATGTTTCTTAGTGGTAAAGTACCTTGAACCTAAAATTGGTCTCATAATAAATTCTAACCTGACAGAGACATTTACATATGCATTCACGAGCACATGAAACCCACACCAATTCCATGTTACTAATCCAAGTTCATAACATTTCAAAATCACTATTTAAAATCCAAATCATCAAATGGAAAATTTATCAAACATATTGTGGGTGTGACCCATAACCTTTGTGTTAAAGCATATTTTTAAAAGAAAATAATAACAAATATTTATCCAAAACATGTAGTATAGACTAAATAAATATTTTTTAAAATTTAAAACCGTAATATTTAAAGTACTTAATAAAGGAAGAGAGAGTAATAATCCACCTACCATGAAAAAAGTTTCCCAGATGAAACCACATTTGTACCTCATAGATTTGGGAAATGGAAACCTTATTATAATGATTCCCAAAAAATACCAATAAAAAACTACACTAACCACTTGATTTGGGTATGAAATCCCCAGACTAGGGTTCCTAACAAGAAAACACAAGAATCATAAAGAAGAAGAGAAGAAATGGGAGCCGTAACATTGATTACTATGACCAATGCTCCTTGATTGCAATAGATCATGTTCTAGAGAGAAATAAATCTCCAAAATTTCTTAAATTAACCCCTTGGTCAAACATAGATATATATAGGATTAATAATGATAATTTCATGGGAAGTTTCAGGTTTATAATATAATTTTTGAATCACTTTAATGATGTACATGGTTTGGATGTATAATTTGAAAAACCCTGCACAAACCATACACAAAACATGAAAATAAACACTATCCAAAAACCAGATGTAACCTTATAATCACCACACGTTTTTTAAACACTATGTTCCAAGTATGTTCCTATAAAGACACTATAATACACACTTTCACAATTACCTATAAGATCTATACATTTTTCCCTACCCTTGCACAAACCATTCACCTTCTAGAATGCCTCCAAGATTTATGAAAAATACCAAGAACTTCCTAACACCATTAATAACCTTTTTAAAACTTAAAAATATGTTATTAAACCAACATACCCCTAAGCTGGGGGTGATACAAGAACCATACTATGAATAGGAATTTATTCGACAAACACGCATAAGAACAAAAAGTAATAATCACCCGAATAACAAGTAGTAATGAAATATTACTAATCAGAAGCTAAGAATATGACCATATATGATATAATAACAATAAGTATGATTCTGTAATAAGTCAATAAAATTATTTAAATCATTATACAGGATGTTCAGACACTTACGAAGCATATCAGACCTAAGGTAAGGGAAAATATCACAATCTCATTTTTATCCGAGATTGTTTATACTTTGGTATTTAATGGGGTGTATTTTATCATCCACATACATGTTTCCTCAATATGTAATATTATTTACATCCACCTACAATTTTTTAAATCCAATTTTATCCTTCGGTGAGTTTTAGTAAAAGATATGAAAGGAATCTTTTGTCATTTTTCGTACGAGGTATTTTTTGACTTTTCCGACCAAAGTACGAGAAGAATGTATTTTTAACTAATACGGCATGAATGAATTTTTAAAAAATTATTTCCAAGAAGCTTACTTTAAAAGTTTTCAAGTTTATTTTTAATCAACTTCTTTTAGTTTATAATTGTATGACATGTTAAGAAAGGAAAAGTGTTTTTGAAGTAGAAATGACATTTTCCTCAAGAATGGAGTTCAAGTGTTTTATCAAAATTATTTTCCATCTAAGATAATAAAGGGTTCTGTTTCTATCCCTATTATTAAATGGATTTGATTATATTGTGATGGAAATATTTTTATGAATTCCTTTACCTTATATGAATTGTTTTATGATGTCATGATGTTTAAGATTCCCATTTTTTATTAAATGGGTTATGCTATGATGTATGGTTTATGATTTTGTGGCACACATAAGAATGGTATAATTATGATATGGGTGGGACCTATATCTCCATCCAATGAATTGGGTAAAGATTTTATATCTCATGATATAGACATGGCTGGACCGGTAGGTTAAACCAGTTCAGTGAAACAGGACTGAAATGAGGGTGACTCGGTTCAGAAATGGACTTTGTCCACTAAGATAGTCTTGGCAGTGAGTCTTGACTAATAAGAAATGATTCTATATGATTATGTGTTTATTCCAAAAAGTTTCATGTTTTAAGTTATGATTATTGGGATTTCATTTCACTACTATGATTTATCCCATGTTATGAAATTATGCTCTCTTTTGCAGGTTAAGATTTCCAAAATGTTATGTTCTTATGAATATGATGTGATTGATATTTCTTTTGTTTAACCTTACTGAGAATTTGAGCTCACCCTTTTGTATGTTTTCTTTCCCCAGGTCAGGAAGAAGGTTTTTATGTAAGATATTCCAAAAGGGACTATAGATATGATGAAATAAATGGGAGACGATGTAGACGCTTTATGAACCAGCTGTTTATGTTTCCCAGTTTCTAAAGACACTATACCTATACGGTCCTTTCATGGTTTTGTTATATGTTGTAGTAAGTATGCTTCAATTTTGATGTAATAACAATGTATGTAAAGTATGGGTCATTATAGTTGGTATCCGAGGAAAGGTATAGTCAACCTTTGGAAACTAGGATGTGAAAGCCTTAGTAAGAACCCTAAGGATAATTCTAAGCATAGAACACAATCTTAGTGTTTTAGAAATGACCATGAATAACCTAGGATAAGACCTTAAGTGTGAAATTTTATTCTTTATTATGTGGTTTTCCTAATATAATTAGTGTTGCTCACACTATTCTTCTTGGTTTTAGTCAATGGCTGGAACCCGAAGGAACCGTGTTAATGCGGAATGCGACGAGCAATGCAATGATTGTCCCCCTGAGCAAACAAAAGTTATGGGAGATAGAATGAAAAATCTTGTAGCCATGCTCACACAAATTTCTCAAGCTATGAATCATGCAGGACTTCCAAACAAGCAATGGAAGGAGCAACATTCTGTTGAATCCTTCATGAGGCAGCGTCCACCTTCTTTCAGCGGGTCTACTGATCCATTAGTTGCTGAAAAATGGATTAGTACCACTGAAAAGATATTTTCAGTTCTTCAATGTTCTGAACATGATAAAGTCATCCTAGTAGTGTATCATTTGGAAGGAGATGCTGATCAATGGTGGAATCTTGTTAAGAATACGAGACAAAGGGATGAAATTGAGTCCATGGAATGGGACGAGTTCAAGAACTTATTTTTCAAGAAGTACTTCCCTCGTATTCTCCGAACAAAGATGGAGAAAGAGTTTCTTGAACTGAAGAAAAAGGATGATGAATCTGTTGGTACCTATGAAGCAAATTTTACAAGACTTGAAAGGTACGCTTCTGGTATTATTATCCAACCTGAGAGTAAGATCGATCGATTCTTTAGTGGCTTAAAACCAAGTCTTCGAAGGGAATTAGCCATAAGGGACTTCAATAGCTACGAGGAAATTGTTCGATTTGCTCTCAATGTCGAGATGGAAATTGGAGTAACCCATCAGTCATATGGGTTTGATAAGAAGAGGAAAATGGAATTCAAAGGAAAATCTAAAGAGAACACTGAAAAGAAGATGATCTTTCCCTTATGCTCAAAGTGTGGAAAGAAACATGGAGGGAGTTGTCTTAAAGGGACAAGTAAATGTTTCAAATGTGGAAAGGAAGGTCATCGGGCATTTGAATGCCGCCATGATGGGAAGAAGATGTCTAATGATGAAAACAAAGGAAGGGGCACACAGAATGAACCTACTACACTTCAATGTTTCAAGTGCAAGGAGATGGGGCATTATGCCAATAAATTACCTAATCCAAGGGTTGTTGATGATGATCGACATCAACAAAATCTTAAGGATAAAGACAAAGGAAAGTCACATGCAATTTCTATCAGCGATGTGGAGTACGATAATGATGTGGTGAAAGGTACATTTACCATCCACTCTAAAGTAGCAAATGTTTTATTTGATTTTGGATCCACCCACTCTTTTATTTCTGAAGATTTTTCTAAGGGTATCACCATTTTATCTCAGCAATTAGATGTTGAGTTAGCTGTGACAACACCTAATAGAACAAAAGTCGCATCAAAAGTTTATTATTCTTCCCCGATTGAAGTTTGTGGGAAAGTGCTTCCTGCAGATCTTGTGATCCTTCCTATAGTGGAATTTTATGTGATTCTTGGCATGGATTGGCTTTCTCTATATGGAGCTCATATCAATTTACAAAGAAGGGAAGTCACATTTCATATTCCAGATCAATCTATGATCGTCTATCGATGCAAGGATGAACATAACCTTCAAGTGGAAATTTCTTCCATCTTATGGGTCTTGATTCCACTAAATGAGGGTTATTTATCTCAAATGGTTGGTGATAAACTCACGATTAAGAATATTCCTGTTGTATGGGATTTTGATGATGTCTTTCCAGAGGAATTGCCGGGTCTTCAACCAAATCGTGAAGTTGAGTTTTCAATAGAACTCGTACCGTGTGCTTTTCCTATTTCAAAGACACCTTATAGAATGGACCCAATTGAGTTGCAGGAATTGAAGAAGCAACTCCAAGAGAATCTTGATAAGGGATCCATACACCCCAGTGCATCACCTTTGGGAGCACCTATTCTATTTGTTTAGAAGAAATATGGATCAATGAGACTCTGCATTGATTATCGAGAACTTAACAATCTCACTATCAAGAACTAATATCCTCTCCCACACATTGATGACCTATTTGACCAACTACGAGGAGCTCAATACTTTTCCAAGATTGATCTTAGTTCAGGGTATCATAAATTAAGGGTCAAAATGGAGGATATACCAAAGACGGCTTTCCATACAAGGTATGGACACTATGAATTTATAGTGATGCCATTTGGTCTTACTAATGCCCCTGCTATCTTCATGGATCTGATGAATAGAGTCTTTAGAGAGTATCTTGATCAATTTGTGGTAGTCTTTATAGACGATATTCTTGTCTATTCAAAGAACAAGGAAGAACATGAAGATCACTTAATAATTATATTGAAGACCCTAAGAAAGGAGAAACTTTATGCCAAATTTACCAAGTGTGAATTTTGGCTTAAAAAAGTTGCATTTTTGGCTCACATAATCTCAAAAGAAGGGATATCTGTGGATCCAGCAAAAACAGAGGTTATCTAAAGATGGTCGAGACCAACAACAGTAACTGAGATCCAAAGTTTTCTTGGTTTGGATGGATATTATCGACGTTTCGTGAAAGATTTTTCACGATTATCTAATCCACTCACCAGGTTGATTCGAAAAGGAGTTAAGTTCGTGTGGATGGACGAATGTGAAGAGAATTTCAAGGAGTTGAAAAGAAGGTTATCCAGTGCACCTGTACTCACACTTCATTGCTGTGGAGAAAGGTTTGTGATCTACAGTGATGCATCCAAGAAGGGACTGGGATGTGTTCTTATGAAAAATGATATGGTGATAGCTTATGCCTCATGAAAGTTGAAAATCCATGAGAAAAATTACCCAACTCATTATTTGGAGTTATCTAAGGTAATCTTTTCATTAAAGATTTGGAGGCATTACCTTTATGGTGAAAGGTGTGAGATTTATACTGATCATAAAAGTTTAAAGTATATTTTCACACAAAAGGAGCTGAATATGCGCCAAAGAAGATGGTTGGAACTGATTAAGGATTACGACTGCTCAATTCATTACCACCTTGGGAAAGCAAACAAGGTGGCAGATGCATTAAGCCGACAAGACCATGCCAGTTTATCCATGATGAGGATCACAAAAGATCCAATATTTATGGATTTACAAAGGATGGATCTTGGAATTATAATGGAAGGGGGAAAATCGTATCTTTCTCAAATGAATGTTCAACCATTTATACATGTGAAGATTAAAGAGGCACATAAAGAAGATGTAGAGTTAAAAAAGAAGGTGAGAAATATTCCTGAATTCATCCTTGATTGTGATGGGATAATAAAGTTACGGAATCGGGTTTGTGTTCCTCCCATCCCCGAATTAAAGGAGCTGCTGGATGAGGCTCATAGTTCTTCATTCTCTATTCATCCTGGAAGCACGAAGATGTATAAGGACCTGAAAGATTACTTCTGGTGGGATGGCATGAAAAGAGACGTTGCTGAATATGTCTATCGATGCTTGGTTTGTCAGCAAGTTAAAGCTGAGAGACAGAAGTCTAAGGGGATGTTACAACCATTACCCATACCCGAATGGAAATGGGAAAACATCACTATGGACTTTGTCACAGGACTTCCTAAAAAATCCAAAGGCAATAATGCTATCTGTGTCATAGTTGATCGTCTTACAAAGTCTGCACACTTCATTTCTATTAGAGAGGATTTCTCTCTGGATCATCTTGCCAGGATATATGTAAAGGAAGTGGTAAGATTGCATGGAGTACCACTTTCTATTATATCTGATCGGGATCCGAGATTTACCTCGAAGTTCTGGAGAAGTCTTCAGCATACTCTGGATACAGAGCTAAGTTTCAGCACTGATTATCATCCTCAGACAGACGGTCAGTCTGAGAGAACAATTCAAACTCTAGAAGATATGTTGAGAGTTTTATCTATGGATTTCAAAGGTGGTTGGGATCAACACCTACCTTTGGTGGAATTTTCTTATAATAATATCTTTCACTCCAGTATTCAGATGGATCCTTATGAAGCTCTCTATGGAAAGAAATACAGGACTCCAACTTGCTGGGATGAAGTTGGGGAAAGAAAGCTATTAGGACCTGATCTTGTTGATGAAATGGCAGAAAAGTTCAGATCCATTCAACAACACATAAGAGCAGCTCAGAGTCGACAGAAAAGTTATGCCGACAACCGAAGAAAAGACCTAGAGTTTGAAGTGGGTGATAAAGTGTTCTTACGAATATCTCCCTGGAAGAGGGTTATGAGATTTGGAAAGAAGGGGAAGTTGGGCCCCAGATATATCGGTCATTTCGAAATACTGGATCGTGTTGGGAAGGTAGCTTACCGATTGACGCTTCCACCGAATCTCTCTCAATTACATGATGTGTTCCATGTATCCCTCCTGAGAAAGTACATACCTGACCCTTCACATGTACTCAGCTCAGAAGTTGTACCGCTGTAGCAAATCTTTCTTATGAAGAATAGCCGATAGAGATTCTGGATTGTAGTGAAAAAGTCCTATGAAACAAGGCCACTAGCTTGGTGAAAGTTTTATGGAGGATCCACCAATTAGAAGAAGCTACATGGGAGCTTGAGGATATGATGAGGGAGAGACATCCTCATCTGTTTGTTACAAAGTGACGAATTTCGAGGGAGAAATTCATTTTATGGGGGGTAAAATGTAACACCCGAGACTTTTATGAGCAATATTTTGTTTTTATGTTATATAAATCATCAAATTAATCTTTCACTACACACAACACTAGCTTGGCTTGCTTTACACGCAACCACGGCCTTCCTCGATAGCTTGCATCGTACGCAATACCGAGTTTCACTAAACAACGATATGCTATTAAAATATTATTAAAACTAGCTGTTATGAATAGTACTAACTGAATTTTGAATTTTATAACATTTTAATTAAACTTATACATTTTCTAGAATGAGGTATAAAAGAAAAATCAGTTTTTTTGGATAAAAGAAATATTTTTAAAAAAATATAGTTTTGCCACCTTTTGATGGCGCACCCACATTAAATCTAGTTATTGACATGTTTATAAGTTCAATTTGACAAAATAAAATTCTTCTTTTGAATCAGGGTATAAAAATTTACTTTGATAAATTTTTGATATTTTCTGATAACTTTCATATTTTGATGAATAGTAAAAATATGCTAATTTTTAATTAAAAACAACTTTTTTTCATTGAGATAATTTATATGGATAAATTATAATATTGAATGGTTTTAAAGTATAAATAGAATATATTTTTACCATTTAATATAATGTATGTCATTAGCATTAATTTCACATTGAATTCATAGGTAAAAACATTTCAATCTTTGGCAATGTTTTAACTTCTGAAACCCGTTTTCTTAACGACAAGATTTATTTTAAATTAATTACTGCAAATTATATGTTTTGAATTTTGAAAAATGGATTCCATATTCAGAATCATTGGGTCCAAATTATGTTAATAGACTATTTTTTATTTTTGGGCATTATGAATAGTAACTACGGTAAATTTTATTTACCATAGTTAAAGGTAAATCGGGTAATTAAGGGTAAATATAAGATTATAAAATTACCCTAACACATGCCAAAATCCAATTGGATGACTAAAAGTCGACCCATATCACCTAAGGGTCAGATTAGATTAATTTAATGGACTTTTTTCTAAGAAAATAATTTAATTATTATTAAAACCAAAGAATGTGACAACATGTCACTTTCTTAAATCTTATAAGTATAATAATTTTAATTTGGAGATAAACTTAAGGAAACTTCAAACATGAATAGTCTACAGAAATCTAATACAATTATCTACATCATAGGAATTTATTTATAATTTTTAGGGATTAAATAATTGTCATTAATTATAACACAATAGTGATGCTGAAATTATTTTATTAATTAAAATATCAAATAAATGGTTTTAAAAATAATAAAATAAATATTATATGAACTATTTAATGTGCTCCGATAATTTTATAGAAACATATGACATTTTATGGATCTATTAAAGCTTTTAGTTCGAACATATCTTCTGTGTATATTTTATTTAAATTCAAATAAATGAATGGTGTCAAAATTGACACTATTGTTATTTTATAAAAATAACATATTATAAAATTGTTTAAAAATAACAAAAATATTTTAAATTTATAAACTAAAATTTATATGGTCTACAATGTCATAAAGTGTCAAATTATGGAAAATTCACAACACATATGTAATTATTTATAATAATTTAAAATTTAGAATATTATTACCACAAATAAAATAAAATTGATAAATAAGGATAAATCAAGTTGATAATGTTTAAAATAAATTACCAACATGTCTAAATTTTATTGGTTGATGCGATTACAACCCTATATCATCTAATATTTGGATATGAGTCATTTTGGAAGTTTTTAAGTGGGGTTGGGATTTAATATAAACTAATATTTTTTATATTTCCAAAGGTTCCCCTCTCCTCCCTTATAAAAGGGCACCTCCTCCCTCTGCTAATCACACCAATTTGAGCCTTCAAGCTTGGCCAACCCCTGAAAATTTCTCCTCTCCACTTCCCTAGAGACATCATAGAGGTCCTGGTCTTCTTCAAAGACCAATTTTAGTGCCCTAAAATGAGGTCTTAAAGAAGCGCCTCAAAGAAGAGGTAATGCCCGTTACCGATTCTTTCATCTTTATTTCTTCTTCCACTTATTCTTATTTAGTTGTTTAATTATTAGGTAATAACATCAGTATCACTCATATAATGATATGTTATTATAAATATGAAACAACATTATTTCACCTCTTATCCATCCTAAGGAAAACGAAATCACCGCGCGTGCGTACGTACGGAATTCCGTCTCCACGCCGTGGTGTAATCTATTTTCCACCACCACCTTACTTGGATGGGTATAAGGGGGAAATTAATGAATATATATGATTATTTTAAAGTGGTATTGATTCTGAAATAGTATACATACACTCCAATACAATTCCACGATCATGGGAACGATATCGTCGCTCGTGCGTACGTACGGAATACCGTCTCCACGATGTGATGCGATTTGTTCTACATGATCTTCATTGAATAATGATTATATAAATGAATTTAATGAATGAATATGATATATATTACACTAATACCCTTCTGGAAATTAGGTATCTATAATCTAAATAGAATAATAAGAATTTATTCGACAAACACACATAAGAACAAAAAGTAATAAACACCCGAATAACATGTAGTAATGAAATATTACTAATAAGAAGCTTAGAATATAACCATATATGATATCATAACAATAAGTATGATTATGGAATAAGTCAATAAAATTATTTAAATCATTATACAGGAGGTTCGGACACTTACAAAGCATATTGGACCTAAGGTAAGGGAAAATATCACAATCTCATTTTTATCCGAGATTGTTTATACTTTGGTATTTACTAGGGTGTATTTTATCATCCACATCCATGTTTCCTCAATATGTAATATTATTTCCATCCACCTACAATTTTTTAAATCCAATTTTACCCTTCAGTGAGTTTTAGTAAAATATATGAAAGGAATCTTCTGTCGTTTTTCGTACGAGGTACTTTTTGAATTTTCCGACCAAAGTACGAGAAGAATGTTTTTTTAACTAATACGACATGAATGGATTTTTAAAACATTATTTCCAAGAATCTTACTTTACTAGTATTCAAGTTTATTTTTAATCAACTTATTTTAGTTTAGAATTGTATGACATGTTAATAAATGAAAAGTGTTTTTGAAGTAGAAAGGATATTTTCCTCAAGAATGGAGTTCAAGTGTTTTGTCAAAATTATTTTCCATCTAAGATAATAAAGGGTTATGTTTCTATCCCTATTATTACATGGATTTTATTATGTTGTGATGGAAATATTTTTATGAATTCCACCTTATATGAATTGTTTTATGATGTTACGATGTTTAAGATTCCCATTTTTTATTACATGGGTTATATTATGATGTATGGTTTATGATTTTGTGGTACACATAATAATGGTATCATTATGAGATGGGTGGGACCTATATCTCCCTCCAATTCATTGGGTAAAGATTTTATATCTCATGAGATAGACATGGCTGGACCGGTAGGTTAAACCGGTTCTGTGAAACAGGACTGAAACGAGGGTGGCTCGGTTCAGAAATGGACTTTGTCCACTAAGATAGTCTTGGAAGTGAGTCTTTACTAATAAGAAATGATTCTCTATGATTATGTGTGTATGCCACAAAGTTTCATGTTTTAAGTTATGATTATTGGGATTTCATTTCACTACTATGATTTATCCCATGTTATGAAATTATTCTCTATTTTGCAGGTTAAGATTTTTAAAATGTTATGTTCTTATGAATATGATGTGATTGATATTTCTTTTGTTTACCCTTACTAAGCATTTGAGCTCACCTTTTTGTATGTTTTCTTTCCCCAGGTCAGGAAGAAGGTTGTTAAGTAAGATATGCCAAAAGGAACTATAGATATGATGAAATAAATGGGAGATAGTGTAGATGCTTTATGAACCAGTTGTTTATGTTTCCCAGTTTCTAAAGACACTATACCTATACAGTCCTTTCAAGGTTTTGTTATATGTTGTAATTAGTACGCTTCAATTTTGATGTAATAACAATGTATGTAAAGTATGGGTCGTTATAACCTGAATGAAAAAATTAGGTTTATTAATTAATAATTCTAGAACCTCTTCTATATGTAATTAATTTATAATAACCTTTTTAAGTTCATTCATGTCCTTTTTAATGTGTTAAGTGGTTCAATTTAATTGTTCGGGAACGTTCGTTTTTAGAGTTTTCGTGAACAGTGCTCTTGTATTCATGAATGGGAGTTCTTTTAAAATGTGGATAAACATCCCGAATTATATTTTATTGATGATGTTATAGAACTTTAAATGATATTATAAATAATTTTCTTATACACTATGATAATGAATCATTAGATGAGAATTTAATGATGATCGTTTGTGTTAATTAGGGCAGTTTTTCATCCACAATGAAATTGTTTTGTTTAATCATTTAGTAGTATGTACATAAGTTAGTTACAAAAAATTAAATAGGATATAATAAATATAAAATATTCTGGTTAAACCATAAAAATGGTTTCATGACCAGTTTTTAAGGCAGTAAAATAAAATGAAAACATGCCGTTCTTGAAGGTGATAAATTAACACCTCACGAACAACTACATTTTCCATTATAAAATAAAAAGAAGAGGAGAAGGGAGTTGGATGATATATTATACCATTAGTATCATAAAATTATTTTATGTGTAAGATACTAGAGTTACTATACCATGTGGATGATAATAGGTGGAGAGATATTTAATAAAAGAACTTGAAATGGAATGGAAATTAAAAGAAAAGAGAGGAGAATTACCTCTTGAATCAATCGTCCTAGAGAGCCTTCTTATTGGGAGATGATTTGGAATTTTGAAAAGAATAGGGGATTATGGATGTGGGGAAGGATCTTGAGGAGATATTTGGGAAGAATGTAGGTATGGCACAAGGCTTTAGAGGAGTGACGTGAAGAGGCAAGGAGGGGTGGTATTTATAGTGGATGGGAGGAGGGTTTTCATATTATTTAATTCCTTAGTTTATTATTTTCCTTAAAGACCAGAAATAGTGATGATTACACGATAAAAAGTAGTAATAATTTCATGTTATTTATAACCAATTGGGCTGACATCATCATATCATCATCAATGACTCAATAAATCCATTATTTAGCATTTATCGTAAATTATTGTATTGTACTATTCATCAAATATTCAAGTATTTTAGAAAAATACCAAAAAATCACCCTAACCATTTTCAACATTTGGAATCCAAAAATGAAATCCATTTTTAATTTTTTTTAAATACGATTAATTTAATATTAAATTAAAATCACCATTTATTCTAAAAAACTATTTTAAAACATTTATTTTCTTATTCCAAAATATAGGTACATAAAACTTTCACTTGAATATTATTTATACACTATCATTGGTAAGGTTACTATTAATTAGGGTAGATAACTACTCATAAGGGTAACATTACTATTCATAAGGGTATGTTACTATTAATCAAAAATTAAGTTGGTTATATTAGACTTCAAATAACATACTGATCACAACCGTGTATGTTAGATTTTCGAAATTCAAATCACAGAAGTGACAAACTTACGTTTAAAGGTCACATAGAACATTTTAGTTCATTATATTTTGATTTCATATGATTATATGGCATAATTATAAGAATAAAATTTCCATTTAAAAACATTGGGTCATTACAATCGGAGTTAGTTGAGAACCAATATCAATCACTCGACCTTTCTTGACATCCTAAGAAGTCTCCAGTATCTAAGCCCCCTAATCAAAACCCGAATAAATAGTGAAATATTGTTCAGTCTCATCTTGAATCTCCCATGAATGATAATTCATAGCCTCATATGTTTCCATTAAATATAATGAAACATTAGAATAATAATAAAATTAATATTCCTGACATTTTTCAACAAAATAATTTACCAAAATATGGAATTAGCGCTCGACTACAACTTCTATTATACGAGGAAAATTTTACATCTTCTTATAAAATTCAAACTCTGTAATAGATGGGTTAATAACATACTGTATAATATAAAAAACATGTTATAGTTAAAAAATATACATTAATAAATAATATCACTTACCATATTTCATCGATGTATGCTAAATGTATGACTACAACCCCTATGGATGACCTTTTTCCTTCCCTGGATAAGACATCCAGCTAATCATATTCTCCTAAAAGTCTCTCCTACACAGAAGTTACACAACCCATCCCATACCTGTGATGATATATAGTTAGCATGATGGGAGACACATGACTGGTTGAAGATGGTAGCACAAGCTTTATCCATAGCTCACTTTCTTATGTTTTGTAGAAACTATCACAAGCACTCACATATAAAATTATCCCATGACTTTCAGATATGACATATCTAGCTATCAGGAATTAGAGAAAATAATTTTATTCTATATAATTAAAAAATTAGTTATTAATTAAATAAGTTTCTATAAAGTAGATATTATTTAATAATGTATAATCCAGTGGTAGAACATTTGGTCATGCACAAAGATGGGTACCGGGTTCCATGACACCCATGGCTCAGAAAAATAATTTCTTAGAATCAAACCAACCCGCCTAATGACTAAATGAGAAAAATTGTTCAAATTGAAACAAATATATACTCATAAAATTAATATCAAAATTAATAAACTTAGTTAATATAAAATAAATATATGAAAAAATTAAACATACCTCTGTAAAAAAATATCAAAATCAGCAGATGTTTATCTCTCAAGAATAAGATCTAGAATCAGTAATCGAGAAAGACTATGCCCCCTCCTAGTAGGCACACCAGCCTGAGGAGGAGGAGATAAATCAGGATCATCATCAAGATGTCCGACATTAGGGAGAGAATGTAATAGATCATCAGGATCATCTCCATCCATCTGAAACAAGTATTCTCACCAGTAATATATTTTTATAACAAATATGAAATATAAAAGACTAAAAAATGTTTGAATAAAATAATGTTACATGTAATAGATTTTTAATACAAATATGAAATTTAAAAAACTAATAAATATCAAAATATGATAATTACCTATAACTGAAGACCTAGATATAATACATCAATAATCATCTTCATTTCCATTTTAATCTACATTAATGTCTTCATCCTCATCTTCATCATTATTAACTTCCATATGACTTTCAGTTTCATCATCCCTTATTACATCTTTAACATTATCTATTTCATATGCCCTTAAATGGGGGGGGGGGGGGTTCATCGTCGATATTTTTATCCCTTTGGGTAAGAGATATATTGTGGGATGTTTCTTGAAAAATTTCAATATATTTCACTTCTAAAAAACCATTTTCATTTTCAATAAACTGATTGTCACGTGATTTAATTTTTATCACACTCCATTAGTCCTCCAAATCTCTCGAAACATCACAGTAATTTTCATAGTAAACATGATGTGCTTAATGTGCCAACATAAATGGTTCATTTTTTGCATGTGGATTTTTATATTTAATATCGAAAACTCCATGTCATGGATGAACTCGTAAACGCCAATCTGTATCAAATAAATGAAATTTAAACATTAAAACATAATTTAGTTATAGATAAAATAACTCAATTATTTCATCTAGTATACCATAAATGTCAACTTCACTTTCCTTATGATGGTATCCTTTCAAATGAACACTACTATTCATTTATTTCTTTGAGTCACCATATATGCATTTATGGAATCAAAATCTATTAGCCACATACCCATTATAAGATTTTACCAATTTCAATGGAGGGTTTTTGAGCAAAAATAATTAACTGTCAATTTTATTTTCATTTTGTGTTACCTATAAATAGTAAAAATTATTAATAATAGATATCACTGAAAAATTGATTTATTATTTCATCGAAAGAAACTTAACTTACCAGTCCTTGAAACCAATATGTAGATTTGTTTTTCTAAAGTTCCTAATGTGTGTCATATATAATTTATATAAATTGTTTTTTGATGAGGTCATCATACAATCTACAAAAAAGTTAATATAAATAAAGATATATTTTATTAATATTTAACAAAATAATACAAAATTATTACTAACTGCACAAATTGTGTCATTTATTCACAATTCAGTAGAACATAAGTATGATCTCTCTGCAATTCTTCTTCTATAAGCCATCGCTCATGATAACCACTAAAAATAATCTTAGGATGATTAAAAACTAACAAATTATGGTTTGTGAAATCATCAAAATTGGTCTCATTGCGACCGATGTGATTATGTTTTGAATGATATACTGACTGAAAATAATAAGAGAATAAATTTGAAATTTCCTCTTACAGTATGCTTTTGTAATCGACCCTTCAATTGATGCTTTGTTATGTACTTTCTTCTTTAAATTTTGCATACATATCTCAAATGGATACATCCACTATAATTTTACCAGTCCTCTACATTTAGATTCATATGGAACATTCAATATTAAATGTTCTATGGAATCAAAGAAGTTCAGTGAGAATAGTTTTTCAAATTTATATAAAATTAAGAAAACATATTTCGACAGAAAACTCAATGCATTTTAATCCGATGTTGTAGAAAAAATATCTTGGAAAAGATGATATTTAGGCTTACACCTCCTAGATTTTAAAATTCAATAGCCCTCTTAGACGAACATACAATAATATTTCAATTATGACATGACAGTCAGGAATTTTTGACCTGGTAATATGCCCATTTATGATGCAATGAGGCAAATTAGAAGCATAACCATCTGGTAACTTCAAATATCTAATCCATTGATAGAATAATAAACAATTTTCTTTACTAAGTGAGTAAGATTATTTTGGATTCATTAATTTTTGTGATCTTTAATCTTCAAATAATTCATGTTTAGGATGTCTGGAAATCTGCACTAGATCTATCTATGCCTTTAAATTATCTTTGTTCTTACTTGGTGTGTACAACATAGCATAAAACATGTTATTAAAAACAATTTTCTCAATATGAATTACATCTAACATGCGATGAACCAAAAAATCAAACCAATATGGAAGGTCATAAATAATACACATCTTTATCCAATTATGATCTCTCCAAAAAATATTTATCTTTTTCTCGTCTATGGTTTATCCAAAAGTAACATGATATAATGCTGAGACAATAGATTTTACCTGATTAACTAAGAGCACTTCTAGAGGTGTATCTATTTCAATTCTACCTTTTATAAAATTAATTCTGTTCCTTTGAAAAGGGTGTTCCGTAGGAAGAAATCTACAATTATTGTCAAAATAACTTTCATTTCTCCAACTACAAAGCATAAACGCTTTGTTCTCATCCATGCAGTATGGACATCATTTTAGACTATGTGTTCTCCATCTAGATAACATACTATATTCCAAAAATTCACCGATCATTTATATTAATGCAAAATTCAATATAAAATTCTCATATGTAGTTATATCAAATGTAGTCACACTTTAGTTTCATAATGAAATTAACTCATCAATTAGTGGTTTCAAATAAAAATCAATATTCTTATATGGATGTCTAGGAATTAACATCATCAAATATATATATGGTTCTTTTATCAATATCCAGGGAGGCAAGTTTTAAGGAGTAATGAAAACAATCTAACAGGAACATTGACTGACATAAACACCAAATGGACAAAAACCATCAGTAGAAAGACACAACCATACATTACGAGGTTCTGAAGAAAAAGAAGGATTCATCTAATCAAAATGTTTCCATGAATCACCATCACATGGATGATTTAATATTTTTGTGATAGAAATATTTGATTTATACCTTGTGATCAATCCATCCTTGCTTAGAGACAAAAATATATCCTATAAACGAGGTGTAATTATAAAATTTCTCAACTGTTTCAAGAGAACTATGGACTCTCCTTGTTGTGCATCTTTATACCTCAATTATCCGCATGTTATACAATTTAAAAAATATTCATAATCACCATAATATAAGTTGAAATAATTTTAAAATGCTTGAATCTTTTGATAACTTAGACCCAAACTATGAACCAAACTTTTACTTTCATAGTAACTTTCCATTAATGTATATCTTCTAGACATAGCAGACTTAAAAAAAGATGCAATCTGATTGAAACAACTATTAGACATTCCAAAATCATATTTAATAGCCATAAATTTTGTAATAACATCATGTTTTCTCATCTGGATTCCCGAATATAAGGCATCCTCAGTAGATTTTAATAAATTGCAATACTATGAAGGTTCTGATTCTGGATTTGGAATATCATTCAGAGTTGTTGTTTCAGGAATAGATGGACCAGCTGCCTCATGTATTAAATTTTGAAATGATAGATCTTGAACCAAAAAGTTTCTATTTTATAATGAACTCTTTTCACCATGATGATACCAAAAAATATAATCTTTTTGAAAACTGGAACATAATAGATGAAGTCCAACATTGTCAAATGTTTCGATTGTCCTAAGATCACATTTCTAACATGGAAATTTAATTGTTCCTTCAAAAACAAAATTTGAATTTGATGATGAAAATGTTATAAAGGATTCAATACCTTCAATGTAGATAGTATTTAAACCTGATCCATTTATATTTTTGTTATTATTTATCCAAAAACAATCACATAATAGATACTGGTGTCTACTACCTGAGTCCATAGTTATCTAAAAAACAACTAAATAAAAAAATTATTAAAGATCATTTTGATAATTGCATATTATTATATTTTATCACCTTGAAATATTCTATGGAATATGATCATAGTGAGGCACTAGGTTAACACTAGATAACAGGGCCCATATAGGATAAACATAGATAAAATAACAATATTAAATATATTATATAAGACAAACATTATTTTTAAAAAAAATAATAGAATATCTCGTAAATATTGTCTCATATGAGAAACCTAAGACCACCATTAGGTCTGAGATGTGGGGTTTATCCTAGACGCAACATCATATTTGTGTGAGTGAGGTGTTTAATTACATTTCACTTAAGAGTGATTCATTTAATATTTTTATTATAACTTCTTATAAAAATTAAAAATATCTTCCAAACTATGTATCATTTGAAAAATTGAAGACCACCATTGGTTCCGAGATGTGGGGATGTAGGGTATACCTTAGGTGTGACATAACATTTGAATTTATAATAACATTTAGTAACATTTAACAATTACTCATATTTTTTCTTTTACAAATTTTGATTTTTTTGTAATTTCTTCATATTTTCAAATTATTAACAATATTTTGTAATTAACACTAATATCTACTATGTATTAATAATATTGAACAATTAATTATTAGTTATTATAAATTATTTAATGATAATTATTAATCTTTTTTTTAGGTATTTATAAATTTTTTTCTTTTATATATTTTTTATAGTTTTTTCCAAATTATTATTATGATTTTATAATTGTCGGTAATATTAACAATTTATTAACAATAATGACTCATTGATTGTTAATTATTATAAATTATTTAAATTAATACTATATTTTTAATAATTGATATTTTTATGAATTTTTTGTTAGTATTATAGTTGTTATATATTTTTTTAAAATCACTATAGGAAATTATCTTAATTATTAGTAACTAAGTTTTTAATATTTCATATTTAAAAATTTTATTGTTTTTTTCATTAAACCAACTTATTTATATTCTTTAATAAAAATAATTTTTATATATAATGTTTATTTAAAATGTTTACTTTAAATTAACTTTCTCATCATTCTTAGAAAAATATCATTTTTATTTATTTCATACATTTTATATATAAAACATAATTAAATCTATTTACATCAAATAAATTTTTACATGTTTTATCAAACAAATTAACATATTAAATCTACACACACACACAAATTTTTATATATTTCATCACGTTTTCAAATTATTAATAATATTTTTTAATTTACACAATTATTTACTCTTTATTATTAATATTAAGTAAATAATTAATTTTTTATATTTATATTTATAGATTTCTTAATTGATATAAATATATCAAAAAAATTATAATTTTTTTAATCGAATGCACATATTAAATAATTTTATACATAGATATAAACATACATAAATATTTTTAATATCTAATAATAATATTGACTAATTAATTAGTAATTATTAAAAATTATGTAATGATTATTATTAATTATTTAAATTATTATCAAAATTTTAATAATTATTATATATATGTATATCATTATTTCATAATTAATATAAATACATAAAATATTTTTTGAATATTTTTTAAATAAATATACATATCAAATATATATATATATATATATATATATATATATATATATATATATCGTAAACTTTACATGTTTTTTAAAACTTATATATATATATATATTCACATTTTAATATACGTACATGTATGTGTGTGTGGGTAATACATATATTAAAAACATTACAATTTTTTATATATAAATATAAATATATATATATAAATATATTAAAAAATTAACATATTTTTTAAAACATTAATAGATGTATACATAGAATGTATTGTTTACATATATTTATATTAAAATATTACTTTATTAATCAGAATGTATTAATATGTATTTATATTAAAAGATTTATTAATTAATATACATATATCAAATACATATTGGTAATTTGTTTAAACAGATATACATATCAAATTTATATATACATTTATACAAATATACATACAGATATACAAATATGTATATATATATATATATATATAAAACCATAAACATATTTTTAAAATCATATGTATACATATAAATACATACAAATATAAAAATTAAATAAACACATGTTAATATATACACACACACAAACATATATCAAAATATAATGGTAAATAAATATACTTATATATATATATATATATATATATATATATATATATAAATACAAAACACATATAAATATCAAAATTAAAAAATTATAATACCTAAAAATCAATTAAAATAAATTACATAAACTGAATTAAAAACAAAATAGAGATTAATACAATTGTGTTAATCCTAAATATCAAATAATGTATGAAAATCAGATAAATTTCTAAACCTAGGGTTTGACCAAACCAATATATTTAACATTGAATAAAAATACAAAAAAATAAACCATATTAAAACCAAAATAGAGATTAATATAATTCTATCAATCCTAAATATCAAATAAAGCATTGAAATTAGATGAAATTCTAAACCTAGGGTTTTACTAAACTAGTATATTTAAAATTAACCCAAAATACACAAAAAAAATTGACAAAGAATATAAGAGGAATATGTACCTTGAAGATCTGATCTGAAATAACAAAAAAATCGGGAAGAATGGAGCTGCACGGGGCTGCAGTAAATTGACCTGCTAGGTAAGGTTTGGTGTGCCCTTCGGGATAGAGAGAAGAAAGGAGGGGAGGAAGAAATAAGATCCATGTGGCTGTTAAAACTTTAGAGTTTTTTGCGACATACTATTTGTGATGGAATTAATTCCATCACAAATAGTTTTTTTGTCAAAATTATTTTCAACAGACACTAATTTATGTCATAAATTATCTCGAGCCATTGTGTATTTGGGATAGATAATGCTATCCATCACAAATGATCTTCATGATTTGTTTTCATGTATGGAATTGAGAATGCCCACCAAAACTATTTGCAACAGATTATTAATTCCATCGCAAATAATGATTTTCTGCGACAAAATTAATAATCCATCACAAAATATATAAGAAAAGTCACTATTTGTGACAGGTCACCTGCCCATCGCAAATGACCCGTCACAAATGATTGAATTTACAGTAGTGTATTGATCTAGTTGTGTGTGATACTAGTTTTAATATATAACCAATTGTATCCATCCTCGTTGACTCTGATATTCCGGGATCATTATTTATTCATCCCATAACTAAACTATTGAAGTTTATTCAACATCCTCAATGTTATTTCACCATGTACTATACTGATTCTCAAAAGTAGAAATGTGATACTTCATTCTCGAACCTTTTAGTGGTCCACATTATGTGATCCTAAATGCGTGGAATAGGTCTTGAGCCCCATAACCATATATTGAACCATCCCTAGGGTACCACAAACTTCCTTGTATATGGTTTTCTCTATATCTTACTTCATTAATGAGGTTATTGAACCTCCACAAATCTTTCAGATCCGTTGGAAAGTATTAGGGACACCTTTTATTGATCATACTTATAAGCCCATATAGGCTCATGCATAAGGGTCTTTTAACCATGAAGAGGATGTGTATTTTCTATGAAGGAAAGGTCCCCCAATCCAAGTGATCCCTGGAAACATTGCGATGGAATTCAGAACCTTAGGGTGTTGTGTGATCACCCCAACATGTCTAATCTATGATAATTAAGTCTTATACCCCCAAATAAATAATAAAAGAACATGACTTGGACTACTATCCCTTAGCTAATGACTTAATTTGACACAACTTTGAACAGAACATCATCCATTATTGGGATTGAGGGACTGGTCTACCTAAAAAAATCTTCCTCATCATTATATGACTCCTTTTCCTGATGAGAGAATTTGTTTAAATTGTTTATTGGGCCCCAAATAAGTTCTATCAAGGGAAAATGAAATATGTTTGAAGAGGCATAAAGTGTATTTACTAGTAAAAATAATTCGATCAACTCACCTGCTAGGTTATATTCCATACAATCTTGTCCATATTATCCAGAAAGATAAGTAATATAATTGGATAGATTCATGGTAATATTAAAATTTGTATCCCCACTTTTCTTTATCAGCCAAAATTTATAAATAATCATGGTATTTTTTACAACTTTCAAGCCATAAAATAGAAGAGAAGGCACTTTCTGGGTCAAACAGAACTGAAAAAAATATAAGGGGTATATAGATCATAGATGATTAAGTCATCAAAATGAGCAGTAATAAACCCATATTATAATGAAACCTTATATGAAATTTCATCAATAAAATCACTTCCATCATCAATGATTATACCAGAGGGTATGAGGTATGTAATGAAATTAAAACATTTATACTTACTCAACATATTAATAACCTAATGGATGCCTAATGGAATTGTGTTGAAACTAGAGACATTTATTAGCCTAGGGTGGAATAGTTAATTAATGATTTAAATGGTATTTTGATACCAATAAAACTAAAAGAACTTTCTTATACAACAAAATATAAACTAGAAGGCCTCACTAGTCCTGTAAGGGGTATTACCCCATTGAATGTGGCTATGAATATGATAGAGCTAAGTGAGTTTTGAAACATCTAGGTTGAGTGATTTACCTCCAGCCTATTAGGATTATATCACTATTGTACTGACCCAAATTCCTAGACATGTGAATCTATTTGAAAAAATCCATCAGTTCAGAAACATGGTTAAAAATATTTAAAATTAAAGACTTGGAAAAAAACATTGTTTTACCTAATATCCCCATAAAGTGTATTCCTAAGCTTTAATAATGTCCCAATAAGAGTCCACACTATCCCAAAAATGTCAAGAAGAAAAATTATGAGGGCATACAATAGTTGGATGATCCCTACTATGATAGAGAAGGATGCTTATCTTGTTTTTGAAGGCGACGATTAAGTGTAGGTTTAGCTACTTCTTTTGTTTCTCCCTCATAATGGTGAAAATATCGTGAGACAAATACATAGTCTATTCACTTTCACCCCAAACATTCATGGTAGGGATGAATTATCATATATATCCCCAAGAAGAATTATTTACCCAAGCAGATGGATTTCCCATAGCATAATTCCCACTTCTCCATAGTTCTGGTGAATTGAGTGGGTTCTAGGACACAAAAAAATGATCAGTTATATAAGGAGATCCATTTTTTGATATATGATGAATTGAGAAACCTAGATCACCTCATAGAGATGGAAGAAAAGAATTTGATTATAAAACTATATTAAGCTTTTTCTAACATACAACAACCATTCCCATTCATCATAAAAGTTTACTCCAAGGTTTAGATCTCATTTCAAACTCTAAAAACCTTTTGAATTGTCCAAATTGGACACACATATATTAGAGTAATCATATAGAAATTAGTTGGAGATAGAGATCACAACCATTTATACTTGTATATGAGTGATTCAATGTGAAGTATGATTCCAATAACAGTCCCAGGGTCATTTATACAAGATCAAATATGAATTATTTATTTCATTAAAAAAGGGTGAAAACCAGTGGGCCGAGAGGTTGTGGTTGGGAGAAGGAATAAAAGAATAATCTAGAAGGAAGAATCTATAAAGAGTAAATATATATAAAAGTGGTTAGTGATGAAGATCGATTGAAAAAATCCCATTTAGAATCTCATTGTTTGTTAAAACCAGATACCAATGACGAATATTGTGGTTCTCGATAATCATATCCCTTAGGCCAGCTATGTTGAATGATTTATATGAAATAAAATCCCTATAAGACAAAATAATAATAATAATACTATATATGAGGTGTTATACGATTGAAAACCTGGTAAAAAAAGAGGATGTATTAGATAAAATAATCACATGACTATGGAGGTGTCACACAGATTGTGTGACCTTTTCTAAATATTGCGACCACATGATCCCTTATAAGTCTCATGATTTCATGATCCATCTTTAATCATGTGAATCATGTGACTATGGGAAGGAAACTAAAATCACATAAAGCTTAAGGGATCAAGCATCAACCCCTATGGATCATGAAAATCATGTGAATTGATATCTCAGATAGGACTATTATTCTCATGGAATGACACATAGTTCAAATAAATTCCCATTTATTAGATGTTTGATTGCACGATTTGTCTAGAAAATTCATTTACTTGAAGCAATATTGCTGAGAAATCACATGAAAGGATTACATTGGGTTATCACATGATAGGTTCCTATGATAGGGTCTTATAAAGATTTTATATTGAAGACATGATTCTAAATGCTATGGAGGTATGATTTGAAGGTGAAATGGTCATCCCCTTTCACTCATATTTATGAAATACCTTATAGGATAAAAAAGTATTTCAAAAGTATAAAATCCAACAAGAAAACCAACCATTGGAAGACCAAGGGTCTCATGAGAGAATTTACTTCATCAGAACCAAGTTCTTATTCCTTCCTCTAAATATAGCTTCTGAGGGCGAACATTTGTTGAAACCCTCCAACTATGAATTGACAAATTTGGGGCCAAAGTAACAACCAAATAATGGGAATTATTTTCCTATAAATAGGAAAATGTAAGAAGCATGACCATATAGGATTCACATGCCCAGGTTATAAGAATCACATAACCTATAATAGGAATCATGATCGTATAACCCTTGGAAAATTTCACTAATGGATTACATGATTCGTGTGATCTATCTATTAACCATGTGAATCCCCCCAAGAAAATTCTTCTAGATCATGTGAAGGGAATCAAATAAGTAATACTAATCATATGACATGTCAGTTGAAAAACATTTGGCAACCATAAAGGAATTCATATAATGGAGGATGAAAATGATGAGATCCTTACATGATGTGAGTTATGTTGATATTTATGAAAATGGATTATGTACTTCATGTGATTTATCTATTTGTCACATGAATCACATAATACAATCCATGATGATCATGTGAATCCCTTATGACAAGTCTTCCTAATCACGTAACATGTCAGTTGACAAATTCTTGATATCTATCTAGGTGTTTATACAATAGAGGCTGAAAATGATAAGATACTTACTTGATTCAAGTTAAATTGATCTTTAGGAGAAGGGATTGTGTTATTTACATGATCTTTCTATTTATCATGCGAATCTTCTCAAATAATCCATCATAATAATGTGAAGTCCCTTATATATCTATTCCTGATAACATGACATGTCATTTGAAAAAAACATTAAAACCATTAATGCGTTCACACAAAAGAGGCTGAAAATCATAGGATCCTTATGTAAAGAAAGTTATTTTGACATTCATGTGAAGGGATAATGCACGTCATGTGATCTATCTATTGATCATGTAAATCTCCTCAAGAAATCTCGCTTGATCATGTGATGAACCTCAAAAAAGTCTTCCTGATTACACAACATGTGAGTGGAAAAATTCCTGGAAACCATCGAGGAATTCAAATAATAGAGGATGAAAATGACATGATTCTCAAATGAAGTTAGTTACACTGATATTCATTAAAATGAATTATGCAGTTCACATTATTAATTTACTAATCACATGAAAACCCTTAGTAATACTAGTTGGATCACACAATATACCTTCGACATGCCCACTGGTTTGTGTGAAGACCCTAATACATGCCATTGGTTCAATAAAGCTAGCAATGATGGACTAATCATGTTGTATTTTTTTTATCATAAAAAAATGGATGACATCATTTATGACATTTGTCTTCATCATGCAAAGAGAAAGAAAAATTTCTAACATATGTGGATGATCCCTTCACTAAATTAATCGGAGATATGATACTTGATATCCATGTAAATCAACAAAATACATGAGGTGATGATGACAATAAATCCAGCCTTGACACGTAGAAAAAAAACATTTAGGGAGGAGAATACTTTTAAGTGTATAGGACTACATGATTTCAATAGTCTTCCTCCTATCAACTCTATTGTGTTACTTAGTGGGTTACATAGAGGTTTTATGAACTTCTTGTGATGATTTCATAGATCATGAGAAGGAACATTGAAATGAAATATGAATCACACAAAATAACTTACGTTTTCTGCTTGATCACGAGAATCCCCTAAAAAAATCTTCCTAATCATGTGGCATAGTCATCCAAAATATCTTGACAACCATCAAGGAGTTAATGCAAAAAGACTGAAAATAATGAAATCTTCACGCAAAGGAAAATATATTATTCTTTATGAAAACAAATTATTCATTTCATTTTAGTTTTTTATTGATCATGTGAATCCCCTCAGATATTTTGTTTAGATCATGTGATAAGATTTTTATATGTCATATGGATCATTAGAAAATCCATAGACATGTCAGGAAGATCATACGATGATCTGTGGACATGTCATCATGATCATGTGAAGCCCCTTGAAAATGTTAGTTGTATCATTTTAAGACTCTTGGAAATGTTAGCTGAATCACGTGAAGACCCTTGAACATGTTAGTTGGATCACACTAATACCCTTGGAAATGTCATCCAAATCACACGATATCCCTTGGAAATTTTAACCGGTTCACATGGTATCCCCTGGTTATGTCAGAAATATCCTAAAGACACCCTCAAATATGTTGGTTAGACACCCTCTAATTCAATCTTTTTTTCACGTGACATGTTTTTTTCAACTGTTTTCCCATGTTTCCCACACTAAGAATGAATCACATGGTCTTAGATATTTTTAGTGATCTTTTCAACAACCTGATGAAAATTCTTCCAAAAGGGGTATCCACCTTGGAGTATGTCCCAATATATCCTTAAACTTGGGATAATAATCCCTCGGGGTGTAATCATTCTATACTACCCATCAAGGGGTTAATAATAATAAAATATAATGAATTTTATTACTATTATAAGTGGGATACATATGATGGATTTTCAAGGAATGAGGTCTATATCAAACCTAAAAGATCATTTTATCTTATAAATCCAAATCCCCTATAAGGTCACTAATCAAACATTAGGGAAACATTAGTGTGTAATACCCACTTAAACATTAAGGAAGCCTTAGTGTGCAAGACCCAACCAAATCAATCCAATCCTCTCACGTAATGTTTCCAATCCTCTGAACTCTCTTTCTTCTCTCACCAAGCACAACTGATAAGGGAATAGAGATCGATGAGGGTTGTATCATGAGCATGATGTAAATTCCCCTAATACAGGCCTCCTTTTATATATAGGACTAATTATATCTACTTTTCCTTCAGAAGTCCATATTCTCGATGAAGCAGTTTAAGGTGACCTTATGTTTCTAATTCCCACTCAAGACCTCTTTTATCTAACCTTTTAAAACATAGATGCTTAATATCATGAACTATAAGGACTCTGATTCCAATTATGGGAATGATAAATGTGACACCTTCATAAGTCTTGATCTCCGTATATAATTCATTCAAATTCCCACAAATTTGTCCTTTATGCTTGATATTAAACTACATGACATGGTCAAATGAACTATATGGGATTTTATTCTCATATTTCAAGGGATACATAGGATTCTTCCTAGAGGACCAATCCTAATTACAAGACACTAATATTAGTCTTAGATTATAGTAAACTCTAGAGTGACCAATGACATATATTTAGTGTATAATAATTCCCTCATTGTTAACCAATAATCAGCAAGATGATATAGAACCTATGATATATAAAGATGGTTTCACTGATAGAATGCCCTATTTTATGTGCAAGTATTCAACACTTGATCATTTTGTTAGGGTAACCAATCCTATAATGGGACTCGGAAAATATTCACAAACATATCTAAAATATATAAGAGAGTCTCATAGTAGGAAATAATTTCCCACCAATATTGTGTGATAATACTAACCTCCCATCCTCTCAAAAAATGTGTGTTTGTAAGTTTCATTGGTAATAAATTTCAATGACCATATTCTTTTTGAATACAAGCTTATAATTTATTGAAGATATGAGATTTATGGGGTGTTTCTAAAACAAAAATTGAAAACCCAACATAAATATATTGTGAAACTATATTTAATCCCCCACAATTGAGTATTAGAACCCTACCTATGAAAGAATATAATTTTCCATACACTGTTATCATTTTTTCCATTGTAAAAAATAGTGAACCCAACCTGTATGTTTTAACTGTGTCATCTCTCTCATGAGTATAAATGAATTGGTTGTCTAATTATTTTTGGGTCATTTCCATCAAGAAATAATTGAGGTTATGTGTTAAAAATTTATATCCAAAAAGAAGTGTAAATAAGTAATAAAATAATTTTGAGATCTATTCACAAAAAATCGTCTCATAAAAAATCCAATGAATAAGATTTATAACCCAAAGAAAGGAAATCGAGTTAAGAAACCCTTTAACACTTGGTAAATTTGATATCAAGTAACTTGGATTCAAATAATTAAAATCTCAAGGTAAAATACCATGAATTATTAATTATTCATGATATAAAATTTAAAAGGCTTAGTATATACACATTATAAATTAAATTTGGTTTATTATAACAAAATATTCCTCAATGGAGTGAAATTGAGATGAAATCCCTTACCTCAAGTCCATAATTTTCATGCCTTTACTTCAACTCCTATATAGTCAACTCATATCAATTATTTAATTTCTTAAGAAAAGTTTCTACATTTAATAATTTATTCTTAAACTATTTTTACATTTATTTTAATATCATATTTAATTACTTAAGTACATAATCCGACATTAGGTATTTTGTGGACATTCAGTTCATAATATCAAAATAGCTTCGGTGTGTTGACCATTGTCAAAAGGGTTCATTGATCCATAATATCAAAAATGATAATTATTATGTAATTATAATTTTATAAATTAATTATACATTTAAAACCAACCAAGAAATAAGGGTATGACAAATGAAATATGTTATAATAATAGAGATGGTAGGTCACACGCATGCATGAGTAAAATTTCCATTTTTCAAAAATCATGATGGAAAGATGGTAAGAATTATTTTATCTTTATATAATTATATTTATATCTTAAATATAATATTATTTACTTAAATAAAATTATATATACCATCCATGTGATGCAGTGATGAAAAACAGATCATATCACGTGGTAGAGGTGGTAATCCACACGTACGCCTGAACAACTATCATTTTTCAATCAATAGAATAATTAGAAAATATATGATATATTATATTTATAAAATGATAAATAAGTTAGTAATATAATATATATACATTAAATCCATCATTATAACCATCTATCATAGGTGAATATTTAAAAGTAATTATATTTTTTTATGAGATGACAGTCTATTGTACACACAAAGAATGGATTCCCATCCCATAATATGGAAGTAAGAGATGGATATAGTTTCTTCCAATAGAATGATAAAATATAAGTATAATTAATATAATAGTTTTATAATTTCATCTTCTATGAAGAATATTTTAAATAGATAATATCTAAAATAATAAAAACACTCAATTAAGAAATATAACTCTACTTCAGACAACCACCATTTTGTTATACCTTAAGGCCTCTAAGTTGGTGTTATACACAAAATAAGACCTATAGAAAGGGGGGGGGGGTATGTTAGGAAGATATTTGGGTGGGTATTTATTTAACCAAAAAGCTTTTAAGTGTGAATAAACGCGGTAAGTAGGTTCCCTTTTATGAGAGTAAAGTGGTACTCTTGGAATTTTTTAATGTATTAAATTAATATAAATTATTTTTCTAGTTTAAATTGATCCAAAATGATATTATTAAAATAAAAGTTGATTTTGTGTTGAAGTAATTTCATAAAATAAAAAATAGAAAAGTTTAGGTGATGTTTTCACACTTATATATATTTTTAACCCATGTTAACCCTTTTTGATGATTACCAAGATAATTATGCTTTTTACTCTTTAGGGGTATATATAAATACTATAAGAGGAAAATTGACCCATAAATGGAACATAATTTAAATTTTAATCCTTATCCAAGTCAGTTGGACATTTATAATATTTTATTTTATTTTATACCATTTAATAAAATATTATTTATTATAAAATATTATTAATGTCTATTTTGGAACTATATGAAATATTATAATATAATATGTGTCTAACTCAAGTAAAATGGTTCCAAAATTAGTTTTTTACAAAATAAGGAATATATTTTTTTAATAAAACCATCCAATTAACCTTTTATCAGTTTTGAAATTATTTTAATCTTTATATTTTTGTTTAACCCCTAGGTAAACCAATTTTATCCCTAACCACGACAATGACCATCCCAACATTAAAGAGTTATCGATTTTACTATAAGTTGAAAATTTATTAATAAATTAAAAATTGATTAAATTTTATACCATTTTTCATCTTAACTATCTTATTTCATAATTATAATTATTTTTGAAAAATTTAATAAAATACTATTTATCATATAAAATCAATAATTTCATTTTTGACACTATTCATTTAATTTGACTTTGAAATCAATATAAAAAAATGGAATTTGAATAAAATACTTCCACACATATCTAAAATATTATATTAATCTGAAAAACTCATGTAACACAATAATTCATTCAAATTATTTTTTAAATATTTTTAAAATCATTTTTTTTCTATTAATCAATGAAATAATGTGACGACATTGCATAATCATTTAGTGTAATTATTTTATAACTAAAAATTATAAAAAAAATTAACATGATAATAAAAATAATTTATATTTCAAAATAACATGTATAAATGAAAATAACTTTTTTTATCAATATCAAAAAATAATATGGATATTTAAAGTAAAAAAGTGACATTTTTAAATTTATCATTTACTTAAATATTATAAAGGTAAAAATAAAATAAATATGGAATAATGTTGACATATTTTATAGTCTTGACTATAAATAAATGAAAGAAACTCATCCAATAGGATAAAAGAATATTTTAGAGTTATTTTTAGTTCTTATGATATTATTTTTACCTTAATTACCCGATTTACCCTTAGTGAGGTGACAAATATTTACTACTGTTACTATTCATAATAACTATAAATAAATGAAAAATATTTAAAATATTTGGACATATTTATTCCATATATGGAATCCATTTTTCAAGATTCATTTTTTATAATAGGAAGAAATTAATTTAATATAAAAAAACAATAAAAAACAGATTTTAGAAAAACTCGTTTTTATTCCAAAATATAATGTTATACCAAAAACAGGTATAATAAAGATTAAAATTAGGTTATATATAATTAAATGAGATTTAATTTAATTTTAGATAAATTTAAAATCACAATAGTACTTTTAAATTAGGTTATTTAATGAAAAGAAATGGGAGTATTATAATTTTTTTTGTATTTTCACTATTCACAAGAAATTCAGTCTTTTTAGAAAAAATAAAAAACGTAACCTAATCCAACTTTAATATCATAATTTAAAAAAATACATTATTTTTACAAAATAAATTTTCTAAAATTTAAATTAATTAATTGTTATATAATAATCAATGAAAATTATTTTTGAAGAAAACATGCTTTTGAAGCATAAAATAACTTTACTGAAAATTTAGTTATTATTTCCTAAGTATTAGTAAATAATTTTTTGTTGAGAATAAATTATATATATATATATATATATATATATATTTTATAATGTGGTTAATAATATTAATACCCCCTAATTTAACGACTAGGTGATGACAATCATATTTAAATAATAATATTTTGTGGTGCATATAAGCCTGATGTTGCGTATCATCTGTGTTATAGTCTTCTTCTAGAAAATGAGGATAATAAATTATCCCTATTCAATAATTTTTCCTAAAAATTTGAACATGATATTAGTAATTAGTGGTTTTAAATTTAAAAACACCCTTATTAAAAGTCTACATCATAAAAAGTGTTAATAAAAATTCTTCTTGAAAAGAGGTAAAGAGAAATATGATGGTCAAATAGACTGAAAATTAGATGATTTTAAAATAGGATAAAATTAGTGGTAAGTGAAAATTTGAACATGAAAGAAAATTGATTTCCTAATAAAGATGGAGAGTGACATAGAACATTGATCACATGAATGTGACTGATCATTAGAAAGTTAATGACCGAAAAACTGCAAATGAAAGGGATGTGAAGAAGACAATCGATTCATTAGAAATGAAGGTAAAATGATAACAATTATTGTTTCAAGAAAATTTTCTTAAATTTGTTTAATTCCATTACCATATATACTATTAAAATAATTAATTATACTTAATTAAAAATTATAATTCGATTCTTTAATAAATTCCCACCACGGCCTCAAATTTTTCTCCAAACGATGAGTATTTAGAATAATTTTTTCATTTCCAAAGCACTAAAATCAAATTCAATTAGATCAAATTATCCCTAAATGGATAGAAATATATTAATCCTATTTTTATACATTAACAAAAAACAAAATGTTTATAACAATGTAAGATAATTCCCAAAAAAATAAACGTTCATAAGAAGAAATGATACATTAATATCCAAAATTTAATAATAAAAAATGTTCAAAATAAATAATTCCATAAATGAAAATCTTAAAAATTATTCAAAATATTCCTAACTAATATTGAAACAAAAATATTACAATGATTTTATTTCATATTCTTGTATCATAAATTTATCGTTGGACTCCAATTAATATCAACCACTATTAAAGTATAGTACCAAAATATGTTTTCCATAATCATATAATCTCTTAGATATGGTAATAATTTCCATAAATAACCTAAATCACCATAAAGCAACATTAAAATCATGTATTATTCTAAATGATAATTCAATAATTATTCCTCAAACAAAATACCATAAAAATCTATTTACCTTAATCATACAATTTTCACCAAAATAATGAAATTCTTCAAAAACAACTTTATTCACATAGTCACCAAGTGACTTTTCAATAAAATTGTAAGATATATCAAATCTTTCAAAATTTTAATAACCCATAATTATCTCAACATAAAATATAATATAAAACCTAAAGGTTACTAGTAAATTTATACTTATGTCTGTCACGACCTGTCCCCTAGGGCCCATGACATGACTACCCCAAGCCCACCTCCCAAAGGCTAGGGGAAGTCAACTAGCACTGAAGGCATTATCCCACGAGTGGGATGCATTTTCCTGAGTACTTGTACACACACACACACCCACATAACCATGTCCCAAAAATATGGAAAGGAAAACATGCATTACAATAAAAAACCACTAAGTAAAGGTACTTGTTTTAAGTCAAATGGGCTAGAATACAAACCCACCAAAAGGAAAAATAAAAACAAGAAAGTTTAAATGAACTCTGAAAAGTCATCCAAAGGATAACCCCACCTGATGGGTAAGCAAGGAGTGGATTCCAGAAGATGTAGAAGTACCTCATGCCTGTTGTATCACACTGGGCATCACCTGGTCCAGGGCCACCAAGGTCTCTATCTAAGAGCCTTCTGTCTGCCCCAGACACGAAACATACGAGCAGAGCCCATATAGGGGTGAGTGATGGAATACTTAATAGGGATCCCAAAACAAAAGGGAAAGAAAACAAAGGAAATCATACATGAGGTAATGTCATCTCACATAGGTATAATCTAAATTATGGAAAGTAAGACTATTATTTGTTAAATTGAACACATTGGACTGCTGAGGTACTCATCCCTGATGAGTATTGTGGCTCTACTGGGTCACACAGAGTTTCTCACTACTTAGGCGATCATAGATGGTCCACACAGGGTCGCTTATAGATGGTCCACCCAGGGATGCTTATAGATGGTTCCCATAGAGTCGCTTATAGCTAGTCCACATAGGGCCTCTTATCATCTAGTCTTGTAGGGTCTCTTAGATCCACTCGTCAGCAGTTTTTAGTTCTCAGTGAGCCACATGATTCCCGTACATAGTTCTCTTGATTCCAGGAGAATCCAATCCTCAATCCATTATTTGAATCTAAGCTTCCATGAAATTATCCTTAGGATATTCCAAAATACTCTCCTCATTGCGATGATTACAATTCCATAAACTTCTTGTCAATCAGGCGTATGGTTTGAGAGTTATGATCATTTTTCCGAAAAGAGACCTATCAGTTCCGGGTTCGGTCCGACCGATCTTACCCAGCCTGGCTCGGGGTCCACCGACCAAACTCAGGTCTGACCCGGTCCGGATTCGACATGTCTCGCTGGTCGGCCCAACCCGTTGGGTGGCCCAACCCACTCGGAAGCCCGCCACTCTGGGGAGCCCCATCCGCTAGGTAGCCTAACCTACTGGGCGGCCCAACCCACCTTCTGGCCGACCTGCTGTGCCAGCCAGATCTTCTCTTACCCATACTATAAGAGGTGTCTAACTTGTGCCGCCATGCAGCTAGATGAGGCCGACCACCCCCTATACCGCAGGAGGTCCCCACTGGACCGTGTGCCGGCGCACGTTGTGGCCCATGTCCACCAACCAACGACCAATGTACCGGTGACCCCTTCTCCACCACTGCTGCCCCAGCTAGCCATAGTCTCTACCTCGATGTGTCTTCATAGCGCGCTACCACCCGCCCGTGGCTCCTAACGACAGTCGCCGTATGTATTTTTTGCAGACCACGAGGTCCACTCTGGTGATCCATTTCTCGAACCATCTACGCCCCCTGACTTATCGGGATGCCGTCTTCCCTACTAAGGCCTCGATGTCACCTTGCCAATGATTCAAAGGTGTGATCACGATGATCACAAGAATGAACAAAGACAGGGGAATCGAGGCCTTGTCCATGTCATCCCAATTCCTCTACGTTATAGTTGTTGAAACATGGTAATAGGAGCTTAAGGTTCTATCAACAAATAACCTGATGCAATCCCCGAGATAAAACACCATCCCATAAGAAAATGCAACCTGCGGATCAACCTATTTAGGGGTTGATCCAATTTCGTTGTTTTAGAAAAAATAATGGGGCATTCAAAATTCTCAAAAAGGTAAACCCCTACCTCAAGAATATTCAATCAGAGGGAAGGCTCACTACAGGTGGAGATCAGTCTATAGGGATTCACTGTCCATTCGAAGCTGTTGGTATTCGTCGATCTTTGGTCTTAGATCTATTCTTCATGGGTGTCATCGCCACTTTATGATTCTATAGAGTTTATCATTAAAGAGGATTCCTTTTTCATTTGTTAGAGGAATTTCAGATCTCAATCCATTTGTACAACCCCATTATCTTATTAAAATAGAAACTCATCACAACTTTTCTATTAGGATTTGTCGTTGAATCATTAGGATGTTTCTTTTATGAAACATCGTTTCTATTAATCTTTATTTAAAGTGTCATTATGATGTTTCATTTATGAAACAACATTTTGTTTTCGTTGAGTTACAATGCCGTTCCACTGTAACAATTTCGAATATTCAAAATAAAAATAAAATAATAAAGTTTGTTTTATTTTAATTCTTCTTAAAAACATCTAAAAACTATCTTTCACCCTCAACCCACACCGGTCGGGGTTATGCTCCACCTAAAGGAAACATACCCTCACGAGTTGAACGATAGTCTCATATTTCCAATCCAAGTTACCGTTTAGGATTTATAAGGTTTTGAAAATAAAATAATTGTTACTTAATTATTTTATTTACGACCAAAACCTACTTTCCACCATTGGCCAGTGCCGGCCAATGTTAGGCCCATTCTAGGAAAATTCTAATGATCAAAGTTCAACAGTACCCTTAGATTTTTCATATGGGAACCGATTTAAATGTTAGAAAAACCCACTTGCATGTTTATTTAATAAACCATAAAATAGTTCAAAAATGTGTTCTGGGCACTCCATGGCTTGGAATCACAAGCCATCTTAGATCCTAGTTTTTTAATAATCTCATATAATATAAAACATATTCATGGAATTTCTGGGTATTACATTACCCCCCTTTTTAGGGATTTATGTCCTCATAAGACAAAACAAGGGAAAATCAAATAGAAAGGGGGTAATCAGCATAAATATCTTCCTCCCACTCCCATGTTCTCTCTTAGAGATTCCCATTATACCAATGAACGCACACTAGAGGAATCCACTGCCAACGAAGGACCCACTCTTTTCGATTCTCTATCTCAACTGTGAACTCCAAAAGCTTGTCCCTATCATCAATGTCTTGCTTTTCCCTTTTGATGATGTGTGATGGATCATGAATGTACCTCCTCAGTTGTGACACATGGAAAATATCATGAACCTGGTGCATCCATGGGGGAAGAGCTAGTCAGTATGACACCTCGCCAACTCTTCTCATAATACAGAAAGAGCTGATGAATCTCATAGATAACTTTCCACCCTGGACAAATATCTACAATCCACATTTGGGTGAGACTCGAAGGAACACATGGACTCCATACTTGAACTCCAAGGGCCTCCATCTCCCGTCCGTATAAGGTTTTTTCCTACTCTGTATAGTCCTTATCCACTTCTTGATGATCTGAACCTTCTTAGTGGTAGCCCATACCAACTCTTGACCCGCAACTATTGACTCCTCTGGGTCTGTCCAGTATAGAGGTGATCTACAAGGCCACCCATAAAGTGCCTCGAATGGTGTCATGCCAATGGTTGAGTGATAGCTATTTTTGTACGAAAACTCCACCAATGGAAGGTGGTCCTCCCAATTTTTACCAAAATCCAAGATAAAAGTATGAGGAATGTACTCCAACACCTAAATAGTCCTCTACATCTGACCATTAGTCTGGTAATGGAAAGCCATGATCAAGAGTAGTTGAGTCCCAAATACCTTCTTTAATCCCTTCCATATCCGATATGTTAAGTGAGAATCACGGTCTTAGATAATCATTGAAGGCACCACATGAATCCACCCAATCTCATAGATGTAGAGGTATCCCAATCCCTCTATCGATCCCTAATCCCAGATGGGTAGGAAGTGGGAAGACTTGGTTAGTTAGTCGATGATCACCCAGATAGTATTGTGGCCCCTCAATGTGTGTGGTAAACTCATCATGATGTCCATCGAGATACCATACCACTTCCACTCCGGTACCTCAAGTGGCTAGACCAAGCCTTCTAAAACCTGATGCCTACCCTTCACTTGCAGACAAGTGAGGCACTATAAAACAATCTCTTCCACCTTTTTCTTCATCCCTAGCCACCATTTCTGAAATTGGATATCCTGGTACATACTTTGAATTCTAGGATGTACCTCCAAGGGTGAGGTATAGAACTCTATAAAATCATTCTATCGTAATTCCACTGGCACTACTGTTCGCCTTCTGAAAAGGATGACATGCTCCCCACCTATCAAAAATCCATCAGGATCTTTTCATGTGGGAAACTAATCACATCGGGCTCACAGTTGATATCTCTGTGATGGTCTTTCGCAATCTTCTGTAAGAGTGGGGGAGTGACAACCATCGACTAACGTTAGGCTATTCCAACATCATCCACCAAGGATATCTTCATCACAACCAGTAGCTCCAACTTCTCACTCAACAACTGCAACTTGGATATCCTGCTGAGTGCATATGTCACCATGTTCCCATTCCTAGAAGTATAACCGATATCAAATTCATAGTCCTAGAAGAATTATAGCCATAAACACTACATTAAATTCAGGTTCTTCTAGGAGAATATATAACTAAGACTTTTTTAGTCGGATTAGACCATAAACCACTCACCCAACAAGTAGAGCCACTATGTATTTAGAGATAAGATTACTTCTACTAGCTCAAGGTCATTGGTTGCGTGGTCCTGCTCATGTTGCCTCAACTTTCACAAACCATAGGCAATCACCATATTCCCCTGCATTATTACACAAACCTGTATGGTCCCTGATGCATCACAGAAAACTGCATATCCAATGCCTTCCTCTAGTAGCTGCAAGATAGGGGAACTCGTCAGTCTCTACCTCAGATCCTAGAAACTCTACTAGCACTTCTCCATCCACAAGAAATGTCTTCCCTTCTGTGTCAAAGATGATAAGGGTGCTTATAACCTAGAAAAGTCTGACACCAACCTATGGTAGTATCCATCCAACCCCAAGAAGTACCATAACTTAGTCACACTCTTAGGTGGATCCCAAGAAAGCACTGCCCCTATCTTTACCGGATCCATTGCAACTCCAATCGTCAATATGAAGTGTCCATGAAAGTGGAACTCCCGAATCTAGAACTGGAAGTTTGAGAGATTCCCATATAGAAAGAGCTCTCAAAGCATATACAAGACTATCCATAGGTTTATCGAATGCTTTTCCTCTGATGCTAAGTAAACCAAGATGTCATTAATGAAGACCACGGCGAACCGGTCAAGATAAGGCTAGAAGATCCTATTCATGAGTCCCATGAACACTACTGGGGAATTCTCCTTTCCAAATGGCATCACGAGGAACTCATTGTGCTCATACCAACATCTAAAGTTTGTCTTCGGTACATCCTCATCCTGTACATGAAGCTGATGATAGCCAGACCTGAGGTCTATCTTCGAGAACCACCTCACTCCCATTAGCTGATCGAAGAGGTCATAAATTCTCGGCAGTGGATATTTATTCTTCATGGTCACATGATTCATTCACCAATAGTATACACATAGCTCCCATATTCCATCTACCTTTTTTGCAAACAAATCTAGGGCTTCCCATGGTGAAAAGTTGGTCCTTACGAACCCCTTCCTTTACAAGACCTCCAACTACACCCTTAGATCATAGAGATTTACGTGAGCCATTTGATATGTAGGTGTAGATATTGGTTCCCTCCTGAGGTAAAGTTGATGTAGAAGTCAACCTACTTGTAAGGAGGTAATCCTGGAAAATCCTCAAGGAATAAATCCTCATACTCATCCAACACTATAGGGAACCAGGGATTCTCCTCATACACCACACCAAGTGTGAGGATAGCCAACTGGTGAGTGATCAGCTGCACCCTTTTTTCAAGAAAGTACATCCTATGTTGCAAGCATCATACTTTCACCGGTAAAGGAGATCCTGATCCTATCTCCATGGATACACCGCACTGTGTGCCTAAAATAGTCGATCTGAGAATGGACTGTTGATAACCGGTCCATACCTAAGATGAAATCATAAGCCCTTGATGACACTACTAGGAGATCCCATCCAAATATCTCACCTCAAAGAGTAATCTCAAATTACCAGCACCAGTATGTAATCATCAAATCCCCTCCTGTAGGAGTCTCTAATTGCAAGGATCAAGCTAACAGATCCATCCGAATCCCCAAGCTCCGAACAAGGTCTATGGAAAAGAAAGAGTGTCTAGAACCTATGTCTATGATAAATATTGGTATGGTGCAGAAGACATAGATCGTACCACTAATCATCTTTAGAGCGCTGTGGTCGTATGCCTCCATCGCCTGAAGCTGCTCTTGTAACACCCATAGATTTTATGAGAAATGTTTTTTTTAATTTAATTGATGTCTTGTGTTGTACGCTACAACAAGATTAGCTTGCGATATACGCAACAGCGTATTAGCTTGAAGTATATGAAAGCACTATTCTAGGCTTGTGTTGTATGCCAGAGAAACCTTCCTCGATAGTGTGTGTTGTACGCAATACCAAGTTTCACTAAACGATATATTATTATAATATTATTATGTACTAGCCGTTATAAATAGTAATACCCACTTTTTGAAATTTTATAAATTTTATCATTAAAAATGGACTTTATTTTTGGATTCGGAATATCGAAGTTATCTTAGGGTGATCTTTTGGTAATTTTTTTCAAAACTTTCAATTTTTGATGAATAGTGAAAAACACTAAGTTATAGTTTAAAACCGATTTTTTATTTAAATAGTTATTTATTTTATTTAAATTTATTTTTGGTCAAAATAGATACATAATACCTATATAAGTTCAATGTAATTCATTGAAGTCATTTTATAATAATTTCAGATATATAAAATTTTATTGAACTTTTTACCGTCTTTTACCCACATCCTAAGAGAATTTACAAATTTACATAAAACTTAATTTTACCGCTTCTCTGAGTGGAATATCAAAAATCCGAGAGACAGGGTTGATATCAGTAAGTAAAATGTGGTTCAATAAGATGAAAATAATTTTTGGTGAATAGTAACTTTTAACTTTTATTTACCTCTGTTAAAAGTAAATAGGGTAATTTAGGGTAAAAATGATATTATTATTACCCTAAAAATGTCCTAATTTTATTAGATAAGTGTAATTCGACCAAAAATAACCTTAGGAATAATATATGACCCTTTAAGTCCACTTGGATTAGATTAGAGCATATATTATTATTTAATTGAAAGAAGAGTTAAAAAAGTTAAAATCAAAGTTCAATATGTAAAACATTTTTAATATAGGGTTATACATAAGATAAATTCGATCATAAATATTAATTATAAATATAAAAATATTTAATACATAATGGTATTTTATTTATAATTTCTAGACTTTAAATAATTTTATTTATTTATGACATAATGATGATGCAGTAATTACATTATTAATGAAATTTTAAAATAATTGATGTTATAAATACCCAAATAAAAGTAATTTGAGACTTTTTATGAATTCCATTAATTTTCTAGGTTAATATGACATTTTAATATTGATTTAATTAACTTTTATCTAACTAATCATGCTGTTATGATTCTCACAAAAATCAATTACCAAATAGTGTCAAAATTGACATAAAATAAATTTTAAAACATATATTATATTATTAATTGATATTATCTTCTTAAAAATAAAAATTTCGACAAAATTACTTATATAAGGCTATATATATTAATAATGAACCATTTGGGGTTCGTTTGGCAGTTTATAGTAAGTTTATTAAACATATATTGTAAGAAAACAAGAAGACACGGTAAAAGTTAAATTATTTAACTTAGAGTTAAATCTAAATGATATGGTTAAAATAGTAACCTAAACTTGTATAAAACATATTTTTCGAGATTATTTCAACCCATACCCACTTTATTTTATAAATAAATAAATTTGTAGCTATTATAAATTGAATATGACTTAATTATAAAATAATATTTTATGTTTTTCCTAAGGTGCCCCTCTGCTCCCTTATAAAAGGCACCTCCTCCCTCTCCTCTTTACACCATTTGAGCCTTCAAGATCGGACAAACCTAGAAAATTTCACTTCTAAACATCCCTAGGAACATAATAGAGGTCATGGTCTTCTTCAAAGACCAACTTTAGTGACCTAAGAGGAGGTTTAGAAGAGGCGCGTCAAAGAAGAGGTAGTATCCTTTACCGATTCTTTCAAATTCATTTCTTCTTCTACTTATTCTTATTTTGTTGTTTCATAAAAAAGTAATAACATCAGTATCACCCATATACTAATATGTTATTATAAATATGAAACAACCCTATTTCACCTTCTATCCATCCTATGGAAAATGAAATCACCGTGCGTGCATACGTACGGAATACCGTCTCCACACTGTGGTGTAATCTGTTTTTCACCACCAACATACGTGGATGGGTATAATGGTGTAAAGAATAGATATATATTATTATTTTTACATGATTCTAATTCTGATATATTATATCATCCACTCCAATTCCATTCAAAAAATTTGGGGATGATATCATCGCTCGTGCGTACGTACGAATTACAGTCTCCACGATGTGATGAGATTCATTCTCCATGTTAACCATTAAAGAATGATTATAAAGTATATATAATGAATAATAATTAAATTTATGACATAATAATTCTACTGGATTTATATATATATATATGTCATCTACTTACTTCCATTAAATTCAATATGGAAATGAAAACAACGTTCATGCGTACGTACGACCTACCATCTCCATGAACGATGTATTTCATTTCATGTATCTATATATTATATATATAATGAATATATATGATATATAAATCATGTATTACATTCTGGAAGTAATTAAATCACAATATAAGTAATAATATAAAGAACAACAATTCCAAACACGTACGATAAATGAAACGATTTTACCCAAAACACTGCTTTAACATGGAATTGACAAAATAACGGGTAATATAAAGTAATAAGTGAATCATATATGATATAATAAATATTATTATGGTTCTGTTACAAGTTAATAATTTGTTTAAACACACTATAAAATATTTTCAGACACATACGAAAGAAATTGGACCTACGGTAAGGGATAATTTTGCAATATCATTTTTATCCGAGATTGCTTATATGTAAGTATTTACTAGGGTAATATTTTCCATCCATGTCTATAAAAATGTATTTAATAAAGTGTTTAATATTCTTCCATGCATTTTTAAAGTCATACTTACCCCTATTTGACTTTTACATTGTGTTGTGGAAGGAATCTTTCTTTTGTTTACCATACGAGGAACCTTTTGACTTTTCTGAAAAAAGTACGAGGAAAATGTTTTTTTAATTTATAGGGCATGAATGGATTTTTATGGTTTCATAATGCCTAATTTTTATGATGATTCCTCTACAATTTTTCATAGCTATTTTCAATAAAATCATTTTCTTTTAAAATTGTGTGTCATTTTGTGAAAAGAAACTGATTTTGAAGAAGAAAGGATATTTTCCTCAAGAATTTATTTCAAGTGTTTTATCAAAATTATTTTCCATCTAAGATGAAATTATTTAGCATGTTTAGGTTTCAAGTATAATGTCTCTATTATTTACACTGTGTGATTTTTCTTATAATTAAATGATATACATTTGTTTTATATGGATTATGTGATGATGAAATGATGTTTATGAAACCCATTTTATTCTTTGGGTTATGATGAATGTTTTATGTTTATTTTGTGGAACAAGTAAGAATGATTTCATTATGAGATGGGTGGGACCTCTATCTCCCTCCAATGAAATTGGTAAATATTTATATCTCATGAGATAGACCTGGCTGGAACAGTAAGTTAATTCAGTTCAGCGATACAGGACTGGAATGAGGAGTGAACTAGATTTTGTAAGGGACTTTGTACACTAAGATGGTCTTGGATGCAATTCCTTAGATACTATGGAAATAATATCATGTGCTTAATGGTTTGACACAAATTACATGTTTTATTCCCATTCTATTTTATCATGATTGATGTTCTTTTATGATCTATGCCTTAAGTACAGCTAAGATTTATGTCATTTTCATGTTTTTATGTTCAAATGTTTATGGGTTGTTTAATGTTATCCATGTTTGACCTTACTGAGCATTTGAGATCACCCTTTTTATGTTTTCTTTTCCCTAGGATATAGAGAAAATTTTTAGGTAAGAAAACAAAAGGGGAATATATTTATGGGAGATGTTTAAGATCTTTCACCAGTATTAGAAGATTATGTTCTGAGTTTCCAAAGACACTAAACTATTACGGTCCTTGGATGTTTGTTTTTGTTATGTATTAAGTATTCTGAAAAAGGAATGTAATGTCCATGTACGTCAAGCTTTGGGCCTCAAAAGTTGGTATCAGAGCCAGGTTTAGTTATCCTTTGGAAACTAGGATGCGAAAACTGTAGTGATATCCCTAGATATATTTCTAAGGTATGTCTAGGGATGTCCCTAAGGTTAAGTATAAGTATAGTTTATAGTCCTAGAATTATAGTAACTATATTAGAATTAATCCCAAGATGTTAGATATTGAAGGTACTCTCCCTTTATTATATTTTTTTCCCTATCATGATTTTTTCCTCACACTATTCTTTTTTAGGTTTTAGATGATGGCTAGAACCTGAAGGAACCGTGTTGATCAATGTAATGGACGATGCAATTATTTTACTCCTGAACAAACCAATGTTATGGGAGATGAAGTGAAAAATCTAATTGCTATAATTACAAAAGATATGAATCATTCTAGAAATACAAATGAGTAGATAAAGGAGAAACATTATGTTGAATCCTTCATGAGGCAGCGTCCACCTTCATTCAGCGGGTCTACTGACCCCTTAGTGGCTGAACAATGGATCAGTACCACTGAAAAGATATTTTCAGTCCTGCAATGTTCTGAACATGATAAACTCATATTAGCAGTATATCATTTGAAAGGTGAAGCTGATCAATGGTGAAATCTTATCAAGAATACAAGGCCTCAAGATGAAATTGAATCCATTGAATGGGACAAGTTCAAGAACTTGTTTTTCAATAAGTACTTTCCTCGTATTGTTTGAACAAAGTTGGAAAGGAGTTCCTTGAGCTTAAGAAAAAGGTTGATGAATCTGTTGGTATATATGAGGAGAATTTTACATGGCTTTCAAGGTATGCATCTAGATTTATCATTCAACCTGAAAGTAAAGTTGATCGATTCTTCAGTGGCTTAAAAAAAAGTATTCGAAGGGCATTAGCTATAAGAGACTTTAGTATCTATGAAGAAATTGTGTATTGTGCTATCAAGGTAGAACTAGAATTTGGTGTTACATCTCCATCTCATGGTTTTGATAAGAAATGAAATATGGAGTTCAAGGAGAAATCTCAAAACAATGGTTCAAAGAAGATTAATGTTTCTTTATGCTTAAATTGTGGAAGGAAGCATGGTGGAGATTGTATAAAAGGTACTAGAAAATGTTTTAAGTGTGGAAAAGAAGGTCATAGAGAAGTTGAGTGTCGAAGTAATGGAAAAAAGGTAGCTAATGATGTGAATAGAGAAAAGAATAAAGAGAACGCACCACCAACACTTCAATGATACAATTGCAAGGAAATGGGGCATTATGCTAACCAATTACCTAATACAAGGGTTAATGATGATTGACATAAACAACCTCTTAAGGAAAAGGAAAAAGGGAAGTCACATGCGATCACTATTTGTGATGTTGAGTATGCCAATGATGTGGTAGAATGATTAAGTGTTTATGTAATGGGATTTAAAAATAGTGTTGTGGAATCTCATTTATAGTATCGTGGAATTTTGGAATATCTATGTATTGGTTTACTGTTGTTTTAAAAAATTATATGGTACTGGTAACCATGAAAAGTGATTGAAATATTTTTGGAAAGAAGATGATATGCACATAATGAAGGGATAAGGATAAAATAATATGTTTGATGGTATTCGTGGGCTCATGATTGATATAAGGACAAAGTGATATCATGGTTTGAGTATATAGAATTTTTGGAATTTTGGTATGTGGAAAGAGTTAACTTTTGACAGCATTCATGTTTTCACTAAAGTTCAACGGGTATTCATTTTTTCAATAGAATACTTGATTAAGGAATTAAGTTGTTTGGAATGTGACCAAAAAGATATATCTTATGATTTACGGGCGACAAATGATTGTATTCAATGCTTGGTAGATGACCTTTCAAGTAATTGTTTTATTTATATTAAGAGATTGGAAAGAAGTATTTTGGATAAGACTAAAGATTGTAATGGATTATGTTAGACATCAGATAGTATTGTTTAAGGACAGAACTTGTTTTTCGATATTATTTCTGGCATGTTCCCACAACCGAAATGCGACATGCCTTTATCGCCTACCACTATCCTACAAAAAGTCCATGATTTGTATAAATTAGTTTTAATTTATGAAGTATAAGTCCATTTTAGCAACCATATACGATTAATATCAGCATATACGGACTTATGTATATTTAATAAAGTGTGCTAATCTTTTTGTGATAGAGACAGATGGAATGAACTATCATTCTATCACATAATCTGCTAACTCTTCACAAATGACAAATTCAACTTCATTTCTTTAAGAGATGAAGTGGAAATTGTTCAAGGAATGAACAATGGTGAGATTTTACCAAAATCATGTAAGTATTTCTTTTAATACAAAAATTCTTCAACATTAGGGAAATGATCTTGAAAACTAAAAACATTGTCCTAGTACCCTCATACCTGATAAATCAGATGGTACCTTAGGCCATCGCAAATTTATGGCTTTTTGATTGATGGATTTTTCATATCCATGTTCTCTACCACTCTCCATCAGAACTTGATGGTTATATTTCTCTTCCATATCCATATTTTCACCTATGTTCTATTATGTGGAAACCCAGTGATGAGTTAATTTGGGTAACCATTACGTTTCGTACTTTAGTTTTTAAAATTAAGTTTTGGTTTTCCTTTTTATGATGTGGGTTTCTATGAAATAAACTTACAATTAGTAAACAATTTATAACCCCAACGAATTTCGAGGGAGAAATTCATTTTAAGGGGGGTAGAATGTAACACCCCGAGAGTTTATGAGATTTTTTTTTTAAATTTAATTGATGTCTTGTGTTGTATGATACACCAAGATTAGCTTGTGCTATACGCAACACCGTATTAGCTTTAAGTATACGCAAACACTATTCTAGGCTTGTGTTGCACGCCAGAGCAACCTTCCTCGATAGCGTATATTGTACGCAATACCGAGTTTCAGTAAATGAGATATTATTATAATATTATTATGAACTAGCTGTTATGAATAGTAATACCCACCTTTTGAAATTCTATAAATTTTATCTTTCAAAATGGACTTCATTTTCGAATTCAGAATATCGAAGTTATCTTAGGGTGATTTTTTGGTATTTTTCTGAAAACATTCAATTTTTGATGAATAGTGAAAAGCACCGAGTTATAGATTAAAACCGAATTTTTATTTAAATAATTATTTATTTTATTTAAATTTATTTTAGGTCAAAACAGATACATAATACATGTATAAGTCCAATGTAAATCATTGGTGTCATTTTATGATAATTTTAGATATATAAAATTTTATTGAACTTTTTACCATCTTTTACCCACATCCTAGGAGAATTTGCCAATTTACATAAAACTTAATTTTACCGCTTCTGTGAGTGTAATTTCAAAAATCAGAGAGACATGGTTAATATCAGTAAGTAAAATGTGGTTCAATGGGATGAAAATAATTTTTGGTGAATAATAACTTTTAACTTTTATTTACCACGATTAAAATTAAATAGGGTAATTAAGGGTAAAAATGATATTATTATTACCCTAAAACATGTCGTAATTCTATTGGATAAGTTTAATTAGACAAAAAATAACCTTAGGAATAAAATATGACCCTTTAGGTCCACTTGGATTAGATTAGGACACATATTATTATTTAATTCAAAGAAGAGTTAAAAGAGTTAAAATCAAAGTTTAATAACTAAAACATTTTTAAATAGGGTTATACATAAGATAAATTCAACCATAAATATTAATTAGAAAGATAAAAATATTTTCTATATAATGGTATTTTATTTATAATTTTTAGATATTAAATAATTTTATTTATTTATGACACAATGATGATGCAGTAATTACCTTATTAATAAAATTTTAACATAATTGATGTTATAAATACCCAAATAAATGTAATTTGAGACTTTTTGTGAATTCCGCTAATTTTCTAGGTTAATATGACATTATTATTGTTTTAATTAACTTTTTTCGAACTAATCTTTCTGTTATGATTTTTACAAAAATCAATTACCAAATAGTGTCAAAATTGATATAAAATTGTTTTTAAAACAATTATTATATTATTAATTGATATTCTATTCCTCAAAATCTAAGGTTCATCCAAATGACTTAGATAAGTTTATATATATTAATAATGAACCACTTGGGGTTATTTTGGCAGTTTATAGTAATTTTATTAACAATATATTGTTAGAAAACAAGAAGACATGGAAAATGTTAAATTATTTAACTTAGAGTTAAATCTAAATGATAAGGTTAAAATAGTAACCTAAAATTGTCTAAAACCTATTGGTTGAGAGTATTTCGACCCATACCCACTTTAGCTTCTAAATAAATCAATTTGGATCTATTATAAACCGAATATGACTTTATTATAAAATAGTATTTTGTGTTTTTCCTACGGTGCCCCTCTCCTCCCTTATAAAAGGGCACCTCCTCCCTCTCCTATTTACACCATTTTTAGCCTTCAATATTGTCCAAAACCTTCCAATTTACCTTATAAACTTCCCTAGAAACATAATAGAGGTCCCTATATTCTTCAAAGACCAACTTTAGTGCCCTAATAGGAGGTTTAGAAGAGGCTCGTCAAAGAAAAGGTAATATCCTTTACTGATTCTTTCAAATTCATTTCTTCTTATACTTATTATTATTTTGTTGTTTCATAATAAAGTATTAAAATAAGTGTCACTCATATACTAATATGTTATTATAAATATTAAACAACCCTATTTCACCTTCTATCCATCCTACAGAAAATGAAATCACCGCACGTGCGTACGTACGGAATACCGTCTCCACGCCGTGGTGTAATCTGTTTTTCACCACCACCTTACTTGGATGGGTATAATTATTTAAATAATAACTATATATGATTATTATTAACTTATTCTGATTCTAATATATTATATCATCCACTCCGATTCCATTCAATAATTATGGGGACGATATCATCGCTCGTGCGTACATATGAATTATCGTCTCCACGACGCGATGAGATTCATTCTCCATGGTAACCATTCCAGAATGATTATAAAGTATATATAATGAATAATAATGAAATATATGAAATAATAATTCTACTTAATTTATGTATATATATATATATGTCATCTACTTACTTCCATTATATTCAATATGGAAATGAAAACAACGTTCATGCGTACGTACGATCTACAGTCTCCATGAACGGTGTATTTCATTTCATGTATCTATCTATTATATATATATATATATAATGAATATATATGATATATAAATCATATATTACATTCTGTAAGTTATTAAATCATAATATAAGTAATAATATAAATAACAACAAGTCCAAACACGTACGATAAATGAAACGATTTTACACGAAATGCTGCTTTAACAAGGAATTGACAAAAGAACAAATAATATAATGTTATAAGTGAATAATATATGATATAATAAATATTATTATGGCTCTTTTACAAGTTAATAATATGTTTAAACCCACTATACAGATGTTTCAGACACATACGGAAGAAATTGGACCTACGGTAAGGGATAATTTTGCAATCTCATTTTTATTCGAGATTTCTTATATGTAAGTATTTACTGGGGTTAGGTTTTTCATCCATGTCCATAAAAATGTTTTTCATAAAGTTTTTAATATTCTTCTACGTATTTTTAAATCATGTTTACACCTCTTTGACTTTTACTTTGTGTTATGGAAGGAATCTTTCTTTTTTTACCATATGAGGAACTTTTTGACTTTTCCGGCAAAAGTATGAGTAGAATGTTTTTTTAACTTATATGGAATGAAAGGATTTTTACGGTTTCCTTATGCCTAATATTTATGAATCTTACTCTACAAGTTTTCTTGGTTATTTTCAATAAAATTCTTTTCTTTTGAAATTGTGTGGAATTTTGTTAAAAGAAAATGATTTTGAAGAAGAATAGATATTTTCCTCAAGAATTCATTTCAAGTGTTTTATCAAAATTATTTTCCATCTAAGATGCATTATTTAGCATGTTTATGTTTCACATATAATATCTCTATTATTTACATGGTGTGATTTTTCTTATGATGAAATGATATCCATTTGTTTTATATGGATTATGTGATGATGGGACAATGTTTATGAAACCCATTTTATTCTTTGGGTTTTGATGAATGTTTTATGTTTATTTTTTTGGCACAAGTAAGAATGATTTCATTATGAGATGGGTGGGACCTATATCTCCCTCAAATGCATTGGGTAATGATTTATATCTCATCTGATAAACATGGATGGAATGGTAAGTTAATATGGTTCAGCGATACATGACTGGAACAAGGAGTGAACTCGATTCAGTAAGGGACTTTGTCCACTAAGATGGTCTTGGCAGTAATGCCTTGGATACTACAGAAATAATATCATGTGCTTAATGGTTTTCCACAAATTACATGTTTTATTCCCATGATATTTTATCATGATTGATGTTCCTTTATGATCTATGCCTTATGTAATGCTAAGATTTATGTCATGTTCATGTTTTTACGTTCAATTGTTTATGGGTTGTTTTATATTCTCCATGATTACCCTTACTGAGAATTTGAGCTCACCCTTTTTATGTTTTCTTTTCCCCAAGATATAAAGAAAGGTTTTAGGTAAGAAAACAAAAGGGGAAGATCTTTATGGGAGATGTTGAAGATCTTTCACCACGATTAGAAGATTATGTTATGATTTTCTAAAGACACTAAACTATTGCCGTCCTTAGGTGTTTGTTTTTGTTATGTATTAAGTATTCCACAAAATTAATGTAATGTCCATGTACGTCAAGGTTTTGGACTCTACATGTCTCACCCCTGTCCACCAGCTCTTGGAGCCTGTGGTGGACCACCTGGGGGTGGTGGTGGTAGCACCTAAAATCTCCATCCATCACTGGCTTCTATTCCCACTCCCATGAAACATATTCCACCAAGAAGACCACCTCACCCAAACCTCTTCTGCTACCTCATTGTCCCTTCGACAATCTACTAATTGTCTGTGCAGAGAGTCAGGCAGTCACGGGCCACGTGTCCCTACCCTTCACTTGAGAAGCATGGAATGCCCCTACTGATTCCCTCTTCCCTGGGAGCCCTGTTCCATAGACCCTGAGTCCTAGGGTCATCCTCTAAAAGGAATAACCCTCTTGGTTCCCCAAATCTGTTTCCTTATACCCACCACTGAAGACTCTTCTGCCTGGTGTCTATTCATGGCTCCCACTACTGACACCTGCTCTGCCAAGAATCTCTCTACAAGTAGGGCTCACTCCACCACCCTAGACTATGTAGGGATACTGAGAGACCCCATGGACACCCTTATATCCTGGCATAGTAAATTCTCAAAGGGTCTATCCCTGAATAATGGGTCTCGCACCATGTCTGTAGAGTGGAGAGAAAGTTTAGTGAATCTCACTGAGTACTCTTCTAATATCATATTACCCTATTGTTGGTGTAGTGGCTCTTGTATGCTCATAGAGAGAAAAATTTCCTAGAATAAATCCCCCCTGAAGAGGAGCTTAAAGTCAGTCTTGGTGAGGGTCCCCTCATCATGTGTTTGGATTGTCAAGATCCACCTTCTCCCCAATGATCCTTAAAGAAGGATGGTGGCTAAGATCACTATCTGGTCGAGAGCCATTCTCACTAGTCAGAAGACTTTTCTAACCACCTCAAGACAATCCTCATCCACCCCGGGGTCAGTCTCACCCCTGATCTTGGGAGGTCTATTCCTATAGAACTCATGCATGGCACTGATCCTTCATGTATTCTCTACTGGTAGTGCCGATAGTAACTGTTGATCAATGGGCGGTGGTAACACTGGTGCACCACCCAGTGGGGACATCTCTAGTACCGATCCCTGATATGAAGCCTTATCTCTAGGAGGGATGTCCTCACAGTCACACATTTGAATCATTTATAGCTATCTATGTGGGGGTATCCTAAAACAAATCAAGATGTACCACAATCAATAGATTATACTTGGTGAGATGACTTTGATTCAAGAAGAACATGAGGAAAAACTCACTTCCTATATGATGCATGCAACCAGTTGTTTCATGTAACGAGTTGAAAAGTAGAATTCAGGGTCCTGGTATATGGATACGTTGGCCTCCATACTAACACCGGACTCCATGAACTTGAAAGGTGAACTCGAAACATTCAACACCACTGCTTTAAAACAAAACCACAGACTCTCGATCTTTGAGGTAGAACCAACCTCCCCTCTGATACAATTTCATAATGACCCATCCCTTGGGGCCTGTGCCGTGAATACCCCAAGACCACCTCCCAATGACCAATGACTGGCGACTGGAACTAAAAAAATTATCCCACGAGTGGGAGTCATTTTCCTGAGTACATGTACGCTTACACACACAGACAACCACGTGCCAAAAAGACGAAAAAAAATTCATGCCAATAAAAAACCACTGAGTAAAGGTATAAGATGTAATTCAAATGGGCTATAATGAAAACCCAAAAAAAGATAAACTGAAAATAATAAAGTAAAAAAGATCTATGAAAAGTCATCCATAGGATAACCCCACCAGAAGGGTATGCAATGAGTGGATGCCAAAAACTGTAGAAATACATCCTGCCTGTCGTTTCTCACCGGGAACCGCCTGGTCTAGGGCCACCAAGGTATCTGTCAAAGCTTATGTCATCTGCAGCAGACCTGACATGTGTGGTCGGAGCCTGTGTGGGGGTGAGTAACACAATACTCAGTGGGGATCCTGAAACACATGGGAAATACCCCAAAGGAAAATATAAACATGGTAATTTCAGATCACATAGGTATATTATAAAGTATGTAAAGAAAGACTATCAGTCGTAAAACTAAACACCTTGGACTGCTGATGTACTAATACCTAATGAGTACCATGGGTCTGCTGGGTCACACATACCCACTCCTCAAAATGAATTTTCCGGATCACACATAGTCGTTTCGCACTTAGGCCATCACAACTGGTCCATACAAGGATTCTTATTGCCAGTCCACACATGGCCACTTATAGCTGGTTCACACATAACCTATTTTTTTTGGTCCACACAGGGCCACTTATCATTTAGGCTTACAGGGTATCTTTGACCCACTCATTAGTAGTCTTCGAGCCTCATCTAGCCACAAGATTCCCGTATGCAGTGCGCTTGATTTTGAGAGAATCCACTCCACAATACATTATTTGTGTCTTAAAATACCTGAATTTCTATTTAGAACATTCCATAATATACACATCTCTATGAGGATTCCAACACCATAAACAACACGTCAATCGGGCGTACAATTTGAGAGTTATGAATGTTTTTCCAAAAAGGGGCCGATAGGGTCTGGGTCTGGTCTGACTCAGTCAGACTGACTAGACCTGATCGAGGTCCACCAACCCGACCTGGGTCTGCCAACCTGACCTGGTCCTGATCTGACATGGCCCTTTGGGTGGCCTAGCCCGCCTCCAGTCCATCTCGTTGGGAAGCCCGTCCCGCCTCCTACCCGGCTCGCTGTGTGGGTCGACTGTTTTACTACCTAGATACGATGATGCACCTGGTTTGTGCCGCCAAATGGTCGGATGAGTCCAGCCTCCCCCCATCCCACACATATTCCCCACTAGACTGCATGCCATGGCACACCGTAGCCCACATCTGTGGGCTGATCCTTTGACGCGGTCGGGTGGTTGTGTCCGCCTCCGCTAGCTGTGAACCTTCCCACCAATAGCCCCTCATGGACCGCCATGGCCCTAGCCATCCTCAACCTCTTCCTCAGCGTGCCACCACCCGCAAGAGGCCACTGCTGTTGTCCATCGTTGCCGGCACTAGTACGCCGGTAGTATCTTCTACAGACCATCAGGTCTACTCTGGTGGCCCGTTTCTCGAACCATCTGCACCCCCATAATTCTTGAGTCACCGTCTTCCCCGCTATGACATTGAATTAACCATGCTAAAAATTCAATGGCTCATTCATGAAGATCACAATAACACCCAAATATTGAGGAATAAGTGCCTAGTTTGTGTTGTCTTGATTCCTCCGCGTTAGAGTTTTTGAAACATGTGAAGAAGATATTAAGGTTCTGTCAATAAATAACATGATGTAATACCCGTGATAAAACACTCTCCCATAAGAACAAGAATTAGACAGATAAACCTGTTCGTTGGTTGATCTGTATTTTTTGTTTTAGAAATAATAATGGGGAATTCAAACTTCTCAAAAAGATAAACCCATACCTATAGAAGCTTTGATTGGAGGGAAGGGTCATTGTTGGTGGCGATCCTTCATCAGGGATTCATGATCCGTTCAAAGCCATTGGTGTTCGTCAATCTCTTGTCCCAGATCTGTTCTTCATGGGTTTCATTAGTGATTTCTAATTATTTGACTTTCATTATTGGAGAGGATTCCTTCATCATTCGTTAGATAAATTTCAGATCTAGATCTGTTTCTCCAGCCCCATTATCTCATTAAAAGAGAAATGCGTCACAATGTTTCTATTATGATTTAGTTAAAGAGTCATTGTGATGTTTTATTTATGAAACAAAGTTTTATTTCTTTTTAGTTACAACACCTTTTCACTGTAACAAATTCAAATGTTCAAAATAAAAATAAAATAGTCATGTTTATTTTCTTTTAATTTTTCTTAAAAAATCTGAGAGCTATCTTTCACCCTCAACCCGTGTCGGTGGAGGTTAAGCTTCACCTAAGGTAAAAATGCGCCCACGAGCTCAAAGGTACTATCGAATTTCCAATACAAGTTACAGTTTAGGAGTTACTAGGATTTGAAAATCAAATAATTGTTATATAATGATTTTATTTACGGCCAAAAACTACTTTCCACAGTTGGCCAACATTGACCAATGTTAGGCCCTTTCTAGGTGAATCCTGATGCTCTGAGTTCAACGGTGCCCTTATATTTCCGATTTGGTAATAGGTTTAAAAGTAATAAATACCCACTCCCATGTTTATTTAATGAACCTTAAAAATAGTTCAAAAATGCTTTTCGGCCACTCCGGGCCTCAAAATTATGTGTGTTCTTAGAGCCTGGTTTCAAAATAATCCCATTTAATTTTAAAAAAAAATTCATGAAATTCAAGGGTATTAAAATGTCCAAAAAATGTAAATTTATTTTTCCTGAAATTAAATTTTCACTAAAACCCATAGTAAAGGAAGTGTTATATTACCACAATTTTCTTCCAAAATAATCTTAATCATCTTAGAATTTCATCACTTAAACCCTCAAAAGGGGTGTCTAAGACATTGAACTTACGATTAACCTTAAAATCATAAACCCAATATGGTATCCAAATATATTAAGATAACCTATTATAAAAACATCAGAATCCCAAATGTTTTCCAAACCCTGCCCTAATACAAACTACAACAACCCTAAACATGCACTCATAGATCTGGTGAAAAAAATCATTTTTTCCTACCAAGACTGAATTCCATTAATGTTTTATTTAGTTTAAGCCTTTTAAAACCTCGATGAGGGTAACCTTACTTGGATCATAATCCCAAAAAAAATAAGCCAAAACCTTGACCATAAGGCCCTAATGATCTGACACCAATATAACAGATCCACCCAGTAATATATATCAGTAAACTAGCTTCCAACCTTGGAATCCCACCCTACTAGAAATTACCCAAGAAAATATTGAAAGTTATTGGTAATGATGAAAAAACCATTACCCTATAAATCATACAAACTAGTAGCCCTACAATGTTGGGAGAAGCTACCCGGAAGCACCCATCTAAATCTTCTATGAAGAAAATCAACTCCCCAAAACAATAACTGAATATAAGTGCACCGCCATAAACCAAGAACACCTCTTCCATATCCTACAAATGAGCCCTCCACAATGATATGTCCCATGTGTCACACCTCCTTCAACACACAAACTCCTACTACAAATCCAAACGACACCACCTATAACACAAAAGCACCGCCGCTCCAGATGTCAACACTGGACAATCCAACCACAATTGCATCCCGGGGAATTGAAACTGACTGTAGTAGCCTAAACATCCTCAAATCCATAACGTCTCCTAGAGTCCCACCACTGACATCCATTATTTCCAGAACTACACCATCACCATGACAACCTGCAACCATTACATTGGCCCGTGATGAAACAAGTCTTTTCAGAACCCATTGAACACCACTCACACACCCTAAGATGATGTAATCCAATAACTATGATAGAGAACCAAGGATGAGTAATGAAATTAAATTAGCCTAGTGTAATAATCACAAGAAAAACCTAGGCGCTCCCAATAACACCCAAAAATAAAATATTTTCATTTCAAGATTTGATACCAATAAATTTGAACCAATTATTGACATCTAATACATATAATTTTAGAAAATTAGTAAAATATATTACATAATAGATTTGATACATAAAAATTGTTTTATAAATATCCAAAATCTCTCCCATTATGATATTAACATCTAATAAGTTTTTTAGAAATAACATACTTAAAACATTTCTTCAAAACCTAGAGAAAAGGAAACATAAGAAAGGTGATCTAAAACACTCAATAAGGGTAAATAAAAGCAAAAAAAAATTTAAATCTCATTTTTAATCATAAGATAAGAATAAGGGAATGATTTCATAATCAAACTGTGTGAGCATAACATAAGAAAATTCATATCCATCAATACCTGAATCATCAATCATGAAAATGGAAAAATATTTAAAAAATAAAAGATTCATTGGACTCAATAATCATGATCGATGTGATTTCAATATTTATCAAATTAAATATTAAACACAAATATCAAGAAAAGAGAAACATTCTTTTCTATTTTGGATCATTATCTTTATAAACTATGTCAGAAAAATCTAGAGGTTAGATAAATACATAGGATAAACCTCACCGATTATCTCCCTCTTTCTTGAATATAAGGATAAATAATTTTTCCCAATTAATTATAGAGAAATAATGTGGCTTACCATTTATAAAAGATATACCGGTCTCAACTATTGTATAAGTTAAGTCAGGATCACCAGACATATTAGTTTAATAGGTCCCACTGATCATATAATCTGTATTTAGATCACCATTAATATAAGATGTATAAGGATCACAAATAATTACCAATAATTTCTAGGTAACATTCATGAATAAAACACATAAAAGGATTCACTTCTCAACATAACACCTTTGAAGAAAACTATCATTCGTTTATATATTGGTTAACCCATGGAAAATAAATGGGTTAAATGACAATATCATTAATAAAAAATTCATAATCTATCCAGAGAAAGAAGATGAATGGTATCATTACATAATATCACAAGTGTCACATAAGTAAAATAAATGGTTTTTGTTTTTGATGAAAATAAATACCATCAAAATATCATTAAAAACATGATTAAGGAAAATATCCATCCCACATTGAAGATCAGGTTTAGAAACAAAAAATATCCAAAATATTAAAAGAAATATTTTATTTGAAAATAACAGTTTATCATTATGAATGAATATTAAAATAATTTAGAGGTCATGATGGTGTAAAATTTCATTCATACAGTAATCAATAAAATAAATATTCTGTTCACACATTCGATAAAAAATTACCTTGTTCATAAAATCCCAAGAATATTAGTTTTTGATCTTTTTTGGTAAAAAAAAATCAGAAGCATGTTAAAAGGAATTTTAAAAATATTTTTATAATATTAAAAAAAAATTTATTTTTTGAGAAAATATGAATATGGAAGAATTTTTTTTCTGACTAAAAGAGTAGAAATCAGATTATCTTTCCATAAAAAACCTTCTGATCAAGTTAGAGTATCAAAGAGGAGAAAGTGGTACTAAAACATAAAAATTATAGAAATAAATAGATTATAACAAAAATAAAATAGGTTTATCAAATAAATATCATATAATTTTCTCAATTAAAATTCAATCATATACAATCCTGATTTAAATGTGATCGAAACATAAACCCCTTACCGCTTTGGTAAATTTTAAATCGCACGCCCCATAAAAAAACATAAAATAAAAAATTTAATATTATGAACATATGTAGATTCATGGTATAAAATTTCAAACTATAATTTTTACACCTAATAAAGGAATGTAGATTTATAAAAAAAAATTCCTAAAAAAATATAATTTGAGATGAATAACCTTTTTAGATATCGTCTCATTGAATTGATATTTCATCAATTGAATAATTATGTGTAAAAAATTTAAATCCACCAAATATTAGTTTAAATATATAATAAAATAATTTTTATATAATTTCACACATAATCAAATCACAACAAAGTCAATAAAGAAGTGTTAAAACCCAATGAAATAAAATTGAGTTAAAGAACACTTTACCATTTGGTAACTTTCAAGTCAAATTTCTTGAATGAAATTATTCAAATTTAAACATAAAATAAAATTAATTATGATTGATTAATGATATTACATGTAAAATTGGTATTCTATACACATCCTAAAATAAACCAGGGATATAACAAAAAAATATGCCTCAGTAAAGGAAAATTTAGATGGAATCCCTTACCTAGAGTCCATAATTTCCCTACATGTACTTTAAATACTATATAATAAACTAATATAAATTATTTTATTTATTAATTTTTTTTCTATTTTAATACCTTATCCTTATAAAATTTATTTTGTTTATTTTAATAACATATTAAATTACTTAATCATTTAAGTACACGTTGGGTATTTTGAGGATGTTCAGTTCATAATTTTAAAATATCTTCAGTGAGTTGACCATGGTCAAAGGGTTCTTTGTTACATCATCTATAGAATAGTAATAGTGATATAATAATAATTTTTATTCATCAATTAAAATTTTAAAACAAACCAATAATTATGGTTATGTAAAATGAACTGTATTACAACCATGGAGACAGTATATTGTATGAATTCCTGAGTTGCATTCCCATTTTACAATGATCTTGATGGAAATAAGGTAATAATTATTTTATATTTATAAAAATTCATTTATACAAAAATTAACAAATTATTTAATTAAATAAACATATATATATCACCCACATGATGCAGTGATGAAAAACAGATCACATCGATTCATGGAGGTGGTAATCCATAGGTACACATGAACGATGTTGTCATTTTTCAATAAATGAATGGTAATTAAATATATAATAAAATACATTTATATGATGATAGATATTTCATGAACATCATATATATACCTTAAATCCATCATTATAACCATCCATTAGTGGTGGTTATGGAAGAAAAATACATCGGTTCATGAGGCGGTAGTCCACCTTACACACGAATGATGGATTCATTTCCCATTTGATGGAAGTAGGAGATGGATATAGGTTATGAAATTAGCATGATAAACTATAAATATAATTAATATAATGGTTTTATCATTTAATTTTTTGTGAATAATATTTTATGGAGTTAGAATAAGAAATAAAATGAAAATAACCGGTTAATAACTATACCTTCTCTTTAGAAAACCTTATTTTCTTTGAACCTTAAGACCTTTATGATTGGTATTATGACCAAAATAATACCTATATAATGTGGGTTGGGATTACAGAAAGGGATTTGGGTTGGTGTTTTCTGATCCAAAATTATTGTTAAGTGTTAACAAAATAGGATTAGTTGTAACCTTTTCTAAAGAGGGGAGGGTCTCTTGGAATTTATTAAACTATTAAATCAATGTAAATTATTTTTCATGATAAAATGGATCAGAAATGAAAATATTAAAATATAAGATTATTATGTTTCAAAATTCTATCATAAAATAAAAAATATAAATTTTTAGGTGGTGTTTTCACCCTTATCATTTTTTTCAACCTGTGTTAACCCTTTTTGATGATTACCGTGATAACAAAGTTTTTACCACTTTAGTGGTCAATATAGTTACTATAAAAGGATAATTGGACCTTAAATGGACCATTGTTTAAAATTTTAACCTTATAATTTTTTCTAGATATAGTTCCTTTAGTCATTTTATAACATTTTATGAAATATTATTTATTAAAATATATCATTAATTTAAATTTTGTAAGTACATGAAATATTACAATATAATATGTGTATGAATCCTATGAAATGGTTCCAAGATAGTGTAGATTAGAAATTAAGGAATATATGATATTAAAATAATCATAAAATAAAATTTTTATAAATTTTTATAATATATTAATCATTATAATTTGGTTTTACTCTTTGGTTAATAAATTTAATCCTTAACTGCAGTAATGAAATTCCCAACATTAAGGTGTTAGAATTTTTCTTATACGGTAAAAATTTGAACTTAAATAGAAAATGGATGAAATTTGGACCATTTATAATCCTAACTGTCCAGTTGAAATATTTTTATGATTTTTAAATAATTTAATATAATATTATTTGACATAAAATATCATTAATGTCATTTTTGACACTATTAATTTAATTTGACTTTGAAAACAAGAAAACAAAATAATTTGAATATAATATATTATAAAACAACTAATACGTTATAGTAATATCCAAAATTCCTGGAATATAATATTTCATTCAAATTACATTACTTTTAATATATTTAAAATCATTTATTTTATTTATCTATTATTTGAATAAATACTATGACGGAGTTATGTAAGCATTTAGGGTAATTATATCATCGCTAGAAATTATAAAGAAATTATTATGATACAAAATAACTTATAAATCAAACAAAAATTTATAACCAAACATAATTCGTTTTTATCCCTATCAATAAATATTATATAAATTAAATGCATGAAAGGGACATTTTTTACTTTATCTTTTACTTAAATATTATAAAGGAAAAAATCAAAGAAATATGGAAGCATGTTTCCATAGTTTGGAGAATTTTATATAAATAAGGAAAAACTACTCATAAAATTAGATAAGGTAAAGTGTTATTGTCATTTTAGTTATTATTATACCATTTCAATCTGAATCCCCTAATTTACCCATATCAAGGTGAAAAATATTTAATATGGTTACTATTCAAAATGAAAAAAATAAAAAGAACATATTTTTTAAATCAGGAATTAATAATTAAAAATATGGAATCAATTTTCAAGATTCAACTTTTTTTAGTCTCAAAAATCTATTTCAGATTAATACCCAAACACAATGAAAATTGTTTTTATAAAAATGTATTTTTAAGGCAAAAAAGAAACTTATGAAAAATCAGATAAAATAACTATTAAGATTATATTATATATAATTAAATAATAATTATGTTTATTTTACATAAAATTAAAATAAAATGGTACTTTTAAATCAATTTATTTATGGTGAATAATTGATAGTTTTTAAAAAAAAAATGTTATTCTCATTATTCACTGAAAAATCAATCTTTTCAGAAAAGTACAAATTTTTTTCCTAAGACGATTTTAATTTTTTTCAAAATTTTTATATAAACTAATTTTTGAATTTTTTTACAAATTTGTTATAATATAAAAAATAGTAGAAACATTTTTGAAGAAAAGATACTCTTAAAGCATAAAATAACCTTACTATAAAATGAATTATTATTTAAAAAAAGTAATAAATAAATATTTTGAGTTTTAAATTTATTTAAATTTCATAATTTTTTTAATCCCATTCATAAACTACAATTGAATGGATATGTGATAATGATCATATTAAAATAATAACATTTCATGGTGTATATAAGCCTGATGTTGTGTATCTTGTATGATATAATATTATTTTAAATACAGATGATATTAAAAATTTATAAAAATAAATTTTTTATGATATAATTACCATTCTATATATTTTAATTATTATTTACATTTATTTTATTCAATGAATCAGAAAATAAAAACAAAATTCATGCATACGTATGACCTACCATCTTTATGAACGATTTAATTAATTTTTATATTATACTTTTAATGAATGAATTTAAATATATTTCAAATGAATATATATGATATATATCACATATTCAAAATTTTCAATATTTTGAATCAATGATCAAATCACAAGGACCAGAACCGTATAACCAAAACCACCATTAAAACTAAATAGTTTAAATGTGGAAATGACAATTTTAATAATTAATTATTTATAAATAGGTTTGGAGATGTTATAAGTGGATGATATATGATATTATAAATTTGTAAATAATCATTTTATATAATTATAATAAATTTAAATTTCTTATAAATGAGTTTATAGTGCATTATAAGAATGTGGAACTTTAGGTAATGGTTTATATTACAATCTCATTATTTATAAGGAATTTTTTTAGATAAAGTTTCCAACAATGTATTTTTATGTTTTAACTCTCAATAAAATAATCTAATTTCTTCTCTAATGGTTATTTTTTGATATTATTGTTTTTCCATATAATTTTCCCCTCTTTAAGAAGTCAAGAGACTGAAATCATGTTTTTAAAGAAAATCGACTTCATTTCCATCTTAGTCAAAAATCGAGTCTCTTATATGTCAATGTTTTCTAAAAATGTTGACAAGAATTTTTTAATATTTTTTTTATTATAGTTTAAAGTCATTTTAACCAAAGATTTAAAATTTATAAAACCGTTTTAATTTAATATTCTTATCTTTTTCTGAATGAGGTAGTTCTTATTTTTATGAAAAATATAAAAGGAATCATTATCACAACATACACAACATTAAAAAAATTTCCTACCATCATCACCACTAAATTCTGTGAATATTCCTATATATTTTTCCATGTTTCTTTTAAAATAAAAGTTATCTTTAATATTTATGGAATTATTATATTTTAAATAAGTTATTTTGAAGTTAAAATTTTATTTACATCAAGAAACATTCCAAGGGATCATTTAAAGTAAATTTTCATCAAAGATGACATATTTTTATGTTACTTAAGCTTTATTGGGGACATGATAAAGTGAAATCATCCTAATTATTTATCGGTATTTTTTTTATTATTTTGATAATAATATATTTGTGAAACCCATTTATTTTTTATGGGCTATGCTACGTTGAATTGTTGAAATTTTTATGAAAACTATTTTCATTCCATAGGTTATGATTTGATTAATGTTTTATGATCATGTGAAACCAATATGTATGATTTTAATTATGTGATAGGTGGGAACATAATTATATATATCTCTAATTAATTAGGTAAAGTGGGATATCTCATTAGATGATAAGGACTAAAACCGGGAGTGAACTTAGTTCAGTAAGGGACTTTTCACATTATGAATGTTTTGGGATTAAACCTTGACTGATGATATAATAGAATGTGGAATGAACAAAATCCTCTATTATATTATTGTTAGTGGTCCTTGAGTAAATAAATTATTTTATAATCTTATGAATATGGGAAAAAATTTACTTCTTTGACCAATATTTTTCTCTCATGACTCATATTCTTCAATTACATTTCGATTCTTTTCTTATGAACTACCAAGATTTTTACCATAATTCATGATTATGATATATGATATTCTGGGTATATCTTTGATATTCTCAGATCATGTCCTCATAACATTATGCTCATTTTATGCTCTAGTGATCATTAATAAATCTCTTTTTTACCCTCAAGGATCATGTTGTTTCACTATTTCTCATGTTTTCCTTCCTCTGGATATGAAGATATATTTTAAGTATGATAAGTTTGAGAAGGGTTATATTTATAAAGAACTAAGTTAGAGATGATTTAAGCATCTTATGTATGTGTCTTTTATGTATCCATGTTTCTAAATACACTATAACAATATGTTTATGGAATGGGTCATAATATTATGTGTTAAATATTCATCTATTAAGATGTCATAATTATGTATGAAAATTTTTGGTCACTATAGTAGATGTGAGAGATATATTTATTAAAATTTTAATATTAAAGTTATAAAAAATTAGAGAAAACTATGGGGATAATTCTAATCATATGATAACATTTTATTGTTTTGGTGATGACCATGGATAACTTATGATAAACCTAAGATTCGATAGATTTATAAGAAATACTTAATGATTATAACTTCCTATGAATGATATTTAATAATTATATGATGGATCAATCTGATTAATGATCATGAAAAACAATTTATTTTTTTAGAATGGTATTTAATATAAAATGATAAAGTTGAGGTGGTAATAGTTATACTTAAATAGTTAAGTACCATATTTCAAATTTGTTATTTGAATTACTGTATATTAAGAACATTATAATGGAATTTTAATTAAAATCCTTAGCTATTTGATGTTGAGTTAGTGTTAAACTACTAATTATATGATTGTCACATCTCAAGTATATGATTGTTCTTTGGTTGATGTTTTTTGGAATGTGCATCCTAAAAATAGAATTATTCGCAATTATTTCTAATTTTATGTAATCTTAAGAATTAATTGTATTTAATTACATAAAACACACATCAATTTATGAGTAAGATAAGTCACATTTTATATTCCTAACCAAGACATGATCTTATATCTATGTGATGAAAAATATGGACATCCAATGAAAATTACATCAATTATATGGGTCTTGATTCATATTCAAAAGGGGTGTTTATCTCTGATCTTTTTGGAGAAACTAAACATCGAACATATTCCTTTTGTATGAGAGTTTTTTGTTTTTTTTGAAATATTTTCCCAGTATCACTCTTAAAATTATTTTTTGAGTTTTCAATACAACTCATACCTGATACTATACTTATTTTAGAGACTTCACATATAATGAACCCTATTCAGTTATACCAATTAATGAAGAAACTCTTATAGAATCTTGATTAGGGATTATTTTTTCCAAGAGAGACACCTGGGGGTATACCTATTATTTTTTAAGAATAAATATGGATCAATGAAACTCTATATCGATTGTCGAGAAATTAACAATATCACAATCAAGAATAAGTAACCTCTTCCCCATATTTATGATTTGTTCGATCAATTATGAGGAGCTCAATATTTTCCCCAGATTGATGTTTGATTTGGATACTATAAATTTAGGGTCAAAAGTGAAGACATACCTAAGATAACCTTCCGTAAAAGGTATATACACTATTAATTTATAGTGATTCTATTTGGTCATAATAATTGTCCATCTATTCTCAAGGATTTAATGAACATAGTCTTTATAGAATACTTTTATCCATTAGTGTTAGTATTTATAGATGATATTATTATATATTTTCAAAGTAATAACTTAAATATTAAATGAGAATTTTACTTAAGGCCCTAATAAAGGATAAGTTGTATTCAAAATTTACCAAGTTTTAATTTTGGCCACATATGTTTTTATTTCAAGGTTATATAATCTCAAGAAAGGATACATCAATAGATCCATCAAAGATGGAAGTTGTTGAATGTTGGCTCCGACCAACCACTATGATTGAGATCCATAACTTTCTTGGTTTATTGGAAATTATTAAATCTTTTTGTAACATTTATCATGGGTATCTAATCCACTCACAAATTTAACCTATAAGGGAGTAAATTTTATTTGGATAGATGAATGTGAAAAACATTTTAAGGAATTTAGGTGTTAGTCCTTAAACCTCTTCTTACAATAACCAAAAAATGGATAAGGGTTTCTGATTTTTAGTGATTGATAGAAGAAGGGACTAGGATTAATCCTCATGTATAGTGATATAGTGATAACGTATGCCTCAAGATGATTGAAGGTTCCTAAGAAAAATTACCGTACTAATGACTTTCTGTTGGAAATGATTATTTTTTCATTAATGATATGAAGTCATTATCTTTTTGTATAAAGGTGTGATATATATATATATATATATATACAAAATATAAAATTATAAAGTATATATTCACTAAAAAAGAGTTGAATATGCACTAGAGAGGATGGATGGATTTGATCAAAGATTATGAATTTTCAATACATTACCACCCTTGGAATGAAAAAAAGGTGGCAGATGCACAAAGTTAAAAGGATCATTCTAGGATACCTATGACAAGGAAGAAAAAAGATCCCATGTTTCTATATTTTCAAAGGATAGATATGGAAATCTATAGGGAATGCGAGAAATCCCATATTTGTCAAACAAGTGTCCAACCATATATCTATTTGATGATGAAATAGGGACACGAGTAAGATATAGATATACAAAAGAAGGTAACAAATGTCCCAAAATTAAACCTTGATTATGATGGAAGTATAATGTTTATGAACTATGTATGTGTTCTATCCATACTATATTTTAAGAAATATTTATTATATCAATCTCATAGTTCGTCATTCTCTATTCATATTGTAAGTACAATGATGTATAGAGATCTGAAAGAGTGTTTTTGGTGGGACAACATGAATAAAGATATTGAAGAGTATGTATCCTGGGGTTTAGTTTTTCAACAAGTTATGACTGAGAGAAAAAATTCAAAGGGTATTTTAAAACAATTACCCACACCAGAATATAAATGGTAAAACAAAACCATTGATTTTGTTATCAGTCTCCCGAAAATGTCTAAAGACTATAATGATATTTGGATTATAGTTGATCTCCTTATGAAGTCAAAAAAATTAATTTCCATTATAGAATATTTCACTCTTTATTAGTTTTCTAGAATATACATTAAGGAGAAGATAATGTTTTTTGGAGTACTATATTCTATTTTATATGATTAGAATTCATGGATTACGTTGATGTGCTAGAAAATTATTTAGTAACATTTAGATTTAAATGTTTTGTTTTAGTAGTTCTTATCATCCTTACAAAGTTTAATAGTATAAGATAACCATTCAAACCCTGTAGGATATTCTAAGATCATGTTATATAGATTTCAAAGGTGGTTGGGATAAAAACATTCCTCTTGTTGAATTCTATTACAACAATAGTTTTAAATCAAGAATTAATATTTCTTTTTATGAATCCATCTATGGAAATAAGTGTAGAACTCTAATGTGTTGGATGAACTTTGAGAAATAAATATATCAAGACCTCAGTTAGTTAAAGAAATGGAAGAGAAAGTTAGATCAATTCAGAAGTACATTAATGAATCTTAAAGATGATAGAAAAGTTATGCTAACAATAACTGGTGAAATATTGAATTATATTTTGGTGAGAAGAAATTCTTATGAATTTATCCATGGAATAAGGATATGATATTTTAATAGAAGAGAAATATTAGACCTAGGTATATTGGGACCTTCAATATTCTTGATCGAGTAAGGACAATTGATAAACACCTGACTCTTCTATCAGACCTCTCTCATATTCATGATGTGTTCCATGTATCTCTCCCAATAAATTACATACATGATCCTACAAATTTAAAGAACTAAGAGGTTTTATTATCAGATCATTCTCTTTCATAATAATAAAAATCGATATAAATATCAGATAATTGAGATAATGTTCTATAAAAAAGACTACCCACCTCATTAATGTTCTCTGTTGGAATCATACATTCAAAGAATCCATATGGGAACTTGGGGAGGTGATGAAACATATATATCTTCATTTATTTAATTAGAGTGAAAAAATTTCAATGGGAAAATTCATTTGGGGGGGGGGTTAGAATGTTACACCATGAGATTTTTTGATATACTTTTCTCTTTAAATAAATTTAATTTATTTTATTGCTTGTAATATAAGGAAACCCGATTCAAAATGAACCGTAATATAGTATACCATTATAAAATAGCCATTGAATTAGTTGTTTGAAAATTATTATATTTTTTAATATATATATATATATATATAATGGTTTTAGATAAATAAAATCTCTTGAAAAATAAGTACTTAATTTCTAATAAAGTCATTATATACTTTAAAAATACATTTTTTCTTAAAATAGTATTTATTATGACCAAATAAAATAATTATTTTTTATACTCTTATAAAATTTAATTGAAAAAATTACCTCAATTTTGTAATCATCATTTCAAATTTATCTTATAGTGAATTTTTGATAATTTTCGGAAAATTTGAATTTTCTGATGAACAATGAAAAATACAAAATTTTATTTAAAACTATATTTTCATTTAACAAATTTAAAATGGTCCATTTTGTTGTAAAATTATTTTAAAATTAAAATAAGTTTATTTATAATATTAATAAACCAATTATGTTTAGTATAATTAATTTAATGTCGAATTTTGGTTAAAATGTTTTTATAATTCAGAAAAAATATTTTTTAAAAACGAATTTTCTTCGCCTTTTACTGGATTATTTTTAAATTAAATTCTAAAATCTTTATGAATTTATTATTTAGAAATGTTTTCCATATTTATAATTTAATACCATAATTTTTTTACCTATTTCCATTTTTTTACAATCAGTATGAATAGAAACTTTAGTAAAATGTTTTCACTTCACAAGGGGTAAAACATGTAAAATAGGGTTATAACATTGAGATAATGCTTTAAAATTTCTATAAAATATTTATTTTATCATATTGTATGAGTTCAGTATATATATTTCTATAATATTATCATATATATGGCCACTTGTTTCTATTTGTATTTCATTATGACCTTTGTATTATTTAAAGAAAATAATAAATAAAATATGTCACTGTCTTGAATTTAATATCATTAAATTTTTTAGATAAGGGTAAAAAGTGGTCATTTTCATATATAACTTTTTATCTGAAATATTAATTAATTAGTTTTATCATTGAATTTTTTTCTTATTTTTTAGTAATTGAATAATTACATTAAATTCTTAAGAAACACCGGAAAAATATTTTTTTTAAATTAACAGAGATATTAAATAAATTATTTTAAAATTATTAAATGTAATACAATTTGAAAAAATAATTGTGTCACATGATTTTTTTAGAAAATTAAAAAAAATTAGGAATTTATTATAGGTTTATATTTGAATTTTATAACTCTCTTGATGACTTTAAAGTCATTGTAAATGAATAGTTCAAAAAATGATCTTAATGATATTTTATAATAGAAATAAGTTTTTAAATGATTTAAAACACATAAAATATTATATTTGAAAATGTTAATATTATATTTTTGAAAATATAAAAAAATGGTCCATTTATATGTAACTTTTACTTTTATGGTTTCATTCTTGACCCTTAAATATTATAAAACATTATTATTATTGTAATTGTTAAAAGGTCAAAAGGGGTTAATCAAAGAGATAAGGGTGAAAAATTCATATAGACATGTAACATTTTTATAATATTGGTTTATTTAAACTGATAATCATCCTATATATTAAATATTTAAAATTTTCGTCAATTTATTATACAAATTAATTTATAAAAATTTAATAATTTATATAATTTCAAATGTGCACATCCCCTCACTTATAAAATGGGACATCTTCTCCTACCTCACTAACTCTTTTTGAGACTTATATCTCAGTAAATAACTACTATAATACCTTTATATATTACATAAAAACATCCTATATCTTTTATTCTTCCAAAAATATCATCCCTTAATGGCTTAAGGTGTAAGCCAAAATATGTTTCTAAACGAATAGGTATCACTCTTAACCGTGCATTTTCAATTTTATTTCTGATTAGAACTCCTATAAATAAATGGAATATATTATAAAATAATTAATTAATTATCTTATATATATAATTGTTATTATGATGTTGTAGCAACCATTATACACATTCCTTCCATACCACAGAAAGTGAAAATATCCCTCGTGTGTTTGTACAACTTACCTTCTACATGTAGTGATGTAATTAGTTTTTCATAACAACTTTAATTGGATGATTATAATTTTGTATTTAGTAAATATATTTGTTATTTATTATATTATTATGATTTTTTAATGGTGAATTATTATTTATCTTTATTTTTTTACATCCTTAGAAAAATAGACACAACATTCATGCATACATACGACCTACAGTCTCCACAAATGATGTAATTCATTTTTATAATCTAACATTTATAGATGAATCTAAATATATATAATCAATAAATAATTATTAATAAATGGATTTTGAAATGTTATATTTGGATCATATATAATATTATAAGTTTTTAAATTAATCTTATATATAATTATAATAATTATAAATTTATTATATAATATTTTAGAGTGATTTAAAATCAAGTGGAACTTAAGGTAATAGATTAATATTTCAATCTCATTGTTTATCTGGATTATATTTTATTATGTTTCTAAGGATGAAATTTTATTATCTAACTCTAAATAAAATTAAAAATATTATTCTCCTTTGGTTATTTCTTGAGATTAAATGTTTTCCATTCATTTTTATCACTTTTATAATTCAATATATTAACATATTTTTTGAAAGAAAAAAAATTTATTTCTCTCTTCAGTCAAAATGAATTTTTATAACAACCCTACTATTTATTAGACATTTAAAAATGATTTATTACATAAACTTATACTTAATAAAACTCCTAGGATCTATATTTCTAGTGTCTTTGGGTATTAGTAACATTAAATAACAACTTAAAACATACAATACAACATATTTATTGAATACTGCTTTTACATGACCACAACATTCCTTCGTACTTAACATTGAATGGGATAACATGAGGACATTCATAAAAAAGGGTGAGCTATAATTCCCATTAAGGGAGTAAAAAATTCATAGAATGAAGAATAAAATACATTTTAGGTAATAAGAATATCAATGGACCAAAAAAGAAACATGTACATAAATGAATGATCTAGCATGATTATCATAACATGGAGATGTGGAAACAACATTTGACATTATATTACCATGAGCCAAGGGTCATTACACTTAGAGAATGAGTAAACCCTCATTCCACATGAATTAATATAATTAAAACCTTATTTAACTTGAATTATCATGAGTAAACCTTCATTGTACATGATGTATCATGATACTATTCTTTACAAAATGCATTGGAGCACTATCAGTGCACACCCTTCTTAATCATTTTATTTCATGCATTAGTGTACCACATGGATCATAAAACATGGAATAATTCAAAATCATCATTTATTCCACAATTAAATAATATTTAATACATTAACGATTCTATATAATCAATATGTAAATGTGCATAAAGGTTAATACCCTTGATAGAGAATTGAGCACCGTATTCACTACATATGGACTATGGCTTGGAAAACCATGGTGCAATTTCGGTAGCATAACGACGTGACATAAGAATTCATAAAAATGGTTTATAAGAGATAAAGGTGTAACTAATAATATGTATAATTAATGGATAGTAAGGGGGTCATATAGACACATGTACCAATATATTTATTGGAATTTAGGTGCATAATAAAAAAGAATTGCTGGAATGTAAATGAGGAGAGAGAAATACCCTACAGAATTTTGGCATAGTAACGAGTGTACATGGGAGGAATTAATGAGGGATAAAGGGGTATATAATCATTCAAACATTAGGAGGGAAGTATATGTGAGGTGATAAATCATATCCTAACATTTTTAATTGAAAATAAAAGGGCATAACAATATAAAGAAACTTGGACATAAATAAGGAAGGAAAGAAAGTGAGGATCCTTTATTTGGAAGTGTGATTTCAAAGGCTTGAGAGAGGCTTGAGAGAGGATTCTTGGGAGCTTGGGGTGCCTCATAAGGATTATAGAGAGTGGAGGGAATAGGTTGGTTGATATCCTATGGTTTTGAGTGAATAAGAATGGGATATTGAGTGAGTTTATATTGGAAAAGAGAGGGAATTCTTTTTTATTTAGGTTTTGGACACTACACATTAAAATAATCAAAAATACAAAATATTCCATGGTTTTTGCCCATAGTTTTTTCAAAATGGGAGTGGAAAACATTATTTTATAAGTCCAATGGTAGAAATTATTAATATATTAGGCTTGCTTATGTGGAGGTGAGTCACACTCCCAAGGAAATCATTTCAAAAAGTTGAAATATTTTATAAGTCTTGGGGGGTCCACTAAGGAACCATAAAATTAATTAGACAAATATAAAATCAAATTAATTTAAAGTTAAAAAATTTATTGTCTTCATATACTTTTTATAGTATTTTATTACATCACTCTTAGGTCACTATGATGTCATAAAACACATTATATATTGAAATGGTATTAAATTTTTACCCAAAAAATTTGACTGTCTCAGAAAATTATAATTTTTTATTTATATAATTTAAATGTCCTCAATATAAAAAAATATTCATTTTATATAAATAATTTTATAAATATGTGATTTTTTACTTTTAAAATAAAAACCGAAATTTAAAAAAAAATCATGGGTAAAAAAATAACTTTTAAACCTTAATAAAAATTACAATTGTATAAAAATTATATTATTATTGATTTTTAAGAAAAAATGATTTAGTGATAATATTTTATTAAAATATTATTTAATTAAAAAATCTATTAATTCATCAAAATTGATTTATTAATTGAATATTAACTAAAAATACTATTTTTGTTTTAAAAACTATTTACAAAGTAACAATAATAAAATGAATTTATATTATTTATTATATAAAAAACTAATATACATAATCATAGTGCTAGGGTCTTGTTACATAACCACTTATAACTCCCGCATAAGACCTAAGGGTAAGGTGTGCGATGGTAACAAACTCTTGGTGAGGCTCGGATAATAGTACTTGGGTGGTAATCTCTATTAACTTCCAATTCTCCCGTAGGTGGTTTCGTTCAAGCCTAACATGTTGATGCTCGAGTTGGGATTGGTTAAGTGAATAGAACAATGATGCTACCTCCTTTCCACAGTCTGAAAAATGGGCTTCCTATGGAGAAATTCTACTGAACAAGGCTATCACTTCCTTTGTCTTTGTAAATTGGATTTGTTAAGTCCCTATATTCATACTAATCATGTGGTCACTATTCAACCAATAGTAACAAATCTTAATTTTATATTAAAATCCAAAAACTTTAAACCAAGGTTGTTCATATGTTTTATATAACCATACATAATAATACATTTAACTGTATCAAGAGGATTTTTAATTTATAAAAGTTTTGGTCATTACAATATTCCTTCCTTAAAAAATTTCAGCCTTAAAACTTCCTTTTCCCACATTAAAAAAGATGAGGGTTACTCTTCTTCATCACTTCCTCCGATCCCCACATTTCTTCTTCAAAATTGTGTTTTTGCGATAATACATTGATGAGGGGAATTGTCTTATTTCATAGAAATTTTTCCCTATGATTTAAGATATTCAAAGATTCTCTTAAAAAGAGAGGTAATTCTCCAATGGAACCACCTATAGATTGAGTACATGTGATTATTCAGGTATGTATTTCCTCAAGAACGATACATGGAATACATTGTGTACTTGAGATAGGTCCGGTGGTAGTTCTAGTCGATATGCCACTTCTCCAATGTGATCAAGGATCTCAAAAGTTTCGATGTACCTTGGACTATTCTTTCCCTTCTTCCCAAATCTCATAAATCACTACCACAATGATATGTAGAGGAATACCATGTCTCCAACATCAATCTCTATGTATCATTGATGATTATAAGTATATCTCTTTTGTTTACTCTGAGCAGCTTTAATGTGCTGCTGGATGGTTTTAACCTTCTCCACCATTTCTTCGACCATTTCTGGACCTAAGAGTTTTTTCTCCCAAACTTCATCCCAACATGTCAGTGTTCTGCACCTCTTCCTATAAAGGGATTCATAAGGTTCCATTTGGAATCTTGAGTGAAAACTATTATTGTTAGAGAACTCAAATAGGGGAATATGTTGATCCCATTATCCTTTGAAGTCCATTGAGAATTCTCTCAACATGTCCTCAAGTGTTTGGGTAGTCTGCTCAAATTGGCCATCAGTTTGAGGATGATAAGGTGTACTGAAGTTCAAATCATTATTAAGAGGAAGTTGGAGACTCTTCTAGAACTTAGAGCCAAATCTTGGATCTCGATCAGATAAAATATATAGTGGTACTCCATAAAACCTTACCACTTCTTTGATGTATATCTGTTCCAGTTGATACAATGAGAAATCCTTTCGAATTACAATGATGTGTGAAATCATTGTATGATGATCCAAAAAAACCCATATAACATTGTTTCCTTTGGATGTCTTTGGAAGTCTAGTGACAAAGTCCATGGTGATGTTTTCCCATTTCCATATTGGTATGGGTAATGGTTGCATCATCCCCTTAGACTTCTACCTATTAGCCTTCACATTCTAACATACTAGGCACTTTGATGTATACTCAGTGATATGCTTATTCTTGTTATCCCACAAATAATGTTCTCTGAGATCTCAACACATCTTTGTGTTTCCTGGGTGAATGTAGAAATTTTAACTATGTGCATCATCCAAAATTTCTTTCTTTAACTTTGGATTTTAAGGAACACATAGTCTTGTTCCAAATCACACAATTCATTATTCACTAACATTGAACTACAAGGATTTCCCTTTTTTGATAGTTTCCACTTTCTTTTAAATTCCCACATCATCCTTTTGAGCATCCTTTAACCTTTCCAAAATAGACGGTTGAGCAATAATTTGTGAAAGGATTTATAATGTTACCTCATTTATGATTCCCATGTCCATCTTCATAAAATCTAAGAAGATTGTATCCTTTTCAATTCTCATCAATGATATAATCGCTAGGTCTTTTTTACTTAGAGTATCCACCACCTTGTTCTCTTTCCCAGGTTGGTAATGGATTGAGTAGTCATAGTATTTAATCATCCCTAACAATCTTATTTGGAACATATTCATATATTTATGTGTGAATATTTACTTGAAGCTTTTGTGATCCGTATATATTTTACACTTCTCTTGAAAAAGATAATTCCACTAATTTTTTAAAGCGAATATTACTACATCCAACTCCAGATCTTATGTTAGAGAGTTTTTCTCATGAAATTTTAATTGTATTGAAGCATAGGAAATGACTTTTTCATTTTTCATCAACTCACAGCCTAGGCCCTTCTTTAAAGAATCACTAAATACCACAAAGAGTTTTCCACTTATGGCTAGTGTGAGCACGAGAGCATTGATAAGCCTCATTTTCAACTCCTTGAAGCTATCTTCACATTCATCACTCCATGGAAACATGACTCCCTTTTGAGTTAGCTTGGTAATAGAGTTTTAAAATCATGATAAATTTCTCACAAATCGGTGATAATATTTATCTAACCTCAGGTATCTATGGATATCCATCACCAATGTTGTCCTCGACCATCCCTCAATTGTATCTGTTTTAGAAGGATCCCCAGATATCCCATTACTTGTGATGATATGATCCAATAATGCGACCTCCTTCAACTAGAAGTCACACTTTCTGTACTTTTCATAGAGATTTTCATTTCTCAAGGTCTCTTGTATAGTTCTTAGATGCTCATCATGCTACTCTTTGGTTTTGGATTATATTAGAATATCATATATAAGGACTACCAACAATTTTTCAAGGTAATCTATAAAGAATCTATTCATCAAGTCCATTAATATTTCTAGAGCATTAGTGAATCCAAAATGCATTACTATGGATTCATAGTGCCCATACCTTGTACGAAAATTACCCTTGGGGATGTCCTCCTTCTTCACCCTTACTTGGTAATATTTTGACCCTAGATCCACCTTGGAGAAGTATTTTGATCCACATATCTGATCAAACAAGTCATCAATTCATGAAAGAGGATACTTATTCTTTATTGTGATTTTGTTGAGCTCATAATAATCAATGTAAAGGTGCATTGAACTATCCTTATTTTTGATTAAGAGGACTGGTGCACCCCATGGTGAAGCACTTGGGCATATAAAACATTTATCTAGATTATCCTATATTTATTTATTTATCTCCTCAAGATCCACAATAGCCATTATATAATGAGTCTTTGTTATTGGAAAAGTCCAAGGTATAAGATCAATCGAGAATTTAACATCTCTTATAGGAGGAAGACCATGAAATTCATCGGGAAACACTTCATCGAATTCTTTCATAGTAGGCATGTCTTCAAGGATGGTTTCTTCCTTAGACTCAATCATCTAAGCAAGATACACATGCTTATATGGCAGTAATATCCATTCTTGAGATGATGGTTCTAAAGTAGATTCATCATCCTCCTTGCACTTGTACAAAATCAAGGGACGATTCACCATATGGAGAGTGATTTCAATTTCACAGAAATTTATATTGGATTTATATAGGGAAATCCAATCCATGACAATAATTGCATCAAATTCCACCAGAGGGAGTATGACGAGGTTTTCCCGGAAGTTCAATCCACAAATTGTGATAGGGGAGTAGTTATATTCTTGGGATGCAATGATTGCCCAATTTTTTGTTCTCATCGATATCTTTATATCCATGATTTGTGGTGGTGTTGGGATTGTTATTCTAAAATTTTGGGATATAAAGTAATGCATAGAACTTGATTCAAAAAGTATGTTCACTATTGTTTAATGAATATCTAGCGTACCTATCACCACTTTGTAGTTGGGTTTCTCTTTGGTATTCGTGATGGAAAAGATCTCCTTTTTTCTTAGGAGGTTGTTGGTTGCCTCCGAAAACCCTTGGTTGAGGGCACTAGTTTGCAAGTTTCCCGGGTTCTTTTCAGTTGAATCAATGAAAAATGCGTTGATGGTTGAAAGAATAATTCCTCTCTTATATCACAATATTCGGTTTTTGTTGTCGGAAATTAATGGCCATGTACCCTTCTCTTCCACACCTAAATCATTTCTTCACCCCTTTGAGAAAATCTACGGGGTGCTTCTTTCCGTACCTTTGGCAGGTGGGGTTATAGAATTTCTTATCACCATTGGATTTATCCATTGGACCTCCAAAATTATAGTCCAGTTTACAATTCTTATCCTCATGATACCCTTGAGATTCACTGATCTCTATTTCTACATTGAGAGAACATCATACAATTTCATTATAGCTATCGATGTCAGGGATCGCTAGGGATTTCCATTGGATATGTTTTAGCCCACCAAAGAAGTGGTAACCCTTTCATTCGAGGGTAATGGAAAAGCTGGAGGTGTATTACGAAAGAATTGTGAAGTTTTCCTTGTACGCTCCAACGGATTCGTCGTATTTTTTCTTGAGGGAAACTTTTATATCGGAGGGTGCACGAAAAATATTTATCGATTTTTTTTTTCTGAAAATCCTTCCTTTATAACTTCTCAATATCTTCCTCAATATTTGTATTTTTGATCAATGTACACCATTGATAATATTCACCCTCCATATTATAAGCAGCTAGAATAACCTTCTCTTGTTCAGAATATTGAAGGATGCAAAAGATATTTTCAATTGATTTGATCCATTGTTTGGATATTTAGGGATGAAATTATCCATTAAAAGTACGAGGCCTTTGTCTCATAAAGCTATTGATTACAGATTGTTCTTTATTGGGGTGTGGGTGATGTTCCTATTAGCCCATGTTTATATTCAAAACTTGAGTTAACTAAGACAGTATCATAACAATGTTTGCTATTCCCTCTCCCACAAAATTAGGCATCTCATTATAACAATCATCAAATTGATCTTTGCATTAGTTATTAGTTCGATTCCTCTTACTACCAGCCATTGGATGGAATAAACAGAAAGCTAGGGGTAACATGTAATGGGTAATCCAATAAAAAGGGGATAACTTATAAATTACCTTTACTTCCTGAACTTATGAATTTATAGGCTTCAATCATTGTTATCCATGATATATCTTATAATGTATATTATTATGGGATTTTTTATCCATTAATAATGGTTCGTACTAAGCTTATGAATTTACCAAATAAAATTCCTTAGTATTTTCATGACCAAGAGTGCACCAAGAACTGTTTTCATGCACCAGTTCTCGTTTGAGTCAAGCTCAAAGCGGTGTTTTCTGGTTTTACCCCTAGATACATTTGTGCTAGAGCCACCTCTACTTGTTCGTATCCAGATATGGATATACTTACTTAATAAACTACTTAATCTATACTCCGTAAAATCTAGGGATGTTTTTATTATACTTAGTCTTATCCCAATGGTTTTAACTAGGGATTTCTAATCCTAATCTAAAAAATAACTAAACTTATCCTTTGATACCAGCTATAACAACCCTGCTCTTTACTACACACTTAAACATGATTTATTACATAAACTTACACTTAAGAAAACTCTAAGGATCAAGATGTCTGGTGTATTTTTTGATTAGGAACATTACATAACAACTTAAAACATGCAATAAAACATCTTTATTGAGAAATTATTTTACATGACCACAATATTCTTTCGCAGTTAACATTGCATGGGATAACATGAAGATATTCATAAAAAAGGGTGAGATATAAAGCCTAGTAAGGGAGTAAAAATGGCATAACATGAATAATACAATATAAGTTCGGAAATAGGCATATCAATGGAGCATAATATATACATGAACATGAAGGAATGATATATCATGATTATCATAACATAGAGATGTGGCAACAACATTAAACACGATATTAGCATGAGCTAAGGCTCATTGCACATGGAGCATGAGTAAACCCTCATTGCACTTGAATTAGAATGACTAAAACCTAATTTCACTTGAAATATCATGAATAAACCCTTTATTGCACATGGCATATCATGATACTATTCTTTACCCAATGCATTGGACCACTATCAGGGTGCACCCTTCTTAATCATTTTATTTCATTCATAAGCATGCCACATGGATCATACAACATGGAATCATTCAATATCATCATTTGTTCCACTATAAAGGAATGTGGAATACATACATGAAACTAAATAATCAATAATTAAATGTTTATAAAGGTGAATACCCTTGATAAGGAAATAGGCATGGTATTCACTGCACAATGACTTTGGTTAGGTAAATTGCGGTGTAATTTCGACAGCTTAATGACGTGACGTAAGAATTCATAAAAATGGTTGATGAGAGAGAAATGGGAATCTAATCATATTTACATGAAATGGAAATTAAGGGGGTTTTATAGATACATTTCCCAACAAATGTAATTAAATTTATATGCATAAAATAAAATAATTTCTTGAATGTAAATATGGAGAGAGAAATCCCATAGGGAATTTCGGCATGGTAACAAGTGTACATTGGAGGCATTAATAAAATACAAATGGGTCTATAATCATTCAAAAATATGGATGGAAGTATATTATAGGTGAAAAATCATACCCTAAATTTTTTAATTGAAAATAAAAGGGCATAACAATACATGGAAACCTAGACCTAAATAAGGAAGGAAGGAAAGTGAGGATCCCTTACTTGGAAGTGTGATCCCAAAGGCTTGGGAGAGGTTTGAGAGAGGATTATTGGGAGCTAGGGGAACCTTGAAAGTATTATATAGATAGGGGGTCAGAGGTTTGTTGAGATACAAAGGTTTTTAGTGAATAGGAATGGGAGATTGATTGGGTTTATATAGGAAAGGAGATGGAATTCATTATTATTTAGGTTTTGGACACTACACAATAGACTAATCAAAATCGCAAACAATACCATGGTTCTTGCCCATGTTATTTTACAAATGGTAGTGAAAAACATTATTTTATAAGTAAAATGGCCTAACGTCTTAAAATATTATTCTTTATTATGTGTAGGTGAGTCACACTCTCAACGAAATCATTTTAAAAAGTTAAAATTCTTTATAGGTCTTGGGGGGTCCACTAAGGCACCATAAAATTCATCAAAAAAAATCTAAAATCACATTATTTGTATGGTAAAACATATATTGGAATAATATACCTTTTATCATGTTTTATTACATCAATATTGGGTCATTATGATATCGTACAAAACATTATATATTTAAATGGTATTTATTTTTTGCCAAAAAATTTGACTGTCTCAGAAATTATGAAACATTAACCATTAGATAAATTAGATGTACTGAATCCAAAAATAATATTCATTTTATCAAAATAACTTTCTAAATATGTTAATTTTTTACTTCTAAAATAAAACTTACATTTATCGAAAATTCATGGGTTTTGAAAAAAATTACTTTCAAACCTTAATAAAAATTACAATTGTATAAAAATTATACGAATATTTATATTAAATAGAATGTGATTTAGTAATAATATTTTATTAAAATATTATTTAATTATCAAATCCATTTATTCATAACAATAGATTTCTTAGTTGAATATTAATTAAAAATACTATTTGTTCTTTAAAAACTATTTACAAAGTAACACTAATAAAATGAATGTATATTCTTTTTTCTATACAAAAATAATGAACATAATCATAGTGCTAGGGTATTATTACATAACCACTTATAATAATAGCATTAGACCAAAGGGTAAAGTGTGCGATGGTGAAAGACTCTTGTGGCAGCTCGAATAATATCGCTAGAGTGGTAATCTATATTAACTTTCACTTCTCCTATAGGAAGTTTCGTTTAAGATTAACGTGTTGAATGTCAAATTTGGATTTTTTAAGAGAAAAGACCATTGTTTCTACCTCTATTCTGAGATTGGACTAATGAGCTTTGTAAGGAACAATTCTATTGGATGAGGTCATTACTTCCTTTGTATAAGTAAATTTGATTTGTTAAATCCCTATATTTATACTAATCATGTGATCACTATTCAAAACCTATATTAGAAACGGTAACAATTATTAACATTATTCTAAAATCCAAAAACAAAAAACAATGGTTGTGAAAACCTTTTATATAACCAAACATACTAATACATTTAATTAGATCGGGATGAATTTTTATTAATAAAATTTTGGGCCATTACAATTTTCTTCCATATCCATATTTCATAAAAATAATTTAAAGAGTATTTTTAATATTCTCCTTAGATGGTTTAAAGTCATTTTCACCCATTATTAAAATTTTAAAGAAAGGTTTAAAATGAATATTTTTATCATTTTCATAGCAATATAATTTTTAATTTTTAATTAAAATGTGTAAGGAATCTTTATTTCAACATAAACGATATGAATGAAATTTACCTCTGTCATGGATGACCAATTATTTAAATATTAGTTTATAAGTATCGAAGGTAAGTTTCAATGAATGTTTTCACATTAATATTTTGGAAATTTTTATATTTCAAATAAGTTATTTGAAAGTGAAAAGGTTATTTTAATAAAATATACATTCCAAGTTATATTTTAAAAAAAATTCATCTAAGATGACACAATTAATTGTTAATTAAGGTTTACTAGAGATTTTATCAAATGATACCATAATTATTATTTCTCTCAATGGTTTATGATTTTGATATCAATAATTTTATGAAACCCATTTGTTTTACATGGGTTATTCTATAATGAAATTTTGAAATGTTTATGAAACCCATTTCCTCTCCACATATTATGATATGATGAATGTTTTATGATATTGTGGAACAAATATATATGATTTTAAATAAGTGATGGGTGGGACAAAAATTAGACATCCCTCTAATGCATTGGGTAAACATTAATATCTCATGAGATAAAAGCAATAATGGGGGAGTGAACTCATTTGAATAAGATTATTTTTCTACAAAAATATCATTGGGAGTAAAGATTGAATACATATATGATGGAATGGGGATTGAAAAAAATCCACTATGATAGTATTGGAAATGATTCTTGACTAGTGAAATAATTTTCTTTGATTATGTGTATTGCCAAAACTTATGTATTTTTCCATTATTATTCTCTCTTGGATTATTATTTTTTGATTCTTTTTTGATTCATATATTATGAAAAGAAAATATTTTTTCCATGGTTGGAGATTATTATCTTTGATATACTAGGGAAGGTTTTGAAATGTTAATCTCATGTTATCAGACCCTTATACATATGTTATTCTTAATCATTGTTTGACATCTCCATTATTTTACCCTACTATGAATAATATCTCACCCTTTATTATGTTTCCTTTCTATTATATATAAAAACATTGTTGTTCGGAGTGAGTAACTCAAGAGGGGGTGAAATGAGTTCCTAATAAGATTTCTATTAAAATATTAAGTTAAAATAAGATCCCCTTAATAAAAAAAAACTGTCCAATTAATCAAAATTGTCGATCAATATAAGATCTGTCCTTCTAAAATATTTCTCAAAGGGTGATTATGTTTGAGTTAATATAATATTTAGTATTACCATATATTTTAAAATAAATTTACTCAGAAAAATAAAATGTAAAAACTAGTTATGAATAATTATCAATTTAATAGTTTTTTATAGATTAAAAATAATACATGTTATGATAATAAAACAAAACACAATAACAAAGATGAATAAACAAGGTGTTTGGTCTCAAGATGATATTTAATCCCCTCCACATAGAAATCAACTAGTACCAACCATATTATAATAATAATCAAAAAAATCCATAACCTAGATTAGGTAAACAAACGATAACTACATGCAGTCTAAGGTAAATAGCCTCTTGCATAGTTATACATGGGATGTAAAAATAGTACATGCTGCACAAGGAACTCTTCCAAAAACACTATGGGAAATTAGGTGAAATGATGGAAATAATATCATGTATTATATAGTTAGGTGAAAGAGATAGTGTGTGTTTGATAATAGAGTTACAAAAGACTTAGAAAAAAAATAATTAACAAGAGAAACAAAGAATATAGTAATGATTAGTCTGGTATGATCAGAATGTTTAAAGTCTTGACATCACTGCTGGTGAGGAGTTTGAGGTTCATTCTTGAAAATTTTAGCAGAACATAGGATTAAAGGAGTCTATAGAAATGTTCCAATTGGTCACTATCAATTTCTTAATAAATATCTCTAATGGATTTTATGCTTATATGTCATTGATCTTCATTGTAGATGAATTAGTGAGATTATATAGATTCATAGTTTTGATTTCACAATTTTCTCTATGTTGTTTAGTCACTAATCACTGTATATGTCTTATGTGTCGATTTTAGAGAGAGAGAGAGATGTCTTTAGCGTATATATAGCTATATTAGAAGAAGAAAATCTACAATCTTTATATTGGATTGGACTATGTACTCAAGAGTTGTTAAAATTATCCGTGATTAAAAAATAATCTTTTATTCATTTATGCCAAAGTCCTAAAACAAAATTAGTAACAAGATTCTAGCCGTGACTCAACATCAGGTGGTATCTCATGCTGGTGGTACCTTAGGGTAATATTTACTTAGAGTCTGACGGTGACTCAGATTCTGATGGCAACAAGCCTAACAGTAGATCCTCTAGTGGTAACAATCCTAGTGGTAGCTCATCCTATTGGTAGCTCCTATGGTGGTAATAATCCTGGTGGTGATAATGCTGGTGGTTACAAGGCTGGCGGTGAATCTTTCTTGGCGGTGACTCACCTCAGTGGTGGATTCTAGATGATGGTAGAAAGTTGCAGTGGTGAATCCTACATAATAGTGACTCACCATAATACTTAGCTGAATTATCATAAGAATAGTATTACTATATAAAATTCTATCATATAAAATTTTGATCATTAGTACTAAACTAATCATTGTTTATTATCATTAAAATAAGATAGTGTCAGACACACTCCACACAAAGACGTTCCAACATAATCCCCCTTTTTGATAATAAAAAAACAAGGCATTTTTTAGGACACATAATAAATAAGTAAATATATATAATCATATATTTAAGTAAGTTAAAGTAAGTATAAATTATAATTTAATAAGATATATGAGTGATATAAAAAAATTAAATAAAAAATATTAATATCATAATATTCTTATAATAAATCAAATTACCATTTGATATCCCCATTGGAGATTATTAAAAAGAAAAGAGAATTAAAATTAAAAGAACAAATAAATTAGAATAAAACCAATATATTTAATTTAATATTATCCAAAATAATGTTGAGTACATCATTATATTTATGAAAAGTACAAGGAGGAGGTCCTTATCGAATTAATGTATCCAATCAAATTCACTGTGTAGATATTGGTAGATCATTAACATTCTCTTTACCTTTTTCCTTTTCTTGTTCCTAATAGGAGACATTGTTACTGAAATTTGGAGGATATGTAGTAATGGAAGGAATTTTGGTGGCAGGATAAAGAGGTTCAGGAAAAAGAACTAGCCTCATGTGTATGATTTCATCCGCTAGTGATGAACTCCTAGGATAAAATGGTGGAGGCAGAAGACCATCAGACAGAGAAATTACTACAGGACGATATCTAACTCGCTCTATTGTTTTCATAGAAATTACTATTGTCATAGAAATTTCCTCTCTTGTAATAAAAGATATATTATGGACATGTAATAAGGTTTTCATGGGATTGATAAAATTCATTAGTAAATTACCTCCCCTTTCCATAGCACTGAATAAATATTTTTTATTTCCATGAATCTCTACAAAACTGGTGTGAGAAACTTCAATTGGATCACTTATTCTTTGAAAGACCTTATCACTGGTAGAAAACTCAAATTATCATCCAGAAATTTGAAGTTATAATACATATCATTATTTTTATAAATCCTTTAAAAAACATTATTTATTTCTTAATGATGTTCTTATCATTCTTAAGATCAGTGGAATACTCCCTTATCATTTTTAGATGTGATATCCATGATAATGTATCTACTTTATTTTTCCCTCATGAGTGTTCAAAACACCAAAAGAATTATTTTCCTCATCTATGATAATATTACTGAGAAGATATTTATCAATTCATACTGGATTTTGAGGAGGTTCAAATGATGTAGAGGTAGAAACAGTCATGTTTTCCAACATCTGAGTAATTTAATTTAAACATTATATGAAATAGAATGTCATGGCCTATACGAAAGCTTTCAAAATTTCTAATTCTATTGAAAATTTTCTATTATCTAATTCAAGCTCTTTAATATGAAATCCTACTCTTAGTTTAAAATGAGAAATATCCATCTCAACCAAATATAAATTTATTTATTCACTGATTTTAGAAATTGGAGAGGGTTTAGAGTTGAATACATTTTTAAAATAAGAAACTAAATTCATTCTCAAGTATTTGAAATAAGAATTGAAATTTTGTTGAAAATATTATGAATCAGCTTGTGTGACAATTTCATGAGGTATAATAGATTGAGAAGAAAGATGACCTCATTTCTCATGAGGCACTTCAACCTCAGTTGATCTATCATTTCCATGGTAGTAAAAAGTTTCAATTCCCCACCTTGATCAATGTGTACAATAAGTATCATTCTATTCTAACAGTATTTTTATTTTCATAATCTGAATCACTATAATCTAAACCACTTCCAACAAAACCGAGATACCATTCCCATTATTTATAAGAACTAACTTCAAGTCCTGTAAATGGAATAATTGGAGACTCTCTGTGTACTTGAGAGGATTAAAAAACATCACATATTGAAGGTGAAGGTGTATGAGCTATTTGTATGTTATCTAATGGTTTTAATTATTTAATTTTTTATCACTACTAATCAACAAGATTAAGAGTCTTCTCCCCCTCACAAGAAGCTTCAACATCATCTGCTATAATAAGAGGTAAATAAACACTCTCAGTATCTTTATATTGATTCTCATATCTATGTGGCCTTGATACCATTGGTTATGGGGGATGTATTTGAGCCATATAATGATCATGATCAGAAGGATCATCTCTATTATCATCACTTCTATTGTTATGATAATTTCCAATATCATCTCAATGACCAGATCCAACATCATGATTTCCATAAGCATGATCCCCATTATCTTTACATTCTTTTGTATATGATTTCTCATGGTCATCATCACCATTTTATTCCTTAGAATCATTTTCATCACTATATTTTTCATTACCATTCTTGTCACCAAATGCTTTAGAGTAATATGTTTTAAACTGAGCCTCTCTAGATACTTTAGTTTCCTCATCATCATTTTCACATAAAGGAGATTCTTGGGTAGGCCGAGAACCTAGTGGACTGATAGATCCAACAAAGACTTTAGGAGGAGATTTAGGAATCTATGGATCACTTCCCACTTCCACTAAAAAATATTTTTCTTTTTTTTCTTACATTAATTTCTCAACCTTTTCACTATCATCATAATTATATTTATCAAACAACTCATTAGGGTCAGGACTAGTATCCACCATGTCCGTGTGTCTGGTTGGATGATCAATAGGGCTGAATTCACCATATAATTTATCATTGTCTATTACCCAATATTTATTCTAGGGATTCTATCTCACTTTAACCCTTTTAAAAATTTTCTTTGATAAGAAAAAAAAAAAATTATCTTCATCTTATTATCCTTTGACAATTCCCTTATCATCAAAGATAGAAGATATCATCTTAGGATATATTCATGAGTTATATATTGAGATCTAATTTTACATATCATACATATGAATCATAAAAAATATAAAAAAATCAATCCTTTCCCTTGTTTCAACATAAAGAAAGTAAACATCTTGATATTACATGGTATTGAAATCTCCATTTCTAGGACACAAAACATGCTATACAAATTTGAACAACTTCTTACATTCACCATCATGTTCAACATATATAGGTATACTCAAGGTACTATCTTCAGTCAACTATAGGAGAGCATCTTTATATTTTAACATTTCACTCTCACTTGGAATACATCCTTGAAAACCCTCATATACACCTTTACGAGGTACTTTTATAAACTTTTCCCATTTCTTTGAAGAGAAATAAATATATTATCCATAAATGAGAGTTATTATCATATTCACTTTCTTTCCAAAAAAACTCAACATTCAGATAAAAAACATATAATAACCTTGGATAATATTCTTGGTGATTTTATATGAACTAGTTAATCCATTTCTGATCTTCTATAACTTCCAATACTAGCTTATTTCTAGATGGGAGCCATTGCACATCAATTTAATTTTCTGCTTCAACCACCCATATTTACAGACACAGGTTCTATGAAACAATATCCAAACTATTTTTAGAAACTTTCCATTTCTTGGACTGCCTCATCTATTCCATATTTGACTATTCTACTTTCTTCACATGGGCCATTCAAATCAGTTTAAGGATCAAGGGAGGATGGAAATATGATCGGTCTGAGAGGAATACAATAGTTTGAGAGTTAAAGAGTTTAAGAGGTAGTGAATTGATTTGATTTATCCTAATAGATTTATCATTTATGGATTCTGAACAACAAATAATAATAAATTCAAAACAATGATCATTTAATCTGGGAAAACAGTAGAAATAGTAATAACACAATGGTAAAAAAGGAAAAATGACTTGTTTGATGATTAATTATCAACACTAAATCATCAATCGTGACCTATGAATAGTGATTCATCAACAATGACTCATCAATGGTGACTAATCAATAGTGAATCGTTAGCAGTGAATCATCAATGGAGACTCGTCAATGGTGACTCATCAACAATGACTCATCAATAGCGACTTATCAATGGTGACTCATCAATAGCGAATCATCAATGGTGACACATCAACGGTGACTCATCAACAATGAATCATCAATGGTAACTCATCAATCGTGACTCATCAATGGTAGCTCATCAATGGTGACTCATCAACATCGAATCATCAACAATGACTCATAAATAGTGGCTTTCCAATGGTGACTCATTCATCTGAAAATTATCAATCCTAATCCATGATTTATGTAGTTTAGTCTCTTAGAATTTAAAGGCTTTGTGAATATATCAGTAAGCTGATGTTCAATTATAATAATTTGTAAAGTTATATGACATTTTTGATAATGATCTCTCAAAAAGTGATGTCTAACATCAATATCATTTGTTATAGAATGAGATATTAAATTTTTGTAAATGTTTATCACCTTGTGTTATCAAAATTTATAGGCTAATGTTTAAATTTGTATCTAAAGTATAGTAAAGTATGTTTCATCTAGAGGATTTGTGCACAGAAACTTTCAGCAACTATGGTTTCATCTTCAATAGGGGATAATTAAACATAAATGTTTTATTACTACACCATGATACCAGAGATTTTCCTAAGATATGACATGTTAATAATGTTCTTTTTCTGTCTAACTTAAAACCACAAAAATAAACATCTGAATAACTTAATAAATAAATAAAATATCCTCTTGGATAGAACAATACAAAATTGGTTGTATATTTGAGGTATTTAAAAATTATTTTGATAGATAATAAGTGTGAATATTTTGAATTTTTCTTGGAAGTTAGATGACATACACACACTAAATATAATATCAGGCTGAAGAGTAGTTAAATATAAAATACATACAATCGTACCTCTATAACTAGTTTGATCTACTAATTTCCTAGCTTCATCAAGATCAAGTTTATAGGTGGTACTCATGGGAGTATCACTACTTTTAGTGATATCTATGCCAAAAAAAAATTAAAAGGTATTCGATATATTTATTTTGATTTAAGATAATTCATTCTTTATTTTGTTAATTTTAAATTCAAGAAAGAATTTGAATTCACCCATTAAACTCATTTCAAATTCAATTTGAATTAGTTTTGAAAAATCAGTATATAGGAAATATTTAGTTGATCCAAAAATAATATCATCCACAAATATTTGTACTATTAAAACACATTTTGGAATTCTTTTTATAAAAAGAGTTTGATTAGCTATACCTTTTGATTTTTTTTTAAATAATAAAAGAGTAAATCCTATCATACCAAGATTTAGGATCCTATTTTAAACTATATAAACCATTTTTAGTTAAAAAAAAGTTTTTGAAAAAGTGGATTTTTAAATCTAGGGGGTTTTTCAACAAAAAGATCCTCAAATATAAATCCATTTAAAAATTCACTTTTAACATCCATTTGATATATTTTGAAATAAAAGTGTTCTTCATAGGAATGAAATATCCAAATGGCTTCAAGTCTTTCTACTGGTGAAAAACATTGATCATAATCAATAACTTATTATTGATTATAACCTTGTTCAACTAGTCTAACCTTGTTTATTAATATAGTTCATAACTCATCTACCATATTTCTAAACACCCACTTAGTGCTAATAGTTAATGTGTCTTTTGGTCAACCAAAAAGTTCACAAACATTGTTTCTCTCAAATTTATTATTTTACTCTTGTGTAGCTACTACCCAAAATTCATCATTGATATTATTAGGTTCAAGATGTGATAAGAAGGATTGGAATTCAATTTGATTTCTAAGGGAAGCACTAATTTGTGTACCTCTATCAAGATTTACTATACAAATTCTAAAGGGTGATTTATACGAGTCCTCATATGTCTTTGAAAATAGGGGATATTTATCTTAAGATCTTCTTCAGGTTCAGGTTCTAGTAGTTCCCTGGGTGAAATTCCTTCCTGATTCACAAAACTTTCATAAGTATCATAATTGATGTTTATAGTTGAAATATTATCCTCAATGTTCTCTAAGATAGTATTAGGTTAATTATTTTAGGTTTAATGAAATTTAATATGAATGTACTATTCTATTATTTTGGTTCTATAATTAGCTCTTTATTAGATTTTCTAGAAGTTGAATATCTATGGAAAATTCCTTTATCAATCTTGGAAGAAACTTTTTACAGATTATTCATTGTATTTATAATAATGACTTCGAAACTGGAAACACTAAAGTAATTTACCTTTGTATTTATATTATTCCACAACTCATAAGGTGTTATTTCTAAGAGAAGTATAATTAATTATCTATTTATAGTCTAACTTTCTGTGTTAACAACTTCTTCCAAAATTTAGATAAGAAGGTCATTCTCATTTAGTATAATCTGGATATCATTTGAATAGCTCTATTTCTTCTTTCTACCACACCGTTTTGTTGTGGATTCTTAGGAGTAGACAATTTGTGATTATAACCATTTTTAGAAAAAAATGATTCAAATTATTAATTTTTAAATTCTTGATCATGATCCGTTTTTAAGGTCTTAATCCAAGGTTCACTAGAATTTTCTATAGATTTGGTATACTTTATAAAGTAATAATAATATTCACTTTTGTTGGATAGAAAAAACACCCAAGTGTATCTATAGAATTAATCTACAAGGACATAAACATAATGTTTTATATTTAAACTAGAAACTATAGAATGTCTAAAGCGGTCCATAAAGACAAACTAGGGAGGTCGAGAGGTTGAAAAATATTTCTTAGATTTAAAATAAATCTTATGAAGTTTTCCTTTTTGGTATGGATCACAAACTCTATCATTTGAGAATTAAATGTTTGGTAGATCTCTAACTAAACTTTTATAGTACGATTTCTAAGTGAATAAATATTTCAATGGAATAATATGCTATTCAAAATCCAATAATCTTTGTGAAAGTCACTTAAGTTGAAATATTTTTAAAAGATATAGAATTTAAATAAATAGAATAAATATTATCATTTCTCTAAGTAGTAAAAATTTAAACATTTTTATCATAAAAATATTATAGGAATTATTTTGAAATTTTACATAAAATTCATCATTACAGAATTGATAAATGATAATTAGATTATATTTTAATCCAATTACATATAAAACATTAGAAATTAATATTGAGTTTAAATTACCAATTTTTTTAAGGATGATTATTTTCCCTTTAGAATTGTCACCAAAAGTGACATGACCAACATCAAATTTGATCCAATTCCTGTATTTTGAATACTCACAAGGCATATGTCTAGAACATACACTATACAGATACCATAGGTTTTTGTTAGAGGGTTTCAAACTAGTTTTAAAAAAAACAATGTTTATGCCAAAAGTAATTTTGGTTCCAAAATCCTCTTAGGTTATATTATTTTAGTAATAATAGATTTTGGAACCCGTAATTTCCTAATGGGTTTCTTATAAAATGATTATAAGATTATAGAAAAAAATACTTTATTAGGTCTATTTGAGTAGGTATTGGAAGTATATGAGTTTTCAGAACAGGTACTAGATGTAAATCTAGTTTTTTTTTTCAGTTTTTATCTATCATAGTTGATTACCTATGACAGTTATATACTAGAGAGAAACTTGCTTTCCCACTATTTGAGTTAAAGATCTCTTACCATTAATAAAAATTTCTATGAATTTCTTTTTCTATTAATTTGATAATTTTAATTCATTATTATCTTTCAACAATTGATCATTTTTATCTTTTTCAATGGTAATGTTGGTTTTAATATTTAATGTCAAAGCATGATATTTCTTAAGTGACTTATATTTGTCTTTTAGCTCCTAAAATGTATATTAAATCATCTTACAGTAGTCATAAAATATAATTTTTCATGCTTTCCTTCATATCATCATTTTTTTACTTTTCAAAAATGTTTGAAATCTTAGTAGGATAAGTAAGAAGAATATTTTTTATGTCTGATACAATTGACACAAAGCACGTATTTTCCTTGTTAGACTTATCTTCTTGATTAGTGTCTTAATAACTCGAGCTTTATTCATAGGCACTCTATGTTTTTTTCAAGGCTTTATTGAATTTTATGTAATTATCATTATAATTCTTTTTATATTTCAATTTTGGACCTCTAACTTTAGTTTTTCCTTTCCTCTAACATTCATAGTAGGTGATTTAATTTGAGTGTCATCCTTTTTCAAATACTTTTTCCACTTTCCTTTGTTGTCATAATTTCATCTGAAATTATATTTCTTAAATAACTTATTTTTTCTTATTGATTTTGTTAAATCTTCTAGCCATATGGGCCATCTCTTCACTAATATCATTAAGAGATTCTGCTTCCTTAGTATTTTCATCTTGTAACTTTTCTCTTTGTTTGGAGTTAGTAGTCTTGAAGGCCACTGATTTTATTTTTTGTTCATCTTCATCGATATCTTTGTTGATTTTGACATCTTATTCATACATCATATATTTTCCTATCAATTCCTTGATAGGTAATTTACTCACATCACAATATTTTATAATAGACACATATGTTCCTATCAATAAGTCTGAAAGCATTTGATCAATCTCATCACTTGATATTTTTCTATCACTTGTTTTCCAAGTGAGTGTTTGGTGTTAAATATTTCATTGAATCAGATATAAATATCAGAAATAAGTTCACCAGATTTTATTTTAAAAGTATAGTTCTTGATTGTATATGTATTTAGTCTCATTAATTTATCATTTGATGTTACTTCATGTAAAATAGATAAGGTATACCATGTTTTTAAATTATATTTTCAGATAGATATTATATTAAATTCATCATCACCCAAGCCACAAACCAAATCATGCATAGATTGAAAATTATTATTGTAATAATCTTCTGTAGAATCAATCCAAGTAATTCTAAAAGTTTTTGGTATTTCATATCGATCTTCTATTACAGTTCACATGTCAAAAACCATACTTTATAAATGAATTTTCATTTTGATTTTCTATTGAGAATAATTTGTAGTATTAAAATGAGGATGTTTGTTCACAGAAGATCCTTCATTTCTATTATCCACAAAGAACTAAGATTTAGAACTGATAGAAATTTGAGATCTTTAAAATACAACTGAAATCATAGTTGAAATATTAATAAAAAAAATTATATTATATCAAATTTTGGTTGGAGTGAGTAACTCAAGAGGGGGGTGAATTGAGTTCCCAAAAAAATTTCTATAAAGGGTTATGTTTAAAAAAACACCCTTAATAAAAAAATTAGACAATTAATCAAAATAATAGATCGATATAAGATATTTCATTTTAAGACACTTCTTAAAGAGTTATTATGTCTCAGTTATAATAATGTTTAGTATTACCTTATCTTTTGAAATCAAATTTCTTAGACAAAAATATAAACAATAGTTAAGATTAATTATCAAATCAATTGTTTTGTTTATAGATTAAAAATAATATACATTCTTATAATAAAATAAAACACAATAACATTGTGGAATAAACAATAGGTTCAATCTCAATATGATAATTATCCCCCTCTACTTGAAAATAACCCGCTACCAAGAAGATTATAAAAATAATAAAACAAATCCACTATATAGATCAGGTAAATAAACAATATCTACAAATTTCCATGATAAATAGACACTTGTATAGTTATACATGGGAAGTAAAAATGGGACACACCGCATAAGGACCAATATTAAAAAAACCATGGAAAAATCAATATAAAGGAAGAAAATAATATCAAGTTTTCTTCAGTTAGGTGCACAAGACAGTCTATGTTTGATAATTGAGTAACAAAACACTCCTCAAAAGAAAAAAAAAATAAACAATAAGAGAAAAATTGATATAATAATGATCAGTCTGGTAGGATTAGAATGTTTAAATTCATCAAATCACTATTGGTGAGGAGTTCATGATTTATTATTGAAAATTTTAGTAGAACAGAAGATTGTATGAATCTATAGGTATGTTCTAGTTTACCTATGTTAGTATATCAATCAATCTCTATAATGGACTTTGTGCTTCTGTGTCGTTGATCTTCATAGTAGATGAATCAGTAAGATTTTATAGATTAAAAAATTGATCTCACAATTTTCAGTGTGTGTTTTCAGTATGTAATCAATGTATATGTCATACATATTGAGTTTAGAGATAAAGATTTCATTCATGTATATATAACAACATTAGTTGGAGAAGATCCAAAATCTTAAGATCGGATTTGACTTTTTCTAAAGAAATGGTCAACTTATCCTTGAATATAAAATAACCATAGATATATTTTTGACAAATTACTTTACCACCAATGATAGAAAGATTGTGGTGTTGACTCTGCATTTGGAGATATCTCAAAATTGCGGTACCTCAGGTTAACAGTGACTCAAAATATGGGGGTGACATAGAGTCTAACAATAACAAGCCTGATGACAGCTCCTCTGGAAGAAACAATCCTAGAAGAATCTCATCCTGGTGGTAGCGCCTCTGGAAGTAACAGGGCTGGTGGTGAAAAGGCTCTAAGTGACTCCTTCTTGGTATTTAATCACCTCAACAGTAGCTCCTGGTTGACAGTGTCATGTTTTGGTTGTGACTCCCAACTAATGGTGACTCACTATAATATATAGACGAATTATCATAAAAATAGTCTTACCATGTAAAATTCTATCGTAAAACATGTATATCATTAGTACTAAATTAATAATGGCTTGTGATAATTTAAATAAGAGAGTTTCAAAGACGATCCACACAAGAAGGTTCTAAAAGAAATATTTTAATATATATCTATGAAGGGTTATAGATATGAATAACTAAGTGTGATAAAATTTAGATCTTCATGAACATGTTGTCTCTGTATAAAATTTTATAAATACAATGGTCCCATATAATTATGTTATGGATCGTAATGTTATATATTGAATATTCATCTATTAATTTGTAACATTTATTTATGAGAAGTGTGGGTCCTTATAGTTGGTTTTAGAGCATGGTTTAATAAATCATTAGAGATTTGGGCTAGATAGATTTGGTAAAAAATCCAGGGATAAGTATAGGTATTGGTTAACCTTATAATGTTTTCCCAATGAATATGGATAACCTAAATTAAATATTAGGTTCTCTAGATTGAGAAGAAGGTGACATGATTTATATATCCTTTGAAATATATTTCATGACTATATGATCCATCACTCTGATTAATGTTGTTTAATGATCACACAAACCATTTTAGTTTTAGTATGGGATTGACGATATAATGATGAAGTTGATGTGGTAAAAATTATGATCAAATATTATATTACCCTACTTGATCTTAGTTATATGAATTTTTATATATCAAGAAAAGTATCAAGGAATATTAATTCATATCCTCAATGATTAGATGTTGAGTTAGTGGTAAAAACTCCTAAGGGTACATTAGTCGCATATCAAGTCTACGATTCTTCTTTGATTTATGTTTTTGGAAATGTTCTTAATTTAAATTAATTATTATCCATATAGTTGAATTGGATGTTATCTTATGCATGTTTTGTATTTTTGTATATAAAGAACATATTAATTTCCAAGGAAAGGAAGTCATGTTTGATATTATAAACTAAACTATGATTTTATTTCGTTGTGATGATAAATATGAACTTCCAATGGAATTTACAGACTTTATATTGGTCTTCATCATATTCAATTTGTTTGTTCTTAGATGTTTTGGGATAAACTCAACATTGAATATATACCTATTGTATAAGAGTTTTGTATGTATTTTTGGAATAATTTCATATTCTTACTCCAAATCTAGAAGTTGAGTTTTCAAAAAAACTTATACATTGTGCTATACCTATTTCGAAGACTCCATATATAATAGAACCTATTGATTTTAATAAATTAAATAATAAAATCGAAGAGAATCTTGATAAGGTATTTATTTATCCAAGTGTGTCCCCATGGGTTGCGCCTATTCTTTTTGTTCAGAAGAAATAAGGATTTATATGACTATGTATTGATTATCAGAAACTTAAGAATATCAAAAACAATAATAAGTAACCTCTAACCCATATTTATGATTTTAAATATTAATTACAAGAAGAAAAATATTTCTAAAACATTGATATTTGATTTGTATACTATTAATTGAGGTTAAAAAATTAGTTTATACTTCAGACAATCTTTCGTTTGAGGTATATACACTATGAATTTATAGTGATTCCATTTGTTCTTATTAATTACCCTTATATATTCATAGATTTAATGAATAAAGAATTTAGATACTACTGTGATGAGTTTATGGTAGTCTTCATATATGATTTTCTTATATATTATAAAAAACAAGGAAGAACATGAAGATCACTTGATAATTATACCGAAGACCTAGTGAAAGGATAAGTTTTATACTAAATTTACCAGGAGTAAATTTTGGACATTTAATGTATCATTATTAGGTTATCTAATATTAATTAAGGTAATATTGTTGGATCCATTAAAGATATAAGTTATTGAATAATATCCCATACTAAACACTATGGATGAGATACACATTTTTCTTGGTTGGGTTGGATATTATAGATTATTTCTAGAAAATTTCACATGAATATCTTATACACTAACCATGTTAACTTAGAAGAGATTCTAGTTCCTTTGGATATATGAATTTGAATAAAATTATAAGGAAATGAAGAGAAGGTTGGTTAATGCACTCGTGCTTATACTAACCTACAGTGGAGAAGGATTTGTGATATATTTTGTCATATAAAAGAATAAAATGAGATGATTTCTCATACAGAATTATATAGATATAGATTAAACCTCACAATAATTGATGGTTCGTGGGAAATATTTCCAAACATAGGATTTTGAGTTAGCTACGATAATTGTTTCATTAAAGAAATACAAAAATTATCTTTATAAAGAATGGTGTGATACATATACTGACCATAGATGTTTAAAGAATATATTCACTCATTGAGAGTTGAATATATACCAAATGATATGGTTGGAGTTGATTGAAGATTATGATTATTGGATATATTACCATCCTAGGAAATCAAACAAGGTTGAAGATGCTCTGAGTCCAAAGAATCTCGCTAGATTATAAATGATAAGGATGGAAAAGGACCCAATATTTATTTATTTTCAATTAATATATTTGAAAATCATGAAGAAGTTGGAGAAATACATTATTGATCAAATGAGTTAATAACTATGTATCCATGAAATGATTAAAGAGGTGTAGAAGGAAGATGTGTAGCTTCAAAAGAAGGCCAGAAATGTCCTTAAGTTTAATTTTGACTGTGATGGAATGATATGGTTCATGAACCATGTTTGTATTCTGTCTATACTTGATTTGAAGAAGGATATATTTTATAAAACTCATTGTTCATCATTCTCTATTCATCATGGATGTTAAAATATGTATAAAGATGTCAAATGTTTTTTCTGGGGGGACAAGATGAAATGATATATTATAGGATATACGTCTTGGTTCTTGGAGTGTTAGTAAGTTAAGGATGAGAGATGAAATTATAAAGAGATTCTAAACCCATTAACCAAACCAAAATGGATATGGGAAAACATCACCGTGGATTTTTTTCTTAAGAATCCCCAAACCTCTAAAGACCATAATTCTATTTGGGTTGTAGTTTATTTCCATAAATAATTATCAAACATCATTACCATCAAAGAATATTTTTCACTTGAATATACTTCCAAATCATAAATTTAAGTAAGTGGTAATGTTTCATAGAGTAAAACATTCTATTATGTCGAATTGAGATCCACGAATTACCTTGAAGTTGTGATAGAGTATTCAACAATATCTGGATTAATAACTATGTTGGAGTATTTCTTATCTTACTCAGATAGACGGATAACTTGAGAGAACCATTTAAACCCTATAGGATATGTTGATATATCTTTCTATAGATTTCTAAGGTTGTTATGATCATCGCCTTCCTATTATAAAATTCTATCACAATAATAGTTTTCACATGAGCATTCAAATGAATCCTTATGAATCTCTATATGGAAATACACAAAGAAATAAGACATATTGAGATGAATCAAGGTAAATATATCTATTAAAACTATGGAATATAAGGAAATGTTAGAGAACTTAAGATTCATTAGCACATCAAGGCAGCTAAGGGTCGACATAAAAGTTATAGTGACACTCATGGGTGAAATTAGGAATTAAAAGTTCATGAGAAGTTATTCCTCTGAATTTAACCTTGAATAAAGGTTATGATATTCAAAAGGAAGAGAACTATGAGTCCTAGGTATATTGACCTCTTTGATATTTTTGATCGAGTAAGGAAGGTATCTTTTCATTTGGCCCTTCCGTTGAACCTATCTCAAGGCCACGATGTGTTCTTTGTATCTCTCAAGAAGATTTATATAGATGATTAATGACATGTACTGAACTTAGAGGTTATACCATTAGAGAATTATCTTCCTTATAAATAACAGCCCATATAAATCATTTCTCATAGAGATAAAGTTACATGGAACAAAACTACTCTATTGGTTAAAGTTATCTAGTGGAATTAGAAACTCAAAGTTGATACATTGGGACCCAAAGATGTGATGAATAAACTATATACTTCTTATATTGTTTGATAATGATATAATTTCTAAGAAAAGATACAATTATAGGGGTTTTAAAATGTTAGACCTTAATATTTTTTGTTATATATATTTTTTCAAATAAATTTAACTTCTTAGATAGCTTGTGGTACAGGAAAAAACAATTTTAAAGGAATTATGACATATTAGATCATTATAACCTAGATTATAAATTGTTATAGTTAATATAAATAGGTGTATTTTATAAAATATGTATAAAATTTTTATATGAAGAAAATATGTCGTTAAATAAGTACTCAATTTTTAGTAAATTCATTATATGATTTAAAAATACATTTTTTTTCTCAAAAATGGTTTATATTATGAGAAAATAAAATAAATAATGTTTGAAAATTTTATAAAATATATTTGATAAAATGAACTCAATTTTTTAAATCATCCAGGAAAAATTATCTTAGAGTAAATTTTGATTATTTTATGTAAAGATTGATTTTACGGTGAATATTGAAAAATAATAATTTTTATTGAAAACTGTATTTTTATTTAAATAATTTTAAAAGTTTCAATTAGTTTTAAAATTATATTAAATTTAATATTAATTTATATGTTTTATTAATAATCCAATTAGAGTATTTATAATTAATTTTATCTTGGATTTTGGTATAATTTTTTTGTACTTTAGAAAACACATTTATGGAAAATTGTATTTCATCATGTTTGGATGTTTAATTTTAAATTAAATTATTCCACTTATATAAATTGAATATTTAAAAATTTATTCTATATTATAAATATGATGATAAAATTTGGTAAATATTTATCTTTCATTTTGGATCATCATGAATAGAAACCTTGGTAAAACTTTATCACTCCGATATGTGTAAAATGAGTAAAATAGGGTGAAAACTTTTAAAAAAGGATTTAAAATATCATTAATTTTTTTATCCTATTATATGAGTAGAGATTAGCCATTTCTATCCAAGTATCAATTATATGGCCACTTTATTCTATAATATTTGATTATGACCTTTATATTATTTTATGAAAATAAATAATACAAAATGTCACTCTCTTGACTTTAACATATCTAAAAGTTTTACGAAAGGATAAAAATATGTAATGCTTGGATTTAAATGTTTATTTCAAATGTGAATTAAATTATTTATTATATTAATTTATTTTAATTTTTAGTGAATTAATAATTATCTTAAATTCATATGGAACACTGATAGAGTATTTATTCAATTAATAGAAAAATAAGGAAGGATTTTAGAAATATAAAAACTAAACAAATATCGAAAAATTGTTGTATTACATGATCTCATAGATCAATATAAAATATTAGGGTTGGTTTTAATCTTTATATATATAATATATAACTATATTTATGACTTTAAAGTAAAAGTAAATGAATATTTACAAAAATGATAAAAACGGTATTTTATAATGAACAATATTTTATTAAATGATTTAAAATTAATAAAAATACTATCCTCATTGAATTAAATATGATATGGTTAATATAATCAACCATGTTCCAGTTATGAACACTTTTCCATTTATGTTAACATTATTCATCTTTAAATAGTAGAAAACATTGATATTGTTGTAATTGTCAGAAGGTTAACTATGGGGTTAAAACAAAGAGATAAGGGCAAAAATTTCATCTAAAATTATTCAATTTTTATTGAATGAGAGTATTTAGATTTATAATCATCTAATAATGTTAATTTTAAAATTTTTATCTAATTGGTTATAAAAATTAATTTATATTAATTTAATACTTTATTTAATTCTAAGAGTACCCCTACCATCACTAATAAAACATAACCTATTCTCCTCTTCCTCACACATTTTAAGACTTGTAAATTTGTAAAACATTTCCATAATACCTTAATAGTTTCCTTAAACACACCCTAGTTCATATGGTATTTTTAAAATTCCATGCATTCAAGGATTAATGTGTAAGGAAAAAGATGTATCTTAATGAAGAGGTATAAATCTTAACCGAGAATTTTCAATTTTATTCTTTATTATACCTACTATAAATACATGATATAATTTATAAAATAATCAATTTAGTATATTAAATATAATAAATTGTTATTATTATTATTTAAAAACCATTATCCACCTTCTTTGTATCTTACAAAAAGTGAAAATGTTGTCTGTTCGTACATATGATTTACCATCTCTACATAATGATGTAATTTGTTTTTTTATCACCACTTTATTTTTATTATTATAATGGTGTATTTAATAAATATATATCTTATTGATGATATTATTATGCTTCTTAAAGGTGAATTATTATTTATCTTTCTTTCATTCCCACGGTCAAAAAATGGAAAGATCATGCAGGTGTTTGTACGACCTACCATCTTCATGAATGATGTAATTCATTTTTTATAATATACCTTTTATTTATGGATCTACACACACATATATATATAATTAATATATGTGATATTTATATAATTTTTAAAATTATGGATATTATTTAACCATTATAAAATTATAATTACTAGATCTATAAAACCATAACTTCTATGAAAAAGGAAACAGTTAACACCTTAAAATGAAGATTTAATAAAGAATTGTTTATAAATGGGTGTTAAAATGTTATACATGGATAATATATGATATTTTAGGTATTTAAATAATTATTATACTTAATTATAATTTATTTTAATTAATTATACATGATTTTATATTTCCTTCAAAACAAGTGGATCTTGTGGTAGTTTATTTATATTAAAATATCATTGTTTATTAGGATTGTTTTTATTTTGTTTTTAGTGATGAAATTTTATGATCTACCTCTCAAGAAACTCATGTACTTTATTATTATTTTTTATTATTTTTATAAATTAAAAGTTTTCCTATCACTTTTCTATTTTTAAGAACTCATGATACCGAACGTCTGTTTTTAATGAAAACTGCCTTTATTTCTCTCTTTAGTTGAAAATAAATTTTCTTCATTGTCCATGTTTTCTAAAATTTTTTCCAATAATTTTTTTAATATTTTAAAATATTTTTAAATTAATTTTTACCCATGATTTAATTTGTAAAAAAACACTTAAAATAAATATTCTTATCACTTTACACATGTGGTTATTTTGTGTTTATACCCAAAATGTGAAATGAGTCACTGTTTCGATGTACGCGGAATAAACCTTTTTTTCTAAGAATCATCAACAATCAATTATTTCTAAAGTAATTTAAATGTTTTCAAGGATCTTTTCTAGTAAAAGTTTTTCTTTAATATTTGGGAAATTTTTATATTTTAAATATGTGATTTAAAAGTGAAAAGTATATTTTTCTCAAGAACATTCCAAGTGATCTTTTAATGGATTTTTTTCTAAGATGAAATCTTTTAGTTTCATTTAATATTTTTAGGGATATTATCAAATGATACCATCCATATTATTTAACATTATGGTTTATGATTAGGATTAAAATATTTTTATAAAATCAATTTATTTTCCATGAGTTATGCTGTGATGAAATGTTCAAAATTTTATGAAACCCATTTCCTTTCCAAGGGTTATGATTTGATGAATGTTTTATAATATTGTGATAGAAAAATATAAAATTTTCATTATGTGATGGTGTATCCAAAAACTATATAGATGTCCAATACGTTGGGAAAAATATGGTTATTTTATTAGATAATAAGGACCACAATGGGGAGTGAACCTGATTCAGTATTGGACTTTATCTACTATGATAGTCTTAGAGGTAAACCTTGACTAAGGATATGATTGAATGGGTAGTGAATCAAATCCACTCGGATAGTATTATTAGTATACATTGACTAATGAAATGATTTTCTATAATTATTTTTATTCCAAAAACTTATGTCTTCTTCCAAAATTTTTATCTCATGGATGATATTATTTGATTCCTTTATGATTTATATCTTATAAAATTACATTATTTTTTCTATTATTCATGAATATTATCTTTTATATTTTAGGTATTGGTTTCAAATGTTAAGATCACATTATTATACCCTTATGGTCATGTTATTCCTAAGTGATCATTCATATATTTCTTTTTTACCCTTATCGATCATCCAAGCTCACCATTTCTTATGCTTCCCTTACCTAGGATGTAAAGAAAGATTTAAAGTGTGATTTTCTTTAAAAGAGTAATAGTTTTGGATAAATACATATGATATAATTTTGATATCTTATGAATAATATATTTATATATTATATATTTCAAATACACTAGACCTATAAGATTTTTGCGTGAATTGTAATGTTTTTATTGAATATTCATCAATTAAGATGTAATTTTTAAATATGAGAAGTATAGGTCACTATAAATAAAGGATGGTGTCAAAGTCTTATTTGATATAAATCAGTGGTAAAAATATAAATTATGTGATCAACTAGTGGGTATAGTCTATATATATTATTTTATGAGACCATTAATAAGAACAAAAACAAATTATATAAAGAACCATAAACCTATATGTTTTTCATGTTAATTTTTAAATATTATAACAAGTGGTATCAAATGATTGATTTTACATGATACAACAATTTATATAATAGAAGGAATTTTAACAAACTAGTTACATCCCCAAAATTAGTGCTATCTCATATATGGTTATAGAATGATGGGGGAATTTATGGGGAGTTGGTGACATGTACTTAAATAATGTTAAGTCTTATATTGAAATTGTAAATCCCTCTAAATAAAGGTGATTCATAAGTAACAGGTGGGGTCTATATTTCTTCATTAACATTTGGTATTAGTTGATGTCACAAGTGGTATACCTCACAAACTTATCATTTTATTACATATATTATAATGATTTTTTTGAGTGTGACTGAGTTTATAGGATGATATAATGTCGAGAAACCTCTAGATTTATATTTTCATTAGATTTAATGAGTAACATAGAAATAATTGGTATTTTTAGATTAAAATCTTATTTCATACACTCATGATCAGATTAGTTAGATTAGAGTATTTTTCAATGAATCAAATACAAATAGGAAAACACATTCACTGAAATTAATTAGATGAAAGTGTAGCTGATTTTGGAAAAATGTTTTGGATCATTAAGTTGAAATGATCATGATTTTTTCTATTTAAAAAATGGTTCATAGGATGAACATGAAAAATCTATAAGTGTGTTTTTAACAAGTTTTATCCAGTAATTGGTATCACTAATGGAAATAGAATCAAATGATCTTATTGAGTAGAAATTTTTATATCAAAACATTATAATATTACTTTTTAAAATAAAAATATATTTCATTAAATATTTATACATTTATATATTTTATACTTACCATTTTATAAAGAAGTATTTGTAGGAAATTTATCCATATTACCGGATGGAGAATATCCTTTATAACTGATGTAACCTATATTCCATATGAAAAAGTAGATTATACATAATATGGAAGGACATTAAGTTTATCAGTAAGAGGTTTATAATGTCTAGTATATTCTGTATAAATAATTCCATTAGATGAGGTTTTAAAAAGTATACCAGACTGACCTTATCAGATGAAGGCATACGTGATTTTTGTAGGAACAACTATAATGACCTACTTGGTGAAGAAATTTATATATTACATTAGATAAATATCTTCATTATAACAAATATAATCCATATACACCAAGTAATGTATATCAAAATGACCACTAAAAGGAGATGTTGGACCTTTAAAGTGAAGCAGTGCATTTTCTTCCATTGTAAATGATTTAGATCAAAGGTGAATATGACCATTGTAATAACATATATAAATATATCCTTACAATCGAGGAGAATGATATCTTTCAATCTATAACATTTAAAGTTACTAAGAATATTTTATAACATCTTGTTACTTGAGTTCACTCTACTATAATATTTTAGATATTATTTTTATTATGAAACCCATTGTGAGTATTAATTTTTTACATTCTTTAAGAACTTTTGATTTTATAATAATTGGGTCTAAAATGTTTTGATCGAGGTATTCTATTGTGAAGGAATAATGTGATTATTCTGATCTGTCTGACTGAGGGTTCTTAAGGCTAGGGATTCATAGGCTTTGTCTGATCTTTTTGATCAAGGAATTTATTGGATAGGGAGACAATCCTTTACAGTAAGGTTAATATCGTGGATACCATGAGTCTAGTTTAATAATTCCTTAAAAATTAAGAATAATGTGTGGATATATTATTATAAATGTTTCTATATATTTTTATTACATATATTATATAATTTTTCTTATTACAATTTTTCAAAAGTTATTATTCTAAGGTGCATTTTTGTATGATTTTTTTATACAATTGGATATAAATTTTCTAACATCCCTAATGAATTGAATTATAATGTATGTTCATCTTATGTAATTTTGTTAAAGAGGTTGGATAAAATAGTTAGTTTTATTTTAATAAATATAATTCACCACCCATATTTTATTAAAAATACAATATTTCAATCGGATATTTGGTATTAGAGTAGGTTCTATTACAAATTTGAACATTTTTTCTTATTATAAAATGTTACACTATCATGTTTCTATAGAAATTAGTATTTTTTTATAAAATGAAATGTTTTTCCTCTAGGACACTTGAGAACATAAATCCAATTAGGCCACCATTATTTGATGGTGATGACAATGAGTACTAGAGAATTGAAATAAAACGTTTTTTTATCATCATTGGAGTCAATTATTTTGTTATATTGACCGAAAGATAAAAAAATCAAAACAAATAAGTGATTATTTTTACTAGAGAATAACATTTGGAATATCTACTTAATTATAGAGTTAGAAATACTTTGTTATGTTCAATGAGAAGAAATATATATAGTTGAGTTTGTTATTTTGAATCTAAAAACAACATATAGAATAAAATTAAAGTTCCTCACTTTAGAAGTACCTAAGTTATTGAAAATAGAAGAGCTATGAATCATGCATATTATAGAGTTTTTTATTTTCTACCTTTAGAATAAGTTTTTAAATTGAAATAGTGTATTATGATATTTTTTAATTGTCTAAAATCTCTTAGAGATAAATACTTAAAAGATGAATAACTGGTTGAAACAATTATTGATATTATTCTAAAGAATTGGGAATATAAGAGAACAACAGTTACCGACACCAGTCATCCTAATAATTTTAGTTTCAATGATATTATTGGAATTCTCATGAAATATGTGGTTAGATTAATGATATATACTAAAAAAGAAATGAAAAATGTTGGGGAATATTTTAATCCACTTCTATCGCAGCTAAGAAATCTAAACGAACTGAAAAATCTTATAAGTATTTAAAAGAATAAGAAAGTAAAAGTTGAAATTAAAATAAGTTCACCTGAAGAGAGTGAAAATCAACCTTTTCAAAAATTCAAAATGATGAATATTATTGTTATAAATAGAATTTTTGTTATAAATATATAAAAATAGAAATAATTATTTGATAAGAAAAAAATTCTAAAATTGTTTGTTATAAATATAAGAAATTGTGTCATATCAGACCAGATTTTCCTATTTTTAAGAATAATGATAAAAATGATAGAAATTCAAGAATGTTATACAATAATAAAGAAAAAAAATCCTGAAAGCTTCTAGAACTTGGAGTGTAATACGTGAAGATATATATTTTGAAATTTATTACGGAAACAATAATAATTTTCATAAAGTTATTGGTTTCTATAAAGATATTACAAAGATAAAAAAATTTCTATATAACTAAGATATTTAATAATTATATGAAAAATTATTTTTGAATGAAAATTATCCAGATTCAGATGATTAATTTTACTATTTATGATAAAGAAAAACACACAACATATGATGATGAGGATACATTAACAAGATCCAATAAATCATATCATTATGATAAATAATAATGTTAATAGAAAATATGAAATTTTGAAGGAATAGATTTCCAAATCAAATTGTATAATTTCAAAATATTCCACAAAAATTTTAAATATTACTCATGAATTAGATATAAAATATAATTATACCTCATTAATTAAATAAAATAATTTAATTATAATAAAAATTATAAAATATATAGAATGGAAAAATTTATATCATATATTACCTTTGGGAAGGAAAATTTTGATAATATTTTTAGAAAAATGATGTCTCATATAAATTTCTCTAGAATCGGTTTTACTATATCAGAAACTCCTTTTATGAATAAATAATTTTTTCCTGAATAGAATAAATTCTATACAAAATGTTATTAAAGAGGACCATAGAAGAAAAAATGTTCTTAAATAATGTGAAATACGTTGGTTTCCAAAAATATTATATTTCAAGTGAATTAGAAGTTGTACGATATGAAAGAACTAGATATATGTGGATTCTAAAAGTATTTTTTTCTAATAATACTAGACCCAAGGATATTTAGTTACTATAATGTTTACTCTTTTATTTTAAAGAAATAATAATATCACCTAAAAATAAATATATGGTATATAGATAGTGGATGTTTCAGACATATGACTTGTAATAGTTATTTTTCTGCAATATTATCAAGATAAAATGTTGAATAGTCATTTTTAGAGATAATGCTCAAGAAAAAATATACAATGGTGGTGATATTGAATTTCTTAGAAAATATTTAATTTCAAATGTATTATTTTTTAGGGATTAATGACAAACTGATAATTACTAGTTAGTTTTGTGATGAAGAGTATCCTATGAACATTAGAAATGATAAATGTGTTGTTTAAAGGGTATATGGTAAATTTATTATTTCAGATGATAGGAATGAGAGTGTTTACCCTTTAAACTTAAAAGGTATTAGAATCAAATTTATACCTTGACTTAATGCATTGTAAGATCAATATTGGTTATATAATAGAAGGTTATGACACTGTAATGTTAGAACCTTATCCAAAATTTCTAATAAAGAACAGGTTATAGATTTACTAAAACATAGGTTTATTTCATCTATTGTTTTCGATACTTTTCAATTTGGTAATTAAAACATTCAAAGATTTCAATATATTAGTAAAGTTTTAACTTTTGACACTTTATAGTTAGTGCATGTGGATTTATTTCTCCCAACAAAAAATGGAAGTATTGGAGGAAACTACTATGTACATCTCTTGGTTAATGAATAAATTTGATATTTATGGGTTTATTTTTATAATAAAAAATCATAATCAATTTTACCTTTTAAAAAATTTGTAGCTCATGATAAAAATAAGAAATTCTGACTTTGGTAACTATTCATAGTGATCATGGTGGAGGATTTCTAAATTTATATTTTGAATTTTTTAGTAAAAAATGTATTATACAGAGCTTCTGAAATTCTATAATAACTAAAAATGGTGTAGTTGATTTCTGAAATAGAGTTCTTCAAGAAATTACTAGGACCATGTTGATTGAATATTGAGCTGCTTAATATTTTTGGTTTAAAGATTCTAGTACTGCTTGTTACACTATGAATTCAGTTTTACTCATACCTTTTATTAATAAAACTCCCTATGCATTATGGAATAGAATAAATCTAAAATGTACACACTTTATAGTTTTTTTAATGACAAGTATTTATCATTAATACTCAATATAATTTACATAAATTCACTCCAAAATCACATGAAATTATTTTTATTAGACAGTCAATAACTATTAAAGAATATTATGTTTATAAAAAAATTAAAAGTACAATGGAGGAAATAACGCCTGTTAAATTTGATGAAATTGGTCCATTTTTAAGACAACCCATAACCACATCATCCGACGATTTTTCTAGAACTATTTTCAACCAAAGTTGGAAAAGTTTTTTCATGACAAAAAAAATGAAGAAATTTTTTCTGAACTTTTAAATCTTAAATAAACTAAACAGGTTTTGACGAACATAATTTCTAAACCCAAGAAATTTGAATATATATATGAATCATCCCATTAATATTATAATTTGATATGTATATTTCCCTATGAAAACTAGATGTTCCTTAAAAAATAAATGTCAAAATTGTGAATTTGTAGCACAATTTGAACTTGAGACTTTGGATGAGGCTTTAGGTGATGATGATTGGATAAAGAAAATATAGGATGAACTCAATTAAAATTTCAAGGGAAAAAATTGAGATTTTGGATTAACATACAAAATATTTTCCTATAATTAGAGTAAAATGGGTTTTTATAACAAATGTGATGAAAATGTAATAATTTTTAGAAATAAATTAAGACTTATTATAAATTTTTATACTCAATAGGAAAGAATAAACTATGAATAGAGTTTTTATCCAGTATCTTGACGTGAATTTATTCATATAATTCTATATTATGAACAATTATAGATATTTTAATCTTTATAAATTGGATGTGAAGTATACTTTTCTTAAAATATATGTTAATGTGGAAGATTATATAGGTTAACCACATAGTTTTTAAAAAAATATCTAGATGGCATTTTTAGACTTATTAAGGCCCTATAAGGACTTAAAAATTCCCTAAGAACCCAGTATGATAGACTTGTCAATAATTTGTTACAAAAATTTTTTATTAAAGGAGTTGTGGATCCAACATTATTTTTTGAAAACATTTTTATGGAAGTTATCATTTCTAAAATTTATTCTGATGAAATTATAATAAGATAAATGAAAAAATCAATTTTAGATTCCTTTACTAATCTTATTATATTTGTGCTTGAAATGAGAATGACAGGTTACATTTTTTTTGGGGTTTTCAAATTACCCAAAAACTAGAAGGATCATTTATAACTCAACTGAAGGACATATAAGATCTATATAAGAAGTTAGGTTATGAATATAGTAAATGTATTATCACTCCTATAAGAACCTCAAAAACATTATATGTTAATGAATATGGGAAACCATTTGACCAAATTGTATTAGGTGAATTAGTGTTATCTTACTATACCTTAAAAAAATTATTACAAGATTAATGTTTTCTATGTGATTATATGAGAGATTTCAAGATATTATTAACGATATGATTTTGAATGAAAAGGTTTTTCAAATGTTGAATTTTTTGGATGTAATATGGATATAAAAAGTACATATATATTTTTCATTTCTTAGGGGTGGATCTAGTTTCTTTTTATAATAATATGAAATATTCACCATCACTCTCCCTTGATGAATGTAAATATATAACATCTATAATTCTATGTACTCGGGTTTTGTGGTTGCAAAAAACACTAATTGATTTAAGTATAATTTTTAATAAAACTCATTTTATAGAAAAAGTTCCAAAACTATTTGTGAAAACCCAATGCATCACTGATGATCAGAAAACATTGGAAAATTAATAATTTCCTTCAATATCACAAAAAATGTGATATCATTTTAAAATTCACCGGAATATAAGAAAAAATGGTTGATATCATTTCAAAAACCCTAAATTTTGATAGACTCGAATATATTTAATAGAATCTTTGAATGGTAAAACAATTATCTTTTATAAATTTTGGTTGAGTAGTCTATTTATAGAAAAGAACTCATTAAATGGAGGATAATATTATTTTGTGTTTTGAAAATTTTCTTTCTTTTAATTAATTCCATTTCTTACTTTTTTATGTTTTTATAAAAAACTATATACAAATTTTTCTTAAATATTTTTAGTAATATATCTTTTAAAATATTTTTAAGTCTCATCCGATAGAGCTCCATCCAGAATTCCATCATACAAACTCTATCAATATTTTCATAAAATGATAAGTTTATATTATCAGACACACATTCATAAGAATGTTTTTAAATTTTTTTCTGATAATAAAATATTCATTCATTTATTATAAATGTATCTATTTTCTTCAAAATTATTTCTATGCTATTTATAAATTTTATGAGTGTTTTGTTATTAATTTTTTTTACTAACATTGAAAATTCAGCGAAAGAAATTATACTTTGATAAAATTGATACTAAAAGTTATAAAAAGCCTAGAGAGTCGAATAATTTCTCATCCTTTGAGAAACATTATCATTCAATGATATTTTTAGGGGTTGATTCTAAGATGTAAGATTTTAGGAGGTTGAAATAAATCTCACATCAGGTTCTATACAAAGAGTACGTGCATTACCACTTCCACTTCACAGATTCTTTCATGTGAAGAACTGTTGTCTATCAAAATTTCCTCAATCTATTTATTTTTGGTTTATATGATTCATTAAAGTTTATCTGATCAGATGAAATGGCATCCTCAAATTATTTTTATAATTTATTGGTTTTCTAAGAAATAATTATAGAGGGAAAATGGTTCAAAAAAAGTCATTTTTTTAATATTGTGAATGTTTTTAATGGTTAGGAATAATTATGTGTTTCAAAAATTGATTCTAATTTTCACTTTCTTGAGACTGTAAGATAATTATATATGTCTAATAATATTAGTGAAAATTAAGGTTTAGAGATAATTTCCTTTATAATTTTTCTTAAACCTTACCTACATATAATAAAGAAAGTTTTTTTTTGGTTTGTATTACTTTGGAAGGATAAAAAACCTTATAAATTATATATTTACTAAGGAAATTCAATATTTGAAAGTCTTATGCAGAAACCTTTCTTTTAGTTTCATATGAGAAGTCAATGAAGGTTTCACGTCTCTCTCTATATGCAAGAATAATTTCCCTATGGATCCAAACAATATCTTATATAGAGAAAATGGGATAGATATACCTTAAATGTTTAGGACATTTATGTATGGGATTTTCATTTCAATATGAGGAATTTTAACTTAGTTAAGCTTATATTCAATTACCTTGAGCCAATATGATTTTCCTATTTAGAGTTAAAGATTATTATTTATCTATGTATTTTAAATATATTTTTATTAACTTTTTGAAGAAACAAAATATTAATAATGATACAGTCATAGTTTGAGAAAAGAATTCTTATTTCAGAAAATAAACAGTCAAAATAATTTATGGCTTTCCTTTGTTTCCTCTATGAAAAATCTTGTTGATAGAATTGAAAAAGAAACATCAATTATTGAAAAATAAAAACAAAATGAAAAGTATTCAAAAAGAGGAATTCTGGTGAAAACTTTCCACCAATCCTAAAGAGGAAACGACAGACCATGTATAATGATACATTTTCAACATTTTTAAAAAAAATTAAGGGTTAAAAAACAAATGATAGTTTCTTATTTTTCTTAGAAAATGTTGAGGCTTTAGAAATGAATGAGAATAATTATAAGAATATTAGATATAATGAATATAAAATGTGGAAAGATGAGAAATATAGAAAATATAAAATTTCCAAATAGTTTTTATAGTGAATTGAGGAAAATCAATAAATAGTTGATGTTGCGACAAAGGATAACGTTCCTTATTATAATCTTTATCTGTCAGTTCTACAAGAAGAAAAACCATCACAAGTTTCAGTTGAACCTCTATTCATTCAAAAGGATATAGGTAATAATTTTTTTTTATTAAATTCAGTTTTAAAATGTTTAAAATGTAGTATAAAATGTTTTTGAAAAACCGGGGAAAAGTCATTTAAGGAAGAATGATGATCTTGCTAGAGAGTTGAACAAAGCTTTAGATTTAGAATAAATTTTATCTAAAAATTTAAAATCTTTGTCTTCTCAATATCAAAAGGTTATTTATTATTGTGGTTTATAAAGATATGTTTCATTACAAGAAGAAGATCTACATTTTTAAATAAAAGCATCAAACAAAACTTCACTCGATAAAGAGGTGAGTGTAATGTAATTTTGTTAAACATATTCTGATGAAATAAGAGAAAATTAACAACCTTTATAATCACTAGATCTATCAATTATAGATGTTTATTTGTATTACACCAATAGTTATCCAAGTAAAATTATCAAAATAATGGATTTGGGGATGAAATATTTCAATGATGTGAAAAATCAGGTTGAAGGGAAAACCATTGTCTTTCAAAACTTACAAGTCTGATATATATATATAAGTTAAATTTTACTTTTTAGAAAAATAAATCTCTCTAAATAAACATAAAGAAATAATTATTCAAAATAAATACGAGTTTAAGGACTTAAAAGGTAAATCCAAATTAGATTCAAGAATGCTGAAAAATATTATCAAGTGAATTGAACAAAAAGAAGTTGAGATAATGTATTGTGATGAACAAGATGATGGAATAATAAAATCAATAAATTCAGTTTCCAAATTTTTTAGAAACATCAAATATGATGTTTACAAATATACAAGTGTAGTTTATAATCTAAAATCTATTGTTGTGAAATAATATAAAGAAATCTCTAGAAAACAATATTTTTCCATTAAAGGAAAGAAGATATATGTTTTAGAAGAATAAGTAATGAAGTTGAAGACTTTTTTTGATGAATATAAAAAGTATCAAGAATATTTATTGAAGAAGAAGGACATTATCAAGAATATTTCTATAAATATATATTTTTTGAACTCTTAAAATCCATTATAATAACTAAAACCAAAATTTTATGATGACTATTTTTTCTATGGATGTTGTCCAAATTTTTATAGATGTTTTTGTAGTATATTTTTATAAATGTTTCTACTACATTTTTTGATGAATATATTTTTTTGATGAATGTTTATCTTCATAAAAATTTCTTTATATATAATTTTTCTTTAAAATATTAAGCAAAACATTCTACCTTATAAAAAATTTTTAAAAATCAAAAATGGGTAGAAAGTATCTCAAATTTTGGAGAGAAAGTACCTAAACCATTGGGGAGAAATAATCTAACTGTTTAGAGAAAAAAAATTTCCACCAAAAATGAAATTATGTTAGAAAAGAAAAGTGATTTTATTTAATTTTTTTAGTTTAGTTTTCTATTTTAAAGTTTTTTTTATTTAAAAAAAGGGTGAGATTTTTGAGTCAAAAGTATTCTTTAAATACAATCTAATATTAGTTTTGAAAATAAAAATCTACTTACATTCAATTTTATAAATTTATAACAGGTATACTTTCGATGTGATTAAAATGTTTTTTTGGGAATTTTTACAATTTTATTGGATGAATAATATCCAATACAAAATATAAAATTTCCTTATATGATTGAAATACAATCTTTAAATCAAAAGGATGGAAAAAAATTTCACCATTCAAAGGATTAATAATTCTAGCTGGTAGAGTATAAAAAATTCCACTAGTTGAATTTTTAAAAAGTCTACTGGATTTAAATTATTTGGTGTCGGCATACTTTCTTTCTATAATAACTTTTTAAAATACCTATCGAGTTTAGAAAATACTACATTCCATTGGATTAAGATCTATATTCTATGAGATAGAATACATATACACTACAGTGGTTTTTAATAATATGACAATAAAATGGAGGTCGTTAACCTTTGAAGTGAAGAAGGAGTATATTTGATACCATTGGTGCCATTCCCAAGACTATCTTACATTACAATGAATCTTTTGTAACATCATTTTACTTTAGTACACTCCATTGTAATATTTTATAAAAATTATTATCAAGGAATCCATTGTGAGGAATAATTGTGTAAATTCCTTCATAATTTTTTATTTTTTATCACAGTTTTTGATCTATTTTGATCAATGGTTTCCATTATGGTGGATGAAAGGGGTTATTTCAAACTCTTGGATCAATGGTTCCCAAGGCTAGGGAAACATATGATTTGTCTGATCCTAGTGATCATAGACTTCTATGGATATTAAGGAAAACCTTTACAATATTGTTAAAACTTTGGATTCCTTGAGTATAGTTTAATACTCCCTTAACAACAAAGGATAAAGTGTGTAAATATTCTTATAATATTTTCTATATAATTTTATTACATAATTTTTATAATTTTTATTATTAATTACTTTTACATGTTAGTATTCCTCTTTACAATTTTGTATGAAATATTTGATTCCTTTGGTTAAAATATTATATAACTTTTATAATAATGTGAATCAGAATGAATCTTTATATGATATTATTTCTTAAATATGTTGCAGGAAAATTGTTAGTTTTATTTTATATATTACAATTCACCCCCAAATCCTTGAGTAAAAATATACTCTTTTGATCATACAGATCAATCAATAAGTGAGTAAGAAAGACCCTTATTTTAATAAGCGGTGAATGGAGAAAAAATCTCCAGTGATGAAGCCATTTTTAAGTGAGATATAGTTGTTGAGAAATCATTTAATGTGATTAAAGATCTTGGATAAACTTTTTAAATACCTATATCAAATGGGTAGGAGTATATTTTCATGATATGTAAAAAATACACTTTATTCAATAGGATTTTAGAATTTATAGAACATTCAAATAACACCTATAATTTATTTATAGAGTTCATAAAATATCTTGAGCATTGTTTTTGTGAATAAAGGTATAGAAAAGATGAGTGGGTATCTCTATATAGTTGAGAGATGTAAGGGGAAAGAATCAGAATCCTAATATTAACATGATGAAGAGAAACTTATAATTTTGAAAGTAACTCTAAAATGGATGAATAAACAAGTGGTTTTGGATTTCAATTTATTGTGAAAATGGGTTTGTACAAGAAGATTATTGACAAAGTTCGATTTAAAATTGATGAAGTAACCGACACAGAATTCAAAATTATAGAAGGATATAACATGAAAAAAAATATAAATGAAAAGGACCCATTATATTTTATCAACATAAGGGGATAAATATTTTAGTTTTACTTCAAATCCATATAATTTAATGAATATGTTTGGGTTATGAAATGAATTCTTACTTAATGGAATATTTTACACAAAATCAAATGGTGGATAATATAGTAACCAAGAGTTTTTTTTTGTTTTTTGTTGGATTTATTAAAAATATCCTTTAAAGGCATTAATTTTGTGTTGATAATATGTGAGGAAGTGATTTTAAGTATTAATATAGTAATAAATGGCGATAGGTGGTGTTCTAGGTTTCTATACACATGGAGACCACATTTCGAAGTTAGGAAAAATGCATGAATGGTTTAACAATGGATTTAAAGAAATTTGTATATTCCTTTTATAGAAAAAGGTGATATATAAGAATTTGGATAATGTAAATTTCATTGGTTTAATATTTATATTCATAAAATTAGTCTTCTACCTCAAAATATAAAATTTATATATAGAAAAAGTTTGTAAAAGTAATCCTAAATTTTAGAAGAGTAGATTTAAGAAAAGGAAAATTCTAAAAAAAATGAAATTCTATAACTTCATAAGAGTACCATTTAACTTAAAAATATTAATTATAAACGTTTAAAGTGTATATTTTTAAAAATGTAAAATATTACAAGGGTAATATGGTGCTTAACAAGAGTACTACTCAGAATCCCAAAAGTAACCATGAACTTGAGAAGAGTTTTTTAGAAGTTTTTAAATTTCAACTACAACTTCAAAAGAGTCATATAACACTTTAGAAAATAAATCCTTGAACTTTGAACTGTTAAAATAAGGTTTCCTATAGTTTTTATATATACTTTAAAATTTTCATTTTCAATGAGAAATATGTAGTCCAGAAGGCAGCTCAAGGGAAGTCTCATAAGGTTTATTCCCATTAAATTAGACAATTCTTGTTCTCTTGTTCAATGATTCAAACATCCAGATAGTGGAAAATATAATGATTTAATTACTAGTTTTGGTGTTAATAAATAAAGAAATTTTTTTATCATCTTGAAAAAAATTACCCACCCTAAAAGCATACCATGGAATGAGTCATGATGATATTAAAGGAGGTTTGTGCTGTAAGGTTATAAGTGAATTAAAGTGTTTGATTTGTGATGTCTGCATGAATGAAAATAGTTAAATGAATATAAAATTACTATAGAGATTATTATCAATCATAATATATAATTCATAACATAGTAAAATTTTAAAAAGTAAATAAAACAAATTGTGAAATAATGGTGATTGTGAATTTTTTTAGAGTTCACATTGATTGTGGGGAATTTTAGAATTAGATTTTCTCAGTGTGTACATATCTTAAATAAGGAATATATATAAATTATAGTTATTAAAAAGGATAAAAAAATAATTTTAGAAACATTAATGATAGAGATATCAAGAATAATATTTTTGGAGAGACTTATATATTCAGAACATTGAAAGATATCCCTTGTGTTACTCATCATTTTTAGAAGTTAAATAGAAGAATAAGATAGATTCAATTTATTACTATTATTGGATATATCTATATATCTAAGGAAGATATATATAGAGACTTTAAAATATTTAAAAAATAGTTACATTGAGTTTAATAATAAAGAATAAATAAGATAATTCTAGTGATCATATTTGGTTCTGCTGATTGAAGGTGGCTTGAGATAAAGATGAGTTCAAGTGCTATAAATAGTAATTGAATAAGAGAAAAATAAAAATCAGAGTGAAATTATCCTTATATAGAGGAATTATGTTAACATCTGTGTTTCAAGGAATACATAGTCTCAATTCTCACATTGAGGTGTTGATCTAATCCGATGGTAAGAAGAAGGATGACAATAGATACGGGGTTCAAAAAAACATATACCTAATGTCAAGGATGTATGAATCCATGCTTTTATTTTCTGATCATAGAGAGAGAAATATGTCAATAAAATACTGAAGTTGTTCTTGTATAAGTGTGTGAAGGATAATAATGGTTAGTGAGCCTTGGTCAAAGAGTAACTAAACCCAAAATGTTTTAAGAAAGTAATATTTGGATTGGAGTGACCAAAACCAAATCTATATACACAAAACTAATGCAGTAGTGTATTTATACACATTAACACATTATTAATATGTTATCCCTACATGTAATAGTTTTCATTGAACCAAATTAAAACCCTTGTGTCCTTTAATGATTTTATTTTATTTTTATATATTCATTATTTTAGGAGGCTAGGAATAAGAATAATCATGAGACATTTTGAATAGAATTCCTAGTGGCACAGGAGTAAGATCATTAGGAGAAATATAAATAAGTAAAAATAAAAAATCTTCTCATTTCCCTACACAATTATTCAACCCCCTCACGATGTCTCTTGTTATAATAATACTTGAATTTAATAGAGTTATAAGTTGAATGATACATTTTAATTAAGATTCTTTTAAAATAATAATAGTTTAAATCAAAATTGAATACAACTACTAATTATTTTATAAGTATCTAGAATATTTTTTAAGAATTTATAAATAGAATATTTTTGATATAAAACATCATTAATTAAAATTTAAACATTAAAATTCCATTTTATCAGAGGCTGAGTAATAGAGTTGAATACATTTTAAAAAAATTTGGGTTCAAATTGAACTCTATAACCCATTATTAAATGTGTGTCTAGAAAATTACACAATACTAAATAAAGTTATAGAATGTGTTAAAATACTTAATATATAAAAAAATTGATTATAAATTTCAAAATGTAAATACATTTTGATTATAGACTGATTAGAATTTTCTAACTCCTTTTTACATTAAGATTTTTAGTTCAAATTCAATTTTACAGCCTTTTATTATAATTTTACAAAAAAGATATATAACATTATATAAACCTATGGATCATGTATTACATGATAATATAATTAAAATACCATATAAATAATATCTAATTTAAAAAATTAACATTTTATGTAATGTTAAATGTAAAAATGTTCATGAAATTCTCATGAAATACTTTCACAACATAAGAGAAGTAAACAGTGGGGACTTTGTGAAAATATTGGGAATAGATAAAACTAAGATAAAACATAATGGATAAATATTATAAAAAATTAGTGTTTCCTATTAAATAATTTTCTATTTTCCTTTAATGATTTTATCTTAACTGTATCCCAAATTTTATCTTATAATATTATCTATAATGTTCTTCTTGATCTTTATTCATCTATTTTCTATGTTTCCTCTTCCTTTTTCTTCTCAATAAGAAAATGATTAACCCATTTTAATTCTTTCATTATCATCTAATAGGTTAAATTTAATACTTATTCTTATGGTTTGAAAACGAAATTTTATATTTGTTTTATTCATGATATGGATCTTTAAAATTATAGACTATGATTTATTTTATTGGGATATAATTCCCCATACATTTTTTAATGATTTACTCTCCATAAAAGTTGTGTTGAAATTAAATAATTATGTTATTCTATTATAGGTGATTATGAGTGATTATAAGTGATATGGATATGATATTCCATGAGTACTTAATTATAGATAAATTCTCTTTCTAATTTCATATGAATTATATTTATAATCATATTTAATTCCATTAAAATTAGTTTTTTATTTAATTTCATTATTGTATATAATTTTATGATTTTTATGAGTTTAATGTGTCCTCTAATGTAATTTATTCAACTTCATGAGTTTTATTTTATTTCAAAGACTTCATAGTCTCTCCACTTTTTTTTTAACTTACTTATATTTGTATTACCATACCAAGTTTTCTAATGTTTTTTTACCAGGTTTAAGCATGAGTAAGAATGTTAACAAATTCAAAATTATAGTTTTGTTGATTAGTATTAAATAATGAATATGGGAATAATGTGTCTTGGTGAAGAAATTAATTATATATATATTTATAAAATGTGGTTTATTATGTATTATTAAGTGTGTCATGATTCTCTAAAACTATAAAACTAATAGTCTTGTGAAAGTGAATGTGCTTTAATCTTTTTAAAAATTATGTATTTAAAGGATGATTATGTTTTGGAGGAAATAGATGGTATCTGAGTGGGGTTTAGATAACATTTGTGGTTAAAATGATTTTGTATGAAGATAATTCAAAAGGTTTAGGTAAAATAATTGGTTTATATATTTTTTATGGATTATAATTTAGAAGTCCCAGATAACCTCATGGGTTATTATATTCAAGTGATTATGTTTATATATTTCAGGAGCATATATGATAGTGATTTATAAAATCTTTTTGTTTATAATTTTGGATTATATAAGTTGGAAATAATTTCATAATTTTAGTTGTTATGGAATTTTGTTTGAATATATAAGGAAATATTTGATATTTATTTGGAATTTTTTTGGCAATAACAATATTTTATTTTTCTTGATTTATGAATATATATTTACTTTACTATTTATTCATCTTTTTCATTATATTAACAATTATATTTTAAATTTGGACATTTGATTATTTTTTAAGATGGAAGAGATAAAATCCCAGATTAATTTTGTATCACCCCTAGGTGATTTTCTTACAATCATTATTATAAAATATTTTTTTTGTAATTTTAATACATTTTACAATATTAAAACCACATGAAAATAATTATATAATATATTAAAATACTCTTAATTGCCTAAAAATTTCTATAGATCATGATTTTTTTATCATATTTTAAAATATTATAATTTTCATCTATCTAAACAAAGAATGTATCATAAATTTATTTACCAATTTTCTACAATGTCACATAAGCATCAAGAACTTGATGATTTTAAAGAATTAATAGAGAAGTGAGATCTTATATCAACCTATACGTTTATAATTTTCTATTTTTATGCTTTTGGAAGTGGTTTTTACGTACTGGATGAACCATGTTTTAGAGTTTTAAAATATGATCTTGTCAGAATATTTTATAAAAATATTGGATTATATGGATGAAATAAAATTATATATTTAAAATACTAATTTCTAAAAACTATATTTCTCACATAAATTTAGGTCTAATAGTACTGGTTGAATTCTGGAAAATAAGGTAAAATATAATGATTTTTTTGAGTATCATTAAACATCATAGACTCTTAGTAATAATGAAAATTATGTATTCTCATAAAAGTATGAATCAAATTTTATGTTAGTATGAAATATTGTTTTTAATAATTATTTTTGATTATATTGTGATTATTTAATTTAATTCAGGAGTTTAAAATTTTATTACAATAAAGGAGAATGATTATTTAGGACTATAATATTTTCTATAGATTTATGGGGGAAGTATTTGAATGAAGACTTTACAAAAGGTCAAGTTAAAGTATAGATAAGCCTATTTGTTTTTAATGAGTAAAAATCATGAGGAATAAATTTCTTTGTGGGGGGGAGGGGAATGTAATATCCCATATTTTAGTATGTATTCAATTTCCATTAATTATATATTTTTCATAAAAAATTATATAATATAGAATAAAAATAACATATAAGATAAAAAATTTAATATTTCATTACATATTAAGAATGAATACATACTATAAGATCAATAGAAGTACAATGGGATAATAAAAACAACTAAATAAAAATATTGTAAGCTTGGAATACCTGTCATCACGGTCTAAATTTAGAATCATATCGTTGAATATATTTTTTAATAATAGAAAACCATATAATATTGATAGAAATTTTTAGGAACAAATTAGAGAATAATTGAAAGATTTTATATAATTTTCTAAGCTTATTTATAGGAATAGAATTTGTAATGTAAACATTAGGCATAAACATTATATTACGGTTGATGGTGTGAATTATGAGTATCCTTTGTTTGATCATTGAATTTATCATTATATGATCCATGAAATAATAGGTAAGATCTTCATTATTTTAAAAATTAATAAAATGAAGTATGATTAATTTCTTACTCATTTTATATTAAAAATATTTATAGTTATTTTATGTCAGAAAGTATGTTTCAGTTAATGGATAATTATATTTCATGAACATGTTTCTATATTCTAAACCATCCTTTTAGTTATTAGATATTTTGGAAATGGAAATTTATAATAATTATATGTATTTATAATTCTATTTATTGTTATTATAATATAGGAAAAAATATCATGGTATGATACGGAAAAAAGATATTTTCAGTTTAGAAATAAATATATGCTTTTCTAAAAAAATATAATTTAAATATATTATCTTTTTTATTTTAAAATTTAATATTTAATAGTTAGATATTTGATTTATTAAAAAAATATATTTTTAATCATTATTTCAAAATAAGATGGAATGTATTTTGTTACAATTTTATTTATAATAAGTTATGAAAGTTAATAATAAAAGGGTTATAAAATCAATTTTATTATAAAAAAATATAATTAATGAATTTTTATTTGAATTTATATTTTTTAAGGTTTAAGGGAATAACTTTTAAAGGAAATATTCAAATTCAATGTGGTTATGAGTTGAATAATACATTTCAATAAAAAGTCTTTAAAAAGGATTTTATTTCAAAATGAACTCTACAAGTCATTATTTTATGAGATTTTATAATATTTTAGAAAATATTTAGAAATATATGGGTTGTTTCGACATATATGGTATATAAAACATTATTATTTAAAATTTAAATATATAAATTCCATCTGATAAGGGTTTGAGTAATAAATATGAATTCCTTTAAAAAATAAGTATTTAGGTTCAAATTGAACTTTACAACCCACTATTAAATGTGTATCTAGAAATTTATTAAATGTGTTAAAATTATTAATTTACATAAAAAATTAAATTTAAAACTCAAAATGTTAGTTCTAATTGGTTATAGATTGAGTAAAACGTTTGAACTATTTAAATTAAGAGTTTGATTTGAAATGGAATTTTTCTACTTAATATTATATATTTATATAAACCGATGTAGAGAATTATATAAACCCCAGAAACATGAACTACATATTAAGATACTTAGAATATGAGATAAATATTATCCAATTAATTTTTTTTTATATTAAGAATAATATAAAAATGTTTCGCAATCCTGACGCCATGCTTGCACAATATAGTAAAAGTAAATATTTTAGGATTATTGATAAGATTAACATAGGATATGTCTGATAAAAGTTTTTGGATAAATATTATAATTAATAATTGATATAAATATTGTAATTTAATTCCATAATTATCAATGATTTTTAACATAAATTACAAGCATACCATGAAAAATCTATATAAATGGGATTATTTTGTTAAAAATATTTTTAAATTAATAAAAAACATAAAAAATTCTCTTATACCATATTTTAATGATAAAGTATTGAGAAAATATTCCATTCTCTATTTTGAACCTCTTTTCACTTTATAATTACATTCTTAACCATTATGAAATGAATACTTTGAAAAATGCCATTAAATCATGTCTATAAATAGATGTTTTACAATCTCTTATCAACAAATTCATTTTATGGATAAGTTTACCTTGTACTAAATCCCCACATATTCTCCAAATTTCACTATTTTTATTTCTTGAACTCTTTAAAATTCATTTCTCAACTAAAAAACTCAATCAAATTAGTTTTTTAAATATCTATGAAGTTAAGATTTAACTTTATTTTTTTCAGTTGTATACTCATATCTTTTTGTTTCCATTTATATAAGGATATAATGTCATTGTAACATATATTACAAAAGAAAATAGTGTTTGGTACTTATTTTTTCATTCTTAAAGGATAAAACGCACAAATACTAACGGTATTATACATACCTTTTAAATAAATTTTATTTAATTTTATATTTTCTTTTACTTTTTTGTTTATTTATTTTTATAATAGTTTAATGCAAGATATGTTTCTCTTGAATGGATGTTCAATTTTATTTAACTTTTTGTTAAATCCAAGTTTTGTCACAATTATTTGTCAGGATGAATATATACTTACAAAACCATATATAATAATAGGATGATTAAATCATAACTTATAAATTTAAATAATTTATTTAATATAATTTATTTTTCTTTTTTATTAACTCAATTACCATGTGTTATAAAAAACTAATATAGTTTTATTATTTAACTTATATTATATATGTTCATCCTCACTTGGTATCATCTCAACAAATGAGACATATAGTTAAATACATGTTTAAAATTGTTAATGTAAAATTTGAAAAATTATTCATTAATTACTAAATAATATATTGACAAAGAAAATTTAATAATAAGAAAAAAATCATAAATATTTCTATCATTTATCCATAAAAAATAATTCAGATTTATTTGTGAACTCTTAAGTTATAGAGATTGAAAATATCATACAGATATAATTATGAACTACCATGATTATCAAACTTTGACATCATTGAATAATGATGATATATAATATCAAGTTAAATTCAAATACGATATTAAATGAAATAAAATAATCATATGTAATTATATAATAATGTTTTTTTTAAGGTTATAAAAAACTATAACATCTTATAACCTATTTTTATATAATAAAAGTCAAACAAAATCATATTGGAAGGAAGTAAAGGGAACCTCTTAAATCATTTCATTTATTGTTTTGATGACATTATATTTACTATATCTCTAATGTTATCAATGAATCTTCTTCATGATATTCTTATTTATTATTATTAATATATATACTATGTTCCTATTTCATTTTTCTCTCAAAAAGGAAATGATTAACCCACTCTATTTCATTCATTATATTTTCTTGGAATAACATTGATGCTTATTCTTATAGGCTGAGAATATAGGGTTTTATGTGTTTAATTCATGATATGGTTCTTAGACATTATGCACGATTATGGGTGGGTTTGAGATATATCTCCCCAATTCATTGGGTAATGATTTCTTTTATATATAAGCTATTTTGAAATTAACAATTTATGTTATTCCATTATGAGTGATTACAAGTCATTATATGTGCGATAAATATGATACTACAAGAAACATTGAAGATTTTTCAATTCTCTTTCTATGTTCATATGAGTTTTATTTATGATCCTATCTAAAATACATTGATAGGATTATTGTGTATAATTTCATGATTGAATATATTTTTATTATTTTATTTTAATTTAATGTATCTTCTTATGAAATTTATCCATCTTCATTGGTTTTCCTTCATTTCAAGTCCTAATAATTTCCTTCACTTTTTTCACATCTACTGATCTTTATATTCTTATGCTAGATTTCTTAATTACTTTTATAGGGTTTAAGGATACATAAAAATTGTAAAAAAGTTAAAATTTAAGTTTTGATGATTATTTTTAAATGTATAAAATGGAAATAATTCGACTTTTGGAAGAAATGGATTCTTAATATGTCCAAAATGTTGGTTTATTATTTATTATTAAGGAATATGGGTCCTAATTTTCTATAACTCTAAAACTAAAGGTGTCAAGAATGTGAGAGTTTTGTAACATTTATCAAAATTATAAAATTATGGGATATTTATATTTTGGATTATATTGATATCATATATTATTTTTTAATGGTATGGTATAGTGTTTGGTTTATAGGGATCAAATAAAAAATATTTAATGTAGGAGAAGAGATTAGAAACCCTGAGTCCTAGATCACTATTCTATGAAATACTGAGAGAAAATATATAAAAATTGAAGAATAAGGACTTTCTACTGATTTTAGTCTCAATGGCTTCCTTCAACCCAATTCTTGTTGAACAAAGCTTAGAAGAAATGATTTGGTTCTTTCCTTAATGGTGTATGCATGGGCTTATATGAATCATATAATTCTTGGGTGGGATTATATATAACTACCATGGTTTTTAGTACCACTCAGTGAAAAGAGAATAAATAAAATGATAGATTCAAGGTAGAGATAAATGTAATGAAAAAACTACCAGGAGAAAGAAAAGAAATTTGAATTTGAAGAAAAAAAGTTAAAGAGAGAAAAACATAAAAGTAGAAAATAACATCATAAGATAAATAGATTTAAATTTTTGGGGAATAATCCATATGTCAATAGAGAGGCATAATCATTTTTCTATATCTAGGAGAAAATTATAGGGTAATTTTTAGTATTATATAAACACTATCTCAAGTGTTTCTAATAAATAAATATAGTTATATAGTAACCCTTGTTGTTAGAGTGTAAATCCACATGGTTAGTCAGCTGTGCCACATTAGAGATGGAAGAAAGTATGAAGATCTATTGTAGCTTGTCGGTGTCTCTAAACACATATAACTATAGTAACCATGTGGAATTCTACACTAAAACAATACTGATAATGGTGTCACCAATATGGTTTTATAACATATGAGACACTATTTGTTTTCCAAACTTCATATAATAGACCGTGAAACAATATTTCAATAATTGAACCAGGGAAAGGCCTTATTAAGGATCACAAAGGCACCCATTTCAATGACTACTACTTGTTTTTATATCTCTTAGGTATACTACCTAAGTGTGCTTCAATTTACTCATATTTTATGACATATATGAGAAATTTTTTTATTGTTATAGTGCTTGTAACCCCTTCATATGAATATATTCTCCCCAACGTCTTATAAAAAGAAATGTTACAATTGATGGAAACTAGTGGGAGATATTCTTGAGCATTAACACATAATGTTTTAATACAATACTTAATGAAAGTGTGTAATATAAATCATATAATATGATTTTCCAAGCCTTATAATATATACTATTTCCTATACTATGAATGGATTAATAAATAGTTATTAGATATATCTATATCATATCAAACTATATACCCAAATATGCCTAATATTACTTTTTTTATAATAGATTTCATATAATACAATATCCATTATATCTTCTCATACGATATAGCCAAAATAAAAAATATGTATATAGGATTTTGGGAATATCTCCATCAATATCCAACATTCACGAAAGAATTATAGAATTTTGCATCATTTTACCTTATATTGGATCATATACAACAACTTTTGAAATCATATCAAAAAATATTTTTGGATTATTTCCAAAATAATTTTGTAAAAAAATCATTAAACTTACTGTGTGTCACATCATATAAAATACCTTCTGAATATTCATCCAATAACATTTACAATGAAATCCATAAAATTTTAGAGCATCTCCCTAAATTTTTTATAACTCAATTCCCATCCAGTCAACAACAATTTGTGATTCCACTGGCCTTTATATCATTGATATTAAATATGTATGAATGAATTAAAAAATGTTAACAAAGATTAACCTGTAGAAACACATCAGTGAAACTGAAGGTACAATGTTATAAGAAGCGATATACATAAAAAAATGTATCTTGGTGCCTATCAGAGACTAACCTAGGTCAACCAGACATGCCACCTATTCTATCTCACGACAAGACCTCAATCGTTCCTCCCCATATGCAAGATTCCGCTGACTAGCAGAGGAGACTAAAGAGATAACTTTGGGAGAGTATACCTTCATATCCAAGTGAAATAATAATGGGAAATAATAAAACACATCCATAAACATTAGTGTAATTAATGTAATTAAAACAAAAAGATGCCATAATAAAGATAATGTAACGTAAAGACACATGCTCATGCTAGTACACGACAATTGATCACCCACTAGGCTGACCAAAAATACATAAACCAGAAAATAATTACATAAATATCTATTTCTATCCTCAAGATATACCTCAAAATTATACTCACACATCTATTGTGCTTCTCCATCCTAATTCTCAAATTCCACATGAATGACCCTGCTTGATCATAAAACATAGGGCCTCATTCCCATTCACTTTTAATCATGTACCCAACCTGAAAGTATACATAATGGTATGTATGTTTATGAATGTTCCCATATATAGAGTGATAAATACATCTTAGTTGGGAACTCCCAAAAGTGGTATCTAGCATATAATTTTAAAAAATGTAAATGGAAACATGATATGAAAAACCTAGGTGAATAAAAAATTGCATAATAAAAGTAAAAAACCGATATAAAATAAATAGACATCGATCCTGAGTTCCTAAATAACCACATGAGATCAACCAATGCTGCTCCAACCTATTATAAAAGTCTATAAACAATTGGATCACCACGACACAATCCAAGAGTCACATCATCTATATCTAAAGTAATATCCAATAAATCTAATAAATTGAATAAATTGAGTGTCAGACTCTAGAATATAATTCTAGGAATAAAATATAATAACACAAAAGTCTACGATATCTCTAGGTTTCTAATAGCATGATCTACACCAGAAACATGGAATCTAATTGAAATAGGATTACCTTAGAAAGGTATAATATTCCAATCAAACTAATTGGGATATATAATCCATCCTGGAAACATGAACAACCTTACCAGGAAACCATTATGAAGCACTCAACATCCACAAAAAGTAACCCCATACCTATTGTGGAACTCTAAACTAGTGGATGCACTCATTCAGATCTCCCATTGGCTCTCTATAACACATCTAACAATAACTATACAAATCATGAGATAATACAATCAATATCAGGTCCAAAAACATGTTAAAAATTTTCAAAATGGTCTCCTATCACATCCAACTTGAGTAAAAGAGCCTAAAACACTCTTAGAAAAAATCCACAGAAACCTAGGCTGACCAATTCCAAAACTCACCACCTAAAAAATAGCCACAATAATATCAACACCAATACCTAGGTTATAAGGTGACACCTATGATTTCCAATACTACAAACAATGTTGAAACCATTAGGGTCAACTAAAAAATGGTGTGATTGTGGTCCCCTAGTCCATATCTATCCAACAATGGGCCAAGTTAGTTATTGTTAAACCTTATCTGAAAACTCTAGAACCATACCCATCCATGATATTCACCACAAAAACGAGGTTATCTTTGGGTATAACCATTCCCATTGGTGCATCATCAATTATCCTTAGGTACTCATCAAAAATAGTACACCCAATAGGGATCCTCAGTTGGATTATATATAATCATCCATAGTCCCTCTATCCTTTATAAGTATCTACTCAATGACACCATACCATACCTATCACCATACAATATCAACCAATCCCAATATATCCAATTAAACAAAAACTCAAGAAAGAGATCTAAAACCTAGACAACTCAAACCCCAATAAGCAGGTCGAAATTGTCTTCCCTCAAACATCGATCAACCAACCCTAAAATCAAAGGACCAACTAAAGAGACCCACAAAACCCCTAATCATTCCAAATATAATTCCAAACTCGATTATAGTTTCTATGAACCATAGAAAAATACCTCAAACTAATCTACTTGGAAACTCCCATTTCAAGTCATCCAACAAGACCATTACCATCACTTGGGTCTCAAACAACTTCTCTCGCAGCACAACTATTAATCTAAAAACATTAAGGAAAATATATCCCTAAATATTTCCCAACCCAAGAATCTATCCCACAACCTATGAACACAAAGTGGTCCTCACAATTGGATTTTACATGGATAAAAACACATGGATAACTACATAAAATTCTTATTTTAACTCCATGAAAATAAAATTAGTGAGACACTTCCTAAAGTGGAGTATATATTGAATACCTCATGTACATGATATTTTCCCCCAAAAATATTTATTAGGGGTGTGCCTCATCCAAACACATAATGTACATCCCAAGTACATGGAATTTCTATTCCATACACATTATTTAACTAAAATGGGTTGGCATTCCATGTACCAGATATGACCTATGACCAAGTATTGTACATGGACAGTAGATGTGTATCTCGTATGGGGTCTGGGCATGTACTATACATGATTATGTGCCCAGACCTGTGGTGTCTAGCTATGTACCAAACCAAAACCTTGATTCTCTAAAACAAAAAATGTCCCAAACACACACATAATGTATCTCTTATCATCTAAATTTTACCCCAATAGAAGAACAAACCGTTTGTGTTCTCTAAAATAATGATGTATATATGTGTTTCTTGAATATAAATCCATTAAAATCACCTGAAACCCCTATTTATCCTAAAACCATCCCACAATAACCCTAAAGATGAGAAAAAATAAAATATAAGTCCTTAAAATCTAATAAAATAGATCTATATGGAAATTGGTGAATAAAATAAATGTCCTACCTTATGGTATAAAATGATGAAGCATCAAGCTTAGATCCCTGTTAAAAAACCACCACATCCCGATCTATCTCCTTGAAAAAAATCATTGACGACTCTACCCTCTCTACGTATCCATCTCTATCTCAGAAAAGAGCCCAATTAGGGAGATACCCTATGAAATATTCATCAATCCATGGGGAGTATGAAAATACAATGTAAAAGGAAAAATAAATGAGAAGCAAAAATAAAAATAAAATCCCACTTAAAGGACTGGGCCCAAGTCCAAGAACCCATAAAAAATTTACACCTTGCATAGGGAAACCCTATATTCCTGACTCAACCATGGAGTCCTAATTCTAATATGAGGCCCTTTTTAAGAGATATCACTGAACTCACCAACATAATTAATTAATATTTAATTAATTAAATATTAACTATTCTAAAAAAGTTCAAATGACTTGGAATTTCACAAAACACATTTCTTTGGGCGAACACAATATTTTGGGACCAAATGTGTAGTTATAAAATTATTCAAAGGTAATATGACAAGAAATATTACCATTTTACCTTAATATACTCCTAGAAACAAAACTAAAATTTTCCTTGATTTTTGTACCTATAATGATGTGGGTTTTTGAAATCTCACCACGATAACATTTATCACTGCTGAGAAGCCTCATTAGACAATGAAACTTCTTGTCTTTAATCCAAGAAAAACACATCAATAATCTCAATCACCTTTGCATCATATCCTATGCATCCCAAGTTCATCTTAAAATAATTGATTCCACCACTCTAATGAATCTAAATCCCATATTTAGTATTTTCATTGAACAATATGTATTTGGATTCCACATTCACATGGACATACTATACCAACTCGACCATACAATGAATGATCTCACAAAAACCATGAATCTCCCAGTATGAGGGTCATTAATCCATGACTAAATAGATGCTACCCACTACATGAGTATCTTTATCTTAACCCCATTACCAAAACACAAAAATCCATGAACCACATTATATATACAACTAAACATATTGACTAGATGTTGCTGACATTCTCATTAAAGAGTGATAACGTAAAAAACAAACCACCGTTATTTGCTGGATCCCCAGGAATGACATCTGTTATGATAAAAAAAATAACTTATAATGAGGATCAAATCCTCTAATTGCCAATGGTGTGTTCTCCATCCACAATAAAAAAGTAGATTAGCAATGGTTTTTCAGAGGGGGTTATGAAAACCCCCCTATAATTTCATTTTTGAGGGGTTTATAAACAACCATTACTAATAATATAATTTAGAGGAGTTCACAACCCACTAATTTTGTTTATCATTTTTTACTTGGTAATATTTGGTTGGATTTTAGAGGTATCTGTGTCAAAATCACCGATAATTTAATAATTAGTGGCCTTATATGTTCAGTTGGATTTTAGAGTTGATATATATATAATATTTATTTGGATATTATAGTATATATATATGACATGGATTTTTAAAGTAAATAGTGGGGGTTCACAACCCCTACTAGTCTATTAAATTGTAGGGGGTTTATGAACTGCCATTAATCCCATAGATTAGAGGGGGTTTTGAAACCATTATAATTTAAGAAATTAGAAAGCGATTAGAACCCCTTATAATATATGAAATTAGAGGGGAGGGGGGGGGGGGTTATCCCTATCTATTTTATGAAATTATAGGGGTTCATGAACCACTGGTAATCCCTTTGATTAAAGAGGTTTTTAACCCCTAAATTTTGTTATTTTTTTTGAAATTAATATCATATAAATTAAAATTTTATAATGTAAATGTGTAGGTGCACCTGTGTGTGTACAGACATACATACATACATACATACATATATATATTACAAAAAACATTATATAAATATATCTAAATGCATTATAAACACACAAACACACACATATATAAAATCATTATATAATTACTTTTAATTAATTCGTATACATATAAACAAAAATGAATACATATATAAATATCGGTATAAATAATATTAATGTAATTATAAATATATTTATTCAAATATATAAAATTTATATTTGGTTTTATATATAATAAACATTTATATCATGTTTTATATTATACATATATAATATTAAATACATTTTTCTTTTATATTTATTTATTAATACATTTATATTATATTATGTATTCAAATAAATATAATATAGAAAAAATTAAATAAAACTATAACTATAAATATATATTATATATTTATATTATATACATTATATAATCAATATTTTATAATATATAAATTTATATATATTATATAATTATTTTATATATATTTGAGTACACTATAGTAATTATAAATTATTTTAGAAAATATATATTAATATACACAATATCATACAACTATGTTTTTTGAAATATATATATATTAATGTAAATAATATCATATAATTAAATTTATTGATATACATATATATTGATGTGCATAATAATAAAAAAAAGTATTGAAAAACATTATATAAATATTTCAATAATTTTTTTTTCATATATAATTAATTATATATTTGAATTTATTGTATTTCGTATATAATATTTGTATACGTTTTAAAACAACCTATAATTTCTTGTTAAATTGAGGTAGTTCTAGAACCTCCCTAAATATATAACATATTTACTCACTTAGAGGTAGTTTCTAACCACCACTAATTTGACATATATATTAGATTGTTTTAAACCCCATATAAATTGGTATTATGCGGTGATATTATAGGGGGTTTTAACTTCCTCTAATACTCCCACCTCTAAATTTTAGGTCACATTACCAGAAGTTTCTCAAAGGCACCTTTAACAACAGTAGGTGAGCACATTAGTAGTGGTTTCTCATAACCACCACTAATGTTTTTATAAGTGGTTATAACCCCTTCTAAACTAAAAAATAACCCCCTCTAATCAGGTCATTTTGTAGTGACCATAGGAATTATCTCACATCACTCCTCAATAATTTACCCCCAAAAATCTACCCCAACTACACCACTTGAGTTTATCTAAAACATTAACAATTATAAATAGAATCAACCAGACGATCTACAAACAAACCGACACTATTGATAACCACTGAACACATTCCCTCTAACACTAAGAGTTATTCCCAAAAATCCATGTTAGCCTCCACTCTCTTCCTCAAGGAATATTATTTCTCCAAGAACCACTCAAAGGCTGGGACCCACCAAACTACTCAGAATAAATCAAACACAATAATAATACACTCTTTTGTAACATGATCACACAATAGAATTTACACTCAAATGATACAATCCCCATAAAACCTTGGTAATGTACATAAAGACACTGATTATATTACTATCACATGTCAGTTCCAACAATCTAGAGAACCATCATCACTTTTCTACAAAATGAGGCACCTTAATCTTGCTTAAGAAAACAACAAATCTACCCACCACCTGGGTGTCATTTCAAAATTAAAAGTGTTTACCCATTCTCCCACTACACCACCCAAAGTGTGATAAAAAAACATGGCCAGGTATCAAACCAAAACATCCATCTCAGGACAACTGTAAAAAAATATTACTCCCAACACTCCATTTCTCATGACAATGAAATCAACATTCCAAACAAAAAAAACCATTTTACCACAAGAACCCCTAGTGGTGATAGTACCCCATGGGCCGCACTAATTAGAAGGTCAAACATTCCCACATAATACCCCGATATATGGAAGGACCTCATGTTCCAATTATAAAACATGGTAGATATAACATGGAAGGAACCTCTCCCTCCCATACGAGTGTTAAATTTCTTCCCCATAGCTTGATCATTGGACCTAAAGGAATCCACATACTGAGGGAAAATTGATCCAAATCAAAAAATCTATATGGATTTATTTCCCTTATCGAGACACCACTAAAGTTTTCATATCCCACAACAATGCACTTTGGTCTCTATAAATCTCTCATTGATGGGATTACACTTCTATCGTGAGTGAGAATCTCACAATATGATCTACAAGAATAATAATCCAAATAAAATACTTATGGTTATGTTGATTATAATTCCACTAAAAATATTTGTGTGAAAATACTGTATAGTTTATTTAAAACATTTTAAATAATACATCCTTCATCCTAAGAGAAATCACACATAGACAGGTATATGCCATGTGAATCCTTCACGACTAGAATAATTCATATACATGGGCCTTTTATCGACATGCCAAGTGAAAAAAACTCATAAACCTAAAATCTAAAAACTAAGTACATCACACTGAGTTAAATCATACAACTATAAAAAAACAATCCCATGCACTAATAACCTAGACTTCCTATCATAAAAGTTATTCACAACACATAAGTTTAAAATCCGTCACAAATTCTAACACTTTTCTATACCAAAATTCTATGGTTACCAAATAATAGGATAATAAAAATAGATATGTCTATGTTACCATTTTAACACACATAAACCAAGATTGTCCTAAAAAACCTCCCAATCCATCTCACTAAAAGGGATCAAGCATTCCTCCTTATATGTAGGAGGCTAACAACTAGTGGTTAAGGTATAAAGAGATATTATGGGGAGGCTATAACCTTATATCATAGTGTAATAATATTAGAAAAGATTAAAGATCCATAACCATCAATGTACACAATATAAATAAAAAAATATACAATTACTGGTGGAATGTAACATATAGACTCTTGATTATTCTAGAACACATGTACTGATTCCTCTTCAGACACACCAAGTATAAAGAAAAGAATAAAAGAAAAATATATACACAAGACTCTAAATACATAATTGATCCATACATAAAACCCAGTATTTAGACATATGTCGTGCTACTATATCCCAATCTTCATACTCCATATGAATGTCCCCAGAAAATTATGAAAGATTGGCTCTCAGCCCGATCCAATTTGTATGTTGTTCTCAATATATAATAAAAATAAGGTTCCAAACATGAACTAAAGTTCCTCTATAGGGGGTGATAAATAAATCTCAAAAGGACAACCAAACAGTAATAGTTAACATCTATTATCATAATAAGAGAATTAAGATGTGATATAGCTGACCTAGTCAAATAAAAATTGTAATAAAAAAGTAAGAAACTGAAATAAAATAAAAAATATTTAATCCTAATGTCTTAATAAACAACCTAAAATCTACTACACTGTGTTTGGCTAGTGATGGAAGTCTTTAAACACATATATCACTATACTAATACTCACCAAGGGAATCCACCAAAACTTAAGTAAGCTCACTTATGTCTAACAAACCAAAAAATATGATTCTTAGGCCCTAGTATCATATATTAAGCTTCCAAATCTACAATATGAAAACCTAACAGATCCCTAGGACTCCAATAGTATAATATAAACTGGTGATATGAACTCCAATAAACATGGGTGAACTTTCAAAAATCTCAGTAGTCTTGCATAACTAACCAACCTATATAATCCATCATGATAGTGTGCACCACCTGATTATGCCACCATCTATGAGTTTTCCACATCGATGGACACAATTTGGGAGCACTCAACATTTATGAACATTAACACCATATCCAGTAAGTAACTCTAAACTAGGCGATTCACTCATCAAGATCACCCCATTGATCCTTATGAACCATATAAAAAAAATCCCACAAAAAAGAGGATATAATCAATATCAGATCCAATTCCCTATGCAAAAAATGCCCCAATTGGCTCTTCTCATACCCAACCCAAGTTAAGATAAACTCAAACACACCTTGAATAATCCTAATACACCTAGGCCAACCAATGATCAAACCCATCACCTTGAACACAACCACAATAGATTCATTATTTATTTATGGGATCTGAGGTGAAACTTTATGTCACCAATATTGAATCCAGACTTAAACCACATAGGGTTAACAAAACAGGCAGTGCCTATTGTTCCAGGGGCCACATCCATCACACCATGGTCTAAGATTGGCATAGGAAAACCTCATCCAATTACATTGACTTCAATCCCATTGATTACTATCACCTCACCCACATGGTCACAAACAAGAATAAAAATGACCTCTTGGGAATCCTCAATGTTCCTCCAGACCTCATCATAAACATGATACACAACTTGGATCCATAGAGGGATTCTCTGAAATCCTCAAGAGTCTCTAAGACCATTATCATCCTCTGATAAATATAATCCTATCATACATAAAACCCTATGGAATCAACCCCTAAAAAGTATTTAACAGAACTAATCTTTAATCAAGAGATCTAAAACCTGACAAATCAAACTTCATGCAACTATTTGAAAACATCAACTACTAAAACAATTATATATTTGTCCCAACATACAAGGAACAACCAAATAACTTCAAAAAAATATCCTGGAGTTCCTAATAAAATTTGAAACTTGATTTACCCTTTCAAGAACCAAACAATAGAACCTCAAATTATTCTCCTTGAAACATATCTTGATAACTCATCCAATAATCTCATGAACTTATCTTGGGTCTTAATACACTTCTATCACAGGAGAACTCTTAAAATAAAACATTGTTGAAAACCTCTCACAAACCACATACTACCCAGAAAAAACATCCCTATAGCTTCTAAACTCTATGAGATCCTAACCATCATGTTATCTTTGAATAAACACTATTGTTTTAACGTAAATTTCAAATTCTAGCTCCATGGTGATAAAACGAGTTAAACACTACCAATAGAGGAATGCATTTCATGTTCCTCACGCACACGATGTGTACCTCCTACAATCCTCCCTGAGAATTTTTCTCATCCCAAACTGGTATGTACTTAGCATGTATAGGGTTTGTCACCCTAATAAAATACATTTTAGTAACATAAAGTGCCTGACCATGTAACAAGTCATGTTCCCGACATGGCCTCTGGATAAGTACCCTATATAGACACTAGTCGTGTACATCGTATTGGGTGTATCTATGTACATAGCATAACCATATACCTCAGCAAAACATGTATTGATGAGTACCCAGTCACACCCAATGTCACCCCTACAAGGTGTGTCATAAACACACATGCCATAAATCCTTCATCTTCTACTCATCACCCAAAAATAAGATCACATAGTTTGTGTTCTCTGAACTACACACCCTATGGATGGGTTTCTTGAATAAAAATACCTTACGATAATCCAAAACCCCCATTTATCAACAAATAATCCAACAAAGAATTTTTAGGGGTCCCAGAAAACATATTTAATAAATTTAAAACTAAAAAAATTAACTTTCATGGAGTTTAATGATAGAAAAAATAAACCCCCTACCTCAGGGTGAAAATCGCCAAAGTTTCATCCCTAGATCTACGCCACACAACCACCAAATCCCAATCCAAAACATATGATGAAGATGATGATTATATCCTATAGCTCTCCCTCTATATATTTCTCATCCAATCACCCCATATCCTCTATCTTGTATATAGTAAGCCATAGAAGGGAGGAAATAAAAACTAAAAAGAAAAAAAATAGAAAGAAAATACCATTTAAACAGTCCGACCAGAGTACCGGAACCCATAATGAGTTTACACCTTACCTTGAAAAAAAACCATCACATGGCCAAATAAAAAGTTAAAATTATAATAAAACACTCCATTCAAGATACATAACTGAATTCAACTACAAAATTAATTGACATTTAATTAATTTAATAACAACTATTCCCTAAAAATCCGAATGACTAAAAATTCAACAAAACTCTTACCCTAGGGTAAATAAAAAATTGAAGGAGAAATAGAGTAGTCAAGAAAATTTTAAGATATCATATAACATAAGAAATTACTATTTCAGCATAATACACTCTCAGGAACAAAAATTTAAATTTCCACTAATTTTCATGACCTATATTGATGTGGATCATCAATGTCCCTATATTCCAAATTTTTATATTATGAAAGTATGTAAAATCAAATATTCCATTTTTTTCAAATTATTTAGTTACTATAAAAAATATATTATGTCAATCCAATATAGTCTTCTCATATGTCCTCAATTATTAGTATATATAATGACTAGGTCAAGGAATACATCTAATGTTATTCATCTAAGAGGATGAACACATCAGATTCCACCCACAAAAATAGGTAAGAAAATTACATGAAAATTATCTTGGAATAGATATACACTTCTTCACTCTATGCCAATAGAGGGCCTAATCCCGTACTTGTCAGAGGATAGGAAAAACCCTAGCATGGATAAGACTCAAATGATGACATGATTATCGAAATACTGAATTAATATAGATTAGTTAATCCTCAAGAATTTAATAATTAATATATAAATGTATAAAGGTTTTTAGGAAATATATATTTAAAACCGAAGGTATTATTATTCAATATGAAATATATAACACTAATATACCAAATACATAGTGTATGAAAATATATGTGGCATATTTGATGGGCTATACAACACAAAAAAATTCATGGTGTGCATCATTAACATATTCCATATCTGTATACAAAATCTAAGTTTCCTTATCCTTTAAATTTCCTCATGAACTATAATACTCCATAACATACAATGATTAAAGATAAATCATAGTTGTACTTCGAGAGGTTCATTTTCATTTTACATTATGAGTATACATAACCAATATGAATGAATGATATAGTAGAGAATATCTTTTTTAGAATGTGATATAATTTATTTTTATAAAATCCTTTATAAATATTAAAAAACTATACATATGCACTCATATAATCACATCCCACATGATAGTCCAAAAAATAGGTCTTATGTTTATTTTATTTTTTTAACCGCTCCCAATTAAACCTTTTAGTGAGAATAATATTTGAATAATATTGGTATGTTTGAATAATGGTGACGCTTATGAATTATATTCATAATGTTTAACTATTTAAAACTAGTATTAAATCTCTTTAACTTTAAAACAACAAATATTATAGGGCTTAATAACTTCTATTATCTATATAGTACTCTTTATAAATTCATCATTATTATATTTCTTTGAACATTTCCATCAATTTTTTATAGAGATCATTTAGGTATATATGTTAGACTATTTAATACAATTCTTCACCAACACATCCTAAAATCATTTAAGATATATAAAGAAATTCATTTTGAATTTTTACTTGGATAATCATTTATTTTTTAAACTTTTGTTCTTATCTAAGTCTAAACAGACTCCCACTAGAATCTTAGAAACTATATTACCTTTAGAATAACATAATAAGTTATACATAATTCTTTATTTTAGGAAATAAAGCATACTTCTTTCAGTGGTAATATTTAAAAAAGAAACTACGATATCCATATTATATTTGTTATTCTATGTTCTTAGTGTACTATTCTAGAAGATAATTTTATTCATTAAAATGTTTCATTAAAGGAAGGGTAAACCAATTCCATAATATCTTAACAAATATATTTGAATAAAACTTTTATCCCAGGTAAAAATCATTATATTCATATTTTCACCTCAAATACTTTATAGTTTTTGAGGATTTATAAACCATTTATATGAAAACTATTATCACAATTTTTTCATAACAACTCTTTATTTATAAATATTTTTCCTTATAATATAAGGGAAATAAGATGAAACTACACATCAAATATTTAAATCCATTTGTAAATGAAATATTCATTTTCATCTATCTTCATGAGAGACATCACTTTACTACATCATTTGAATGAAAATCATAAGAACCCTAAATTATTACCTTGATTTTTAACTCTTGTATATTTAAAACATTTTTAGAAAATATTTTTTTTATCACATACCATTAATAATCAAAGAGTTGATTCTATAACACTAAATCATAAGATGTATTATCCCTGGAGTTTATCAAACCCATTTATGTAGTCTAGATAATCCCATCCCATGAAAAATTATCCTTCCTTCATGAAACCTCATTTAGGATTCCATAAATATGGCTGATTATTATAGAAATATAATATTTTTTATGGCTTAAAGTTTCACCATTTTACATTTTCAACACAAACCATTTCCTAAACATCACATGTAATTATCATTTGTGCTCAAATATTTTAAGGAACCAAGTAAAATTTTAGTGAACTCATTCTTGGTATTATAAGGTTTTCAATAATGATTAAAGAATGAATTCTATAGAAAAATCATCCATTAAGTGATATCATCATTCTCACTAAGTCTGCGGTACAATAAATCAAATTAATTATATTAGTGGAGTCTGATGTTCCTTTGGTTTTCTTACATTCATTGTCTTTGAAACATCAAGGGAATCCTTATATGATTACATGAATAATCAAGATCCAATTATTAAACTACTTAAACATTTTTTACCCATGAAGGAATTTTTCTAAATCATATAATTTTAATTTTTACTTAAGAAAAATTATTAAGTATCATAGTAGTTCAAGAAGTTTCTTATATTATGATCCTTAGTTAACTAGTATTGTTCTATAAGTAATATTCAATAATGATGATGTCATTAATAAATAACTAAATATTTTATCAGATAAGTACCATGTTTCACTATAATTTAATTAATAATTTTATTCAATATGTTTGTATTAAAATGATTCCCCTATTTAAAATTACATCATATAAATTAGTGGTTCAAAATATATATTTCTGTAAATAATGAGACTTATTTATTATAAATCTCACTACTTAGCTATTTTGGTATGTAATTATTCAATTATATATTTTATTACTCTTTGATGGTTGAGTAGATAACTCCTTTCACATTCCTTCATCCATATAAACTCAATAACATTACTTTGGTATCATGATGAAGGGTTTCATAGCTTAGGGTTAATGAATTAAAATTCCAAAATGGCCTCTTAATCCTTTCAAGGTCTCCGATTACTTTATATATTTACATAAGATAATACAAGGGAATCAAGATGGGGCATGAATTAATATGGTTGGAAGTATAAGGACATAGTAATTGTTTTCTTTAGAAAAAATCTATCGCTTAGTATTTTTGAAGGGTATTTAATTTCAACATATTATAACATGTTATTTCCTTTATATATATACTTGTTTCAATTTATTTAGTTGGTAATTAATATTCATTACAAAAAAATTAATATGGTCAAATCATATTATTTTGTAATAATTTAAAAAACTCTAAATCTAATTTAAGGTACAATAAATGTTACCCAAGTATGTTACTGTTGTATTAAATTTTATATTGTTTTGGGTACATTTAGAATTTATGTTGTTATGGTTAGAAATTTTGTTTTTCCTAGAATTTTTTGTCTGATGTATGGTTAGTGAGTATATTTAATGGTAAAATGTGTGAGCTATCTTACATAGGATCTTTGCAATTCATTTTTTTATTTGATGGTTAGTGTACATGGGTGGTACACAATTTTATCACAGCCAAAGGAAATATAGTTGAAACCATGTTAATAAATTTTGTCTTGGGGTTCTCATGGAAGTCATGAACATAGTTATGGAAAATCTTACAAGTGACCATGCGATATGGTTTTAAATTTTCATAGTTGATTTTTCATTGTTGGCGCGCAATTCAGTAAAATTTATATCCAAACTATGCAATGTTTTTAGGTTTGTTCCATTATAGGCCACGTAGTCTACCAAACGAGGCTTCTTAACAAAAAAGATTCCTAGAATCATTTAAAAGTGATTTTTTGATATTTACCTCATTTGTTTTTTGGGAATTTATCCTGCCCACTCCTCCTCAATCATTATACAAAGGGTGGGGAATGACAAAGAGAGTAATCTATAACTTTTACGTATATTTTGAAGCTTCTCCTTATTGCATTGAGGATGTTTTCTATTGTAAATCATGATATTATTCCTTCTTCTTCATTACTCCTTCTCCCATTACCTATTTCCTCTTAGTTTTTATTTCTCATGTAGAACCTAAGGCATATTATCGACAATAATAGGGTTTATGTGGGTTCTAATTTACGGTTTTCGACTAATTAGGATTATACAAGGTTCTTACATGATTGGTTGGGTGTTCGCCTTTATAGAAAATGAATTTCAATATGGGTCTTCTTACATTATGGTTTGGGTTTTTGTGTACTTCCTTTAAATGACATGATACTGAGTTCTTTATGTTTTCCAATTATATTTTTATTCAATTAAAATTTTATGGGAAAATTGTAATGGATTTATAAATTAAATAATGTTTATATCACTTGTTATAAATATTTTTATTAATTTATTACTTTTATTATGAAATGATTTGAGAGTCAAATGTTTAAAAAAATGCCTTTATGTATTGTTTAAAAAAATGAAAACTAAATGATTTCAGACCCATTTTTGTCTCGAAATGTATATAAATATGGTTTCCCAAGACTGGTTGGGAAACAAATTAGAGTTGGATCTTAAATTATTTTAATGGTTTTACATCTAGTTCAATTTTTTTCAATAATATTTTAAAGTTACATTTCAAGAGGATTGAAATGATTTGGAATTCCAAGATAGTTTTTATATATGAAACTATTTGACACTTTTAATAAAGGATTTTACAAAAAAGTGTAAGAACTTCAGTTATTCTTGACCCTTGTATATTTTTTTGGCGTAGATTGGGATCCTCGAGAGGAATGTCTCACATTTTATATTTTAATTGTTTGTGAAATGTAGCTATTTATTGAGTGGATATTTGAGGATATATGAGTTTATGGAAATTGTTTATTGTTTTTCCTGTGATGATAATATATATTTTATATTTATCACTGATATAGATAAAAATCATGAGAACCTTAAGTTGCTGGAAGGATTTCTGGATTCTGGTAGATCTAGATGATTGTGTGCTTATTATCTAGTTACCTAGGATATTTGTAGCTTTATATGGGTTGGTTTAGTGAAAGAAATTTTCCAAGAGTAATTTCTAATGTCATATTTTTTCTGATACATATTGGCGCCCATTGATTAGAGAACCGGGTCTTATATCATTCATGTCAGAACCTAATGAGTTTCCAATGATACATTCCCAATTTACGAAATTATATAGGGGATATAACTTTTCTTTATCTTTTATCCCCTCATTTTGATGAATTTTATAGAACTATCATTTGGATATGATTATTATTTACCTAGCATTAGTTTATTATATAACACCTTCTTGTGTTTTATTTATATTTATGTATTTTTTAATTATTTATTTAATGTTTTATCAAATGTTTATTTAAAAATAGTAATTTTAAATTATTGTAAAAAAGTTAGTTTTTGGAAATCATTTTTCTAGAAAGAAGTTTAGGCAAATTTTTCTAATAATTAAAGAACCCAATCTTTATCATTAAAAGTATCTATTTCCAAATTGTTGTTTCCTCCCAAGTTCATCGAAAAGGGGTGACAGAATTTTTATTTTTATGAAATGGAATGGGGAATTTTAGTTTTTTCCTCATTCTTAATCCTATAAAAAATATATATTTATTGATATGGTCAAAACTAGTTATGATGAACTATCTTTGCAAATGAATTGCACAAACTATTTGGTGTAATCCTAATGAGTTCATTTTTTCTCACACACTAAATACAAACTGATGTGTGTATCTGAATACTCATGTTTTAAAGCATGTGGCTAGTTCATGGACATCCTTGTATGTTCCTCATTTTGATCTATGTGGGAGGTTAGGGGATGTGGTGAGTGACCATGTATCACATGATGGTGGTTTATTGTAGTTTGAGAATGTTTTGGTTTATTTTTGGGATATAACAACGATCAATTTGGACTAATGTATATTATGTTTTTTGTTTACATTATACCTATATTTATTGAATATGTTGACTATTATTATTTTTTTATTCAAATATGTTTTATTAATATTTGAATCGATGTGGTTGGTTGTTTGGTTTATATTGAAAGTGATATTTTTTGCATGGGAATTTGATACATGAATAGATCTTACTAGATTCTCAATATATTTTCTTCTAATTAATTATATTATTGTATAAGGCCAAAATCAATCTACTGTTTTCATTCTTAATAAACTAACAATAGTTTCTTTCTTATGGGGATTGGGAATACCCTTCTATTTTAGTAAGGGGATGGTTCAGTGGATGTGTTGGTAAGCTCAGGCTGGTTCATTATAATTTTTTATATAGAAAAGTTTCATAATAGAGGATAGGTTCATTAAAAATACTCTTGTTAAATATGGAGTCAAGTAGTAGGGAAACAGGAACATCGAAACTGGAGATATATTTTCATTGAAGGTATACATAACTCTTTCTCATCAAAATCCTAGAGTTGTAATGGGAAGTTGGGATTTAAATTTTGGATTTTATTTCTATTCTCTATTTTAATTGATTATAGATAATGATATTTTGATCCCCATGAGAGTACTAGGGATTTTGTGGGTCTATTTGTGCTTTTGGGATGAAAATATAGGAAAAACCAAAGTAGCACACTTAGCTCACTTGGTCTACAAAGAAATTAAAATCTTCTATTGATGGTTCAATGAAATATTATAGAGGGTTTTTTTCAAAATTAGAAGGTTTTATGGTGAATATTTATTATTGGTTGATGATCTTCTTATTTTTTGTACCTTGTTTTTTGGAAATTTTCATTGAAATGATTGTTATGTGTTTTGGAAAATTGATTTTTGGTTAGAAAAGATATTTTATGGGAGATCTTGAGAGGTGATTTAGTGTTGAAAACTGAGTGTTGTAGTTTACATTGTGGGAGTTTTTTTTATTTTAATGGGTTGTTTTAAATTTTTTTTATTATATTAAAGAAATTAGTATTTTTTTGAAATGAAAGTGGCATTTTGTGTGAATGTTTTGAAATAGAAGCAAGATTCATTGATGTATCAGATTTATAAAGGAAATCAAAATATTTTTAAAAGAAAAATGGAAATTTGAGAAGTTAAATGTGGTTTATATTTTAATATATATAAATTTTTTAAAATATTATTTCACATTTTGGAAATAATTTTTTGATTTTTTTTAAATTTTTTTGATTTTAAAGAAATATATTTTTTTGAGTATTTTTAATAGAAGTGAAGATTTTATAATGTGGATTGGGTTGCTTTAAAATCATTCATGTCTTTAAAAAATGAATTTGGAACTACTTTTGGGAAAGGGTTTGGGGTAAATAAAAGATATGTTTTAAAGATTTTTTGTGGTATGTTTTTCTTTGGTGATATGTGAATTTGAGTTTTCACCAAAGTTTTTGTTAGGAATACATGGTTTTAATTTGGAAATAGCAATGGGTTGGATTCATGTGAATTTATTTTAGTTGTTCCTCCCCAAAAGGTATTGAGATAATGTGGAATTTTTTCCAAGGATGAGTTGTATGGTGAATCCATTTTTTGAGGTGTATCTCATCTGGTTGTTGAATCTTCCCCGAAATTCAGCAGTGAGGTGGAAAAAAAGTTTTCTTTTCTTTACGACTACTTGAGTAACCATCCTTTATTTTAATGGTGGTTGGGACCATCCTGAGGTAGTAAAGTGTTTTGAATTTTTTTATAAATATTATAAATTGAGTTACTCAGATTAGTCTTGGGTGAATTTTTATTTTTGGAATGTATGATCTTTAGTTTTATTTTATTTTGAGGTTATTGAGATAATTTCCACAAGATATATTCCTAATTAAATTTTTGTTCTTGATTTGTGTGGTGTTTCTTTTGATGGATGGATTATTATGTCCTGTTTTCTCTTATATTTGAGGACTCTGTGACACTTTCTATGGTTGGTTTTAAATGGTTTGTCCATGGGAAAGCCTTGGGTGTGTGTTTTAGCTTATTAGGATCGGTTTGGAAACATTTAAAGTGATGTATGTGTTATTTTTGGTTTCAATATTTCCAGGTTTGGTTTAAGACAATTATTCGATGATGAGGTCTTGGATTTCTCCTGGAACATGGTTTTTTGAAGCAAGGATAGAAAACTTTTCATTTCCTTTTAAGGCATGTTTTGATTGAGTTGTCACTTCCAATTTTGGGATATTATATGTGATTTATTGGGAATAGTATGGACTCAGCATCATTTGTGTGTTGTTTGGGTTGTGATTTATTTGGGGACATGAGATCAATTATTGGATGGTCTTTGTGGCTTATGAAGGATTTTTTTTTCTTTGTAATGATTATGGTGTATCAATTTATGGATTTTTTTATCTAATATCTCACAATTTTAAAATAATTTTTAATGATGGGAAGACAAATTATAGGTCCTCATCCTCTTAGAGGGTGGTGTTTAATGGTTTTGAGTTTGATTTTCTTGGATATTTTCATTTATTTATGAGGAGTGTGCTTGTTATTTTTGAGGAATTATGTGTTTATATTTTTTATATTTTCATTGGATATCTTTAGAAATGATTTATCTCGTACCTATTTTGAGGGTATTGAGGTTTTTTCCTTTGTTTTTAAATTCATTGATGAATTTTTTGGGGAATTATGTGTAAAGGTGGGGAGAATCGTGACACACATATATCACTTTTGTCCAATATTTTATATAATTTTGGGCTATATTAAATTTTTATAATTTTTAATTTGAAATAATAGATTTCTTAAATAATATTTACTTTGATGCTTGGTTAGTGCACATTATTAAGAGAAAATTTTGTTGATTTTTATGTGTGGGATTTTCTAGTTCATTTTTTTCCGGAAAATATTTAGTGTACATAGTTAGAAGAAAATTCAATATAAAACATTCCAAATCTAGTGGAAACAATTTGATTCATTTTTCATCTTGGAGTAGTGGTGAACAACTTGAGAATGGTTAGTGTAAACCACGTGAATGACCACACAACAATACTGTATAATTTCATAGTAGGTTTTTTATGGATGATGAATGGTTTGGTAAACCATGTAGACAAACCTTGTGAGGTGTTCAAGATTATTCTAGTGGAAGTGTAATGGTTGCGACATGGATTACCAAACAATGTTTCCTAACTATGAAAGATACACATAATTACTTAAAGGATACTCTCAATAAATTTCATTCATTTAATTATAGGGAATTTTCCCTACCTATCATGGTCAGTAATTTGACTGAGGGTGGGGTGTAGCCAAGGGAGTTTTACCTCCCTCCGACATCCATTTTAATTATCCTTATTATTGGATTTATGTATATTTATTAATGGAATCCCCCCATTTCCCTTTTTTTCTTCATCATAATCCCTAATACTATTTTATCTTAGTTTTAATTTCTACCAGAAACCATAGGGGCACTTATTGATGATATTATAGTTCAAGTGGGTTCTAGTTTGGGGTTTTTGAGTTTCTAGGGCTTGTATGGAGTGCTATTGTGCTTGGTTTATCATTAAAATATGAAGGAAACGAGTTTTAACTTGATTCCTATGACACCCTGAGAAATGAGAGATGTAAAATTATAAATGTTAATTACGATGTAAAAAAGGTGTAACATTTTTTATAGGAGATCACCTGATTAGAACTCCAATGTTAATAATACTTATCCTAGTGTAGAGTCCAGGTGGGTGATATCTTTAAAAGTTTATTAGGGTGCGTGAGAGTGAGAAAACACAAATTTAATGAACTTGTGTTGGAATATAGGACATATAATTATTCTGATGACCATTTTGGGCTCATGGGTGGGACCAATAGAGGTGAAAAAAAAATTTTTTGTGGGGTAAAGAGTTTAGACAAGGATGTTTTGGTCATCAAAAATGGGATCAAGGATATTACCCTACCGAAAGTCAAGTGGAACTATTTTCATTTGAGGCATGGGATATAAAATGGGGACATTATGTTTTAATTTGGTGGGGGGGGGGATTGTAACACCACCAGAAACGTTAGACATAAAATTCAAAATTTTATCACCCTTGTCAACAAGGTTCACCTTTATTTTTGGGATCCTACCAGATTAAAACTCCACAGTTAATAATTTTTGTCTTGGAGTGGTGTTAGGATTGGTGAACTCTCAGGAAGTTTCCCAAGGTGTGTGTGAGTGAGGATAAATACTACTGAATGAAAATATGTTGGCCAATAAAGATATTGATTAATATAAGACTCATTCAGGCATACAGGTGGTCTAGAGGGATTGGAAAACATGTGTCTATGGGGAAACTGGTAGATCATATCTGTCCCAGATCCTATGACCATATTAAAAAGGTGTGTTTGGGACTAGGTTTTATAATTATTCTTGTATTGAGGTTGTTTTTTTTATAATTTCCATTATGTGATAGGTTATTGCACGCTTGATGTGTCTTCAGAGAAACTGACAGTGCTATGAAACATAGTAATTCAACTAATGACATGTTTTGGCTTATGGGTGGGCCTGCAGGAGAAACAAATATGTATATGTAGGGAAACTAGTGGTGCCCACCTGGATAAGATCCGATGACTATATGAGAAAATAAATATGGGGTCTTCTTTTTACAATTCTTCTTGGATTAAGGTAGGTGTTTTTGAGAATTTAAATTAAATGACTTTTTATTTAATTCCGGATGTGTCTACCAAGAAAATGGTGATGGATTATGGGTCCGGATATAAAAAAATATTAATATTTGATGGTAATTATGCTATCAGTAGGGCCTAGTTGTTATAGTTATTCTAGGATTAATGTCACTATTTTTTTTATTTCCTCTATTTGACATGTTATTAGTTTCTTGATGTTTTATAATTATTTGCTTTACTAAATTAAATATAAATGGGATAGATTTAATGGATTTTATAAATGGTTTGTGATTTATATAAGTTGTTCTAAAGATGTTTATTGACACCATAGTTTTATAAAGTAATGATTTGATTACCATATTTTTTTAAATGAACTTATGTATTGTTTCAATTTTTTAGGAATAAATAATTTTTGTCTCCATTTAGGGCCTAAAATTTATATTATCTTGGGTTTCAAAGAATGGTTCATAAATAAAATGGTTTTTTTAATAAAGGATTTTAAATGGTTTTATGTGTGTTTAGTATTGGAATGGTTTTGAAGAATATTTTAAAGTGATATTTCAAGAGGATGGAAGTGTATTGGTATTATGATTTTATTTTTATAGAATGTATCATTTTTTCACTTTTAAATATGAATTATTAAAAAAAGACTAATATCCTTAATTTTACCGCTTGTTATTTTATTTAATATAATGGTTTGTTATAACTGAGGGCGGGGGGGGGGGGGATTTTATATTTTTTATATGAATTTTTTATGAAATAGAGTTTTTTTATTGAGAGGGTTTTAGAGGTGAGTTGAGTTTATAGAAAAATTTAATTATTGATTATTTAATGATCATATTTATTACATGTTTATCACTTCTATTTATTAACATCATGTAAACCCTAGGATTCTAATAAGAATATTTGATTCATGTTGGGATATCTAATAATTCCCTTAATAGATAGTGTCTTAGGAGGGTAAGACCATCCTAAGGGTTGGTTTAGTACCGGAATTTGTTTTGACGGGAATGATAGATGATGTAATGTTTTGGATACATGTAGGGGACTAGTGATCTGAGCACGAGGTCTAGTATTATTCATGTTATATCATACTTTTTTTACCATGATAACTTGTTCATTGATGGTATTATATAGTTGATCTACCTTGTCTTTATCTTGTATCTCTTATTTTGGTTGGACTATAAGACACAACTATGCAGTTGTACTTATGTTTTCTTTCAGCTATTTGATTTAATGGTTCCTCCAATTTATTTATTTCTATTTCTTTGGGTTTTAGAAATTTATTTAATGTTTTATCATAAGTGGATATGAAAAGAGTTATTTCAAAATACAGGGTAGAGGTTTTGTTTTGAAAACCCATTTTATAGAAATAAGTCTAGGTTAATTTTGTTTGAAAATTATTAAAGACCCCTTTCAATGGTGATTTTTTTTCAAATGGTTTTTTCCTATCATTTTCTTTAGAAGGGTTGATATGAGTTTTCTTTTATGAAATAAAATGAGGCATGCTATTTTTTATTATTAAGAAATATTATGAAAAATATATCATTATATTTACTTTCGAAACAAGAATGAGTGAACTATATTTGGGAAGGATGTTCATTAAATCTTTGGTGAAGTCCTTATAAGATCCTTTTGTCTCACACCCTGCATGAAAACTAATGTGTGTATATAGTACTCTTGTTTATATTAGATTAATGGTACATGATAATTCTTATATGTTTTTCTTTGTAATATATTATGGATATTAGGGGATGTTAAGAGTGACTCTGAGTCTCCTAGTGGTGGGTTTTTATAGTTCAAGTTTAATTGTGGTTTATTTTTTGGATGTAGTATTAGCTAGTTAGGAAGGATACATTTTTTATCCATCATATCAGTATTTATTGAGAATGTTTATTGTTATTATTTTGGTGTTAATTTTTTTTCCTTATTGTTTTATATCACTATAGTTATATATTTAAATTATAATGAAACTATTAATTTTATAGTTGGGTGACTGATAAGTTCTGAATGATTATTTATAGAGTTTATTATAGTTATTTTTATTTGTCTATGCGAGTGTAATCACTACCAAGTGTATATTTTTGATACCAATACACTCTTTTTTAGCCTGTGGGGATAAAGAATTATTTTTTGGACTAGTAGTGGGTTGAATGATATGTTGGCTTTACCGAGGTCTATTTATTATAAGAAAAAAAATCAATTTTTATACCTATAATGTAAATCCCTAAATACATTTATGATAATTTAAAGTAGTTTAAACTCATTATAAAAAAAATATTACCTCATGGGGTCCCTAAAGTCATATATAAGGATTTAAAATCCTAAAAACTAGCTTTTTGTGATTTTTATGATAGAAAGAATAAATATCCTACCTTAAGGATTAAAGCGCTAATGTTTTAAATTTGAATCTACACCACGTAACCACCCCACGCTGATTTAACTTTTAGAATGCATATAATGTTGATATATTATCCCTATCCTTCTCCATATTTATCATTAAAGAACACTGAAGGGGATAACCCCTCTCATGTATGTAACATGCCATATGGAGTAGGAAATAAAAAGTAAAAGGAAAAGAAAAAGAAAATACCATTTAGAACTACCGAATTGATTCTCTGAACCCATGATGATTTTACACCTTAACTAGGAAAACCCCCCTTTATAGAGTCAAATTAGAAATTTTAATTATTATATAAGGATCTATTCAAAAGATATCATCATATAAACTAGGGATATTAATTAATATTTAATAAATTAAATATTAGATATTCAATGAAAATGTGGAAGACTCAAAATTCCACAAAATACTATCCTGGGGTAATTACCTAATATATGGGAAAGAAACCAGGCCTGAATTTTTTTAGATCATATGAAAAAAGAATTTACTATTTTTTTCCATGATACTCTCTCAGGGAAAAAAATCAAATTTCATCAAATTTTGATGACCTATAATGACGTGCATCATTATTGTACCTCTATCCAATAGTTCTATAATATACAATTTTGGATAATCATATAATAATTTGTTATAATTCATGAGTTACAATAAGACAAAGGGTATGTTAATCCCATGTATTCTACTCATACTTTCTCAATTCTTTGTGTATAGACTGGCCAGGTTTGTGAATACAACACAAGTTGTCCTTCCTAGTAGACAAGCACATCTCTTCCCCCAACCAAATAGATAATCACATCACATGAACCATATCATGTTATAGACATTAAATCCATGATTCTATCTCAATCAAGGGTCTAAATGCCTTACTCATCATATGAGAGGACAAATCCAATCTTTTCAAGCATTAAATGATTTTATGATTTGCAACATACCCAATCACCCCAGATAAGCTAATCTTAAAGACTTATATAAGAAATGCATAAAAGTATAATTATTTTCATGATATATATCTTTAAAATCTTAGGTACGTGGATTAAATATAAAACAGATAACCCTTGTATACAAAAAACATAGTGTATGACACTCTATATGGTATACTTCGTGAGTTGTCCAATACAAAAAATTTCATGCTGTGCCTCATGGGAATAATCCATTTATGTATAACAAATTATACTAAATCAAACCTTAACATTTAATCATAACCTATAATACTCCATGAATTAAAGTGGATAAATATAACTCAAAGATTTACTTTGAGATGTTAATTCTCATTTAACTTCATTAATATAGACAACCAAATTGAAAGAATGGTAAAATATAGATTATCTTTTGTAGAATGTGATATAAATTATTCTCCTAAACTTTTTTAATCATAATAACAAAACCATACAAAAAAATCATAAAATAAAATCCAATATTATAGTTCACCAAAGAGGCCTTAGGTATATTACACTTTTTTATTTTTTATAAACCTATAATATCTCTATATAATTCCTTACACATGTCTATGTGACTATCTAATAAAACAATCCCATTTAACCCTTTGGTGAGAAATATTGTTAAAGAAACAAGTATATTTAAATAATGGTGAGGCTTAGGAATCATATTCATAAGGTTTATCTATTTTAAAATATTATTAAATCTCTTTAACTTCACAACATCAAATATTATGAAGTTTAATAACTTATATTTTCTTCATAGAACTCTTTCTAAATTAATCATTTCATATTTCTTGTAACTTTTCCTTTATTTGTTTCCTTGATATCATTTAGGTAACTTTGTAGAACTATTTACTATATTTATTTACCAATACATCCTAAAATCCTTTAGGATATTTATTGACATTAACTTTGAATTTTAATTAGGATAATATTTTTTTAATATATTTTACTCAACTAAGTTTAAATATTCTCCCAATATCTTCTTATAAACTATATTCTCTTCATAAAATCATACTTAGATACAGAAGATTTTTTTGTTAAAAAACACTTTTTCCTTTAGTGTTAGCAAATAAAACTTTTTTCCTTTAGTGTGAATATTTAACAAATAAAATATTGTACCCATATTATATATGGTATTATATATATTTGGTGTATTATTCTAAAATAATATTCCATTTTATAAAATATTTCAATGAATGTTGTTGGAATAGATTCATTCATATTTTAACAAATATGCACAGTAAACTCTTTTTTCCTTGATAAAACACCTTATATCCTTATCATCATCTCAAATGTGTTATAGTTTTTTGTGATTCATAAATCATGTTTATTAAAACTAATATATCTCATTTTGTCAAACAACTCTTTTATTACAGACAATTTTCCTTATAATATAATGAAAGATAAAAACAGACATCCATTATTTAGATCAAATTGAGCTTGAAATATTCCTTTGCATCCAAATTCTTGAGATATCAACATTTCTAAATTTTATTTCAATAAAAACTATAGGATCCATTGATTCTTATGTTTATTTTGAACTCCGATTTATTAATAACAATTATAAAAAATAAAATTTTCATGATATACCATTCAAAATAAAAGAGGATATTTTATGACAATAAAACCAGACATAGACTCTCCATGATGTTTCTTAAACACCATCAGGTAGTTCAGAATATTCCACGCTAATATGAATTTCCATTCCATCCTAAAACACCCTTTACGTTTCAATAAACATGTCTAATTATTAAATAAATACATTATTTTTTTTGTTAAATTTTTACCCTACTATATTTTCAACACAACACCATATCCTAGAAATCACATGTTATTCTAATTTATCTTAAAAAATATTAGGAAAGCAAGTAGAAATTTTATGAACCCATTCATTTTATTGGAATATTATTGATAATGATTAAAGAATTTATCAAACATCTTGGTCATTCATTAGGGGATATCTTAATTATCTATAATTCATTTATACATTCAATAACATTATGTATCTGAGTGGAGACTAATGTTCCTCTAGTTATCTTAAATTAAAAAACTTTAGAACATGAATTGAATTGTTATATACATATCACAAGCATCTTGATCCAATCATTTAACTACTTTAACATTTGGTTGTTCAAAAAGGCATTTCTATGACACATAGAACTTTCTTTTTTTCTTAAGAACAATTCTTAATAATTATAACCGTCTAATAAGTCTCTTATATTAAAATAATTATTTCAATTATAAGGATCTCAAAGTAAAGTTCAATAATTATGTTTTCAATTATTTACAACTAAATCCATTATCATAAGAGTATCATGTTTTATTATCATAAAATGAATATTTTGTTTCAACTTCCATACTAAAATGATTCCCCCATTTAAAATTACATCATTTCCATTTGTGGTCTGTAATGAATATTTCACTAAATAATGAGTTTTCATTAGTTTCAATCTCAATGCTTATCTGTTTAGGCCGGTTATCATGCTAATAAAATCTTATATGAATCTTGGATAGTTTACTGGATAAATAATTTCCCAATCCATAATACAGATAAGCTAAAAATCATTACTTTTTCATCATCTATAGGGGTTTCAAATCTATGTGTAACTAAATAAAATTCCAAAATGGGAACATGATCCTTTTAGGGTCACTGGTTACTTGGTTTAATTATGTAAGATAATCTAGGGGAACCAATATTGGGCATGAACATACCTGGTTAGATAACTATGCACTTAATAAGTTCTTTCTTTGAAGAAATGTGTCACTTAGTATTTTTAAAGGGTACTTAATTTCACTACCATAACTCATGTTATTATTTTTATATATATTCTTGTTTCTAATGATTTATCTAGTAATTCATATTACATTTACTAAATCAATATGATAAAATCATACTATTCTATAACACTTTACATAAATCTTTAACAAGTTAGAGTTAAGGTAAAATAAATATGATACATTTATGTAGCTATTATTTTATATTTTATATTGTTTTGAGGATGTTTAATTTTTTTGAATTTATGGTTAGAAATTTTGGTTTTCTCAGAAATTTCCGCTTTATGTCTGGATAGTGGGCACAGTTAAGGGGAAACTGTATGAAATGTATAAAAAAAGATATATGTAGTTCATTTTCTTTAGAAAATGGTTAGTGTATATGGGTGACACATTGTTTAGTCAAAACATGATAAATATAGTGGAAACCAAGTTTGTATTTTTTAATCTTATAGTGTAATTGAAATACTTGAACACAATTAATGGAAACTATGAAAGTTACCATGTTATTGGTTTGTAACTTTTCATAGTGGGGTTTTCATGGTTGAAACATGTTTTGGTAAACTATATGGTGAGACCATGTGAGGTGTTCATGTTTCTTCCAGTTAAACCCACACATTTTAAAAAACCATGATTATTAACCATGAAAGCTACCCATTATAACTCAAAAGTGATTTTAAAAAATTTACCTCTTTATATTTTAGTGAATTTAAACTTCCCTCTCCTTGAAACTCATTTTTTTAAGGGTGGTGAATGATAAATGGAGTCTTACATAACTTTTAATTCCATTTTAAGACTCTTAATTTTTGTATTAAAGAGTAATTATTATGGAAGGCACGTCATTTTTCCTTGTTCATCATTCCTCCTACTCCAAGCACCAATTATCTATTGGTTTTTATTTCTCAAAAATTTCCTAGGTGCTATTATGATTAAGGTTGTGGTTCATGTGGGTTATAATGTTGGGTTTTGGGTGTTTAGGGATTGTACAAGGTTTATAAATGATTGTTTATGGGTTCTCCTTGGAATTCAATGCATTGCGATATGGTTCTTCATGGATTGAGGTGGATATTTTTGTGTATTTTCTTTAATTGACATGTTATTGGTTGATTGTTGTTTTCTAATTATTTATTTTATTAAATACAATATATATGAGATATTTCAAATGGATTTTACCAAATTTTATTGTTTTTATAACTTATAATATACATTTTTATTAATTACCTATGTTTATAATGTAATGATTTTAGTGCTGAATGTTTATTTATAGTTCATTTGTGGATTATTTAAAAAAATTAATGACTAAAGGATTTTGGACCCATTTTGGTATTAAAATTTATATAAGTATGGTTTCATAAGAATGGTTTGGAAACAAAGTAGAGTTGGATATTAAATTATTCTTAATGGTAATATATTTGTTTCAATTTGGTTTAGTCTCTTAGTATATTTTAAATTGAGAAATCAAGAGTACAAAAATGAATTAGAATTTTATTCAAGTTTTTAATTAAATAACCATTTGAAAATTTCAACTATGGATTTTACCAAAAATTTTAAGAACGTAAATTTTTTCAATCCCTATTTTATTTTATGGCATCGTTTTTTATCCCAAAGAGTGTTTTTTTCATTTTCTATATGAATTTATTGTAAAATAATGCAATTTATTGAGTGAATATTGGAGGTGAGAAGACTTTATTTAAATTATTTATTATTGATTATATAATGACCATATATATTTCTTATTTATCACTGTAATAGTTTAAAATCACAAGAATTATAAGTAAGAAATTGGAGTTCTGGATTCATATTTCACTACCTGATTATGGGATTAATATATAGTTCCCTTAGAGAGTTTCACCCTCATAAGGGATGGATTAATAATTTTTTAAGGGTAGTGTCAAATGAGGCATTTTTTGAGGATACATGTAGCACCATTTTGATTTCAAAATAAGGTCTATTATCATTCATGTCAAAGCCTATCATGATTACCAAGATACCCTTCCAATTGATGATATTTTATAGGTAATATCCTTAGTCATTATTTCATATCACCCAGTTTGGTTAAATTTTATAGAACAATTGTGTGGTTATTCTTATTATTTACTTCCCACTAGTTTATTTTATAGTGCCTCCATGGGTTTTATTTCTATTCATGTGGGTTTTCCTTTTTTATTTAAAGTGTTAAAAAAAGTGGATTTGATAATTGAGATTTCAAAGGATTGGAAAATGGGATGGTTTGTGAAATTAATTTTGAAGAGAAAAGGTCAGGTTAATTTTATTTGAATACTAAGAGACCCAATTTTAATGATTTAAAGTTTATACTTTCACTTGTTTGTTTCTTCCATGTTATTCAAAAATGGGTTATTGATGTTTTCTTCTATGGAAATGTACTAGGCATGTTATTTTTTTTGGTAATATTGTGAAAAATGTATCTTTTTATTATGGATCAAACTAGAACTGATGAACTATATTTGGAATCAAATTGCATAAAATATATTTTGAAATCCAATTAAGCTCATTTTTTTTCACACCCTACATAAACACTAATGTGTGTATGCAGTACACATGTTTTATTTCAGGTGTATAGTTCATAACCTTTTATGATTCTCATTATCATCAATTATGGAGGTTATGGGATGTGGTGAGTGATCATATATCACATGGAGGTGGTTTACTATAGTTCATGTTTGTTTTGGTTTATTTTTTTGATTTAGTATTAGAAAATTCATCCAGATGTACTTCATTTTTACTGCTTACATTGTATCTATATTTATTGATAACATTGATTTTTTTATTACGGTGTAAAATTATTATTTTTATTAGTACTGTATGTCTCTAAGGTTGGATGATCAATTTATTTTGAAACTCTTCATTTTATTCAAGGGAATTTGATACATGAATAGATCATTCAAGATCATTGTTATAGTTTTCTCTACTTATTTATATTATTTTACAAGGTTGAAATCATTCCCATGTGTATTCTATTGATACCCAAACACTACGTTGCAACCTATTGTGATTAGGAATGACCTTCATCCCTAGAAGAGATAAGGGTTATTTTATGTGTTTGGTCTGATCAGGATGGTTCATTATACATGCTTTCAGAGACCTTGTTATTAAGAGGGCCTCCATGCTTTAAAAACTCTCCTTTTATTTGGGGAGTCAAGTAGTATGGATATAATAATATTGAGACTAGAGATACATTTTTGGGGAAATTATAGTTAGTTATTTCTCATCTTGAGCATCGAGTTTCAAGCGTGGCTCACACATTGCCCCACGGTTTGAGAACCGTGGGAATTTTAAATTTGGATTCATTTAAAAAGTTTTGTTGCACCACGATTCGAACGCGGGACCGCAGCGTGCTGAAGCATTCTGTACAACCAACTCACCCAACGCGTTTTTTAGTATATATACATTTATTCTTCTAATTATATTAATCTCACCCGTTATCAAAAAATCAAAATACCGGTAAAATAATTTTGTCGGGGCAGAGAATCGAACCTATGTTGGCTCTGAGGAGTCCGGTTCGCCACCCAACTGAGCTACGCAGAGTTCTAGTTATATATAATAACATATATTTTAATATATTAATATATAGACGATACTCCATGATAAAAATTATGCGGGTGGAGGGATTTGATCTCGCGACCTACGGGAAAGAAATCCAGGGAGTTACCAACCGGTCTAACAAAGTTTATTTATAATTGACTTATATTTTAATAAATATATTATAAAAGAACTCCAAAAATGTTTTCTCGCCCATTTTTTTCCATTTCCCGCCTAAGTTTTTTCCCGCTTTTACCCCGGAATGTTATACCCACGGTTTTGAAAAACCGTGGGTATAGGTCTTGAAAAAATTTATATCCAATGCCCACGGTTTTTAAAACCGTGGGTATAGATCTTCCAAAAATAACCTATACCCACGGTTTGGGCCAAACCGTGGGTATAGGTCTTGAAAAAAAATACAACTATACCCACGGTTATGAAAAACCGTGGGCATAGGTCTTAAAGAAAAACTATACCCACGGTTCTGGGGAAAACCGTGGGTATAGGTGACCTATACCCACGGTTTTCTAAAACTGTGGGTATAGGGTCCCATACTAGACCTATACCCACGGTTTATCAAAACTGTGGGTATAGGGTACCATATACCCACAGTTTTTTCCAAAATCATGGGTATAGACCCATTTTCCAGTAGTGGTTATAATTTTTAAGTCATTTTATTTCTATTTTTCTCTATATTTTCTTTGACTAGAGATAATGGTATTTTGGTCCCCAATGAGTTTACCCATGATTTTGTGGGCCTATATTTTTCTCTTGGGGTAAAAATGATGGAAGAAACAAAGAATCATTATTATATCACTTGGTTCATAAAACCATGTGTAGCCAATATGTATGGATTAAGGAACTAATTCAGAGGTTTTTTGAGGTTTGTAATATGTGTAGCTAACCCGTTTAGACAAACTAGGAAAATTTCAATTGTCAACACTGATTTTTTTCTCCCTTATTTTATGAATTAACTCTAATGCTGTTTACGAATAGTGTGAGGATAATTAGGGAGTTTTATGGTATATTTATCTTATTGGTTGATGTTTTTATAGCTATTTTGTGCCTTTTTGGTTGTCCATGCGCTTTAAAATTTTGTTTTTGGTTTTTGGAAAACTAATTAATTGATGGAAAATAGAATTTATGAGGGGATATTATAAGTTTTATGGGTTTTAAAATATGAGTGTTATAGTTTATTTTTTTAGAGGTTTTTTTTATTTTAATGGGATTCAATATATTTTTTGATTTCGTTATGTAAATTGTGAAATGTTTTTGATATGAAAGTACATTTTTTGTAAATGTTTTGAAATAAAAGTGAGATTCTTGGCAGAATTAACTCTATAAAGGAACTCATGATGTTTTTTTAATGTAAAATGGAAATTAGAGAAGTTCACGTGGGTTTATATTTTAATAAAGATGAATTTTTTAAAATATGTGTGTGCTTTTGTGAAATGAGTTTCAAATTTTTTTGAAATATGTTTATTTCATACAAATATATTTTTTAGATTTTTTTTTAATTGGAGTGAAATTTATCTAAAGTGGGTTGGGATATTTTGAAATCATTCATTCATTTAGAAAATTAATTTGGAACTCCTTATGTAAATGGTAATTAAATGAATAAATTTGAGGTTTTAAATTTGTTTTTTGGTATGTTTATATTTGGTGAAATGTGAATTTATATTCTCCCACTAGTTTGTATTGGGATTATTTGGTTTTATATGTGAAACATGACTGTATTGGATTTATGTTTTAATTATTTTAGTTGGGACTTCTATAAAGTAATTGAGATAATGCATGATGTTTTCTTCCAAGGATGAGTTCTAAGGTGAATACAGATGTTGTTTAGGCATATTTCTTTCAGTTGATGAGTCCTCCTAAACATTGAATGAAGCAAAATAATTGAATTTTTCATTACTTCTGGACTTCTAGAGTATCCTTCATATATTTTCATAGTTATTAGGGTCCTCTTGATTAAATAATGTGGCCAAATAACGTTTATAAAACTTTTGTGTTTAATTACCCCGATTAGTCATGGGTGATGGTTACTTTTTGGGATTTGTGCTCTTTGATTTTATAGTAGGATCACATTAATGAGGTAATTTCCAAAATATATATTCCTTATTAATTTATGGTTCTTCATTTTTGTGATATTGGTTTGGGTAGTTGTATTATTCATTGGTGTATGATCCTATATTTGAGTATAGTGTGTGAATTCCCCTATGGTTTGGTTTAGATGATTTGGACACAAGATGACCTTGGGTGTTTGTTTTTCATTATTAGGATGAGTTCATAATTAGTTGGGATTATTTATTTTCTAGTTTTGGTTTTAATCTTGTTAGGTTTGTTGTAAGATGATGTCCAATGAAAGAGGTCATAGATTTACCCTTTCACCTAGTTTTTTGACCCAAGGTTAGATCCCCTATTCTTTCTCATTGTGGGACATTTTGATTGAGGTAATATTTCCCATTTTGAGATATGAGATGTGTGAGATTGTGAATATCACAAAATCATGATAGTTTGGGTGTTCTTTGGGTTGTTCTTTTTTTGGGGACTTGAGATCAATTATTAGATGATATTTGTGGCATATGAAGAATTTTTATTTCCTTCAGAATCATTATGGATCCTCTATTTAGGGATTTTTTATCTCATATATCACCATATTATATTAATTATAAATAGTGGGGATACTTATGATAGGTCTTATTACTCATAGATATATATGCCTAATGGTTATGAGTTGGATTTTTTCTTGAATATATTAATTGATGTATGAGGATTGGGTTCATGGTTTCAAGAAATTTTTTATTTGTTTCCCTTCCATTTTCATTGGTTATCTTTTCAAATCTTGTTTGTCACACCTATGGTGTAGGTGTTGAGGATTTGTTTCCTTTGTTTCTATGTTTATTGATGACTTTCTGCGGGAAGAAAGTGGCAAGTTGGGGAGAATTTTGACACACACATGTCAATGCTGTCTTATATTTTGTATTATTTTTCAGAATTTGAAATTTTTGGATGTTATAGTCTAAAAGATAGATTTTTTTGCAGAATTTTACAACTGATTCATTGTTAGTGCACGTGATTATTGGGAAATTTTGAATATTTTAATGTCTGGATGTTTTATAGTTAGCGTACATGGTTTGTAAAGCCTCTGACCCTAGTATCCCCAAGTCAATGGTTAGTTTATTATAATGACATAGATACAAGAGATAAAATTACCAAGGATATAGTATTTTAGTAGTCTTGAAGAAATAGATATATACATGGTTCTCTTATTGCATTAGTAATTAATCATAGAACATATGAATTTAAAATAAATATATTCCTTGAAACTTGTTTAAAGATTTCGTCTTCATAACTTTGGAAAATGAAAAAAATAAAAGGGTGAGATCAAATGCATGTTAGGGTTTCATAAAATCAATAATAATTGGAGAAATGTCAGTTAGGAATGATTATAATGTCACGTTAAATAACTAAACAACACATTCCATCAATAAATATAGAATTAAAATGCATCCATAGATTTTATCATAGTAAAAATCTCATGCAATTCAATAAATGATTATTGAATAAAGAAAATTATTAATTATTAGATTTAAGTTATCTAGAACATGAACTATTATACCATAATGATGATTTATGTATATGGGTAGAAAACCATTTGATTCTTCTTGGAAATAAACATGAAGGGGTTTTCACCAACTATTTTGTCTCAGGAGACATATTAATGCATCAGGGGTCTATATAATGATCCGAACCACCTATCAATATAAGTATCAATAGTTATTCATACAAATATTTAATAAAATAAAAATATGACTTATCAAAATATCCATATTGAGTATAGGATAGAGATTCGTCAATATTTACCCAGAAAAAACAACATTTCAAATAAACACCGTACGTAAAAATGGTATACAACTATGACAATAATCATACCCATGATATAGGAAATATAGATTTTTAATGAAATATTCAATGAATGATGATCATAAATAAAAAGGTACCATATAAATACACCAGACACAAGGGAAAAGTGGTGAATAAGGCATATCTCATAGATATAAATATGGAATAAGAAACCCCTTATAAAGACCATATCATTGGGGTGAGTATAAATCAATAAAATAATTATGAGTGAAAAATGTAAATCCAAAAAATAAAAGTAGAAATATAGTATAAAACAATAAAATTTAATTCCAATATATTTTTGGCATGACATAACTAATTACATATAAATTTAACCCAACGAATGAAATTTCTTTAGACTTACTTTACTTTATGTTCAAAAGCATTCTGCACTAGTACGTAATATACTAAATAATCAAATTTGATTAATTAATTAACTAATTAAGAACCTTTTATACTTGTATTTTATTGACAATAATTTTATTAAGTTAATGTATGTACCTTTTGAAGTGTTATAACATTCAATTTCATCATTTTGGGAGTATTCGTTTTTTTGGGTTTTCATGATTGATTCACTTGTATATAAGTACGGATGTTTTTGTAAAATGATAATAGTTCAATAGAGTTGAAATTATATGTCATTAATTAACTTAATTTTTTTAAATGGTCTTATATATCATTTTTACTATGTTAATAGAATGATTCATTCGACAAAACATTAATGAAAATGATTTAATTTAATTTTGCAGTTTTTATTACTATCACGAACTTAGATCATTTTATTTAATTTCATGTTTATATATTGGTTCAAGAATATTATATAACTTATAATATGTATAATAAATATTTTTTAATAATAAAAATGGTTTTATTACCAGTATTTATGGTGGTAATGGAAAATCAAAATTCAGCGTCAATGATGGTAGTAAATTCACACATCAAGGGTGCTGTTTTCATTTTAAGAATAAAAGGGAGAGGGGAATGGGTGTGATGATGGATATCACATTAACATAATAAATTATATTATATATAAAATAATGGATTTATCATTAATGTTTGGATATAGGAGGTAAGTATAGGATAAGAAAAGAATGGAAAATAAATTAAAATAAATCAAATGTGAACGAAAGAATATTTTACCTCTTCTATAGCGTATCCTTGGAAACCTCTTTAAGGAACTTGAGATTGGTCTTTTGGTGAGAAAACAAGACAAAGATGTGGGGAATATTTTCTCCAGAGTAATTGGGTAGAATATAATCAATATCTAAGTCTTATAAGGTGTGAAGTGAATGAGTGGTGAGGGGTGATATTTATAGTGGATAAGGTGGGTGGTTTTTGATTATTTTATTCTTTAGTATATTTTTTTTATCTAGACTATCTATTGTGTTAATTTTTATGAATATGTAAAGTTACTAGAGCATGATATTTCAAAATAATGGGTGATTAAATCATCCCTACACCATAAATGAATTAATAATTCATTTATTTATATATACCCTTATTTACCGTATTTCATTATTCACTAAAAATCCCACTATTTTGGAAAAATACCGAAAATTCACCCAAACCATTTTTTAATTTTTATATTTAAAAAATATACACCATTTTATGAAAATAACTTATTAACTATGATAAATATTATTTTTAATTAAAATCACCATGTATTCAATAAATACCAATTTTAATATTATAACCGATTTTACAAAACATTAGAAAATTAATTATGGTATTATAAAATTATCATATAATTATAATACATAAAAATAATTATTTATAAATCTATTTTATGAGAATATTTTTTAAAATCATTATATTAACTATAATTTTTTAAATAAGAATTTACATTACACAAAATTTATCAACACATAATTTATCATTTTTAAAACATTTATTTAATTATTACATGATATAAATATATAATATTTTCATTTATGAGATACCTAAATTTTATTTGTAATTTAATATCTGATTTTATTATTCTTATGGTTATATTACTATTCCTTACAGTCATATTTCTATGCCTAACGATCACAATAATATTTATTAGTATATCGAAGTTTGTTTAAGCTTAGTGTTCTATGAAAAAAAAGATATCAAGTAAATTGAATTTTTTAATATGATACAAAAAATAATATTGGGGTGTTATATGTTTAGTGCATAGTCTAATCCAAACCAAGAAAAAATCTGGTGGAAATAATGTGATTCCATTTTGACTTAGAGTAATGGTGCATGAGTTGATCATGGTTAGAGGAAACTGTTTGAGTGACCATGAAACCGTGCGACAAATTTTCATAGTGAGGTTTTTTATGATTGATGAATGGTTTGGTAAACCATTTGATCAAAACATGTGAGATGTTCCGGATGTTTCTAGTGTAATTGGAATGGTTTTCACATGGTTTACCAAACCATTTTTCATAACTATATGAGTTACTCTGAATTACTTAAAAGTTGTTTTAAAAAATTTAAGTCCTTTGATTTTAGGGAATTGTTCTCTTCATATCCTTCTAACTGATTCATCTAAGGGTGGTGAAAAACCAAGGGATAAATCCCTCTCCCTCCTTCCATTACAAAGAAACCCTTATTAGATTCCAACATATTTTTTATGGAAATCCCCTTACCTACCATGTTTTTTTCCTTCCTCCTACTACCCACACCTAGTTTATATTGGTTTAACTTTATTCCATTGTACCTAGGGACCTTATAGTTGATATGAGAGGTTTATTGGGTTATAATTCAGGCTTTTTGGGTGTCTATGTCTTGTATAGGGTTTTGATTATCTTGGTTGGTCATTCGAGTTTGAAGCCGATATGTAGTGACATGATTCCTATAACACCACAAGAAAAGTGGGACATAAAATGACAAATGTTAATAACCATGTAAAAATGCCAAAACAATGTTTATTGAATCCCTAATGATTGGAGGACTATAATTTATCATGATTTTACTAGATTAGTGTCTATTTGTGATATCCTATGAAGTTTACCTAGTTTTGTGTGAGTGAGTAAAGAACATATTCCAAAAGAATGTGTTGTAATAACAGTAGAATCATTAATATGATGACCATTTTAAGCTCATGGGTGGGTTACAAGGAGGGAAAATTTGTGTCTGCAAAGTGACAATTGGAGACAAGAGTGGTTGGGTCATTACAAATGTCATCTGAGCCAATACACATCCAGAAATGCAGTGGCACTATCTGGGCTTGAGGTGTGGGATCTACAATGAGGACATTAACTTGGGGGGGGGGGGGGGGTTACAATCCCTTGAAAAGTAATATTTAATACTCTAAATTTTATCACCCTTGTCAAAAAGTGTACCATTCTTTACGTGGGACTTCTTGATTATAACTCAACAGTTAAGAATGCTTGAACAATTGTTATTTTGGGAAGGATGAGATCCTGAGAAGTTTCCCAAGGTGTGTGACAGTTAGTATAATCCACAATGAATGAACATGTGTGTACATGTGGGTACATTCATTAGTCTAATTACTTATTCAGACATATGGTCGGGCCTGAGGGAGGGGACAAAAAGCATCTGTTTGGAAACTGGTGGCACATATTGGGCCAAGATCTGATGAATATATTAAAAAATTCATTGTAAGGACAAGTTTTTAATGTTTTCATGCATTTATGTAGGTGTTTTTCATACATTCCATTAATTTACATGTTATTGTGAGCTTGATGAGTCTTTGGGGAAAATGGGGGTGTTGGGTGGGCTAATCATTAGTATGATTACCCGTTTAGGCATATGGGCTGGCCTAAGGGAGGGGAAAGAATGTTTTTGTAGGGTATGTAGGGTTTCCTACAAGGCAAAGATTCTACAACCATTTTAAAAAGGCATTTTGGGGCCTAGTTGTCACAGTTCTTCTTTGATTAAGGTAAGTGTTTTATACCATTTTCATTAATTTACATGTTATTGCATGCATGACATGTCTTTAAAAAAACTAGTGAGTCTTGGAATGCTAAGATCTAACAACTGTATTAAAAAGGAATGTCACTTGTGCTGTTAATAGGGCCAAGTTGTTACCGTTTTATTTGTATTAAGGTATCAATTTTTTTCCATTTTTATTAAATGAAATATTATTGGATGTTTTATATTTTTGCTGATTTTTTTATATTGAATTAAATATATATGGGACATATTTAATGGATTTTATCAGTGGTTTAATGTTTTTTTAGTTGGTATTAAAACTTTTATTGAATCTCATGTTTTATAATATAATTATTTGAGTACTAAGTTTTAAAAAAAATGAATTTTTGTCTTGTTTCAAAAATTATTATGATCATAGAAGGATTTTTTTCTCTCATGGAAGTTAAAATTGGAATAAGTGTGGGTTTCAATTAATTTTTTGGAAATAAAATAGATATTGATCCTAAATGATCTTAAACAGTTCTATGTATGCTACACATTGGATTGGTTTCAAAGAATATTTTAAGGTGATATTTCAGGATGTTTAAAGTGGCTTTCAATTACACTCTAGAATATATATAAAGTCTCTTTCAGAACATTTTACAATGAATTATCCCAAAAATTACAATATCATCAATCTTACTCATCCCTCTATTGTTTCTTGTTATGGGTTAGCAATCTTCCTCCTTCTACATGTGACTTGGATGTTATCAAGGTAGAGATTGAGAGGTTAGAGTCCAGTTTGGAACTGGAAAGGAATAAAGGTAAATTTGGGGAGGTGAATTCTTAGATAGATAAATCCGAGGAAATGTTATTAAGGAATGTACACATCGCCCGTGATGAATAGAGAGATAGATGGATATGGGAGGGGGACCGCAATACAGTATATTTTCATGCATGCATCAAGGAAAACCGAAGGTTCACTCGGACTAACATAAATATGGAGGATGAATCTTTTAGGGATGACCAGGATACTGTTGGTGTCTTGGAATATACCTTTCTAAACCTATTGGTAGGACAAAACCCATCGATGGTGGAAGGGTTTACAAGGGGACTTGAAGTAATCACATACATTATTCCCAGGGTGTTGTCTGAACATGATAATTTTCTACTTGAGGCCATTACTCTTGAGGAATAAATCTTAGAGGATGTGAATAATATAAACCTAGACATCACTGTTGGCCTGAATGGGTTCACGAGATCCTTCTTCCATGCCTATTCGAGTACAGTTTAGGTCAACAATATGCACACCATCCAGGTCTTTTTCTGAGGATGGTGCCTCCCCCATGACGCCAGTGACACATCTGTGGTTCTTGTACACAAAATCAAGAATACCTCCCTTATACAACACTATTTCCTTATGAGACTGTACAACTTCATGTTTAAGTACCTTCATTGTATTATCAACAATAGTATGATCACTCATTTTCTTCAATGGATATCTCTCGATCCGCATAGATTTTTCAATCAATGGTCTATCCAAGGGGTATTGCGTTGACTGAAGAGCTCATCGATGACATTAATTCTAGATTACATGGTCCTAAAATGGTGGTTAATCAAGATATGGAAAAATCCTACAAAAGGATCAAGTGAGAATTTATCATCAAAGTCTTAATAAGTATGGACTTATCTTCTTGGTATATTGATCTACTTTTATGGTGTTTCTTTTCTCCGTGGCTGGATATCCGCTTCATGTGAAGGTTCTATGGGGTTTTCATGGTAGTTCATGGGCTGGGGAAGGGGATCCTCTCTCCCTAATTCTATTGTTTCTCTCTCCATATTTTCTTAGTCACCTCATCAATAGGGATACCATTTAGGGAACCATCAAGCCTTATCAGTTTAATCCCAGTATATCAAGTATCTCCCATTTGATGTTTACAGGTGATTCTATAGTCTCCATGAATTTTGGTATGAGGTTTTTTCATGGGTTTAATAGAGTTCATACTGATTATTATCTTTGGAATGAACATGTTGGTTATTATAATAGGTTCACCTTATATGTTCTGAAACGCTTCATTTATTTTATTATGGCCTCCTTGAGTAGGAGGATCAGTATGCGACAAAACTCCTTCCCTATAAATTACCCTAGTGCCCCAATTTCTCCTTTTAGGATGCGTATTCATCACTTTCATCACAATTTTGTGAAAATTATGAGAAACATTCATAATTGGAAGAATAATTTTTTATTGTTTGTAGGTAGAATAACCTTGGAAAATAGAATCCTATCCTCTATTACATTCCATTATCTCTCAACATACAAGGATCCAAAGGAGGTGTTTACTAAGATCGATTCCATCCTTTATTCTTTTATCTGGGATACACATGTGGAGGAGAGGAATCACTGGATGATATGGTAGAGGCTTGAAAGGCCAGGGTTAGTGAGGGGAACATTTTATTTTGGAACCATAATTGGCTTGGTACCACCCTTTGCTTCCCTAGATTCCTAGTCACCCACATAACCTTTACATATGCGAGTAGGTGTACGATGTTTATCAGTGCCATGTTAGAGGGTAAACAAAATTTGGATTTTGATATGACTGATCTCTCAGATGAACCAGATAGATTCCCTTTTTTGCATCATCTTCAGGAACATGGCATTTCCTATAGATAAGAATGTGCGGTGTTTATGTATTATCATGGACTCTCACTACATGTGTTTCATGGACCCAAGGGAGGATATTTCGACCCACCTCTTCTTCAGCAGCGAGTGGGAGTGCCTTGTGTTGCAGGATTTTAGTGACTTCATGGGGTACTTTGTTTTGGCTCTATGGGACCTCTCCTTTCTTGACTGATGGTTTCATAGAGTGGGGAATGACGGGAGACAGAGTAAAGCCTGTGAAATCATTCTTTCTTCTGGGTGATGGTGTTTTTGGATGGCTCAGAACAAAGCTAGACTTGAGGAGATATATTCGATTGGTAGGTCCTTGGTGGCTATAATAAAATTTCTTCTCTTTGATATGGTTCAAACATGCAACAAATGGATTGAGGCCCCTCTCTAATGGTGCTATATGAGGGATTTATTGATGATCATTTCACTAACCCTAGACATTGTGTTAGATGGATCCCTCATCTGCTTGGTTTAAAGCTCAACTTTGATGTATCATGCTCCATGAATGACATGAAGGGTGGCAGTGTTGTCTAAGATCCTAAGGGACATGTTATCCTTTCATTATCTGCTACCTTTGGTAGAGGTAACTCCCTTATATCAAAGGTGATGAAAATTATCATGGTTCCACAACTTTTTAGGATTCAGAGTATTATTCTACCCATATTTGAGATAGACTCTATTATCCTTCATGAATTCGTGCTTGGTAGGGGGAATATTCCCTAGTCCTTATCATATGTCCTGAGAAGGTGAAATAATCTCATCAGTGATGACACTATTTTCTCATACACCTGGAGGGAGGGAAACAAGGTGTCTAATCATCTCGTTTCAATGGCTTCGCAAGGATTTAATATTTTTCTTACCCTAGATGTTCATTCTTTCCTAATTGAAGGGAAGAACCTAAAAATAGGGGATACTCTAAGTCTACACTATTTCAAACCTTCGTAGATCCACCCTTGGGTGGACTCTCCTTGGTTCCTTGAACCTTTATTTTGTATCTCTCCTTTATTGAATTAATGAATCGATGAATGAATGGTATGGTTTGTGATCTATGAGGGGTAAATTTTATATTTTGTTCATATGAATAAATTGTGAAATAAAGATATTTATAGAGAGGATGTTAGATGTGAGATGAGTTTATTGAAATTATATATTAGTGATTATGTGACGATCATATTAATTTCATATTATTTTATTATATGGTTCCTCCCATTTTTATTTCTATATCTATATTTTTTCTTAAGTTATTTAAATTTTATAAAAAGTGGATTCGAAATGGGTGATTTGAAAATATAATAAAAAGGTTTGGTTTTGGTAATGTTTTTTCAAGAAATAAAGATTGGTAAGGCTCATATTTTCCCCTTTCAAAGATGATTTTTTTTCTAAATAGATATTTCTTATTGTGTAATTCCAAATAGGTTGATATGAGTTTTATTTTATGAAATGAAATGGGACACATTGTCTATTCTTATTATGACATATTAAGAAAAACATATCTCTACACTTATGTTTCAATCTAGAATTGGTGGAATGTCTTCAGAAAGGAATTACATAGACTCTGTGATGGAATCCTTCTCGGATAATTTTTTTCTCACACTTCATACACAATAATGTGTGTATGAATTCCTCATGTTTTCTTTAAAGTTCTCAGTTCATGGTATTCATCAGATGGTTATTATTGTGATATATGGGAGAAATTAAGAGATGTGTTGAGTGACTATGGGTAACCTAGAGATGGTTTTCTATAAATTGATTTTACATTTGTTTTTATTTTTTTGACATAGTATTGTCCAATCAAGAAAGTTATTTTTTTTTGTTTTTTTTCAATCCAATTTATCTATATTTATTGAGAATAATTCTACTTATTATCACGGTGTTCAGTTTTCTTATTAGGGTTTTTATTTCTATAATTGGATATTCCAATTACACTAAAATCATTTATTTTAATAATGGGTGTCTTACATTTCATTCTAGATTTTTGGTAATGTTTCTACTACATATTTGTCATATTATACAAGAGTGAAACCCTACCAATGTTTATTTTTTTAATACGCAGACACTTGTTGTCATCCTTGGGGGATCAAGAACATACATCAGGCCCAATAGTGGGTTGAGTGACATATTGAGTCTGCCTAGGTATGTTTGTTACATGAAAAGATAAATTTTCATATATAGCATGTGACACCCTAAATACATGAATGATAATCTTATTAGCTAGTTTAATTTAGAAAAAAAAGATTATATTAGTTCATAATATAAATATTTTTAATTTCATTAATAACATACAAGGGAATATTACTAAATAAATAAAAAATTCACATTTTTAGAAATGAGATAAAAAATTATTATTTTTTCATAAATTATTATAAATATTTTACAATTTAAGCTTGGATAAAGATGAAGAATTAATTTTTATTCAATATATTCGTATACTTATTTTTATGGTTTTAATATTAACTCATTTATATTAAAAATATAAGGTACATTATAAAAAATTTAATTATCATATAATATACATTTGATATTTTATTTAAACTTTTTACATTAATAAAATATCTGATATTATTATTTAATCCATTGGTTTTATAATAAAATAAATGTTTTATAATGGTTTAAATTATTTTACAGCAAAGAATTAGTATAAAAATTTTATATTTACATTAATGAAATATTCATAAATAAAAAAACAACTTTTATATTTTACATTATTTTAATTTATATATACTCTATAGGTATTCACCATGTGAGTTCTAACATCCTGACCTGAACCACCATGTCCTAGCTGGATACTATGTGACCTTATGGGGACCTCCCTATATGAAAGAGGCTACTGACTAGTTGTGAGGGTCTAAGTCCATTGGTGGGGAGACTATGAACTTTATATCATGTCATGAGACTGATAAATAATAACATCAATGCATAAACAAAAATCAGAGTAACACATGAAAAATCTAAATATGGAATACATATCTTACAATAAATAAGAAAAAAAAAAACAAGGATCCAAGGTATGAGGTAAAAAAAATAATTAAAAGGAGAAGCTGATGTCCCACTCAAACTCCATCCAGAAATGTCAACATCCTCTAGATATAGCTTCTCAACCGTCAACCACATGTCACTTTTCCTTCACTAGGTCTCTGTTCATGATGTATATAAGTGCACCAAAATTTCCGAGTAGGGTGTGAGTACAAGAATCAATATTATACCACCCATAAACCATAATATAAGTTCATAAAATACATTTGGGTATTAAATAAGCCTAAATAAAGTATAACTATAACAAAAATATATCACACAAGTACCAGACCCATGCCAGGTCCTTAGAGACTAGCTCTTCCAGCTTCAGAACAGTGCTGAGAGAAACATACCTTCCTCATAAAAATTCTAGGTGGATCATCGCTAATTATCATAAAAAATAATATTCAATTGGATATATCGAAACTTGTGACACATTCTGCAGGCCGAGATTATCCATGTACATGATAAAGATTAAGGTCTCATCACATCCATCTTCAGAGGATAAAAAATAGCATGTGTCAAATATCACATACGAACAGAAGTCTTATCACATCCCTCCTGTACAGATACCCAAACACAAGTGACACATCATAGCAATTGGAAGTCTAAATACATGTTAACCCAAGCCTATAATATCCCACTTAGAGAATTGTCTTGAGCATTTTTCAAAAATCGCATGTCATCAATCATGTTTCATATCTCACATGCTGACCAAATTGGCCAAACCAAAATGATCAACTGTAGTAGATAGAATACAAAATATATGACACATTATTCAATTGATAGATCAATATCACATAACGTAAACCATTAAGCATAATCATCATAATCCAAATGCAAGCAACACAACGAAATTCCAAGGGACACACACACACACACACACACCTTATCTGACCAAGTAACAAACATATATCTCATAGGCTAGAAATACATGCCAAAAAATCACACTAACAACCTCTAATAAAATATGTACTATTGTCAAGGGCTCTCTAACGCATTTGAAACGAAGACTGACCATGAGAGTTAATATTATATTTTAATTTAATTACTGAATCCTTACCACCATTAGAAACAATATTAGTTTTAAATATAAGCTCACTTATAAGAACACAGGTGCATATGAGGACCTTCAATCTGATCATTAACATAGGAGATGTCAAAGAAATAAGTTTGATGATAATAATAAAATAAAATAAAATAAATATTAGAGGGGTAGGGGAGGGAGATACATGTGTGATGGACATAGAAAATCTCTAATGTGCCTCCCATGTTACAAATATATTTATTTTCCTAAACATCACTTTACATTTCCTCATCCATATCATGTATAAGGATTCAAATTTCCTTTGTATAGTTCCACAAAACAACCCTTCTCTTCCATCAAATACTCATATCATTATTTATTATTTTCCATTTATCTCATTGATCATTATATTATTAATTTCCATTTCTTATTAATTTCGATGTGCCACCCACTTATACGTCTATTTAAATTCCTATTTTTATGACAATAAATATATTTTAAAAGTCATCATTATATATGCACTATATATATACACACTCATACATATACACAGATATATATTTATATATATATATATATATACATATATATGTATGTATATATATTTAACCCACATATATATACATGTTAAATATATACACACAAGTCTGTATATATATATACATACTCTTGGACATTATATATATAGATATATATATTCAACCCATATATATACATGATACACACACACACACACACACACACACATCCTTATATACAAATATACACATGGACATGTGTATATATATACATATATATTTACTCCGTATGTATATACTATATATATACACACCCAATATTATTTTATCAAATTAAAAATAATAAAAATAAACAAGAATATTTTATTATTCTAATTAAATATCTTCTATCATACCCATCATTAAAATTTCAATAAAATATTTCATTAGAACCTAAAATAGTAAATTCATTTTATTAATTAAAATGAATTTCATTTACTTAATGAAAAGTAATAATATAACCATTATTACTTTTACCACTCATTATTTCCATCGTAACATAATTATTAATTATGGAATTATATATCCAATTTCTCCTTTTACAATAATAATAATAATGCAATTGTTATTATAATTATTATTTCAACCGCCCAACAAAAATTATGAAACCAAATATTATTACCCTTACATGAGTTTTTTCCCAAAACCTGACGCACATAAATGTTATATCCAACCTAGGGTAAGCCCCACATTCCAAACGTAATAGTGGTCTCACATTTAACATCTGTGACTCTTTTGGGGAGATATTCTGTTACTTCTAAAAAATCTCATTTTTTTCCATATACTATTTTTTATATTTTTATTTTATTAGTGATGATGATCCATTTGCCTCAGTATCTTATGCTATCATAATTAATAACACAAAAAATATTCCATAGAATATCTGAAGTTGTAAATAGGATTTTTACCATTATGAAAATGCTTTAAATAAAACTTTTGGTGTTTTTTATTGACAAATTACATTTTTCACAATAAAAATAATAAATTTTTTTGAAAGATGTATTTTCTTATCCAAATTTTATTTGGATATTATATAAGTATACTATAAACTATGATCAAATGTAGTGAAATGTTTTTGTTCAACATGTTGGAAATTAATTTTTCAAATTTTATCAATTGGATATGAGTATTTAAAATTTTCAAAAAAAATTAGTACTAAATTTTAAACATTATATAATTAATTAATTTATAAACACTTTATAAAATATATAAATATATTAAATAAATTTTTATATAATTTAAAAACAAGTTATATATTATATAGATCAATTTATAATTATAATTTAGAAAAATTCATTTTTTATACATTTATTATATTCTTTGATGTATTATTTTTATAAAGACCGATATATTGTTAAACCTATATTATTCTTTATGTATGATAATCTATAGACCCATGATGGATAATTCAATATTATAAATTGTATTTAATAATATCTGTAAATCTTATATTTTGATCTAACCGTGTCACCTTTTAATATAGTCCCGTGGCATCACACTTCAGTGTATGGGTTTCATATTTTATGACATAAATTTTATCGTAAATGAAATATGATTCTCTTTTTTTTAATCCATGGATCAACACTCTCTTTAGATATGGTACCCCCATATCATATATTAAAATATAGTGAATGTTTGTGGATTTTTTCTATATTGTATCTTAAGATATCACATGTCATAAGATATGACTATATAGAGACTTACAACATCGTATATCATAATATCATCCAAAGTTTTGTTTATTTATCATTTTTTACGATATCACACATGACATAAAAATTATTTTAAGTTTTCATCATTTTCAAAATTATTTCAAGAATCAAGAATCATGTCAGAAAATTGATTACACTATTGGGTTTCTAAGGATCAAATAACACTTATTCAATATAGTTTATGATACTACAAACCACAAACCCAATATCACTACTCTATAGAAAACTATAAAAATTTATGTAAAATTTAAAAAACATGTATCTTTAATGAATTGAATAAGTAAAATTAGGGGAAAACTTATCTGACCCCCTTTATTTGTGATGTTCATGTTTTTTTGTATGAATAAAACCATTGGTAATATTTTTTTTCCTTTAGTGAAGTTTCATGTTATTATATCCCTCAGAATTGATTTTAGAATAATAAAACCACATTTAATATTTTTTCAGTGCATGGATGAACCCAAGTATTCATAAAAATATTTTTTGGTGTAAGATAATAGAATATTTAAAGAATGGCGGGTGGATTAACTTTTTGAAAGGATTTAAGGTTATCCATTTAAAGAATGTTTAATTCATTTTGAGAATAATGAATTATATCACCACATTAGGACTTATGCATATTGGAAAACCTGTTTATGTTGATGTTAATTTAAAATAGTTGGGTTAACTTATCATGGATCACATAATCTGTTAGTATTTCAAGAAGGAAGATATAACCTTCATTTTTGGAGAAATTATTTAAGTGGATCAAGGAAAAAAATGGGCAAGGTAGTCTAGAAATAATTCAAGTATATCCTTTCATGGAAATTATTAAACTTTATGAAAAATGATACTGATAAAAAATGTTTTATCTTGGTACCTCCGTTTCTGATGAGTTGGATGGTGACTTAGTTCGTCAAAGATTTATGAATTTATAATTGTTGACTTCCTCCAAATTTTTTCCTCTATCCTCTCCACTAAATCATAATAGTTATATTTTACTTTAGTGTTCATGTTTTCACTTCCAACCAATCTTTTCCTTTTTGGAAACCTAGTTATATGTTACTTTGGATAACTAGTATGTTTCCAACATTCATTTTTAAGGGATATTTCAGTATTAATTTTTATAATGTGGGTTTCAATGAATGAAAATTTCAAGTATTAAACTTTTGATAACCCAGATGAATTTTGAGGGTGAAATTAATTTTAAGGGCAGTAGAATGTAACACCATGAGATTTTGTGAATTAATTTTTTCAAATTAATTTATCTTTTTGATATAGTTCATTTCATGTGACATTAGGAATAGTTATATATATATATATTAAAACACTAAGCCAATAATTACATTCACACACAATACTAACTTGGCATGCACAATATGAAATACTGACTTGGCTTGTTCTATAGGCAATACCGATTTGTCTTGCACTACCCACAATACAGACTTGGATTGCACTACACGCAACACCGATGTTTCTACAAAACATCATTTTATTATTATAATTATTTAAATGAGATAATGATAAATTAAAAATTAAATATTTTTCTATGAATAGTAATAACAAATTTTCAAATATTATTTATATTTTTTTATATAGATAAAACATATTGATAATAAATGATATGATTTTTAGTAAAGTCCATTATGTTTAAAAATACAGGTTTCTTGAATGAACTTATTTTAATAATAAAATTAATTTTGGACATAAATTGAAAATTAATTTGATAAAATAAACATAATTTTTGGATTTTAAATACCTAAATTATGTTGGGGAGATTTTTTGGGATTGTTCTGAGAAACATTATTTTTTGATGAATATTGAAAAATACAAAATTTTAGATAATAACTACTTTTTCATTTAATTAATTATTAATTTTAAATTATAATTTATATTTATTTTAAGGTCACATTAGATAAATTATACTTATATTAATACCATTTAGGTAATTATAATTTATTTCACTTTGAAATTTAGTATAAAAACAGAACAAACTTTTGAACGTTTTTCAACTTTAAAAACCCATTATTTTGTCTTGTCTACAAGATTAGAAATAATATTATGTTTTTTTATTTTGTGAATTTAATTTAAAAAAATTGAAACACACCATAGTAATTAGTATAATATTTATATTCTAACAATATCAAGTTAATTTTATACCAAAAATATTTGTAAAAGTGATTATAATTAATCACAACCATTAAGGTCAAATTAAGCTTAATTAAGGACTAAACCAAAATATTAGGAGAATAAATGACCTATAAACTTGTTAAAAACAAATTTTATTGAAATTTTTCTTCCATAAAACTTTAATTATATTTTAGGTTGGTTTAGTATGACTTTTGTTAGGTAATAACTTATGAACGCCAAATTTGATTTTAAAAATTCCAAATGAGTCCCTTTTCTTCCCTATAAATGGCCACAACCTCTTCTAGTTATTCACACCTATCAAAAATATTAGGTTGATCCAATATCTATCCCATTAACTTCCAGAAATCACTAAATTACTCCTAGAATCCTTCCTTTGGGCAAAATGCAATCCAAGGAAGCCTTTTGGCACAAACCAGAAGGAGTTTCCTGATTAAGAGGTAACATATTCTCTCAAGTCCTTTATTTTATTTTACTTCTCCACCAATAAAAATAACTTTATTTTGTGGTTATATAAAAAAACTATCCTGATTATACTATAATGTTGTTATTTAAATGGTTTGACCAACACTTACACACAACTCCATCTAATGGGTAATAAATATACAATTTCTGTGTATGATGAACTACTAACTAACGAAATAATTACTGTCCATTTTCCATTACCACCAACCAGGTAGGAAATTATAATGTAAAATATGATTATATATTAAATATATTAAATTTCTTATGTATTTAATCTTTTTTATGAATTTTTAAAACTCATTCCTTTTTTACTTTCTATTTTATTTTAAAACTATAATTTCGTTTGAGAAAATATGGGCTACCAACCCCTCAATGAGACATGATTCATTTTGATACCACAGGGATTGCATTAAGGATAGTTTAAGTGAATATATATGAGATTATAAATATAATTTAATAATGATATATATATATATATAAATATGGATTGTAGTCTTTTTCTTTCAACATGACAATTAAATGGATATAACATTCCTGTGTATGTACGGTCTATAATCTCCATGAATGGTGTATTTTGTTTCATAATTATATATTCTATTGAGTATAAAAATACACATATAAAATATACAAATTATATTTATATTAGGGTTTGTATTATTTAAATCGTGATATACGTATAAGGACCTAAGATGTAACAAATTATGACACATGCGAAGAATAAAGTGAATATTACCCAAAGTGAAGTATTTCCATAAGATCATTAAAAATAAGGTAATATAAGGTCATAATAAAACCATATATCGTTTTATGTAAAATAATATTCTTTTGTAAAATATTTATAATAGAATAAAATTTATTATACAGGAAGTGCGTATGAGTATGAAAAGAGTGAAGACAAAAGGTATGGGGATTTCATATCACTTTTTATTTCTATATGATACATGCTATGTTCGCCACTCATTGCTTTTGTGTGATGTATTTAATGCACACTATTGTATTATATAAATCTTATAATTAAATTTTTGGGTATTTACATAACCATTTTTTGATCTTTATTTCATGGTATTTATGTTTCAAATGTTACCAAATTGATAAAATAGTTGTGTCTCAATTTTCCTTCTTTGAGACTCGTGTTTTGTTATGCATCTAAATTATTTTAAGAAGTTTATATACTACTATTTTACATTTTATACAATGAAATTTATTTCTTTATTAATATTTTAGGCTTAGTTTTACTTTCCTTTTCTTCCATGGAGAGTTGGATCTGAAGTTACCATGTTATAAGAGTTTGTTGAGACAATCTCATCGCCTTTCATGATTGTTTTTGTTTATGGTTACTTGATAAACTATTATGACAAATATCACAAAGAAATTCATTATCCACTGGTTATTAATTATTTATACATGTATTGGTACCATTTTTCTACTCTTTGGTACATAAGTTAGTAAATAAAGAGTTTTTAAGAAAGCTCATCTTTCCCCTCTCTTTGATAGGAAATCTATGTTCTTTTGAATTTTTTTCTATAAATGGTTTACAATAATATTTTACTAATAACCTATAATAATTAAAATAAATTTGTACACTTTTTTAATTTTACAAATGTTTTGATAGAAACCTTCTGGTCTTTTTGGGAATGAGACATTTTCTAAAATTTTTATAATGTAAGGGTTAATTTTTAAATAAATGTCTTCAAATTATATTTTCAATTAATTTTTTCCAAACTTTTCGAATAACCTTTTATAAATATCAGGATAATAGTTTTCAAAAATCATTCCATGTTTATTTTATAAGTTTTAAGAAAAATGGTTTTCAAATTTTTTTGAAGCTTATTTTATAAATTTTAAAGGATAAAGGTTTTCAAAATGTTTTAAATCCATATTTCAATGTTTTAAATTTATTTTAAAAAGAAATGGTTTTTGAAAGGTTTTATATTTTAAAATTGTTTTTAAATAGGAAAAGATATTTCCCTCTTGAAATGTTTTCAAAATGTCCTTCTATGATATTTTTCATATAAGATGACATCTTTTGATGTTACTCATTCCCATATAAGAAATTATCCAAAGGTTCTATTCATATCCTTTCTTTAACTATTATGTTTTAATGTAATGAAACTTATGTAACCCACTTCTATTCTATGGGTTATATGCTTTTGAAACACGCTTCTTTTCATAGGTTTTTCTTTAATGAAATTAAACCTATATATTTTCTATAGGTTATGGTGTTAAGAAATATTAATGATGCCCAATTAATTTCATGAGTTATGATTTAATGTTTATAAAGAATAGATATTTTTATGGGTCATGATATGATGAAGTTTTATTACCTTATGGAACTTGTATTAATGATTTTATTGTGTAATAGGTGAGACCTATATCTCCCTCCAATTCCTTGGATAACGATGGATGAATCATGAGTATAATTGTTATGTGTGGTCTTGATTATATGTTCACAATGTTATGTATGGACCTGGACGCATGTCCATAAGTTTATGCATGTACCTAATTACATTGTCACAATGTTATGCGTGAACATGATTACATGTTCACAATGTCATGCATGGACCTAGTTGAATGTGAATAAGTTTATGCGTGAACATGATTTGCTGTTCAAAATATTATACATGAACATTATTACATGTTTAAAATGTTATACATGGACCTAGTTCCATGTCCATAAGTTTATTCTTGAACCTGATTACATTTTCACAATGTTAAGTGTGAACATTATTACATGTTCCTAATGTTATACATAGACCTAGTTTAATATCCATAAGGTTTTGTGTGAAACTGATTACACATTCACATTATTAGGAATGGACCTAATTTCATGTCTATAAGTTGATACAGGGGCCTGATTTCATGTATTAAACTTAAAAAATTAACCTGCTTCCACATATACATCCTTAAAATGTTATAAACCAATGTGCATGAACAAATTCCATGTCTTATTAATATGTTATTATTTCCTGACACATGATCATAATCTTATTATGATCAATGACTTATGAACATACAATGTTTATTATGATCTCTAATATTCTGGGTATGATCTTCAAATGTTATGCTAATGTCACATACCCTCTTTTTTCATGTTATGATTACACATTTTCTTTATTTACACTTTTTGAGCATTCGAGCTCACCCTTTTTCTAATGTTTATTTTCCATAATTTATGAAGAAATATTTTAGGTAGAAGTAAAAATTGTTGATATATTTATGGGAGATGTAGAAGATATTTTAGAAGGATATCAGATTTTGTTTCCAAGATTCCAAAGGCACTAAACTATTATGGTCCTCATGTATGTATTTTTGTAATGTACTGTGTATTCATGTAAAATGATTTAACATCCAGGTATCATAATCCTAGGTTTAAATATTTGGTATCAATGGGTGGTTTCTTAACCTTTGTAAAGTAGGATGAGAAAACCTTAGTGGTATCCCTAGTTATATTTCGAAGGATTTTTTCTAGGGATGTATTTAATGATAAGTATAAGGATGACTCAATGTTTAATAAAATGCCCTAGAATTTTGGTGAAGGATAGTGCGAGTGGTTTCCTAGAAATAAATACCTATATAGATACTACAAGTGAATTTGGATATGGAAAACATGTAACTAGAGGTAACAACTCTGATAATATGTTTAGACCTGACTCGGGGTAATCTGGTACACGACAACAACCCTTGTTGCACACCTGGTTTGACACTCCTCGGGGATATGCTATAAGAATTCAAAAAACCTTCATCAACCATAAAGAAGGATTTAAAGAGTATTTGGATATGAATTATAAGTACCCAACCTTAAATAATTACATAATCTTTAATTAAATGAATAATTAAAATTGAGGATCTATTCATGTTCAGATTTTTATAGAATTAGGACATAACTATTACATCTCAATGATTACAAAGTAGACACATCTACTCAGTTTACAATTTTTTTTCACAAAAATAGAAACTCTTGAAAAAAAGAGTCATGTATAGTTCCATGTTTTAGATATCATGTCTTTCCTTGATCCCATCCTTGACCCTATTCATCTTTAAGTCCTATAGAAAACATTTCAAAAACTTAGGATGAGCATAAAAAGCTCAGTAAGTGACATTAATCGTATCACATAAAACATGCATAAAGGAAACATAAAATTTCCATATTTCAATCACAAGATATCAATACAACACATTGATATAATTAAAAATTATCAAAACCATTTTCAATACCAAAATAAAATAAAATTAAAACATGGTATTTATTTTTTCATTTTAAAAAACGTTATGGCTTGTAGAGGAAGCCAAAACTTAAATAATGGTCACGGTGGCGTGGAAGTCGTTGTCGCCGCATACGTAAGACAAAAACATTCCTTTTGTCATTTAGTAAAATTATTTTTATAAATATATTCCTTTTGAATGAAGTTAAAATTAAATGGGGGTTTATACACCTTATAAAAGTTAGTCTTGTATTAAAACAAAATATGCCTCAATGAAAGGAGATTGAGATGAGGTCCCGTAAAAAGACGATATCCTTAGATTAAGGATAAATCAATTACATAATTTATGTGTGACGAATATAAATACACCAAATATTAGTGGATATTAAATATAAAACAATCAGATTCATTCACAAATATTCATATAATTACATGTTCAAGGAGTACATTTTTAACCCAAAGGATTGAAATTGAGTTAAGATTTTCCCTTGCAAAAATTCGACAGCCTAACTGCGTCACTTTAAAATTCAAAAAATGATTTGATGAGAGAGAAAATGGTTTCTAATCACTTGAAAATAAAATATACATCAATAAGGATATAAAATAACATATCCCAACATAATAATATGTAAATTAAATGACATAACAAAAGAAGTCTTTTAAAAAAAGGAGGGTGAAAGGTTCCCTTACTGATTTGGGTAACTTTCGAAACGTACACCCCATGAAAGAAGGATCATGAAATGAAGATGTAAATACCCATAAATTAAATTATATTACACAAATAATACAATCATGGGTAGTACACACACCACACAAAAAAAAGTGGAAAATGTAGGATGAATCTCACGGGTATAAAAGTGAGATGACAAACCCCATACCTCGTTGTGATCAATCAGGTCGTATGACCCAAAAGATAATAAAAACAAATTGAATCACATAATACCATGACTATAAATATAATCATAATAATATATATGAAATGTCAGTTCAGAATACACCACATTCAATAAATAAGTGGTGAACAATGGAAATATCACGGAATTAAAAGTGAGATAAGAAATCCCTTTATGAAATTTTGGAATCCTAACGGCACCACTTAGAACTTCCAAAAAAATGGATTGATGAGATAAAATAGGGTCTCTCATAATATTAACATAAAAATTACAGTAATAGGAATATAAAAGAACATCCCCCAACATAATAAAGAGTATCTTAAAATAAATGACATAAAAAAGAGAGTACTTAAAAAGAAAGAGAGAGGTAGGATCCCTTAACTCGAGTCTGACTTGTCTTGTTCGTTTCTTTATATTATTGAATAATAAGGTTAGGTAAATTTATAATTGATTAATGAATTAATTTAAAGCTTATTATTTAATTCATATCATATATTATCATGTTATAATAATTAGTTAATTATGTGAGTTCATATCATACGTTTTCTCGATGTTCGGTACATGAGTAAAAAATGAACGTGTTTCAAAAGAATTGTACATTTAGTTATATGTAAATTATCTATAGAATAGTATTAATGAATAAAATATCATATATATATATTATATATTCATTTTATACTATTCAATAATATTTGGAGACAAAAATGAAATGCATCGTTCATGGAGACGGTAGGTCGTACGTACGCATGAACACTACTTTCATTTCTTTGTCATATTAATGGAATTAGAACTAAATGCGAGATATATATATTATAATTTCAGAATTAATTTCCTAATTTAGATGTAATATATGTAATTCATATACATTATATATATTTACTTATAATAGTACATAACATTTGGAGATAAGAAATGAAATGCACCATTCATGGAGATGGTAATCCGTATGTACGCATGAACACTACTTTCATTTCTATTTCATACATTAATGGAATGAAAATATAATGATACATAGGTATATTATAATTAAAGTATAATATCATATATAAAATCATTAACTCAATCCTTTATACATCCCATATATGACATTAACGATTCAAATGACTTTGAGGGGGCGGTAGTCCGCACTTCCTAAAATGAAATTATCGCGTTTACCCATTATGGAAACCATAAAGGTATGGAATAAATGAAAAATACAGAAGCATAAGGAAAACATAAAAATAATATATATCATATATAAATACAGTGACATCTTAATGGCCACCATGAGATGTGTTAGGAGAATATTGAATAATCATCGTTTCATGAGGTAGTAATTCGCCATCCACGGAAACAGTATGTTCTTTAACCATTAGATGAAGGTGTCTGTAAGTACAACTCAAATAATTATCATAAAAAAAGATTATTATATTTATGATTCTGTTTTTGTTACAAAATAAATTAATAAAAAGAGTTTAAGGGGTTGGAGAAGCAAAAAACCAAAAGAACATAAGAGAAGACATTACCTTTAAATCGGGTAACTCCCCGTGGTTTGAACCAAAAGGGTTTCTTGAAGTGCTTTCTGCCTAAGGTAAGGCTTCTAGGATGAAGACAGATATCTTGGGAGATTATTTTAGTAGAGGTTGGATGAGCCAAACGGATTGAGAAGTGTGAGAAATGGGTAGGAAAAGGGGGCTTTTTATAAGGGAGAGGAGGGGCTCTTTTGGAAATCTTGAAACTATTATTTTATTATTAAATGACATTTGGTTTCTAAAGCTACAAAAATCATTAAATTCGAGGATAAGGTGTCCCATGTTCGAAATAAATTCATCCAATAGGTATTTGACAAGTGTTGGATATTGTTTTAAACTTTATCTTTTTATTTATTTAATTTATTCATTAATTACTTAAATACTGCATTATCATTGTGTCATAAATAATTTTGTTTATATGATGTATATAAATTGTAAAAAAATTACCATGTTTTAGGAAATCCATTATGATTTCTAATGAATATTTATTTTCTAAAATATAACTTCTATAACCTCTTGTAAAAATTATTTTAGTAAAATAATACATGTTTGTGACATTTTTATTTTTACTTTAAATAAAAGGTATTAATGTCATTATCATACCCAAGTGGCTCCATGGGGTCCCAAAAATTGACCCATGGATTTTATTGGTCGGCCAAGACTCATAAAATAAGGTTAGGACAAGTGTAAAGATATTTTTATATTTTTATAATATCATTTTTACCTTAAATTATCCTAATTACTTTTAATCGTGATTAACAAAACTCAAAATTTACTATTCACTAAACATTATTTTCATCCCATTGAACAAAATTTCACTTACTAATAAAAACCATGTATGTTTTATTTTTGAAATTAAAATCATAGAAGCGGTAAAATTTCATTTAAACGAAAAATCTGTTTTTAACTACCACTTAGTGGTTTCACTATTCATAAAAAATTGATGTTTTTCAGAAAAATACCAAAAATTTATCCTAAGATATATTTGATAATAAAAATTCAAAAATGATTTCCATTTAACCAAATTCATAACATATAAGTTGCATTAATTAAATTTATAATTAATTCCCACTGTCAAAACAAATTGCGTGTTTTTAAGAAATAATATCTATCAAAAGATTGACACTTGTTTATGTCTAATTTCAAAGTGAAATCAACTCCAATGACCACCACTGGATTAAATGGTAAAAATATATTTTAATTACACTTTAAACCCAATTAAAACAATAATCGAACCATATAAATAAATTAGATTTAAATGAGGTTTTGAATTAGAATTCATCATTTTTCACTATTCATTAAAAAATGAACTTTATCGGAAAAATACCAGAAATTAATACAAAGTAAATTTTGATGTTCAGATTCTAAAAAATGATTTTATTTTGTCAAATATATCATATAAAAGTGACAAAAAGTAGATTTAAAAAGGGTTCTCCATCAAAAGGTGGTTAATTGACCTTTGAAATAATATTAGAATATTTATGCTTAAAAATAGATTCATTCGCATTGTAAGCCTCTAACATTTATTGGATAAACTTTAAAAAATATATTTTAGAAAACATATATAATCATTTTTTTGTTATTTCTACTCATTACTGCCATTACAACGGCTAGGCGTTAACTACCTTTTAATATAATATTATTATATTATTAGTGTGCAACATAAGACTTCAAAGATACTCATTGTTGAGTATTGGGTATGCCATCGAACATAGAATCCTCTTTAAAGTAAAATTAATATTTAATTCACAAATATTAATAAATATGAAAATGTAATATTCTTTATTTACCTGGGATGTTACATCCCTCTCCCCTTTTGGGAATTACGTTCTCGCAATTTTGAAATTGGGCTCAGAAACTTTATTGAAAGCCCCACATCGGAAAAGGATTCAATTAAACTATCACTTTAAAAGAAATAAAGAGAAGTAAAAAGGTCACCTGAGACAACAGATAATAGGATTCCCTGAAAACATGGATATGGAGGAAAAAAAACCATCAAGGTCTGTTGGAGAGCGATGGAAAACATTAAAGTTAACCACCAGAAAATCAAAAAATTGTGACGGGTTAAACAGTCTTTGATTCCCCAGTAGGAAAATTTAACAGAAAACGTTTTTGTTTTATATTACTTTTTATTGAGGAATTTGTTTTGAGATTAACTAAAAACATAAGGAAACATAATTACATGTCATGTAGACTTTCATATCTTACTTGATTTCTCACACAAACTCACATTTTCTCCAAAAGATGAGTATATAGGATGACGTTTTCACATTAAGAGCATTATAATCAACTTCTAAAGAATCACCTAATTCACAAAAGGGAAATATATATTTCCCATGTCTTTAGAATTAACCAAAACCAAAAAGGTTAGTACAAGATCAGATAATCCCCAAAAGGATAATCTTTTACAGAAAGAAATACTACTCTTAAACTCCAAAATTTGTCAAAAAAAAACCCAAAGTTCATCAAAGACCGTTAAAAAAACAGCTATCCATAAAATTCTTAAAAGTAATCGAAACTAATATTGAAACCCAAATCGTCAAAGGATTTAATCACATAGTCTTCCAAGATAAATCTTAACATTTATCTCCAAATAACATCAGATTCTCTTAAAGTCTCGTACTGAAAAGTAATTAACCTAATCATATATCCTCCATGATATGTTAATATTTTCACTAGATAACCCAAAATTAACTTATTCTTGATTCATAAAATCATCTAACTAAAAATTATTAGTCATACTAACTAGGGATTTCACATAGTCCAGTGGTAGGCGATAAACACCAGTTGCACTTTGGTTGTAGGTTCGATTCCCACAACTTCGTCCGACGCGACGGGTTGTCACACGATCTGTGTGTTGTCCTTTTTCAAAAACTACATAATTTTATAACATTCCCAAAAAGAGATAAATCCATAAAAAATAACCATAACATATTTTAACCTCAATTGTATCTCATGCCTTTAATTTTCCATCACAACATATAGTAACCCATAAATACCTCAAAAGAAAGGATCATATACACCCAATGGTTAACTTTATAATTATTACCTGAACTTCCACATCGTGTTGGTTCTCCCGTACATGATGAATTAGAGAACTCACCAATGTTCAAGTGTTTAATCATGACTGCTTGATATTTGGTTTAGAATAACCACGAGATTCTTTACCGAATCCCCCATTTCATTCAGTCACATGATCAGAGAACCACCACAATTTTCTTCATACCCATTGTCACTTTGGTTCCTTCTAGATCTATCCATTTACTAAAACCAAAAATGTCAGTGTGAGTATATCAAAAAAATCATCATGTAATAATGAGGAAGATAAACACTAATATATACTAATCCAAGTTATCTCAAACTCATTCCAACTTAAAATGACTCCATCTAATATACTAACCATGTGGTTATACACAACTTGTCACTTATGCTTAAAGAATACCCTAACCTATGAAGTTATCTAAACCGGCCTCTAATACCAAATATAAGGACCCAACCTTAAATCATTACATAATCTTGAATTAATTGAATAATTTACATTGAAGATCTTTTTAGGTTTAGAGTTTTAGAGAATTAGGACATAACTATTACATCTCAATGATTACAAAGTAGACACATCTACTCAGTTTACATTTTTTTCACAAAATAAACAATCTTGAACAAAAGAGTCATGTCTAGTTCCATGTTTTAGATATCATGTCTTTCCTTGATCCAATCCTTGACCCTATTCATCTTTATGTCCCGTGGAAAACATTTCAAAAACATGGGATGAGCATAAAAATATCAGTTAGGGATATAAAAATATGGAATGAAAACATTAGTCCATGTATACATAAGAATCAATGAAATCATACTGTACTCATAAAACACAAGCAATTTAACATACTTAAAGAAATCATAATATTTATGAATAACTCATAGAAATCATAAGGCATAAAGGTAACTTGAGGCATTCATAACATTCTTACGTAGGGAGTAACCCTCATAGTTACGTTTAGAATACCTATCACAGTGTATTACCTAAATCTCTTAGGATAAACCTTAGCGTTTAACTCCTTCATATTACCCAATGCATTAGAGAGCTATCTTGGCCTCACCCACCCGTAGTTTATCATGGAACAACCTGACTTCATAAACAATTCACAAGAACCATAACATAATCGTATCACATAAAACATGCATAAAGGATACATAACATTTCCACATTTAAATCAAGAGATATCAATACAACACATTGATATAATAAAAAAAGTATCAAAACCATTTTCAATACCAAAATAAATGAAAAGTAAAACATGGTATTTATTTTTCATTTTTAAAAAAGTTATGTCTTGTAGAGGAAGTCGAAACTCAAATAATTTTCACGGCGGTGGGGAAGTCGTTGTCGCCGCATACTTGAGAAAAAAAATTATTTTTGTCGTTTAGTAAAATGATTCATATAAAAATATTCCTTTTTAATTAATTTAAAAGTCAATTGGGTTTATACGCCGAATAAAAGAAAGTCTTGTATTAAAAAAATATTCCTCAATGAAAGGAGATTGAGACGATGTCCCGTACAAAGACGATATCCTTAGATTAAGGATAAATCAATTACATAATTTATGTTTGCAAAATATAAATACACCAAATATAAGTGGATATTAAGTTCAAAACAATCAGATTCATTTACACATATTCATAGAATGAAATTTTCACGGAGTACAATTTTAACCCAAAGGATTTAAATTGAGTTAAGAAGTTCCCTTTCAAAAATTCGACAGCCTAATGACATCACTTTAAAATTCAGAAAATGAGTGGATGAGATAGAAAATGGTATCTCATCACTTGGACATAAAATATACATCAATAAGAATATATAATACCTTATCCCAACATAATGATAAGTAAATTAAATAATATAACAAAAGAATACTTTTCAAAAATGGAGGGTGAAAGGTTCCCTTACCGATTTGGGTAACTTTCGAAACGTACACCCCATAAAATAAGGATCATAAAATGAAGATGTAAATACCCATAAATTAAATTATATTACACAAATAATACAATCATGGGTATTACACACATCACACAAAAGGAAATAGTGGAAAATGTAGCATGAATCTCACCGGAATAAAATTGAGATGAAAAACCCCTTACCTTGTTGTGATCAATCAAGTCGTATGACCCAAAAGATAATAAACAACAAATGAATCACATAATACCATGAATATAAATATAATCATGATAATATATATGAAAGGTCAGTACAAAATACACCACATGCAATAAATAAGTGGCGAACAATGTAAATCTCATGGAATTAAAAGTGAGATAAGAAATCCCCTTACGAAATATCGGCAGCCTAATGACACAACTTAAAACTTCCAAAAAATTGGATCGATGGGATAAAATTGGGTCTCTAATCATATTAACATAAAAATTATAGTAAGAGTAATATAAAAGAACATCCCCCAACATAAGAAATAGGATATTAAAATAAATGACATAAAAAAGAGAGTACTTAAAAAGGAAGAGAGTGGTTGGATCCCATACCTCGAGTCCGACTTGTCTTGTTCGTTTCTTTATATTTATGAATAATAAACTTAGGTAAATTAAAATTTCATAAGGAATTTATTTAAAGTTTATTATTCAATTCATATCATATATTATCATGTTATAATAATTAGTTAATTATGTGCGTTTCTATCATACGTTTTTTCAATGTTCAGTACATGAGTCAAAAATGAACTTGTTTTAAAAGAACTGTCCATGTAGTTATAAGTACATTATCTAAAAAATAGTATTAATGATTTAAATATCATATATATCCTATATATATTTGTTTTATACTATTAAATATCATTTGGAGATAAAAATGAAATGCATCGTTCATGGAGACGGTAGGTCGTATATATGCATGAATGCGACATTCAATTATTTGTCATATTAATGGAATTAAAACTAAATGCGAGATATATATATATTATAATTCCATAATTATAGTAATCATTTATATGTAATATATATAATATATATCCATTATATATATGTACTTATAATAGTACATAACATTTGGAGATAAGAAATGAAATGCACTGTTCATGGAGATGGTAATCCGTATGTACGAATGAACGCTAATTTCATTTATATTTCATACTTTAATGGAATGAAAACATAATTATACATAGGTATATTATAATTACAGTATAATTTCATATATAAAATTATTAACTCCATAATTTATATATCCCACATATGGAATTAACGATTCAAATCACTTTGAGGGGGTGGTAGTCTGCACTTCCTAAAATGAAATTATCGCGTTTACCCATTGTGGAAACCATAAATGTATGGAATAAATGAAAAATACAGAAGCATAAGGAAAACATAAAAATAATATATATCATATATAAATACAGTGACATCTTAATGGCCACCATGAGATGTAGTAGAAGAAGATAGAACAAACATCATTTCATGAGGCAGTAATTCTCCATCCATAGAAACTGTATGTTCTTTAACCATTTGATGAAGGTGTGTGTAAGTGTAGCTCGAATTATTCTCATAAAAACATCTTAATGTATTTAATATACTGGTTTTGTTACAAAATAAAGGAATAAAAATAGTTTAAGTGGTTGGAGAACCAAAAAAACAAAAGAACATAAGCGAAGACATTACCTTTAAATTGGGTAACATCTATTGGTTTGAACCAAAAAGGTTTCTGGAAGTGCTTTTTGGATAAGTTAAGGCTTCTAGGATTAATAGAAGGATCTTGGGAGATTATTTTAGTAGAGTTTGGATGAGCCAAAGGGCTTTAAAAGTGTGATAAATGAGTAGGAAGTGAGGTCTTTTGATAAGGGAGAGGAGGGGCTCTTTTGGAAATCATGAAACTATAATTTTATTATAAAATGAAATTTGGTTTTTAAAGCTCAAAAAATAATTAAAGTCGAGGATAAGGTGGCCCATGTTAGAAATAAATTCATCAAATAGGTATTGGAAAAGATTTGGATATTGTTTTAGACTTTATCTTCTTATTTATTTAATTTATTCATTAATGACTTAAACACTGCATCATCATCGTGTCATAAATAATTTTATTTATTTAATGTCTAAAAATTGTAAAAAAATTACCATGTTGTAGGAAATATTTTTATCTTTATAATTAATATTTATTTTCTAAAAGATAACTTGTATAACCCCTTGTAAAAATTGTTTAAGTAAAACCATACTTGTTTGTTACATTTTTATTTTTATTTTAAATAAAAGGTACTAATGTTATTATCTTACCCAAGTGGCTCCATGGGGTCCCAAAAATTGAACCATGGATTTTATTAGTCGAAAATGACTCATAAAATAAGGTTAGGACAAGTGTCAAGATATTTTTATACTTTTATAATATCATTTTTACCTTAAATTACCCTAATTACCTTTAATCGCGATTAACAAAACTCAAAATGTACTATTCACCAAAAATTATTTTCATCCCATTGAACCAAATTTTACTTACTAATTTCAATCATGTATGTCGGATTTTTGAAATTCAAATCACAGAAGTGGTAAAATTCCATTTAAACGAAAAATCTGTTTTTTAACTACCACTTAGGGGTTTCACTATTCATAAAAAATTGAAGTTTTTCAGAAAAAAAACCAAAAAATTATCCTATGATATATTTGATATTACAAATTCAAAAATTATGTCCATTTTACCAAATTCATAACATAGAAGTTTCATTAATTAATTTTATAGTTAATTCCTGCTGTCAAAACAAATAGCGTGTTTTTAAGAAACAATATCTATCAAAAGATTGACACTTGTTTATGTCCAATTTCAAAGTGAAATTAATTAAAATGACCACCATTGGATTAAATAGTAAAAATATATTTTAATTAAACTTTAAAACCAATTAAAAATATAATCTAACCATAAAAATAAATTAGATTAAAAGGAGGTTTTGAATTAAAATACAACATTTTTCACTATTCATAAAAAAATGAACTTTATCAGAAAAATACCAGAAATTAACACAAAGTAAATTTTAATGTCCCAATTCTAAATAAGGATTTTATTTTGTCAAATATAACATATAAAATTGACAAAAAGTAGATTAAAAAAGGGATCGCCATCAAAAGGCGGTTAATCAACCTTTTAATGAATATTAGAATATTTATGCTTAAAAATGGATTCAATCGCATTGTAAGCATCTAACATTTATTGGATAAATTTTAAAAAATATATTTTAGCAAACATATATAATCATTTTGTAGTTAGTTCTATTCATTCCTACCATTACAACTACTAGGCATGAACTACCATTTAAAGTATTATTATTATATTATTAGTGTGCAACATAAGATTTCAAAGAAACTCATTGTTGCGTATTGTGTATGCTATCGAACATAGCATCCTATTTAAATTAAAATTAATATTTAACTCACAAATATTAATAAATATGAAATTGTAATATTATTTATTTACCTGGTATGTTACATGAATAACATAGTATAAGCCTATGGTTTCATTGATTAAGGAACTTATCAAACTTTAGAAATCATAAAGGTGAATTTCCATAATTATGTAGTTTCTCATTATGATAACTGTTTCTTAACCTATGCTTTTGGTTTTATGTAATGGATAGATCCTGAAGGAACCATGCTAATTTTGATTGGGATAGAACATTTAACAAATTTCCTCCTAAATATCTAAATCCCATGGGTGATGGAATAAAAAACATCATTTCTGTACTCTTATAGATATCTAAATCTATAAATCATGTTGAATTTAAAAATTAGAAAAGGAGGGAACAACGTTCGGTCGAGTCCTTCACGAGGAAATTCCCATCTTCTTTCTGTGGGTCTTTTAATCCACTTGTTACTGAATATTTGATCAGTAAAACTGAAAAGATATTCTTTGTTATCAAGTGTTTGGATCATGAGAAATCCATTATCCTATTTATTAGCTAGAAGGTGAAGCAGACCAGTGGTGGACTCTAATCTGGAATAAGAGAAAGTAATATGAAATTGAATCCATGGGTTGAGATGACTTGAAGAACATATAATTTAGTAAGTACGTTCATCATGTTCTTCATATAAGTTGGAAAATGAGTTTCTTGAGTTGAAGAAAGAGGATGTTGAATCTGTCAGTACGTACAAGGCTAATTTCACAAGACATGAAAGGTATGATTATGGTATCATCATCCAACCTGAATGTAAAGTTGATAGGTTCTTCGGTAGCCTAAAAACATGTCTCAAAAGGATAGTTTCTATAATATACTTTAGTATCTATGAAGATATTGTACATTGTACAATAAATGTTTAAATAGATGCTGGAGTTATATATCTATCTAATGTTTTTAAAAAGAAGAATCAGATGGAGTTCAATGGAGTATTCAATAACTATGGAGAGAAGAAAATGTTTCAAGATCCTACATCCCTAAACTATGGTAAAGAGAAAATATGAGATTATTTTGACTGATACTGATATTATATTCTAATTATATCAATTTGAATCAATTTTTATAAGAAAAAAATTTATATTAATTTAATACTATATGTAATTCCAAGAGTTCCCTCCCCTCACTTATAAAATGGTGCCTCATATCCTCTTTTAATCACACATTTTTAGAACAATAGTTTAGAAAATACATACCCAAGTGTCTCTCAAAGTTCATTTTGTATATCCTAGTGGTCCCGGTATCACCAAAAGACCAAACTTAAGAGTATTATTGTGTAATGCAATGATGTTGTATGAGGGGAATGTATAAGGCATAACCGACCTATTTCATGTTTATTTATCCTTCCACATCTTTTATATATTCTTTAAACATGATGTAATAAAAACATAAATGTATTATATATACAAATATGTTATTAATATTATGGAAAACCCTCTTTTTATCTCCTTTTCCATCATATGGAAATTGAAAACACGCCTATTTGTACATGTGGATTACCACATCCAAAAAGTGATGTGTCTCATTTTACATCACTGACTCACATGGATGTTTATTATGAAAAATATAGATAATATATATCATGATAATGACATAATTAACATTCTAAAAAGATTAGATAACATATTATTTATATCTTTTCCATCCATTAAAACATAATAACATCATTCGTGTGTATGTGTGGACTACATATTCCTTGAACAATGTGATTTATCATCACCACATTACATAGAAGATATATATAAGCTTATTAAAATATATAATATGATATTTATGTTATAATTATTAGTTTAAAATATAAAATAATACTTAAATGATTTCCAGCATATTTCATTAAAAATGGAAATGTTACTCATGTGTAAGAATGACCCACCATCTGCGTGATTATAATATAGTTCATTTTTCATAACAATACATAATGGTTGTTTTTTTAATTATAATTGATTTATAATAGAAAAATTTATTTCATGATTTTTATTATGGAGACTATGTGATAATGACCACTTTGACCACATTCAACTTACCAATGTCTTGTTGGAGTTATGAGGAGAATAATATCAAAAACATCTCACGTGAAGTTAATTGACTAAGTAATATTATATAACAATGTAATTAATTAAAAAATGAATAATAAACTTTTAAAAGGTTCTTAATGAAGTAAATAATTAGTATAAATTTATTATTCTATAATAAACAGATCTTATGTGATGAGTTTTACATGAGGTAAGGGACACCTTAACATTAAACATCAATTTATATATTTTAATGCTTTTTTTCTAAGTATATTCATCCATGTCCATATCCTTAAATTTTTTTTAGGAATTTATTTATTATGAAATAAATGAATTATAAATTAAATTTTATGTAACTTTTATATTTATTTCAATGTTTTTCGAAAGTAATCTTTTTATAAATCATTTTGAAAAAATAATAACAATGTTCTATTTTAAAGTATTCAACATCGATAGTTTTTACCACTACCATAACCATTATTTGATGTTTGAACTAACATGAATGATTACATGATTTATTCAAATAAATACCATATTTTATGTTATTTGAGTATTTTTGTTTTCAAAATCTACTTTTAAAGGAAAGGGTATTTTTATATCCCAAAATGTTTGGCTTATGGGTTCAAAATAGTTCTAAAGGAGTTTTATGATGAAAAAGTGAAAGATTAAAATTTTTTATTCATGATACATTACGTGATAATTATAGATAGTGATGGGTGGTCCGGATAAATATTTTTAATGGGTGATCCTTACATAACATGTTCGATGGGTGATCTTGATATAGTTCTCCAATTTGTTAGTAAATGTTCATTGTCTTCAAAGGTTAGAATAAGGGAGTTATACAGGGAGGATTATCTGACAGATTTAATTGGGATCCCATTATATATGAAAAAATTTAGGAATATAATTCTTTTAGATAACTGAATAGGTTTCTATTTTTTCAAAGGGTTTTAAATTTATTCTATAATTTTTTTTTTAATTTTTTATACGATTATGATTTATTTCACATGATCAATGAATCTTGTGGTAAAAGGTAAATATATTTTCTATTTTCATGTTAATCATAAAATTAATAGATTTATTACTTATATATTTCTTACTTTTTTTTGATATCATACCATATTCTTAAGTGTTTTTCATAGGGTTTAAGGATGAGTAACAACAATGAACAAAAGAAATTGAAAGTTATGACGATTTTTCTTGGGAAGAAAACACATTTCATTTTAAAAGTTTAAAATTATGGGAAAAATTGAAAATGAGTAAAGGTGTATAATTTGAACTATATGGGTATTTTTTGAAATATATAAGATCGAATTGTCTAAAACCTTAAACTATAAAGATCCTCAAAATGTAAGAAAGTAAATTCTAGACTAAAAACTTATGATTATGAAATTTTTTAAGAATGTGTTTTATAATGTGAATCTTAAAGGATTATAAAGACATAATATTCATAATAAAATTGTTCTTAACATTCTTGGAAACTTAAAAACACTCTGATGCACTTTTATGTTAGTATATATACATATAAAAATATTCAACCATTGAAAAAAAATAAAAAAAAGTACATTCAACAATATCCCAATTAGTATTTGTTTTCAATACGAATACTATAAAATCGTACATCAATATATTATCAAATTCTTTTCATTCAGTGTCATTTTTTATCCTTGAATTTTCTTATTGAATACTTCCATTTTCTTGTATCTGTTCTTATTGAAAACAAATAAAACATTCATGGAGAAGGAGTTTATCACTTCATACATAATAAATGTAGATTCAATGATTAAACTCAAAGTCTACATGAACCATGCTCAGGATAGAAAACATAAGGGTATGATTTAGATAATAAGGTTTTATATACTTCCATTAATATAATACCATATCAAAAAAATTACAGTGCCTTGTTCAGGTTATGTCTTAATGATATCATGTTGAAACCAAGTGATAGAAATTCATAATAATTTTCTATTTTTAATCATTATATGTGATCCTACACTCATCTCAATACTCATTTCAAAAACGTTAAAAAATTATTAGCAGGGTTTCCCTCAATATACACAACATATTGTCATTGGTTAAACCAATTTACCAAGTTAATATTATAGCTGAATCTTGAGAAACCATGGATGATAGAATAATAATTGATATATTTTCAATAAAAGTTATCAAACTTCATGAAATTATAGATTTATAAAAATTTAATGGTTCTGGAAGAATGTCAAGTAACTCTCCATCTGTAGATACTTTTATCCTTCACCTCATTAATTGTCAACTATTTCCTCAAATTTTATTTATAGCTCTAAATTTTATATTTTCACCATGATTAAGTCATATTAATCATACTATATAGTTTTGGTATATTCTATTTCTTATTTATCCCTATTCTGGAAGATAAATATCAAACTTTAATTCCTTGCATGATTAACACAAAAATAAAATAAAAATGATAAGTAATAATGTGAACTAAATTTTTATTTATTGTATATATCATGGTTTGGAATGTCTTCTCAACTATATTTTTCCACATGTCATGCTCTTACATCTCATTTTCAGATCATGTTTTTCTATAGGAAATATAGATCTCTTCAGATATTCAATTTCTTTGTATAGAATACTTCAATTTTCTTTATCCATTAAAGAACATGGACCAATTTATACGATATTAATACAATTTATAATTTCTTATTAGGTTGTATTTATTGTTATATAGTTTTCTAAGTTGTGACTTGTTTTTTTCACCTCACACATATATCCCTATATGGTTTTGGGAAATCAATTTTTAACAAAAACTCTTGATATTAGTCTTTAACCTTATTTTCAATTATCACCTTTTGTTTTTCTCTTTCAATTTCTTATAGATCGTCCATTTTCTATTAATTATCTAAATCTATTGAAAAAATGATTAAGAAATCATTATATAGATTCCAAACCATCTTGGTTATTACACATTGTGTCTTTAGAAAGGTCATCACCAAGTCCATCCTTTGATTTTTCTACTATATTAATTTATCACCCTTCTTCTATCCTCAATAAAATTTTTCATCCATGGAATATTAGCATATATCAATAGTATTTACCTTTTCCCACAATATAAGAAGATTGTTCTCCTTAGTTTAGTGCACTACTTTGGATTCATGGTTTTTATTTGATTTGTATTCTTATTTGTCACGACCCGTCCTCGGGGTCCGTGCCGTGACTACCCCAAGCCCGCCTTCCATAGGCCAGTGGATGGAGACTAGAACCAAGGTGTAATTTTTGGTAAAAAGGGAAGGAATTACCTTTTTAAAGTAAACAAACACCACAGAGAAAGCAAGTAGAAGTAAACACTAAGTAAAAACTGCGTACAACTGTAAGTGCACAAAAGTAAGTGGGCCAGAATACAAACCCAAACTAAAAGTAAAGTACAACTCGAAAGGGAAAACAACAACTGAAAGTAAAGCTGCAGCCTCGAGCCGTCCACTGGAAGTCCCACCTGAAGGGTGGGTATAGATAGCCTCCACAGCTCCTCGGGTCCAGCCGTCCGCTCCGAGTACGCCCCGCCCAGTGATCCACCCCAGGGTACTGACCCGCTCCTCGTGCCTCAACCACGATCAGCGTTGTCCGTCGTCTGCAACCAACACAACGTAGTGCGGGAATAGCCCGTGCAGGGGTGAGTATAAGCTACTCATTAGGGACCCCGAGACACCCGAAGGTCTCCCAGAATCCACAAAGGATAATCCACAAATGAAAGATACAAACACGAATTAACATCCGTCACTACTTAGGTATATGCCCATACATATACCTAAGTCATCAATTCTCATTCGGCTCCAACATCCAAGCTCAAGTACAACCCAATCCACACAGGAAACCACAACCCAATACACTCAGGAAAGCATAACGTAATCCACACATGATATCATGTCAATCATATTGAAGATAAGAATTGAAAGTCAAGATACATCTCACAAAAGTATACTTTTTCGTATGACGATAGAGATGATCAGATATAGCCACTGATTCATCTAAGCTGTCGGACCCACAAAGGATCGATAGGTACTAACCCCCACAATGACCCACAAAGGATCTTACCCACACAGGTTCGATAGGTAACTAACCCCCGCAATGACCCACAAAGGATCTGACCCACACAGGATTGATAGGTAACTAACCCCCGCAATGACCCACAAGGGATCTGTAGGTGCTGGCCCACAGAGGACCGCTGAGTGATGAACCACATAGGATCTAACTCACACAGGATCGGTAGCACTAATCCACATAGGATTGCTGAGTTCTGTAGTCGTCGCCGCCGAATCCATGGAGGATTTCGGCACAGTCGTCATCGTCGTCGTAGTCGCAGCCAGCTCTAGGGTTCCCGCACACAGAAAGCTCGTTCGGGAGGGTCCGCTCCACGAGCCGAGGGGCTGATACATCAACTGACACATAGTCAGGAGTTGATGTATCTAAAATTCCGGTATCGTCAATAAAAACTCAATGTCACAGACGGCGCGTCAATCGGACACCCGGTCTGAGAGTTATTGGCTTTTTCGTCCTAGGGGCCCAGTTGGTTTTTAAGTCAAAACCAACCCAACCGTACTCCAGCTCTGTCCAAACCTCGAGCGGAGTAAGCCAAAAGGTCTGTCTCACGTAGAGTAATACAACAAAGTCGACGACATTTCAATTGGACGTCCGGAGCTCATGTTATAAGCATTTCCGCTCCGAGGGCCCGGTTGGTTTCGTGTACGAACCAACCTGGCCGAACCCAAAGTTCGCCGAAACCCGGAGTGTAATATACCGAAACGGCCGTCTCGATCCAAGGATTGCTAAAAAACTGACGGTGCATCGATCGGAGGATCGTAGCCCATGATATGGGCAACCAACCGAAAGGGGTTCAATATTAGGGGATTCGGGCCCGGTCCGACCCAGCCCGATACCCCCAGGGTCTGGCCGAACCGGGTCGACCGGAACCAAGTTCGGGTCCGGCCCGCTTGGGCGCGGCCCTGTCAGGCTGGCACGGTGTGGCCTGGCCTGGGCACGGCCTGGCCCAGCCTGGGCGGCCCGGCCCGGCCTCACGGCTCGACCTGGCGCGCTGGTGCTGGCAGGGTGGCCAGGCGGCCGGCTCGGCCGTTACGGCCTAGCGAAGCGGGGGGGGGGGGGGGGGGCTGCCCCCCGTGTAGTGAACCCGCGCCCCCCATGTGGGGGGCCGCACCTGCTGGCCGTCCGGGGGTTACGAACCCCCGGTTTTCCCCTGACCGGCCGGCCCGCTCTGGCCGGACGGCTGCTGCCGCCACGGGACCGGCAAGGGCCGACCCCTCTGTTCCAACACCGGCGACCCGGAACTGGCTGTGGCCTTGGTCCATCCAGTGCGGCGCGACGGCACCGCACCCCTCTGCCGCGGCCCCGCTCTAGCCGAGGTGCTTTTGTGGTTCTCCGGAACAACATGACGGCGCCACATCTCTGATTCGTCTTCAATGGCATGACGAGACGGCGCCGCCTCTTTGGTTCGTCTTCAACAGAACGACGCGACGGTACAATGCTTCTCCCCCTTTCCTTAACAATTCCCACGCGGTGCTTCAGCACGGCGTTGCCTTGCTCGTACCGCAACAATATCAATCAACCAAAAGGGAGAGGAGGGTCGGCCGTGTTCGAGCAGTCCAACCCCCTCCCGTTATTGCAGTAACAGGAGGCTCCAATAGAAGAGAAGAAAGGCAACAGAAGAATTCACGAACAATAATTAAAATAAATCCCTACCTCGTCGAATTCGATGAGCGAGGGTTCGTCGCAGAAATAACCGTCGCGGAAGAAGGCATCGCGGAGGGAGGATCGTCGTGTCGCCGAGAAGCGTTGCGAAAGAAGCGTCGCGGAAGAAGTAACGTTACGGAAGAAGCGTCGCGTCGTCGATCTCTGAGGATCCGACATTCTTCGCATTCTTCGCGTTCTTCGTCGAAGAAGAAGAAGGCTTTTGTCCAAATCCTCCCACACAACAAGTTCCAACCCCAAATAAAATAATAGTTTTCTTATTTTATTAACGCACAAGCCAACGTTTGAATTTCAAAACGAAACGAAACGAACAATTAAGTGAGGAGTTTAAAACCTCCCAATTAATGAGGTGTTTAATATCCATATTAAACGCAAGAGTTGACTTCATTAAAAAGGGGTGGGGGTGCGTTATTTAGAAGAAAAGAAACGGTGGGGCCCATGTGGGCCCCACCTCACAAATATACTACCAAGTGGGTAGGATATTGTGGGTCCCACATCATCCACTTAACTTAAGTTAAGAAAAATCAAATAAAAATCAGTTGTACCACTTTTATTTTATTTCTTAACTTAACCCCAAAAATTAAAAACCACACCCGAGCAAACGCAACTACGGAAGATGTGTTTCTAAGCAATTACCGGCGCTACGATTCCAACGGTGCCCTCAAAATCCGATTCCGGGAACTGGTTAAAAAGTTATAAAAAACCCACTCATTTGTTCACTGAACGTACCCGAGGTAAATTTCGGAAAATGATTCCACGCACACCGGGCCTCGGAATCAGGTGCCGTAAGAAACTGCGTTCTTGTAAAATTCCCAAGAAAATTAAGAAAAAAATTTCCATGAATTTTTTGGGTCTTTACATCAATCCCACATCAGGGACTTACGTCCCTGTAAAGATACATCATAAACTAGGGAAACAAATGTGGGTACTGAGCACGCATCTGAGCCTCCCACTCCCAAGTTCTCTCCTGGAGGTTCCTGTTCTGCCATCTGATGCACACTAGAGGAATCGACCATCCACATAGGACCCACTCCTATCAATCCTCAATCTCCACTGGGACCTCCGCAAAAGTCGCCCCATCATCAACGTCCAGCTCCCCATGGTCAATGATATGCGTCGGGTCGTGCACGTATCTCCTCAGCTGGGATACGTGGAAGACATTGTGCACCCGGTGAAACTGAGGTGGTAGAGCCAGGCAATAAGCCACCTCGCCAATCCTGATGAGGACCTGGAAAGGTCCAATGAACCGCGGAGATAACTTACCGCCTCGGAAAAATCTCCGCAATCCACGTCGAGGTTAGACCCATAAGAATACATGGTTTCTATCCTCAAACTCTAGTGGCCTCCGCCTCCTTTCAGCATAAGACTTCTGCCGGCTCTGAGCTGTCCTCATCCACTCCTGCATGACCTGGACCTTCTCTGTTGTGGCCTAGACCATCTCCGCTCCCACATGTACTGACTCCCTAGGGTCTGTCCAGCACAGAGGAGATCTGCAAGGTTGGCCGTACACCGCCTCGTATGGTTCCATCCTGATGGTGGAGTGGTAGCTGTTGTTGTACGCGATCTCCACCAAGGGTAGGTGGTCCTCCCAGCTATGACCAAAGTTGAGGACACATACATGGAGCATGTCCTCAAGAGTCTGAATGGTCCTCTCCATCTGACCGTCTGTCTGAGGGTGAAAGGCGGTGCTCAGACGTAGCTGCGTACCGAACGCCTCCTCCAACCCCTTCCAAATCTGATAAGTAAAGTGAGAATCTCGATCGGAGATGATAGATGATGACACACCATGAAGCCATAAAATCTCTTGAACATTGAGACATCCCAAGCTCTCCACTATTCCCTACTCTCTGATGGGTAAGAAGTGAGCCAACTTGGTGAGTCGGTCGACAATCACCCAAATGGAATCGTGACCATTGGAAGTGCGTGGAAGTACAGTCACGAATTCCATATATATGTCATCCCACCTCCTCTCTGGGACCTCCAAGGTCTATACCAAGCCTACTGGTACCTGGTTCTTTGCCTTCACCTGCTGGAAGGTGAGGCATCGAGAAACGAACTCTGCCACAACCGTTTTCATGCTCGGCCACCAGTGCTGTTTTCTGAGATCCTGGTAAATCTTCGCCACTCTAGGATGTACCGCCAAAGGGGAAGTGTGAAAATATCTCAGCACCTCCTCTCATAATGCAACTGGTACCAATGTATGTACGTTGAAAAGGACGTCGTGCTCTCCTCCTAAAGAGAAACCATCAGGTGCCTGTCCTGAGGATATCTGCGCACGCCGCGTTTCACAGTCAGTGTCCCCACGCTGTGCTTCTCGGCCTCGCTTCAGTAGTGGAGGAGTGATTGTGAGTGACTGAGGGAAGGCTGGTCCATCTCTATCCATGAAGGATATCTGCAAAGTGGCTAGCTGCTCTGTCGCCTCCCCAAGTAGCTGAATGCCCGTCCTCCTGCTGAGTGCATCGGCTACTACGTTCCCCTTTCCAGGAGTATAGAATATCTCAAAGTCATAGTCCTGGAGGAACTCGATCCATCGCCGCTATCTCAGGTTCAGGTTATTCTGCGAGAAGATGTACCTGAGACTCTGATGGTCAGAATAGATTGTAAAGCGCTCGCCTATCACATAGTGTCGCCATGTCTTCAGAGAGAAGACCACTGCTGCTAACTCCAGGTCATGGGTAGAGTAGTTCTGCTCATGCGACCTCAAATGACGTGATCCATAAGAGATCACTGCCCGCTCTTACATTAGGACACATCTAAGTATGGTCCCTTATGCATCGCAGTAGACTACGTACCCTAACCCCTCCTCTGGTAGCCTCAAGATAGGTGTGCTGGTCAATCTCTGTCTCAGCTCCTGGAAGCTCTGCTGACATCTGTCCAACCACACAAAAAGTTTCCCCTTCTTCGTCAAAGCTGAGAGTGGTGCCGTAACTCTAGAGAAGTCTGGCACAAATCCTTGGTAGTATCCAGCTAGTCCCAAGAAACTCCTCACCCCCGTCATGCTCCTGGGTGGCTCCCAATCTAGCACTGCCTCGATCTTCACAGGATCCACCGCAACTCCCGTCTCAGAGATGATGTGTCCTAAGAAGTGGACCTCGCGTATCCAGAACTTCCACTTCGAGAGCTTACCATAATGCTGGTGCTCTCGGAGTGTGTCCAGTACAACATGCAAGTGGTAGGTGCGCTCCTCCTTAGTCGTCGAGTATATAAAAATGTCGTTGATGAAGACCATGACAAATCGATCGAGGTATAGCTAAATTTTCCTGTTCATGAGTCCCATGAATACTGAAGGAGGATTGGTTACGCCGGATGGCATAACCAAGAACTCATAGTGGCCATACTGACATCTGAAGGTCGTCTTCTGCACGTCCTCGTCTCGAACTCTGAGCTGAGGATATCCTGACCTGAGGTCTATCTTTGAGAACCACTGTGCTCCCTTTAGCTGATTGAAGAGGTCATAAATCCTCGGTAGCGGATACTTGTTCCTCACTGTCACCTGGTTCAAGTGACGATAGTCGACACAAAGTCGCAAGCTCCAGTCCGCCTTCTTGCCGAACAATATCGGGGAAGCCCAGGGTGAAACACTAGGTCGGATGAATCCCTTGCCCTGCAAGTCCTCCAACTGTACCCGTAGCTCTCGAAGCTCGGCGTGAGCCATCCAATATGCTGGGGTGGATATCGGGGCTGTCCCAGGGTACAGATCAATATAAAACTCTACCTCTCTATGATGAGGTAGTCTTGGAACGTCGTCGGGGAAAATGTCTGCATACTGATCCACCACTGCAGGAAAACCAGAACTCTACACGTCAACTGCTCCTAGGATGAGGCTAGCCAACTAATGAGTGATGGGCTGTCCTCTCTTCTGCGGGAGTCCATCCTGTGCTGCGAAGGCTCCCTTCTCACCGATGAAGGTGAACCTGCTCCCGTCGGTGTGTACACATCGCACCTTGCGCCTAATACAGTCAATCTGAGCATGGACTATAGATAACCAATCCATTCCCAAGATGTTGTCATAAGGCCTCGATTCCACTACAAGAAGATCCCAGCCAAAGCTCTCGCCTCCTAGAGTAACATCACACTGCCGGCACCAGTGCGTAATCGTCGAGTCTGCTCCCGTAGAAGTCTCTATCCGTAAGGATCGGGACAACGGCTCCGTCAGAATCTCCGAGCTCCGAACAAGGGAAACGACAATGAAAGAATGACTAGCTCATGTGTCTATAAGAACTGTAGCAAGGGTGTAATAGACACAGATAGTACCTCGAATCATCTCGGCGCGCTGTGGTCGTAGGCCTCCGCTGCCTGAAGTTCTGCCTGTCTCTTCCCTCCAGCTCCCTGTGGTCGGGTTGGACCTCCTGGTGGTGGTGGTGGTAGAGCCTCAAAGTGTCGCCCACCACCTGCTGCTCGGATAGCTCCTCTGCCTCATCCGCCTGCTCCCTGCAGATCGCCACAGTTGACCCTCTACCTCTGCCTAAGTGGCCCCTCAACCGTCTGCTGCTCCTCGGCACGACGGGTTGTGTAGTCACGAGCCATGTGGACCTGCCCACCACATGCGTAGCACTGTCTGCCTCTCAAAAGACTGGCTCCGCGCTGTGTGCCCTGCACCACTAAGCTAGTGTCCTGAGGTCGTCTACCTGAGGGTTTGGTCTGCCTAGACCCATGAGTCATCCATCGACTACCTACTGCAGAAGACTCTGCTACATGCCACCCTGTGGTAGGTCTCACTGCTGAAGTAGCCTCAGCAAGGAAGATCTCGATGAGAAGGGCTCACTATAGTACTCCTGCCTGTGTTAGAATACCGAGGGAGATCAACAATGCCCTGATCTCATGCCTCAATCCCTGCTCAAAGGTCCGGGCCTGGAAGAATGGGTCCCGTACCATGTCTGTCGAGTAGCGCGAGAGATCGGTAAATCTCGCCGAGTACTGGGCGACCGTCAAGCTACCCTGCCGTAGCTGTAGAAGCTCCTGGATGCGCCCCACACAGAGGGTGTATGGGAAAAACTCCGAGAAGAAGAGGCTCTCAAAGTCCGTACAGAGGAGAGATGCCTCATCGTGCACCTGAAGCATCAAGCTCCACCATCGGCCTGCTGCCGCGTGCAGGAGGCTCACTGCAAGGATCACCATGTGGTCTGCTGGTGTCCTCACTAACCTAAAAACCCGTACAACTGCCTCCAGCCAATCATCAACTGCTTGAGGGTCTATCTCCCCGCAAAAACTGGGCGGTTGCTGGTGCTGAATCTCGTGCAGTACACTAAGGTGACGTGCATCGTCAGCGGCTGGGGCTGGTAGCATCGGTGGCTCGGTGGGTAGAGGTACCGCCGATGCCTTTGTTGTCAAAGGGTCCTGTACCAAGGTTATGGGCAACTAACGGTGCGTCGATTGGAGGCCCCTAGCCCAAGTTATGGGAAACAGACCGAAAGAGGTTCGGTATTAGGGAGTTCGGGCCCGGTCCGACCCGGCCCGATACTCCCAGGGTCAGCCCGAACCGGGTCCAGGTACGGCCCGCTTGGGCGCGGCTCGGCTGGCGCGGCCCGACCTTGCGGCTCGACCTGGTGCGCTCGCGCACTGGCGCTGGTCGGGTGGCCAGGCGGCCGGCCAGGCCGTTACGGCTGAGCGAAGAGGGGGGGGGGGGGGGCGCTGCCCCCCGCATAGTGAACCCACGACCCCCCATGTGGGGGGCCGCACCTACTGGGCGATCGGGGGATATGAACCCCCAGTTTTCACCTGACCGACCGGTCCACTATGGCTGGCCGGATGCTGACGCCATAGGACTGGCAAGGGCCGGTCCATCTGTTCCGACACCGGCGGCCCGGAACCGGCCGCCAGTCCCCCAGTTCCGCTGTGGCCCAGAACCGGCCACAACCTTGGTCCGTCCAGCGCGGCTCGATGGAACCGCGCCCCTCCGCCGCGGCCCCGCTCCGGCCGAGGTGCTTTTTTGGTTCTCCAGCGTGGTGCGACAGCGCCACGTCTTTGTTTCGTCTTCAACGGCACGGCGCGACGGCACTGCGCTTCTCCCACTTTCCTTAACAATTCTCGCGCGGTTCTTCAGCACCACGTTTCCTTGCTCATGCCACAACAATATCAAACAACCAAAAGGGAGAGGAGGGTCGGCCGTGTTCGAGCGGTCCAACCCCCTCCCGTTATTGTGGTAACAGGCGGCTCCAATAGGAGAGAAGAAAGGCAACGAAAGAATTCACGAACAACAATTAAAATAAATCCCTACTTCATCGAATTCGATGAGCGAGGATTCGTCGCGGAAATAACCATCGCGGAAGAAGGTTTCGCGGAGGGAGGATCATCGCGTCGTGGATAAGCGTCACGAAAGATGCGTCGCGGAAGAAGGAACGTTACGGAAGAAGCGTCGCGTCGTCGATCTCCGAGGATCCGGCATTCTTCGTGTTCTTCGCGTTCTTCGTCGAAGAAGAAGAAGGCTTTTCACAAAATCCTCCCAAGCAACAAGTTCCAAACCCAAATAAAATAAGAGTGGTCTTATTTTATTAACGCACAAGCCAACATTTGAATTTCAAAAAGAAACGAAACGAACAATTAATTGAGGAGTTTAAAATCGCCCAATTAATGAGGCATTTAATATCCAGATTAAACGCAAGAGTTGACTTCATTAAAAGGGGGGGGGTGCGTTACTTAGATGAAGAGAAACAGTGGGGCTCGTGTGGGCCCCACCTCACAAATATCCTACCAAGTGGGTAGGATATTGTGGGTCCCACATCATCTACTTAACTAAAGTTAAGAAAAATAGAATAATAATAGGTTGTACCACTTTTATTTTATTTCTTAACTTAACCCCAAAAATTAAAAACCACACCGGAGCAAACACAACTCCGGAAGAGGTGTTTCTAAGAAATTACCGGTGCTGCGATTCCAACGGTGCCCTCAGAATCTGATTCCGAGCATCGGTTCAAAATTTAGAAAAAACCAGCTCGTTCGTTCACTGAACGTACCCAATCTATACTTCGGAAAATGATTCCAGTCACACCGGGCCTCAGCATCAGGTGCCGTCAGAAACTGCGTTCTTGTAAAATTCCCAAGAAAATTAAGAAAAAAATTTCCTTGAATTTTTCAGGTCTTTACATTATTTTTTGTCACCCACAGATGAATTACCAATTTTATTAATTTAATTGTTGATCATATTAATATTTTCTTCATTATTTTGAGATATTACTAAGACATGATCATATTGTATTAAATTATATTATATTTTCATCATTCCAACTCAACCCTTTGATATTTGATTTACTTTTACTATAGTGGATGAAAAATTATACAAAAAATTCATGTATATTTTCCCACACTTGTTAAAGTACCAACGAATCACAAAAATATTTAATTTTTATTCATGAATAGTATTCAATATATATCTCCATAAATCTTGTTTTTGTCACTTTTATATCTTAAAATGGGATCATTTTTTGGATAAAAATATTTTTTCACGATTCTAACCATCTTATATGTAGATCTTCAATCATATATATTTTATTCATATTTTTTGTACATGTTTTGAGTTTAATCCTGTTATATGTTTAAAAAAAGATTTAGAAATAATTTTTTTTTTCAGATTGGAATAGAACCTTTCCTTTTAGTTCTTCTTGAGATTTATTTTTAAAAATATCTAGTTATTATTCTAACCATATATATTCTCATTGATAGATGAAACTACCATGGAATTTTATATAGAAGGAAAATTCCTTCCAACTCTTCATGAAGACTCACATTGTGCTCTTTCAAGATTCACCAATTTAATTTCAATATCCATGAATTTAATATTGGTGTTGGTTTTATCATCCTATATTGATTTTAAACTTTCTTCATTAGTGTTTCTCATCACATTCAGGTGGACTTCATACATTTGGATTCTTCACTGTAGTAGAAATTAAAGCTCTTTAATCTTATCAATTTTTTATAAAAAATTGCTAATATTTTATAGTAGTTATTTCTTTTAACACACTGATCTTTTCCTCAACAATTTTCTCAGCTTGTTAATTTTCTTTGATTCTGTTGAAACAATCACTTCAAAATTTGGTACATATTTCATTGAGCTCTAAATTAATTTCACTTATGACTCCCACTTTTATAGAGAACATAACATAGATATGTATCCTTTCTTCATATTCTATCACCATAATTTTATACCCATGACCATAGTGGGTGATCTCCTCAAATATACTTCAAGAAATTTGAAAAATATATGTAATTAGTTATTTGGGCTAGTTATGAAAGATTTATTCTAAATAAGTAGTTATTTTATCTTTTAAATTCTCCAAACTATAATATTCTCTACTGATAAAATATCTTTCAATATAAAACTTCTTTCACAAAATTTAGGATTCTTATTTATGAAATAATTATTTTATTCTTTATAGGAAAATATGTTATCCACCTCCTCGATGGCATATTTTATGACCAAATATTCCTCTTCAATGCTTTAATTTTTTATGTAGATTATGAGATTAGATATCTTATTATTCTTACTATTTTCCTAAGAGAGTTTCACTTTATTTATAGAAATACATCAGATAATTTTTTCTAATAGAAGTAACTAAAATACTTTCACTTTGATTATCTCAAAATAGTGGACATCCCCTTTTGTTGTTGATTCATAACATAAAATCTTTTCATCTTTATTATACATTTTCCTTATTGTCTTGATATAAATTTCTCCCAAGTACAATTTATTATGGATTTATTTTGAATATTTAAATCTTCACTTCATAAAGACATTGAGAAGAGAAACTTAGATCTTAAATAAATTCTATCATTTTGAATCCAATCAGATGTGTAAACTTCTCTAATTCTAGCTGTTCAGATTTCTAATTGATGTATCCAACATTATGGTGGGTGGGGGTGAATTAGTGTTGATACATTTTAAAAAGATTTACCTTTCACCCCCTTTTCACCAATTAAATTGTTTAATGAATAAATCTTACTCTTTATTAGGTATTTTTTGGATTTTTATATAAGAAAATTAAGTATAAAAGAAAAGAATGGTAAAATTTTTAATGAGGTTTTCCATATTTATGAATGTATATGGGCATATTGTATCATGGTTATTTTAATACATATAAAAATACTTTATTATTATCAAAATGAACTTGACCAATGTAATGGAAATGAATTAATTATTCTTGTAACAACTAGATACTAAGAGAGAAATGAATTTCTCTTCTATAATTTTCAAAAAATATAGGATTCAACATGAAATCTTGATGTTGATCAACAATGATAGTTTTTTTGTCCCTACTAGAAAATGTAAATACAATATCTTCTTGGATTTAAAATAATTATATATGATATTTCAATCTGCTTCATAATTCTACAACATGTGAAAGTTGTAGTCTTTAGCAGTCATCTTCTTAGCCTGGATAAATCAACAGTTGTCTTGGTAGGAAACTATTATCTCAACTTATTATTATTACTATTTTTGTTGTCATTATTATTATTAATATTATTCTTATTCTTCTTATATTCAGGGTACTCAATGAATATTCTATGTGAAAAAATGGTATTATCTCTCTTATGTTGATAATGAATGTTTTAAACAGGTACATTAATAGTTCTGCATACCTTTGTGTGAATTACAAGATATGTAGTGTTCATGGGATTCTAAAACCCTCTCACCTATTTCATCTTTTTTAATTGAAAAATATTTATATTATGCACATAGTTGTGTTTGTATTTTCACCTTCTTTATTTATCTTCTATAAATATATATTCATAGATAGTGTGGATATCATTTAACCCTAATCGTTCTTCAATTTGAACTGCATGAAATATATATATTTAAAGCTTGGGACATTTTAAAATCCTACAAGTTTATTCTTTTTATTTTCCTCAAGAAATATAACATATATACACGAAATTATTCTTCATTCCATTTAATATATCCTTAATCCTAAAAAATATCCACATTATAAAATATGAACTATTTCAGGAAATCTCATTATGTTAATATCCCCTTAAATCGATCTTTACAAGTGTATATCTATACATCATTGATTAGAGGACCATCCCAATACATGAGAAATATTATGTCGAACATTAACTCAACTTGATGTCCTTGTAATCTTCTTCCATGATTCTCATCTTCTACAAACTCAAATAATAAGATACATTAACTTTTTTTCAATAGATAAATTCTTCATGGATGATTATTTTTATTTTGAATCAAAAATGATTTAGACTCTTCATGGATATCATTGTTCAAATGATTTGATGCTTGTTTCATGATAATGGTAGTTCAACATTATCTTACTCATTTTCCATTTATCAAAAACCACCCAAATTATGTAATTAAAAATTCCTCTTATGTGGTTTGAAATGACTCATACATAGAATGAACTGTACTTTTACATAAAAAATTAATATATTCTAGTGAAATGAATCATATTTCAAATCATTTTTATTAATGAAAAACTCATATGTAGGTAACTAAATGAATTATAAACACTTCCCATTTGAAACCCACTTCTGATATTATAAACTTATTCTTATGGTGTAAATTTATTGTATATTTCTTATTATGGCAGTTTTGGCACACATCTCATGATAATTCAAGTAGATTATAAATATATGGAAACCATTGCCTTTATTCTCAATTTCTAGTATATTTCATGGATTAAGTTCTATATCATCCTTCTAATAGAATTAAAATCTTAAAATTAGTTTATTTAGAATATGTAAATGTAATGTTATTTTTTGGAATGACATACCTGGTTTGATATGAGATTTATTAGTGTAATGAAAACTTGACCATATAAAAATCCTTTGGCATGAGGCTGATGATGGCTGAGATGATGTTGTCTCATTTATAATTTTTTTCATGTTGATATCTTTTTAAAAGGATGAAAATTGGCTGAATTTAATCCATCCTATTTCAAAATTTTGAATGAGATACAATTTATTTATTACTCACTACATCTATAAAAACCATGAAAATATCTCTTAGGGCCCACACTGACTCGACTGGTGTAACAACCTAACCGCAGTTTCCCTGATTTGGTTCAAAAATATGATTTGTATTTTTTTTATAAAATTAACAGAATAATTACACATAACATTATGTAACATAAGATATTTACTGGTATTGTTTTTGGATAATTAGATACGACCATTACATATTATCAAAACTAAATGAAAATAAAACTAGTTAAATAAAACCATCATCAGTGTGCGTCCTCCACATAGAAAAACTCTGTTACAATTGGTGTCCTAGAACCATCTATTTCTAATTTGATTACATGAATAGTTAATGTAATTAATTATTAAAAATATTATTACATATTGGTCACTGTTATGCATGACTATGATATATTTATGTCTTAAAGTATTTTTTGCATTGATAAGGTTATGGAAGTTCCCCACTATGATGAGAACATTGAAATGCTATAATAATATTCTTAAATATAGTTTTGTAGTTGGATGGCATACTATAGTTGGAAACATAGTATAAATACCATTAGGTGGGAGTATTGTTAAGAAAATGAGACTTCCTCTTAGGAAGTTCGTAATTTATAATCTCAAAAATGGGAGATTATGAGAACAAACCAGCTAGTTAGAATTCCGCGTGTTTTGGTTTCCTCAGATATTCCTATCTACAGGCTTGTGTAATAGTCCTTAGACTTTATTATTATAATTAAAACATGTCACAACTCATGCACACTGATTTACTGATGAAAACTGCCACACCATATATATGTGATAAGTAGGGAACGTTGGGTGCATCACAAGTGACATGTTATTAATGGATATGTCGAGGAAGGATTTGTCCCTTCCATTTTTGGAATTTGACATCTCATACCTTTGATTGAAATAGATCCATCACACAAAATTCTATGGCCATGGTGTAATGGCGAGTTTATTTCAGGTAGTCAAATAATGACTTATCAAGTACAATTATTGATGACACTATCATGAAACCTACTTGATGAGATATTGAGAGAAAGGGACTATATTACTCGATGAGCATTCGTGTGTGGATTTTGTTGTTGGGACATTATTTTCTTTCTCTTGGGTACCTTGACCAGTTTCTAGATTGTACTCTTGGACTTTAGGCAAGCCCTCCTAATGCCAATGAGAAAAGAGTCTTAGAGGGTCACACACTAAGTGTTTCTGGTGGTCTCTATTAAATTATATTTGGATTTAATTAATAAATAGTATTCTCAAGATAGTGGACTGATTTTATTTAAGTTAAAATTATTTCATAAATTAAATAAATATTTATTCACCGGATTCTGGGTAAAATAGATTTATTTATTTTATTGGACCATTAATAAATATGTATCTACTATTTTGTAAATAAAAAATTTATTTATGAGAATAAATTATTTATTTATTTATTCAGGTGTTCAATAAAATGACGTGCAGTTCGAGCGGACCAAGGTGGGTTTGGTAGTAAAATAATTATTTTCAAGATGAAAAATAATTATTTAACCAGATGGTATATATTAAAATAATAATAATACTACTATTATTTTGTAATGCAGAATTTTATTTATAATTCCATTTTGCGAAAGTTGGCACACCATAAATAAGGACACAATATTGTTATTAAAATAATGGGATTTCTCTAAGGTTATGAATGTATTTAATTTCTACTATGCAATTAAATATTATAATTTAATCCCTATGTCGATAAATAGACGCGTACATCTATTATTCCATGTACTGAACTGCACACCTAGTGAATTGATAATTGTTGAGCTAAACAATTCTTGTCTCGAATTCTCTTCCTGCCACTCTCAATAGTGCGAGACATTCTTCAAGGTTGAAGAGCAAGTGATCCAAAACGACTGACACAAGACACTCAATTCATTACGATAGAACCTGTAGAATGAGTGATGCCGACCAGAGACCATCAAAGCACATGTGGATCACTGATAGAAGGATTCTAGTTTTGATATTCACTAGTGCAACAAGATAATCTGGAAGGGTCATTCCGGATGATCAACATTATCAATGAAGAAAATACCTAAGATACATGTATTTTTTTCTTTTTGATGTTAATTAAATTAATTATAAACATGATGTGAAAGATCATCTCTAAAGGTTTTGGGCCTCTTCCTTATTTATCTAAATATTTGATTCTATTCGATGGAGACTTACACTCATCTTCATATTTGTCCCGAAATAGTCATTAATCATGGTAAAAATTAAAGTTGGGTGTTGTCCCAACCACGCTTCCGCTGTGGCCAGAACCTGCAAGTGGTACCTGAGAGGTTATATCACAGTTTATAATTATTTAAATAATTCATTGATGATTTATGATTTTATAATTTAGTATGTTTATTCAAGGTTAATCGTTCTTGTAATATGTATTTAGTGGTCTGTTCTCCCTCTTCTTGTTTCTTGCAGATTTTAAAAAAATATATGATTTTGTAATTAAAATTAAATAGAGAACACATCAGGAGACACTGATGATTCTGAAAAGGTGACACAAAAATACACGCTATGTGTTCGTACATACATGTCGTGTTATTCCATACACGATGTGTGATCCGGAATACATGTTGTGTAGCCGTGTACATCCCATCGGGAGTAATTCGGAAATTACTCAAGATGTGTGCATTTTTTACTTGTGGTGTAGTTAAGATTACACAACATGTTGATAATGAAAAATAACCACACAAATACCAGATTACATTTCATGAGGACCACTGGACATGACATGTAGTCTCTTCGGGTCAGGGGTAAAACCTTGTATCACGTACACGGCTAAGCCAACCGGTAAGTATATAACGTGGAGAAAACACAGAATGTATCCCACTATAGAGAACGTGTACTCTGAAATTTCTAAATTATACCAAACATTCCAAGTCCCCAGGAAGGTACTTCAGGAAAGATGGTGAAGGTAGTACATGCCATGTAGTCCGAACTACACACCAAGTACTTTACAAAATTAAGCAAAGATAAAAAAATTAATGTTTGTGTAATGTTTGGAACTGCTTAACATGTATAAATTGTACTAAAGGTTGTTACTCAATGCATTGAAGCATCATGTACGCCATATGTGATAAGAGTAAAACAATATTTGAATATAGTACATGATGGGTAGATTTTAATGGGTATTCACCCGATTACCTCCAAGGTGAATTTATGTACAATGATGAGAATCTCATAGAAATTCAGAAAAGTATTAAGATGAAATAATTGATTAATTAAAGATAATAATTAATAAATTCATGAACAATTTGTTTTAATAAGAATTATTATAGAATTTATTACTAGTTTTATTAAATATGTAACTCATTGCATGTGTGTGGGTGATCAGAAGATGGACCAAGATATTCGTATGTTATTGGTTTCCTTTTAATTTATTTATAAAATTAATTGTTGTCCTACGAGCCATCTCTCCTCATTAATATGTAGGGCATGTGTGCCCATGGTTTATTTTATATATACCCCCATTTTACTCCTCACCCACATGTAGATTAAAAAATTAATATATAATGGATGGAACTCCCAAGATAGTGGAGACTGTTAAAGCTGGACCCGAGACGAAACCAATCCCAGGAGATACAGAGGTGGACATATGGAAAGTTGTAAAAAAATCCTAAAGGTTCAAGGTGTTTCTCCCTTAGTCCAGGGTTAGTTTATCAGCTACTAGATAAACTAACCATTAGAAAATATCATGATCATGCTGTTTTATTTATTTTATTTCTGTCATTTTCATGGTTTATCATTATATATATGTATTCACGATCACATAATTAATGAATTAAACAAACATGCAAGATGGAACTAAAATAAACCAGGATTATGTGTAAATATTATCAGGACATGGTTAATCACATCAGTAAGTTTCACTTAATATTAACCAGCATGTTATAATGATAATAATCAATTCACGAATAAGAGATAAAAATCCCTCAAATAAAATATTATGTGAGACCAACCCATCCATTACTTGATTAAGGGAAAAACTTAAAAAAAAACTATGTGTTTGACCAACACATGCTGGGACACTTAATTTTATATGAGAAGTCCTTATGAATGGTTTCAGGTAAACATAACCATATTACATCAAGAGGAGTAGACCTTTCTAGACTTGGTTTAATATTGGAGGCATGAGTTGAGGAAATCCAAAAGTCTAGATTTCAGGATTGGGGAGTCCATTAAATAGATCATGGAGTTTCAAGCCCATAGTTGGAAAATACATAGCTACCTAAATACCTTCAAATAGATTGAACAACCTTTATTGGGTTTATATGAAGGGGAATATGGATCCTTGCAACTAGAACATCATGGAAATTAGAAATTATAAGTTCAATGGTGATGGCCATTGGGACATGATAAAATAATGGGATACATAATAAAATTAACTTATTATTTATCCTAAAATGTAATCAAGAAAGTACTAATAATCTTCTCTTTTAATTTAAGAATAAAATGACAAACTCTTTAACTACACTATCCCTGAAATCAATTCTGTATAAAGACAACATCCTCACCAGTAGTAACTTCCAATAATGGTTTAGATGCCTTCGGATTATTATATGCCATGAATGGAAGTCTTACGTGCTGGAGTCAGCATTACCATATCCTCCTTCCCATGAGGCGAGTGATGAAGAGTTATTGGTATAAAAATATTATATGAACGATGTGATCGATGTTCAATGATTAATGATATCATCAACGTCAAGTGATCTCAGAAATTCTAATGAAAGCATGGATTCCTATAGCATGATCATACACCTTTGTGGTCTTTACCATTATAGAGAAATACAATAATGGTTCAAGATCTCCAAGGCACTCCTTTAGAGTAATCTTGGAGAGAATTCCCCAGTTGAGCCATGTGTAGTCAATCTCATTGGATACATTGAGGGATTGGAGGTTATATGGTCTAAAATCATTGAGGAACTGGGTACTGATCTCATTATTACATCAATCCCTCATAGATTTTCCAACTTTCCTGTTAATTTTAATATTAAAGAAATTGAGAAGTCTTTATCTAATCTTATTATCCTCATTCTCTAAGTGGACAAAGATTTGAAGCACAAGAATCATTTTGTCCTTATGGTGAATAAGATTAAAGGGATGGAGAAGATATTTAAGACAAAATCTTCTTCACATTCTTACATGAAATGGAAGATCAAAGGGGAGGCAAGGGAATATGAAGTTGTTTGTTCAGCATGAGGCTAGAAGGGCCACTTGAAGAAGAACTGCACCCAACCTAAGAAGCAAGGGGATGCTTCAGGTGCATTTTTTATCGAATGTAATATATCTATTTCTACAAATTCTATATTATATATAGATTATCATACTCAAATATGTATCCAAATACAAGAACCAAGCATATTTAGGAAGATTGACGGAGGGGATGTAGATCTTCAAGTAGCCAATGGAGCCAGACTTGCTGTTGTAGCAGTCAGGGACTACCACCGCACATTAATAAATGGGATGATCTTGGTATTAATGGGTTGTTATTATTTACCATATGTCACTAAAAACATTATTTATGTATCCAGATTAGATACAGATGGAGTCTTTTCAATTTTGGAAATGAACATTGCTTCTTTTACAAAGATAACATTTTTTATAGGGCACATTTATACAGCAGTCTTTAAATGTTGGATTACACAAGCCAAGTATGGAAAATAGATAACAATGATACTTCACATGACACATACCACACCAATCTTTGTCATCAATGGCTAATTCATGTATATGAGAAATGATTTACAAAGTTAAATCAAGATGGATATTTAGATTCTTTAGAACTAAAACCACTTGGCATATGTCATGCATGTTTACAAGGAAAAATGACTAAATCCCCATTTAGTGGGAAAGGTGAAAGGGATAATGATATTTTTGAATTCGGTCATACCGATGTGTGTGGAACATTTCCAGTTGAATTAAGGTTAGGGTAATCAGACTTCATAACTTTTACTGATGATTTTAGTAGATATGAATATATATACATAATGAGGTACAAGTAGGATTCTTTTGATAAGTTCAAAGAATACTCGAATGATGTTGAGAACTAGATTGGTAAGAAGAGTAAGAAACTCTACTCAGACTAAGGTGGAGAATAACTTAATCAAGGATTCATTGTTTACTTACAGAATTTTGGGATCCTATTCCAACTCACTCCTCTTAATATGGCCCAATGAAATTGTGTGAGTGATAGGAGGAACTACACTTTGTTGGACATGGTGAGATCAAGGATGAGTCATGCAAGTCTTCCATTATCCTTTTGTGGATATGTGTTACAAACAGTGACATATATATTAAACCAAGTACCAACTAAATTAATAAAGGTTATTCCATCCGATTTTTTAAGTAGAAATAAATCCATGTTATCGAATTTACATGTGTGGGGATGCAATGAATTTGTTAAGCCCTCCTCTAGTAACAAACTTGAACCCAAAGGAACAAAGTGTACCTTTATAGTGTACCCTAACAAAAAATGCGATATTACCTATTAAACCCATTATACAAAAAGGTTATAGTGGAAAAAAACTCCATATTCTTTTATAGGGATCAAATCTCCAAAAAAGATAGTTGGAGTGAGGTAGACTTTGATGAATTTGAGGCTCAAGGTACAAAATAGTGTTTACATGATCAAATTCCCAAAAGCCCCATGGAAGTAAAAACTATTCCCGAGATGTATGAACTGTGTAGGAGTACAAGAGATGTTAGAGAACTAGAACAATACAATTTTATAATTACCGAGGAAAGGTGAGTCATTATTAGTTGATAACAATGATCCTATAACGTCCAAGGTAGCAGTAAGTGCAACAGATGTTTCCAAGTGGAAGGAAGCCATGAATTATGAAATGGATTCCATGTACCAAAACCATGTCTATATTTTGGTAGATCCTCTTGTTGATGTAAATTATGTTGGTTCAAAATAATTATTCACAAAGAAACATGACATGTAAGGACAAGTTAGTAACTATAAGGCATGACTGGTTGCAAAAGGGTTCAAGAAATTTCAAGGCATTGACAATGATTAAACCTTTTTATCAGTTGCAAGGATGAAATCCATCATAATTATATTGTCCATTTCCGCTTACCATGACTTTGAAATTTGGAAAATGGATGTCAAAACAACCTTCCATAATAGAAACCTTCCAAAAGATGTCTACATGACACAACCTAAAGGGTTTATGACTCCAAAGTATTCGAATATGGTATGCATGTTTGAAAAATAAATTTACACATTAAGGAAATAATCCAGGTCATATAACATTCATTTTGGTGAATCTATAACTAAATTTGGTTTTATCAAGAATGAATGTGATCCTTGTGTCTGCCAATGGTTTATTGGGTGTGCAGTCATTTTCCTAATAGTATATCTTGATGACATATTACTTATTGTAAATGAGATATTAGTCTTATAGTCTGTTAAGGAATAGTTGAATCAATACTTCTCCATTACATAATTGGGAAAGGAATCATATATTATTGGGATCAAGATCCATCGTGATAGATCAAAGAGATTGATGGGATAAGTAAAAGTACATACATTTATAAGATACTGAGGAGATTCAGTAAAGAACAATCTAAGAAGGGATTAATTACAACATCAAATGGAATCCATTTTTCCAGGAAAATGTGTCCTCATACACATGAGGCAAGAAAGATAATGTCAAGGACTCCATATAAAATAGTTATTGGGCCAGTCTTGTATTCCATTCTCTGTACTAGGCTGGATTTTGCCTACGCATTGAGTGCAGTAGGAATATATCAAGCTGACCAAGGTGGCCACCATTGGATGGTTGTCAAGACTATCCAAAATTATATAGGGAGTACTAAAGATATGTTCATGGTTTATGGAGGATATGAATAACTAATCCTCAGAGGATATGAATATTCTAGTTTCCAGACTGATCAAGATGACATGAACTCACAAACAGGATACATATTCACTTTGAATAGAGGTACAATGAGCTGGAAGATCTCAAAGAAGTGTGTGGTCACATATTCTATAGAATATTCCAACTATGTTGCAGCTTCTAGGGCTGCTAAAGAATTAGATTGGATGTGGCGCTTTGTCCAAGAGTTAGACATGATACCTAGAAGTAAATATACCATCACACTGTACTATTATAATACTGTAGTGGTGGCTCTCACAAAAGATCCAAGGTCACATTAGCAGATTAAGAACATACTTCAGAAGTATCATATCTTGATGGATTTTTCTCAGAGAGGTGAATTTGTAGTGATCATTATTTCCACAGAAGAAAATCTGGTAGACCCCTTGACTAAAGCATTGATACAGTTGAGATATGGTTATATTGTGAGGTATAGTGAGGTCAATGTCGTAGGCATTTGTATCTAGTGCCAGTTGGAGTTTGTTTGAGTTGGTGTCTTAGAGACAACTATTTTTACTTTGATTACATGGTTATTTAATATATTTAAATATTAAACATCTTATTACATATTGTTCATTATTCTTCAGGACTATTATGTAATAATGTCCTAGAGTATTTGTTTCTTTGACAAGGTCATTGAAGTTCCCCGATATGATGAGAACCATGAAATTATATAACAATATTATCAAGTATAGTTCATTAGTTGGATGAAATACTATGATGGACCACATAGTATAAAACCATTAGGTGTGAGTACTCAATAGAAGATGATACTTCCTCTCATAAAGTTCGTACTTAGTAATCTCCAAGATGGGAGATTATGAGAGAAGACCTTCCAGTAGAAATTCTGCATGTTTTGGTGTCATCAAATATTCTTATCAGTGAGAATGTGTAATAGTACTTATAATTTAATATTACCATAAATACATGTCACAACTCATACACATTGATTTACTGAAGAAAAATACCATGCCACATGTTTTCAAGAAGTAGGGTACATTGGGTGCATCACGAGTGGCATGTTATTAATGGATAAGTCGAGGAAGTATTTATCCCTTCTATTTATGGAAGTTGAAATATCATCCCTTTGATTTAAATAGAACTTTCAGGAAAAATTCCATGGCCATGGTGTAATGAATAGTTTATTTCAGGTTGTCATAAAATGAAGTATTAAGAACAAATGTTAATGAAACTATCATGAAACATTTTTTATGAGATAGCGAGACAAAGGGATTATATTACCCAGTGAACATTCATATTTTGATTTCATTGTTGAAACTTTAAGTTATTTCTGTTGGGTTCCTAGAACTGTTGCTAGATATTAGTCTTGTACTATAGGCAATCCCGTCTAATGCCAATGAGAAAGAATCCTAGAGGGTCAAACACTAAGTGTTTCTGGTGGTCTCAGTTAAATTCTATTTGAATTTAATTAATAAATATTATTCTCAAGAAAGTGGAATAATTTTATTCAAGTTAAAATGATTCCATAAATTAAATAAATATTTACTCACAAGATTGTCGGTAAAATATATTTATTTTTTTACTGAACATTTAATAAATATATATTTACTCATTTGTAAATAAACAATTTATTTAAGAGAATAAATTATTTATTTATTTATTTGAGTGTTCTATAAATGTAAGTGATGTTTGAGTGGACTATGAACGGTCCATTAGTAAAATAATTATTTAAAAAATTGTAAATATTTATTTAACTAGTTAGCATAGATTAAAATAATAATAATTCTACTATAATTTTGTGGTGTGGAATTTTATTTATAATTCCATTTTGCGAAATTTTCCTCATCACAAATAATTATGTGGTATTATTATTAAAATCATGGGGTTTCTCTATGGTTTTGAATGTATTTAATTTTTTATGCAATTAAATATTGTAATCGAATCCCCATGTTGATAAATAAACACGTATATCTATTGTGCCATGTACTAAACCGTATGCCCAGTGAATTGAGAATTTTTGAGATAAAAAATTTCTCTCTCAAATCCTCTTCTTGACACTCTTAGGAATGAGAGATGTTCTTCAAGGACAAAGAAAAAGTGATCGAGAATGACCAAAACAAGACACTCACTTCACCGTGCTAGCACCCAAGGAATGATTGGGGTCAATCAAAGGCTATCAGAGACCGCGTCGATCAGTGCAAGAGGGATTCTAGTTTGCATCCTCGCAAGAACAATGAGATAATATGGAAGGGTCATTCCAGACGATCAACATCATCAATGAAGAAAATACCAAATATCCAGGTATTCTTTTCTTTATTAAATTAATTAAATTAATTATAAACACAATGTGAAATATTCTCTCTAAAGGTTTTAGGCCTCTTCCTTCTTTATATAAGTCTTTGATTATATTCTGTTGAGACTATCATTCATCACCTTATTGGTCCTGGAATAATCATTGATCATGGTAAAAATTAAATTTTGGTGTCATCCTAACCATGCTTTTGCTATGGCCGGAACCAACACACTCATCACTAATAAAGCTACTAAGCCTATAAAATAAATTATAATAGGTAGGGTGATTATTAAATTTTCCCAAAAGGTGGTTTTGCAAATTTTATGAAAAACATTAAATATTTTTTTTGAAATAATATTTTGATTGAAAATATATTTAAATACATAAACATTAAATTAGATTTCTAAATAATTGAAAATCCACATAATTTCTGAAATTTATATTAATTAAAAAAATTATATTTGTGAAATCATTTTGGAATTATCCTTTGAAAATAATAATTTTATGATAGATTATTCCCCCACACATGGAAATCCATAATTAAAAACCATAATGTAAGGCCACTAGAAATAACAAATGTGGAACTAAGTTCCCAAAATTCTTATGGGTTCACTCCCCATATCATTGCATTTATCATACTAGTTCAATTTTCTATAATATTTTATATTGAAATTCCTTTTTTAGTTCTTACCCAAAACATTTCTAAATAACATACATAGAATTACTTTCTTTTCAAAAAATTAATTTTTCTTATAACATGACATAAAAATTACATTAAAAGAGTTTTCTAAAACCATTTAACGTAAACCCATACTTGTAATAAATATTTTTATTTGAAATCTATAATTATATGAAAAATGAAATAAGTGCATGCATGATATCATAATGCATGGAATGTCACATATGATCTATATGATGACCATACCTATCCATGCATGACACGTTAAGGGATGCAGATGCATGTTTTCATATTAAACAATAGCTTGACTTATGATTTCACATAAAATTATAATAATTATCAAGGAACACATGTAATTTTGTAAACAATGTGATTATAAGAAATTAATATTTAGATAAATTTTAATAATTGATTCGATGGATGAAAATACCATTTATAACTTTTGAATATAAATAATGAATATTTTCTATTCTTAAAAAAGTTTACATATATGCATATATATATATATGTTTATATATATATATATATATATTTATTTAAAACATTTAAAACATAAATACATTTCAACCATAAGTTTTAGGAATTAAGTTTAAAGACAAAACCATATATGTATTGAAATGGATTGATATATATGTGTATATATTCATTTACACACACACACACATATATATATCACATTTGTAAAATAATAAAAATTTGGAGACAAAAAATGAACCCAGGTTTAATGATAGATTTTGTAACATAACTCTTAAATTATATCCTCTGAAAATACTCTGAGGTTATATAGATAGATTTAAAATCATATATATATATATACATATGTATATATTTGTAAAACATCAATGTTTAAACAAAAAAATTAAACCCTTACTTTAATTCAAAAAATTGATAGATTATAGGAAGTCCCTTATAAGTTTAAAAACAAATGATTTTCATAATAATTCATAAAATGAATAAAAGATACATATGTATTTATATAAACATATGTATATATACATGTCTTGTAAAATAAAATTAATATAATGAATCGTTATTTGATTTAGAAAAAGAAAGTGGTTGTGGCTTCTGGGATTTCAAGCAGTAAGAATTTGAGACATTAGGAGGAAGTGGGTTGGGTAACATTAGATGAAATGAGGGATATATATATACATTTTATATAATCCAAATTTTAATTATAAAAGTTTTTAATTGAAATCCTAACTAACTAAAGAAGTCATAAAAAATATCTATAATTTAAGATAAATCATAACAGTTTCGAATTGAAAAAATATAAATATATATAATTGAATCTTATAAGTGAAGTGCATATATATATATATGGATTTAGTTTAAAAAAATAATTCCATCATCATAATTATGAAAGGATCCAAACAAGATGGAGCTGTGGTCAACAAGGATTGCGATGGAGGAGGAGAAAAGGGGAATCAAACTGATAGATCATAGGTTGTAGAAGAATAATATTGAGGAAGTAGAAGGAGTTTGACCAGGGTGGAAAGGTGTGAATGGGATCACATCTAAAAAATGAATGACTGGAAATATGCCTATCATGTGAAAAGGAATAGTTCATTGGGGAAATGATGGGTGGCCTAGATCACACTTGGTTCGAATCAGGTGGTTGAAAGACAAACCACAGATCCCCCTTTCCTCAAACCAGATGCACGACCCCTCAATCCAATTTATATTTCTTTATAGTTTTATTTTCATTTTTTAAATGATTCACTGTTCAATTTTTTCTTTTTTGTCTGTCATGCTATAATTATCCCTCTCTTTGATAAGTGTGTCATGCATCTTTCTTTTAAAAAATTCAAAATCTTTTTTCCTTTTAATAAATAAATCAATTCATTATAAAATATATAAAATGACAATTATTTATTCATAGATATTTAATAATGTTTTGATAAATATATATACAAAATAATTAAATATATTAAAAATGTGTATCTTGTTTATAAGTATATGTTCTTTATATATATATTTATTATTTCGGAATTTTACAATATACACACACATATATATACATATATATACATATATATATATATAATTATTTTTTCATAAATAAATCAAATCACAATATTTTAAACATATATATAAATGTGAATTTCTATAGTTAAATAATTATATACATTTAGAATTTATAAAGTCTAAAAAACACAATCTATTTTCATGTATTTATAAAAAATATTTTCTTAATAATAATAATAATTTTCAAAAAAAATGTTTTACCCTTAATTATTATTATTATTATTATTATCATTAAAATATTCTATTAAATAATTTTTTTGTTAAAAATAAAAAAATAAAAAATAAAAAATTATAAATAATTTATTTAAATAAATTAAAAACATTTTTTTATAAATAATATGTATAATTAATTATATGTTTTATAATTACCTTTAAATAAAATTAATTAAAAATATTAAATTCAATTAATATTTATAATGATAATCATCTCAAAAATATTATTAGTTTGTTTTAATTATAAATAAATCTATTAATTAATAATTTAATTAATAATAAAATTAATTTTAGGATTTTTGGACTGTTACAACAGGTCTATAATGCCTCATATGTACATCTCACCAACTCCATTCTCTATAACCACCCTATGTTGGGCCTATACATTTTCTGTGACATCTCTAATTCTTCCACTAGATGGATTCCACATCAGGCTTGGTCCGGTGTCCTTGTGATGTCCTGGATGCTTTGGTGGATGTGATAGATTTGAGCTAGTCGTATTTTTGACTCTCAAAAATGATTATATGCCTTTTCTAAAATCATTGTCTCCATTCTAGAAATTACTCATACGTGGGTGTGGTGATCTCAAATGAATCATGTAGATAGATTAAAATAATTCATAGACAAAAAATTCCTTTTACAAGTATTTCATAAATATTTATAGTAGCCTGTATTTCACCTAAAACTCAATCTATAACATTATTTTAATTGAATAATAAAATTATTTTACTTTACAGAAACTTCTTCTGTACTTTGTATGAAAAAAAAATATTTTTATTACTTTAGACACTTTAAATATTTATATCTTTATATGAATTAAACTACTAGTATTCCAAATACATGATCTTCATATTTAATTATTTCCTCACCATGCTTGGGAACTTCAAAAAATCTAATTACTTTCTCATCAATACATTAAAATGATAAAACTCTTCAATTATTGATAGAAAATACAAAACAAATTCAAATTGGTACCAATAGTAGGATATAACTAGTTTGTATTGAAATAAAATTTCTATTCTAAAAAATATTTTCAACACCCTAGAATTACTTTAATAAAAATATTATTTTAATGAAAATATTTTTTTTAAGATATAAGAATTTCACTTCATGCAATTATCATTAAAAATGAGTTCATTTGGTTAACCATGAATGGTATACTCTAATTAAAACATGGTAAGGGAAATTTTTTAGAAAGTAAATAATTAAATAAATTCTTTTAATGATTTAATTAATTAATATAAAACCAAGCCCCATCCATGTACTTTCTAGGATGAAATTTCTTAAGGTCTCAAATATTTATATATTTTCAAATTGATAAATCTGTTAAAGGAAATAAATGTGTTTATAAAATAAACAATTATTATATACATAATATTACCCAACCACGATTTTACCACCAATACAGAAACTTAATTAAGGTTAAATATATATCAACGAAATCTTACTGATGAAGGTTATTGGGGGAAGAAATGACTAACTTAGTAATAATGAAATAAATATAAAGCGAATGATTTTAAAGAACACAGTCACACCCTAAAAGATTTTAATTTATAATGGCTCATAATTGATACCAAAATACTTTGGATAAAAAATCATGATATCCAATAAATTTTTTTATATAAATTAATAAATAAATAATGGAATGTATTTAACTCAAAGACTTTATAATATATGTTATGAAACATGAATCCTAATATTTATATAAGAAACCATGATAAATTTATAATATAATCAAATCAAACTACATTATTTAGATCATTATCAACTTTATTACACATCTATAATAATTTTGAAATTTAGAATAAATCAATGAAAACAAAAAACCTGACATAAGTAACATAACTTACTTATAATTAGTCAATAATTTGAATGGAATAAATTTATTAAATGGTCAATTTACAGAGAGCTATAAAACATGGGTTTTAGAGATTAAAGTGATAAATTAATATAATTACATTGTTTTTAAAAAATAACAGAAAACCCTATTTATTTTTTATATAATTTTTTTTTAAAAAAATATCCAAAAAAAATTAGGGAAATAATTGTTTACTTTTTTGTTGATTCGGAAATAAATTTCAAGGAATTTCCCAGTAAAATATTATAAATTCACTGAATGAGTTGCAACCCTTCTGATACCAATCAATGAGCTATTATAATACTAGTAGTCAGTGAATAATTTATTAAGGTTAGTCCGAAGAAGCTAGGATTCCCCAAAAAAACACAAAATCAAAAGCCCTAAAATACAAAGATTTCATAAGTGAAACCAAACGAAATATAATAAAAAACCAAACAAAATAACTCATACAATTAATTAAAAAAATTTAATCCCCGGGAATGAGTAAACACCCTATTTATTTATTATTTTTAGCCTAAAATGAATAAAAACCTAACATAAACTGAACCATAATCTTTTCATATCAGTACAATAAAAGGTGAATGAAAATAACCCTTAGAGGTCTCTAGTAATGAATATACGACAAACCCCATGGATTATCCTTGAATCACATGGGAAACAAAGGGAAAGTATAAGACATAGATATAGAAAATGGTAGAAATATAGATGGATGACGGAGAGTGAAATATAAGGAACCCCAAATGGGGATAAATTGGATGGTGCAATATGAACAAAATGAACTTTGTCATATCAACATTTGACCTAGGCCTAATTTATTCTTCACATATAATATTATTAGAAAAAATTTAAAAAACAAGACTGATCATCTATTCAGGACAATATATACATACCCATGCTCACATTCATAGCTTAAATTCCATAATTCTCATAAAATGAACGAATAAATACCATCACCAGGACATGGTTGTCACACATTATATATAATTTTTTAATTCTATCCTTGAGAGTATATATTATACATATATTGACATGAATCAACCTCATCAATACACTACCCATGTTAGCAATAAGGATGATAGTTTCTCACCAATCCTTCCTCTAATTTTTCATGGTTTAGGGGTTAGAACTAAGAAAGTATACACACTTGATAGAATAAATTCACAGGTAAATCTTGTAAATAAAAATATCCAAACATTATTGGAAAAAACATGTAACAAATAAAAATAATGTAAAACATAAAAACTCATGCATACTAGGCATAAAATTTATCAAGATAAAAAAATACAATACATATACCAAACTATATAGTATATCCATGAATTATATAGCCATAATTATCCCTTATCTGTAATGTAAACACCTTGAAACCATCTTCTCAAATTTCTATCTAACATCAACCCAGATGAAAGTCTCCACCTATGAATCATCAAACTCGATCACCTAAAAATTGAAAGTCATATTTCTATCTAAAATTATCTCATTCATGAAAAACTTTCTTTATTCAAGGACAATTTTCTTTATTATAAGATATAATTCTTAATAGTCCCTACCAATCCTTTGGTTTAGTTGGAAACATTTGAAAAATTAGAATAAATAGAAAAAATTTAAAAACAAATATAAAAATAAAATAAAACTATTAATACATTAGAAATTCATAAACTATCTTAAGGATGTTTTCATTTTACAAAAAATACATTATCTCAAAATAATCATTTACATTCTCATGAAAAAACATAAAATATAAATTTTTCAAGAATTTTTTTAAAAGAATAAACAGAAAAGTATAATTCATAAAATATTTACCAAGGAAACAAAACATTATTCTTTAGAAGAAGATAAACCTTCATTTAAATCAATAGCGAATTATTTTCCTTTTTAAATAAAAGTATTTCTATGAAAACCCATTTCAAATAATAGTGATAATATTTTTGGAAACTTTGGGCATTATAATTTCCTCATGGAATATCCTAGTAGAATAATTCCAACATTGTTTTATGTGTAACTTATTTCAGTTGACTCTACACATCATTGAAATAATTAACTAATCCCACGTTTTATTGGGACTAACATTCATAAGTTAACTCTATATATTTAACCAATGCATTGGATGTATTTAATGTTCCCACACATCACATAATTTACATATTCTCATATGGGTTTGTGTTGACCCCCAATTACTACTTTCACTAATAACACCCTAGTGTCATGTTTTAAAATAAAAACATTTAATAACCTGAAATTTTCCTCATATATTGAAATAAAAACATTGGATTTTTTTTAATTTTAATCATATACTGAAAATAAAAAATATAATAACTTTCAATTTTCATTAGAAAAACCATGAAATTGAAAATTCATCCCTTAAACAAAACCAATTTCAATTATCTCATAAAAACGAGAAGAAATATCCTTTTATTTTAAAAAACACTAAAAGATAAAAATTCCTAAAAAAACTATAAATGTTTCTTATTTTTGTTTTAAAATTTAATTTTTAAAGAATCATTATAATTAATAATGGAAATGATAGTAGGAAAATCTATTCATGTCATATACATTAATTTTTTTTTTCAATTTGGTAAAAAGAGTCAAAAGTAACCCATTATAAAAACTTTTAAAATATTAAATTTAAAATACTTTTTAAAGATCCATAGTGAGTGAAAAAGTAAATTTTAAAATCATTGAAGAACTTTTTTGAAATTTTTTATTGAAAAATTACATAGAAGAAAAATTTATTGATTAGAGAATTTAAAAAAAAATGGTCTAAAATAAAATCCCTTACCACTAATTTTTTTGAATCCAAAGTAAAATAATGAAAAGAATATTAAAATGTTTTTTAAAATAATTGAATATTTGTATATTAAATATAAAATAAATCTACACGTATTTCTATACAAAACAAAAAGGAAAATATGTGGTGAGATGACATAAGTCTTAGAGACAGAAAATTGTGGTGAGAAATTGCTTACCTTAAGTCAGACTTACCAAATCCATTATTTAAATACTATATAATAATCACATATTTAAAATAATATTTATTAGGAACCATTTCCAGTTTTATTACCATATTATAATCCCCATTATCTCATTTATTACCATGTCTAATATAGTTATTAAATCGATTAAATTTATTGTAGATGTTTTGAAGATGTTTAGTTAATAATCCCAAAACAAACATAGATAGGTTGGACAAGGGAAAATAAATCATTATTTTATAGTAAAAATAATATTAATCATTAGATTTTTATAATTTTTATACATTAAATACAATTTTATAATCATCTTTGTATGGTGGTAACAAAAAATGAATTACATCATTTCAAAGAGACAATAATCTATACGTAAACATGAATAAAATTTTAAATTTTCTAGTAGGTCTGAAAGAAATAAATTAAGAATTATTTTTCTATTATAGAATCATAAATTTTCTATTAGTTTCATATTTATTGAATATTTAAATCCTTATTACCATCCACGTGAGATATTAATGAAAAACGAATCCCATCACTTTAGGGAGGAGGTATTAACACATACCAACACATGATGTTATCATTTTGCAGTGGATTGAAAGGGTATGAAGGTAAGTAATAGTTTATCTTTAAATAAACACATTAAATTCTTAAAAATATTATATATTTAGTAATTACATCTTTAAATATAAATTTATATAAAATGATTAAAATTTTAACTATAAACATATTAATTTCATTCATTTTTAATGTTGTTTGATATTTTAATTTAATATATATCAAATGTCATGTGTTATATTGATTTCAGAGAAACATTCATACATATATATATATATAATTAATGCATTTATATATATACATCATATACATAAATATATTTACACAATATATAGAGAAACAAAAACTAGTAGTTATGTAATTCTATTAATTTGTTTTGAAAACAATTAATGTTAGGGTATTCATTTTTTATAATTTTTTATTATTTATTTATTTTTTGTATTTTCAATTTTCTATTATTTATTTATACATATTTATTTAAAATATTTTATTATTTTCAATTTGTTTTCATCTTTACTTGAATATATATATATCCATATTGTTATGGTAATTTACAATTAATTAATAAAACATATCTATTTTTTCAATATTTTTTAAGTGTACTAATTCTTAATTATTCAATTTCACTCATTTTTAAAATGCATGTATTTAAGATTTTATATCCACAAATAATGTTATAAATATATTTGTAAATAAATATCAACAAATAATTATATTTATAAATATATATTTTCTATAATTAAAAATTTATATATTTATAATTACTATAAATAAATAATAATTATTTTTTAAAATAATAAAATATATAATTATAAATAAATAATTATATATTTAAATAATTAAAAATTTATAATAAATTTATTTGAATAATTATGATCATAAATCATTTATCAGTGCTAAGTTTTATCTCCGATAAATGGAATATTTATCGGCGCTAAAAAATAACTATTAAAATAAATATTTTTCAGCCCTAAAATTTGAGCATTGATAAAGATTTATTTTAATAGCACTTATCAATTTAGCAATGATAAAATATATCTTTATTAGAACTTAAATAAAAGAACTGTTAAAAGTTTCCCTGGTGTATTTTAAAGAACCCTAACCGTGACTAAGTCACTCGAGATTCTCAAGATCTCGAAGACCTCCTCTGCTGCTAGCATAAATCCTCTTCGTTCCATTAGTAGAATCAAGTTTTGAATCCAATGTATGTTATTATTGACTTTTCATCTATTGTTTTTTGATTTTTCGGGTTCCTCTTATTGCAGTTTTCATTATTCTTAACCATGACGAACCCTACATCTCTTCTTCTTGCCATTGAAATAAAATGATTGATTCTATTTCATCTACTTCCTCTATAAAAAATGGTTTCAAAGAAATATAAGAATATATTATTATGGTATGGTCAGTCGATATTGTGTGTGGGGTAGTATGGATAAATAAAATAGATTTTATCACTACACACTACAACAAAGGTAATGTTGGATTTATAGAAAGATCAAATTGAGATTAGTTTAACATTGAAGCGGTTAGCCAATTTCTCAAACATGTTATATATTTAACTTATCATTGATAAAAATAATTTAGTGACTGGGATGTGATTGACATAAGAATTTAGTGATTAGGGAGTGTGTCTGAGTTGATGTGATGACCCAAATTTGGAACTATTTGGGTATACTAAGTAAACAATGATAGAAAATGAAATCAGAGTGAAACTAGGGATATTGGTATTGATTATTTCCAAAATAAAAACCTTTCTAGTCATAATAATTAATTAATTAATATGTCTAGATATCATAATTATGTTGGATAATTGAGTTACCATATGAAATCTAGGTTGTTTTTTGTTTATTTTTTCTTTGACCTATCTTCTCGAGTATCATACCTCTTATTTAAGAGTTGATAAGTAGAAATCAGTAAAAATATATGAAATGTCTTGTTCTTATGTGTCTTTGATAATTTTTTCATAGATTCAATTATAAATTTATATTAATGGAAACAATGATAACAAATAAATAATACATTCTTATTTACTTATTAGTGATGATTAGTTTTATATAACTTATTAATAGATTGAATTTCTTCAGTAACCCCCTTTATCAATACTATTAGTTAGTTGTTACATACTTATATTAAAAATAATTCTTCTAACATATTTTAAATTATATTTAATATATCAAAAGACTTATTAAAAATTAAATAAATAAGAGAGAGGGGCAGAGGGTTCACATTTAATAAATATTATTTTGTGCCTATTTCTGAAAGATTACTTTTTTATGAGGGGAAAGTTATGTGAGTCTTGACATTAACTTAGAATATGTCACCACCTTGACCCCTAGATCTCTATAGAGAGGATCTAATGAAAATACTCTGTATATTAGTACTTATATTGATCCTTAAGTTCTGGTGGTAATTACGGATCTACTTCAAGTAGGGTGGTATAATTTTCATTGACAATAACATATAGTATCTATGGTTCCTATAAGTTTTTATGGTAATATATCATAAAAATATATTTTTTATTTCATTAAATAAATTATTTTTTATTTATAAAACAAAAAAAATTCTAGATCAATACTAAGTAGAAGTTGAAAAATTTACCCTTGAAAGGGATATATGTTATTTGAGGTATCTTATAGTGGATTAAAAAAATATAATAAATTGGAAGGTGTGTAATCATTGAGTAGACTGAAGTGATGTCGAATTTGGGTGAGGTTAGATTAATTTAATCAAGAAAAATAGAGTCGTGGTATTCCAGTTCCTCTTAAATTGTGGAGAATTTAAGATTGATTCCATCAGTGAAATTTCCTAGGACACTTTAATCCACATTGTCTCTTTTATGTGAAATATTTGAATCAATATGGTTAGTTGGGGACCCTCAAATGGCCATTTTGAGCTATTACATCTAGGAAGGGTCCTTAGATATGACTAGTATATTATTTATGGCCAAGTAGTCTATGGATGATGTTAGACAAGGCTCTTCTATATTGATAGGTACAATCCTATTATATTATACTATTGTTGAAGGACTTAAGACACCGAAACTTCCTAATAATTATTTATTTTACCTTATATTTTATATAGGATTGTGATTATAATTTATTCATAATGTTATTAACATCAATATTCTCTTTAATTAAACAAATGGAAAAAGCGTAATTAGTGTCAATTTTATACAACAGTGGTAGGCACAATTGGGTATATCTTCTTGAATTGAAGGTGAATATTTCCTCAAAACTTATGAGTACTGATAAAAATTGATAATATGAATGTAATATGTTGTATATTTCTAAAATGAGATATTATAATGGGTATGTACAGTCATTTGAAAGATTTTTATATCATTATTTTGAGGCATTTCGATTTTATTTTTAAAATATGGACTAGTTCATCCATCATTGAGAACATGATGATGGTCATAAAAAACATGTTCAATTATCCTCTCAGTATGGGGATCATTTTTAATTTATTGGATAATGGGAGTTCAATGTAGATTATGTGGGATAAAATTAGGATAAGGTTGGGTTTATTACCATGGATATGACTAGTATGATTCTTGGAGTGGTTAAATAAGAAAATAAAAATGTTCAACATTTAGTGGTTGATTCCTTTTTAGATGTGTTCTTTGATTTTTTCTCTATGCTACAACTCGAGACATAGATGGAAATCAATATCAATATATTGGATAAAAGAGATATAATATATATTAAAACTTCTCAAGTTTCTCGATCAAAATTTGTAGAGAAAAACATATAGCTGGAACAGATTGGGTACAATGTCTTGATTAAAACTAGTATCTCACCATAGGAAGAAGAATTCATCTTTACTAGTAATAGTGATGAATGTCAACATTTGTATATTGAGCTTCAAATTTTTAATAGAGTGAATATTGTGTAACACCTTCTTTTTTATAGAATCAATGATTTATTTGATCGGTTGAAGGAAATTAAATGGTTTACAAAGGCCAAATTATTCTATAGAAATAATAAAATATGATTCAGTCCTATGCATGTTTTGAAGCTAATATGGCCATATTAGTACATAATAATTCCTTTTGTGTTTGAAAATGATCTATAAAATGTTCACAGTGATCGACATTGAAGAGAATATTTCTCACTATTTTTGTGCTGCTGGATCTGAGTACATAATCCCTCTAAAGATCCCCATGGTAACTACAATATGTGAACATCATGAGAACCAAAATCTCCCTCTTTATCTCTCTTGCTTACCTATACCTATAGAATGACACCCCCACTCAGGAAACGCATTCCAACTTAATACAATACCTCTGTGAAATGGATCTCTATCCACTATTGTGAATGAAATATACAACAGATAATAGGAATAAGAAACATAAATAGATTTTCATAAAAAAGGACCATGAGTTTCAAAAATAAGGTTTTGTAAATAAAAATTTATTTTGGAAAGATAGATATATAAAATAATACACTCCAATCATAAAAGTCCACAATTTCTTGAATATTACAAGAAAATTATTACTTTCTTGAAAAGAGACATTATACTTAAATACTGCAGTATAACTAACCTTGACAACCTTTATTTAATACATCCTCAAAAGATTTATTTCCTTCCATCTCTTGATGATGGATTGGAACTAGCCTTCCTCCCACCATTTTGGCTCTAAATTTCCTCGATTACATACATCCCAATCAAAAAATATACATTAATATCTATCAAATCCACTTCCATGGATTTAAATACCGCATCTACCAAATCATTCTATAACTCATTAATCCTTTTACCCTCTTCATTTACGACTTCTTGAGAATAAAAATAATGACACAAATAAATTATTCAAAACATAATGAATGTTTTTTAGTCATTTTCTTATACGACACAGTCTGTTATATTTGTCAACACATCATAAAAAATTAATTTTATCTTGAGTGTGGCCATGTTGGATCCTATTATAAATCTAAAGTTAGGCATACATTAATGATAATAATACTATGATGAGTGAAATCTTGAAAATAATCATGTTGGAAACTTTTATTTTAAAGAAAAAAACAAAACAAACCTTTTGATTCTCTTCCCCTTCAACCATGATAAATTTAAAAGGGTTCCAACATGACTCTCAAAGGTATTCCTCCCATAATGAGCAGAGATATTTAGACCTATTTTCATATTCCTATTAAAGATTCATTCACTTGGAAGCTTAGAGAAATGGATAGTTCTCAAGATCTCCCATTCACATCACACCAATAAAACCACAAGGTTGTATCTCCTCTAAGACATAACAAAAAAAGAAGAATTGTAGAGGAAGTCGAAAATAATAAATGTTTGTGAGTGGAAGTAAATAAATGAGAGGGGAAGTTATGTGGATTTGAATGTTTATTCCTCAATTTTTAAATGTAATATATTAGACTCCATAATTAAAATTTCATTTAATTTAATTTAGAAACTCAATGGACACTTTAATTTCATCTCCTAAACAATTATTATGGAATTTAGTTTCTTCAGACTCATTCCCTATCTCTTCTACGATGTTTTAACTACTATGAGTAGTTTTAATCCAATATGACCATCATTACTTGGTATGGGATTACGTAGGGTTAGATTATTTAAAGAAACATAGGTGGATTTCCACAAAAGATGTGAGATAAATATCGAATGATAAAATTCAGTAATAACTATTTGGGACATATGCCATCATGGATCTGTGGAACTACAATGATGGGAGGAATATTAGTTTGAAAGATAGAGTCTAATCCATCAACAAGAGATAGAAGGGAAAAAATGTATGAGGACAGATTAAAAAAAGGTAGTGAGGGTTAGTTGTACAATATTATTGAATTATTATATCACTATTCAAGATAACAACAATTTTCATGCAAGATGATTGGAAATGTGGACTTTTATGCATGGAGTGTATTATTTTATTGCTATTGAAGACAAATTAAATGTTTTATTACTCATGAAGACAATGTCTTCTGCACATTATGATGTTACCAATCCCTAGGAAGAACAAACTATTGATTATGAAACTATGAAATTATAAGAGGATAAATAACATGTTGATGAAATAAAGAAAAATGAAAAAACATCACAGTGGTGAATAAAATTTTCAAGGAAATAACTCACGGTATTAAATTTGAGGTGTGTTATAATGAATATAGACAACCTATTGACTCCAACAATTCTATGTTCATTTGATATATTAGGGTCACAATGAGGTGGAATGTTCCAATTGATATTGATTCATGGAGCCACATCTAACTTATAATGATCGAAATAATTTGGAATTATATAACTATAATGTAGCAATATAATTTCTCTATATTCATTAAAAATAATAATGAAACATTGATTAAAATTTCATTATTCCTTATAAAATCCCTTTATTTTAGAATATTTCTATAAGAATTTTGTTTAATAACCCCTATAAAATACCATATATGATTCTAGTCACTTTCTATGAAGTTACATCTTAGGTATCTTGAGGGGAAAATAATTCCCCACCCACCACATAGTTATTCACACATTATAAAGAATGAAACATTGACTAATTTTATCAATCATCATAATAAGAGATCATTTCAGGTGCATTCTAGCTGATAATATATTATTTGACATTATTTAGTTTATACAAATTTATTCCCAATTATTAATTTATGGAACCAAAAATGAGTGATGAAAATAAATAACGTGCATCAAAACCAACACACCCCTAGCACAAAGAAAGGTCGAGGTACGCTTCATTATAGAATAAATTTTATGAATTTTAAATCAACAATAAAATTATATTATATGATATGAAACAACATATGTTTCTTTTTTTGTAGATAGATTGATGTATCAAAATTTAAGACACTTCCATCCCTCCTTATGTGCCATGGAAGGAGGCTCGTGTAAACAAGGAGGGTGAATTAGTTGATGAAAACATGAAAAAAGTATTGGAAGAAAGTGTAAGTGTGAAATAATGACAATTCATTATGCTTTATGACAATATTACATAAAAATATCTATTATGTTCATATTTATAATATATTTTAGACACAAGAATCAAAAATGAATGTACAATAAGAAAAGATACTTTTAGTATCTTTAAAGTGGCCTGAACATTGTGGTCACATTAGAGGATTTGGTTTTGGAGTCACTATTTAAAAATATTTTGATAAGTTAGAACCACATGAAGATACATATAATATGGTGAGAAAATCATAGACATAAATAGACTCACTATAAGATATTATGTTTTCATATGTTCAGAAGACCAATCTATATGAAAGGATCAAAGTGAACATGCAATGGAAAAAATATTCCCACATAAACCAAATGATCCCACTATATTTGAGGAAAGTCATTTCCCCAAACTACATACGTTATGCTAGGTAATCAATTGTTTCATTACTATTTATCTTGAATTTGAATCAAACAACTTATGATAACATTATATTACTAAAATTATGTAGGGTATAGTTGTATGTGGTTTGTATTTTTCAACATCTATGTAACGCCGTGTTGCGATGGGTACAATGTATAATATCTTGGGAGACCAGATACACAATCAAGACCTCCCAAAAGATCACATGATAGTTGGGATTATCATGGATTATAAGCCAACTATTGAGTTTCTTATTCGACTTGATGGTCCAAATATTACAACGGTCAATGATGCTATTAGAGGTTTCATAACATGGACATATAATATTATAATGATAAATGAGGTACATATTTAAATTTTTTTTTTCATTTGAAAAACTTGTAATGGTTGATGATAAAAGGTATGAAGTGGGACATGATCTTAATGATGGATAAAGTGGTGGAAAAATAGAAAGTCAAATCAAGAAAATCTATTTAATCAAACAAGAAAACAAAATGATCTTCTAAGAGTACCTTCTCCCCTCCAGTTCTAGAGAAATATATATTATCATTACTAGTTCAGGTAGAGACCAGTTTTAAGGATAATACTATATCTTAAATTTAATATGAAGAATAAATATATAATGATTTTTTGACAGATGGAATTCGTCGCGAGACTCTAAATGAGATTCTCAACCATTAATGGCTGGATATCTCAGTTGTAAATACATCATTAGGTATATTTTCATTATATTTCTTTTCAAATAGTGTGATAATATGTTTCTTAATGTTAATATATATACATATTTTATATATTCATTTATATCACAACTATATAATGGTAATATCAAGTAAAACATGATTTGGATTCATTAATCCCTATATCATTTCTACACTAGAACATACTTTTGATAAAAAATAAATTAAGAAGAAAAAAGTTGAGTTACTCATAGCGTTTAATATAAAATCATCAGAATACATATTCCTTTTGATGCCAATAATGCAGAGGTAAAACTCTGAAATCTAATCATATTAAATAATTTTTTAATTTTTTCTTTGATTATTTTTTTTTGTTTTTTAGGATGGACTGGATGCTGATAGAAGTCAATATGGGAACCTAGAATATTTATTTTTTTGGATCTAGTGCTTGTATATGAAACCAAGAAACCATACATGATTTATATTGTGAATATGCAATAAATGATAATCAACATTTTTTAAATTAACTTTAAATTATATCTTAAATATGTGTTTTAACAAGAATTTTTTAATGATAGTGTGGTCAATAAATACATGTTGAATCATGGAACGAAGTTGGTGACTAAAGGGATAAAGTGTATGGATTACTACAAATAGAAAAAATAAGGTATTTATAGAATGATTTATATATCAAAACCTTTCAAAACAGTTTAGTTATTTTGTTCAATGTTTTTGCAGTGTCCAAAATAAGATAATGACATCAATTATTGAAATTATGTTTGAAAATTTATGAGAGAAATTATAAATCATGAAAATTACAGCATTCCCAAATTGGCGATTTCTTAAGGTAATTACAACTTCATTAAATATATTTTATAATAATATATTTCAACATATTTTCTCAGTAATATCAAGTATTCTGATAACCTAGTTATTCAAAAGATAAAAAAAAATTTAGAGAGAAGTGGGTAGTGCACCTTTTCTTAGAATGTATGCTGAGAATAAATTTTGGTGATTCCATTCTATGTTTGGGATCTCTATCAGTTATGAACGTTGAAATATATTTGTAGTGTAATACATTAGTCTCAGAATGCTTATATATTATTTTTGTTCTCCTTCTCACGGATAAGTACAATAGAGGAAATAAATTTGTTTATAAGTGCTGACCTATAGAAAATAAAATTATTGGGAAATCATAGAGGTGGAGGCGGAGGCAGAGGTGGAGGCAGAGGTAGAGGCAAAGGTGTAGGCATAGGCATAAGTGATGGCAGTGGCAGAGTTAGAGGCAGAGTTGGATTTAGAGATAGACCTAGAGGAGGAGGTAGAGATGAAGACTGAAGTGGATACTAGGGTAGATAATAATAAGAAGTGCTCAATTGAAAATAAAAAAATTGTTGGGAAACGATGTAAAATGATGAAAACACAATTTTTTTGAAATATTGTTTAAAAGTTCACACTACAATTGTCACATAGGATGAGAGCCATTTTTTCAGCGTTTCAAGAAAATTATTAAAATAATGTTTTCTGTCACTTGTTTATGTGATTATATACAGGGTAGTAATCCACTTGGAAGATCATTCTACATTAGAAACATCAATTTCTCAACTAGTGTTACTGAAGAAACATTTTTACATCTCCCAATCAAAAAACAAGTATATAATCCCACATAAACATGTGAATAAGTATGCGAGTCATCAAAAACCAATGTCAGTAGGTGTATGAAATAAAAATTTGGAAAAACCAACATATATATATCCTGGTTATCAAGGAGGACTGATGTCAAAGTGTCCGTTATAAGTTTATAATTGGATTTTTAATAAAAAAAGTTCACAAACTGAAAACTAATCTAACACCCTTAGATTGTCTGTAAAATTGGGGACAATGATTTCAAAGTTATTTATGACGTGTATGAATCAGCCTCAAGAAATAACCACACATGATTCCACCTATATGGATCAGAGTGATTATTTCCACTTTAAAATAACATTTTAGTAAAATCACTATTGGTGACTCAAAACTAACGAAATAAATTATGATTGTTTTACACTTTATGAAAATGATCCATATGTCATTTGGTACATGCATGAATCATCCACACCTCAATCCTACTCCCATTGTGACCGGTAAGACTCCATGTGCGTCTATTTATTCAAAATTGACATTTTTTAGTAAAAAAATAACAGACTTACACAAAACCTATAGAAAAGATTCATATTGGTTTGGTAATTCAGTAAAACAATTCATAATTAATTTTTGAAGTGTTGGAATTAGTCTCACCTCAATCTGATGCATGGTGTGATTGGTAGGAACCCAAGTATCCATTATTATTTAAAAATAGAATTTTTAATACAAAAAGAGTCACTTAATGATTACCATGAAATAGTGCTAGGATTGTCTTGATAATTTAGAACAATAATTAATTATAAATGTTTAAAGGTACGAATCAAGATCATGTCAAACCCACACACAATGGCACATGTATGGATCAAAGTGTGTGTTTCCAATTTAAAATGACTTTTTAGTAAAAAAAAGTGGCGTACTAAAAACTAATGAAGATAAATCTGAATGTTTTTATACTTTAGTAAAATGATCCATTAGTCATTTGGGATGTGTAGGAATTAGAATCTCCTCAATATAATACACTGTGTGACCGATATGACTCAAAGTGCATCTTTTTATTCAAAATTGACATTAATTTTAGGGAAAAACTACTAACATACTAAAAACAAGTCAAACACATTAGGATCTTTTTTACTTTAAGAAAATGATCCATAAGTTATTTTGGATATGTATGAGTTAGCCTCACATAAATCTGACACACTGTGTGGCCGATATGACTCCAAACATGTCTTATTATTCAAAACTAACATTAATTTAAATTAAAAAAAATAGTTGACATACTCAAAACCAAGAAAACACATTTATATTGCTTTGGAACATTATGAAAAAGATCCATAAGTAATTTTTGACATGTAGTAATTAGTTAAAACTCAATTGAACTCACGGTGTTAGTGGTATGACTCCAATTTCACCTTGTTATTTAAAATTGACATTAATATTAGTAAACAAACATCTGACACACTCTAAAATAGTTTTTTCTTGTATTTGAATTAGAAATTATATTTCATTTGAATTCAGTATTTGTATCTTATTTTGGTAATTTTTTGGTGCTTTTAGTGCATTGTGTTGTTACATAACACTTCTTTCCTTGTTTCTTGGTGCTGTAGTGTGCTGTTGCATTGTACCGGAGTATTCCCCTATATCAGCGCTACTCAATGAACCGATAAATGATCCCAATATTAGTTATACTAACAGTTCTGGTAAATATAACCTTTATTAGTTCTTGTAAAAGTACCGATTGATGGTTCCTTTATCAGCAATTATTGAAGTTTGTTTTATCATCACTTTTATTTATGATGATAAGGCATCCCTTAATTGGAACTTTTCTTGTGCTGATAAAATACTTGGCCTTTTAACTCTGATGACGTAGTTAGTGATTTTCTAGCACTGATAAAGGATTATTTTCATGTTGTTAAAGGCCTTATTTATAGTGTTGAACTATACTTCTTCATTGGAAAACCTCCATAGACTTACTCCTTAAGGCTTCAAAGGTTTGTATTTTTTTTATAATAAATGCTTTAGGACATGGTAAGGAAGTTATTAACTAATTTTTGGAAGGTTTTGGTCAAGATGAATGGCTCTAGTGATGTGAGTAAAATATGAGGGGAGATTCACTTTTATAAGTGAGGTGGGTGAAATATTGTAAATATTTGAAATATTAATATATAATATTTGTATCACTCCAGATAAATAGTTTCAAATTGAATTATATTCAAATATAAGGACTATAAGGTATAATTATAACCAACGAAAAACTTTTATATTGTTTTGGATATCATTTTAAACCATATATTATTTTATCCCCCTCATTAACCATGTTTAACTATAGTATCATGTTTTTCACTCTATAAGGGTCATGAAATTATTTGTAACAAATCCATGTGGAACATAAATAAACCATTCAGGATAGGATCAAAACATAGCTTCCCCTTGTGTCAATATATGTTTTTTATTATTTTATAATGATTTAAAAATATTTTTTAAAACATTAAATGCTATTTAAATAAATTTGTTGGGATAAATTATATATCTAGACATTAAAGGAATGAGGTAAAAATTTAATTGAAATATAAAATCTTTCACCATCACCTATTCATTATAAATATATATGAAATTAGTGGTACACCATAATTAATCTAAAATATATTACTTTTAATGTTTTTGAAATCATTTATTTAATTTTTATGCTACTTACAAAAGAATTTCTCCGACATTTCATAAGTGTTCAAGGAAATTATATTATATCTTAAAAATAAAAAAAATTATATCAAAAAATATTTTATTAATATTAAAAATAATCATTTTTAAAATTTAATATGTTCTTTTCAACCCTATTAAAACATATTAGAGATATTAAGAGAGAGAGAGAGAGAGTGACATTTTGTAATTTTTCATAACTTAAAATAATATCCTGGTCATAATAATCCAAAATTAGAAGAAATTTCCATATTTTCTAAGTTTATATATGTATGTTCTAATTACACCCATAGAATGAAAATAAATCATGTTCTGGGTAGATTTTGAGACATTACCCCATGGGTTTAACCTTGATAAACCCATTATACCCATTATCACAGAGATAAAATTTTACCATGATTACTATTCAAAGTGACTAAGCATGAAATTTAATTTTTTATTTAATTTGATCATACTAATTACAAATTTTATTTAAATATTTCATGAATCATTTTTTATAAGTGGAATAAATGGATTTTAATATATGTCTACAAAACACAATGAAAAATAGGTTTTAGAAAATGTTTTTTTAATTATAAAAACAAAATTATAAAAAAATAAAATACAATGTTTATTTATATTTAATTATTTAGATTATATTTAATTAAATTTATCTTATATTACATTTATACCAATTCCAAAACATAATGTTACTTTTAAATTATTTTATTTAATGGAAATATATGATTGTTTTATAAAAAATTGAGATCGTTTACAATTCAATAAAAAATCAATATTTTCATAAAAATACCAAATATTCTTCATAATACTTTATTTAATAATAAAATACAAATTTTTTCCATTTTTTAAAATAAAACATATAAAATTTTAAAATATAAATTATTATATCTGTGTAAAAAATGTAATGAAAACCTTTTTTAGAGGAAATATATTTTTGGTAGAAGAAAATTACTTTATTCTCTTATGTGCTACTATTTCTTAATCTCTATTCAACTATGCCATCATAACTATCTCACCAGTCAAAGGAACACTACTAGAAAACTATCCTATACCAACGGTTTGGAACTGTTGGTATAGGCCTCCAAACCTTTGGTATATCCTATACCAACGGTTTGGAGAACCGTTGCCATGTAAGCCGTTGGGATAGGTCTATACCAACGGTTTTCCCAAATCCGTTGGTATACACCTATCCCAATGGTTTTGGAAACCGTTGGTATAATTAATATAAAAATCTATACCAACGATTATGGAACCGTTGGTATATGTATTTCAAAAAAAAAACATTCGCTGGGATTTGATCCTAGGACCCCTAGTTTAATATTCAACGATTTAACCACTAACCTAACATGACTTTTGTGAATATAATTACGTAAATATATATATGTATTCTCATAATGATTTTAAATTTTGATTTATATAATATTCTGGGTAAGAAGAAATGATAAAAAATCAAAGGATATATACCAATGGTTGTCAAAACCGTTGGTATAGGCCTATACCAACAGTTTTGACAACCGTTGGTATAGATTTTGATTCTGGGGCAAGGTTGATTTGTGGGGGACCTTTCCCAATGGTTTTGGCAAACCGTTGGGATAGGTATACCCTTTCCCAACGGTTCTGGTGAAATCGTTGGGAAAAATGTCCACAAAGTGGACTTTTCCCAACGTTTTGGCAAAATTGTTGGGAAAGGGTATACCTATCCCAATGGTTTGCCAAAACCGTTGGAAAAGGTGGCCAAAATGTGGGATTTCCAAACGGTTTGGCCAAACCGTTGGGAAAGTTGGCCTCAAAGTGGGATTTTCCAACGGTTTAGCCAAACCGTTGGGAAATGCAACCTATACCAATGGTTTTTACGAACTGTTGGTATAGAAGCATTAGGAAAGGTCAGATTTACAATAGTGGAAAAGAGGAAGAAACTGTGATCCTAACACCACATCTGTGCTTCCGGTTCCTGATCTCTATACAACTATTCCATCATGACTATCTCACCGCTAAAAGGTAATCAAGAAGACAATGTTTCTAAGTGAGACCACTTTTAGAGAGACTGTGACACCATTCATTAATCTGTTTGTTGTTTTCAATTTAATTTATAACAGTCGTATTTGAGTGTTTAAAATGCACTGACATAATTAATATTTATTTATAGACATGTCACATAATAGTACGAGGTACGAGGTGCAGAATACAAGCATCCTGTCGGCACCAACACATGCACTCCAAGAATAAAAAAGGAAAGCATGGGGCTAAAACAAGATAGTGTAGTAGATAATAAAAAATGAATGCATTCTCGTGAAAAGATCTAAAACATGCACCAAGATACATCTGAATAACACACGAAGCATTCACGAATCCAAATCTAGCATATCATAGATTAGAAACAAGAACATCTTCATAATACAAAATCAATGAAGAAAACGAGCCATATCTTACTAGAAACCAGAGCACCAGACTTGTAATACTCTATTTCTTTCAAGAGGACCTGATATTCACATCTGCTTCATCCTAGAAGTCCAGATCTACATATATTAACACTCATATCACTCATAATCTTATCTCATATTCTTATCTCTATTGTGTACCATTTTTAGATTTTGAGTAGTTTGTTTGTGTCGGTATTAAAACAAAAATTGTCTCCTGTACTAAACTGAAGTATAAAAGATATACTTTCTCTGATATCTTTTTACACTTGTTTACTCCCATAGATAAGTGTGGAATATGTCCCTGTGTGACCTGGCAGTTTATACCCATGAAAGAACTGTCGAAGAGGTCGTGTGACCTAGATAGTCCTGAGCACTATTGTTTAGCCCCATTCAATGGTGTGGATCAAGTTTATTAATATAAACTTCATGGTGGTAGGTGATCACCAAGTGGAGTGTATTAGGTCTTGTCTTGAGATTGAACCCATTGTTTTATATCTGCTGTGTTTTTTAATTTAGTTTTCTCTATTTTACATTATAATTCAGAAATATCTAGATTTGGTTAGATAGTTAATATTGGATAGAAGTTATAATTGTTTTTCCTTTTTATAATAGCATCAAAAGTAATATCAATAATTGATATTGATATTACTGATAATTAATCAATATTCAAAGAAGTTATTTGAATAGTCAAACTTTTATAACTATATTACTTTGATTAACTGGGCTGTATTTCGTTTTATTGGGGAACCTTTTAAGAAATATTTTTAAACAGAAAATTTTATAGATACTCAATTCACCCCGTATTGTGTAATCTACCCCGACAAACATTTAGTATCATATGAGTTAGTTATTCCTTTTAAGACTTGTTTTTGACACTATTAAATTGTGATTTTAGTTGTACTTTAATGATATATAAATTTCTGTAAATTCTAAATCTCAAGATATTTCAAAGTATTCATTTCTTGTGGATAATATATTGGAAGGTGCTGCAACAAACAAACCACCACTTTTTAATGGAACCGATTATTCTTAATGTAAAGTTAAAATTAAAATGCATTCAAAAAGTATGGGTTTTGAAATTTTTTCTTCAATTATAGATGAGTATAAGATTCCTACTACTGATAGAATCATATGGGATGAACCAACCAAGACTACCTAAAATAACAATTGAAAACACATGAATTATTTATATTGATCTTTAGGAAATGAGGAATTAAAAAGAATTTATGTATGTAAAAATGCACATGAAATTTGGGATACTTTTTCTGTTTCACATGAAGGAACTTCTAGTGTGAAAAAATGATACATAATACTTATACTATTAAATATGATAAAATTAAAATGAAACCAGATGAGCCTATTTATGACATGTATCTCAGGTTTAATGAAATTGACAACACAATGATTTATCTTGAAGAGAAGTTACCGCCCAAGAACACATCATGAGGATTCTCAGATGCCTACATGATAGATGGAGATGAAGCTATGTCTATATTAAAGAGTCATGAGACATCAGCAAGTTACCTTTAAAAGATCTCATTGGGAAACTAATGATGTATGAATAGATGATTAAAGTTAACAAGGAAGAGGAGGATTAACCCAAATGAAAATCTATTGCATTTAATACTTCCACCTCTAAACACAAAGACAAAGGGACATTGAAAGTCTATGTAGAAAGTTCCAGCATTGAAAAATCATCACTTGAAAGTGATGAGGAGGTGGATCAATTATCCCGAAGGTTCAAGAGATTTTATAAGAATAATAATTTTTTCAAAAACCCTAATTTAAAAGGAAAATATGATCAAAAGGGAATCTGGAAGAAATATTTGAATAGAAGTGACAAGTCTAATGAGACAGCATGCTATGAATTTAATTGAAAGGGAAATATAAATGCTGAATGTCGCAAGCTCAAATAAAAAAAGAAATATGTGGAACATGATAGAAAGAATAAAAAGGAAATGGAAGAAACATGGAGTGCTTCTAAGGACAGTTCAAGTGACTCAGAATCGTTACATGATGAACAGGCTAACAAAACCAATATGTTTTTTATGACAAGAACATATAAAGTAAAACTAGAATCTCTTGTAGATAATTTTTATTATTCTGGATATGAAAGTGGTTCTGAAATTATTTCTAAAGAATAAATGTTTGAGTACTGTAATATGATTGAAGAGACATGTAATGAACTAAAAGATAAATACAAGTATTTAAAAAACAGCATGCTCAAACCTCAACTATTAAATATGAACTTTTTGTATAAAGAGATAAAAATGTTCAATTACTCAAATAAAACAATTCAGTAAATTTATCTAATGAAAAATTGAAGAAGGACCTTGAACGTTTTACTAATGGTAAAAATAATTTGGTATAAATTAAAGGCAAGCATATTTCTCCTAAATATACTACTGGAATTGGCTATCATCCTGGTAATTTTTTTTGGAAAAACTAATTTTGTTTCTAAATCTAAGACATACAACATTACTTCTAGTACTGAAAATAATTATGTTAGTTAAAATTATGATACACCCTCTACTATTTCATGCTTTTATGGACTAAATGGATTTTATTTTTCGAGCACTTTATATAATTCTTATAGGAAACCTATAAGGTAGATGTGGGGTCCTAAAGAAAAATTCACTGATATTAATAGACTCAATCAAATATGGGTACCAAATTCTATTTTTATTTGACTATTCTTTAGAAAAATTTATTAAAGAGCTCCTATAAAAGCATTTGGTATTTGGATAGTGGGTGTTCAAGACACGTGATAGGAGACTATTCATTCTTCAGGAACTTATTAAAAATTGATGGTGGGCGTGTCACCTTTGGTGAGAATACCAAAAAAATCATTGTCCTTGGAAAAATCAGAATCTCTAACGTAGTTTTAATTTCCAAAGTACTTTTTATTGATGGATTGAAATATAATATGCTTAGTATTTCACTACTATGTGATGATGTATGTCATGAACTAGCCTGAGTTGACCTATAATTGGTCACCCAGGCCTGCACAAGACAAGTCCCGAGTGGTTTTTCTGATCCTCTCGGGATGGGGAAAAGTACTGATGGAATAAATATAGTAGACAAGGGAACAATTTCACCCAAACATAAAAAATAAAATAACAGGAAAGATAAATGGACATCCCAAACACATTTATATAAAAAACTTAATTTTCCATCATGTATACAGCAAAACTGGTAGAACTACTGAATGATACAACTAAACCGACCAGAACTGATGACCAACTAACTCCATGTTACCCCACTGGTCAATATCCAATAAAACATTCCCATGCTGATCAATGCAATCGAACATAAGGTGAAACCTGCACGAGGGGTAATAATAGAAAAGAACTATAAGTGTGAGTATTAATACTCAGTTGGGTAGCCCGATAATCTATTCCCAATGAACGTCCTTTAAAATAAAAGAAACATCAATTTTAAGTTTGAACTTCAATATATAAAAGTATGGTTTTCTAAAAGGATACTCAAAAACAAAGTACAAGAAATTGGCCTTATTCCTTTCCAAAACTAGATTCATTCAACTAGCATGCCATTATAATTTTCAAGGGGAAGGTGAGGTCTATATTTTCAGATTTTCACAAGAGGAAAAACACTTTAATTTGAAAACCATTTTCCAAAACCTAATCAAATACAGACAACCAATTTCAAAAAAAAAAATACACAAGAAAGAATAATAGTAATCACACAACAAGGGAAATGAAAATATATATTCAACCATTATATTCATCACTAAAAGAAAATGAAATCCAATAGATAGGGGTGAAACTAAGAGATCAAGAACAAAATAGAACATACTAATACATGAGACTCCATACCCATTGTCATGTCACTCATGATGAAAATCAAAATGCCTGAACACCAGACCACCCTAACCCAGGACAGACCGATGGGCCCAATCCCATAGTAATAAACCAAAAATATATCCACCAACTATTGGAAACCGGTCAGTCAATCCACTACTAGTGTAGCAATCATTCTTAGAATGTTCTCTCAATATTCCAAGTTCCCTTATATCATGCACATGAAAAGGGGGTGTGCCAATCGATGCCATATGAGCATTAAATCATGACATATATATAATGATAATTCACAATAGACATCACCCTGAGTCACTCTATGGACCGATCTCATGCCATTAATCAAAAAGAACATAAATTTTCTATCCCAAGGAACTCTCATAAAAAAACTAAGTGAAAGAGATGGTGAATTTTTGTTATAAAACATCATATGGCAGATTCATCCAAAAATGATTCTTGAAATTCAAGACCTCAGAATTGAGAACAAATAGCTGAGTGAAGAAGTGAAGTCTCTTAGAGCTATGATTGGAGATATAAAGAGAGTGTTGAAATCAAGACAAGATCCTGTTACTCATTCTATTGGGGATGTCTGTAGTCAGATTCAACAAGAAGTTGTCTCTCTAATTCAACCTAGCCTAACTTCGTTAACTAATAAGGTGCATGAATGAAACAAGATAATAGTTCGTGAAATTCATGAGGTTGTTATTGGTATCAAATTGATTGATGAGTATAAGAGATGTCTTCAGAAAGTTCTGAATCAACTAAAGTCCCTTAATTTAGCTGTTTCAACTTCTAGTACCTCTAGACAGTAATCTCGGCCCTCCTTTGATAGTGATATGCTTAGAATGGTTGCTAAATAAGAACTTCAATCAGTGATCAGTGGAATTGACTAAGATTCTCTAGCTCTAGTTGTCAATAATAGTGATAGAGTTCTTGATTTGGTAAGAACTCATACTTAGATTAAATATGATGCACATGAAGAAATTATTGAGAAGGTGGATTTCTACTTTAATTGGATTTTAATTAAGCATGATATGAAAAAACATTTCATATACCTTGTAGAGAATATGAAAATACCTAATGTCACTCATGATTTTAAAACTCAAGTTCAAAAGTTGAAAGATTTCCTTCTTTTTTTGGATAAGTTCATGGAGAACAAAGATGAGTTTGAGAAAGCGATGGGGTATGGTGGTGAGATTTTTGCTGACTTAATTAAGTTATGTTGGCCTTATATTCATGTGTAGAGCACTTCTATTGTTTCTCCTAAAGCTACACCCTTGCAGCCTACTTTTTCCCCTTCATTATTCACTGTTTTTGCCACAACCTCTATGTCTATATCTCAAGATCAAAGTCATATCAGACTTATTTTCCTCAACCAATAATTACCTCAGTCTTCCACCAATCCTACATTGTCCCCATATATTTTTAAAGGACACCCTCATCCTTCTTTCATAGTTGGTTCACTACCTTCTTCAACCTCTAACTCTGTTCCTATGGGTTCTCTGGATGCTGCTGCCATGGGAAAAGAGAAGACAACCAATGCTGAAAAACAGTGAACATTTTCTTTTTATAGGGATATGTATAGTATTTTTTTCCTACTATTTGTAATGAAACGTCTTTCTCCATGTAATGCACTGTGAACTCTTATTTTCTATTCTCTTATTTAATTTTTTACTCTTTTTTATAATCCCAAAAGGGGGAGAGACATATAGAATAAGGGACACACAACACACTAAGAACAGATCTCTCACTCATATGATTTTTGTTCATAAAAAGGGGGATATTATTAGACTCATCATGTTTCAATCATGTTTTAATGATTAAAAATCTTCTATATCAGGTATTCAAGTCATGTGTAAAGATGGATGGTTTCTTTATGTTTTACATTAATTTTCTCAAGATCTTGATTTCTATAAATTAAGACTGATTTTTTTAAACAATATTTAATTTTTTTATTTTACAAGTGACTGAGTCTAATTATTTCTGTGAATATTATTGATTATGTCTATATACTAATATTTGGGTAAGTCTGAGAAACGGTGAGTCTACCACTGGTTCTGGTTTTCTGGTAAAGGACTCGGACACCAGGACCAGACACTATGACCTAGACACCGTGACCCATACACCATGACCATACACCATGACCCAAACACTATGACCAAACACCATGAAGTGATGTAATTCAATTATCTTCACCTCATAACATGGATAGTATAAAAAATTATATTTTAAAATATTATATGAAATTTATAATATAATAATTATTATATAAATAAAAACTATTACTTAACTTCTTTCCCTCATGTTTGTTGAAAAATGGAAATGTTACTCTTGCAAACATTTGACCTAACATCTTGAGGATTATAACATAATTCATTTTTTCATATTTTTATTTAATGGTTGGTATTAAAGTACTAATTTATTTATAAATTATAAAACTACTTCATGATTATTATTTATATGATGATGGAATACTAATCCCTTTGACAATACCCACACTACACTAAAATTAGAGATTAATAGAGGGTTTTCCAACCATCATAAAATAAAATGTAAAGATATTAATATAGGGTTTTTAAAAAACTACCCTTTAATATTTAATAAAATATACAAAACCTATCTTTATCCATTCACTAAAATTACTTTCCAATATTATGTTCCATTTATATTCTTCCCCCCACCCTAAAGCCATCTCTAGAGATCATCACCTTAAATCCCTCACCACCAATCCATCAACACCACATCTCTTTCCCTATCCCACAACATCACATTCTCCCTAGATCCACTTTCCACCTCTATAGACCTAATAATATAACATCATAATACTCTTTCACCCCAATTTTCTCCTCTCATTAAGACAATCAACCATATTCCCCAAACTTTTGTGCCACTTCCCCCTTTATCACTTCAGCACCACCCCTACAATTGCACTGATCATTATCCCTCTTTTCTCCCTTACATCTTTGAGCATACCACACAATGATATAAACTTATATCTCCCATAATAAATCGCATATAAATAAAAATTTGACCTATTATATTTTGAACAAAGAATCTTGAAAATATTTATTGGAATTTTGAGGTGTGTTATGATAATATAATCATATAATTGATCATATTTAATAAATGTTAAAAACAGTTTTGAATTAGTATGAATGTTATTTTTTTAATAAGAATCACTTATTAAATAAATTAAAATCTAACAGATTATTTTGTTTCATGGATATAATTGAGTTTTTTTTATCTTGATGTGTGTTTTGAAAAAATATAAAATTTACTCATCATATGTGAGAATTATTTTTAATCGAATTTCAATTCAAACTAGAATATTATGTTTACAGAAAGATACACTTAGTAAATAAATTATAAAATCATTATTATGTTATATATTAAAATAAAAATTTATCATTTTTGTATGAATTATAGATGGAAATGTTTTCCAAAGAATTCATATGTGAAATTTAGCACATTTTTCAATGTAGGTATCTTCAGTAACGATTAGAATTTTTTGTATGATGAGATGTAATAAGAGTTAAAGATATGTTATAGAATAGAACTATATTAAATTCAAAATTAAGGTAATTAATGTTTTTGAAAATATTATATAGATACCATTCTTTATGAAACTTCCCATAAAATTATGAAGATTTTAGCACAATAAGATAGAGAAGATTCGACGATCAACATTCATTTCCCATAATACTTATTACCTGATGAGTCATATATAATTAACAGTAATATCAAGAATAAAATTGTTTCTATTTTTATGTAGTTTTTTGAGACCCATTGTTTTCATGGTCATTGATTTCTTAGACGACAATCATAATGTTGATTCTCACTTGGAATGAGCAGCCAATAATCTAGGGTTTGAATGTTTTTTATGAAACTCATATGAAAATAACAACAAAAACATTACATAATCCATAAATTTTTAAAAAATAATATATATATATATATGAGAAATTATCATAAAACCATGACATCATTATTCAATACATATGAAAATGTATAGAGCCTATGTGGATATACAAAAGTGTATCAAACATTTTACCTACTGAGTGAAATTTTTGATTATGATAATGTTATGTCTAGTGATATTTGTAAGACAAAAATATATTTCATCACCAATTGAGTTCTTGAGAAATTGTGTTTGGGATAAAGGGGTTGTTGATGGAGTTATCTTGAAGGGGAACCCATATAATTCTAGAATTATTAATATTTATCTCAAGTGTTTAAGAAGATGTCTAAAAAATTCTTATGTTATCATCTTGTTTGTTCCTATGTACAAGGTGGATAATTCCTATGCATCAAAATTTATTTTAATCTTCAACACTAAAAATAAATAAATTTTTATACTGTTGATTTTGAATAAATTTAGAAATTATTCTTTAAAGGAAATATTATTTATTTTGTGTTTTAATTTTTATTAATGAATCCTATGAACTTTGTGAGATATTGATAAAATATGGATCAAATTACAGAAGAACAAGCCTCATCATGCTAAGGGTTTTGAACAATTTATATTAAAGCAAATCCCTGTGCAATATATGTGTTTATTTTTTCATAGAGAATCGAATGTTATTAAAAGACTGAGCACTGATATCAATCAATTGAATGAGGAACCAACTTCAATAAAAATGGAAAATGAAATTTGGAACCTTATAAATAATGATTTTTGAATTTCATGGAACCATCATCAATATAAAAACATATCATTACAACAAGTTGATTGTGTTACAAATATTAGATTAAAAAATGATGTTTTTGGGACCACAAGATTACCAAGTCATGATTTTAACATATCAGTAGATTGTCCTCCTGATGTCTTGAAGTTTAATGTTATTAAGAAATTTTCTGAGTTGAAAATAATGTTTAATTATTTAATTCGTGATGAAAATCATAATTTTTATGGAGGATGACTTGAGTATTCCAAAAATTATTTTTTATTAAAATTTTAACATATAAAATTATTATTTTGAAATTAAAAATAACATGATTTCCATGACATTGGAATTATTTTGTGATTCATTCCAGGATGATAAGATTACTGATTCTTTTTTTTTGATAAGAAATAATTTGGTAACAAGCTTGGTTTGAATTATACAAAAATACATGATTTTCCCAAAAATTATATGCTTTATTGGGGGGGGGGTGTATTCAAGTAGAATGGTGTGAAAAAATATTCATCTTATAGATGGAAATAAAAGGGTAATGTTGGATTTCTGAATCAACATACTACTATAAAGTATAAAAAAAGGAACACACCTATAGAGGTTTTTCCGTACTTCTCTTTTAAAACTTTATTGTAAGTATTATTCATGTCATTGAAAACTGTAGAGAAAATGTAGTTTCATACTATAGATAATGACAATTATGGGTTATTTTAAAAGCAAAGATACTAAAAATCATGGATTTCATTTGATTCATGACATAAAAAATTCTCATCTAAACCATGGAATGTGTTAATGGGATTAGATTCTGACGGATCCATGCCACTCAGGACTTTGAGTACTGGTTAATAAATTTGTATGGATGTTTTGATCCCTTACAATATACCTATATGGATGTGAATTAAACAAATATAATTTATCATTTAAATGAATATTCCAATAAAAAATTTAATGGAAATGTTATTTATGTATACTTTCAACAAATAATTTAAGAATTGTATGAGTTATGGAGAAACAATTTTGACACATATGATGAAGCTTCTAGAACAATGTTCAAAATGTAGACTTCTCTAATGTGGAAAATTAGTGTCTTCCATGTAATTTTTATTTTCTTTGGTTGGAACACTTAAATGGGTTTTAATTTTCCTATTTTAAAATTTTATTTTGAGCATGAATGACTACCTTATTCTGAAAAAATGGTGTTTCCCTTTTCATCACAAATTTATTGATGCATCCCATAGACATAAGTTAACAAAGAAAAATTTCAATGATTCAATTGAATGTTTTCCACCTCTAATGTTGTTGATATTTTTACAAATGTTGTAAAAATAGTAAATTTTTTTAGAGAATTTGGTAAGGCGAATTATTCCATTGATAGTGGGAACTGAGTTCAAAGTGCATCATGATTTGAAATCAGAACATAAAATGGAACAAGAAATGTATATTATTCAAAATTTTATATTTGGAATTTAATTTTACTCATTATAATTTTTATTTAATTCTTATTTAGAAAAATTATTTCATATATTTAATCATTATACTACTTAATGATCATGGGAAATTGAAGGACAATTTGAATGCGCGAAATAACTTAAAATAATGATTATAATGAATGATTTATGTTCATATGAGAATGAATAATATTTTCTAAAAAATATTACAATGAGAATTAGGGAGAATTATCCATTCCTTACAATTTTAAAATATGTGAATGTATCTTTTGGGAATTGAATTAAAATATTAAGTTGTGTTGACCTAAGTCATTGAAGTATACGATTATTTAAATGTCATCATTCATATATTTTGTTACCATTATTAGTACCATTTCTATTGAGCATATTACTACAAAAAAAATACTAATCTAATTATACTCCAATTCAAAACTTTCTTCCAGAAACTATGTCAAAAAACCTATAACCCGCTAATCATGAAAACATTCTGGAAATATATCTAGTGATAATTTCTACAATGGAGATGGTCTTTCGTCTGTTATTATTTACTATCACGATTAATTAAATTGTGTATTTGGTCAAGGAAACTGAATTAGGAGGTAATGTAAATTATTGATGAATGTATTTAATTTATAAGTACATTACTTATATGTTTTAATCTTAATAAAACCATTATTGACACTTCATTAAATATATAACAATGTTTAATTAATTTTATTTTATGAATACCTTGGTAATTTATTATTATACTTGAAAAATATAGATCAAACTAATGAATTTATTAATGAAGGTTACATCATAGAGGGGTTCCTTAAATTTTTTTATAGATATTATAATCACATTGAGAGAAGATTCTATCATGTTGGTGTGATAAGGACATATCAACTCATTCCCAACAACATGAGAAATAAAAATCTTCCCTAATATTGTCCAATCTATTGGGAGGATCTCAAATACTTCCCCAAAATAAATAAAAATATTACAAGAACATAGATATGTGCTACTGAATAATTAATTTATAGATTCATTTGTTGAATATATCATGACAGAAATGAAGGGACACACAAGAAGTAGATCCTGAGATGAGAATGATATAACAAAATTTGTTAATTAAGATTTTCCAAAATGGGGTTCACATCATGTTTGTTCATAAATACAATAATCCACATGAATGTTAGGTTATAATATAAATATTTTATATCTAATAATTTTCCTTAATTTTTATAGATGATTAATACTAATACTTGGGTTATATTTTTAGAATATTTAATGTTTCAAGCTTTGGAACCACTAAATAATGCTATAAATCTTTACATGTACAATGTGAATGAATTTAAATTTCATATACTTAATTGAGAAGAGGGTTTAAAAATATCGTATAAGGGAATATTTCTAGTTTTGAAATTTGTATAATATAGAAGGATTATTGATATTATCAAATTTAACTACCACTGTCATTTTTAGTTTTTTTATTCAAATGAATGTGGGTCAATATTATTGGGGGTTTTGTAAGGTATTATTTGAAACTTAATTATGTTATCTTCCCAATGTTTATTGATGTCAGTGAACATGAATATTATCAAATCATATGAAAAATGGTACATTATGTGGAAGATACCATATATTATGGTTGGAGTGTGGAAATTAAAATATTATAAATAGACTTGTATGATATAAGTGATAAAGAAGAAAACTTAACCTCTAACATTGAGTCTCAACAATAGAAAGAAATCAACCTATTTATCCATAATGATATAGAAAATATTTGTCCTGTAAGGGTCGATGATGTAAAATATGTAATGATGCAGTATGTTATTATATGATTGAATGAACAATTATTGTATTTGTGTCATCCATTAACTTATCAACTACCTATTTTATATGTTATTCATTTTTAGTACTTTCGTTTTGTTGTAATATATAAATTTATTTGTATGCATGAGTTGTTTAATTTTTAAGAACACATTTTTTGTTTGTTTAAATGAGAAATCATTCATTAAAATACCTATATATAGGTTGGGTATGATCACTGTGCATCTATTATCATGAATAACATTTTATTTTTGCAGGAATCATTCAAAATATATGTTTTGAATATTATTGAAATTGTCAAATGAAATTAATTCCAAAGAATAATAGAATAAATGATTTTAGTTGTCTTCTAGTTTGTGTTCCAAAAAATATGTATACATCATAAATATTTCTTGATCATCCTTCCCACTCATCCTACTGTATACCATGAACCTTCTATCTCCCTCACATCGGCGTCTTCTATGCCATCTATCTTTCTCCCATCAACATCTATAACAATGCCTCTCAATTAAGTAGGTTCAACACATGAAGGCCAAGAAGGTAGAGAACAAGTGGTAACTCATATTTCTTCATGAGTATATTGGAGGGTCATGGTTATTTCTATAAATTTTAATTTGAAAAAAAATCCATTTCTAATTTTTATATGAATAACTTCTTTTTTTATAATAGATGAATTAGATTTTACTACTGATTCAATGATTTACTATTCAATTGTGTAAAATATAAATGGATTGAAGATAGTTTTCCAAATTGATTTTATGGGGTCCCCATAGATGATGTTGTAGGTGTATTTTTACATATTATATGGAAAATAATAATTGAGCGAGTAACCCCTCCAATTATATATTCTGATTGTTGGTATTTTCCTAAATCATGAAAGAATGAAGTTTTTGATGGATAGAAAAATGTAATTTTAAAACATTTTTCCTCAATTAAATTTCATTATTTAATTAAATTCAAATATTTTAATGTATATCTTTATAAAGATATTCTTCCATTTTATCAGCACTGATCTTATCACATAAAAGTGTATGTTAAAAAATGTGTATAATAAATCACAATATTTTAAATGGATATTTTGGAGTGAATTTAATGATACATCATTGACCACTCAACATATGTACTATATCGTACATATAGGGGTAGATCAAGAGAAATGTAAGGTGTTTGTTTGAAAAAAACCTCTCAAGTGTTCTCATTGTCTTTTTTTGTCCCTCACAGCCTATAATCTCTTTATACAATAGCCATGCCTCCATATCTTATGGACTTATTCTTTACCAATGATGTACATGACCCATTTATCCTTTGATCTAGTCTTCTATGTATTCATGGTGACTTTTCATGTATGTGCAATCAAAATTTGCTGGAGGTTTTTTCTATAGTAGTTTTTCCTCATTGATAGTCTCCATATCTAGTAATGGAGGCTCTGGTTTGATTCTTTGGTCATTGATGGTGGTCCATGGAATTTTCTTCCCTCTGAATCTGGATCATGGTTCATCTAGAAAATTATTTTCATGGATATGTGGGTTCAGAGAGGTTTGTGGTTTCCTCACTATTTAGTGGTTGTAGTTGCATTCAGGGATTCATGGTGGTCAATATTGGGAGATGTAATTTCATTACTGTATGGTCAGTAGTGGATTAGGTGACCTCATTTTCATTGATGGTGGGTCAGTACTCCGGTGGACATCTGTGGCGAATATATGGGAATCTTGGTGGATGGTTGACCATTTGGTGGCATTTGTGAAGATCTTCAAAAAGAGGAGGATAATTTTTTTGGATATAAATACTCTCTGCAGATCCAGATGGTAGAGTATCCCCAAACTTTATAGGGCTTCTAGATTTGGAGGTTGATAGGGTATTTCATTTTCCATATGTACCAAGAATCATAAATTTATACACGAGGCTAAGCAAGTTTTGTATCCCTATATGGTTCAACTATTGGTTTATTGTTACTAATATATTCTATGAGTGTCTATTCTAGTGGTTTCAGGTTTTTTGGGACTTCAGATTCATTTTTTAGCTACGCACCTCTCGTCTTACAAGTCATTAATTAGGCATAAGTGCCTCTAGGCTTATGAGTCTTGTAAGGTTACCCCTCATCCAAGTTAAAAGTTGGAAAATAACTAAAACTTTAATGGAATTTCGGATTGGATGAATATATTAAATTTTTTTTATATATTTGTTTAATATAGGATATGATGTTTGGGCACCAAGTCACCAAGATTGAACTTTGGTTGGTTGTTTATATGAAATCTAATTGGAGTAATATGAATCATCATTCCCAATACCTCAGTAGTATGAATTAATTTTTTATTGTAATGGTTGAAAAAAGTGTACAATATTATAATAACCTATGAAATAAAATATATCAATTGAAATTTTAATTTAGGATCATTAAACTAGAGTTAGTAAAACATATGTATTTCTGTTTATAAAAAACATAAGCTATAAAAAATCTAGATATCAATTTTCAATGAAACTGTAGCTTGATAACCGGTATTTTAATAATATATTACTCTTTGTTAGGGTCCCACTTTATTTTTAGTTTTCACTTTGTTAATACATATCATATTATATTTGAATGATATATATTTATAGATAAAAATAAAAGAACTATGGGATGTTAATCCCAAACAGCACTTCTCAATCTCCCCGGATGATCTAACTAGTTTGGACCTTGGGAATGAGTATCTTGGTGGAGTTTGTAGGATAGGTTCTGTTTCATTTCTATCTGAGGTATTTAGTAGGTAAACTGGAACTACAAAAAAAATATACATTGGGTTATAGTTAGTCACTAAATCTATATTATCAATGGAAGTTCATTATGATGAAAAATAAAATTCTACAACATATAAACACAATCCAGCAATAAGGGACTCAAATATTGCTTCTGGATTTGAAGGATGTTGAAATGTAGAAATATTTGGTTGAATTATATCATAACTCAACTAGCTATGTCCTCGGTAAGATTTTTTCGATGGATGGTTCGGGTCAGTAGATAAATCAAATAATTTCATAATCATTTACTAGGTAAAATTTTATTAGTTATATGTCCAAATTTAAATATACATCACTATTTAATTTTCAAGAATATTTTTATATTCGTTTTGAGAGATGGTAGTGAATAAAGAAATAGATGTTGAGATAGATATAGAGATAGATATATAAAGGGATATGAATATGATCTCAGTTTAGTTGGTAGTCATGGGGCTTTACTTTAGATTCACTGGTGATGTTGTATAACTATTCTCATTTTTTGTATGTAATTTTATTAAAATTTATATATATGTTCGTTACCTAAAATTTATGTTGATTTAATATTTATGTTTTTATTGATATCTATCTATGTCTTTATTATTGGATATGTTTACGTTTCTCTCTCTGATTTGATTTTTGGGGACACAAACTTCTTTGTTTTTTATTTTGTTGAACACACACACACATATATAGTATTAACCGCCGCTATATATTATAATATATACTTTGTGACAGTTTAAGATTCCCTTGTATCATACAATATATATATCGACGGTTGAAACCACAGATATATAATATTTATTATAGTTATTATTTAAATAGTAGTTAAATTTTCAAAAATTTTTGAAACCAAAAAATTCCATTGTAAACTATAATAACTACTTCTAAAAAATGTTTCCCCACAGTTCTGCGAAACTGCTTCTAAATGGAAGAAAATGGAACATGACAATTACTAATAAATCATTAGAGTTGGTTTATGAAAACAATTATGAAACAATTATTTATCATTTTAAACATCCAACAAATAAAAAACCCATTTCTAGTTTCATGATATTTCATAGTGTTGAACAAGCAATGTTTTTTTTGTTATTAGGAACTGAACCTGTTTCAATCACCAGATGTTGAATTAACCAATTAAGAAATTAAATATTTAATTGAAATAAATGAAATAAATGGGGTCTTAAAAAGGGATTAAACATAGAAATGATATTAATTAATTATAAAATTAATATAAGTTAACTACATAGGAGTTAACATAAGTACGTGGAGATTCGGACACGAATTAAATTTTTTTTCTTTAAAAGCTTATTTGAAAAGTTTAAATGTTTTTATTATAATTTACCTCTTTATACATGTTATTTAAAATATTCTAGTTATGTTTTTAATATATTGAAATGTATGTTAAATTTCATCTTAAACCATGTTTTACTTTATTGATGAATGTTTTAATATAGTAATTTTAATAATTTCCAAAAATGATATTTTTTACATTATTATAAATCCATGACATGAAATGTTTCTATAATGTAAAGAAAATTAAATGAATTTATACCATCATTAATGTTATTATTTTAGAAAATTCCTCCAAAATTTTTAATTCTTTTCAAAATGACATTATATTTCTTATTGTTTTTTGTGTTTTTTTCTTAACGAGTCTCCAAATAAAAATTATTTTTATATGAACCCCTAAAGTGCTTCTATATATGTGTTAAATAAAATACTTTATGTGATTTTATGTTGTAAGTTAAGGTTTATATTTTTTTATGTATGTTATAGTTCTTGTACATTGCTTTTGATCAGGTGATCCTGATATTGATCTCTAATAAATTTGTTAAAAATTGTGTTCTTTAGGGGATTATGTTGGAATTAACCGACTTTGTTATTACATTTGCAATAGTACTTGTAATAGTGATTATAAGAGCGATATGAAGATTATTTTACAATGTAAATACAATATTCTTCTATGATTAGAGATTAGTTTTTCATGGATGCATTTTGACTTCATATGGTAATGAAATGATCTTTTGTTTAAAGTAATGTTTATTCACATTTTTAGGATGAGCCATATATTTTTCAAGAAAATATTTTTATTAGTTATTATATTTTAAATGAAACCCTAAAGATTATTATTTTCTCTATTATGTTTTATTATGAGAAGAATTATTAATTCATTAGGAAATGAATATGATTTATTACGTTAATAATTTAATATTTATGTTCAAAAATTATTATGACAATAGAAATTTTTTTATTGGGTTTTCATGATTTCGAAAATGGACAAGCAGATTTATTTATTTTCTTATCCCGTTTTGAGACTTTTATTCTCATACAAAGGATTCAATGTCTTTATAGGGCGAAAGGATGAGTAAAAACTATAAAAAGGTCTAACTTTCTACTACGTGGATTCAAAATTAAATAAGAGAACATTTTTGAATGAAATAATTATTTAATATTACGTATCTTATTTTTATGGAATAAATATATATTTATTGTATGTTTCCAGTTTTTATAATAAGGGTCTGATATGTAAGTGTTTTTCCTAATTCTTTAAAATTCTAAACCAAAAATATCCTTGAAATGTAATAATAGGAAACCCTTTTTAAAAATCATGTAATTATAGGGTTGAGAAATGATCTGGTCCATGCAGTTTGTATATGAATAATTTTTTAGTTAATTTTAGAGAATATAATGTCTTAATAGAAAGTTAAATTAATTGTCATGCAAACCATCATGGTTTATATATTAAAGGTCGATCATAAGTTCAAAGTCATAAACCAAACATTTGAGGTTTTAAGTTAACATATTTTAAGATGATTAAGAGTATTTGGGGATACATTTATGGTAATACAATCCATGGTCTCAGTATCGGTTTTTAGAGATAATTTTACTTGAGGAATAATGAAATTATAATTTACGGACATATTTTTATGTTTATAGATAAATAATAGTGTTTGAATGATCATTGATGTTATGGTAATTGTGGTTAATTAAAATAATAATTTATTACATGTTGGGAATATAATATTTATGGCATATATTATGATGTAATTGAATAATTATTTGTTGACTATGTAGTTGATTTTATATTTTAAGGATTTCCCTAATTTGGGAAGATTATATGATTAAGTTACGTGAAGGTACTTTTTATTAAGATGGTTTTTTATTTGTGAAATAAAGGATGAATTTTCTTTTAGACGTTTTAATGATTTTATTTTATTTATTTTGCGATTCCATATATTTATGAAATATATTAGAATATTTTGGATATGATATGATTAGTAAATATACTTTTTTGGGAATATGAATTTTTGGTGGATTAATGTTGTTCGGAGATAAATGTTAAAATGATATCAAGAGAATATTTGATCAAATATTTTTTTTGGGTCATAAACATGGTAAAGAATATTATTAAGAGTTTTAATGTTAGTTATTTATGGAATGATTTACATTGATCTTGAGGTGTTATTTTTTGAGATTTTGGGGGTTTAGGTTTGAATGTTTATTCATAATGGATGTTATGTTATCTTTTTCTATCCATTTTGGTTTTAATTTATATCAAAATATAAGAGTAAATTTTTTTTTATCATTTTTGGATCATGTGATCCGTTAGAAGTTTATTTTTTTACATGTGGTAAGAAATATTCTTCTAGACTATTATTTCCCTAGAATATGAGATGGGATAAAATTTGAAATTGATCTAAACATAACCAAAGGATGAGATTTGGGATTTTGTAATGGGAAGAGATCAAATAAGTATTTTTTCTCATATTTTCTATCTTGATAGTATAATAATCCCTCAATTTTTGGAAAAAGGATCCTGAAATAAAAAACATATCCGATTACCTTAATTTTTGATTAATTGATGAAATTATTTACACCTAATTGGTATATGTATTTTGTATTAAATATTCACCGGACCATGTTAGCCATCACTGTATATTTTTCCTCAATCATTTTTATTTTTCCCCATTGACATATTTTAATTTCCCACCGATATTCACTAATTCGGAAGCATAATTATTTTTTATTCCATATGGAATTAATATTTTAATTATCTTATTTTCAAAAATATGTTTTATTATTCCATTTTATGATGAATTTTTTCAAATATTAAAATAGATTTCCTTTCATGATCATATGTTTTTTCTTCATCTCCATAGAACTAACTCTTAAAATGTTTTAAAATTTAAAAATTGGAATGAGATAAAATTGGGAGGATTTAATTTATTTATGTGGTAGGGGTGTAACGCAATTCCATGTTAATTTAGTTTAAAATAATACTATTATTGATAGCTTTTCTAACACAGAATAATGATCTTTATATAAATTGAAATATATTAAAAACATTATTATCAAATAAGAAAGTTATACTATAACGATTAATATGGTAGTATGATTGTTAATAAACACTTTATAATATATATATATATAATTTTATTACTAAATGATAATGTATTTATTAATTCTTATGAAATATGCATCAAATTTCTAGTAATGTGATTCTATTCTTCAAAGGTATGTTTTCTTCCAAAAATGGAGTCATTATATTTTTTGTGTGGATTTTATATTTAATTTTTCACAATTTTTGAAATATTATTGGATTAAAGGGGTATAATTTCTTAAATAACCACATTAATGTTATATCAGGATGGTGTTTTTTTATTTTTTTGAAAATATTAATTATTAGGAGAATAATTAAATAACAATGATTCTTATTTTATGTATTATTTTCATTTAAACCACTGAAAAATTTACATTTAATTTATAATATTTAAGAAGTAAAAATAGATCATTTATAATATTAATAATCCAATTAGGATCAATAGACCAAATTTCATGCTCTATTCTGATATAAAAACATTTTACACTTTAGAAGACATATTGTTTTATGGAAATGGGGTTTCATTACATTTTTTTCTTTTAATATTAAATTATATTCCACCACTTATAGAAATTTAATTTTATAAAATTTATTTAATTTTTTTGAATAATAATAATTAATATAACTTTATATATTCACATTTTTTTTCATCATTATGAATAGAATTAAAAGAAATTATATGTCACCACGGCATAGGTATAATAGGTAAAATTAGCTTAGAACCATAGAGTAAAGAATTAAAATCTACAAAAAGATTTCATTTATAATATTGGACGAGTGTTTATATGAAAAATATATGCTTAATAAGTTAAATAATATATTTTAAAACATTTCATTGAATTATGTAACCCAATATTTTCTTTTGAAAAGATAATTTATATTTTATTCATATGAAAAATTATTTTTGGGTCTTTTCTTTTAATGGAATAGTTGGAATATTGCATTTGTTTTTTGATTTATAAAAAGTATAAAAAAATTATTATTTAATATTTAACCTAAAAAATATTTGTAAAACAATTTTTTTACTTGGTCTCATGGTAAAGTGTTATTAACACTTAGATTCTATATTTTCATAAAAACTATTTTTCATGGTAGTTGTTTTCTTATATTTGAATTATTTTATTTTACCTATATAAATTTGACCCCATAAAATTAATTAATAAATTTAAATATAAACTCTCAATTTATTTTATAATTTATTTTTAATTATGGTCATTTAATTATTTTAACTCGGTAAAAATGTTATGTTGTCATGTTTAATGTTAAAATGGATTTAAACTAATTTAACTAGGGGATAATGATGAAAATACATCAGAAAATTTTCTAAATGTGGTTTCTTGAGTGTAGTTTGACCCTATAACTCCATAAGTTTATGTTTTGTGTTCCTTTTTTTTCCTGTTTACATGATTATGAAATATAATTTATTTAATCTTTTATGTAATTTCAAGTGCTTCCTTTCCATCACATATAAAAGGGCTACTGCTATCCTCTTATCCTCAAACCTTTTGAGACCCATTGTTCAGGAAATTAATTAAGAAATGTGTTGCCAACATCTCTACCCAAATAGTTTAGGTCTTATATTTTTTTTATAAAAAAAACTTATAGGGATTATGGTGTAAATAAAAAGAGGATTTTTAAAGAATAGGTTTAACATTTAACCGACTCCTTTAGTTTTATTTCTTCTTATACCGCATTAAAAACACTTATAATCATTTTAATATCATAAAATAAGTATATAAAATATTATTAAATTTTATTATGATTATTTATTAACTTAAATCCATATCATTCATAATTTAATGGGCCAAAAATCCATCATTAGTGTGTACGATAGACTACCTCATTGCGAACCAATTTAATTTCTTTTCCTTCACTGCCTCCCAGAAATTGATATAATGATAAATTTAATTTATATATATATATGATATTAATTAAATAATTATAATTTTATAAATATATTATATCATTTATTTTCTAACCAGTATATCGATTCAAAAATAATAACATCATTCGTGCGTACATGTGAATTACCACCTCCATAGAGTGATGTTATTCATTTTTCATCACTGAATCTCATAGATAGTATATTAAATTTTATTTTCATAGATATTATGATATACCTTATATTATAATAAATCTTTAAATATAAATTGACATTTACATTCATATACCCTAAGTTCACTGAAAAATATAAACATTACTCTTGTGTAGGTATGACCAACCATCACTGTAATTGTAACATAATTTATTGTTCAAAAAATAATTCATGGTTTGTTTTAAAAGTAAAATTTATATTATCATTATTATGGAGATTATGGAATAATGACTTAATTTACCAGATCCAACATACTGATGTTGTTTTGCGATTGTAAATAGAACATTCTGAAAACACCCGACTCAGAATTAGCCGATTACATAATTAAATATTTTATTAAAATAAATGAGATAAATGGATTAATGAAATTATATTAAATATATAAAATTTTATTAAGAAATTATAAAATTAATATAATTTCTTTATACATGAGTTATCATTTATACGTGGTGATTCGGATAGGAGGTATGATATTTTTTGAAACCATATTTTTAAATTATTATTTTATTTTCTTTTATTTTACTCCATATAAATTTTATTTAAAATATTTCAATTTTACTATTAATATATTGAAATTCAATATAAAATTACTTTTAATCCATTCATTTATTTCATTATGGAGTTTTAAAAAAAATACTTTTTAATGTTTTCTAAAAGTATTATTTTTGACATTATTGAAAAAGTCTGAATGAAATATGTTTTATAATGTACATAGAATGAAGAGAATTTACAAATTCATGATTTTTATTACTCAAAAAACATAATCAATAATTTTTAATGTTTTTTCAAAAGAATATTCTTTTTATGATTCTTTTGGTGATTTTTTAAAGTGTTTTTAAAGAAGTGTTATTTTTAATCGTATTTTTATGGGAAGGAAGAAAGTACTGTTATACATGAGTGAAACAAAATAATTTATGAGATTTCATGTTATAAATTCAAAATTAATTGTTTTTAAAACATGTTGTACTAGTTGATTTTTTTATAAATGGGTGATCCAGATATATCTCTCAAATTCCTTGGTTAATGATTATGTTATTTATGGAATTATGTTAGAATAAACCAATAGGTTATTCCATTTTTAGAGTTACGACACGAGTGATTGAAAGTGTGATATGAAGATTATATACCATGGTACATACAACTATTTTATATTATTATAAATTTATTTAGGGCCACATTTTCTATTCATTTGGAATTCTAATTAGATTTTATTTGAAGGAAATTTTTTCCACTTTTAATTGTTAAAAAAATGCTTCTCAAAAAAATTCATTCCTGAGTGGTCATATTTTAAAAGAAACCCTCGTGATTATGATTTTACATTTAAGATTTTTTGTTAAATTTTTTATTAAATATTTATATAGGGAATATTATTTCTTGGGTAGGTAAATTATTATTTAAGTTCAATGTTTATTATTATAAATTAAACAAATTTGTGGGTTTTCATGATTTTTCAAATGGAAAAGGAGTTTCTATATTTTCTCTATCCATTTTTATTTTTTTTTATAATACCATGTTTTGAAAAATTATTTTTATAGGGACTATGGATGAGTATAAACAATAAAAATTCCTAATTTTCCCCTATGAGGATTCAATATTAATTAAGCAATCAATATTTTTTTTGAAACATGTGTTTAATTTTAAGTATCCTATTTTGTGGAAAGAATAGATATTGGGTGGAGGTTTACACTTTTTATTATAATGGTTTGATATGTTTGGGGTTCCCCAAATTCATTAAAACTATAATCCAAAAACAACCTTCAAATGTTTTAAAGTGAAACCCTTGTTATAAATCACATAATTTTGTGTTGATGAAAAATTGTTTACTTATATAATAACTCCTCATTTTAAACTAACCAATACATATTTCATTGGAAATGTCCCTTTCATAGTAAAAAACTCTAATTTTCAGTGGGATACATATTTTATAAATTTGTTTATAATTTTTATAATGATATTTATAATATAATTTTTTATTTAACTAAAATTAAGAAAATAGTGAATTAGGGTTTATCCCCTACCTCCTGAATCTTAGTTGTCAAAATTATATATTGGTCAACCCCTTGCTTCACTAGGAATTATCAATTACAATGTATCCCTGAACTAGACTCATCTTTGATTGATTATCCATGATATGGTCTAAACTATTCATGATTCTTTATGGTGGGGTAGATTGAACATCTTAAAAATAAGATTCCAAACACATTTATTAACCAAGAATAAAAGTAATTTATTTGATAAATTATTTGAAATTGGATTCTAAAATACCCATTTCTTCTATTGACCTCCATGAAATCTAAAAATTTTTTTTGAATTTTTTTAGCTTGCATTAATGTTTTTTTGAATAACTATACCATATTCAGATGAATCTATATCATAGATTATGTGAATAAATATTAGATCAAATCTATGTGATATTTTATATATTTTCTTTGTATTTTAAATTTATTTCCCATATATACATTTTATAAATCATGATTTGGGGTTATGGATATTAAAAATCATGGATCTAGTGATTAATTGAAAAATTAAGACGTTAGGGATTAAAAGATCAATGTTATTGTTTTGATCATCAGTCTAAAGTCCAAGGTATTCTTGTAAAACATGTCTAGGTAGGTTATTTCAATAAATTTATATAATTTGTGTCATCCATACATATTCTTATATCATTTGAAGCTATTTTTTATTTATAATTAATGATTTTTAATAAATTTTATAGGTCAATTTTTCTATAAATTTTTTTGAAAAATGGGATTTTTTAGGATCTTGGAATATTGATGTTCTCACTCTCCTTAATTAACAATTACTAAAAAAATGTAAATTAAATTATTTTTAAATTATAGAATGAATAATTTTTATGGAATTCGTATGCATTGAATTGGAAAAATTATTTTAAGAAATTTATTTTCTCAATTTGGGTTATAATATCTCATTTTAATTTTGAGTATAATATAAGAATTTAGATAATATTGTTATTTTTGATTCATATGTTGGTGTTGGTAAAATATTTTTAAATGGGTGTGTTTTGTGAATTTTATTTTATAAAATACAATAAAAACTGAGAAGTTTTATTTTATAAAACCCTAGCATGAAGTTGTATTGGGCCATTAAAGTGGGAAGGTCTCGAACACGATATGTAGTTTGGGAAACTATCATTTTGGGCCATAGTGGTTCATAAATATTGTAAAATTTGAGTGATATATAAAGAAATTTTATGGCCATGTCTATATATAAAAATAAATGAAAAAAATTTCCAAAATAAAAGAGGTATTTTGGGAAACAATCTTTTTAGGCCATAATATGTCATAAATGTTGGAAACTTTAGACGGGAATGTATAGATATGTGATAAATCACTCCATAAATTGGGTTATATGAGTGATAAATTGTGTAAGTAGGATTTTTGTTACTATAAAGTTTATTTTAATTATCAAGGTATTCATAGAATAAAGTATTTTTTTTCATGAATTCTTAAAATAAAATATTTTCTTATATGGAAAACATATAATTTTCAAAAAAAATTGAATTAGAAAATATGGAGTTTTTAAAATCTTATTTCAAGGAGAGAAAACCATAAATTATTTTCTAATTTATTTTCTTAAAAAATAAGTTTTATGAAGAGTGTTATATTTTTCTGATAGTTAATCAAATATTATTTTTGAATTTTTTTTCCTTTATTATTTAAAATGGGTTTGTATATTAAAAATTGTTGTCAGATCTTATTGGTCATGATGTTGTTAAAAAAATTACATTGTTATTTGTTGGTATATATCCATGGATATCTCTATATAGATAGAGAAATAATGTTTATGGCCATGTCCATATGGAAATTTTTGTTTTTTTATTTTGTTTAGTTTATATTTGTGTGACTTTTCTAGTCATGGTCTTTTGGAAATTACTTCTAGACTAATTGTATATTTTATTTTTTGATTTTATGTAAAATATTTTTAATGAATGTTAAGTATTTTTGGAATGAAATTTGTGGTTGATTTTGTATTGTAGGGGGAAATTAATTTCCCTATAGTTTTGTTTTATCACTAAACACTAGTGGCGATCTATGTGGATTATGGGACACACGTGAGACCAAATACTAATTGTAACTAAATTCCCATGTTTTTGGAATCTTAATCATGTCATTAGAAAATGGTATAAAAGACTAATTTTAATCTTTTATATGGGAAGTACATTGTTGGATTGGACAAAAAGATGGTTGAGACTAAAAATGTATATATAAAAAGGAACAAATAACCTCGTTTTAATGTACCTTGAGTTATACGGATGTCTAGATTAAAAAAAAATGTCGATTAAAACTATGTATGATATTAATTATTTTTTTATATTCAAATAGGGTAATATGGTGAATATTTAATGCATTATTTTTTAAGTGTTAGAGGATTACATTACATGAAATAATTTTAAATTTTTCTTGTCACATGATCATTAACATGTATTGAAATGAGATAATTATTTTGATTTATTTTGATTTTGGGATGCCAATGTATATGAAGTACGTGATTTTATAGAAAATATTTGTGTGTGTTAGAATTAAGAAGTCACTAAAATGGGTTGTAGAGGGACAAGTAAGTGGAGCTATTGAGAATGTACTATTGGATCCCTAATTATCCAATACAACTTTAAAATCATTGTAGATGATTGATATGGAGTTTAATCGAGATATGTATGTGGATATAAATTATGCATTATAGTTGTAATGTAGTATTATTTTGTTTTTATAGGTGATGCGAGACCACATTAGGCTTTGAAATGGTTGGGGAATATTAATGACATATTCAATTTTTCTAATCATTGGAGACTTATAATGTTGTATTTTCAACTTATGTACTAGAAGGCTTGATCCAGAAGTGGTTGGAGATAATAACTAAAGTTATGATTCTAAAGGATATTTAATAGGATAGCTTATAAAATATTTTTAATGATAAATATTATAATTAATTATTAAATTTGACTAAATTTTATAGTTTATAGGACTTTGAATATGGAATCTAGATTGTTATGGAGTATTCAATTATTTTTACCAGTCTCTTTCATTTTTTGCGATAAATAATTACAAATGAGGAACATGAATATTAGATGTTCTAGATGAGTGTCTATCCTATGACTCAATCAAATACTATCTTGTTTAATCTATCCATATATATAGAATTTCAATTTAAATAATTTATGGAAGAGGATAATAAGGTATTAACTTTTTCACCCATAGGTAACATAGAAAACAAAATTATATTTAGTACCCCACATTTCCTTAAGTATTCTATCTTACTACTATATATTAGAAACCAGAACCATGGGATTCCAAATCCATAATTGGGGAATTATTTACTCTCAAGTTGTATAATATATTCCAATAAGTAACATGAAATAAATATGTGCTGTTAATTACACAACAAAATAATTTACATGATGAATTAATGGGGAATGAAGATAAAACATATATAATTCACATGCAATAACATTCAATATTATGTAATGTTATGCATCAAAAAATTAAAATATTATACTAAATGGGTTGAATACATATATGGTAGTATACAAAAATAAGAAAAATAATGGGTCAACCCCCCTCATATATTACTCAGTTAATTTTGGTGTGATCCTTCATGTAACACCCTTAATAAAGTTAGACTTAAAGGGAAAAATGTTTCCAACCATATCAACAAGGAGAAATTTTATTTTTAAGAGCATACCAAATTGTAACTCTATAGTTTTTAATACATGACCTGGAGTAGTGATAAAGATGGATGACTTACATGGAAGTTTCCTAGGGTGTGTGTGATTGAAGACAAATCACATTGGAAGACAGTGTGTTAGAATGAAGGGACAATCATTTGTCTAATAAGTGATCCTAGTGTGTAACAGAATGTGGTGTTCTTGGAAGACAACCAATTAATTATAGAAGACCATTGGGTTCATTTTTCTGGGTTCATTCATGGAGGTAAGATGGTTCGTGACAAATGGTATCGAGCCAATACCTAACCTAAAGTGTGAGGAATTGTCTGGTTTTGAGGTTTGGGGTTCACAAGGATGACATTGTTATTTCATGGGGGAGAGATAAAAACCCCTAAAAAAGTGATACATAAAATACTAAATGCTACAACCCTTGTCAACAATGTGAAACTTTATTTTAGGGTAGTATCAAATTAGAGCTTTGTGATTAAATTTATTGGGATATGAGTAGTTATTAGGATGGGTGACCTCATGGAACGTTTCCTAATGTGTGTGATAGTGATGAAAATGAACAATAGAAATAATTATGTTATATTTTGGAGATAGCCATTTGTTAGTATGTGACCAATGTGTGTAATAACATGTGGTGTGCTAGGAGGTATACCAAGGTATTAGAGGAGCCCAATGGGGTTAGTTTACTAGGTTTAGGTCTTGAGGTATGTTAGGTCTTGATACACCATAAAATTTTATCAAGCCACTATAAACTCAACCACCAGTCATTGATATCTTCATTATCATCGTTATGATACATCAAGCATACATGTTAACCTACTATAACATTTAGGGTGTGAGTATGAAACTTAGAAGGATACCACCAATGATTTGTTAACATTTTAGATAATATATGTGAGTTCATGTATGATAATTAATGTAGTGTGATAAAAGTTTTCTAAACAGTAAATAATATAATCTCATTTGTTCAACAAGTATTTATCAAGAAACTGCAAAGCCTATTGAAAAATTATTTGTCATCAAAATTGAAGAAAATATTTTACCAACACTACTAAAAGAATGAGGTTTTATCCCACATAAAAGAGAGTGTATCCATATTATTCTTTATAAATTACTAATAAAAATAGTGGAGAATGAAAAAAAATAATGATTTAATGTTTTAAATAGTATAGTAATTAGTGGAATATGAATTAATTGTCAAATAGTCAATGAATGCAATACGAGACATTCCAATTACTGAGTGATAATAAATAGTTTCGGCAAATTGAAAATAATTGGGATGTATAATTTGTGCAACATGTTAGAAAGGATACTATTCATGAAAATGTGTTTGAAATGATTTCAAAACTAAATTATTAAGGTTATTTATAATAATTGCTGAGAATTATAAATAAACCTCTAAATTAAGAATAAATCTCTGTCAATAAATAATATATTTCCCATAGCGAAAATGTAACGGAACAAATAATCCTTCCACAATAACAAACCTTTATTCATCATGACATAGTTTCCACTTTTTTTATCATCAATTTTCTTCAATATATTAGAGAATATAAAATTATTATTTCATGGAAAATAGTTAACATTTAATTTTAGTCATTATATATCAATCAATATTAATAAATACAATTATAATACATAAGTACATGGTTAATTTTTTTTAAAACATGAAGTAAAAACTGAGGAGTGTAAAATGAATATTGAAACTAAAAATAATCATAACCCCTTCAATGTTTTATTCAAAAATCATATTTATAAAAAAAATATTTCATTGTCTAATATTATTTTAAATAGTAAAAATAAAATATTAAATTATTATATCTCACTTAAATAATGCTTTAGATCCTCTATTATTATAGGCACAACTCTTGGTATTTGTCCTAAATGGTTAGGTGCTAGCTCTATTTGGTCAATGAATTAGGGAATCAATATTGAGTCCTTAGTTTTTAGAGTTCCCTCTTTACTTAAATTTTATCCTTGTGTAAAATTATCTTAGCCTTTAACATTTACAGTTCATAAACATAATAATCTATATCCCTTCGTATAATTTCAGTTCTCATTCAACAGATTAATTAAGATAACCTTTGATCATGCAGTTAAGGATGAGGATATCTTGTAGTTACAAAATATATGTTAGAAATATCTCAAAGATTCAACAACATGAATTTTCCTACTTTGTGTTTGAATCAAACCAACTGAGATAACATACCCTCAACAACTGCTTACAGTAACTCAAATACACAATTTTATATCTTACTTTTTTAGATAAAATAATTCAACTGATCTCAAATTTGATCATAAATTGGTCAATAATAATCAAATGGAATCATTTAATATGATTTATTAAACCATTTTTTTAAAACACTATAAATTAAATAAAAATATAAAATGTTTCACAAAAAAATTGAAGATGAAAATCACAATTTGATACCAGAAACATAAAAAAATCAAATTAAACCCTAATAATAGTCAATAAAAATTTCAAATTTTAATTTTACATTGGAAATCTTACGAAATCATGATTATATTGAAAGGAATATATATATAAAATTTAAAATTAATCATGTAAATGGATGAGAATAAAATTTTGAGTATTAAACAATTGAAAACATTTAACAACAACAAGATGATATGAGTAATAGTGAAAAAATAAAAGTATAATTAATCCTAAATATATTGATATTAAAAGATTTTATAAAATTGTTTAATATTTGGGAACTTTTATTATCATAAACTGTTCACAAAAAAAATCCATAATTGGAATCGTATTAATTATTTAGCCAAACAATCACTTTGATTTTTAACTAAATCATTCAATTCTAGTTAATTATTTTTATAATTTGATTTTATCCTTTTTCTAGTGACAATAAAAAATAGCAATGATAATAATAAAATAAAAGTGACATCATTGAAATTTTCTTGTCATATAATTTTAGGAAGTCTTATATTTAAATGAATATTAAAATAATATATTTATTTTTTCTAATAATGAACAATATTATAAACATTGCAAAATATTTTACACTATCATTATTTATCAAATATTTCCTAAATCTAAAATATTGTTTAATATAAGAAATGGAAAATAAGAACAACATAGATAAATCAAAGTCTGAAAAAAATAATGAAGGAAACTATACAACTCAGAACAATGAAGTTTTTATTTAATGTTCTTTATCAAAACAATACATTTCAAGATTAAAACATATATATATATATATATATTTCTTAAATAATAGTTAAAGAAAAAAAAAGAAAAGAAGGGATGAGAGTTCCCCCTTAAACTAATGAATGATGTCTGCTATTATAGAATATAAATATATTTGATTCCTTTTTTCCTCTAGTGTTTATCCTTATCCCAAAACTTATATTTAAAAGTGATTATCTCTTTGTTTGTATGAGTTTGTGTCCTCTTATTTATGAACTCAAAACTGATAATGTCTGTTTGTATTCCATCCCTAAATATTAACCCTTAATAAATATTGCATTCAATTAGATGGTGAATAAATGAGAAACATTTATGTGATGAAGTATTAATAGATAATATTTAGTTACATGTCACTATCATAGATAAGTTTAAATCATTTACAAAGACTACTCTTCAGTATATATTTCCCCCTTTATCTTAACTTCAACCTTATCCTCGATCATCCTTGCACATCAAATCATATAATCACCATTTCAACTCATACACATATTCAATAGAAAGTTTCATAAATTAATAAACTATACCAATATTAAATATATAGTTATAAACTATAAATATAGTAATTGGGTACTATAAATTCATGTTTAAATATTCTTTAATCATAGAAACTAGGATTTATAGTCACTTAATCAAACCATATAATCTTTCTCACAAAATTCCCATTTGTAGTCATCAACATCAAATTCGGGGTTATCCTTGACTAGGGCCCTTGAATTGACTATAAAAAGGTGGAAAGTGAGTTAAACTTGTTTATTTTAGATGTATTTAAATAGATTTTTTGTGTTTCACTCTTATGTATATCTCTATGTTCATTTGATTATCCCTATTTAATATCTTCAACCTATAGATATTTTTCTTAGTCTTCTAGCATTTGATCGACAATAAACATTATTCTGATTATGGTAATTTCTCTATACCTTTTTATTTAGATGATGAACATTCAATTTTTATGGTATTATCTTTAATTTTTATTTCATTATACAGATAAAATCTTTATCTTTAGTTAGATTTTGATTAGATCTATTTTTACTACTATGTCCTATTTTATCAGGGTATTATTGTAGTGTCTCCCGTTCTAGGACTATCTTATGTGGCCAAAATAGGTTGGTTATTATACCTTTGACTAAAAGTGAGGGTGAGATGTTTATTGTGTGGAGACTATACCCCTAGTATAGAGTTATAACACAGTCAAATAATTATTAATTTTAAATATCATTGTAACCAAACATAGAGTAAATAATACTATATATAACTGGGAAATAAAATGAGGGAAAAATAAAACAATAATATCATATCAAGTAATGAAAAGTTAATATTTAACTAAATTTGAAAATGAAAACAATAAGAAATAATAGAATTAGTTGTCACAAATAGTATTAAGATACCACAGTCCTAAACCCCTGGTTGGCCACATTTCCAAACTCCTCCCAATCTAGTAATCAACTATATGAAACAAGGTCCCTTTCCCTTATCCAAACATGAATCCTTGTAATATTCTTGGTTACCAAATGGTGGCCCATATTTAGTGGGATTAAAACTCCACAGGTCAACACCATCATGTCTAAATATAACTTTTCCAATAATAATTGCATTAAATGAAGATATAGAGACGTGTATTAATTACTCAATTAATGATATACAAAAGTCAACCAGCTTTGGCACCACACCATAATTTATTTGAGATTATAGTACAACCATTCCAACCATATCCATAAACCATAGAGTAATCACATAATCATCAAAATCCTACTGTAAAAGATTTTCATCATCCTAAGGCATATCCCTAAATATAAGCATTTCAACGTCAACTAGGCCAAGACTATTATATAAAAATTTCAACATCACCAGGAATAATACTATATATAATCATTTTGGTATCAACTGGTCTAAGCCCCATATATAATCTTTTCAGTTTCACCAGGCATAGCCATATATATTTTTATTTTGACCATAAAACTCAAAATTTTCCTATAGTATGGATATCACAATATCACATCATAATCCTAAATAGTTAATTACAAAAATTACCATTTTTATTTGAATTACCCTCTCATTTATATATCCAATTATTAATAGTTATATCAATATCCCAAATTCCATTACCCATGTGATTCTATATGAAGAAATCATGAAAAATCATAGGTCATTCTGAACACAGTTTATTCCATTAACCATTTCAATATTATTGAAGGGTTCATTCACCTAATATGTACCCACAAGCCAATTCACAAAACCATGAATCCATTGGGATCCATGGAATGATATAATACGTGATTAATCATCATTCATAATTCAATTAATTAATTTACATACCATGGTGTAGCAATCTCAATGTGGCACATAATCAACATTTAAATAGAAAACAGGGTTATGTTTAGACCCCTACCTTTATATGAAAATCAACACCATGCTTCCCACAAGAAAATCCAAGAAGAATGAAGAAGCATTATATCACCATAGGGAACCTATATCAAACAAGATCCTGATAAAAACATGATTTCAAATCGGTTAAAGGGTTCCAATACCACATTGAAGAACAATATAAGAGAAGGTAAAACATAATTAGAATGACTCACTAGGGATCAGTCGCTTGAATGAGTTGTACGGAATGGAATAAGAGACTCCGAAATTTCATATAAATCGTCCTAGGTCTGATATAGGGATGCTTCAAGTGGATGTAAAAGTTCTTATACATGATACCCCTCTTAAAAATACTGGATATCAAAAATGAATGTCATGTAATCCTCTTTCATTTTATGTATTTATCATTTAAGAGTAAACTATAAATTCACAATGCCTCTGGCGATTTTACCCTTGCTCAAGCATTACGCGATGTGCAATGGTTTCATGGTGTGTATTCATCTCATTTCATTATCCTAGATCATGTCTTTTTCCTGTCAATAGTTACAAATCGTGTAACTCATTTAAATAGATTGTAATTTCCATACATATTACTTTCTTCCATTTTCCCATGAAAAGAACCAAAAATCCCTTTGAATCCATCCAAACTCTTAGAAAATTGGTATAATACCATTTAGAAAATTTATACCAAGACTCCTTAATTCAAATAAATATACATCCCTAAACATTAGGTTATATTCACCAACAAATTTCTTCCTTCTTTGAAAGAGATTCAATAAACAAGGTTTGATGAAAAAGAAACCAAAAAGAGGTTTAATGCCAAAAATCAAAGAGGTATGTACCTGGAAAAGGATGAGATATTAAACTCTCCTAGTATATAACCACTCAACCCTTATCTACTCCAAGAATCCATGTGTGGTATTAATGAAAAAGTCTAGCCACTTTTCTTTCATACCAGACTCTCTCTCTCAGGACTCTTCTTGAACACACCCATGTTTCCAGTGCACTGGAACCAAAGGTATTGTCCCACCCTAGATATACTTCTCTATGTGGTCAAAAATCCAGATTAGATACTCTTCAAGTGACAAATAAATACATTTATTTCCATTCTCAAATTATATTAAATGAAAAAGATCTCAATGATATATCTAAATCTATGTCATGTAAAACATGTTGTACATGAAACTGTAGTTATATGTAAGGGATAATCGGTTCCAAAAACCTAGGTGATAGCTTTCCCTTTTCCCTAATACAATATTTCCCCACACTTGGAAACACCTGATCAAAAAAATTATGATGAACCTTAAAATCTGTAGAATATCATTGATCTCCATGAGACTAGGACAAACAAGAAATGACTCTCCTAGATATATTGAACCAAGAGGGAATCAAAATGGAATTCTATACAAAAACATGAATGGTTCTATTTTTATTAATTCATTTAAGCCATTATTATATGTAAAACTCATGAGTTTCATATAATAATCCCAAGAAACACTAAAATATAAAACAAAAACTCATAACATATCCTTTAAAATTTAAATATTCTTCATAGAGAGACTGTTAGTATGAGGATGATAGGTTGTGCTGAAAATAACCTATGATCATAGAACTTTATAAATACCCTTCCAAAATTGAGATTTGAAATTAGGATCTATACCTAAAAATATAGTCCTTAAAACACCATTCATAAAAACTATCTCACACATGTAATTACTACCCAAGACATCAATGGTGATGGTATCCCTGATTGGAAAGAAAAGGGAAAACTTTATTAATCAATATACAATCTCTCATACTCTATCATTCATATGGGTTTTCCTGAGTAATAAAGTCATAAAGTCCATATTGGAATCATCCCATTTCTACTTTCAAATGTGAAGAGGATAAAAAATTCTAGTCTATCTATGATGATTGGATTTCACCTACTGACAAGTGATTCATCATTTCATGAAGCCTGATACCCTCTATTCATTTCTTACCACCAATACTATCTATGGAGATCGCAATACATATTTTTAAAACTAGGATGAACTTCCCAACAATAATCATGAAAATCTATCATCATATTCTGATGAAAGACCATAATAACCTATCCTCAGTCATGAGAAGGAAGAGAGGTTCAACTTATAAGATACCATACTGCTAGTAGATCCCCACCATATAAGCTTCTCTCAAAAATAAGTACAAGATATCATATAACATAACATTCATGATCCAATCTAGAAGGATGGGTATGATAGTTGTTGAAGTGTGACCTTCTCATCCATGGGACTCTTGAACATATAGATACATGTCTGCAAATAGTTCCATCATCCACCACTCATCACAAGACTTACAAACTTCCTCTATCAACATGTTTCATCTCAAATCATTAGAAATGAAATTTTCCATTCCTTGTGTGAAAGCCTACTCAGAATCAAAAGACTGTAGATATTCAACCCAACTCCTCTTTTGATTGTCCATTCCGTGATGAGAAAATATATACATGGGGATCTTGTGGTCCATGTACTTCATAAAACTCTTTCCCAAAAGATAGTATCTCTAGTATCTTAGGGAATGTTCTACCAAATCTAACTCAATATAATTAGTAGGGTAATTCATCTACTGCAATATCATCTACATAGAGCCATAAGAAACAACTAGGTCCTCCTAAATAACAATATATCAGATTCTTACTCTGGATTCATCATAATACAAGGTGTACGCCCTACCTAGCACATGTAATTTGAGGATAATTGTCATGGTTATCCTTATCTTAGCACTTGAAAATCTATCTTGCAAGAATCTGACCAAGAAAACATCAACCCTTTCCTGGTTATCATAGTCATCAATCCTACCAAATAGGAATAGTCTTAGATAAAGCACTTATAATAATCTACTATACCCATAAATATTAGAATCTCAAAGACATTCTTTGGTCACTCCCAAGATACAACAACTGCAACCTTCACTAGGTCCACAAACACTCCATCATCTTTGATGACATGACCCAATAAGTGAACTTTATCAATCCAAAAAATGAATTTGGATTTCTTAGAGTTATGTTGATGAACTCTCAATGTACTCAAGACGATATCAATATGTTGGGTGTGATCGTATACTAACCAGGAGTTCACTAAGACATCATTGAAAAAAATGACCACAAACTAATCATGAAAATGATGAATGATCTGATTGATCATGGAGATGAATACTATCGGTGCATTTTTCTAATAAAACAACATCACTACAAACATGTACATTCCATACCCACTCATAAATGTATTCTAAGGTAAGTCTTATGGTCTCACCCTTAACTAGTGTTATTCTAATCTCAAATAAATCACGGAGAGGATCTTAACACCTCTAATCTGTTCGAAGAGATCATCGATATGTGGAAGGGAATATTAGTTATTGAATGTAACATGGTTCAATATCTAATTATCCATACATAAGTGAAAACTCCAAATAGGATTCTTGGAAAAAAGAATAAGAGAACCCCATGATGATGTACATGTTTGTATGAAAAATTTAGATTCTAGATCATTCAATTTCACTTTCAACTCCCAAATCACTACTGGGCCCATTATATAAAGTGTAATAGAATCTATATCTAATCTCAATACCAAATTGATCATGAAATCAATATTTCTCTTGGAAAGTAGACTATAAAACTCACAAGGAAAGACATACTAAAAATGATCAACTACCAGAGAAAAAGAATCTTGTTATATTTATCTATCATCATGAATTTTCATTTTATCTGATCCACGTGACAAACTAATATACACTAGACTAGTCCCACATGGCTAGCCTAGAGACCCCCTCAACAAGGTGTGTATAGATACATCCTTCTAATGATATAAATGTATATCTCTTCTAATAATAGTTGATATGAACCAACTATCCAATCCATTCCAAGGATCAAATCAAAACCAATAATTTTAAACATAAATGATTCCCACATGAAATGGTCACAACCAATCTATGGAGAACACTCCTAGTAATTATTGATATTTTCATACCACCCTTTTAATGGTGTATTGATGGTGAAAATTATATCATTGTATTTAATAACCAAAACCAAACCATTTTGTAAAATTGAAAATAAAAGTTAATGTGATGATCCTATATCAAAAAACTGAAGGCATGGGTAGATGATACTAGATGCATACCTCATACAGTAGAATAACCTACATCCACATTATATTTAGTAGTTCTCATTTCTTGTAACTCACTAACCCCTTTGATTTGGGCTTTGGTATAACTCCCCTAGGATATTACCTATACCTAGTAATTCATCACTTTTAGAGGTGTACCATGTCCCCTGAATTTCTTAGAGTGTCATGTGGAAATCAAGAAGCCTGTTTTTTATGAGTATATGTTTACTTCTCAAAAATAGCTACCTGTCTTGATCCTCTATCACTGCTTGACATATACATGCCCCTAAAAATCCACTGTAGGTGACCTAGAAGATCAAAAGGAAGACACTCCAAAGAAGGGTATGTATACTAAATCCCCTTGCAGACTAACTTTAAACAATGATAACAATGTAATGGAACACTATTCTCATATAGTTTCCCACTACCCTTATTATTTTACCACTATTTCATTGTAGATAACTACCATAGTAGTGATGCTTTCCACCAACATAAGTTTTCCAAATTTTTCCTACTGAAACAGCTTGTCCATATCTCTAGGCCACTCTTAGATTCCATTATTTTATGAGTTTCTCATATATTACATCTAAAAAAATACTAATGAAAAATAATTTCATCTACAACCTGATCATGTCGTGAATCACATCATGAAAACATGTCTTCCAAGAGATCTAATTAATTACTACAGATGCCACAAATAACTGTAGGTTGGTGAAGCATCTACCACAATTAATCAGTAAAATATCCTCACACATCAGTTGGATAATCTCACAAACCTTCTTGTCACTCAATGTCTCTAGATAAAATTAGTTCATAAATGTTGACTTAATGTCCTCAGTGGATAACTCATATTTCATTCCATATTTATTTAGATTATCCCACAAATGCTTGGTAGGTCCATGAAGTATATATGTTGCCAGATTAACCCTCCTATTAAATAATGTCTCACATTGATTAAAGATCATCTAGATTAAGTCAATCCAGAATTCAAAAACATGGGATACTCCCACCTAAGTGAACGTAGGTGGATTCTACAGCTAAAACCCCATTGTTAGCTCAAAAATAAAAGGCATGGTGAAAATAGTCTCATTTTACATTGATTAATTGACCCTCAATAAGCTATTGTGAATTTGAAAATAAATTTGATTCTTAGGAGCAACATTAAGCTGTAGCTCAATTATACTTGGATCGTACTAATTTCCACTCCGAAAACACTCAACTTGTGGATGAAGATGAGGAATTTTCTCTATAAGAAAAACAGACTCCAAAAAATTGTTAAATACATGTTTATCCTTAACAAGGGACCAAAATAGAGAACAACCAACTATTGGTCTCTATAAAAATGTCTTAAAAGTTTTTTTATCATGAAATAACATTTATTTTACCCCATTTTTCAAATATAAAATGTTTTTCATTTAACATTTCATATTGTAATGTATATAATGAATTCAATAAGTACGTCCCTATTATGAAAACTTCATGTCAACATATATCCCTATGTTCATATCATGATGAATAGATACTCATCTCATGCCATATTATGTTATGAGTATAAATAGTATGAAATAATTACATTACAAAACAATATCATCACACAACTTGTGAATCAACCCATGTGAAATGACGTCAACTGTAATAAGTGAACAATAATAACCGTAATCCCATCACTGGGTACATGGATTTTCCCCCATACATGGGTTAGCTACTCCCATGCACAATCTCATTACTAGGTACCAAACAATTCTATTCTCATTTCATCCTGTCCCAATTAATAAATCATCAGAAAATAATATCCCGATCCTATAATACTAATGTTTAACATCCCTTGATCAGGACTATAATATGTGGGAAAAAATGGTTGGTTAAGAGACCTAATAATGCCTCTTCATATTCCATATAATACTGATTAGAAGATGGGGTGTGATATATATATTGAGGAGACAATATGCCCTGATATATAGTTATATAACAACAGAACAATTAATAATCATAAATATCATAGTTATGAAAAAATAGTTAAAACATTACAATATATAACTAAGAAATAATATGAGAAACCAATAAACCATTAATAGTCAATAATTTAATGAAAATATAGGATTTAATTAAATTTAAAATTGAAAAATATACAAATAAAGGAATCAGATGATGCACATATTCTCAAAATTCTATACACTCGAACCCCATTTTGGTCCCATATCTAAATTCCAACCCAACCAGCAATCAAAAATCAGTAACAAGGTCCATTTACTTTATCAAAATCTACATCCATGTAATCGAATATGGTACAAAATGGAATCCAAAATTTAGTGTGAGTAGAACTCAATAGGAGGACACCACTGTGTATACAAAAACTAGCTTAATAGTAATCATTTGTAATCAAGAGATAAATAGTTGTATTAATTAATTAATTAGTAAGATAAATGAATCAACCTACATTATCATCACATCATAATTCATCTAATATTGTAGCATAACCATGCTATCCATAACCATAAATAATGTAATAATCACATAATAATGAAAAATACCTCTGTATAAGAAGTTGAAAATCACCAGCCATAACTCTATATATAATAATTTATACATCAACTGGGAGAATAACGTTATATAATCATTACATTATCACTAATAATATCCATATATATAAGAATATTATATTCGATAGGAATAGTACCTCTATTTATATATTTCATCATCACCAGGTATAACCTTTTATAAAATCACTTCAGCATCAAACTCAACAAGTCACAATAGCCATGGTATCAAAATATAACATCATAGGCCAAAATGGTTAATTATGAAAATTATAATTTATAAATCAATGACCCTCTCATTTATATATTAAATTATCTACAGTCATATCAAAATACAATATGATGTTACCCAAGATATTCTATATTAATCAATCACCTACAATCTCATGTCGTGATAAACACACTTTAATGCATTAAACACTTCAAAATTATTCGAGGGTTTTCTTGACCATTAGGTAGCTACAAGCTAGGTCACAAACCATTAAATCCAATGGTTTCGAAGAAATGATCCAATCCTCGATTTACCATCATTCTTCATAAAATTAATTAATTCACATGTCATGGAGGATCAATCATAGTGTTTCATATACTCAACAATTAACCAAACCATAGGGTTTGGTTTTGACCCCCATAAATTAATCTGGAAATCAAAAAAACACTTCGAACAAGAAAACAAAAAAATTAATTAAGGTTCACAATATCCCATGAAGGTAGCTAGATGAAACACGATCTAGATCAACACCCAATTCCATGACATTCAAAAGGTTTCCACTGCCACAATGATTAACGATGAAAGATATGGGAAATATTAAGTAGATTGTTTCACCGGGGATCAATCGCTCTAATGGGACATCTATATTAGAAGAGGAGACTCCAAAATTGACTGTAAATCACCCTAGGAATATGGGAGGGAAGATACAAGTGGATGGAAAAGAAATAATATGCACTTCTACTTTTAAAACCACTATAGTGAACAATTACATGCACTGTAACCATCATTCATGTTGTTTATTTATCATTTAAGAGTTACGTCAAAATTCCCATCACCAATAGTAATTTAACCCTCCTAGAACATTACAATTTATGTGATGGATTTATGGAGTGTATTCATTTCACATTATGAACCCATTTCCCGTGTTGTGAATAATGGACGTTACACATTATGTAACTCGTTTACATAGTGTGTAATTTCATTATAGATAACTTTTAGCCTGTTTCCCATGAAAAGAACATGAACCACATTCAAAGCTATCCAAACTCCCAAAAACCCCATACAAGCCCATTTAATATGTCTATACCAAGACTCCATAACCTAAAAAATATAAATCCCAAAACTTTAGATCATTTTTCCCAATAAATGCATTATCTCTCTGAACGAGTCTTAACCAACATGGTTTAAAGGCAAGGATTTAATGATCCAGATTTTTTAAGCTGGCCAAAGTCCTCAACATGTTTGAATTTTTTGATTTTGTTGAGAGGAACAACTATTTTATTGATATTATTAAACTAATTATGAATGTTTACTTGACCCAAGACAATTTTTTAGATGGGTTGAGATTCTTGTAATGATCATTAATGTTTTGAGTGAGTTTCAGGTGTGTTGGAGGCTAAAAAATCATCTTTTCAGAAGGCGTAGATAAATTTTTATGGTTTAGAAAAACCGTGAGGCCTTCTTAGAGTAACCATGTGGCCTTACTTATTTTTCTAAACATAGTTTTAAAAACTAGGATGGAGGGGTACACGATCATGTGGGGAATTCTACTGTTTTATTGGAGGCTTCACACATCGTTGGTACATTGTTTGGAAGACTATGTGGGCCAACCATGCAATATGTGTTTCCAAGAAAGTGGCTACCACTATATTATCCAAACCAAGTGGTACTCGTGTGACCTCTATAAAAGTGAAAAATAAATAAATTTTTTCCCATATTTTATTTAAGAGGGTTTCTCTGTCACGACCCGACCCTACCCGGGCTCGAGCCGCAACTACCCCAAGCCCGCCTCCATAGGCCAGGGGCTGACGACCAGCGCCGAAGGAACAATAACTCGGGGAGGCCTTTGCCTAAGAACCTATACACACACACAAAACAAACACAATGCAACAGTGCAGAGTAAAAGGTAAGGACATGAAAAGAAAAGGAAAGGGCAACTGCTATATAAATACCACAAAGTGCATCGACCTCTACAAGTACAAAGTACAAACTGAAAAGGAAAGGGGAAAGACACACGCCCAACCAAAAAGTGCCACAACCCGGAAACAGGTAAAAAAAAGAAACTACTGACGGGTCTCCCACCTGGAACCCGGCCACGACCACCGTACGTGGTCCAAGCTCCCAAGCTCCTACGCTGCACCGAAGTCACGCTCCACCTGTCCGTCGTCTGCAAGGGAACACCAAGTGCGGGCAAAGACCAAGCAGGGGTGAGTATAAAAATACTCAGTAGGATACCCCGAAGGCTCAAGGGAGAAAAAAAAGACGTACCGAAGGGTGAGCAGTAGAGCGAACAGGAAAAGTAGAGGAGTATAACTGAAAGTGAAGTAAAGAGTCCAGCTCAACCCAACAAGAGAAACGGAAGTAGACTCATCCAGACACAAGGAGATGGAAACGGTGAGAAGATGAAATTCCCGTCGAGTCTTCGCTACCTATAGTAGGAGATTAGACTCGTCCAACCATGAGAAGCTAGACACAGAAAGCATGTGGCATACCCCGCGCGTCTTCGCCTCTCCTGGAAGGAGAGCAGCCAAAACCCAATGAGTGGGTACCGGAAACAAGGTATATACATATGTATGCTCTGTCAAGAAGCCCGAACAAACTCGTAAGGGGATCTCCGTCCCATAGCTCATCCCAAGAAGGAGTAGCCAAAAGTCCCAGAAGTAACACCATCGATGCCCATCATCCCGCACGTCTGCCCCGAACCGCAAGCCAAGGGGATCAATCACCACACCTCGACACTATCCGCTTTGGGCGGCACTGACTCGCCTGCACGGTTTTAGGTCGCGTCACAAGGACGCGTCTCGGTGGGGGAAAGCGCTACTCGTACTTGAGAGTTCTGGGGGAACGTCAACCACAACTCGTCACTGCCCTGCATTCGAGAAATCTTCTCAAAGTCGACAGGCGACCCCCTGCCCAGCCCCACTGGAGGATCCCTGGAAGTCAACAGATTCCCACTACGGGGATACCCGGTAAGTCGACGGGTGCCGCACTGCCCAGTCCCGTAACAGGGTAGTCCACTGGAGGGTGACCCGGCTAAAGTCGACGATGGGACCACTGCCCAGCCCAGCTGGAGGTAACCCGGCATCGGGGACCACTGCCCAGCCCAGTTGCAGGTAAGCCCGGCATCGCGGACCACTGCCCAGCCGAGCTGGAGGTAAGCCCAGCATCGGGGACCACTGCCCAACCCAGCTAGAGGTAAGCCCAACATCAGGGACCACTGCCCAGCCCAGCTGGAGGTAATCCCGGAACTGCTCTGGCCATCCCTACTGGATGGTACTGCTCGGTAAACACCACTGTACTGGCCATCCCCGCTGGATGGTAACCCACTGGCGAGCCCCGCTCGAAACCACCTCAGCTCTGCGGGAAACAACCTCAGCCCTACTGGAAAAACCTCAGCCATACTGGAACAACCTCAGCCCTGTTGGAACAACCTCAGCCCTTCTGGAACAACCTCCTGGGTAGAGGATCGGTGCCCGCGTAAAGTGTTGGTCACACCGAAACCACAAGATCTACCAGGGAACACGGAGCAATGGGAGAAACTCCCCAGGCCTCACAAGGCGATCCCGCTCCAATCCGCTGAGTCACTATTGAAGTGGACTGAGACATCTCATCACAGAAAGTGGGGAAAACACCCACGCTGCACGGACACCCGTAGTCGCAGACGGTGTCGCAGTCCGGTGGAAGGGCACAGTACTAAAACCCCTCACAGCCAAAGAAGCAGAGGAACCAAACCATCTCTGCCAGCCAAACCATCGAGCACAAGACTAGGGGGAGACCGCTCAACCCTACTGGTCAGAAAAAAGAGAACCAGGCTAGGGGAAACTCCACCCTACTGGTCAAACAAACGAGTGCAGAGCCAGGGTAAGAACTCCTCCCTGCTGGCCAAACAAACGACCACAAAGCTAGGGGAAAACTCCACCCTGCTGGTCAAACAAACGAGCACAGAGGTACCCTCTACGTCGTGAGAGGTCAAGTACGCAAAGAAGATCTCGGCATGCACGTGGGGCCCACACGACGTGTGGCCCCAAGTCAACCCCAACTGAGCGCACAAACATCCTCAGGCACAAACAACCACACGTACCTCCAAGCGCTCTCGTATACTCCCAAAGTATACCTCATTCCAGCCCAAAGGCTATCGTGCACACGACACCCAACGTCAATGCGAAGGCGTGACGTAACAACTCCACCTCAAAGGACCAGACATGGCCAACCACATCTCGTGGACCAATTACATCACTCTCCCAAGAGTGCGCGATCACACGCCAAGGGTCCTCTACAAACAAGGTAGGAAAAACCGCCAGCGGAGCACCTCTCATGCTTCCACTTTTAACAAGATCGCACAAGAGGCTCCACAAAACCAAACAGATCGCACCTTTGTAATCCACGTGGAAAAACACGCGAGATCGACTACTTACTCACCTCAAACGGATATCCGACGAAAAAGTCACCAACACCGCCTCACGCCCGAACGGCGTCCCGTGATCCCAAGCCTCGGCCCCGAAAACAGTCGGGCGCATCGCACTATTGCGATTCCCTCGGGAAAACACGTCAAAAGCACTACTCACTTGATTGCAACAGATATCCGGAGAAAAAGGTGCATCCCGGTGCACCGCACACGAGCAGTTCCACGTGGGACCCGCATCCCGGCCCGAAACTCAATGAACGGATCGCACCGTTTTGATCCTCTCGAAAAAGTACATGATATGGACTACTCACTTGTCCAAAACGGTCACCCGGTGATAAAGCTAGAAATCACCATCAACTCCCGAAACGACCCTCGTGGGGCCCGCACCATTGTGCGGAATTACAGCGGGTAGACCGCGCCAACGCGTTTCCCTCAGAAAAACACCCAACATCGACAGCTCGCACGCCCCGAACGGACGTCCGACGAAAAAGTCGCTACTAGCTGCACGCAGCTCAAAAGACGGGCCGCGGGGCCCGTGCCTCATCTTCAGCCTCAACGCCTGAAACCACCCTGGAAACCTCCGTCTCGATGCTAGGGTCCTAACGCCACTGACGGCGCTCAAAACGGACGTCGGAGGCGTCCGCGCCGTCCAAAACAAGAATCTCGGGGATTACGCTCACCCACTTAAGGACACGTCGCGCCTCCTCGACCCCTCGTTTCGGGAATTAAAAATTCCTGAAACCATCTCAAAATAATCGGCTTAACTCAAGTAGCACGTCACCACTGACAGCACGCGAATCCGACACCCGAGCTGCCTTTTAGAGGCATTTTAGGAAATTTTCAGACCAAAGGGTGGGTCGGGCCGGTTCGGGCGGCCCACTCACTGCCTGTGCCGGCCCGCGGTTCACCGCGCGGGTCGGCCAGCGTTTCCCGGACCGGCTGTCTCCCCACGGGACCCATGAGGCGCGGGTCCCTTGTCTGTTGGCCGGGGTCACGAAGACCCCGGGTCTGCGTGCCGCGACGACCGGCCGAAGCTGGTCGCCCCCTCCACTTCGCGCTCCGCACCCGCAGTGCCTGCGGCCGACGACCGCCGCAGGACCCCGCTCCCCCGGCCGCCTGCCGCCTGAGGTGCTCGCCGCCGCGCCGCCGAAGCCCCCTGCCGACCTCCACTCGGCCTCCGTCCGCCCAGCCGCCGTCCGGAATCCCCCAACCCGGCCGGAAGAAAAACAAGAACCTGGAATGTTCGACGGTTGATTGCGAGCTCCTCTGAGGTCGGAATTTAATTCAGAAAAATGCGATGGGAAGAGAAAAACCCCTACTACGCATTCATGGTCTTAGATCGAAGATTGGGCAGCAATTCAACTTACAAATTCGCGTTTGAAATTAAGTGCAGGAAGAAAATACAAAACGCAACATCTTACATTGTTGGGCTTTGCCCAGTGCTTCACCACGAGGGATCTGCCACCACGCCGTTGCCTTTCCGGAGGGTAGGAGGTGAGGAGGAGCTTCCACCGTCGTTGGGAGCTGCTGGCGCCAGGGAAGAAAGGGGAGAGGAGAGGGGTGGGTTAAGTGTTTAAATAGAAAACACTTAACCACCCGCCCGACGGCCCGAACCCAAACTCCTGGTGGGGTCGGGATTAAGCCTCCCCAAGGCTAAACACTACCTCCCGAGCACAACGGTGGTCTCATAATTTTAATCCGAGACCCCGTTCAAAAGTTATAAAATTTAACGTCCGAAGCCGCTAAATTACGAAAACGCCCCTGCGGCCATTTTTCCCAAACAGCCCGCACCCACGAAACTTATACCCCTCCTAGGGTAAACGGCACATTCCGAACACAACAGTGCCCTCAGTTTCCCAATCCGATCCACCGTTTAAGAGATACCTGCATTTCACCATAAAACGAATTAATTAATTAATTAATTAATCCGTTTAACGTTCCAGAAGCGGGCGAGGGGTCCAAAAATCCCGCGCCGACCAGTTTTATGTCATTACTATGGTAAACACACCATTCTGGACCCATCCATACACTTAGATCCCTGATCTGGATCACCGTTTAGGAGTTATTGCATTTATTTAGCGTTTCCAGTGTGAACGCACTGAAAATTTAATTCCAGGCACTCCGGGGCTCGAAATCGCTCGCCGTCTGAAGGCGCTGCTCTGGAATATCATCAAGAATATTCCAATGTCTTTCACAGCAAAAACCAGGTTCTTACATCATTCCCTCCTTCAATATTTTCGTCCTCGAAAAGAAAAACCAGGGAAGAACACAGGGTACTAAGACCACAACTGGCTTTCCCATACCCAGAAGAACCCACGCACAGCTTCGCGTCACCGCACACAGACCAAAGGATCGATCTATTCACACTAGTTCGGCCCTTGCCGACGTCGTGCACCCACTCCAGAATTTGGGGTTATGGAAAGGTGGTAGGGTACCTCTCCATCCCTTTGCACTGTTTCAAACACCCCGAAGGCCCTCGGGGGTAGCTCACCTCCCCGGTCCAACCTCTACGTCGCCCGCCGCGACTGGAATCATCGCCTGTACCTGAAACAAGGCCTGGTGATTCCCTCCTTCAGAATATCCATATGGTGAAACACCCAAGGATATCTGGTCACGCAAGGTTCTATAGTCGATGTTCTCTTACACGCTCAAAAGGCGAAAGAGTCAACACCATCGACTAAAGGAAATGGTCTCACGCCTTTTTCCTTACCAACACAGGGTCACAACCGACGCCCTGCGTCACCCTGGTAACACATCAAACAAGGAGCAGGGAGGAAAGCAGATCACACACAGAGTCTAACAATTCTATTGCACAAAGGTAGAAGATCTGTAGAGCATACCTCTTATCTCCTCATGCTCTGCAAGATCGTATACATCCAAATCTCGCGGCTGCCCGCGGTCCCAACTGTCAGCTCCCGGAGCCTGACGTGGACCCCCTAGTGGTGATAGGAAGACCTCGTAACGTCGTCCCCCACTACCAGCTCCTCCCGCTCCTCTGCTAGCACCACCTCTCTGGGTACTACTCCGATCACGGCGCTGCCTCTGTCGTGGTGGTGCACCTGCTGCCTGCCCGAAGCTCCAAGAAACTCGGGTCGGGAAATCTCGTGCCAAGTGACCTCGCCCGTCAAAAACATAGCACCGACTCTCTCTGGGCTGCACTGGTGCCCTCTGATGCCACTGTGGTGTACGACCACACCCCCGAGTCCGGTTGTCAGAAAGACACCAGCGTCGAGGTCTTGCTTGCCGACGCCCACTAGCTGTGGCAGACGTCTCAGCTCCAATGTGTCTGCTGCCACCACCCACTCCAGAACGTGACAGGAAGCCCTCTATCACCAGCACCTAATCTAGCACCCCGACATATGTGGAAATGCCCAAAGGTACTATGACAACATGAATCTCTCAGCGGAGACCCTGCTCAAACATCCGCGCTTGGAGGTTGTCATCAAAGACCAAGTCCGGGTAAAAGCGTGCACAGTCTGCAAAGCTAGCCGCGTACTCGGCCACCGTCATCCCTCCCTACTGAAACTGCAATAGCTCCTGAATCCGAACAGAGTGCAAGAAACAGGGGAAAAACTCCTCACGAAACAACAATTGAAAGTCATCCCACAAAAGCGACGACTCGTCAAGAAGCTGAGTAACCAGACTCCACCAACGCTAAGCTACTCCACGAAAAAGGTTGGCTGCCAAAGCCACTCTCTGACCTGTCAGCGTCTTTACAAGCCTAAAAAGGCGAACCACTGTCTCGAGCCAAACCTATGCTGCCTGAGGGTCTGGCTCACCACTGAACCTCAGCGGCCCCTGCCGTTGGAACTCACGGAGCGCGCTCAACCTGCGCTCCAGTTCAGCCTGCTTTGTTGAAACTGTCTGTTGTTCAACAGGTGGGGGTACTACTACGGCCCACCCGGAGAAAGGGCTCGCATGATGGGTTCTGGACTGAGGCCTCGTAGCTCACAGGGTTGTCGTCACGTACCCAAAGCTGGTATCCTGGCTGGCTGTCCTCGCGAAGACATCCTGAATATTATCAAGGAGTGCCGCGGTCAAATGAGCATACATGTATATACCAATAGCAACGATGGGGAGCTGACTCAAGAAGGACGGTCAAAGACTTAGTCCTATGTGATGCAAAAACAAATTTTCCCTGCAACAAGTGTCTCAGCATGCCGAGTCGACAAGAGGGTTATCAAGGACCTGGTGAATGGATACGTCGGCCGCCGCACCATCACTGGACTCCCTGGCCTGAGAGCCGCTCTCGAGACACATCCACACCGTTGCCCTATATCCCAACAAATTCCTCTTTTAGGGACGTCCGCACAACGTCCCAAGGAACGAACCACCTATGATACCACTTTGTCACGACCCGACCCTACCCAGGCTCGAGCCGCAACTACCCCAAGCCCGCCTCCATAGGCCAGGGGCTAGCGACCAGCGCCGAAGGCACAATAACTCGGGGAGGCCTTTTCCTAAGCACCCTTACACACACACGCAACAAACTCAATGCAACAGTGTAGAGTAAAAGGTAAAGACTAGCAAAGAAAATGAAAGGGAAACTGCTATATAAATACCACAAAGTGCATCGACCTCTACAAGTACAAAGTACAAACTGAAAAGGAAAGGGGAAAAACACACACCCAACCAAAAAGTGCCACAACCCGGCAACAGGTAAACAAAAAGAAACTGCTGACGGGTCTCCCACCTAGAACCAGGCCACGACCACCGTATGCGGTCCAAGCTCCCAAGCTCCTACGCTCCACCGAAGTCACGCTCCACCTGTCCGTCGTCTGCAAGGGCACACCAAGTGCGGGCAAAGCCCAAGAAGGGGTGAGTATAAAAATACTCAGTAGGATACCCCGAAGGCTCGATGGAGAAACAAAAGAGGTACCGAAGGGTGAGAAGTAGAGCGAACAGGAAAAGTAGAGGAGTACAACTGAAAGTGAAGTAAAGAGTCCAGATCAACCCAACAAGAGAAATGGAAGTAGACTCATCCAGACATAAGGAGCTGGAAACGGTGAGAAGATGAACTTCCCATCGAGTCTTCGCTACCTATAGAAGGAGAGTAGACTCGTCCAACCACGAGAAGCTAGACATGGAAAGCACGTGGCATACCCCACGCGTCTTTGCCTCTCCTGGAAGGAGAGCAGCCAAAACCCAAGGAGTGGGTACCGGAAACAAGGTATATACATATGTATGCTCTGTCAAGAAGCCCGAACAAACTCGTAAGGGGATCTCCGTCCGATAGATCAGCCCAAGAAGGAGTATCCAACAGTCCCAGAAGTAACACCATCGATGCCCAGCATCCCGCACGTCTGCCTCGAACCGCAAGCCAAGGGGCTCAATCACCACACCTCGACACTATCCGCTTTAGGCGGCACTGACTCGCCCGCACGGTTTAGGTCGCGTCACAAGGACTCGTCTTGGTGGGGTAAAGCGCTCCTCGTACTTGAGAGTTCTGGGGGAACGTCAACCACAACTCGTCACTGCCCCGCAGTTGAGAAATATGCTCAAAGTCGACAGGTGACCCCCTGCCCAGACCCGCTGGAGGATGCCTGGAAGTCAACGGATTCCCACTACGGGGATACCTAGTAAGTCGACAGGTGCCTCACTGCCCAGTCTCGTAACAGGGTAGTCCACTGGAGGGCGACCCGGCTACAGTCGGCGACGGGACCACTGCCTAGCCCAGCTGGAGGTAACCCGGCATCGGGGACCACTGCCTAGCCCAGCTGGAGGTAAGCCCGGCATCGGGGACCATTGCCCAGCCCAGCTGGAGGTAAGCCCGACATCGGGGACCACTGCCCAGCCCAGCTGGAGGTAAGCCCGGCATCGGGGACCACTACCCAGCCCAACTGGAGGTAAGCCCGGAACTGCTCTGGCCATCCCTTCTGGATGGTACTGCTCGGTAAACACCACTGTACTGGCCATCCCCGCTGGATGGTAACCCACTGGCGAGCCCCGCTCGAAACCACCTCAGCTCTGCAGGAAACAACCTTAGCCCTGCTCGAACAACCTTAGCCCTGTTGGAACAACCTCAGCCCTACTGGAACAACCGCAACCCTACTAGAACAACCTGCTGGGTAGAGGATCAATGCCCGCATAAAGTGTTGGTCACACCGAAACCACAATCTCTACCAGGGAACATGAAGCAACGGGAGAAACTCCCAAGGCCTCACAAGGCGATCCCACTCCAATCTGCTGAGTCACTATTGAAGAGGACCGAGAAATCTCATCCCAGAAAGTGGGGAAAACACCCACGCTGCACGGACACCCGTAGTCGCAGATGGTGTCGCAGTCCGGTGGAAGGAAACAGTACTGAAACCCCTCACAGCCAAAGAAGCAGAGGAACCAAACCATCTCTGCCGGCCAAACCATCAAGCACAAGACCAGGGGGAGACTGCTCAACCCTGATGGTCAGGAAAAAGAGCACCAGGCCAGGGGAAACTCCACCCTGCTGGTCAAACAAATGAGCGCAGAGCCAGGGGAAAAACTCCTCCTTGCTGGCCAAACAAACGACCACAAAGCCAGGGGAAAACTCCACCCTGCTGGTCAAACAAACGAGCGCAGAGGGACCCTCTATGTCGCGAGAGGTCAAGTACGCAAAGCAGATCTCGGCACGCACGTGGGGCCCACACGACGTGTGGCCCCAAGTCAACCCCAACTGAGCACACAAACATCCTCAGGTACAAAAAACCACACGTACCTCCAAGCGCTCCCGTATACTCCCAGAGTATACCTCATTTTAGCCCAAAAGCTATCGTGCACACGGCACCCAGCGTCAACGCGAAGGCGTGACGTAACAACTCCAACTCAAAGGCCCAGACATGGCCAACCACATCTCGTGGACCAATTACATCACTCTCCCAAGAGTGCGCGATCACACGCCAAGGGTCTGCTACAAACAAGGTAGGACAAACCGCCAGAGGAGCACCTCTCATGCTTCCACTTTTAACAAGATCGCGCAAGAGGCTCCGCATAACCCAACGGATCGCACCGTTGTAATCCTCGCGGAAAAACACGTGAGATCAACTACTTACTCACCTCAAACAGATATCTGACGAAAAAGTCACCAACACCGCCTCACGCCCGAACGACGTCCCGTGATCTCGAGCCTCAGCCCCGAAAACAGTCGGGCGCATCGCACCATTGCGATGGCCTCGGGAAAACACGTAAAAAGCACTACTCACTTGAGTGCAACGGATATCCGAAGAAAAAGGTGCATCCTGACGCACCGCACATGAGCGGTGCCATGTGGGACCCGCATCCCGGTCCCAAAACTCAATGAACGGATCGCACCGTGGCGATCCTCTCGAAAAAGTACACGATATGGACTACTCACTTGTCCAAAACGGTCACCCGGTGATAAAGCTGGAAATCACCTTCAAATCACGAAAAGGACCTCGTGGGGCCCGCACCATCGTGCGGAATTACAGCGGGAAGACTGCGCCAACACGTTGCCCTCAGAAAAACACCCAACATCGACTGCTCGCACGCCCCGAACGGACGTTCGAGGAAAAAGTCGCTACTAGCTGCACGCAGCTCAAAAGACGGGCCGCGGGGCCCGTGCCTCATCTTCGGCCTCAACACTTGAAACCACCATGGAAACCTTCTCCTTGATGCCAGCGTCCCAACGCCACTGACGGCGCTCAAAACGGACGTCGGAGGCGTCCGCGCCGTCCAAAACAAGAATCTCGAGGATTACTTTCACCCACTTAAGGACACGTTGCGCCTCCGTGACCCCTCGTTTCTGGAATTAACAATTCCCGAAACCATCGCAAAATACTCAGATTAACTCAAGGAGCACGTCGCCGCTGACGGCACGCGAATCCGACACCCGAGCTGCATTTTAGAGGCGTTTTAGTAAATTTTCGGACCAAAGGGTGGGTCGGGCCGGTTCTGCCGGCCCACTCACTGCCTATGCCGGCCCGCGGTTCACCGCGCGGGCCGGCCCGCATCGCCCGGACCGGCTGAGCCGGTCCGGCTGTCTCCCCATAGGACCCGTGAGGTGCGGGTCCCTTGTCTGCTGGCCGGGGTCACGAAGACCCCGGGTTTGCGTGCCGCGACGACCGACCGAAGTCGGTCGCCCCCTCCCCTTCGCGCTCCGCGCCCGCGGCGCCTGCGGCCGACGACCGCCACACGACCCTGCTCCCCCGGCCGCCTTCCGCCTGAGTTACTCGCCGCCATGCCTCCGAAGCCCCCTACCGACCTCCACTCGTCATCCGTCCGCCCAACCGCCGTCCGGAATCCCCCAACCCGGCCGGAAGAAAAACAAGAACCCGCAATTTTCGGTGGTTCATTGCGAGCTCCTCCAAGGTCGGAATTTAATTCCGGAAAATGCGATGGTAAGAGAAAAACCCCTAATACGCATTCATGGGCTTAGATCGAAGATTGGGTAGCAATTCGACTTACAAATTCGCGTTTGAATTTAAGTGCAGGAAGAAAATACAAAACGCAACATCCTACCTTGTTGGGCTTTGCCCGGTGCTTCGCCACGAGGGATCTACCGCCGCGCCGATGCCTTGCCGGAGGGGAGGAGGTGAGGAGGATCTTCCACCGTTTTTGGGAGCTTCTGGCACCAAGGAAGAAAGGGGAGAGGAGAGGGGTGGGTTAAGTGTTTAAATAGAAAACACTTAACCACCCGCCGACGACCCGAACCCAAACTCCTGGCGGGGTCGGGATTAAGCCTTCCCTAGGCTAAACACTACCTCCCGAGCACAATGGAGGTATCGAAATTCTAATCCGAGACCCCATTCAAAAGTTATAAAATTTAACGTCCGAAGCTGCTAAATTACGAAAATGCCCCTGGGGCCATTTTTCACAAATGGCCCGTGCCCACGAAACTTATACCCCTCCTAGGGTAAACGGCACATTCCGAACACAACGGTGCCCTCGGTTTCCCAATCCGATCCACCGTTTAAGAGATACCTGCGTTTCTCCATTAAACGAATTAATTAATTAATTAATTAATTCGTTTAACGTTCCAAAAGTGGGCGAGGGGTCCAAACATCCCGCGCCGACAAGTTTTATGTCATTCCTAGGGTAAACACCCCATTCCGGACCCATCTATACACTCGGATCCCTGATCCGGATCACCGTTTAGGTGTTATTGCATTTATTTAGCATTTCCAGTGTGAACGCACTAAAAATTTAATTTCGGCCACTCCGGGGCTCGAAATCACTCGGCGTCTGAAGGCGCTGCTCTGGAATATCATCAAGAATATTCCAAAGTCTTTCACAGCAAAAACTGTGTTCTTACATTCTCCACTTTCTTCCTCCCTTGAATTGGCTTCTTATCTAGTGACTAGGGAGATATCCCTCCTCTCCCATAAGCTAGGAGATCCACCCTCCGTATATGATCTGTTTTGATGGACATTAATCTCATTAGAAATGTATCTATATGACCAAAGATCCTCATTTCTCTTTTATTCGTTTATCTCTTCACAAAGTGGGATAATTCCATACAAGCTATTTTACCATATATTTAGATCATTCATCTAAAATGTCTATCTATTCAAAAATGTCTCGAGTTAGAGGCCCATATCAATTGGGCGAGTAGCTACCAACATAAGGTTTGTTTTTCTTAAAATAATATATTATTTTGATCATTTTTAGTGTTCATTCTTGAGTGTATGATTGGTTTTTCCGGGAGAGACCCTAATAAATTAATTATTTTATTTCAATTATTAAATCAAATGTGTGTGTTGTCTATGGGTGTGCTCCTACTTGATTGAAAATGATATAAGCCTAGTGAGAGGATTAAACCACTTGGGAAGATTTGGCTGGGTGTTTTTATTTATTTAAATTTTTCTATTTATATTGTATTTATTTTTTTCAGGGGATAATGACAGGCTTGGACCAAGTATTTAGGTGGTGATGAACACCTATATTTTAGGTGATGTTGTTTGAGAGGTTGAGTGAGGCCCGAGACATATGAGGTGATATTGATCACTCGGTTGGATGAATTTTTCATTAGGTTGAGGTGATGAGGTCTTTATGTTTCTAGTATGGTTCATGTTATTTGAGATGGTGTTAAATGTTAGGATAAGTGACATGGTTATAGGGGCATGCGATTCTGAGATGTTGTTTCTTAGGTAATTTTTTGGTGATTTTTGCTCTATGTGATTATTTGACGCACTATTGGAGTCATATGAACACATATAAGACTAAAATGATAAGGTGGTGTTGAAGAATTAAGTTGGTAGAGGCCCCTATTAGATGTGCGTTAGTATGGTGTTGACCATCAGTGAGGTTGGAGGAGCATTCCATAGAAATCCAAGTGGATGGTAAGGATCCATTAGTTGACGATGATGATACCTTCAGTTGGGGAATGAGGTTGTAGTATACTGAGGTATTTGGACTGAGATTATTTTGGAGGTCAAATATCATTGTTCCAAAATATGCGATTGTTAGTCAAATGGTGTTTATTATTTGGAGGGAATACATTGTTGTGACTCAAGACATCGATCATCAATCTAGTGGGAGATTTTGAATATGGGTCTGAAGGACCTTTTACTTATTTTTTGGGGTGTAACTTATTAGAATCCGTTACATGATTGATGGAATAGGGTGTCGATGAAACATTTACAAGAGGTGCCTGAGGGATCTCCATCTTGTTACTTATCATGTGAGGCCTTTGGGTTTATGGAAAAACCCTATTTAGTACATTTATTTACTTACAGACATGTAGAGGTATGGAATATATATAACCATGGGTATTTGGTATACTAGTACTAGCTGAAGAAGGTTTCATGAATGATGTGAATGTACTATTTATATATATTTAGGTACACCTAATTTATCACATATGTAAAATAGGAACACATTGGTAGTGAAAAAGTGAGATTTATTCTCACACCATACAGAGTCCCCTCAAGATGTGTGTAGACTTAATTATTTTTTGTTTGGAAAGGGAGCAATCTCAGGAGTCTATCCTTAGTGATAATTTCATATTTATTAGCATGGGATGGATGGAAACGTCATTTGGTTCCTACATTACCTAGAGTTACTTTTCTATCTTCCTATATTTTTTCAGCATGCTTATTATTTGTATGTTCTAAGGATGGCCATGGGTGACCCTTTCTGTATGATTATTTTTTTTGTAAGAATTTATTTTCATGCATGTTTTATAAATGGTATCTTATCTCATTTTATTCTACAAATGGTACGTCTGAAATTATTATTTATATCTTCTGCTTCTTTCTTCCACTATATTGGGTTATTGATCCTAAAATTTTATTGTTATTTCAATGTTATCTACATATAGACCATTACTATTACTACCAAAAAAGGGTATAGTTTCCACACTATTATGTCTTTACCCCTAACTGATAGTTAGAATCCTTTGTAATATGGGGAGGCACACGTAAGCCTATTGATACTCTAAACCTCAAATTTTTCTAGTGGCAAGATGGGTCAGGGTGGTACAAATGGTGTTAGAGTAGTTTAAGACTAGGAATTAATAGCGTTGTTTAGATGGATGATAATGGTATACTACATTTTACATTCAATGGGTTTGACTAACTGGGATATGGTTGACTAGAAATTCATATTTTTCATAACTGGGTATAGATCTCTTGTTTTGGTGCATGCATCCCCATGAACGGGGGATAGGCCACGTTTCATGGGGTGTTAAATTATTGTAATTATTTTCTCTTTTAAAATTTGATATGATTTAAAACATAAGTGGTCTACTTGGGTGTCATTAATATCTATTATGATATGTACCCCTTGTGTAGGTATGAAAAGGGAGGATTTTGCACCCTTTTTTTGTATGGAATGAGATGATTTATTATGATTTATTGATTGGAATATTGGATTATTGATATGTATATATATTTAAATATATGTGTGATATCTTGATAAATTTCCTATTATTGTCATTGGTAACCTAGATTTTTCTAAGAGGGGATGGGTTGTTTAATGTGTCAACAAATGAAGCTAAATAATATTTTCCTTCTTAGCTTTTCTTTGGAATAATTCTACTCAGTCAGACCAAGTATTTGGTTCAAATAAAATATTCATATTATTCTATCGAAAATTTGATATAGTATTCTTGAGACATATGGGCCTTGGTTTAATAAGAGATGGAATGGATGATGGGAAGGGGTGAGTCATTTAAATTTGAACAAAAAAGCTAAACAATGCTTTTATGATTAGCCTATTTTGAGTAATTCTACACCACTACCTCAGATTTTAATGTGACACCTTTTTATGCTATGTGTAGAAAATGGGTCATGAGGCTAGACTTATGTGTGAAACCTTGATCTATTTTTTGTGGGAAAGTGTTGTAAAAAACCTATTCTTTTCTGTAAATGTAGTCTAGTTTGTGTTTGTTGTAAATACACACTTGAATGACCAGGGATGTTAAAAGGAAAGTTATATTATAGGACAATCTAACAACAATATTGAAGGTGGTGTCATTTCATATTGTTTTCTAAATATTTGTGCTCAAAATATAGGACAAAAGGCTTTCATCACAAAAGGTTTTTTTATGGAATAAAATCATCATAAAATTGAAAAGGAATGGCTTTTGTAAAGACAAGGTTTTGTGAATGGGAGCTCGAATAATGAAAAATGGGTTGATGGTATTCTCAGTGACTATGAGAAGTGGAGCATAAAAAAATACATGATTCATTGATGGTAATCTTCATGACAACAAAGTATCTCACCAAATCATTGAAAATGGAGTTCCTGACAAAGATTATTTATAATGATAATGGAAGATTTTTTCGGAGGAATGGGAGGTTTTCTAATGGTAGAGTATATATGTATGAGGCTACCCTCACTTCATTTCACTCAAAAACAATAATATAGAATGTAAAATATCTTCTATTTCAGGAGGTTTAGAAGCTCCACAAATCTGTCTTTCTATGTAAGCTTGAGAATCTTGAAAATACTAGGTACATATTTACTAATGGAATTTTTTATGATTAATGGGTGATTCATAGTGACAGAGAATTCCATGATGACTTAGTTAGAATTTCTAAGGTAGTTTTCTTTGCAAAGGTTTTGATCTTTCTGAAGGAGCTCCATGAACAGTTGTTCTAAATATCATATTTAAGTGAACAATGCTTTCAATGTGAATCAAATTAGGTTTATGGTGAATGAAGTGTCTCGTTCTAGTCATAGACAAAGAATTTAATGCCAATATACTAAAGTGACCTTCATGCTGATAAACTGAGTAAGACTTCACCCAATGTAGTGAGCTAGGATGTGTCTACAGATATGTCATGAGGAACTTAGTGTGCTATCCCAAAAATCATGTAAAGGCATTATGTATTCCCCAGAGTGGCTGTGTCTGAACTTATGTACACAAAAACTAGTGTATATTAGTGGATTTAGGTATGACATAAAAATTATCTGTGAATGATTCTTGGGAAATCCATTAGTGGTCATCCATATAAAATTGATGTGTTGTCTCTTTACATGTGATTGTTTGCTTTCTACACATTCCCTTTATACACGTTTAATAGATTATTACCAATTTTGGAATAAGATCAGCCAACTTAGTATGAATATTTGATACCCCGATTCACACCTCCCCTATCAAGGTATTCTGGGGTCCTTCAAGTGATATCAAAGCATCCATGTTCTTGGAGATAATTCTGTTTTCTATTGTTGTCATGCAGAATTTAGAAAATTTCATGGGAGTCCCCCTCTTTGATGGAAGAAACATTCAAAATTAGAATAATAGGATGATATCACATCTAAGGTCACATTTAATCGATGTTATTGTTTTCAATTCACATTAGATATTGTTCATTGATGCAACATAACTATCTCTGACTGAAACAAACAAGAAAATTCATGATGGAGAAGCCAAATCATAGAATTCCCTTACTAAAGCTCTATCTGATCAAATATATCTGAAGGTGAAGAGTTACACTTTAGGAAAGTATATATTGGAAAAACTAGAAAATATATATGAAGGAGTCAACAAAGTGAAAGAGGAAATATTACATGTTTTGTAAAATATGATTGTTGATCTGAAAATGAATTCTAATGAATATAAAGCTACATTTTTAAATCTAATTAATGACGTTTTTAGAACTATTTGAGGACATGTTGAGGAAAAAAAGTTATTGAAATTATGATGAAAATATTGAGAAGGATTCCACCTCTCCAATATAAAAAACGGCCATCCCCTAAGGAAATGGATCTATCTATACATTCTTTGAATGATATTCTAAATTATTTGATGGTATATGAAATGAGTCTCAACCCAAAAGATGTAAAAATGAGTAATCAAGGAAATTTATTTTGAAGACATGGAAACACATGATATTTAGGGAGAAAATATTGATGTATATAACGAGAAATTTAAAATTATTTCTATTTTTTATTGGAAATTAAAAAGAAAAAAGGAAGATTTGAAGGAAATCATTCTCTGGCTTATTTTCGATGTTGAAGAGTTGGAAACATTAACTCTCAATTCTCAAATATATTTGATGATGGAGAAATAGAAGTTGGAAACCTGAATAATCCTCAAAAAGTTTTTCTCAGATGAGATACATCAAATCAGGAAATAAATTATAGAGAAAGATATTCATCTATAATGAAGAACAATGTTATGATGAATTTTCTTAGGATGAAGAACCAGATTTTAAATCTAGAACCCTAGAATCAAGGATGTCTACTGTTTAAAATTAAAGACCTTCAAAAGATAAATATTGAGATAATACATTTATTAGGAAAGATAATCACATGTGGGAACTTGAGGATTCTCTTAGTAAGATTGAAAACAAAGAAATAGGAAAAGAATGTGGGGAAGAGTCCTTGAAGAGAATTTGAATATGTTGACTGGATTGAAGTTTAAATTGATCCACATGAAGAAGTAAAAAAAATTCAACAATAATTGAATGCTTAGAATATATTGTATATTCTATGATTAAGATTGGAGAATGGGAAATTTTCATCAATCCCTTACATTCATACTAGATGAGAAGTGTTAAAAATATATTGTCTTGAAGTAGAAGTTGTTACTATAATAAGTAAACTAGAAACTGAATCAAATTCAAAAGAAATAATGAATAAATTAAAATTTGGAATATTCTAAGATAGAGAGCTATTAGAGAGAGCCAATCATGGTTTTGAAGTAGTCGGAATGGGTTTGAATCATTAAAAATCTAGATGCATGGAAAAAATTGGAATTGGCTATGATGAAAAAACAAAAAAAAAATTGGAAATAAAATGGGCTAAAATAAAGGGAAGATGAATGTTAGATATATTATAAATGTAACGCCCCAACCCTAGTTACCCAAAGTCGGTTCATTATTACATAACATTGGAATGATCACAAGAAAGATCAAATCTCGAAAGACCGATTGGTTTAGTAGCCTTGGAAACACTAGATATATTCATAAGTTTTACATTACATCATAAAATGAAAAACTACTACAACAACATAATGTCTCCACAGTCCACACTATTATCCCCTCATAATATCCCTACAGGTCATTCATAACTTACTTCTTCACATCCTGGGAAAAATAAAACATAGAAAAGGGGTGAGCTCAAATGCCCAGTAAGGACAACAATATAGCAGAAACTTTCATAAATAAGAATAAACATTTAAGTCAATGTATAACCAAGACAAAATCCTTTCAAACTAGAACTTTCAACATAGTATGTCATAAATAAAATGAAATAATTCCATTTACTTATTCACATGGATATTCTACTAATCGAATAATCACATGAAAAACCAATAACCACTTTCATAATGATAGAATGCATAATGCCAGACTATCATAACCACATAGCCAAGGCCTCGTGCCAAGACTATAAATAAGATTTTTCCAAGGCCTTGTGCCAAGACACTAGTTTGTCTCATGAGACATACCAATTCATTGAGGAGCTATAGCGGGCTCCACCCATCACATATTAAGTCCAATGCATTCCCATATGAAATGGTTTAAACATAACATAAGCATTCATATTAAAACTAGCATATGAAATGTCAATACTTTCACCATAAACCATGAATTGTATAAAAATAGCACATCCATAGTCAAACATATCACAAAACCTTCAATACAACATATAAGTTTTGTATCATAATAAATAAACTTCACATAAGTGTAAAATCCAACAAAGGATGTCGACATAGATGAAATCAAAACTCTTTTTAGAGAAATATCTCTTTTATTTTGAAATCATTTAATATCCATATAAAATAAAACATTTTCTTTGAAAGTATTCTTATAATCTTGTAAGGGAAGCTTCGAAAATTTTATAACGGCAGAAAATAGCCACACCCGCCGTATAAGTTAAAAAAAACATTCTTACCTTAATTTTGTCGAAAAGGATAAAAAGCACCTTGTTTGGAAAACAACGGAAAGATTCCTTTATAAAACTCTTATAAAAAGTCAAACAAGGTTATAAATGAATTTAACCCATATTCTTGTGAATAGTAAAAATGTTTTGAAATACATTTTTAAGAAACATGGATGTGGATGATAAATAGATCCTAGTAGATTATTACGTATAAACAACCTCGGATAATAAAGTGATTGTGAAATAACCCTTACCTTGTACTTTTCCTTGGTTGGGGTAGGTTAACCTCCTGTATAATGGTGAAATAATTGTTATTAAATTATACAAGAATCATATATATTAATATGATATCATATATGATCTTTTAACATTGATTTGTTAATAATATCTTTGAATTATCGTCGTTTCGGGTGTCAACTTACTCGTTTTCTTTTATATGTTTTGTCACATAATCCATGTTTGTCATGGATAGGTTGTATATTTTTCATATACAGAATGATATCAAGTCCTTAAACATCATTTTTAAATCATCAAATGATAATTATACTTTAATGGATACGATGGAGAATGAATCTCATCGCGTTCGTGGAGACGGTAGTCCGTACGTACGCACGAGCGACAATATCATTATTTTGATATTAAAATAATATATAAATGGATGGTATATCATATATACAGAATCATTAACATGTTATATTTATTATTTACATGAGTTAAACATCATTATTATACCCATCCAAATAATAATATATTGAATAACAATTACACCACGACGTGGAGACGGTAAGCCGTACGTACGCACGTATGGTGACATGTTATTCAAAGGGTGGATAGAATACTGAATATGGTTGTACCATATTTATAATAATATCACTGTATATATAATATACTGGATTTATTATTTTATAATGGTAATAACAAAGAAAGAAGAAGTGGAAGAAGAAAGGAACTTGAAAAGGGGTGGTGAAAACATTACCTCTTCTTCGAGTTCTTCCTTTTGATTTGATCAAAAGGGCTCCATAGGTTGGATTTATGATCAAAATAAGGCCTCTAGGTTGTAGTTAGGGAAGTTGGGAGAGTATTTGGGTAGAGTTTGGCCGAACCAAAAGTCTTTGAAGCTGTGAAGAAATGAGAAGGAGGAGTTCCCTTTTATAAGAGGGGTGAGGGGCACCTTTGGAAAAGCTAGAAATATTAATTTATAATAAATTCATATTCTGTTTCTAATGGCTCCAAAGTTGATTATTAAAAGGTTAAGGTGGTGATAGGTCGAAAACCACTCAACCAATAGAATTTAGACAGGTTTGGGTACTTATATTAACCTTATCCTTTAGTTTTAACTCTTAGTTAATTAGTTTGACATTTACCACGTCACTTTGTATTTTTATAATATATAGTTAATAAACATACTATATACATCCAATAGACCCCTAAGTGGTCCATTAATGATGAACCTATCATGATATAAGTCCCTTGGCCGAACATTAGATTTTTAGGAATTTAATATCAATTAATAATATAATATTTGTTTTAAAAACTCTTTTTTGTCAATTTTGACACTATTCAAGAGTTGATTTTTGTGAAACTCATAACAGAATTATTACTTAGAAAACATTTAATTAAATGGTTCCTAAAATGTCATAGTAACTTAGAAAATTAGTTTAATTCATAAAAAGTCTCAAATTATATTTATTTCGGTATTTATAATATCAATTATTTTAAATTTTCACTATTATGGGAATTACTGCATCATCATTGTGTCAAAAATAAATTAAATTATTTAATGTTTAAAAATTATAAATAAAATATAATTATGTGTTAAATCTTTTTATCTTTCTAAGGAATATTTATAGTCGAAAATCCAACATATATAAACCTATGTAAAAATTGTTTTTCTAAAAGATATATGCTTGTGTCATTTTTGTATTCATTTTAACTTAATTAAAATAAAGTGTCCCTATCACCTACAAGTGGCACCATGGGGTCCCAAAATCGACCCAAAGATGCCTATGGTCGAACATATATCAACCAATAAGTCTAGGAGACGTTTTAGGGTAATTTAGTATTATTATAATATTATTTTCTAACCCTTATTTACAGGATTTACCCTTAACCATGGTAAATAAAATATTTACCGCAGTAATTATTCAAAATGTCTAAAAATAAAAGTTACCTATTTACACAATTTGGAAATCCTGATTCCAAATATGGAATCCATTTTTCTAAATTCAAAACACAGATGTGGTAGAAAATAATTTAAAATTAATTCCCGCTGTCAAAACAAAAAGCGTGTTTTTAAGAGATAATAACTATCAAAAGATTGACACTTGTTTATGTTTGGTTTAATTGTAAAATTATGTCCAATTACCAAAATTATATTAAATGGTAAAAATATATTCAAACTATACTTTAAAACCACTCAAATTCATAATTTATCACTATTAATTTTTTTGATTAAAAAAGTTGTTTTTAATTAAAATTTAGTATTTTTCACTATTCATCAAAATATTAAAGTTATCTGAAAAGTACCAAAATTTCACCTTAGGCTAAATTCGATACTCCGAATCCAAAACTGAAATCCATTTTGAAATATAAAATATATATAATTTCAAAAAGTAGGTATTACTATTCACAACAGCTAGTTTGATTGGTTGTAGTGTGCGTTATAACTCGAAGTTGCGTACAACACACGCTACTATATTATTCAAAGGAAATCATACCGTGGAAGCTTGGGATGTTTCATTTTAAATTTTTGATGTCCCCATTTAGTCAAAAAGTTTACAATATTGTATTTAAGAATGGTTCACTATTAAAAGATGGTAAAAGTGCAATACTGAAAATGAATTTGTTCTTACATTATGTATAAGAAACTCATAATATGGATTCTAAAATTATAGGGATTATATAAAGTTTAAAATTTAGTTAATACTATTCATAGCCTCTTTTGAATGTCTTGTTTGGTAAGTCATGGTGTGCCTGAACTCGGTGTTGCGTGTAGTGCAAGTTATTGAATTATTTTTAAGAAATAACACACTATGAAATCTTGGGGTGTTACATTCTCCTCTCCTTCAATAAATTGCGTCCTCGCAATTTGAAATTGTTCTTCGAAAATAAATGGTTTAAAATAGAAAATATCTTTGTGGGAAAACCCACATTAGAAATTAGGTTACTAAAATCTAGTCTTAATATGAGGAAAAGAGAAATGAAAGGGTCACCACCAAATTATGATCTCGGTTAGGAGAACATTGGTGGCAATTAGAGACATATAATTGGAGGAAAAACATAAATATTTATAGGTAGTGATTGAGGTCATCAATCACAAACATGTATAAAATTTAGGTCCTTAAATTCATCAATTTATGATGATTTGAAATACCATCGGTTCAACAAAACATAGGGTATTGGGATAACCCATTTTTGACGTTTCAAAATATCTTAGTTGAAATCCCACATCGAAAAATGAATTAATGAGGCCTCTATTTAAAATAAAGAGTGGAAAGTATGAAGATTACCGAAAATAACACATACTAGGGTTCCATATTGGAAAATATGGATATGGAAGACAAATCTAACCCTCAATTATCTGATGGAGAGTGGTAGAGAACATGGCTATGAAAAGGCCAATAATCCCAAAGCCATAAATTAGTGATGATTTAAGGTACCATCTACGACAACATTTTTGTTCTAAGTTCCTTTTCTTAATTTTGAGGAATTTATTTATGAGATTGGCTAAGATCATAAGGAGATATACTTACTTTATAATTAGAGTTTTATCCATTAATAAATTTCTACCACAAACTTATCTTTCACTCTAAAAGATAATAGAACGTAGAAATATATTCTATTTATCCTATTCGTATAGGGTTAAAAAAAACGAATTTATAATTCATCTACCAGATCTTTTTAAAAAGAACTACATTATTTAATCTCGGACATCACGCGGGTCAGTGGTAGGTGATACACCCTTGTCGCCCTTCGGTTGTGGGTTCAAGTCTTTCGGCCTTTCCGGACGCGACAGGTTGCCGCCCAACCTCCGGGTTGTCCTTTTATGGCAATCCAAAATAATCCAAACTAGAACTATCCAAAATACTTCAGTCCAAAATTTATAAGGAAGGTAAACACAATAAATATCCTTTTTGCTGCGTATTAACATGTGAACACATTCATCATGTATTCTTTTAAAACACTGCAACATCTTGAATTACCATAAAACCTTATTGATTACATTCATGATCCCTCATTCCTTAAAGAACAATAGATATACTCCTTCAATCCAATATTTTTTTAAACCTCAACAATGATGGAATATACAAATCATTAATCAGTTTCAAGGTAGTCAAGAATATCCAATATAATTTATCCAAATCAATCATGTATTATTCCAAAATCACTACCTCAGTATCAGAACTATATTATCGTTTATGATTCTCTCAACCATATATTTTCTAAAAATTTATCCTGCTATTGAGTCACTTTTCTTTGTTCCACACAATCTCATGTACTTAATGAAATAGTACTGCAGTACAATCCTTATATACTCCATAATTATTATAACAAGTACATTGTTGATACAACACTCAAATGACATAATCAACACAAGCACTCTAATCATTCCTCTTTATCTGTGGTAGTATCATAACTTGATTATTATCCAATAGCATCATTTGCGGCATAGTCTGATGACTGAGACATAGGTTCGCGTAGTGTCCAAACTCTTTGCAAATGAAGCATTGTACATTTGAAACCATTTTATTACCCTTGAAGTCACGTACTTTGTGCCCTTTTCCTCCACACTTATAACAAAATCCCATTCCTTTCAGGCAAGTTCCAGGGTGTTTTTTCCACAGTTATCACATATGGGAAAATTCTTCTTTTCCCTCTTTCCTTTATCCATCTTTATCTCTTCCATCCTTTTCTTCTCTTGCTTCCCTTCAAAGCCATAGGACTCAGTAAACTCTTTACTTATCTTATCAACACGTGATATTATTTCTTCATATGATGATAATACATGCGAAACTATTTCTCTTATAAATTCTGGCTTAAGACCATGAAATATATGATCCTTCTTTCTCTTTTTATCATGTGCATTCCTAGAGTTCTCATTCCTTCTACTGGGTGCCATTTCTAAACAATGGCATAAACTAGATCAGTTTATGAATCAAAATACATAATCCCATACTTATAAAACACTTAACATAAATTGAACTATTTATGGATATAATCCATAATCATAAGAATGTTTTCTTTGAGGAATTATATACTCATAAACACTTCATAATGATTTGTAACGAAAATAAGAGTTATCCTAAGCATATCCCCCGGGAGTGTCGTAACCAAGAGTGTAGCAAGGCCCGTTGTCGTGCACCAGTTCCCATTCGAGTCTTGCTCAAAGCGGTGTTTTCGGGTTTTACCCCTAGGTACATCTGTGCCAGAGCCACCTCTACCTGCTCATATCCAAACAGGGATATATTGCTCGGAAAACTCACAAAATCTCTACAATACCAAAATTCTAGGAAGTTCTTCTATACTAATCCTCAAAGTTCATCTTAGATCTACGTGCTCTAATCAGAGTATAACTAAATCTAGCTTCCAAGGATTGTACTAAACTTCCTATGATACCAACTGTAACGCCCCAACCCTATTTACCCAGAGTCGGTGCATTATTACATAACATTGGCATGATTACAAGAAAGATCAAATCTTGAAAGACCGATTGGTTTAGTAGCCTTGGAAACACTAGATATATTCATAAGTTTTACATTACATCATAAAATGAAAAACTACTACAACGACATGATGTCTCCACAGTCCACACTATTATCCCCTCATAATATCCCTGCAAGTCATTCATAACTTACTTCTTCACATCCTGGTAAAATAAAACATAGAAAAGGGGTGAGCTCAAATTCCCAGTAAGGATAACAATATAGAGGAAACTTTCATAAATAAGAATAAAAATTTAAGTTAATGTATAACCCAAACAAAATCCTTTCAAACTTGAACTTTCAACATAATATGGCATAAATAAAATGAAATAATTCCATTTACTTATTCACATGGATATTCTACTAATCGAATAATCACATGAAAAACCAATAACCACATTCAAAATGATGGAATGCATAATGCCAGACTATCATAACCACATAGCCAAGGCCTCGTGACAAGACTATAAATAAGATTTTTCCAAGGCCTTGTGCCAAGACACTAGTTTGTCTCATGAGACCTACCGATGCATCGAGGAGCTATAGCGGGCTCCACCCGTCACATATTAAGTCCAATGCATTCCTATATGAAAAGGTTTAAACATAACATAAACATTCGTATTAAAACTAGCATACGAAATATCAATACTTTCACCATAAACCATGAATGGTATAAAAATAGCACATACATAGTCAAACATATCACAAAACCTTCAATACAACATAGAAGTTTTGTATCATAATAAATAAACTTCACATAAGCGTAAAATCCAACAAAGGATGTTGACATAGATGAAATCAAAACTCTTTTTAGAGAAATATCTATTTTATTTTGAAATCATTTAAGATCCATATAAAATAAAAAATTTTCTTCGAAAATATTTTTATAAGCTTTTAAGGGAAGCTTCGACGATTTTATAATGGCGGAAAATATGCGCACCCTCCGTATAAGTTAAAAAAAACATTCTTACCTTAATTTTGTCGAAAAGGTTAAAAAGTACCTTGTTTGGAAAATGATGGAAATATTCCTTTATAAAACTCTTATAAAAATTCAAAAAAGGGTATAAATGACTTTAACCCATATTCTTGTGAATAGTAAAAATGTTTTTAAATACATTTTTAAGAAACATGGATGTGGATGATAAAGATATCTTAATAGATTATTACATATAAACAACCTCGGATAATGAAGAGATTGTGAAATAACCCTTACCTTGTACTTTTCTTTGGTTGGGGTAGGTTAACCTCTTTTATAATGGTGAAATAATTTTTATTAAATTATAAAAGAATCATATATATTAATATGATATCATATATGATCTTTTAACATTGATTTGTTAATAATATCTTTGAATTATCGTCGTTTCAGGTGTTAACATACTCGTTTTCTTTTATATGTTTTGTTACATAAGCCATGTTTTTCATGGAAAGGTTGTATATTTTTCATATACAGAATGATATCAAGTCCTTAAACATAATTTTTAAATCATCAAATGATAATTATACTTTAATGGATACGATGGAGAATGAATCTCATCGCGTTCGTGGAGATGGTAGTCCGTACGTATGCATGAGCGACAATATCAATCTTTTGATATTAAAATAATATTTAAATGGATGGTATATCATTTATAAAGAATCATTAACATGTTATATTTATTATTTACATGAGTTACACATCATTATTATACCCATACAAATAATAATATATTGAATAACAATTACACCACGACGTGGAGACGGTAAGCTGTACGTACGCACGTATGGTGACATGTTATTCAAAGGGTGGATAGAATAATGAATATGGTTGTACCATATTTATAATAACATCACAGTATATATAAGATACTGGATTTATTATTTTATAATGGTAATAACAAAGAAAGAAGAAGTGGAAGAAGAAAGGAACTTCAAAAGGGCTGGTGAAAACATTACCTCTTCTTCGGGTTCTTCCTTTTGATTTGATAAAAAGGGCTCCATAGGTTGGATTTCTGATCAAACTAAGGCCTCTAGGTTGTAGTGAGGGAAGTTGGGAGAGTATTTGGTCAGAGTTTGGCCGAACCAAAAGTCTTTGAAGGTGTGAATAAATGAGAAGGAGGAGTTCCCTTTTATAAGAGGGGTGAGGGGCACCTTTGGAAAATCTAGAAATATTAATTTATAATAAATTCATATTCGGTTTCTAAGGGCTAAAAAGTTTATTATTCTAATTTTAAGGTGGGGATAGGTCTAAAAACACTCAAACAATATAATTTAGACAGGTTTGGGTACTTATATTAACCTTATATTTTAGTTTTACCTCTTAGTTAATTAGTTTGACATTTACCATGTCACTTTGTATTTTTATAATATATAGTTAATAAACTTACTATATAAATCCAAGAGACCCCTAAGTGGTCCATTAATGATGAAACTATCATGATATAAGTCTCTTGGACGAACATTAGATTTTTAGGAATTTAATATCAATTAATAATATAATATTTGTTTAAAAAACTCTTTTATGTCAATTTTGACACTATTCAAGAGCTGATTTTTGTGAAACTCATAACAGAATTATTACTTCGAACATATTTACTTATATTGTTCCTAACATGTCATAGTAACTTAGAAAATTAGTTTAATTCATAAAAAGTCTCAAATTATATTTATTTGTGTATTTATAATATCAATTATTTTAAATTTTCATTATTATGGGAATTACTGCATCATCATTATGTCATAACTAATTGAAATTATTTAATGTTTAAAAATTATAAATAAAATATCATTATGTATTAAATCTTTTTATCTTTCTAACGAATATTTATAGTCTAAAATACAACATACATAACCCTATGTAAAAATGGTTTTTCTAAAAGATATATGCTTGTGTCATTTTTGTATTTATTTTAACTTAATTAAAATAAAGTGTCCCTATCACCTACAAGTGGCACCATGGGGTCCCAAAATCGACCCAAAGATGCCTATGGTCGAAAATGTATCAACCAATAAGGCTAGGACACGTTTTAGGGTAATTTAGTATTATTATAATATTATTTTTAACCCTTATTTACCGGATTTACCCTTAACCATGGTAAATAAAATATTTACCGCAATAATTATTCAAAATGTCTAAAAAAAGTTACCTATTTACAAAATTTGGACATCCTGATTCCAAATATGGAATCCATTTTTCTAAATTCTAAACACTAAAGTGGCAGAAATTAATTTAAAATTAATTCCTGCTGTCAAAACAAAAATCGTGTTTTTAAGAGATAATAACTATCAAAAGATTGACACTTGTTTTTGTTCGGTTTAATTGTAAAATTATGTACAATGACCAAAATTATATTAAATGGTAAAAATATATTCTAAATATACATTAAAACCACTCAAATTCATAATTTATCACTATCAATTGTTTTGATTAAAAAAGTTTTTTTTAATTAAAATTTAGTAATTTTCACTATTCATCAAAATATTAAAGTTATCCAAAAAGTACCAAAATTTCACCTTAGGATAAATTCGATACTCTGAATCCAAAAATGAAGTCCATTTTGAAATAGAAAATATATATAATTTCAAAAAGTAGGTATTACTATTCACAACAGCTAGTTTGATTGGTTGTAGTGTGTGTTATAACTTGAAGTTGCGTACAACACACGCTACTGTATTATTCAAAGGAAATCATACCGTGGAAGCTTGGGATGTTTCATTTTAAATTTTTGATGTCCCCATTTAGTCAAAAAGTTTAAAATATTGTATTTAAAAAGGGTTCACTATTAAAAGTTGGTAAAAGTTCAATACTGAAAATGAATTTGTTCTTACATTATGTCTAAGAAACTCATAATATGGATTCTAAAATTATAGGGATTATATAAAGTTTAAAATTTAGTTAATACTATTCATAAGCTCTTTTGAACGTCTTGTTTGGTAAGTCATGGTGCGCTTGAACTCGGTGTTGCGTGTAGTGCAAGTTATTTAATTATTTTGAAGAAATAACACACTATAAAATCTTGGGGTGTTACAATAAAGTCACTCAAAGTAATAATAAAGAATGCCTCAAATAAAATAGAAAGTATAAATGAAAACTACCCACATGTATATGAATATGATCAACAACGAATCTATTTTATTTTGGAAGGGGACATTAGGAGGAATATAAGTGAGAAGACATTTTCTCTAATGAAATTTCAATTTTGTGGCTATCAATGCCTTACCATTTCATACCGTGAGGAGGCAAGGAGGAATTTTAATAGGGTAGAGCTATAAATTCAAAAAAAAAAATAACTAATTCAACACCTACATATTATATAATAAATATATTTTATTGATATTGTTTTCACTACTCTAACTAGGATCATAAGGATATTTATTACAGGAAGAGGAATGACTAGAGTATTACCTATAGAACTCGGAGAAAGGTCAATACTCACCAACTAAACCAATTTGCTCTTGCAAACATTTATTCTCCCCAATAAGAACAATATGAGTATGAAAAACTAATGCACATGGAAAAGTTATTATAAATACTATCATTACCCTCCACTCAATTAAATATTTCATGGAATGAACAGAAGAAAATAGGGAAATCCAACCTATAGAAATAGCTCTCAAAGCTACAATGAATGGTAGAACCTAGATTCTTGATAGATATACTCATCCATTATGAAGGGGAATTCATATTTATTAAATAATTTTAAGAAAAGGGTTGATGGAACTATAAGTTTTGGAAATGACGATTCCATAAATATCAATATAATTGGAAGTATAGAACTTGAAAATTGTGATCAGAAGAAAATTGAAGTGATATTTGTGGAGAATATGCTTCACAATATTCAGAGTATGATTCAACTCTGTGTCCTAGGACTAATAGTGAAATTTAACTAAAAGGGGTGCATAATTAAAGGAATTAAAGGGAATTGTCTCATGATAGGATGCAGAATAGATGAAAACATATATCAGGTTAATAGTAGAGAGAACATTTTCTACTTGACAGTTGAAGAAGAAAACCAGTTTTTGCATTGGAGGTTGGGTCACATTAATCAACAAGACATGGAAAATATATCTAACATATGGATAGTCCTGTATATCCCTAATATGAATCACGAATGGGAAAAGACTTATGATTCTCACATATGAGGAAATTTATTCTTAAGTTTATATCGTCCAAAGAAGAAAAGGGAGTCAATTTTTTCTTGATCACATGTAGATAGATGAATCAAGTCATATAAATGTGGCTGGAACATATGGGAATGGGTACTTTTCTATTTTATGTATGATTATAGTATAAATGATTTAATTGTGAATATACCCTGGAAACAAAAAGTGCTTGATTTCATGAAAAGTTATTATTTAATAGATCATAACGATACTGGCCACACAATCAATGTTCTGCGATATAAAAATGGAGGGGAATATAATTCTATTGAGTTTGAAAATTACCTTAAGAAGTACAAAATAATGCATGAAGTGTATGTAGTTAGAACTCCAAAGAAAAATGGAGTTGTTGAGTGAAAACATTAAAAAGTAAAAAATATGTCCAGAACTATACTTATTGAAATTCATATCTCTCATCATTATTAGAAAGAGGCCTTTCTAGGAATAATGTATACTCAATATCAAATATGGATTTATATGGGAGAAACCAAGACCCCATATGAGTTGTGGAATGTAATGATTCCCAATTTTCTATATTTTCTTTTTTTGGGAAGAAAATGTTTCATCTGTAACAAAGAAGTCAAGGAAAGTATGGTGATGCTGTTAGTGAGGGAATATTTCATATATATTCAATGAGTAGTAAATCTTTAAAATGTTTCAATAATTATATTAGAAGAATTGTGAAAATTAGTGATGTTATGGTCGTTGATGATTAAAATAAAAATACCTTGTTGATCTATTATACAAATATTACATAATATGAAGAAGAAAGTAGACATAGAAAAAATGAAACTATATAAGTAGTGGAAGGAACTAAATAAATTCTGGGGTCATAAAATTATTATGATTCATAAGAATAATCACAAGAGGAATATAGGGTGGAAGAATATTTATCTAATACCCATAGGGGATATATAATTAAAGAAATTGATCAATCCAACCTCACCGTGGATTGGATAATAACAACACAGTCAAGGAGAATGAGGACTAAATCACATTATTCTTTCCAATCTATTTTGGAACCAACCTCATTTTTAAAAGAAACAAAGGATGAATCATGAGTTAAATCCATGAATGATGAACTAGATCATATTGAAAAGAACCAAACATTGGATCTTGTTAAGAAACCAAAAAATAAAAATGTGATTGGAACAAAGTGGATATTTAAAATCAAATCTTATGAGAAAGGAAATATGATTATAAATAAGGCATTCTTGGAGTGTAAAGTCTACACATATATTAATGTTTTTTATATAGAGGAAACATTTCCTCCTATGGCTAGACTAGAGTTGATCTGGCTATTTCATTCCTTGTAAATCCTAATAGGGGATAAAATGTTTTAGAATGATGTCAAAAAAAACACTCTTAAATGGTTTTATTGAGGAATATGTCTATATAGAACACCATTGTGTTTCCAAATTGGCAATAATGAAATGAAGGTTTTTATATTTATAAATTCACAATATGGTCTCATGATGGAACCATGGGCATGGCATTATCATCTATATTTTTATCTGAAGAAGATAAAAGTTAAAAGATTTGATGACAAAAATAATCTCTATGTAGAGAAATAAAAGGAAGATCAATTTATTTTCCTTGTGTACATAGATGATATTATATTCTATGAAAGAAGGAATGTATTTTTGGAATAATTTTCTAATCATATAAAATCAATATTTGAAATTTCTATGATTGGTAAACTCACATAATTCATGGGGATGTAGGTGATTCATAAGGGGAGTACACATTCATTTCTTCAAAAAATAATTACAGAGAGTTTCAGAATAAATTCAATATTCATGACTCCAAATCAATGTCAACTCAGAATGCAGTTGGGATAAAACTTAGAAATCATGAGAATTCTAATTCTGTGGATCCCACCATGTACAAGATTATCCTTGGAATCTTATTATATTTGACATCATTATGACCATATTTTGTCTTTGTAATAGGTTTAGTGACCCACTTTTAATGTAATCTTAAGAAATAAAATTTGGCGGCAATTAAAATAATCATAAGGTACAATTTTTGTCTCCCTGTTCTATTCATGAAAATAAAAAAAAATGTTTTATGGTAAATAAGGAACATTAATGGTAATTTGAATTATGGGTCATACATTTCCACATAAAGTGAAAATTATCTATTGTAATTTTGTGATGTTTACCAGGTTGGATTTTTGGTGGACAGAATTCACACCAGTGGTGGATAATTCATTATTAGAAATAAATGAGTTGTATGATTTATAAATAAATAGGAATTAAATTCCCTTAGTATGGCTGAAGAAAAGTATATTTCTTATAAAAATTATTTCACTCAATTATTTTGGATAAAGAAACAACTAACTGATATTGGTGATGAGGTGAAATAGCCAATGGTAACTCACTATGACAAAAAGGGAGGGATTGATCTTATAAAGAATCTAGTTTATCACTCTCGTATAAAAGATTTTGAGATAAGATATTACTTCACCAAAGGATACATTAAACAAGGTGTGATTAACATAGAGAATGTGGGAACTAATAACTAAGTTGATGAAATTATAATGAATCCATTGGTTTCACAGGTGTTTGATAAATTTCGATTGAACCTTGGTAATCTACCACATTACCATTCATAATGATGTTCCAGATATTCCCCTCCTCCTCATTTGTGTTAAGATTATTAATATGTTTGATGAATTGATGTTGTTTTTGGGGAAGATTCAATCTAGGAGGAGTGTGTTTTTGAGATCTAAAAGTAAAAATATATGATCTCTAGGATTATTTCTGAAGGAGGATAATGGATAAATTCAACCTTTTAAAGTGGGATAAAGAGAAATTAAGTATTTTTATGGTTTTCTATTTGTAGGTTTTTGAAAAACCATAAAATGATTATATGAAACGATGAGGATTTGATGCGATGGGGAAATAGTCAAAGCATAGCTAGGATAAATTTTTTAATTCCAATACTTGATAACTCAATTCATGATTCCCCAAATGTTTTCTACTCCATTTTTTGCACAAATAGACTTAAAGTGTTGGATTAATTGTCTCTATCATTTCAGGACTTTATAAGTGGTCGGTGCTTTATTGATTTTATTTGATGATTTTTAACAAACCCAATGTGGATGATTCTTGGAAAAAAGGATGTTATTTTCTAGAAATGTATTATAGTTTGTGATTGTGGTCAATATAAACTTGTATGATTGGGGATGATTCAAGGGAAGTGATATTATAATACAAGGTAACTAAAGTATTGCAGGTGACATAATTTTCTTGTGTCTTCCAATTTTTTGGTTTTAGTGTCTAGAAGATGAAGCTAGCACCACAAATGGTTGTTTTCTGAAATCTACTCTTTATAAAAAATTTAATGGAATGAGTTTTGTGAAGACTAGGTTTCAAAAAGTGATCTTGGTGAATGCATGATTAATTGACAGTATTCTCCATGACTAAAATATGTGTAGCATCATGAATGCGTGATGTGTTTACAGAAACCCCAACAACTATGATAAATCCCACCAATGATTTGTGAATGGATGAGATTCTTGAATATGTTTAATAATGATAAGTGAATATACACTTTATTCATAAATGTCCAAGACTATATATATGAGGCTACCCCCAGTTTAATTCAAACAAAAAAATCAGAGAAAATATAGAATCGTTCTGATTTTGGGAAGGTTGGGAGCTGCGTGAATATCTCTTTTTATGGGAGGTTGAGAATTGTAAAAATAATAGTTATATCTTGACTGATTTAAATGATTTTGATTAATATGTGATTCAAGATGTGTGGTAATTCTGTGATGAATCAGCGAGGTGCATGAAGGCTGTTAGCTTCACAAAGGTCATGAGCTTCATGAAGGAGCTCCATAAATAGTTTTTTTTAATATTAGGTTTAATTGAATTTTTCATTTAAAGCAAAAAAATTCAGGTATATGATAACGTAAGATTAAAAATATAGTCTAGGAAAAATTCTTTAATTCCAATCTACTAAAGAAAACTTCATGTCGATAAACTGAGTAAGAATTTACTCAAGGCGGTGAGCTAGGGGGAGTCAACAAAATTGTTCTGAGGGATGCCGTATGCAATCTGTAAAATCTTGTAAAAGTTGTTTGTCTGGAATATAGTGACTTTGTATTAACTTAGGTATTTCAAAACTAGTAAATATTAGTGGATTTTGGTATGATAAACACACATTTGGCATATTCTCCTCAGAATAACCCTTTGCGATGAACCATGAAAAATTGTTGTGTTTTCTCTTGGGATGTAAAGTTTGTTTTCTATACCTTCCCATTAGATAGTTTTCAAAGGATTCTAGTAAAGTAGGAATAATATCTGTCACTATAGAAGAATAATTTGACACCCTGATTCACCCATCCCCTCTCTTGGTGTTCCAGGTTCCTTCAGTTTGGGTCCCATGAGGCCGAATGTCATGTGACATGGTTGCAATTGTTGAGTGTAAGGACGGTGAGATATCCCTTCTTATTACAACATTCCCTATCATATATATATATATATATAATATGGATATCTAACCTATTTTTTTGTTATTTAGAAAGATTCCACATAGAAAACTTCTAATGAAGTATCATGAGGGTTTTGATTTGGTTCTTCTATATTTTTCATAGTTTAAGACCTCAGAGGTTTTGGATGAGGCCCTGGTGGGATGACCAGATCATGAGCCACATATACAAGCTCTGGTTCATTCTCTTGTATAGGTGGGACAACCACCTAATTTGAAAAAATTTCTTCCATGGGTAATCATGAAGGTCAGGTTGATCTTGGTTTGTGTCATTTAGGGGATCTAAAGGGGAGCTCAGGGAGTAAATCTTTATATGGAAAACTTAATTCTAGTGTTCTAGTCAAATCACCCACCTCTATTCCAGGTTGAGGGAAGACCAAAAGTAGTCGAGAACTGGAGAGAGTTAGTGAAAACCATTTTTAGGTATCTTTAGACAATCCTATCCCAAAGGGTCAAGATTGATACATATATTCTTAGAGGAGCAGTTAAACTCTAGTGGGGCATACATGTTTATGCAGGCTGACATGAGGGGATATCTTGGAAGGATTTTGAGGTTAGGTTATTTGAGAAATTATTTCTAGATATGTTAAGTGTGGAAAGAGTTTTGGAGTTCATGAGCCTATTATAGGGAGACATGTTTGTCATGGAGCATGAAACTACCTTTTTAAACATTTCTCATTTTTCACCTGGTATGGTGGTGATGACACCTCAAGAGTGAAAAATTTTGAGGATGGTTTATGGAATGCCATTAAAGTTAAGGTAAAAAAATATGTTGATGATTATCAGAGGATTTAAATATGTTGATGATTTGATGAGGGTTATTTAATAGAACAATCATACTCTAGCTTGGTGACAATGTGAGGTGAAATTGGCAGTGATGCTTTAGATAACAGGAAGCGAGCCCTTGAGGAGTCTTAGTAAGGTGTTTAGAGTAGAGACATAGGAATACAACTGAGGAGTGGGTCTTCAATGATGTGATTTCAGTTTGGAAAGAAGTGACATGTGTGGACGTGTTTTGATTGGGAACTGAAGGATTTTTGATCATGAATCAAGGTTGGGTATCTCTAGAGGTTCAATAAGGAGCCATATCAGATGGATGGTAGTGACCGAATAGGGTAGACTCAGACATCAGAGGTCAGACTGGGAGTGGTACTAGGTGATGGTATCTATAAATAATCTATATGAAGAGGTAGCAGTAGAGATAGTGGGACCAATCATTGGGTCCAATGGTCGATAGTTGGTGTAGCTTTTTTGACAAGCCAGAACTTTACTAGTTTGGCTTCAAGATATATGCACATAGTAGAGAATCCAGTTATAGAGCAGGCTCGGGAGATGACTATTGTTATATTCTTGTTTTGGGTATGACTAGGTAACTTTTTGTTTTCATAAGGCCCCTTTTTGTTACCATGCTTCATTTTGGGTGCATGAGTTGTTTTGGACTAACCAGATGCTAGTTAGTAGGTTGGAATCAAATCAGATGCGTGATATATTTATATATATGTATGTATGTATGTATATAAGTATATATATATATATGACTCGCATGGAAGTAGGATTTATTATGATAATTGATGTGATACAGGTTTACTTCAATGGCCTGAAGGACTTCATTTTTTATTGATTTTGGATAATGCACCTTTAAAGGGGTGATGTGGAACCATTACAAGGCATGTAGGCATAAGTATTACATAGACTCTAGTCCTTAAATGAATTGATTTCCCGAAGTCTTCAAACATTACATATAACACATACTAACTACTTGGAACATGCTCCTCCCCAGCATCTTCATCATCAAAACAGCTCTCTACCTTCGCATGGATATTTGGTTAGGCATCCCATTCATGCACAGGCTTGTACTGATGGCAGGTGCGATACCCTCTCATTATTGCAATCTATGTAGCTTCTTCTGTGGTGAAAGCTCCTTGCTAATCCTCCATAGAGCTTGTTCCTTATAGGTTTACAGGTTTTTATCTTCACATAAGGTGGCCTGAAGGCCTTGAGGTGGCCTGATGGTTTGGGTGGACCGAAGGCCTTAAAGGACTTGGGGACCAAATCGATGGCCCGAAAGCCCAAACAGGGTAAAATTCCCGGCTGCTACAGTGCCAAACAGTGCCTGCTATAGCTCTGCTTCGGTACCCCCTACAGTACTGATATAGGTTTCCTTTAGGTATGTTATCATCCAAGAATTAACACGATGCAATATTCTATGGTACATATATGGGACATGAGTACTTTTGATAATATACTATGTTTTATGATTTTGGGAATCTAATGAGATATAGTGCTTGATGGGTTTCATATGTGACACAGGCATGGCGTGATCACTTGATGTGGTGTAGGAGAAGAGATTCATCATGACATGACCATTGGGTCATGATTTGGATAATGGTCTGTCATAATTTTTAATTCTTGGTGGCAATGTGGCCGGGTATGTAACTCCTAAGGTGGGGAGAGTCTTGAGAGAGTTGATGTAGGAACTTATGACCCAGGTGGACTAGGGAACTTTTAATAAGATGGATATATTAAATAGAATCATAGTGTAATCATTTATAGCTATGGGATGTTCTATGTTAAGGTATGGAGACTGTAATGATTCGTGTTTTGGGAGCGGGTCAAATTCATCAACCCATTTGAAATTTTAGAGTTTGGTGAGCAGACCAAATTTATTCTTGACCTTATAAACCTAAAATTGGGAGTTTTTATTGAACAGATACATTGTTTTTAGATAGGTCTAAATTCATAGAATGTTAATCAAGGTATCAAGTGGGTTTCGAGTGTGTAAGAGTTCAAACACCCATATTTTCAAAAGGAATAGATAGAGGTGCATGATTTTGAAAAACCGTGCGACCTCCCAGGAATAAGAATTATTTCCTCTCTCTTGATGGTTCACTATTTTAAAAACCAATATTATGGGGGTCCAAGTCCATGTGGGGAATTATATAATTTTATAATAGGATTCACACATTGTCATTGAGTGGTTTTCCAAACCATATAGTAACTACATGCCCTTTTTAAAAGGGAAAATTACAATTTCTCCTTCATTTCATTAATAGGGTTTCCCCTCAATCTTCCTCCCTTACTAGTGAGTAATAAATAGTGACATGAGATCTCTCACTCCTCCTCCATTATGTTTTGGACTGAGATCTACATCCGAGCTTCATTTTCATCACTATTGGTCTTATTGGAACTGTATTGTTAATACGTTTTATGTTTTCATCACTTTTCTTTGTTTCTATCTCTATACAATGTGTAAAAATATGTATGGACCATTTTATCCCATTTTTATGTTGTTAATTTAAAATTATTATTTTTTCAAATCCATATTGAATTAGAGGATGATATTAGATGAGAGAGTGTCTACCGATAAAATATATATGCTTCTTATATTTCAATTTTATTTTTCCTATGTTTTGGGGGTGCATTCTTGAGTCCCCATTGGTTTGTCTGAGTAGGACCCTAATAATTTAATGATTGTATTTTAGTTATTGAATTGAACATGTGACATGTATATGGTAATGATCCTCCTTGAATAAAAATGGTACATTAATATTGAGAGGATTCTGATCACTTGGGTAGATTAGGCCATGTGTGTTTATTTATCTATATTTAACAGTTTATATTAAATTGTTTGGTTATTAAGGAACATGATGGTCCTAGACAGAAGATTGAGGTGGTGATTAACTCACCAATTTTAGGAGATGTTTTTTTTTAATTTGGGAAAGGCCCTAGACTTATGTGGTTGTAGAGACCCGAAGCTTAACGTACATGTACATTACATTACTTTTGCGGAATACTTAGTATATAACAAAAACAAACACACAAGGATCGTAATAGTTTAGTGTCTTTGGAAACTCGGAATATAATCTTCTAATTGTGGTGAAAGATCTTCAACATCTCCCATAAAGATCTTCCTTTTTTTTAACCTAAAACCTTTCTTTATATCCTGGGGAAAAGAAAACATAAAAGGGTGAGCTCAAATGCTCAGTAAGGGTAAACAAAAGAAATATCAATCACATCATATTCATAAGAACATAACATTTTGGAAATCTTAACCTAAAAAAGAGAGCATAATTTCATAACATGGGATAAATCATGGCAGTGAAATGTAATCACAATAATCATAACATAAAACATGAAACTTTGTGGCATACACACATAATCATAGAGAATCATTTCTTGTTAGTCAAGACTCATTTCCAAGACTATCTTAGTGGACAAAGTCCCTTTCTGAACCGAGTCACCCTCGTTTCAGCCCTGTTTCGCTGAACCAGTATAACCTACGATTTCAGCCATGTCTATCTCATGAGATATAAAATCTTTACCCAATGAATTGGAGGGAGATATAGGTCCCACCCATCTCTTAATGATACCATTCTTATGTGTGCCACAAAATCATAAACCATACATCATAGCATAACCCATGTAATAAAAATGGGATTCTTAAACAACATGACATCATAAAAAAATTCATATAAGATAAAGGAATTCATAAAAATATTTCCGTCACAACATAATCAAATCCATGTAATAATAGGGATAAAAACACAACCCTTTATTATCTTAGATGGAAAATAATTTTGATAAAACACTTGAACTCCATTCTTGAGGAAAATATCCTTTCTGCTTCAAAAAAAACTTTTCCTTTCTTAACATGTCGTAAAATTATCAAATAAAATAAGTTGATTAAAAATAAACTTGAAAACTTTTAAAGGATTCTTCTTGTAAATAATGTTTTAAAAATCCATTCATGCCGTATAAGTTAAAAAAACATTCTTCGTACTTTTGTCGGAAAAGTCAAAAAGTACCTCGTATGAAAAACGACAAAAGATTCTTTTCTTATCTTTTACTAAAAATTCACCGAAGGATAAAATTGGATTAAAACAATTGTAGGTGGATGGAAATAATATTACATATTGAGGAAATATGGATGTGGATGATAAAATACTCCCCTGTAAATTCCAAAGAAAAAACAATCTCGGATAAAAATGAGATTGTGATATTTCCCTTACCTTAGGTCTGAGTTTCTTTGTACGTGTCTGAAACTCCTGTATAATGATTTAAATCATGTTATTGACTTATTCAAGAATCATATTCATTGTTATTATATCATATATGGTCCACTTATGACTTTATATTACCCGTTCTTTTGTAGATTCATGTTAAAGAAGTGTCTTGGGTAAAATCGTTTCATTTATCGTAGGTGTTTGGACTTATTGTTCTTGACATTATTATTACTTATATCATGATTTACTTACTTCCAAAATATAAAGTATGATTTATATATCATATATATTCAGTATATATATATATATATTAGATAGATAAATGAAATGAAACACACCGTTCATTGAGATGGTAGTCCGTACGTACGCATGAACGCTGCTTTCCTTTCCTTATTGTCTTGAATGGAAGTAAGTAGATGAGATATATATATATACATAAATCCAGTAGATTTACCATGTCATATATTCCATTATTATTCATTATATATACTTTATAATCATTCTGGAATGGTTAACATGGATAATGAATCTCATCGCGTCGTGGAGACGGTAGTCCGTACGTACGCACGAGTGATGATATCGTTCCCATGGTCGTGGAATTGTGTTGATGTGTATGTATACTATTTCAGTATCAATATAAATTTATATTAATCATATATAGTTACTCATTACACCATTATACCCATCCTATTAAGGTGGTGGCGGAAAATAGATTACACCACGGCGTGGAGACGGTATTCCGTACGTACGCACGCGCGGTGATTTCCTTTTTCCGTAGGATGGATAGAAGGTTAATTAGAGTTGTTTCATATTTATAATAACATATCAGTATATAAGAAATACATATGTTATTACTTTATCATGAAACAACTAAAGAAGGATAAGTTGAAGAAGAAAGAAATTGAAAAAGATCGGTAATGGATATTACCTCTTCTTTGAAGTTCTTCTTTGAGACCTCCTTTTAGGGCACTAAAATTGGTCTTTTAAGAAGACCCGGACCTCTAGGATGATACTAGGAAAGTGGAGAAGAGATTTTGGAGGGGTTTGGACGAGCTTGAATGCTCAAATTGGTGTGAGGAGGAGAGGGAGGAGGTGCCCTTTTATAAGGGAGGAGAGGGGCATCTTAGGGAAATCTCAAAATATTATTTTATATTAAGGTCAAATTCGGTTTATAATGTTTTCAAATGGTCTTATTTCGAAGATAAAGTGGGGATGGGTCGAAAGCCTCTCATCCAATAAGATTTAGACAAGTTTAGGTTAATATTTTAACCTTATCAATTAGATTTAACTCTAAGTTAAATAATTTAACTTTTACCGTGTCTTTTTGTTTTCTTACACTATATGGTTAATAAACTTACTATATCACGCCAAACGAACCCCAAGTTGTTTATTATTAATATATATATCCTTATCTAAGTAATTTGACCGAACCTTAGATTTTTAGGAATTAAATAACAATTAATAATATAATATTTGTTTTAAAAACTAATTTATGTCAATTTTGACACTATTTGGTACATGATTTTTATGAAATTTTTAACAGAATTATAAGTTCAAACAAAGTTACTTAAATCAACAATAAAATGTCATATGAACCTATAAAATTAGTTTAAGTCATAAAAAGTCTCAAATTACATTTATTTGGGCATTTATAACATCAATTATGTTAATATTTTCTTAAAAAGGTAATTACTGCATCATCGTTGTGTCATAAATAAATTAAATTATTTAAAGTATAAAAATTACAAATAAAATACCATTATGTAGGAAATCTTTTTAGCTTTCTAATTAATATTTATAGTCGAAATTATATTATGTATAACCCTATATTAAAAATGTTTTAGTAAATAAACATTGATTTTAACTCTTTTAACTCTTCTTTGAATTAAATAATAATAAATGTCCTAATCTAATCCAAGTGGGCCTAAATGATAATATTTTACACTTAAGGTTGTTTTTGGTCGAGATAAACTTGTAAAATAGGATTAGGACATGTGTTAGGGTAATATTAATATCATGTTTACCCTTAATTACCCTGTTTACCTTTAACCGTGGTAAATAAAAGTAAAAAGTTACTATTCACCAAAAAATATTTTCATCTCATTGAACCACATTTTACTTACTGAAATCAACCGTGTCTCTTGGATTTTTGAAATTCCATTCACAGAAGCGGTAAAATTAAGATTTATGAAAAAATTAATTTTTTTAACTACCACTTAGTAGTTTCACTATTCATCAAAAATTAAAGTTTTTCAGAAAAATGCCAAAATTTCACCCTAAGCTATAATTGATATTCCAAGTTCAAAAATGATTGCTATTTTACAAAATTACCAACATATAAGTTGCATTAATTAATTTTATAATTAATTTCCGCTGTCACAACAAATAGCGTGTTTTTAAGAGATAATAACTATCAAAAGATTAACATTTGTTTATGTCTGGTGTAAATGTGAAATTACATCCAATGACCAACATTTTATTGAAATGTAAAAATATATTCTAGATATACTTTAAAAAAACTCAAATTAATAATTTATCACTATTAATTATTTCGATTAAAAAAGTTGTTTTTAATTAAAATTTAGTAATTTTCACTATTCATCAGAAAATGAAAGTTATCTGAAAAGTACCAAAATTTCACCCTAAGCTAATTTCGATATTACGAATCCAGAAATGAATTCCATTTTGAAAAATAAAATATACAAAATTTTAAAAAGTGGTTATTACTATTCATAACGGCTAGTTTTAATAATATTTTAATAGCATATTGTCGTTTAATGAAACTCGTTATTGCGTACTACACACGCTATCGAGGAAGGTCGCGATTGCGTGTAATGGAATGCAAGTCAAGGATGCGTGTTGTGAAAGATTATTTTGGTGTATCGTACAACACAAGACATTAATGAAATTAAAAAGAATATTTTTCATAAAATTTCGGGGTGTTACATTCTACCCCCCTTAAAATGAATTTCTCCCTCGAAATTCGTCGGGGTTATAAATAGTTTACTATTTGAAAGTTTCTTTAATAGAAACCCACATCGTAAAAAGGAATACCAAAACCAATCTTTAAAAACGAAAGTATGAAACGTAATGGTTACCCAAATAAATTAATCACTGGGTTTCCACATAGGTGAAAATATGGATATGGAAGAGAAATCTAACCATCATGTTCTGATGGAGAGTGGTAGAGAACATGGCTATGGAAAAGCCAGCAATCACAAATCCATAAATTTGTGACGATCTAAGGTACCATCTGATTCATAAGATATAAGAGCACTAGGACAACATTTTTGGTTTTCAAGTTCATTTCCCTAAAGTTGATGGAATTGGAATTAGAAGAAATACTTTCGTGATTTTGGTATAGTCTCACAATTTTTCGTTCTTTGGAAAATTTCCACTTCATATCTTAAAGAAATGAAGTTGAATTTGTCATTCGTGATGTGTTAGCAGATCATGTGATAGAATGATGGGTCATTCCATCTATCTCAAACAAAAGGTTAGAAAAGTTATCAAAAAATACATAAGTCCATCTATAGTGAGATTAATCATATATAGTTCCTAAAATGGACTTATACTTCATATATCATACCGCTTAATATAATAAAACTAGTTTCTACTAAACAGGTACTTCCTGTAGGCCAGTAGTAGGCGATAAAGGCCAGTCGCATTTCAGTTGTGGGTTCGATTCCCACAGCCTTGTCCAACGCGATGGGTTATCGCCCGTCCTGCAGGTTGTCCTTTTTCTAAAACTATATTACTATAACATCCCATTAATAATATCGAAAAAAACTTCTATCCTTAAACAATACTAAATTATGTCCAATATAATCCATTCCAATCTTTAGGCTTATCCATAATACTATAGTCCACTCTCATAATATAGTGAAAATGATTACCAGAGATTTAATACCATCCTTGATCCCCATACATCATAATATATGTCTTGTTGGTCACATTCCAAACATTCAAAGGCCTTAATCAAGTATTCTCTTGAATACCCATTGAACCTAAGTGAAAACATGAATGAAGTTAAAAGTTAACACCTTCCACATACGAAAATCCAAAAGTTCAATATACTCAATCCATTACATAACCTTATCCTTATATCAGTCATGAGATCATGAATACTATCAAACATTTAATTTTCTCCTTATCCCTTCTATATTCCAAAAATATTTGAATATCCTTTAATGGATACTGGTACCATTAATCATACACTTTCAAAACTCAAGGAAAGGCAAAAGTGTAACAATCCTTAGATGTCTCTTTATTCCATAGTACCATGAGATTACTTATACAACATTACAGATTATAAACATGTAATCATTCCACTACATTCTTAAACCATTTATCGAGCTTCAAAAATTCTTTCATCTCACATATAATTTGTGGTCTCTTCATCATCATCAACATAAATACTACCCATACGACCATACTAATTCCCTTCATGAGACTTTCCCTTAGGGCGTTGGTTTGTATAATTCCCGTACATTCCACATTTAAAACATTTAACCATTGTTGATGTCGTAGCAATACCATTATCCTCATCCCTGGTGTTAACTGAACCTTTTCCTTTTCACTTACTAGCTTTGTGTCCTTCTTTTTCACACCCAAAGCATCTTCCAGTTCCTTTGAAACATTCTCCTTGATGACTCTTCCCACATGATTTACATAGGGGAAATTGAACTTTCTTTCCTCTATGATCATCATGAAACTCCATCTTTCTCTTATTAGCTGAGTCAGGAAACTTACCAAATTTTACTTTATTGATCATATTATGAGATTGCTGATTCGGCATAATAATGATGTTTGGACTTCCAAATCCCATTTAATTTGGTTTCTCATGAAGAATATCATTCCATTGTCCATCATATCCTCCATTATCGTGAATCATCTTGTTTCCAACCATTTTCTAAAACCCAAAAAGAATAGTGTGAGAGTCAAAAATCATAATAAAGGGGGAGTAACTTCAATATCTAACATATTTGGTTTAATCTAATATCGTTACCATAGTTCTAGGACTATATCTTATACATATACTTATCCTTAGGGACATCCCTAGACATACCTTAGAAATATCTCTAGGGATCTCACTAACGTTCACGCATCCTAGTTTCCAAAGGTTAACTAAACCTATCCTCTGATACCAACTGTAGAGACCCAAATCTTGACGTACATGGACATTACATTACTTTTTCAGAATACTTAGTACATAACAAAAACACACACACAAGGATCATAATAGTTTAGTGTCTTTGGAAACTCGGAATATAATCTTCTAATCGTGGTGAAAGATCTTCAACATCTCCCATAAAGATCTTCCTTTTTTTTACCTAAAAACTTTCTTTATATCCTGGGGAAAAGAAAACATAAAAGGGTGAGCTCAAATGCTCAGTAAGGGTAAACAAAAGAAATATCAATCACATCATATTCATAAGAACATAACATTTTGGAAATATTAACCTGCAAAAGAGAGCATAATTTCATAACATGGGATAAATCATGGTAGTGAAATGTAATCACAATAATCATAACTTAAAACATGAAACTTTGTGTCATACACACATAATCATAGAGAATCATTTCTTGTTAGTCAAGACTCATTGCCAAGACTATCTTAGTGGACAAAGTCCCTTTCTGAACCGAGTCACCCTCGTTTCAGCCCTGTTTCACTGAACCGGTATAACCTACCGTTCCAGCCATGTCTATGTCATGAGATATAAAATCATTACCCAATGAATTGGAGGGAGATATAGGTCCCACCCATCTCTTAATGATACCATTCTTATGTGTGCCACAAAATCATAAACCATACATCATAGCATAACCCATGTAATAAAAATGGGATTCTTAAAAAACATGACATCATAAAACAATTCATATAAGATAAAGGAATTCATAAAAATATTTCCATCACAAGAAAATAAAATCCATTTAATAATAGGGATAAAAATAGAACCCTTTATTATCTTAGATGGAAAATAATTTTGATAAAACACTTGAACTCCATTCTTGAGGAAAATATCCTTTCTGCTTCAAAAAAAAACTTTTCCTTTCTTAACATGTCATAAAATTATCAAATAAAAGAAGTTGATTAAAAATAAACTTGAAAACTTTTAAAGGAATATTCTTGTAAATAATGTTTTAAAAATCCATTCATGCCGTATAAGTTAAAAAAACATTCTTCGTACTGTTGTCGGAAAAGTCAAAAAGTACCTCGTACAAAAAACGACAAAAGATTCCTTTCTTATCTTTTACTAAAAATTCACCGAAGGGTAAAATTGGATTTAAACATTTGTAGGTGGATGGAAATAATATTACATATTGAGGAAACATGGATGTGTATGATAAAATACACCCTAGTAAATGCCAAAGTAAAAACAATCTCGGATAAAAATGAGATTGTGATATTTCCCTTACCTTTGGTCTGACTTGCTTTGTACGTGTCTGAAACTCCTGTATAATGATTTAAATCATGTTATTGACTTATTCAAGAATCATATTCATTGTTATTATATCATATATGGTCCATTTATGACTTTATATTACCCGTTCTTTTGTAGATTCATGTTAAAGAAGCGTCTTGGGTAAAATCGTTTCATTTATCGTAGGTGTTTGGACTTGTTGTTCTTGAAATTATAATTACTTATATCATGATTTACTTACTTCCAGAATATAAATTATGATTTATATATCATATATATTCAGTATATATATATAATAGATAGATAAATGAAATGAAACACACCGTTCATGGAGACGGTAGTCCGTACATACGCATGAACGCTGCTTTCCTATCCTTATTGTCTTGAATGGAAGTAAGTAGATGACATATATAAATATATACATAAATCCAGTAGATTTACCATGTCATATATTCCATTATTATTCATTATATATACTTTATAATCATTCTGGAATGGTTAACATGGATAATGAATCTCATCGCGTCGTGGAGACGGTAGTCCGTACGTACGCACGAGCGATGATATCGTTCCCATGGTCATGGAATTGTGTTGAAGTGTATGTATACTATTTCAGTATCAATATCACTTTATAATAATCATATATAGTTACTCATTACACCATTATACCCATCCTATTAAGGTGGTGGCGGAAAATAGATTACACCACGACGTGGAGACGATATTTCGTACGTACGCACACGCGGTGATTTCCTTTTTCCGTAGGATGGATAGAAGGTTAATTAGAGTTGTTTCATATTTATAATAACATATCAGTATATAATAAATACTGATGTTATTACTTTATCATGAAACAACTAAAGAAGGAGAAGTTGAAGAAGAAATAAATTGAAAAAGATCGGTAATGGATATTACCTCTTCTTTGAAGTGCTTCTTTGATACCTCCTTTTAGGGCACTAAAATTTGTCTTTTAAGAAGACCAGGACCTCTAGGATGATACTAGGGAAGTGGAGAAGAGATTTTGGCTGGGGTTGGACGAGCTTGAATGCTCAAATTGGTGTGAGGAAGAGAGGGAGGAGGTGCCCTTTTATAAGGGAGGAGAGGGGCATCTTAGGAAAATCTCAAAATATTATTTTATATTAAGGTCAAATTCGGTTTATAATGGTTCCAAATGGTCTCATTTAGAAGATAAAGTGGGGATGGGTAGAAATACTCTCATACAATAAGATTTAGACAAGTTTAGGTGATTATTTTGACCTTATCAATTAGATTTAACTCTAAGTTAAATAATTTAACTTTTACCGTGTCTTTTTATTTTCTTACACTATATGGTTAATAAACTTACTATATCAAGCCAAAAGAACCCAAAGTTGTTTATTATTAATATATCTATCCTTATCTAATTCATTTGGCCGATCCTTAGATTTTTAGGAATTAAATAACAATTAATAAAATAATATTTGTTTTAAAAACTAATTTATGTCAATATTGACACTATTTGGTACATGATTTTTATGAAATTTCTAACAGAATGATATGTTCTAACCAAGTTACTTAAATCAACAATAAAATGTCAAATTAACCTATAAAATTAGTTTAAGTCATAAAAAGTCTCAAATTACATTTATTTGGGCCTTTATAACATCAATTATGTTAATATTTTCTTAAAAAGGTAATTACTACATCGTCATTATGTCATAAATAAATTAACTTATGTAAAGTATAAAAATTAAAAATAAAATACCATTATGTAGGAAATCTTTTTATCTTTCTAATGAATATTTATAGTCAAAATTATATTATTTATAAACCTATATTAAAAATGATTTAGTAAATAAACTTTGATTTTAACTCTTTTAACTCTTCTTTGAATTAAATAATAATAAATGTCCTAATCTAATATAAGGGGCCTAAATGATAATATTTTACACTTAAGGTTGTTTTTGGTCGAGATACACATGTCCAATAGGATTAGGACATGTGTTAGGGTAATATTATTATCATTTTTACCCTTAATTACCCTATTTACCTTTAACCGTGGTAAATAAAAGTAAAAAGTTACTATTCACCAAAAATTATTTTCATCTCATTGAACCACATTTTACTTACTGACATCAACCGTGTCTCTCAGATTTTTGAAATTCCATTCACAGAAGCGGTAAAATTAAGATTTATGAAAAAATTAATTTTTTTAACTACCACTTAGTAGTTTCACTATTCATCAAAAATTGATGTTTTTCAGAAAAATGCCAAAATTTCACCCTAAGCTATAATTGATATTCCAAGTTCAAAAATGATTTCTATTTTACAAAATTCCCAGCATATTAGTTGCATTAATTAATTTTATAATTAATTTCCGCTGTCACAACAAATAGCGTGTTTTTAAGAGATAATAACTATCAAAAGATTAACATTTGTTTATGTCTGGTGTAAATGTGAAATTACATCCAATGACCAACATTGTATTGAATTGTAAAAATATATTCTAGATATACTTTAAAAACAATCAAATTAACAATTTATCACTATTAATTATTTCGATTAAAAATTTTGTTTTTAATTAAAATTTATTAATTTTCACTATTCATCAGAAAATGAAAGTTATCCGAAAAGTACCAAAATTTTACCCTAAGCTAATTTCGATATTACAAATCCAGAAATGAATTCCATTTTGAAAAATAAAATATACAAAATTTCAAAAAGTGGTTATTACTATTCATAACGGTTAGTTTTAATAATATTTTAATAGCATATTGTCGTTTAATTAAACTCGTTATTGCGTACTACACACGCTATCGAGGAAGGTCGCGATTGCGTGTAATGGAAGGCAAGTCAAGGATGCGTGTTGTGAAAGCTTCTTTTGGTGTAGCGTACAACACAAGACATTAATGAAATTAAAAAGAATATTTTTCATAAAATGTCGGGGTGTTACAGTGGTGATATTGATTAGTAGGTTGGACAACTTGGTTGTCATATTGATATGACAAGGTCATCAGGTAGAGGGAATATCCTGCTTGTTTTAAGATGGTGTGTAACATCAAGATAAAAGACATGGTTTTAGGGAAATGAGGTGATAAGTGATGTGGATTAGCTACTTTGTTGGTGATTACCAGTCACTCTGACTTCTTAAAACACTGTTTGAGTCTTCAGAACATAGGTTGGACTCAGATGATGTGGTGGAGCTGACCGGTCATGTGGGTAGAGTCTTTAATGGGTTTTGTATTAGAATGGTGTTGACCATCAGTGTGGTTGTATGTGATTTTCATATAAATCCATGTGGGTGTTTAATAGCCCAAGGAATGTGGTCATGAAGTTATAGGTTGGGGGATGAGGCTCTCCATATTATGATGATGTTGGGAGAAGATTATTTGGGGGGATGGAAATGACCATTTCTAAAGACATCAACTTTTTCACCGATGATGTTTATTATTTGGAGGGATGACATTATTGTGACACGGGAATTCGGGCTTTGACCCAATTAGAGATTTTGAGAAGTTTTTAAAAGGGATAGGAACATATTATTTGGGGCGTACCTTCTTGGATTCCAATGCGTGATTGATGGAATGCGGAATCAATGATAAATTTATAGGAAGTTCTTGAGGGATATACAACTTGTTACTCATTACGGGATGCTTTGAGATTTATGCTACGGAACCTCACAACTAGAGTTATATATATCAATAAATTTCAATGTATTCAATATATATAATTAAGGGAACATGGTATATAGTCATTGGATGAATAATGTTGTTTAAATGATGCCCATGTGATACATATTTATATTTAGATACACCTTATTTATCAAAGATGTAAGATCATAACATGTTTTTGGAAGCCTAATGATTTTTTTTCTCACACACTATAAATGCCTCATAGAGTACATGTAGTCCTTATGATTTAGTGAAGACGTAGAGGTCCGAGATCCAGAGATGGACCTTAGTGATCATGTCAATTTTTTAGAATGTGATGAATGGAAGTGCCCTTAAGTTCTTGCATTAGAAGGAGTTACTTTTTTGTCTTCCATTTCTGTTTCAGAATGCTTATTATATCTATGTACTGATGTTTACCATGAGGGGCCATTCATGTATGTTTATTTTTTGTGTGATTTTACTTGAATAAATTTTCTAAAAAATTTATCCTATGGTGTTTTATTCATTAAATGGTATGTTTGTATAGATTATTTATTCATGATGATTCTTTCTTCCTCTATTACAGGTTACTAAAACTGATATTTTATGTTTTTTCATGATTTTATATACACATGGAATATTAGTATTACTATTATGAGAGGGTATAATCTCACCAATGTCACCTCTTTACACCCTTAGTGAATGTCAACATCCTTTGGAACACAAGTAGGCTCACCTAAGGCCCGTGGTTCTTTGTCCTTAAGCACCACTCAGGTGGAATGAGAGGTTGGGGGAAAATAAAGGAAACAAAAACAAAATAAGATTATTGTAAAAAATCCAAGAGGGACATACCTAAAAAACATGGTATCTTACAATTACTTTTGATATCCCTATCACTTTTTTGGAGTGTATACTTTCTACTATTTGATTATTAATATATCCATTTTTTTGAAACAGTGTTGTGGTTTTTATCTTTTAGGTTTTCAATGTTAATAATTTCTTATTCTATTATTTAATTTCCCTTAAAATTATTATTTTTTATTTCCAAAAAAATTAATTTTCTTGTATTTTTTCATAGGGAACAAATTTTCCCCTTGTTTATTCATATTTTTTTCTTTTTGTTTCACATTCTATGCTCATGGGATTCCCAAAAACCTAGTATTAGAGTTTCGATATTATTATAATAAATCATGGATGATAATTCCGGCCAGATTATCCCATGAAACATTAGAAGTTATATCATGTTTCAATTTATACCCTTGGACATGATATTTTTCAAACTGAAACATATATCGATGTTTGTAAGCTAGAGGAAAGAATTAAATAATGATAAATAATGACAGTTTCAGTATGATATGGTTTATAGTTTTATTCATCAGTGTGTTAAAGAGATATGAATTACTATATTAGCAATATATATCATTCATGAATATTGTATTAGAAACTTAATAAAACTTATATTTAAATAATGGGATATGAGAAATTTTTTCTTCTAAAATTAATGATTAATTTGTGGTAAAAATAATGTATATCCTTTTATAATTATTCAACTGAAATTTAGGGATATTTTTATCAATTTTTTAATTAGGTTATTACTTTTGAAGATGTGGTTTTAGCACTTTGGTTACATAGTAATTTACCAAATTCATGGAATAGTTTCCATATTATTCATATTGGTTATAATCCTATTACAATTGTGATATATAGTTTTTCAATATAAAGAATTTTAATTGAATAATTCAGGAGACATAATCAAGAAGGAACTTCTTAATATACTTTGGACATAGTAAACAGAGGGAGAATTCAAAATGGAATCAGGGACAGAGCGTTCAATAAATATCAATTGGAAAAAACATATCTAGGACAATATATATTAAGTTACAAAAACAGTTATATGTTAATAAAGGAAATGTGATGAGATTTTTTTATTAGTTTAAAAAGTAAATATAATGAAGGAAAATTAATAGGAGAAAAATGGTGATGGAGGTGATCATGTTATAGTATCTATTTGGGTTATATTATGATTATTTATGAATCCATTTAACTTATTTATTGATAATTATTGATATATTGTTGATAATGGTTACTACATTCACATGAAATCAATGAATGAGTTCATTACATCTTATGTCTTAGGTAAATTTGGGATTTTAAACATGGTAAATAATGATCTTATTGATATAGTAGGTATGGGAACTATTTATTTAAAGACTAACACATGATGTATGCTAATTTTGAATAATGTTCGACATGATCGCACGTTTTTTATGAGCATTTTTATACCAGTATTCCATATTAAAATAGTTTTGTTAGTATATTTAGAGATAAAAATTTGAATCATTAGAATTGTCCCATGATAGTTGTTTATGGAAATAGTTAGTCATGATTTTACATGATGAGATATTTTATATCCTTTAATACTCCATGTTTTTTTGATATAATTATTATTTTAAATTTTGGAAGAAGTTTCTAAAATACAACAATGATATGTGAAATGTTTTTTTGTAAAATAGAAAAATTTTATAGTCCTAATGGCTATAAAATTGGACATCTGAGATCATTTTTATGAAAAATATAATTACAGTTAGTTTCAATAAGCATCATTCCCATAGAAAGTCACATGCACTTGAAATAGTAATCTTGATTTTTTTATACAATTAAAGACATACAATTTCAATGTTAGAATTAATTTTGTGACTTTTATTGAGGATTAATAAAATAAGTTTTATGTTTATATTCCCAACGAAAAAATTCAGGTGCTTAAATCTTTTAAGTAGTTTCATGATTAAATTGAGAAGTAGTAAGAAGATGAAATGTGTTCAAACGAGAAATGGGGACAAGTATTATAGTCTTTTTTGGGATTATATTATGGAGAAAATTATTAAATATTAGAAAAAACACTTAATAAACATTATAAAAATGGTATATCTATTTAAAAGAATCATACAATGATAGAAAAATTTAGATTTCTACTTTATAATGAATTGTATCAAATACATTTTTATGGTGAGGATTTATTAATTTTTATTTATATTATCAATTTATCGACCACCATTTTTGTCCAAGTTGACACTCTTACGGTTTCATTATAGAAAATATATCAACTGTGATCTCTTATTTTTTTTAAATTCAAGGAAATTAGTTTATATACTAAAATATGAACACTCTATGTTGGTTGGTAAGAAATGGAAATAAATTTTTATTGCCTATGTACATGATGAGTTTGGGTACATGTTTTTTGATAGATTTTGATGAAAATTATAATTAGACATGATGAAATGTTTTTTAATAATTATCTAATTTCCGACTTTGATATGGGAGAAATATAATCATCTCTATTGGTATTTATTTTTTTAGTCTTGTTTAAATTTTTGACTCATGTTTATATCATATTATTGATTTTGATGGCTGTGTTGATTCTTAGAATTATGTTTAAGTTGAATAGGTTATATTTGATTCTACTGATCTACCTAATGTTTCTTATGATAGAGATCTAAGGGTAATTAATGATTCCAAAAATTCACTTAGGAGATCATGTCAACATCATGCCACTTTTACTTGGTGTTCAACTGATGTGTTGGTGATCCTTCTTAAAAGGAGGGAATGTTAATATATTTATAAGGTGATGCAAAGTTACCAAAAGGGAGTTTTTTTATAGTAATGGATATTAATATGAAATCACTGCATGAAAATCAATATTTTGATTTGGTGATGTTAACTACGCGTAAGAGAAAATTTTAAAATATATGAATTTATAAGATTAAAAATAAATAATATTTTAATATTCTATGATATAATGAAAGGTTTGTTGTTAAATTATTCTATAATAAATAGATTTATATTTTTATGAAATCATATAACATGTTTTCAAAATGTATTCACTTCGAGTTGTTCGTTTTTATGTTAGTTTGGATGTACAAATTGAGTAGATAGATATTGAGACAGCTTTCACAAATGGTGATTTAAAGAAGTAGAATTTTACAGAGAAGGAAAAAGGATTTGTTCAAATAGGTAAAGAGGATTAATTATATCGACCGACTAAGATTTTATATGATTTAAATTAAGATTTAGGGAAGTGGTCCAAAAAGCATGAGTCTGATATTTTTCCTCAGGGATTCAAGAAGTCATTTTATGATCATTGTTTTTATTATATTTTCTGATGATATATTTATTATATTGCTAATTTATATTGAGTATATTATTATTATCCGTCATGATGCTTCTAGAATTAAATTTTTAAAGAAGGATCTTTTTTAGACTTCTATGGTAAAATTATTAGGCCATCATGATATATTCATGGTATAAAAATCTCTCAATACAAAAAGGATAAGAAATTATTGTTATATTAGAAGAGATTCATTGAGAATATGCTTCTGAGATTTCATATGGATAGAGCTAACGTTCTTAAAATTCATATTAATTTACATTTTATGGTAATATATAATCATTTACCTTTTATCAATGAGGAGATAGATGAGGTGAAACACGTACCTTATTCATCTATTATTAGATGTTTGATATATATGAGGGTATGTACCTGCCCTGATATATCTCATGTAATGGGTTTGGTCAGTCATTTTATATCATATCTTGGAAGAGAACATTACGGAGAAAAAGAATATTTTTTATTATATACATGGTAATTCTAATCAATGATTATGTTTTAGATATGGGAAACGATTGAAATTTCTCTTTAAACTATTTTATCTTTTTAATTTTTTAAATAATTACAATTTTTTATTCCCTCTAACATGAGTGAAGAAATGTGATTTAAGATTGAATTGATTTTTTGAGGAATGAAATTGTTAATCCATGTTTAATTATTGGATAAATATTTGTTACTTAGTTTCCTATTATTCTGATTTATATGATTAAATTATTTATAAACCTTTTACACTCACACTATATAGGATTTACCCTTATTTAGTATCTATTATGTTTAAAATAACCATACATGGGTTATGCGAAACATATTTGAAACCAATCCAACTTTCTTTACTCAATGAAACAACTTCATTTGAATTTATTTAGGTTGTTATTTTTTGGTCTTACCATTATACAAGAACATAAATATTTTTTATACCTTTATGTAGTTTATATATGAAATGGGTTACCCTTATGTATATTTGATATTTTGTAACTTTGCACTACTTCATGCATATAAAACTTGTGTTATCTTTATGTGATCATCCTTTATAAAGTGTTTTCTATAAATCCATCACGAAAGTGTAGAAAACATGAAGTATGCACAATCATCAGTCATATGAAAAAATATATCGAGAGAAGGACCGAAATGGGTTGATTTTATGTCCTTAATCGAGCTCAAGAACAAAACTTTTTATGATACATAAACACATTTCAATGTCATTGATCAAAAACATGAGTAAAAGTGATGATATAAGGGAAATTAATTGACTATACATTGAAGATAATCAACTACATATTGAATATAACCTACCACAAGATATAAACTTCTATAATATTTTTTCTATAGTGTGGTTGAAATAGTTTAAATCACTATCCTACTATAATGTAATTGACTATTAAAAATGTTTGAAATGTTATGATTCTTTAATTTTTTGCATGTTTTTATGCAATTTGATTTACATGAGGTTTTTATTAACTATTTTATTTTGTAAATTTGTTACATAAATATTTATTAAATTTTTAATACTATGGAATTTTTTTCTCGAATTTTATTTATGATTAAATGGTTATCATATAGTTTTAATACTTGCACCACATTCTTGGAAGAATGCGATTATCAAATTTTTATTGTTTTTTTATTTGACTATTTAACCTCATATTCTTATAGAAGTATTAAAAATTAATTTAATGTTGATATTTAGTGTTGTATTAAATTATATAATAAATTTTTCTATTTATATTGATTATAAGGGATATCCATACGAATATATTAACATGGAAATTATTTAAGGAAATCACGTAATGATTTTTTAGGAATGATACACAAAACAACTCTGATTATGTTTGTTAAAGATACATACATGTGTTTCATTGAGAATAATGGGAAACCTTATTCTTTTTTTTAAATTTTATATAAATGATGGAACTGAATATAATGAATTATGACTAAAATAGTGAATCATTAATTGAGGTTAATGATATTCTTAAACATTAATCTATAACACACCCTGGAGATCAACTAATTCCATCGGATAAAATACATTAATTTGATCCATTACATATAGGGGATATATTTGTTGTATCTAAAATAAGAGGATTACTCATTCATTAGCTTTTGGGGTTCTTAATTTTTTTTTATATTTCTATATGCATAAATGTACAGGGTTATGCTACCCCCAAAAGGTATATTTGTTATGTTCTTATACCCTAAACATAAGGTATGTGTTGGTTGTGTCTAACTGATAAAAGTCATGGGGATCAGTTGAGCCTTGAATTTGTGAAAGATTGGATTGGGTTCTTCCACCAACCTAAAAATGATACTAGTGAGTTGTGATACTAGGTGGGAAAAATTCATTTTTGGGTTGTGCCACCTGGGATTAAAAAGTAAGTTGTAAATGGATTGAAATACATAAAAAGGAAATGGATTCCATATATATTTAATTTTATCTCTATCATCATTTAAGATGGGTGAAGGGTAAAGTAATATAATTTAGATATGAACAATTATAAAAAAATTGTCTTCATTTCTTTTTTTATTTCAACGGATATAATTATTAATTTGATAAAAATTCATTACATTTTTTTAAAGAGGTAAGTTAAAATTCCCATTTAACTTTCATAAATCCTCACATTGGGAGCTTACAATAGGTATTCAGGATGTTCCCCTTATAACACACATTAGTTTAATAATGTATTCTCTTTAATAAATTTTTTGTGTTTGATAACATGTAATGCACAAGACACTGAACATATGTGAATAATACTTCATTAAAATATTAAATAAATAAATTATAATATATTCAAATTATAATTATAAAATAAATTTATTTGTAAAAGGGTGAAATTTATTTAAGTAAACACATTTGATTATATAGAAACCGTGTTGATCTTATTTTTTGAATAATGAATTTTTGTTAAATTTATTACTTTTGAGAAGAATGTTATAAATAGAAATGTTTCGATAAAATTAAAGATACAATCAAAAAGATAAATTATGGAAATATTTTTAGTGGATTATTAATGATAAAGAATACTATTTTAATAATTATTGGATCAATGTATATCTTTTACGCAGAAAAATTGATTTATTATACATGTTTTTTTTAAAAAAAATTATATATTATTTATACTATGAAATTTAACAAATATTTATTTTTAATATTTCTCAAATAACTAAAATAATGAATTTATTGATTATAAATTTTTTAGTAATGTTGATAAAATCATTTTGTGGATAAAAGATATATTTTTCAAAAAACCATTTTTATGCGTGAAATGAATTTTATCTTAAAAAATTAAATATATCACTACTTATAATTTTTTTGATGAATTAAATTTATTATATATTCAATAAAAATAATTTAATGGGTTTTAATTGGAATGGAATGAGAATAAAATTATTTCAGGCTTCGAAAAGCTCTTTTAAAAATGGGTTTTAAATGTTTCATGATTGGATGTTGGAATTAATTTCTGATTCCTTTATAAAGATTTTTTGATAAAACGTAGTAAATTTTTGAATTTATGATGTAAAAATTATTTTAAGATTTATTTTTATCATTTTTATCAAATGGTTGATTTTATGATGAATAGTGGAAAATTAAGATTGTAATAATGATGTAATGTTGAATAAAATATTTATAAAACAATTTTCTCAAAAACATATTTTTTAAGGATTTTGAAAAATTATTTAAAAACAATATTTTGAATATTGAATCCCATGGTAGAATATTCGGAAATAGAACAATATTTTATTCTAATAAAATGTATTTTTTTAATATTTTCATTTAATGGTGTGGTTGGATGGTTCCATTCTATTTTTGAGATATCCAAATTTTGTATGGACTTAATTTTCATAATTTTAATTCAATTAATAAAATGATAATAAATATTTGGGATAATATTTGTGTAAAATTATTTGGATACTTTAAATAACAATTTTTTTAGAATAAATTTTCATTGAATTTTCGATATTTATGTTATATCAATAAAAATAAATTACATAATAAAAATCAGAATGTTGAGATTCTTTACTGATAATAATTTAATTTTTTGTCATAGTTGTAACACCTCTACCTCAGAAGCCCAGAGAGACTGCATTACATATTACATTGGCATAATTAAACAGAGTGAAATCCCGAAGGAATGACCAATTTAGTAATCTTGAAGAAACTTGATACATACATGTAACAAATATTACATTGGAAAAGGTAAAAAAATACAATACATAACAAAAACTAACAAAATGCATCCATGAGAACTCAATAAAGGATCTCTTCTTCATAACCCGTTGAAGGTAAAAAATGAAACGGTTGAGATAAAATGATCTAAAAGTGTTACAAATAGAAAAATCATGAATCAAAAATAATTGAATCATAATCAAATTGGAATAGAAAATATGGAATGGTGAATAAATGAAAAACATATGCTTTTAATAAACATACAATGAAACTGCATCCATAGTGTTTCCCAAAGTGAAAACATCATGGGTTGTAATAACTGAAAATGAATAAAGATAATGATTGTTATTTGGACATCATGTATCTGAAACATGATGCCACCATACCATCAAAACAGTTTATGCCTGTGGGTAGATAGCCGTCAAATTATGTTTTCCAAACAATCCCAAAGGGTTTGTCGCCAACTAATTTGTTTCAGGAGACCATTTGATGCATCTAAGGGAAATTCTTGGCCCCTCCCATCACCGAAAGTCCAAATAATTCTTTATACATATATTTAATACAAGTAAAATATTCCTTCTCAATATCCGTATAGAGTATAGGATACAAATTCATCAATATTTCAATTATTAAAACAACTTCCCAAATAAACACCACATGTAAAAGGTTATATGACATAAGATAATAATCATATCAATGAAACAATAATATTAATACACAACATATATAAATATTAAAATGGAAAATGATCTTATAGTGTCAGTAGGTACACCACGTAAGAATGATTAGGTGCACAATTCCAAGTAAATCAAAATTAAATGGAAACCAAAACAAAGTCCATTAAAATATTTTAATCATTTGAGTTAATAATAATCAAGTGAATCACATAATACCATGAATATAATGAGAATAATTATATTAAATATAAAATTGTAGTAAACATACATCACATACAAGAAATAAGTGGTGAGCAATGGAAATATAATGAAAATAAAAGTGAGATGAGAAACCCCATACCATATGCAGGAATGTTTTCTCAATTGATCTTAATGACCTGAATAATCAAATTTATATTCATTAATTAATAATTCCCGGAACACATCTACATTTAATATATTTATTACAACCTTAATATCTTCATTAATTACATTTTTCATGTGTTTAAGTGGTTTAATTTTATTTTATTGGAGGCATTTCCTTCCTTGATTTTCATGATTAGTTTACTTGTATCCACGAATACAAGTTCACTTGAAGCATGGTTAAACATAAAAAATTGTTAATTCATATTACCAGTGACATTACAGATATATAAATGTTCTTATAATGATTTTTGGTTATATACCAGGAGGATTAATCATAAGTTAAAAGTTAATGATAAATGCTTGAATTATCTTCGCATTTTTGTGCATAATGAACTTTTTTATATTATTATTTTATATTAAGTGTGTGTAAGGATTAAAAAACATTTATAAGGTAAAATACATATATTATGATCCATCTAAACCATTTAAAAGTTTTCATGCAATGACTTGAATATAGTAAAAGAAATTGAAAACCTGTCGTCTTTGAATGTGATAAATTAACAAATCTCGGATAATATATTCATTTTTAGTATTAGAGGAGGGGGAAATGAGATATGATGATGATATATTACTTTAGAATAATAAAATTTTATTTTATTTAAGTTACTGGAATTATCATAGCATTTTAATGTGGGGAGGTTAAGAGAGAGGGAAAAAGGATTGAACTTGTAAAAAAAAGTTGAAATAAAAAAAGATGAGAGGTTCACCTCTTGAGTAATCCACCTTGAGAATATTTTTAACGAATTTGTTTTTCATATTTTGGTGAGATCATAATTTATTTTAATTGGGTTGAGGGATTGGGAATTTTATTGGTCTTAAATTACTTAGGGCTCTAAGCTTGTGTGGTGTGGGAGGAAGAGGGGGTGAGGGGTGGCTTATGTAGTGGAGGGGATGAGGAATTTATTAATATTTTAATAAATAGATTATTATTTTACCATAACATAAGAAATACCGAGGATTACATGACCTATAATAGTAATAAGTACATGCGAGTTATAGATTTAGGTTCTTACATCACTCATGATGATGGGAATAGTGGATTTAAATTATAATTAATTTATATGGTAAATTAATGTATTTTACTATTCACCAAAAAATTCAATTATTTCAGAAAAATAAAAAAAAATCACCCTAAAATATTTTCGACATGTAGAATCCAAAATTGAACTCCATTTTTCAAAAAAAACATCCTTTAAATGAGAAATTTAATTTTTAATTAAAATGCTCTTTTAATAAAAAAAATCAACCCTTAAAAAACCATCATTATTTTTAAGGTGGCTAAATTTTATTTACACCTTCAAGGGTAATGTTACCAATCCTAAGGTTCATACTAGTATTCATAAGGGTAATTTACTATTCATATGGGTATGTTAATATTCATAGGGGTAAGATACTATTCACTGAAAATTAACATGATTCTATCACACTCCAAATATCACCATGATCTCAACTCTATATATCTAATTTTCAAAATAAAAAACACAAAAGTGGAAAAATTATATTTAATGTACAGGTTATGATTATCTCCCATAATAAACAACTCTTGTATCCTAGATAATCAGTACTTCATGCAATATAGGATACCCAATGAATTTAATGTATATAAGAGAAACATACCATAAAATATTTGGGGTGTTATATTCTTCCAAGAATTATAAATGTTATCCTTGATATTAAAACCCATTAAAAATATTTTTTTGGTTCATATTGATTACAATCTCATGTTACCATGTTTTGTCTTCCATTTTATGGTTATCCAATGAAACTTTACCAGACGAGTCCTCCAATTTCTCAGTACCTTCTCTCTTGTTTCAAGAATATCAATATGATCTTCACAGTAAGACCAATCAAGTTTTAGCTATATTTATTCATATGTGAGTACAAGCATTGGGTATGACTTGTATTTGTTTATAGATGACACATGGAACAAATTATGAACTTTTAAGAGACTTAGTGGAATTTCTAAATGGTAACTTATAGATCCAATCCTTTCCAGAATTGAAAATGGTCTGCGGTACCTGGGTAGTAGTTTTTCGTTCATACCTAACCTTATTACACCCTTCAATGTATATACTTTTTGAAATACATGATCAACTATTTGAAATTCCAAAAAATTTCTCCTATTTTTAGCATAACCCTTTTTCCTACTTGGGGAAACATTAATATAAGCCCGAACATTCATTACCTTTTCAGTGGTCTCTTCGATATGTTCTAGGACTAGAAGTTTACTCTCGCTAAATTCATCCCAAACTGTTGGAGTTAGACACCTCCTACCATATAATGATTCATATGGCGACATTTTAATGGTAGAATGGAATCTATTATTGTAGGAAAATTACACCAAAGAATGTATTGATCCCACATACCTTGATAGTCCAGAGAGCCTGATATCAACTTTTCTTCTTGTGTTTGAATTGTCATTTAAGACTGTCCACCGGTTTGGTGGTGGTAAGTTGTAATCATATGAAGCTCAGTATCCAATGCCTTTTGGAGGATTTTCTCGAATAATGATGTAAATTGGGGATCTCAATTATAAACAATAGATAGAGGTTCACTATAAAGTCTTAAAACTTCATTAATATAATATCTTTCCAACTGATCAAGTGGTAAACCCTCTCTTATACAAAATAAATGTGATGATTTTGTGATACGATCAACAATTAAACATATTGAATCATTCCTTATAGGTGTTCATGGTTGTTTTATGAAAAAAATCCATTGTAATTTCATCCCACTTCCTTATATGAATTGGTTGAGGTTGCATGATCCCTCTAGGATGTTGTCTCTTGGCTATAACATGTCAAAAAACTAGACACCTTGACACATAGTTAGAGATTTCCGACTTCATGTTATCCCACATAAAATGATCCTTCAGGTTTCTATACATCTTAGTGCTACCAACATGTATAGAGAAATTTGAGCTATGATCATTGTCTAATAGTTCCCTTTATAGCTTAGGTATTGATGGATTGCACAACCACTTCCCAAATTTCAAAAATTCCATCCTCATACACAAATTCCTTTAATATTTATTCCTTAACAACTTTAATATTGTTTTTTTGGATTTTCATTATCACTGTGAGATCTTTTTAACTTCTCTAGTAAATATGGTTTTGCAATCATTTGAAAGTGGAAATATGTTTCCACTTCATTAATAATTCTCATATCAATTTTTAATAGATCCATGATTATTGGATCTCTCTAAATCCTCATTTGGGTTAGAATCCTATGATATCTCCTACTTAATACATATTCCACCTTATTTTCCTTTCTCGGGTGGTAGTGTATTGAAAAATCATCATCTTTGAGTAACTCATGCCATCTCATTTCCCTCATGTTATGTTCTTTTTGTGAAATTTTTTTAAACTCTTGTGATCTATATATATCTCACATATATCACATTAGAGATAATATATTCATAATTTTAGACAAATGATTATGGATTTTAACTCAAGATCGCCGGTTAATTAATTTTTCTCATGAGTCTTCAACTTCCTTCATTCATAAGTAATAACATTTTCATTTTTCATAAGGATGAAACCCAGTCCATTCATTGATGAATCACTGTATATCAAAAAACTATCATTTCTAGATGGAAGAGTCAAAACTGGAGCACCGAGAAATCTTTTTTTCAATTCTTCAAAGAGTTATGTACATTATTTTTTCCATAAAAACTTAATCCCTTTGCATGTGATCTTGGTTAGTGGGTCATCCAATTGGGAAAAATTCTGAATGAAATGCCTATAGTAACCTACTAAGCCTATAAAACTACATACCTCAATTATGTTCATTTGAGTGGTCCATTCTTGTATTGCCTTTGTCTTCATAGGATAAACTAATATTCCATCCTTAGAAACAATATAGCTATGAAAAGAAACTGATTAAATCCAAAATTCATAGTTTCTAGACATCCTATATAATTTATTTCCTCTAAGAGTTTACAGAATAATCTTCAAGTAATTCTCATGGTATTCAATGCTTTTGGAGTATACTAGGATATCATCAACAAATAGCACAAAAAGTCATCAAGATATTCCTTGAAAACACTATTCATTAGATCCATGAAAATAGTGTTTCCGTTAGTCAGTCCGAAAGGAATTACTATAAACATGTAATTCCATTAAGTGGTTCAAAATGTAGTCTTTGGAATATCTTTGTTCCACACACATAGATGATGATATATTGATATAAGGTCAATCTTTGAGAATATTTGGGCTATATGAAGTTGATCAAATAAATCATCAAATTGTGGTAGGAGACACTTGTTCATTATTTTAATAGAATTGATTTACCTATAATCAATGCTTAGCCAAATGGATCCATCTTTATTCTTAACAAAGAGGATAAGGGATACTCATGGAGAAATACTAGGTTGAATAAATAATTTTACACTCAATTACAATAGTTGTTTCTTTAGCTCCACTTTTTCCATAGTACACATTCTATAGGGAGCCTTTGATATAGGACTTTCACTAGGAATTAAATCAACAGAGGACTCAACTTCCCACTCTAAAAGATGTCTATGTAAATCCTATAAAAATACATCAATGTATTCTTGAAAAGTAGGTACATTTTCACTTTGAAGATTTCATTCCCAACCCATAGATATTGTGTTCTCTTCCTCTCCAATAATTGAATTCAGTAGAACTAATGGGAGTGGATCAAGATACGAATCATAAAAAGAGGTTTCCACTATAAAGATATTTTATTCTACACCATTCTAAAAAATTGTAACCTTATTTTTCTTGAAATGTATCATCACAACATAAAATGATAGCCCAAACATATTGAGAATTAAATCAAAGTTAATCATTGGTACGATGATAAATTTAGAAACTAAATAATGTTTATGTGTCATGAGGGGGACTAATTAACATAGATTTATTGCAATGATACATTTAATAGTATTTTTGACTGACAGATCCTTTATTAAATCAAGATGGAATTGTCTAATTTTCTTGGAAAACAAGTAAGATATAAATAAATGAATGTGATGATCCAGAATCAAATAAAGCATTGGCTATGTTTGAGGAAATAATTAAAGTACCTACCACCACATCATTAGGAACTTCAACCTCTGTAGTTTTAATCATACAATCTTTCCCATTCTCTTACGTCCTTTTTCTGAGGAAATTTTACCTTGCACTTGGGACACTAATTTTCATAGTGTCCCATATCTCTACAATTGTATCATTGAACATTACTGAATTTCCTCTTCCCCTTGAATTCACTAGACTGATTACCCTTTTCTCCACATATATATAAAACTCCCATGCCTTTTATGCATTTCCCAGGATGATTCTTTCCATAGTTCCCACATAATGTAAATTCTTTAATTCCCTTCCTCATCAGTGCTTCATCTTTTCCATGGTCACTATAATTCCTCTTCTTATCATGATTTCCCTTGAAAAAATTTGATATAGTGAATTATTATCACTTTTGATGGCTAAATATGATTTCATAATATGATGAAGATATTTGGCAAGGAAGTGCCCTTCAAAGTATTGTCTTAATACCTTCAAAGAAATGATCAATCTTGTCTTCTGAATCATTTATGTGATCAATAGGATAATAGGATAATATTGTGAATGTTTCCTCAAACTCTGCAACAGTCTCTTATTCCATTTTATTTCGGCTAAATAATTTCTTCTTTATTTCAATTAGTTGTTCATGAGGGAAATATTTTTCGAAGAATATTTCATTAAATGTTCTCCATTCCATATCTTATATTTCTTCTTCCTCCGTGGTATTCTTCATCAAAGAACCCCATTGATCAGCATCAACCTTGAGGCAATATAATGTCAGTACAACCTTTTAATCTTCATTGCATCGTAAGGCCACAAATATCCTTTCTGGGACTTGATTCGCTGCTCAACTACCACCAAATTAGTAGTCTCCCTAAAAGTTTGGGGCTTCTACCACATGAGACCTCTAGTATCAGTGTATCATTGTTATTCGTCACAACCTCAATAAGTTTTCTCAATATGGTCATGATCTGATATGATCCAACATTGATTGTGTTTACATTTTCGATAAGCAAATCCCTATATTTTCTATGGGTATTGATTCCCATTATTCCAATGGGTACCATCACTAAATAAAGGAATAAAAAAAATTAGGACATAGTTCATAATTTCTAACCACCAAATAGTTAAGATAATCTTAAAATTTATGCACAAGAAATATCATATTTATAAAAAATTTTATATAAAATTTTAAATCCTTCACAATGGATTGTAAATAATATGAGAATCATTCTAAGAATATTACATGGGAGTATGAAACCAAGTGAGTAGTAAGGCCCATTGTCATGTAATAGGATACCCTAGGTTGAACACAAATCTCTTTGTTGGAGTTGTTACTCATAGGGACATATGTTCCAGAATAAAGTCCACTTATATTATCCAGAGATGGATGTATTTTCTAGGAAGACCCACATAATCTATAAATTACCATAACTCGAGGATATGTTTCTATGATTAATTTTAAAGTATATCTTATGGTTATGTCCTCTAAACTATGTTTCCTAAATCTAGTTTCCAAGGATGCTGCTAAAATTCCCCGGATACCAACAGTAATACCCCGACCCCAGAAGCCCAAAGCCAGTGCATTACTTATTACATTTTCATTATTAAAAGGAATAAAATCCCAAATTAATGATCATTTTATTAGTATTGAATAAACTAGATACATACATGTAACTCATATTACATTGGGAAAGGTAGAAAAATACAATACATAACAAAAAATAATAAACTCGATCCACGAGAACTCAATATATTGTCTCCTCTCTAAAACACGATGAAGGTAAAAAATGAAAGGGTTGAGGTCAAATGATCAGTAAGGGTTACAAATTGAGTAATAATTAATCAATAATAATTTAATCACAATCCAATTGGTATAGTGAATATGTCATGGTGAATAAATGAAAAACACGTGCCATTAATAAACTGAGAATGAATCTATATCCATAGATTGCGTCGTAGTGAAAGCCGCATGGATAATAATAAGTGAAAATGAATAAAGAGAATTATTATTAATTTGACATCATGTATCTAGAACATGATACCACTAAACCATTGAAATGTTTTATGTTTGGGGGTAGATACCCATCTAATTCTATTTTAGGGACAAACCCGAAGGGTTTATCACCAACTGATTTGTCCCATGAGACCTGTCAATGCATCGAGGGGCAGCAGAAGTAACAACCTATCACTAAAAGTCCAAAACATTCTTTATTTATAAATTTAATACAAGTAAAATATTCCATCTCAATATTCATATACAATAGAGGATACATAATATATTTACATGTTCAAATGAAAAATGTTCTCAAAGGATAGTAGGTACCCCACATAAGAATGATTATGTGCACAATACCAAGCATATCACAATGAAATAGAAACAAAAACAAAGTCCCTTACAATATTGTAATAAATTGAGTTAACAATCTTCAAGTGAATCCCTGAATACCTTAAATATAAGTAGAATATTGATGTTATATATCCAATTGTAGTAAACATACACCCCATAAAAGAAAAAAGTGGAAAACAATGGAAATATCATAGAAATAAAAGTTAGATGAGAAACCCCTTAGCTTATTCATGAATTTGTTCTCGATTGATCTTAATGACATGAATAATAAAATTTTTATTCATTAATTAATAATTAAATGACTTCATATACATGTAATTTATATAGTATAACCTTATTGTGTTCATTAATGGCGTTTTTATGGGTTTAAGAGGTTCAAGTTTATTATTTTAGAGGAATTCTATTGCTTGGTTTTCATGATCTCTTTACTTGTATTCATGATTGGAAATTTGTTTGAAGAAAGGACAGAAATAAAGAATTTTTAATATATATTATTAATTAAATTATAGAGATATAAATGATCTTATAATTATTTTTTCTTATATACCATGAGTATGAATCATTAGTTAAAAGTTAATGAAAAATTCTTGGATTAACATGGTGGTTTTGGGCCTAATGAACTTGTTTTGTATTCTTATTTTATATTATGAGTGTGTAATAATTCAAGATCATTGAATATGGTAAAATAAATATATTTTTATCTGTTTCAACCATTAAATAGGTTTCATTTCTAGTATTTAAGATAGTAATTAAAATTGGAAACCCGTCGTCAATGAATGTGATAAATTAACACATCTCAGAGGATATTTTCATTTTTAGTGTAAGTAGATGGGGAAAAGAGAGATGATGATGATATATTCAATTAGAAGAATAAAATTTTAGTTTATTTAAGGTAATAGAATTATCATAACATTTGGAAATGTGTATGTTAGTAGAGAGAAACAAAATTGTGGAACTTATAAAAGAAGTTGAAAGAAAAAGGAAGAAAGGTTCACCTCTTGAGTACTCCTCCTTGAGAATATTCTTAAGTACTTTGTTTTTGGAATTTTGGTGATACAAACATGTCTTGGATATGGGGGGAGGACTTGGGAATTTTATTTGGAATAAATAAGTAACAGATCAAATCTTGAGTGGTGTGGGAGGAAGAGGGGGTGAGGGGTGGTTTATATAGTGGAGGGGAAAATGGTTTTTTTAATATTTCAATTACTAGTTTATTATTTTACCATCAGAAAAGAAATAGTGAAGATTCCATGAACTATAATAGGTAATAAGTTCATGTGAGTTCTTGATTTTGTTCCTCACATCACTCATGATGTTAGTAATAGTTTATTTAAATTGCAATGTATTAATATTGTAAATTAATGTAATTTATTTTTCACCAAAAATTCATGTGTTTCTGAAAAATTTCCAAAATTCACCCTAATAATTTTTAGACATATAGAATACAAAAATGAACTCCATTTTTAAAAAATAATTCTATAATAATGGGAAATTTAATTTTAAATAAAAATCCTCATATAATCAAAAAATATTACCACTTAAAATATTCATTTTCAATTTTAAGGTGCCTAAATTTTGTTTACACTTTCATGGTTTAGTTTACCATTAAAAAGAGTTATATTACTATTAATAGAGGTATGTGACTATCCATATGGGTAAGTCACTATTCATAAGGGTAAGTTACTATTCACAAAATAATAAATTTTATTCTATCAGACGACAAATATCACCCTGATCAAAACTGTGCACGCCTGTTTTTCGAAATACAAAACACAAAAGTTGAAAATTAATGTTTAATGGATAGGTTATGATTATCTCCTATAACAAAACAGTGTTGTATCTGATAGAATCAGTGCTTCACACAATATAGTATATCCAACGAATTTAAAGCATTTAAGAGAAACATACCATAAATTGTTTGGGGAGTTATAATAGTGAATAGTTAACATGGTAAAATTTAGTCACCACGGTATAGGTTAAAAGTTTTAACAAGATAATTATATTCAGAGATAAGGTGTAAAATATCACCAAAAATTGTCAAAATTTGATTGGTTGAATGGATTAAAACCATACTCTATCTTATAATCTAAATTGGGTTTATTTTGTTCCACTTTCACAAGAAAACGACTTTATATTTATTTATTGCTTTGAGTAATTACAAGAGTTGCATTACCCTCACTTATAAATACTAAGCTCATCTCTTAACATATCCATAAACTTTGAAAACTATATATTAACATAGATATACCAAGATTAATAATAAAATAGTATTTACTATATTCTAGGGAATTTTTTCTTAAAAAATACCAATCCTATAAGTCTTAAGGTTTATACCAGTGGAAGACATGAAAAGATGAGGTATAAGTCTCAACTAAATTATTTATTATTTGATTCTTCTTTTTCCAAATAAAAATCCATTCAATCTATAGTAAAATGAAAAAATAAGTATCCCTGATACACATATATATTATTATAATGATAGAACAACATTTTTATACCTTTTTTTAACCTTATGAGATATGAATACCTTTATTGATCAAACATTTATACTACCACCTTCGCAAAGTGATGTTTTTTGTTTTTCATCACCACCTCACAAGGATATAACCCCTCTAATACCCCTATGAGATATAAATACCATTTTTTAACCTTGTGAGATATGTTTTGTTTTTCATCACCACCTCAGTGTGTTATCATGTTGTACGGCTAGGAACGTTTGGCTCCTCTGGATGAGATAATCCATTTTATTTTATTCAAAATTAAAAGAAAAGGGTTACTCTGTATGGTGAACGATAAATGATAGAGGAGGAACAGTTCTCAAGATTTATACTTAAAGTGCGATTAACTTGAATTGAAATATCTAAATTATTAAATGCGTAAATCACCAATGAAAAAAGAAATAATTATAATCAATGATATGACCCCTCTGATACAACTTGTAGGTACCAGGCGTAGCGAAAACGCGTTGGTGGGGAAACCCAACTTTTGTTTTTTGTTCTTCGTTCTATTCCGAAGATCCGGTGTTTTATATCATGACAGATCTCGGTTTGAATGTTGTTTAACGCTAAAATCAAAGATGGGTCGGCCCACCAACACGCTTCCACTACACCCGGAACCTACAAGTGGTATCAGATGGGTCATATCATTGAGTATAATTATTTAGTTTTTTGTTGGTGATTTACGCATTTAATAATTTAGTAGTTTCAATTCAACTTAATTGTTCTTTAAGTCTTAATCTCGAGATTTTTTCCTCCTATATCGTTTCTTGTTCACAATATAGAATCGACCTTTTCTTTTAATTTTGAATAAAATAAAAAGGAGGATCTCATCCGGATGAGCCAAATGTTCCTGGCTGTACAACACGAGAATGCATAACGTGTATTCAGAAGTACACACCGTGTAGTCTAGGTTCATGCATCAAACTGGTCCACCAAATCATGCAGTGTATTGATCCTATCTAAGTCATTTATGACACTATGTGTTGACCAGGAACAGGTGGAACATGATTTCTGGATAACACGTCATGTGGACCCATCAACACATCATGTAGTCCCTTCGGGTAAGGGTTGGACAATGTACCCCGTATATGGTTTTCTAGGCTGGAAACCATGTAACACGGAAACTACATGGCATGTGTCCCACTAAACACGACGTGTACTCTGAAAATTTCTGAAGTAAATTAACACGCCATGTTCCCGGGTGTGTACTTCGGATGGACGGTGAAGAAAAGTACTTTCTGTGTAGTCGGAACTACACACCGTGTACTCACCCAAATTATTCACATTTATTAATACATATTATTATATTATACAAACCCTAGAGACTTGTACCATGGTGCATGCATAAAGTTGAGGCACAACACGTGATAGGTGTTTTATATATATTTATTTAATTTAACATCTGTGTAATGAACGAGAATTCATCGGGTTTCCTCCAAGTTATAAGTTACGTACAAGGATAATTTTAATTTTTTTAAAATTATGATGGATGAGAATCTCAAGAAAATTTAGTAAAAGGGTTTAAGATAAAAGGATTGATTAATTAAAGATAATTAATGGATTCGAGCGTGATTCATCTTAAAGAAGAATGATTAAAGAATTGAATTCTAGTTTTATTTATGTGTAAATATTGTTGCATGTATGGATGATCATGAGTTAGACCAAGACCTTTTTATGTGAATGGATTTTTTAATTAATTTATTTAAATTAAATTTTTTGGCCAGTGAACCTTCTCCTCATTAATATATAGGGCCTGATCACCAAAGGATTCTTTTATGTAAAACCCCCTTTTTACCCCTCACCTGTGTGTGAGATAAATGAATATGTAATGGATGGAGCTCCCAATCTAGTGGAGGGGGCTCAAGATAGGAGCCAAGGTGAAAGAAATCCAAAGAGATACATAGGTGGACAGGTGGAAAGCTGTAAACATGAACCCAAAAGGTTCAAGGTGTTTCTCCCCTAGGTCTTGGGTTAGTTTATCAACCACTGGATAAACTAACCAACATAATAAGCTCATGATAATACCATTTTTTTTATTTCTGTCAGTTTCATGGTTTAATTATTGTGGTTGTGTTGTCATGATCACATAATTAATGGATTAAACAATCATGCAAGATAGAACTAAAATAAAGACCGGTTTATGCGTAAATATTATCTTAGACATGGCTAGTCACTTATGTATATCAGACTTAATATTAACAATCATGTATTCAAAGATAATAAAATGACAATTTACGTATAAGGACAAAATCCCACAAAGAAATATTAAGTCGATATATCCTTCCATAATATTTGTTAGAATCAAACCATAGTTTAAAGTGCTTGACCAAAACTAGTTGGGGTACTATCAATTATCAGGGAATTCTAATACAAGGTTTGGGGTTGACTTGATTTGGTTCACATCGAGGGTTAACTACAATAGTAGGACTTAGTGTGACCAAGAGGAAAAGGATGAGGAAATCCAAAATGAATGGATTTCAGGATTGGGGAGTCCACTCAGCGGATCAAGGAGCTGTGAGTTAATGCCGTTGGAATTTGGAATGACTACCTAAAACCATTCAAGTTTCTTGACCAACCCTAGTTGGGGTAATGTGAAGGGAAATATGGATCCTTCCAACTAGAATATTCAGGCAAAAGAATATTCCGAAGTCAATAGTGAGGGATATTGGATTTTGATAAAATAGTGGGAGACTAATAAGTATTAATTAATTTATTTGTCTCATTTCTGTAATAAAGTACTAAACCTTTTCTCATCTTAATTTGTAGAAATGACAATAAAAATAAATTCAAACATATTATTGAGAACCATACTTGAGAAGGAAAACCTTCTCACGGGAACTAATTTCAAAGAGTGGCAGAGGCGTTTACGCATCATCCTTCGCCACGAAAGGAAATTGTGTGTGCTGAAAGAGCCTATTCCAGTTGCGCCTGGAAAGGAGGCCAGTGATGAGGAACTATATATCTACATGAAACACATGGATGATGCCATAGATGTCTAGTGTTTCATGCTATCATCCATGTCTAATGAGCTCTTGAAGAAACATGAAAACATGGAAGCGTATAACATGATATCTCTCCTTAAGGATCTCTACTAAGAGAAGGAGAGACATGACAGGTATGAGATTTACAATGATTTTTTTAAAACTAATCTTGGTAATTCTGTGCCAGCTGGGCCTCATGTAGTCAATCTTATTGGATACATTGAACTCCTGGACATCTTAGGGATTAAATTCCCAGATGAGTTGCATACTGATCTCATCCTATCATCACTGCCCCAGACCTTCTATGGCTTTATTTTCAACTACAACATGAGAAACACTAAAAAGATTCTATTGAAACTTATGACCATGATTCTCCAGGTAGATAAGGACATGGGGCGTGACAAACCCGCAGTCCTTATGGTGAATAAGAAAATGAAGGACAAGGAAATGGGGCCAAAGACTTATAAATGGTCTGAAGCCCCCAAGCGCCTTCCCTTAAAGACGGAGAAGATCCAGAGGCATGGCGAGGAATTGGAGGTGGTGTGTTTTCCATGTGTCAAGCAAGTCCATTACAAGGGGAACTGCACCCAGAAGCATGGGGATACTAAAGGTGCATTTTTTATCGAGTGTAATATTTCTATTTCTACACATTGGGTATTAGATACAACTTGTGGGACTCACATCTGTATTGAAATGCTGGAACCAAGTAGATTTAAAAAGATTTCTAGAGGAGAGGTGGATCTTCGAGCTGCCAATGGTGGAAGGCTGGGTGCGTTGGATATTGGAGATTACCACCTATCATTTCCAACTTGAATGATTTTGGTTTTAAATAACTATTATTATGTGCCTAGTTTTACCAAGAACATAATTTTTGTATCTTGTTTAGATATAGATGGATTTATTTTCAAATTTGGAAATAAGGGTTGTCTCTTTTATAAGAGAAACATATGTTATGGTATGACACATCTAAATAATGGTTTGTATGTATTAAATTATGAAAACAAAGTGTTGGAAATCGATAATGAAACAAACTCACATGACTCATACATCACCCAGTTGTGGCATCACCATCTCGGTCATGTAAACGAGAACCGCTTGAAAAAGCTCTTCCAAGATAGTTATTTGGACTCTACTATGAAAAAACCACTTGATAGATGTCATGCTTGTTTATAAGGAAAAATGACCAAGAAGCCCATCTGTTGGGAAGGTGAAAGGGCCATAGATCTTCTAGGATTGGTGCACATAGATGTGTGTGGACCATTTCTAGTAGAAGCTAGAGGTGGATATTCTTACTTCATTACTTTTACTAATGATTCGAGTAGATATGGATATGTATAGTTAATGAGGTATAAGTCAGAGGACTTACAGAAATTTAAGGAATTCATGAATTAAGTAGAGAATAAACTTGGTAAGAAGATAAAGAAACTTTGGTCGGATCGAGGTGGAGAATATCTGAACCAAGAGTTCATCGATCTTCTATAGGATTATGGGATTCTATCTTAGATCACTCCTCCTTATACACCACAGTGGAATGGTGTTATTGAAAGGAGGAACCATGCCTTAATGTACATGGTGAGGTCGATGATGAGTCATGCGGATCTTCCATTATCCTTTTGGGGATATGCATTACAAACTACAGCATACACATAAACCGAGTACCATCTAATGCGGAAAATGGAATTCCCTCTGAGCTATGGAATGAGAAAAGACCCATTTTGTCGCATACACGTGTATGAGGATGCGAGGCATTTGTTACAGCCTTCTCAAGCAAAAAACTACACCCCGTGGCATGAGGTGTATCTTTATAGGATATCCCAAGGAAACGAAAGGATATTACATATATAACCCTTCAGACAAGAAAGTGACTATCGCCAGACAAGCCGTCTTTCTTGAGAGAGAGCACATCATCAAGAAGGATAGTGGGAGAAAGATTGACTTTGATGAAGTTAATGGTCAAGATAGGAGTTAGTACCGGAAGAAGTTCCTTAGGTCCCCGTGGAAGAGGTTCCAGAAACATAAGTACTGTGTAGGAGTTCAAGAGATGTATGGGAACCAGAGAGATTTGGTTTCCTAGTCACTGGGGACGGTGAATCATTATTGTTGGAAAATGATGAACCTATCGCCTACAAGGAAGCAGTAGAAAGATAAGAAGCTGTATGATGGCTAGAAGCTATGAATTATGAGATGGATTCCATGTATCAAAACCAAGTCTTGGTTCTGGTCGATGAGCCTGTTGATGTAAAGCCTGTTGGATGAAAATGGGTATTCAAGAGAAAATTGGACATGGAAGGTAATGTTAGAACCTATAAAGAAAGGCTAGTGGCTAAAGGATTCATACAACTTCAAGGAATTTACTATGATGAAACCTTCTCACCATTTTCGATGTTTAAATCCATAAGAATCATACTTTCCATAGAAGCTTACCATTACTATGAGATTTGGTAGATGGATGTCAAAATGGAATTCATTAGTGAGAACCTTCAATAAGATTTCTATATGACACAACCAGAAGGGTTTGTGACACTAGGTAAATGAAAACGGGTTTTAAAGTTGTATAAATACATTTTTGGATTAATGAAAGCATCCTTGTCATGGAACATTCGATTTGATGAATCCATAAAAGAATTTGGGTTCATTAAGAATGAATGTGGGCCATGTGTTTATAAGATGTTTAATGGAAGTGTGATCGTTATCCTATACATGAGCCCATTTTGTGCTGCCTGGGTCTCCTTTTCTTCAACAAATTTGAACCTCGTCCCATCAATATGGACACACCACACACTTCTCCTAAAACAGTCAATCTGGGCATGGACCGAAGATAACCAATCCATACTGAGAATGACATCATAAAACCTCAATGCTAACACCAAGAGGTTCCAACTGAAACTCTCGCCTCCAAGGTTATGATCGCAGGACCTACAAAGGTGTGTGATCATTCAATCTCCTCTTGTAAGTGTCTCCAAGCGTAAGGATCGAGTCAACAATTCTACCGGAATCTCAAGGTTTCACACAAGACATGTGGCTATGAAGGAATGGCTGGCACCTATGTCTATAAGTATGGAAGATAATGTATAGAAGACACATATCGTACCTCATATCATCCCTGGAGCCCCTGGGTCATACGCCTCAATCTCATAAAGTTGTCCCTGCCCCTGTCCCCCATATCCTTGAGCCTGATGCGGACCTCCTGGGGTGGTGGTGGAAGTATATCGAGGTGTCTGCCACCACCTGCATCTCTCCCATCCCCTCTTCCATGTCTTCCTCCTGTCGGGTCTTCCTTCTTCATTGACTACCTCTATCTCATTGGTCCCTCCACGACCCCACTTTCAGTAGCTTGTTGGGTCGGACAATCACTAGAGAGATGTCCCCTACCGTTTCACGCGTAGCATCACTTATCTCTATGCTGAATAGATCCATCCTGAGAGCCATGGAATATCGATCCTCTATCCTGGGTACTTATATGACATTTCCCATGTCCAAATCCCTGTGCATGATGTTGGCTCTCTACTGCCGAGGTCTTCACACCTGTCTGCCTGCTGCTAACTGCCGTCAGCTGTCTCTATTCTTCCAAGAATCACTCGATCACCAAGGCTTGCTCAAGCACTCCAGCATAAGTCTAAACACATAGAGGCATGACACTACATCAGATTCCTCATTGTATACCTCGCTCATAGGTCTGAGATCTGAAGTACCAATCCCTGACCATATCCATAAAGTACCTGGAGAGGTTGGTGAACCTCGATGAATAGTCATCTTCCATCATACTGCCCTGCTAGAGCAGAAGAAGCTCCTGGATGCATACTGCTCTCAGCATAACCAGAGCGAACTCATCCTGGAAAAGTCTCTAAAACTCCATCCACAAATGAGTCTCCTCATTGTGATTCTATGCTGTTAGACTCCACCATCGTCCCGCCGAACCTTGAAGAAGGCTCACTTCTAGGATCACCATCTGGTTCACTGGTGTCCTCACTAGACGAAAACCTCTGGTCACTGCCTCAAGCCAGTCCTCAGCTTCCTGAGGGTTGATCTCACCTCGGAACCTGATGGGTCTCTGTCTCTGGAACTCAAGGAGCTAGATATGCATGTGATCCTTGTCGGTCCGTACGGCAGGAACCACGGGCTGCTTCATTGGTGGCCGCATAGTCGGTGCACCACCTGGTGGAAACACCTAGGGAATTGGTCCATGTATCGAAGCCTCATCACTGAGGGGGTCATCCTAGAGATCGTGCTACTGAATCCTAGCAGGTATTCATTGCGGAGGAATCCTGTAGGGCGACCAAATTTACCATGGTTAATGAGTATATATGGATAGTTGACAAAAAGGACATGGAAAATGCGACCCATTTCTATATGATGCATGTAACATTCTTTTATTTCCCTGAAAACAATGTTTTCATGTACCGAGTCGAAAATAAAGTTATTAGATTCCTGGTGTATGGATACGTCGGCCGCCCGCACCAACACTAGAGTCTCCGGCCTAAAATCTGTGCTTGAAAAACATAACAACGTTCCCCCAAACCCAATCACATAGAAGTTTGGTCATAAGGTAGAACTGACCAACTCTGATACCACTCTATCACGACCCATCCCAGTGGGGCTCACACCGCGAATCCCCAAGCCCGCCTCCAATAGGCCAGGGCCTGGTGACTTGCACCGAGTAGGAATATTACTAACATGGGAGGCATTGCCTAAGTACCTGTATGCACAGACACATCTCAATGCCATCAAATGATGAAATGTAAAAAAACCACTAAGGAACAAAATGCATGAATAAAACTAAGCCAAACTAATAGAGTGCAACGGAAAGTAAAGTGTTAGATGCAAACTAGGACAGAATACGAGACTACCAAAAACCAGAGTTTGAAAGCTACAAAGTACAACCTGTAAACACAAAAAGGTACTGGGACTAATGCTCATAGCCATAGGAACTCCTTGGCCTGTAGGGAACATAGAATGATCGGTCCTATCCAAGTCCACCCTGTACCCTATCAAAAGGTTTCTCGTCTATACAAGAAAAGACACATGCTGGCAATGCCTGTGCAGGGGTGAGTATAAAAATACTCTGTAGAGGACCCAAAAAAAATACAAAGCAACACACGAAGTAAAGGTATAGTCATATCTACACATTATTTTTCTATATAACATATAGTAGAGAAACACAAACCAGATATACTCAAAACCCAGATATGTCATCTGGAGACAAGTCACACAACCGCATACCCCCGCTAGGGATTCAGTTTAAAGATTCTGTGTAGAAATCATTTCAGGATAACAAACTCAACGAGTCTGATAACTCTGATGGCATCCATTTGAGAGGTATTGTTTTTCAGGAAAATCCACGAGAGATAGATATGATCATTACGGGAGAAACACTCCTGAGTGGGAATGATCAGGATAGATAGATACACTCATTATGAGAGACACACTCTTGTGTAGAAAAGATCACAATAAATAGATGTGGATCACTTTCAGGGCCATGGAAGATACTGCGACTCATCTGGATTAACCTTCTAGGTTGAGGATCAATGCCTGGTGGAGTTGGTCACGTCAACGCCTGACTCTACCTAGGGTCAATAATGGATAGAGGATCTCGATCCGTGCCTCTGAGATGGATGCTTGACTCTATGATAGAAAGTATTTATAACGGGATCATACTTCTGTAGAAGGAAACAATCCCAACTTTCAGGGGAACGAGAAGATAGGGCACTAACCCAAATGAAACCTGTCCAAGATACGGTGGACAAGAAGACTAAGCTGTTTTCCAAGAAGTACACGGCATAGAGAAAAGTCACACGCCGTGTCTTCTGACCCCAGGTACTTCCCATGTACAACGGCCAGTGTCATAAGGTTGTTCATGTAGAAAATTCAATACATGACGTGTGGTACATATTACATTTCATTTCCGAGTAACTAGGGTCGGATCTAGGTACGCTGACCATGTACCCGTACAATACCTCAACCCATGTATGCCATCTCATGTAATCGGTACACAAGGTGACCCTCGTTACTGGCCTAGCCTGGATTTGTGGTGGATTACACTGTTTTTTACTCCATCCTATGTCTTTGTATCCCCTGGATACATGCCGAGTCCCACATATTTTCCTCTTCCATGCCGTATAGGGTCAACACGCAGCATTTCGAAGCCATGTAGCCCATACCGCATCCGTTTATTTACCAGAATACACGTCGAGCTTTGGGGAAGGTCCAACATGCTGGGTGAGTGGGGTCACACACCATGTGTTACTTGTCTAACACCCGAAACACTTTCCACCACTGTGCCGGTCCACACGGCGTGTTCTTCGGGATACACGCCGTGTATTCTGGAAATTTACATAACCATGTACTTCCACCGTCAAGCCTTCTATGCCACCCCGTTCGTTGATCTGCCCATCCGATCACCATGAAACTCCTGGGGTTTGGTTTCCCTGACAGTACAAAGTTTATTCTGTTGTTTTCAGGCCTTTGATAGGTCCAGAAAACACATATCGATCCACCAACGCAAAGAATGCTCTAAGAATAGTCTTTACCTATCCAGTCCGATTCGTCATCCACTATCGTCGTTGCACCTCCGCTTGGTCGTCGTGACGTCGAATCTTCAACATGGGATCATTGGGTCACAAAATAGATGAGCAACGATCCGTTGTTCTTTTCCCCGGGAAGAACGTGATGAACACTCAAATAAGAGAAAATGGGAAGAAATACAATAAGCAAAGTAGAGGAATGAGCCTATTAGATCATTCTTCATGGCGTTGATTCACTCCCGTTAATAGGCTTAAACAGAGCAGAAATAAACAAAAATTTAACATGGATGAATTCCATGAAATCAACCCAATAAAACCCTCCCGCAAGAATGTAAAAATCTGCAGATCAATATGTTTGTAGTTGATCTGCATCCATCGTCTATATTCAAAAACGGGAAAAAAAGAATCGAAATAACAACCCCTACTTCAAGAAGGGATTGATCGATGAAGAAGGGGTCTTGCTTCTATCATCGTCGAGATCCTTCAACTTTGTTGGTGCAACGATTTACAGCTTTGTTCCATTGTCGATCGTCGCCAAGAGTTATCTCCAGGTTCCAAGTCTCCACCAGAGTTATCTCTAAATTTTCCATCAACGAACAACCTTCTATTAACACATAAAAAAGTAAAATATGTGTCGGTATTACATTAAGCTGCAGTATTAATGAGTCAGCGTTTCTGTTTTTAGAGTGATTATGGCATGCCATTAATTACTGAAACATCTACCCCGTTGTTGCTCTACAATGGATGTTTCCAAATAAATCAAAATATACATTGATAATTTAATTTAATTTATTTTACTGAAGACATCCGAAAATTAACTTTCCCTCAACCCGTGCTGGTCGAGGTTAAACCCGTTCTTAGGTAAAGTCATCATCCCAGACACAACAGTTCCCTCCGATTTTTAATCCAGGCATCCGTTTGGAAACTTCCACAACCGCACACAAGTGACGAACCACTTAACTTTTTTTTAAAAGTTCAAACCACCATTTCGGGCTCATTCGGCCTCAAAATGATGTGCCGTCTTCATTCCCAGTCTCAAAATAATTCCATATAATATTTAAAAATAATACACAGAAAATACGAGACATTACACACTATTTCTGTAATTCTTATTGTTTTTAGAATAGAAAATTATTTCATTTTATATTATATAATAAATGAAAGTTCTTTTTTTATGGGTTAAAATGAATTTTTTTGGAGTATTTAATGGAAATGAAGTATTTTGTGTGTTTTAACCATGATATGATTGTTTAATTTTTTTATTATATGTGAGCTAAATATATCTTTGATTATGGGTGAGCCTGATATATTTGTCAAATGTATTGGTTAATATAACATAGTTAAATAGATATATGTTACACCAATGATATATTTTTCAATTAACCATGATAGTTATTCCTTAATAAGAGTTTTTCAAGGGATAATATGTCATATGGTAAGAAAATTATCTCAAGATTAATGGAATTTGTTAGATATTCTAGAGGTTAAAAGTTAGTTTTTCAATGAAATGTTTCCATGAGCACGAATTGTAAGGACCCGACCCTAATTGGCTAGAGACAGTGACTTATTTTATTTCATTGTCCTATAAACAAAAAATATTCATCCTGGAGGGATGATTAGTTTATTATCTTTTAAAATAAGATACATACATAAGTTCAACATTACAACTTGAAACAAAAAAAATTTAGAAACTCCATTGACAACATCCACAACTCCTAGGTTATTTCAGCATTTCATTCATGATATACCTCTTCATCCATTGGTAAAATGAAACATAAGAAAGGTGTGATATGAAATTATAAGCAAGGGTAATAAATAAAGTGAAATATATCATAAGAAAAACATTGGGTAGGGAGAATAATTAAAAACCACATTCCTTAAAAAATAAACTTGAACACATTATAAAAGGAATAAGTGTTGAATAAAAATTACCATAACAAAGAATAATCATGGGTATTCTACTAGTATGATAAAATCATGAAATTTAAATTATTAGTTTCATATTTCGGTAATGCATAATGATGGACATCATAACTACCATTAATGCCTTGTGCTAAGACTATAAATAATCATTTTGTCAAGGCCTTGTGCCATTATCGTAATTTTTCTCATGAGACCTACAGATGAATCAAGGGGCTATAGTAGGACCCAACCATCACTTATTATGTATAATTAATTCCTCATTTGAGTGGGGATAAACATAAACAAAAAATAAATTTATATTGAAACTGACATATGAAATATCGTTAACCTTCCCCAAAAATTACCCATAAACATTAACTATTCAGAGTAAATTGGTGAATGGTTTTAAGATAGAAAAACCACCTTCAAGCTAATAATAAACCGTTAAATTAAATATGGTATATTATATTATGAAATATCAATCCTAATAACACATAATAATCAACAATAGTGTTGATATAGATGAATATACTCTTATAAAATCATAGAGTAATTCTTGAGATAAGTACTCTTTTACTTTGAAAAACAGAGTTCTTTTGGAAAAGTCTCTGTGTAAAACTAGAAGTGAAGTAATATCCTATTTTCCAAATAAAAATTTTGCTTTTAGAAAAATAATGGTCTGTAAAAACATACTTTAGAGTGACCATGAAAATCGGTAAAAATTTGAGAATTGAACATGAAATGGGCTTGTTTATCGGGAAGGAGTTTTAGAACGATCCTTTTAAAACATACAATACCCCATAAACGAATGTATGATTATGGTTGTTAAAAAAATATAGAAAATTTAATAATAATATAAGTTGTGTCCATATTAATAAATAAAAATTTCATAGAGATATGTAGAGAGTAAGATGAACCCGAATGAAAATAGAGGTTTGGGTACAAAAACCATACCTTAAGTCTGAAAGTGTTCCTGACATGATCTTAATGACTTGAATAATCAAATTTATGTTCTAAAAGTAATGTTTACATAACCTAATATACATGTAATTTATTTATTATAACCTTATTTTGGTTCATTCATGACCTTTTGATGAGTTAAGAGATTCAATATCATTGTTTGGGAGTGTCTTCTTCTTTAGTTTTCATGATCAGTTTACTAATATTCATGTATGGATAAACATAATAAATGAGAATGGTTGTACATAATTTAAGTTATAGGTTTTTAGTGAACAAATATAATATTACATGGTTATAAAATTCATTTGGATATTGAGAGTTATGATGAAACATTATATAAAACTTTAATGAAAAGTGTTTGGTTAATTGGAGATTTTTATCACAATGAACTAATTTTGATTTATAAATTAATATCATGTGTAAAAAAGGATTCAAGAACCTTAAATAAGTTATGATACATATATTATAGTCTTTTACCACATTCAAAATTCTTTCATTACTTGAATTGAAGAAGGTAATAGAAATTTAAAACCTGTCATCCTTGAATTTGATAAATTAAAACATCTGAGATGGTGTTTTCATTTCTAATAAAAAAGAAGGTGAATAGAGAGATGATGAAGAATTATAAATTTATCATAATAAAATTCCAGTACATGTATGGTACTAGAGTCATCAAAAAATTTGGATGTTATGAGGTGAGGAAATAAAAAGAAAATAAAGGAACATGAAATAAATGAAATGAAAAGGGGAATTTACCACTTGAAGTTGTCTTCCATGATAGCCTCTCTATGGGAGAGGTTTTCATCTTTTTATGATACTGAGAGATGATGAATGTGGGGGAGGATCTTGGGTGTATTATTGAGATGAATTTAGACAAGGTAAGAGTCTTGATATGAGTGAAGAGAAGAGGGGTGAGGGGGGTTTTTTATAGTGTAGGAGATGAGTGATTTTTGAATATCTTATTCTTTATTTTATTATTTCCCTCAAGAAAACCAATATGTAGCATCAAAATAATGAATGAAGATACTAATTTCAGTATCTGATGATGCTAAATATACAAGAGGGGGGGGGGGTAATTCTATAAAAATTATTTAGAACTTTTAATGTTGGTTAGAAAAAGTTTCTATTGTTTAACAAGGTTAAACAAGGTAATTCACAAAACCTCTAGTTCTACACACTTGCTTGATTTTGGAAATGTGATTTTGGGAAAGCAATTCCTGAAAAGTATATCCGGAAATTAAACTTAACAAAAGTCTAAAAAGATGAAGATTATACCTTAAAGTGTATAGAATCTAACTAAATCAGAGTGTACAAGTGTAAGGATTTATAAGATAGTTATACTTTCCTCAACAATTTAAATGCATTGGAAAACGTGAAACAAACAAGTAAGATGAGGTAAAACTTTTAACCCCAAGATAAGGGTATCTAGAAACCTTGGATAAAGGTCCCTTGATTTATACTTTCAAGAAATTCTGTCTTACCCACACTAGGGTAAGCTCTCGATATGAAGTTCAAAGTCTGTCTTGCTATCCCCGTAGGCCATCAACGTCAAGGTAGTAGGCACCACTATCTTCCTCAGTAAGGAAGTCCTCAAGTTTTAAGGTATTCAACACCTCTTTCTTCCTATCCCCAGAAGCCCTCGAATTTACTAATCAACATTTGGAGTTTCAAGAAGAAAATTTGAACATGGTGTTAAATACACACAGAGCAATAAAGTCTCTCTCTAGAAATCACTTCAATAGCATGCAATCTCTAGATTGATCAACTTGTTGTGAGGTCTTTCAAATGATTTATTATTTATAGGAATAACTTCAACGATTGGCTCCCTCCTACAATGGTCATATTTTTACTTGAATTTCAGAGGGACCTATAAACGTGTCACTCAAACAACGGTTAGTTAGTATCTGAATGCATGACATCGTTTTGTAACAAAAACATGTGAGTTAACCAAAATCATTTTTTGGAGTGTAAGGAAAAATGAGATTTCGGAGTCTAAACAAAAACACAACCAGTGTCTATAACACATAGATATTCGGATTCTGTTCAATTATAAGAATTCAGAGTTAGAATTCTATAGAATTCTGGAGTCTGAATTTCAAGGAAATTTGGAATCTTGAATTCAATAGAATTCGAAGTCTGAATTCATAAGAGTTTAGAGTATGAACTTAAAAATATTTGGAATCTGAATTCATAAGAGTTTAGAGTATGAACTTACAAAAGTTAGGAGTCTTAATTCATAATAGTTTAGAGTCTAAATATACAAAGCTTAGAGTTTGAATTCACAAGAGTTCAGAGTTTTAATTCAAAGAACTCGGAGTCAGAACTCAGAAGAGTTCAGAACCTAAATTCGAGTCCTGAAAATAGAATGCTTTATATCTATGTATATAAATATATGATTCTGAGGTTTTTGATATGAAACCGAATTTTATACATAGAGACGAAATTAATAATGAAAAACATGGTAAGGATAAATTTATTTGGGGAAGGAAATTATTCCTTATGAAAGTAAAACATAGGGTAAATGATATTTTCCTTAAGATAAGGTGTTTGAGATTTTCAAAACATGAAGAAATGGTAATGTCATAAGGAAACCTTAATGACTCAAAAATCTCCCAAAACATGAAATAATGGAAAATTAATAAGGAAACCTTATTGAATCAACACAACAGTGTTGATTCATGTGACCCATAATTGTTATAAGTTCATGAGAGTTCAAAAAAATTGTTCTTACATCAGCCATGATTCCAAGTATAGAGAATTTAAATGACAATGTATATATAATGTAAATTAACATATTTTACTGTTCATAAAAATCATGTATTTAAGAATAATCCGAAAAATTACCCGAACCATTTTTCATTGTGTAGATTTCAAAAATGAACTCCATTTTTTGAAAATTATTTCATAAAAATTATTAAATTATTTTTTAAATAAAATAAAAATTTATTCAAAAAATATGAATTTTAAAAATATAATTTGTTTTATATCTTCTTGAAAAATTAATCAAGAACTCATTATATTATAACTTTAATATAGAAAAATAATAATATGATATACTTTGCATAGGGGTCGTATTACTATTCACATTACTATTATCAATGTTATGTTACTATTCTCCAAAAATTAAGTTTGTCTTATTAGACTATAAAATACTTATTCAACACAACCATGTATGTCAGTTTTTCAAAATTCAAATAACAGTGGTCGAAAAACTATGTTTACTAGATAGGTTATAAAAAATTTGTGATTTTTGGAGACTTAGTGTTCATGAATTTATTTATAAATCCTTGGGGTGTTACTTTCTGCCCTCATTTAAAATATTTTGTCCTTGAAATGACCAGAATGTTACCTCATAAAATGATTTGGGTAGTTCTCCATCACAAGCTTCTCTGGGTCCCTTGTTGCCTCTTTGATTTTGTGTTTTTTCCAAATTATCTTTACAATTTCATTCGTCTGTTTCCTTAACACCTATTATTTAGTGTCCATAATCTGAATAGGCAATTCACATTAAGATAATTCAAGTTAGAATTCTATAGCTTCAGAAGCGAGGACATGCATTGGATCTGGCATTTACTTCCTTAACAATGAGACATGGAACACACTTTGTACTTTAGATAGGCTAGGTGGCATAACCAAAAGATATGCAACAACTCCAATTCTCTCTAGAATTTCAAAAGGGCCTATGTACCTAGGTCACAATTTCCCTTTCTTCCCAAATCATATAACGCCCTTACCTAGAGATACTATTAGGAAAACCTGATCTCCCACTTGAAATTCCAAATTCTACTTTTGATTATCAGCATAGGTCTTTTGACTACATTGAGATGTTTTTATATAGCCTTGAATGATCTTTACCTTTGCTATTGTTTCCTCCACAAGATATGGACCCACCAGCTTCCTTTTGTCGAGTGATTCCCAACATGTTTGTGTACGACATCTCTTTCCATACAATGCTTCACATAGCTCCATTTGAATGCTTTAATAGAAAATATTATTGTAGGAAAACTCCACCAATGTTAATACTGATATAACATACCTTGAAAATCAAGTGATCATGATCTCAACATGTTTTCTAATTTTTGGATCATCTTTTCTGATTTCCCATCAATTTGAGGGTGAAATGCAGTACCCAATCGAAGCACAATATTGAAATATTTTTAAAATTTTTCTGCATAATTTCAATGTAAATCAAGGACCGAAATCAGAAACTATTAAAATATGTGCTCCATTATGTCTTACAACATCATTGATATAGAATTGCGAAAGCCTCTCCAGTGTAAAATATTTCCTTATAGCGAGGAAATGTGAAGATTTTGTAAGTCTATTAATGATTACCCATATTGAATCATTCAGTCATGGAGTTTTGGGTAATCTAGTGACAAATTCCATAGTTATTTAATCCCATTTCCAAGTAGGAATAGGTGGATCTTGCATGAATCCTCTATTATATTGTCATTCGGCCTTCACTTTTGATATACTAAACATCCTGATACATAATTACCAATTTCCCATTTCATGGTGTTCCACTTGAAATGTTCCTTTAATTATCTTTACATTTTAGTGCTACTATGGTGTATAGAGAAATTCGAGCTATTGACATCATCCAATAGCTCCCTTCTTCAGCTCAGGTATAAAGGGAACACATATCCACTACCCATATTTCAGATTTCCATCTTCCTATACTAAGTCAACCAACTTCCCATATTATATAACATTAATTTTCTTTCGAAGGATCACATCATCAGGGTAGGAGAATTTAATCAATTCTAATAGAGATTGTTTTCCAAACAATTGAAAAAGTAATAATGTTTCACCTTCTTTGATAATTCTCATGTCCATCCTTATTAGATCCATGCATACATAATCTATTTCAATCAACATTATTTTAAAACTCCCTGATTCATCCTATTCAATGCATCAGCTCCCATATATTCCTTTACTAGGTGGTAGTGTATGGAACAATCATAATCCTTGAGTAGTTTGAGCCATCATCATTTCCTTATATTGAGTTATTTTTGTGATAAGATATACTTCATACTATGGTGATCTGTATATATCTCCCATATTTTTCCATAGAGAGAGTGACTTCATATTTTTTGAGCAATCATCACAATAGCTAACTAAAGACCATGAGTAGGATATTTTTGTTTATTAATTTTGAAATACCTTTATGAATATGAGATAAATCTATTATTATTCATAAAGACACAACCAAGTTATTTTTTTACGCATCACTACAGATCAGAAACCCATCTTTACTAGATGGTAGATTTTTGTTCATATAATTCACTAATATCCTATTTAATTATTCGAAACAGTCCTCACATTATTTTTTAGAGATGAACTTCACCCATTTATTTGTATGCTTGGTCACTGGGTTGGATAAATGGGATAATTTATCAATGAAACACTGATAATAACCATCTATACCAATATAACTATGTGCCTAAGATATATTGGTTGGAGTAGGCCATTCTTTACTAGCCTTTGTCATTATAGGATAAACATATATTCCATCCTTAGAGACAATTTTTCAAATAAAGGAAACTGATTGATGGCAAAATTCACATTTTCTAATCTTCCCATATACTACATTTCATCTAAGAGTCTTAAAAATAGTGTTCATGTGATTTTAATGATCTTCATAACATTTATATTATACCAAGATATCATCAATAAATACCACCACAAAGTCATTCAGATATTAGTTGAAACTCTATTCATTTGATCCATGAAGACATTGGGTGCATTTTTTAGTCCAAAAGGCCTTACTCTAGATCGTAATGCCCATACCTAGTTTGAAATTCTATATTTGGAATGTCTTACTTCTTTACTCTCAACTGATGCTATCCAGATTGAAGGTCAATTGTTGTAAATTATTGGTCTCTATGATGTTGATCAAATAAATAATCAATGTGAGGTAGGGGATACATGTTCTTTAATTTTATAGAATTTATATCCTAGTTTTTAATGAACAAGCTCATAAGTATATATTTCTTCTCAAAAAAAGGACAAGGGATCCCCATGGAGAAAAACTAGGGCAAATAAATCCTTTACCATTCAATTACACTCATTGTTTCTTTCATTATACTAATTCAATAGTGGAAATTATATAAAGGTAACTGATATGTGCCTTGAATGAATAATTAAGTCCATGTAAATCTCAATTTTATACTCTGGAGGATGTCCAGGTAAATCCTCTAGATAAACATCAACATATTCTTTCACAAAAAGTATGTCCCCTATTTGAACATTCTTTTTCTAACCCATAGCTATTAAATTTCCTTCCACCCTAATTATTGAATTCAGTAGAGCTATTGAGGGGATCTAAATGAGAATCATATGGTGGTGTTTTTTCCATAAAGATATTCCACATCATCCTAAAAAATTGTAACCACCTTCTTCTTGCAATAAATTTTTACATCATGGTTAGAAAGACAATCCATACCTAAAATTATACCAAATTAAATCATGGGTATTATAATAAAATCAGCATATAAAGCACATTTATTTTCCTTAATGGGGATTTCCCCACACCACTTTATCGCAATGATACATAGCTTAGGATTTTTGACTAAAAACTTCTTTATTAAATAAAATTAGAAATACCTATTTTTTTGGGAAACTGGGAAGATATGAAAGAATGAGATGATCTAGAATCAAATAAAACATTGGCTATGTTTGAGTAAAAGAATACGTACCTTCCACCACATTGGTAGGAACTTCATCCTCCGTATTTGCGACACCAAAATCATGGCCATGCTCCCTTGGCATTATTTGGGGAATGTTTCCTTGACGCCTTGTACAATAATTTGGATAATTTCCCCTCTCCCTAAAATTGTATTATTGAACATTGATAGATTCTTTCTTCCCCTTACTTACCTGAGATAGTTGGCCTTTTTCTCCACACTTTTAACAAACACCCATACCCTTTAGGCAAGTACCGGGGTGTCTCTTCCAAAAATTATCATAGGGTGGAAGGTCAAAATTTCCCTTCTTCCCCATTTCCTTAAATCCTTTTCCAATGATTCTAGATTCCATATTGTTATCTTTCTTTCCCTTAAAATCATATGAATTAGAGAATTCATTTTCCATCTTGATAGTATATGAGACTGTTTATTCAAATAAAAAGAAACATTCAGAGACTAGATCCCTTCATAGGAATGGTTTTAAAACATCAAATAATCAATAAATCTTGGTCCTTGGATTATGTATGTAGTCCGAAACATGAATTTCTACCATGTGTAGTTACCTTCATACTTTGAAACATTTTCAACATCTTTTTGCGTCAGATTCATAAATTTCATTTTCCATATCAACTTTTTGTTGATGAGGGGAGTATTTTTCTTATAACATTTACTTAAAATACATCCATTATAATTATAATATTTCTTCTTCCTCATTTTTGTTCTGGATTAAATACCAACAATGATCCACATATCCTGATACCTGATAAACTACCATGAAAACATTCTATCTTTTGTTACAACCTAAGGTGAGAAATATCTTCTCTGATGAACTTATCCATTTCTACACTTCAAATGGGTTTGTAGTCCCATTAAATGATGGATGCTATTTTCATATAAAGGGATCAAACTTAGATTCCCCATGTTTTGGATCTGAATGGTCCATATGGGTAAGGTTATTATTCATAACATGAGTGAGCTGTATCGGAATTTTTATAAGTTGATCATCACCACTCCCAACACTAGAGACAACATCGTTATCTTTCATCGGAGGTAAATCCCTACACGGGACACGCATGTTCACGCAGTTTCCATTCCTTCCACTAGGTGCCATTTCTAAATATTTCTACACAATATATTAGGTTATGAATCATAATGTATAATCTGTATGGAAAAAAAATACATTAGATAAATTGAAATTTTGTACATAGTTAATCTCATAATCATAGAAATGGTTTCTTTGATGAAAAATTTACATTTAAATCCTTCATAATGGCTTGTAATGATAATTTGAATTATCTTAAGCATATCCCCCACGAGTTTCAAACCAGGTGCATAGTAAAGCCTGTTGTCGTGTACCAGGATACCTCAATTTAAGCACGGAACTCCTTGTCAGATCATTCACTCATATGTACTTCTATGATAAGATGATGTCCACATGTAGTATCTAGAGAGGGATGTATTTTCTATAAAGAAAAATATAATCTATTATTTAACAAAAATTATGGGATGTTCTCGTATTTTTATCCTCAAATACTATCTTATGGTTTTGTTCTGTAATATATATTTTCTAAATCTAGTTTCCCAGTTTTCTACTAAACATCATATGATACATACTATAAATACTCGAACTCAGTTTCTCGTAGCTAGTTCCATATTTTATTTTATTAGAATATAAATAGTGAATATAAATCCTGAAAGACTAGGTAGTTTTGTATATTTGGAAACAAGATACATAAAAATTTCATAATTACAACTTGAAATGGAAAACAATTTAAAAACTCCATTGACAAAATCCATAACACTTAGGTTGTTTATACATGACATTCATAATATACCTCTTCATGTAATGGGAAAATGAAACATAAGAAATGGGTGAGATCAAATTCTCAGTAAGGGAAATAAATATAGAAGAAGATATTGTAAACATAAATGTTAGGCATGAAGATTAACTAAAAAACCACATGCTTTTAAAAACGAACTTGACCACGTTATGATAGGAATAAGACTGGAATAAAAAATGAAGTAATAAAGAATAATTAGGGGTATTCTAATAGTTGAACAACCTCATGAACTTTAGATTTATAGTTTCATAATTATTGAATGGAAAATAGAGTATATAATAACCATACTGGCAAGGTCTCATTCAAAGACCATAAATAATCATTTTGTGAAGGCCCTATGCCAAGACTGTAGATTATCTCATGAGACCTACAAATGCAAAGAGGAAATATAGTGGGAACCAACTATCACTTAATAAGTCCAATTCCTTCTTCACATGAACGGGGATAAACAAAAACAATATATACATTCATATTGAATCTAACATAGGAAATGTAGATAACTTCCCCTGAACATTAAGCATAAACACTAACCATTCAATGTAAATTGGTGAATGGTTTTAAGATAGCACATCCATAGTCAAGCTAATCATAAAAAATTTAATTAAATATGATATATTATATCATGAAATATTAATCCCAATAATACATAATAAAAAATAAGAGTGTTGAAATAGTTGAAGTTACTCTTATAAAATAATAGAGTAATTCTTGAGATAAATACTCTTTTTCTTTGAAATGAAGAGTTATTTTGGAAAAGACATTGTATAAAACCATAAGTGATGTAAGATAATATTTTAACAATAAAATTAGAGTTTTAGATAGATAATGGTCACTAAAATAGACTATATAGTTCACTTCAAAATAGGTAAGAATTCAATAAATTCCCTTGAAACAAGCTTGTTTAACGGGAAAGTTGTTTTGAAATATATTTTTAAAAACTATAACATACCCATAAATGAAAGTAGGGTTCTGGTTGGTACACATATATATTATATTCAAACGAAATTTATTTTGGGTGAATATGAATAAATAATAATTTTATAGAGATGTAGAAAATACGAGTAACACGAATGAAAATGGAGGTTTGGATAGAAAAAACTTTCCGTAAGTCCGAAGGTGTTCCTCACTTGATCTTAATGGCATGAATAATCCAATTTAGGTTAATTTATTAATTATTCCAAAAAATCCTCTAAACTTAATTTATTTATTATAACCTCATTTAGGTTCATTCAAGGCCTTTGATGGGTTAAGAGATTCAATTTCATTGTTCGATAGTGTTTTCTTTCATGGTTTTCATGACCAGTTTAATATTAATCAGGTAGGTATAAACTTGTAGAATGAGAATGGTTTTCCAAAATATAAGTTGTATGTTATTAGTGAATAACCATAAGATTACATGGCTATAAAATTCAATTTGTTCCTGGTAGTGAGGATGAATAATTTTATAAAACTTTAATGATAATTGTTTGGGTTAATTGGCGGTTTTTGATCACAACCAACTCATTTTGATTTATAAATGAATATCATGTGTACAAAAGGAATACAAAAACATAAATAAGTTATATTATATATATTATATTCTGGTTCAACCATAAAAATTGTTTCATGAATTGAATTTAAGATGCTAATTTAAATAGAAAATCTGTCATCCTTGAATGTAATTAATTAACACATCTCGGATAGTGTTTTCATTTCATGTATAAAAGTAGGGGAAATGAGAGATGCTGAATAATTATTTCTTTACAATAAAAACATTCCAGTATATTCATGTTAATATATTAATAAAAAAATTTGGATTGAAGGATTGAAGGAAAAAAATGAAAAGAAATTAACTTGAAATAAAATAATTGAAAAGAGGAATTTACCTCTTGATGTTGTCATCCTTGAGAGCCTCTCCAGGGGAGAGTTGTTGGAATTTTTATGAAGAAAAAGGGATGATATATATGTGTCGAGGATCTTGAGTGGATATTTTATTAGAATTTAGGAAATTCATAATTATTGACATGATTGAAGAGAATTAGGAGAGGGGGGTTGTTATAGTGGAGGAGAGGGGTGATTTTTGAATATCTTATTCATTATTTTATTATTTCCCTCTAGAAAACTAATAATGTTGATTCATGTGACCCATAACTATAATAAGGGAATGTGAGTTCAAACCAAGCATTCTTAAATTGTCTATGATCCTTGGAATAGTTAATTTAATTGATAATGTATATATATAGTAAATTACTGTATTTTTCTATTCATAAAAAATTCGAGTATTTCAAGAAAATCCTAAAAATTCACTATAGAAATTTTTCGACATGTAGAATTCAAAAATGAACTCCATTTTTGAAAATATTATTCTAAATATTATTAATTTAATTTATATAAAATCATAATTTTTTCAAAACATAACAATTTTAAAACTATAATTCATTTTAAATCACCTTGAAAAATTAATCAAGATCTCATTATCTTATATCCTTAAGAAAATAAAATAATAGCATTATTTACTATTTATATTGTTCATATTAGTATTCATATTAATATTCATAAGGGTATGTTACTAATCCTAAAAAAAATAAATTTTGCTTTATTAGAGTTTAAATATCATACTAAACATAACTGTGTAGGATTGTTTTTTGAAATTCAAATAACAAAGGTGAAAAAACTATGTGTAATAGATTGGTTATAAAAAAGTGGGGTTTTTTGGAGACTCTGTGTTTCATTAATTTATTTATAAATCCTTAGGGTGTTACATTCAATATTTTCCATGTATCTTTCTTGGATTTTGATTTTCATTCATTATTATAAAAAATATGACATATTTGGGATTTTAAGATGATTTTATGAGTAAGTAAACGGTTTTTTGTGTACAATTTTTATTATATTAAAATGAAAAATTATTTTTTGGATTTCCAGATTTTCAAATGGATTAATTGTTTTTAATTAATTTTCTATTCCCCACTATGTTTTATATTTTTCTCATATCATGTTTAATTTTTTTTTCATGGGACAAAAGAATGTTTAAGGATTATTTGAAATTCAATGGTGACATGCCTTAAATGTATAAAGTTTCTTAAATGAAAAAGCGTGTTAACATAAGAACTTATTTTGGTGGAAAGAATATACACCATATAGAAATATCTACTTTTATGTAACCAATTTACAAATTCTCATGAACTCTATAACAAAAAAAGTCCTAAAAATAAAGGAATGTGTGACCCATGTGGTAAAGTTTTTAATTATTGGTCATTTTTGATATGGGATTTTATGACCAATGATTTAAAAGAATTATATTTATTTCTTCTAACCAAATATTGCTATTATTTTCTAGAGTGAAAGATTTGTTAATATGGTAGGAAAAATTCGGAATGATGGTTGTACAACTCAAAGACCTAATTTATTTTTCAGAACAGACTACATTTATTAGATTTTCTATAAGAAGTACTTTTTTAAGAACCTTAGTATTAAGAATTAGACAATCATGATGAAACTGTACAAATAACCTGAAGTTGATCTAGAAGCATTTTATAGAAATTTTGTAGTTAGATATATTTTGGAAATATTAGGTAATGAATATTTTATATTGTTTAATTATTATAAATGTCTATACCAATTATCTTCTTTCAAACATAATCATGAAATATGGTATATTCTTCAAGATACTAATTTAAGTTCATGTAATTTTATAAGGACTAAGTTGTGTAAGTTAAGAGATGAGTATTATGATTTTAAATTTTTTGAAGAAGAAACAATCAGTCAAATGTTTTATATATTAATTATTAATTAGAATGGCATGAGTGGATTATGAGAAAATCTTTATAATTTAACATTATTAGAAAGTGTTTTAATATCACAAAAAAAAATTCTAAAAGGTAGATATCAATGAAATTAAAAATTATAAGTAATATAAATTATAAGATATTGTTGGATATGTATTAAAATATGAGATCGAATTGAAAAATATTTCCCAAGCAGAAAATTAAAAAATAAAGGATTTTCTTTTATATAAAATTTTAATACTTACTCATCTGACTCAGAGCTATAGTTATGTTAATTTGATGGTGATGATAATTTTGAAAAATGGGGATATAAAAAGAGGAATGTTTCAAACAAAGATTCAGAAAGGATAATCTGTAAATGATGACAATGAGATGAGAAAATATACTGATGTTTCTAATGATAATTCTTATGTTATTTGGTAACACTTGGATGTTTTTATGAATTATTCAATCCAAATAATATTAATTCATCAATAGATTGCATTTCATATAATTGTGGGTTCAAACGAACTATGATATGCCTTTAGTAAAAATGACCATTTTAATCTAGCCGTTAGGTTAGAAGAAATAAATATAACTAACTTTTTAAAATGTATGGTGACGTTAATCACTACAAATTATTTATAAAAATATATATCAATTATATATTTTTATTTTTTAATAAAATGAGTGAATTACAACTAGTAAATGAAAAGAATTATATATATATATATGTTCTATACGTAATAAAATATTCTGGATATTCATCTAAAAGATAATTTCGTCATTGGGTATGAATAAACCCAATTAGATGTATAATACCATATATTTTTCATAAGGGTAATTTTCCACCTTTTAATGGTGAACCCATTTTAAATTTATATTTTCACATATTAATAGTTATTATATAATAAAATAAACAGGTTATGTATAAGTAGGATATAAGAATTTACTTTTGGTGAATTTTTATTATTTTTTGATAACTATCAACTTTTAATGAATAGTAAAAACAAAGTAAATTTAAATTGAAAAAAATTACGTCGGAATAATATATATAGTTAAATAATAATATTTAATGGTTTTAAAATATAAATATAATATATTTTTATCATTTAATATAATTTATATCATCAAAATTTATTTTATATTGAATTAATATGTAATAACATTGCAATCTTTTACAATGTTTTATCTTTTAAAACTCATTCTATCCTTTCAAAAACGATATTTATTGAAAATAAATTAACGAAACCTCTATGTTTTGAATTATAAATACTTTATCCCATATTTAGAATGATTAGGTCTAAATGATGTAAATAACCTAATTTTATTTTTGACCATTATGAATATTAATTTCAATAGTTTTTATTAATATGATAAAAGAGAAAATTGAGTAATTATGGGTAATAATACAATTATAAAGTTACCCTAAAACTTGTCTTAATATAATTGGATTAGTTTTTTTCAGCCTAAACTATCCTTGGGTAGAAATGGTTTCTTTTGGAAGCCACATGGATGAGGTTAGGACATTTTATTTATTTTATTTAATGAAACATTATAATGGTCTTATTCAAATTTTAATAACTATATCATTTTTTAAATAAGGAAATACTGAAGATAAATTGGATTATAAATACTAATTTTAAATATTAAATGTTTTTTTATCATTACAATTTATTTTTAATTTTTAGGAAACAAATAATTACCTTGAATACTTATACTTTGATGATGTAAAAATTATTTCATTGATGAGAAATCAAGAAATGTATTTTATTACAATACGAATAACCATTAAAAGACAAAAAAAACTAGAAAAAATCATATTTCTTAAGTATATATATACCATAAACATACAATGGTTGAGTTAATGACCATTTTAACCTTATATAATAGATTTTGACACATGAATTATTTTATTTAATGTGATGTTAAAGTTGTCACATTCAAAATATAATAATTATAAGATTTTAAATGTTAGATATTCCAGAAGTTAAATTCAAGTAAAATCATTCCAATATATTATAGTATATTTATCTTAATCATATTATTTTTTTAATATTTATTAAAAATATAATGATATTAAATAATTATTCAAAATTAATGTAGTAATTATTTTATCAATAGAGATAACAGGTAAATGATATTAAAACTATTAGAATATATATAATTTGGTATAATTTATATTTCTAATGAATATCATAGATTACCTTGACCTTGTAGGAATATAATTAATTTTTTTAATGTTTAATTGTTATATAATTATTTGTAAAAAAATGAATTGAATAGTTTTCAAATTGACACAACTGATTGTTTATAAAAATAATGTTTTTATAAATTATTTGAAAATAGTGATTTTTCAAAAAAAATATATAATAATAATTATATGGTTTTAAATGTTCTAATGTATTTATTTATAGTCTAATTGATATCAAACTAGTAAATATTTCACCCTTTTAATACTGAAATATTTGTTACCCTAGTTAAAAATTAAATAGAATAACTAAGTATTAATTAAAATGATAAAGTTTAAATTGATAGAAAACTTGTCTAGAATTTGTTGGTTTATCATATTAGAACCATATATCACCTCATATTCTAAAATTGGTAAAAGTTTCAGGTTTTTTTGATGTGGTTTGATTTATTATTAAATTAATATTTTTGGGAGATCCCAAAAGTGCCCCGCACCCCAATTATAAAAGAGAACCTCCTCCCCACCGCTTCACATCACTTTAGTACATAAATCTCATCCATCTCCTTGCCACATATCTATTAAACATAAATAGTTATATTCTAGTGTTTTTTCCTTCTTAAAAGACCAAATCTAGTACATTTAGATGAGATTTTGATGAAGCACGTCAAAGAAGAGGTAATCTCTTCTACCGATTCATTCAAAATTATTTATTCCTCCACATTATCTTCATGAATTGTTTCGTTATAAAGTAATAAATCAATTATCAATTATATAATTAAATGTCATTATGATTATGGAACAATAATATTCCACTTTCTATCCATCCTATGAAAATGAAATCACCACACATGTGTACATATGACTTACCTTCTCCACACCATTGTGTAATATGTTTTTTCAAAACCACATTACGTGGATGGGTATAATGATATAAATAATAACTATATATTAATATTATAATATTATATTGATTATAAAAAATATTACACACCATTTAATTGAATAATATTTTACAATTATGAGAATGATATCATCTCGTGTATGTACATATGACCTACCGTCTCCACGATGCGATGTGATTAATTATACATGAACATAATTAAATAATGATTATGAAAATGTATATAATGAATAAAAATGATATATAAAATGTTCATATCATTTTGGAATTATTTTACAATGACCTATTAAGTTAAAACTAAACTTATTTGACAAAACATGCAAAAGAATATGAAGCTATTAATACCCAAATAAAAGAAATAATGAAATGTTATTATCAAATGGATGATAATATGATCATATATGATATCATAATAATGAATATGGTTCTGAAATTAGTTAATAACATTATTTAAATCATTATATAAGAGGTTCCTATAAATTCAAAGGATATCAGACCTAAAAGTTAAGGGATGATTTCATAATCTCATTATTATTCGAGAGTGTTTGTATGTTAGTAATTAATAAGGTATATTTATCATAGATCTACATGTTTCCGAAATATGTAATATTATTTATATTATTCTATTTTTTTTAAAATTAAGTTTTAATCATTGGTGATTTTTTATTAAGTGGTATGCAATGAATCTTTTGTCGTTACTTGATATGAGAGTGTTTTATACTTTTCTAAAAAAATGTACTTGAGGAATTTCTTTTAACATATACAGCATGAATGAAATTTTACATCTTTATAAACCATTATTTCAATGAATATTACTCTATATGATTTTATTTTTATTTTAAAATAAATTCTTTATTTTAAAATTTCATGAAATTTTTAGAAAAAAAGATGTTTTTGAAGAGGAAATGATATTTTCTTCATAAAATAAATTCTAGTGTTATATCAAAATAATTATCCACCTAAGGTGGAATTATTTAATAGGGTTATTATTCAAGTATAATATCACTGTTATTCCTATGATTTTATTTTTTTTATTATTGAATTTTATTTATGAAATCCATTTGTTTTACATAGATTATGTTATGGTGGAATTATTTTTAAAGAAACCAATTTTATTCCACGAGTTATGATGAATGATTTATGTTTTTGTGGAACACGTATGATTGATTTCATTATGATATGGTTGAGACCTATATATACCTAAAATTCATTGGGTAAATATTTAGATCTCCTGATATAGACAAGTATAGAAGGGAAAATGATCTATGTTCAATAATATAGGGCTGGAACAATGAGTGAATTCAGTTGAATAATGGAATTTCTCTACTCTTATCGTCTTGGAAATGATAATTTACTAATATGAAATGATTTTATTTTGTTATGTGTATGTCACAAACCTTTATGTCTTTTGTTATGAAACATGGGATTACGATCATTGATTCTTATGAACTTTCAAGATTTATCCCATTGCATCGTATCACAATCTTTCAAATGGAGGATAAGATTTTCAAATGTAATTTTCTTAAGTCTTGTGATGATGATATGATTTATATCAAAATTATTTTCACTTAATAATAATATGATATCAACCTTTCCAATGTTTCTTTTCTATAAGGCATGAATAAGGTTATTTTATAAGATATATCAAAAGGGGTCTAGTTATGACAAAATTAGTGGGAGACAATAAAGATGTCTTATTAACCAATTATTTATGTTTCCTAATTTATAAGAACATTATATCTATAGGATCATATAATGGATTTATAAAATTTTTTAATGAATATTATCCAAATTTTAATTAATATCAATGTATGTAAATTATGGGGCATTATATATATTTTATGAGTGTTAAAAAAAATAGGAAAATCAAGAACAATTGTTTGAGACTGAAGATATAGAACCCCAAAAATAGATAGCCCAGAGCCAGTGTCTAATACTATTACATTAACATGATTAAAAGGAATCAAATTCTAAAAGAATGAATAGTTTTGTAATATTGGTAAACCAGATACATACACGTGAATATAATTACTAAACAATACACTAATTATATCATAATTGTTTTCTTCTTCCTAAATAAATAACTTTAAGAATAAAATATTTTTGTATCGTATGCCCCTGCATGTATTTCATAGTATAATTCTCTGATTCATGGGACCAAATATAATAAGGGTGAACTCAAATGATCAGTAAGAAAAAAATAGAGAGTAAGAAATAATGAATAAATGAGAGTAATAATTATGTTATTGTAAAAAAATAAACACACATACCATGTAATCATAAAAATGAAAAAGACATGCATAAATAAGGTGGAAATCTAATTAATGGAAACAAATTCTATACAAATAAATTCAAATAGAAAAATAATTATGGAATGGAATGTAATTTGAATCACATTCCATTTAATCAATGAAATGAAATGAGATTTTTTTATACCTATGTCGATGCAAAATATCATGGATGAATAATAATTTAAACTAAATGACGACAAGGATTTCTTAATGGACTTCATGTCTAAGATCATAAAAACCTATTCGGTCAAGAACTTTAATAAGATGTTTTAAAACTATGGATATAAACCCATTTACATTGATAAAATTATTTGTCTAATGATAACCTGTCGATGCATCAAGAAGCTACATAATGTTTGTACACCACCCGTCATTGCCTGTCGACATCATTTCCCATACCAAATAGTTGATATAAATAATATTCTTGATAAAATATCCATATTGAACAAATAATATAGAATTATAATTATTTCTCCAAATAATTAAATTAATTTTAATTTAGACACCATATTTAAAATGGTATAGGATTTAGGATGTAATAATTTTCATGATAAATAAAATGGAAAATTAGAGAAAAATTTAATGTTCAATGATCATAGAAGGTTGAATATTTCAAGGGGACTAAAAAATAAATAAAGTATGTTAATGTGAATATTATCTTTTTTCAAATCAATAATAAACTATCAAGAGGAAGAATAAAGATGCTATCAATACAAAAATACCAAGTGGAGTAAAATAAAGTATTTTGTCATTGATGAATGAAAATATAATCAAAGTAATATTTAAAAACATTATTGAGGAAAATATAATTTTTTTTGAAAAAACTTTTAAAAAACGATTTATTTAAAAATCAATTTTGGGAAGAATTTTATTTAAAAATTAACCTTTTAAACATGAAAATGAAGCTTCAAATAAATGACTATGGGTAAATCTGTACAAGCCGAATGAGGTAAAAAGAACATTACGTTTTCATGATAAATTGGTAATAAAAATGATCAGTTATTAAAATTACAAAGAGATTATTTTTAAAAAATTGGTAATAGAAAAAAAGGGTAAACATGTCTTTATCGATCCTTTTTAATTTTTTTTGAAAACCTTTTAATTAAACATGTTTTTAGAAGGAAATATGTTCCCTGACTAAAGAGAGAAATAGAGTCTGGTTTTCTAGTCAAAATTTTATAAATAATTTTGAGTACCTATGAGTAAAACATTGCACTAATAAATGATAATGTTCATAAATAACACGAGGATAGAAAAAAATTGGTTTCATTGAATAATTCTCATATAATTTCCACAAATGGAGATACCATTGAAAGATCATTAATGTTTTTGTTGATGGAAATATTATTTAATCATCCCAATGTTTCCCATTCCACTTTGAAACATTTTGAATCATAATCCTTCTCAAATAATAATATTAAATGAATTTTTTAAATACCATGAAGATAAAGTGATATATGATATAATATATAAATTATTTTACATACACCATACAAAATAAGTATTTGGTGAAGATGACCATCATCTCAGAAAAGTAAAAAGTGATTTGAAAAACTGATTACATTACGTTTCATTTTAGGTGAACATGTTAAAATTCATATATAATTAATATATTTTAATTATATAAACTTTTAAGACACTTTTTAATGATAATAATAAATTTAATTTCACTTAATACTACATTTTATACAACTACTTAAAAAATTTTGTTTACGTCGGGTGTTTTGATCAAATTTAGTTTATGTGTCAAGAATGACTTTGGAATGTCAAATATAGTCAAGGGGTTTATTAAATAACATATATATAATAATAATAATGAAATAATTATCACATATATAAAATAGCTATTATTTTATATCCAATAATTAATTATGGTTATGAGAAACTCATCAGTGTTACAATCTGGGAGAGGGTAGGCTGTACGTATGCCTAAGTAATGTTCTCATTTTTTCATTGATCATTATGAAATGAGGGAAATTAAATTTAATCATTCCAGAATGATCATTATATCCAAAATATCATATTATTTTATCATATATATATAATTATTTTGACGTAAAAGGCATCACATCATGTCGAGGAGGTGGCAGTCCACATGTCTATGAACGACATTTTCACTTTTTAAGTGTGTGAATGGATAAAAATGAAAATGATAAATATTATATTTCTAGAATTGTAATTATTTATTTAATATAATATTTATTATTATAATTTCATATATTTATAATTATAATCATCCTTTATATAATCCATTTATAGTGTGAATAAATCATGTTACTTTGATGGGGTAGTTGTCCACACTTCCACAAACGATGTTATTGTATTCACACAAAATGGAATGTATAAGTGTGTGTGATGGAATATAATTAAATAATAATAAAGAAATAATAAATATCATATATAATATATATAAACAGAGTGTCCATCTACATAACCACCAAAAGTGGTGGTATAGGAAAAATGAACAGTCATCGTTTCATGATGCAATAGTTCATGATACAAAGAAAGAATATGTTCATTACGCATTAGATGAATGTGTGTGTTAGTGTATATAAAAAATTATCAAAACAACATAAATGTATATTGAGGATATTGGGATCATCATATACTCATCATTTAACAATAATTTAAGGGTTGGAAAAGTAAATGAAAGAAAATGGATCATTGGAAAACGTTACATTAAAAATCTGGTAACACTTTTTGGGTTATGCCAAAGGAAATTTTTCGAAGGATTTAATCCCAAGGGGAGGTTAAATTTTTTAGGGTATGGATTTTGGGAAGCAATTTTGGTATATATTGGCTTATCCAAAGTGGTTTGAGAGGTTCGGGTAATGAGGAGAAGTGGTGTCCTTATATACTGGAGGAGGAGAGGCACTCTTGTAACATTTGGAAAAATGAATTCTTACCATGGTTTTCATGTTTCAAGAACCTAAAATAATAGTTCAATTAAAATAACTGATGGGTTTGGGTAGAAATGTGGCCGTATAATAGCTCTTGAAAAAGTGTGTAGTTATTTTTGTGTATTAAGTTTAAGTTTTAATTGCTTTAAATCTTAATTTAACTTCAATCATTGTAATTAATTTTATAAAATTTCACTATTAATTTTGGTAAAAAATAAAATTTTCCTTGTTATAAATTATAAATTACTATAACTCCAAATATGAAATCCATTTTTAAAAATTAAAAAAATTTATGTGGCATAAATTAATTAAAATTTATTCCCACAGACAGGATGACAATTTAGAGTTTTAAAATAAAAACATCCAAAAATTTTGTATGTTTTTATAGTGAATTTCAAAGTGAAATTTATTGAAATTACCTAAATTGGATTAATTGATTAAAATATGACCTAATTTAACTTTAAAAATAATAAAAATTATAATTTAACCTTATAAATATATATGATGAAAAATTAGTTTTGAACTAAAATTTACTATTTTAACTATTCAATAATAACTTTTATGTATTTGAAAAAAATAAAAAATACAACCTAAACTAATTATAATTTTTATAATTCAATGAATAAATTCGTTTTGATATATTAAATAAATTAAAGTTTCAAAATTCAAAATTCAAGTAAGTTTACCAATAAAAGGTGGTAAAATTTCATCTATAAAAATATAGGTTTATATATGAGAAATTAAATTAGTTATTATCTTATGCATATAAAACCTAATTGGTGAATTTAAAAAAATTTTATTGAATATATAATAATATATTTAATTAAAATAATTAATTAAATTTCTTTATTAAGGAAAAATAATTTGGATGAATAAAAATCACATTATTTATTTTTATATCCAATTGGTTCTCATTCTAGATTCTTATTAATTGGAAACCATGGAATTGATTTTATATTTATATAAAACATAAATTTTAATAAGTTAGTTAATAATATTTATAGACACTAACAGAACCTATAGGTTATATCATTTTCTATTAAATAATAATATTTTAATAATACATTGTTTTTTTGGTGAAACTCAGTCTTGTGTGTAATGAAAGATATCGAAGAACGTCGTTATTGCATGTAACATAGGCTATAAAGGATTTTTTCTCTTGAGTGTGATAAAATATAACACTATGTTCTATGCATTACAACCTATAGAACATATTTCATTTATTTATAATTATAATTTATCGGTTTAATATATTATTTTTTTAAACTTAGTGTTTCGTGTCATAAACACTATTGAATGCAAAAGTGTGCATTATAATATCGGGGGGGGGGGGGGTGTTACATTCTCCCCACCTTAATAAAATTGTTTCCACCCAATTTAAATTTCGTAAGGTTAATATATTGTTTGATATTTTCTTCATTTTAATTCCACATTATAAGGAGGGTTCATAAAAAATTCCCTAGAAAATAAAGAATGGGAAGTACAAAGGTCACATGGGCTACTATGTAACTTGGAATCTTAGTTCGATAACATTATTGGAAAGTGAAAATAAGTACATAAATGAATAGGATAAATATATGTAGAGAGTGAATAAGTTTATAAATCACAATAATGTGAATGATTAATATAACATTTATATCCTAAGAACCATAAATCTTTAATGACTTAAGAGGCCATTAGTTTAATAGAAACTAAGGCATAAGGATAAAATTTTATTTCAAAGTCATTTTCCTATTGTTTGGAAATTCTTTTATAGACCACAAATATAAGGACATATTATTAATTAATATGTTTTAATTTTATACGAAAAATCCCATATTTTGGTTGTGATTCATGAAAATTCTAATTTATCACTTTAGTCCTAGATACCAATTACCAATAATTATTTTAATTCCTGAGGCACTAAACAATACTTTTGATGGATCACAAGGCCTATAAAAGTGTAAAAATTCTCTCTATTTATCTCTATCTATTTTCAAAAACTAATATAGCAAGGACATTAATATATATAAAAATTAAAATAAACCCTAAAGGATTATCATTATTATTTATTCATCAAATTATTTAACTGAAAAACACAACATATTGACCCAGACATTGTGTAGGTTAATGGTTGGTGTGGAAAACATATTTTCCTCTATTCAGGGGTTCAATACCTACGTAATTTTCAAATTTAGTTTTTTGTCACCTGAATTATATGTTTTTCTTTTCTAAAACCAAATTAATATAATTTAAAAAATAAATATAATGGACATCCTTGAACTAATGTTCATCACTCAATATCCTTTTAACTATAGTATTAAAGTCTTACCCAATACATAAAGACTTCATACATTTTATTTTTTGCATAGTTACTTCCATAGTCTAATATTTATCCATTTTGTAATATCTAGGATTCGTAAATAATGAAACCTAATTTTAAATGTAAAACACCTTAGGATTAACGTAGTTTTCTTAGTATGAATCAAAATCCTTCATTATGGTTTGTAAGGAAAATGTGAATTATCCTAAGCATATCCCATAGAAGTGTCAAACCAGGTGTTCAATATTTGCCCTTGTCATGAACCACATTACCTCAAGTCAATATCAGGACAACCAATTGGTCCTATTACTCCTAGGTACATATTTTCTTGAACCACATTCTCTTGCAATGTTAAGAAATGAATGTATTTCAGAGATATACCTCATAATCTATTCCTTACTAAAAATATGAGATATTATTTTATAATTATCGTTAAATTCTACATTAGGGTGATTTTCTCTAACCTATTTTTTCCTAATTATAGGTCCCAATTTTGACATTAAACTTCTATATAATACCAATTTTAGTTCCCTGACCCTAGATATCCATGTCCTATTTTCTGCTACTATTATATTCTTATGATTATGAGGATTAAAACCCCAAAGAACCGAATAGTTTCGTAGTCTTGGTAAACCAAATACATATATGAGAATTTTATTAAATAATAATACACTAATTACAATATAATTTTTATTTTTATTTCAAAATAAATAACTTCGAGAATAACTTTAAATCCTATTGTATATCCCTGCATATCATTAATAGAATACTTACTGGATTCGGGGGGAATTAAACATAATATGGGTGATCTTAAATTACTATTAAGAGATAAATATATAAGACGTAATAATGAAGAAATGAGAGTACTAATTATCACATGATAAATAACTGATCACACATACCATGAAATCCCCAAATAGGGAAGGAAATGCATAAACAATATGTTAAGGTAATTAATGGAAACACATGCCATCCAAATAACTAGATACGGAAAAATAAATATGGGAATGCAAGAAAACTCAATAACATGCTATTTAATGAATTAAATGAGGTGAAATGTATCCATAGATATGTCGATTTCAAATCTCATGGTTGAGTAATAACTAAAATCAAATGAGTGTAATGATTTCTTAATGGACGTCACGTCTAAGGCACTTGAAAAACTATATCGTTAATACCTTTAACAAGACAGTTTAAAATATTGAAAAATACCAATTTAATATTCACAACATATTTTACTCATTAGAACACGCAATACATAGAGAAGCTATATAACATTCAGGATCCACCCGTTATTTTCTATCCAAAACATTCATCATAACAAATATTTGAAATAAATAACACGCCTTATAAAATATCTCTATTGAATAAACTATAAAAAATTATTAGTATTTCCCAAAATAATTATATAATTTTCAATGTAAAAACCATATGTAAAATTGTATATGGTATAAGAAATAATAAAATATATGATATATGAAATGGATAATTAAGGGGAAATACAATTTTCAATGACCACAGGTGGTTGAATATTTCAAGTGGACTAAAAAATGAATTAAGGAAGTGAATGTGAATAATATCCTATGTAAAATTAATAATTAACCATCCAGAGGAAGAATAAAGATGTTATATTCCCAAAGAATTTTAAGTGGAGTAAAAATAAAAAATTATTGTCTTTGATGAATAAAAATATTATAAAAAGAACTTTTAAAAACATTTTTGAGTGAAATATAATTTTGTTTTGAAAAAACTTTTCAAAAACCTTTTATTTTAAAATTAATTTTAAAAATATTTAATTTTAAAGGGTAAATTTTAGAGATTAAATTAAACCATCATTTAAATGAAGGTGGTTAAATCCATACAAGATGAACAAGGTAAAATGAACATTATTTTTTCATAGTAAATTGTTAGAAAAATGACCTGTACAGAACGTAACAAGAAGATAGCTTTTAAAATTTTGGTAAATGATAAAAGGGTATAATTGAATTTATCAAATAATTTTAATTTTTTTGAAAAAATTTTAATAAAATGAGGGTTTCATAGAAAAAGGTTCTTTGACTAAAGGGAGAAATAATGTTGGGTTCTTTGAAAGACATTTTCTAAAATACAGGAGTCCAAATGAGTGAAAAAATTGTTCTAATACTTGAAAAAGATCTTGAATAAAAAGAGTGGATTAAAATTAAAGGTTTCATTGAAAAATGGCCATGTAATGTTCTTAAATAGAAATAACATTGAATGATTATTAATGATTCTATTGAGGAAATAATATTTAAATCTTCCAAAGTGTCCCATACCACTTTGAAACATTTTAAATCATAAACCTCATGAAGGTATAATATTAAATGAATGTTTTATATACGATCAATATAAATTATCTCATTATATATTATATAAAAGTTTTCGGTAGATACACCACACAAAATAATAATGTAGTGAAGATGACATTTATCTCATAGAGGTAAAATGTTTGATGAAAAATACCTTACCTTGTATTTCCATTCAAGAGAACACCATTTAAATTCCTATAAAGAAATTATATTATTTATATAATTTCATTAGAACCATTATCATGTTTATTATTAATTTTATTTCACTTAATATTATGTTGTATAAAATTACTTAAAAAATAATGTTTATATCAGGTGTTTGGAACAAATTTAGTTTATGTGTCAAAAACGACTTTGGTAGGTCAACTATGTTCAAATATGTCATTATATAACACCTCAAGAATTATAATCCTGCAATAATTTTTATATTAATATATAAATTATTAATTTTTAACAGATAATTAAATATGGGCAAGAAAAATGAATCAGCATTTCCACCAATGATATTCTAGGCCGTAAAAACACATGAGTAACGCTCCCATTTTCCAATTATTGTTACGGAAAGAAGGCAAGTAACTTAAATATTTAAATAATTATAATTATATAATGATTAAGATATTATTTAATAATATAAACATATATATACAATTATTTAGATTTAAAAGGAATCACAACATGTCAAGGAGGTGGTAGGCCTCACGTCTACAAACGATATTATCACTTTTTAAGTATGTGAAAGGGAAATAAAGAAAGCGATATAGATTATATTTCTGGAATGGTAATTAAGTCAGGAATTTCATATATAGGTTTTTATGTCACATATTTTTATTTAAAATTGTCCTTTATACAATCCATGTATTGTGTGGATGAATCACCTCGCTTTGAGGGGGTGGTAGTCCACATTTCCACAGACGATACTATCGTATTTACACGTAATGGACGGTGTAAGGGTGCGAATTGGAAAATAATTACCAAAGCTTGAAGATATAAAATATATCATATATAAAACATATATAAATAATGTTTCTGTCATAATTTCCACCATGCGATGTGGAAAAGGAAAAATTATCAATCATTATTTCATGAGGTAGTAGTTCACCAAAAATAAAAGAAATATGTTCGTTACCCCTTACATGGATGTGTGCGTATGTGTAGGTATAACCCTTAATAAAAAAACCTCAAAATATATTTAGGATATTGTTTTAATCCTATAATAATGATTTAAAAATAGTTTGTGGGGTAGAAGAGTAAATGAAAAAAAGAGATCATTGCTAAACATTACCTTAAAAACCGGGTAACTCATTTTAGTTTATACCAAAGGGAATACTTTTAAGGATTTATTCCCAAAGGGATGATTCAAGGTCAATGGGAGGTATTTTGGGAATATATTGGGGTAGATATTTTCCCAACCTAATTAGTTCAAGAGGGGTGATAAATGGAGATATGTTTTTTCTTATTATAGTGGAGGAGGAGAGGTACTCTTGTAATATTTTGACAAAGGAATTGTTTCCACAATTTTCATGTTACGTATGGGTAAAATAATAATCCATTTTTCTAAATGATAGTATACGGTTGAAATACTTCCATACAATAGATATTGAGTATGTTCATAGGACTTTTTGGTTCTTAAGGTGATTGTTTAGTCCCTTATTAATCTTAATTAAACCTTAATCATTGTAATTAATTTTAATCACTTTAAGTAATATTTTTGGTAAAAAAATAATTTTATTATTATAAATGATCAATTATTATGATTAAAAATAAAGAATCCATTTTACCAAATTAAAATCATATAATTACCGTAATCTAATTTAAATTTATCTCAGGTATGAAAATGCGGGTTTTTAATGTAAAAACAACAAAAAGTTTTCAAAGTTTGTATAATAAATTTCAATGTGAAATTTAATACAATGGTCTAAATTGGATTAATTTATAAAAATATTCTATAATTAAACATTAAATATGATAAAAATTATATTTTTTCCATTTAAATATATTAAATGAAAAAGAAGATTTGGACTAAAATTTAGTATTTTAACTATTCATTAAAAATGATATGTTTCTGAAAAATCTCCAAAAATTCACCTTAACATAATTTTATTGTTTGAATTTCAAATTAAAAGTTTATTTTGACATGTTAAATCAATTGATGAATCAAAATTCATATTTATAAAGGGTTATCCCTTAAATCTCTGAAAAATTATTTATATAAAAATAAAGGGTTTTATGTGTTAAAATGGCATTGTTCTTATCATATTCATATCTAACCTAATCGATGAATAAAAAAAATATTTTTTTGAATAAATGTAAAAAAATGTTTCTTTAAAATAATTAAATAATTATTTATTTGAGTGAAAAATCCATTATAATCATAAAAATTATAATATATATTTCTTATATCCAATTGGTTCTTATTTTTGTTTCTCATTAAATTGTAACCAATAAATTAATAATATATTTATATAAACTATAATGTTTACTAATTTAATATAATTTATAACCATAAACATAATGGTTATATTATATCATGTTATATTAAATAATAATATTTTAATAATACAATGTTATCTGGTGAAACTCGGTCTTGCGCATAACACAAGCTATCGAGGAGGTCACTCTTGCATGCAATGAAAGCTATCAAGAATGGTCTCTCTTATGAGTGATGACTGAAAACCTAGTATTTTGTGCAATATGAGATATATAATATATAATATTTATTTAATACTATAATGTATCAGGTCAATATATTCATATTTTACACTTGGTGTAGTTCGTCAGAAACAGTATTGAATACAATGTCGTAGTTTATAATTTTAGGGTGTTACAAAATAATGATCAGAACACCTGTGATTGATATAAAAATTAAAAGAAAAAATTTATTGAGGTATTCATTGCACCCAGGACGTAAAATCTAGTGATGTAACTGGTGCAGAAAAAGAATTATAAAACCCATTTTTCATGTCTTAATAAAAATTGGTAAGTGAATTTGGTTATTCCTACTATTTCAAATATGATTATAAACTTACTGAGATTTAATTTTTTCAAATAATTGATAAAAGCAATCATATGACTGACCAATTTTCTGAATTATTCAAAAATCTTAAGAATATACATAAGGTAATTCATGATGAAAATGAAAAATTGAGAAACACTCCTTCAATATCAAATTAAAATTTAAATGACGATGTAGAAAGAGTTTAAATTGGAAATATTAAGCTCAAATATTATTGGTATGAATATGAAGAATCTTAAATAATTAAATTTTATTCTATTTTACAATAAAATGATAATCTAAAACATGATATTTAAATGTTGAATGTGGATTTATTTACTTTGGTTCAATCCATAAAATTGTAATATATAATGATGAGTTTGAATAACATGGGAAAAAAGAGAATTGGACTTGGTTGTGATAAAAATTTATTCAAAATATATTAAACCTACTTTGTTAAAGGTTCAAGTGGAAGGGAATCTAATTCTATATATTCTAAGTATCAATTGAATGACAATTATGAAAAGTAATGTTCCTAAATATTTCAAAAGTCTCTTATTTACTCCAAGTCTATTATCGTGAGAATATTTTCTTCTATATTTCCTCTAAATGAATGATTCATATATATTTATGTGTTCCCAAAAATTAATATAATGATCATATAGAAGAAATGTTATCATCGGTACCAAATACTTATTAAATCTACTTTGGTAAATATATTGTTATATTAATTAAATATGACTGATGATACAATAAATCTAATCATTTAAAAAAGTGTGATGGATGTGCTATAATTTTCAGTAATAATTCATAAGAAAAATTAAAATGGTATGATAAAATTTATAATTTTAAATTCAGTGATTTTTTCAAATTTTTTATTTGATGAAGGATTAAAACATAATTTTATAAGTATCTCACAACTTTGTGATAATAAAATAAATGTGAAATATGAAAATGATAAATGTATTTCTTCTATATATAAATACTTATTATGTTTTCAAAATAGATAATGTAATATTTAATTAATTAATTTTTTTGTGTTAAGTGAGAAAAATATTAAATGATTAAATACAATAAAATGTTACAGTATTTTATGGAATAAAATATAAGGTCTTGAAATCTTTTCTGTGACTACAAAATCATTATAAATATTAAATTATTTTGAATATTATTATGTTAAATGTGGGATGTATTTCATTACCCCTCCCTCCAAATATACCCCGCATCATAGAGAAATAAAGGAAGATATATAATGACCCTAGAATCCCATCTCTAATTTCTAATGGGGTAGAGGCTAGCACTGAGGGTATATAAGGTACACCCCTAAGATACATTAACCACATAAACTATTAAGTATAATATAGAAAACTATCATTGAACCCAAATAATGAAATAAACATCCCAATATATGATAATCTCAATATATAAATTTAATTTTATAGAACATGATATAACTGAAATAAAACCAAAATAAGATCCTTGGATGTGACCACAATGCTCCAATAGTTTGGAAATAGCTAATGAAGCCTGTAATTCCTTACTTGGTCACCAGAAAAAACTTTTTTAGATGGAAAAAATTTATATATACCAAGAGTTATTAAAAAATGTATACTCAATAGTGTCCTCCCCAAAACAACTCAGGAACAATCTAAATGGTGAACACTGAATCCCAATTAGTTAATAAATAAAAATCATCGATCACCTAAATTGGTATAGAATTATTTTCACATCCTCACCATGTATCACTAACCAAATTAAATATATAAGTAACCATTATAATTAATAACATCTATATATATATATATTTCAAAGAAGTTTCATCGCTTCCAATTACCCACTTTTTTTCACTCCCACAACCCAATTGATCATGTACTCTGCTAATACCTTCCATAAATAATAATATACCCCTAGAATAGTGTCATAGAAATTAATTCATTCATTTAAAACCAACACCTCATCATCATCATATCTAGTAAAACAAATGGGTCTGTCTAAAATCCACTATATCATGTGTAAGTGCATTACACCTCAATACATTGAAACCATTGTATGTACATCCATGGGAAGATGTTGCCACCATATATAGATACACGAACGTGTTATTTATCAAGCTATAATATCCCATAAAAAATTATAGTAAAACCGAGACACATCATGGCCTGGGTTGGAACACACCCTATATTATAATCTGTAATATATTGTGATACACCTACTCATACTACATCTGAAGGGAGATAAAGGGAGAGGTAGTTGTTATCCATCGATTCCCTCTCCATTATTGATGTTGGGGAAAACCCCACAAACATTTAGGTGTCAGTTTCCCTATCGATTATGGTGGGGTATGATATAAAATAAAAATAATATAGAAGAATATATTGTAGAAACCACACTATGGGAAACTACTTAATAATATAATAATTATCTTATATCATTTTGTCAGACCTCACGAAGGCCACTACTATAGTGTAGGTGTTAAAAAATCATCAAATCATCAAATTTTATTATAATTAATTTAATTACAAAATAATTAATATTGTTCCATTTTCATTTCCATGAAAAATACTTTAATTCAACAAACCATTTCATTCAATACTATAACTCTTTGGATTATATTCTCAATTAAGTCCGCATTAGTTTTAAACTTCATAAACAAAACATGTTCTTTAAATTATTTCATACATTAGTTTACAAAATATATGGGTACTATAGTACTCCTTGTAGGCTACCACATTAAGGATGAACTTTCCGTGCATAGTGTCAAGCATATTTAAGGATTTGGAAACCAAATATATAAATAATATCCAAATGTATTTACATCAAAAATGAATCAAGAAATAATATAGATACCAATATGAAAGCCCCTCTTTGGCCTCATCACACCACCCAAATTCACTCATGTAACTTTACACATAGTAAAATCTGTTCTACCATAATTGGAATCGAAAATCACCACAACCCCAACTCTGAAACAATTTATTATTATATAACCAACCATCAATATAACCCTAGTATATATCCCATTACTTTCAAATAATTCCAACCAAATAAATTTATCAATCATTCCAATCAAGGTATTAAATTCTTAAAGCATACATATATATTGAATGTATTTTCTATACATAAATTAAAAGTGAACTTAGTCTATAATAATGATTAATTCAAACATCTCAAAAAAAATTAAATTCAATTTAAATTTCAAAAAAATTATTTTTTATCAAACAACCATTTCAGTTATCGTATTGAGATAATCTATTTATTATGAATATAAAATCGTCATCACACAACCTATATAATATATCTAACAATATATAGAAATCATCAGAACATCCACCAAGAATTAATTCTAAATTTTATCACAATCAAGAAGAGAAGTAGTTTTTCTATTTTTGATTCATTAATTACATTATAACATCATCTCAAATTACATTTTATATATATTTAAATTAAATAATCATGCTAAAAAAATACACCCATGTACAAAACACAATATCTTGTAAATCAAGGGGAAGTAAAAAAAATTAAATAACAAAAAAATCACAATATCCTAAACAATTATATAATACATATATATAATGAAAATGTAATTATCTAAACGTGGTATTATTTTCATATTTAAGTAGTTTAATATAAAAAATTTAAAAATTAATTATAATCATAAATCAGTAGATATTTTAACACTATAATATATGATTATTTTCTCCCTCCCTCATAGATAATCCCTATATTTATAAGATATTAAAACTTTAATTAATATAATTGACATTGTTTATTTCTATTATTGAAATTATCCTCAGCAATATGAACAATATACTTTATCACTTCTCTTTTTAGAATCTTAAGATAATTACAATTATCTATATTGTGCTATATTTTTTCCTATTCAATTATGGAAATTATAATATTACATTACCAATATTTCAATAAATGCATTAATATTATTAAATATATTACTTTGATTTCGATAAAATAATAATAAAAATTATAAAAATTATAATTAACTGGCATGTGATAATTCACCCACTACATAAATTATGAAATTTATAGAATATGAATTATTATTAATGATAATATGTTTTATTCCAAATTAATGATTTCATAGATTAAAATAAATATAATTCATGTTATCATGTTTTATGTTCCTACAAGGAATTTTCAAAATAAATTTATCATATAATATCATGATTTAATCAAAATAGATTAATTTAAATAGAGGCTTGTGTTTTTTAGTTCTATTCAAACTCATAAAATCTCAATTTAAAATATTATTAATATACTATAGTGTGTGATTAATTATAGTAAATAAATTAAAAATGTACATGGAATTAATAAATATTATCACTATATTACATATTATTATATTCTCAAACTGTCTTTATTCATGGAATACTTTTCCAAATTATTATCTAGTTATGGTTAATCACACCAATTTTAATAAAGGATACTAAAAATTGAAAATTTCACACATTCAATAAATAATATAGAATTTATAGACACCCAACCTAGATGTAGTTCCTTGACATGTCATTGCATGGAAATAAGTGGGAAGAGAGACATTTGTAACACCATGTTTATTTAGGAAAACTAAATATCCCAATAGCTAAAACTATACCTTTTATAAGCTTAGGGATTCTTTGTATATCATGTACATTGAAAAAACAAGAAGGCCCAAAGGGATTCCATGTATCTCTATTGGATTACTCACCTCCATTGGATGCATGAAAATATATAGAATGGGTATCCATTATACAATCCCCGTGATTTTTTTATTTGAAACCCACTTTAAAATTATATTATTTTTAACCATTTAGACTTCTCCAACTCATGTTTTCTTACCACGACTTGAATTTATAAAATCTCTATAATCTAATTGCCTTCTTTTTATTCATTTCACATATTTTATATTTTTCATTCTATTAATTTTTTTAATTTAACACTATATATATACCAATATGTATATATATAACTACATATGTGAAATTATTATTTATATCAAATCATATTTTAGTTAAATGATTTACGTTTTTCTAAAGCCCAATCATAACACATGTTCACACATTTTGACTTTAACTACTTACTTTTTTTCACTTTATTGTCGTCTCTCTCAAACATATTTTAATCCCTTACGTTTTCATGTAAAATTTCTTATATTATACAATTTTTATCTCTTTTTGAATCTTATGATTATATTAATTTATTTTTTTAAACACCACAATTTAATCCTTCTTTTCAGTACATGAATTTACTTTGTTATATTTTTATTGAAAAATGCTACTACATATATAAATATATATATATATATTATAATTAATAATTAAATATATATATATATATAATAAATTAATTTGTAATAGATTGATATATACATATATTCATAGAAATACATAACACGTCACATACACACACAAATGTTTATAATATATTTATTCTGAGAGAGATCATTATCTTGCATAAAAGATAAGTAATGAAATATAACTATTATAATATATAATTAGTAAATACAAAATAATTTTATATTATGTGAAAAAACTAGTTGATAAACAACATTATTTATTTTCAAAAAATATTTAAAATTGATTTCTAATATATCATACTTGTATGATATATTATAGTCCATTTTAGTCTCAATGAAGTATAATTACTTTTAATGAAATAAACCAAAACCACTAATTTTAATAGAAAATATTTTCTACGTACTTAAACATGTTAGAATTATAATCTAGAAATCTAGGAAAATATGGACTCCTTCCTTAGATTACTCTTAAACAATTATCACCCTAGAAAATTATAAATAAACTAAGGTAACGAGGAATAAAATAATGGGAATAGTTGAACCCATCAATGTGATAACTCTAAGGAATACTAATATATCTAGAACATGGTCTCAGCACAATAGGAACAAAGAGAATAACATTAAAAATTCATTAAGAAAAGGAAAAAAACTATCTGAGGGGATAGTCTTCCCAAATAAGAAAAGTACATTACTAAATAATTTGACACAAATAAAAAAAAAATTACACTCATAAAAATCCTTATAAAAATACATATTAATCAATGATTATAATAATTATAGACACTATAATAGGGAAAAACATTCCGGAACAAACACTTCAGTCTAATTTTAAAATGTTTATAGAACATAATTTTGGAGTAAAAATCCTGTTTTGTACGTAAAAAAATTTAGTTAGGCATCCTATAAATATAAATTTTCACATGTTGTATGTTGATTACAATTTTCCAATAATTTTTGTATGTTCTCCTTTCATGATCTAAAAATTATTTCTTAGGTTCCTTGAATTTCAAATGGTTTCCATTTTTTTCTAATTTTCATAAAACTTTTATTACACTCCATTTTAATTTTTTTTTAAAATTTTAAAGCATTATACGAATTACTTTTAAATAATTAATTTTCATTTTAAATCTAGAAGATCATAAAACATTAAAATAAAATCTTTTTAATCCTTCTTCATAACAAAATGTCATCAAATCAATATTAAAAAAATACCCCCAATAGATTTTCTTAAAAAATTATTTTAAAATAATACAATGTTGAATGATTGAACAGGAACTATTTATTAAAGAGAATAGTTTACCACAAGAAATATTTTTTAAATGAGAATCCCGAAAAAGTAATACACATATTATCACATTGCGTTGAGTATTTTTCTAATGAGATCATTCTCAATGTAAATTTACCCAATTAAAAAATAATTATTAATTAAAGAAGACATATTTTCATTATGTTAAACCATTTGATTGACCGTGAATGAAAAAATATAAATAATTCACCCACTACTACAATTAACAATATTAACATGTTTCTTGTTGAACAGATTGAAAATTGGGAGAAATTTAAAATGTTCTTATCATGATATCTAGCTTCTTGAATTTAACATGGTTTCCGTAATAACTCAATTATCTACAAGAGTTACATGGTTTCATCCAATTTTTGTAATTTAACTAACACAACACTAGGACTCTCTTTATCCTATTAATATAAATAAAAATTACCTCAAAAACTAGAGAATCCCAATTGACATATAACATGCATCATAAAACTTGATGTAAAAACAATCCAAATATTTTAGGTTAATTTATTTTAATAAAATCTCTAAAAAAATATTTATTAACTAAGAAAACACTCTTGAAAATACTAAATATTTATTAATGATTCCATTTACCATTCCGTATTGGTAAATGTAAATACTTCCAAGAGTTTTAAAATTTACTATAGATAATATCCCTCAACCAATAAAATAATGCATAGAATTATAAATAGATTTTCCTAAGCATAAAAATCAAGGAGTCCATCCATTGAAAAATGATATTATCTACTTCGGGTATGCCTGACTCACCCATAGGGATTTAATACACATCAAGAAAACAAAACATCATAATCGGTGAAGTGCTCCCTCTCTTAAAATACATGATGATATACCATATGTTATAAAGAAAAGATAAATCCACTATAATAACACAAGCACATCGAATATTAGACAAATCATAAATAGAGATACAATTTCAAGACATATAGTATATGACTTGAACTCATAATATATAGTATAATAATCTAATACTCGGATGAAATAAAATGAAGGAGAAAGAATACAATTTTCCCGTCCCCTAGATGAAGGCCCATGTCAACATGACCAAAAGAGGAAGATATTGATTAAAATAATTTGTGAGATATAAGAACCCCCTCCCACAGATGAAATCCCGACCATATAGAGCTATTGAAAAGAGATACATAATGAATAAGATGATAACATACCCTCCCCTAGACCATATCTTAAAAACAAAGAGCCTACGAAGATAATTATTAAATGATATATATAAGGTTATAGAAACCATTTCTCAGGACCATATATCTTCTATAACATCAATATTTAAGAATGTGTTACACTAATTGTCTCTAAACACAATTTTGGATTTTTTTGGCGGTCAAGGTTAATAGTGGTATGATAATCTACCTCAATGGATTAAACAAGTCAGTTTCAATAGTATGATTTATGGAAACTATAATCATCTATGAGAAAGTGGAAAAGAATTAAACTTTTATTATTATCTTGGTAATTAAAATAATGGGTCTTAAAATAAATGGGTTTTAGTCTAAATAATGAAATTTGAAGGACTCACAACATATCAAGAGTAGAATGCAAAAATATCTATTTGGAGGGAAAACATCATGAATAAAAATATATATTTGTATTCAAAGAAAGAAAATAATCCTAAAACTAATCTCATAACACTCCCATAAAATAGTTGACTCCTCACCATCCCCTAGGAATAAGAACCACCACCACCAAGCTATCCCACACAACATCATCACTGATAATAAAAACCCAATACTCTTTCCTGGCATATACCAAATTAAAATTGAACACTACTTTATCACGATTTACTATATCTCTTAAAACAAAATAGATTCCATATATTTATTCAAACAATATCACATAAACTCTCAGAGAATCCTCGTCCAAGTTTTGTTTTCAATGGACTCCACACTACCGAAATTTACAGGAACATTTAACGAAAAAAGTTCGACCTGAACATTGTGTAAATATTTACCTAGAACCAATTATAAAAAATAAAAAATGTTAGGAGATCCTACCCCAAGAAACATATTATTTTTTGGTTCAATAATTATTTATTTTTAACCCAATCCACCTTCTCTACCCAATTAAAAAAATGAAAAAATATTATCCATGAATATTTCCTATGTATCAACCATAAATATATATACCACTCTTTCATGATGACTTCAATTGAAAAATACCTCTCCTAGTTCAAAAATAATGGAAGATTAATAATAACCACAAAATATAATATCCACTATGCCACAATTAATGACTTTAACATAGGGTATATATATCACAGACATGGGTGACATTACTGTCATAAATATTCACACCGTAAGAGATAAGATAAAAAACATTGATAAAAACCATATAATGAGATAAAAAATCAAAAGACTTTATAATCCAAATACATGAATATAATTTTAAAAAAAATGATACAACAGAAATAAAACCATTATCATATGCTCGAAAGTGACCCCAGATCACTAATAACTACCTTACTACTCTCCAATTTAGTAATTCTCATCCCAATTAACAACCAGATCTTGTTGAGATGAAAACTGTTATATATATATATATATATGAAGGGCGAAAATAACATGTATACTATAAATTATACTCACTAAAACCAATCAAAAAAATGTGAAAATTGAATAATAAATCCTAATGAATAAATAAATGATACTAACTTACCACCAAAATAGGTATAGTAATTTTTTTAGAGTCTTACTGTGGATAACTCCAAAAATATCACATAAGAGTAAATCATGATATTTAAAAAGTGTATATATATATATATAAAGAAACCCCTCTTCCACTTCCCCACTGGTTTATTGCACCCATGCACCAACGACTCACATATTGGTCTCATCAATTCCATAAATAACACTACATCCCATGTAAATGTATCTTAGGCATTGCTTCATCCTATATAACCACACTACTCATCATTATCATATTTAATATTAAAACGTTATATTCCACGAATCCACCACATATTTTATTGGCAAGTTTCACTTGAATATATTACAAACGATGCACGTACACCCGCGGTATCCAAAATCCACTATGAATAGATAAAAGTATGTGTTATCCCATAATCAATTACATGCTTAATGTAAATTCAAATTAAAACAAATGTCCATAAAAAAACTAGTGATAATTACCCATATACCGTAATCCTTTTTAGCCCAAGATACCCCCATAAAATATAAGAATATTTAGTAGGGTAGTGTGTGATGTCAGCCATCCATTCCCTCAATATCTGGAATATGATGAAGAACACCACCACAAACATTTTGGTGTCATTTTAACAAACTATTTGGATGGGTTAGTGTGTGAAATTAGAAAAAATATAAAAATCTTTTTTAAAAAACCACACTAAGGGATATTATTATTCCTTAGACACGTCTTTTAATATCATCACATATGACCTTGACTACTTCTTCTAAGGTCTTTGTCTAAAACATGAATACATGAATCCAATTACATAATAATTCACATTATTATCCATTAATTAAAATTTTCAAATTTTTATGTCAACGATTAATACTTTAATCATTTAAGATGGATAATTTAACAACATAACTATTTGTCTTATATCTATAAGTGTGATATCATTAGTTATAAATATCATTAACCAAACCCATTATTTAAATAAATCCATATACAAGTTATTTAATTATATAGAAACTCTTGAACTCAATCTAGTATAACACATAAAGGTCTCACTTTACTCCCATATATTTAAACAACATCAAGTAGTCAAAAATAATTATATAAACAACATCCACCCATTTGGTCATCAAGAAAGTATCCGGAATGAATTATGATATCGGGGAGTAATCAATGATCTAAACTCATTTGTAATGTCCAATGTCATTCTCGACCACATTTCACATTGTATAATATTCCTCTCCATGTTTGATATCTACCACCATTATAGATAATTCTTGCATCCCATTGCACAATATATAACAAACTATTTGTATAACCTCAAGCCACCACAACATTTCTTTTCAAATAATTTATACCAAACAAGTTTTTCAATCATTCAGATCAAGTAAACAAATCCCAAGATCATGTATGCATATTGAATGTGTTTTCCATAAAAAAATTAACGGAAACTGAGGCCATAATATTGAGTCATTTTAGCCTCTTGTAAAAATTATTGGATAATTTAGAAGAAAAAAAATTATCTTTAGAAACTGACTATTTTTGTTCATATTTTTAATGAACTTGTTTATTATGCATTGGTCATCATAATTTCAGAAAAAAAAAAGAAAATAACTAGTAATAGAATGAAATCAAAACAAAACATGCTTCAAGAAATAATTATATATTTAATCACCTATATGAAGAGCATTAGTTTTCAAGATCATGAATATTTAATTAAATTATAATATTATATGGATTTATGTTATTTATCAGTGTCATGTAACCATTCAAAATGATGAAAAAAATACATTCAAATAGATAGAACAAAATCTTGTAAATCAATAGGTAGTAAAAACATAAGAAATAATACAATAAGAAATATATCCCAACCAATTAACTAATTAATACATCAAGAAATATAAATTATCGACATAAGTGATTATTTTCCCATTTGAATAAATTAATTTAAAAAATTATACAATTAATTCACATCATATATTATTATGAATATTAATTCATCAATATGTGAATATTCTTTCTCTCTCACATAGATAATCCCACGATTTACAAAATAGTAACACTTTAATCCATAGGAAACTATATAATTAATTTATATCATTGAAATCATCATAATCAATACTAATACTATAACTTATCATGCACTATTACATAATCTAAATATATTGTTACATATCTAAATCATGTTATATTAATTTTAATTATATTTTGGAAATAATTACACTAATAATATTTCTCTACATGAAATTCAATTATCTAATCTTCAAGTTTAATTTCTATATGATAAAGACAATAATGAAAATAATAATAATAATAATAAGAAATTCTATAATTCATCCTTAAATTAAATTATTTAATTTTTTGATTATAAAACAATATTAATGATAATTTACTCCTTGACTTATTCTGGATTTAAAGGATTGAAATAAATTTAATTCCTTTGATAATATATTATATTCCCTCCCCTATTTAGAAAAATAAAATTATTAACATACTTCATGATTTAAATTCAACATGCATTATTAATTATATTTCACCTCCTCAAATACAAAGAGATAAGTTTATGCATGATTTATAGAATGAAATTAATTCCATTAAATAAATTAAAAAAAATCTTGTGGTATTAATAATTCCTCTACCATCATTACATTTTTTAAAAATTATTATATAGTATTTATTTTTGAAATTATTTTATATATTATTATACAATTATGGTTAATGTGACCCATTTAAACAATGGACCATAAATATGATAAATTTTACAGTTGTACTAATTAAAATTGAAGTTGCATATCCCCTACCAGGATGTGGATAAATGAATTTTTATTTCCATGAATAGGGAATAAGTGAGAAATTTATAACACTATGTTTAGAAAAGAAAATTAATATTCAAACCACCCATTCAAAACAGGGTTTTATAGAACCTTGATGATGATTTGAATATTGTTCATGTCAAATAAAAAAACAAAATGTGAATGGAAGGAGAGAACCTAGATTTGATACCTTTATTTTCTTATTCATGTCTACCTGGAAAAGGGGTCACCATTACAGAATCCACAAGATCTCGTTTAAATGTAATTCACCATTTTAAATCATGATTTTTTTTTCTTTTTTACGTCTTTAACACATATTTGTTTTACCCCCACCTAAATTCATAAAATCTGTCAAATATAATTCCTATATTATTATTACTTTAATATGTTTTACACTTTTTATTATTCTATTTTTTTATAAAACATTTACTTTTTATATATACACATATATAAAATAACATTACCATATATATTAAAATGTTATATATTAATTGTTTTATTCCTATAATTTGGATTTTTTAAAACCCCAATCATAACCTTCTTTGTCCCATTTGGACTTCTAGATTTTTAAATTATTTCACTTTGATATCTTCCCAATCCAATATATTTTCAATCCACATGTTTTATTTTAAATTCATATATCTTATACAATTTATCTCTCCCTTACTGAATATTATGATTTTATTTATTTATTTTTTCCAAGCCAAACTATTTAAAATGTTTTTTCAATTACTTCATTTTACCTAAATATATTTTATTCAAAAAATATTTCAATATATATATATATTACAATTCAATATATAATAGATAACATATACATACATACACATAAATTCATAACACACACACACATGTATAAGAGTGTAATGTATTACATATATATATAAGATCATTAACTTTCAAAAAACTTAATACATAATAAAATATTATTTTCACAAAATATTATAAAAAAGGTCCTAATAATTTTATATCTTACATAAAATAAAAACTAAAAGATAATATTATTTCATTGTAAAAAATATTTAAATCTGATGCATAATATATTGCATATTATCATTATTTTAAAATCTATTTTACTCTCAATATTCTAGAACCACATAAAATTAAATTAAAAATCCAATGACAGTACTTCAAGAGATATCTTTCTCCATTGATACCTAATAATGGCAAAGGAAGTATTTGACAAAATATAGACTCCTCCACAACAACTATGTATGAGATTTATGGTTTAATGGTATACAACATGAGGAAAATTTTAAATCAGTTCATGAGGTATGATCTTATAGACTACTTCACCATTGAAATTTGGATTTATTTATACAAATGAAAAATACTTGTTTAAGAGGAAAGTACATGTATTTTGTTGTTGTAGATGGATATAATATATTTACATTAGTGTATTTCCTTTCATAGAAATTGAATATTTTATCTATGTTTATAATATTATTAAAAATAATTGGTTAAAAATAAATAAGGAATTTTATTTAAACAATATGGGGTGATAGATGCAGAGAGTTTTCAAATATATTATTGGTTTATTTTTTGTAGTTAAAATATATAATCATAGTTTTTTGCTTTTATGACCCGATAACATATTGTGTGGTATAATGTAAAAATTTGAACATACAAGAAATGGTTAAGACAATGTTAAATATGTATACATTGGGAAATATTTACTAAAAGAATTTTTAAACTGGCATTATCATAAATCTAACTAAATTATGCTAAAACTACTCCTAATAAAAAAACATATGAAATATGTAAAAAAAGAATCCTTGAATTTGATATTTTAGAGACTTTTGATACACATTTTACATTCTTAATATCAATGATTCCTTAGAAATATTTAATTCAAAAACACAAGTAGGTATTTTTCCTGTGAATTATAATTATTTTAGTCATTCAAAGTGTAAAACCAAAGAAATTTTGGAGATAAAGAGTATTTATAAGTTAATTTTTATGAAAGTAAATTAAAATATATAAAATATGATTTGGATGAGGTTGAGGAAGAGTTATTTTATATTTGGTGAAAATGAGAAATTAAAAATTAGATGCATTAATTGAGGGGGAGAGTCTCTCTCATTAAAAAACTATAGAATATAAAAATGATCATATGGTTAATGAAATATGTTTTCTATTTAACAACTATTGAGAATAAAAATTAATTCATTAAATTTTTTTTTCACATATTAGACATTTACTTCTGATTTTCTATTCTAATATAATTATGGATCATTATTTGATTAAACCATGATTATGGAAATTCAAGAATTATTAAATCTTATTGATAATAATAATGTATGAACATTAGCTGGGCCCTAAAAGGTCTAAAATATTATGGATACCAATTGAACTTTTGTAAATACATTATATTATTAATTTAAAATAATTATAAATAAAAAAATATTAGTGTCTAATGGTTATAATCAAGAAGAAGGAATTGTTTTTGCAGAATTATTTTCCCAATATGAACAATTAAAATATATATGAATTTTAATGGAATATGAAACTCAGTTTTGTTTTAATTTTTTTTAAATGGATATAATAATTTCTGTTCATGTTGATATATTTCAAAGAGTTTTTCTTCTGAAAAATATTCTAATTTTGAATATGAATCTAAAAAAAAGTATTTAAAGTCTCAAAAGACATTTATGGTTTATAATAATCTCCCTGAGATTGTTATCATTTTTTATTTTGAATGAAGGATTTTAAAAGGGAAAATATGACCCATAATTCTTTATTAAATGTGATTTAAAATATATTTTAATTAATAAAATTTATTTTCTTATGAGTTTGAATTGATACTTAAGAGTTTGTTTAGGTTATTTTTAGGATTCAAAATTTGTAAAAATAAAGTTGGTAACATTCTCAATTAATAGAAATATAAAAAGTAGTTATTCTAATATTCTGGCCTTGACTATCACAAAAGTTATAATATTCCAGTGATTACTTCAAGTGTGAAAGACTTTGATGATACTGAAAAACATATTGTTAATAAAATTTTTTGATCTATGATTTGTAGCCCTCTATATTGGATAACATCTAGATTAGATATTTGCATTTAGTATTTATATGTTCTATAATCCAATATAATCTTAAGGATATTAATCTAGAAGAAGTTAAATAAATAATAATGTGTGTAAAGTGTTTGTTGAATCTCAGATTATTTTATCATATACATACATTACTTGAACTAACTAGTTATTTTGATTCTGATCTTGGGGTTAATAAAAATAGATAAAAAAAATCCCAATTGGGTTGTGTCTCTTAGTAAATGCTAAATATCAAGGATTTCAAAAAAATAATTTTCTTTATAAACTATTGATAGTGTGTATGTTGATACTGTATCTTTATTTCCCAATTTTAATTAATTTAAATAACTACGTTTTTTTAATTTTTTTTTTGAGAAGATCTTAGTTTATTTAGATAATATTTTAATATTTTCCATCTCTACCAATTCATTTCTTAATTCTTGTATTACACACATTTGTATAAGGATTCAATTTATTAGATATCATTATTAAAAAAAGAATGTAATTCTATAATATGTTTCTATAGAAGACCAATCTAATGATTTTTTTACAAATCTCATGGATTTACCTAACTTTCATAAAATCAAATTTTAACATGGTAAGATGAAAGTTAAATTTTTTTTATGGTAGAGTTAAATTATTTTTTCTAAGATGGTTCATTAATTATATTCACTCATTGGCTAGTTTTCATGTTTTACTATTATATGGTTCAGTATAATGTGATTTACTAGGTGGTTCCTACTTAACTATTTGAAAATTTTTATTTATCATTACTTTAATGTCATTTCGTTCTTTAATGCATCTACGAGGATTTTAAAATATTTCAATAAATTTATAGTCTAATGTATATGAGTTTAATTATAAGAATATATATATAATTTTTTTGTTTTAAATTCCTTAATTTGGAACTATTAATGTTACCTAAGTGAGTTATGAAGGTCACAAGGATGTCTAAGGTTTGTTCAGAGACCGAAGACTCTATTTTTGATCAGAAAGATAAAGCTACATGGTTATGAGAAACTGTGTAGCCCAACCAACATAATTTCTCTAAAAATGAGTATTGATGAATTGGGGGGTTGGGCTCTGCACAGTTTCCCCAAAACTATCAAAATTAGGAGGCACATCTATGAGTCATGTTTTAGATAAGTTGAAGTGGTATTTTTAAGAGGATTTTAATGACTAACCAAACTATATGTCTATCCCGTGTGAGGGTCCACCTTAGGCAGTGGAATAGTGTATGGTGTGGAAAATCATGTGGAGAAACCATCCAACTCTCTCTCGATGGGTGAAATTCCATTTTTCCAATTAATGAAATATTTTTTTAACCCTCCTTCTTCCCTTTTCACTTCTTGTGGATGGACTCCTCCATTTTTTTCAGGATCTATCATCCATACTCTAATAGGTTTGAGGTATCTCCTCCGTACAAACTCCAAATCACGTGTTGTCAAATCCATCAGAAATCTCTAGGCCAGCTATACACTCATCTCTATTCTTCTTCTCTTCTATCTTATCATATGGTTCTCTATTTTCATAAAGATAATTTTCCATATTTTAGGGATTTTGTTGATTTCTTTGGTAACTGTCCTTCTAGCTAGATTGAAAGGTTGATTCTAGAGGAGGGAATCATTTTATGATGCCTTTATTTTCCTAAATAAATTATTCCAAGGTGTTTTCCATTCCCATTATGACGTTAGTGAGTGGAAAATCAACACTTTGGTCAACCTCATTGACTTAAACCACCCCAACCAATGTTTTCTAAATTTGACGAAAATTTTCATCTTTTCTTTAAATTTATAAATACTCCTTGAGGGGTGTTACCTTATAATTGATGACATGAGTTAATAAATTAAATTTAATTGAATGATGAGGCACGAGTTAGGCCCTACACCATATCCCGTAAATGATTTTATTAATTAAACACCTTAAAAATATGATAGTTAGGTTAATAATTTTTTACATGATAAATTCCAGGATTTTTGAAGCCAAAAAAAATCTTACCTATAGTTTCAATGGGAATATAAGGGGTTGGTACTTAAGTAACCCTTTTATGGGATCATTTTTTTTGAATTGTTAGTGATTTGTAAACACAGCATGGGAGAATATATATATGTTTGGGAAGGGATTATCTTGGGTTTAAATTTACCTAAAAATGTTTGACACTAATTCCATAGAGGAGACCCCATGGATGAGCTTATTGGAATGATGGTTGCATCATGCCATGAAATAGACTTGTGCCACTACATATGATACTAGGGACATAATCAGATGTTAGTTCATGATGATATAATAAAATTACTAGATTGATACTTGGAATTTATTTGGGTCCTCTTGTATTGAATCCTATGAAAGTCGTTATATATAGAGCTCCTATGGTGATACTTTGGATCCCAGCCGAATAGCCTTAGAAGGGATTGGGTTGAATCTTCTTAAGTTCAAGGAATGTTTTTAAATAAGAAATGAAACATAAAAATATAGAATTTAGTGATGTGCCATCTATGTCAAATCACATCCTTGAAGACATTCCATCTTTTTATAATCTTCATCCACCAATAATACCTTTTTAGGTCTCCTTGGTTCTGATACACATGCCTTAAGAAAAAATTAGGAAAAGTTGAATGGGTTCCCAAGTGGATCCCAGTCCTATATATGTTGTTATTTATATATATATTTCACTTATCACTCATGGAAAACTATTCATTTATATTGCATGGTCTAGATTTTTCTAGGAACTATTGGTGGTGGCCTATTGAGTTTATCTCACACTGTTCTTGGTATATCTTTGATACCCAAGATGAATTCATTACTATAGGATTTGGTAAAGGGAAGGACCCAAGTTCGGTTTCTTAATCATCATTTATAAGATGGTGTAAAAGAGATAGGGTTTTTTTCCTATGACAGTGATTCTAGTAGTAGCTATCTTTTTTATTTTTGAACATTGATAACATGTGAAATATGTCTATATACCCTATTCCCCATGAGCACCTTTTCATAGATTCTCATGAATCATCATTTTTTTGTATCTACTCAATATTTATTTTTTTAGTTTTTTATTTAATTAGTTTGATTGTTCATTATTTTCCCTCAACTATGTATTTTTTGATACTACTTACACTACAAAAGGTTACTAATATGGTCACTATAGTGTTTGCTTCTCCTGTTTCTTATTTCATATATATTTCTATGTCACAATCTGTTTAATTTTGGAAAAATATTCACATGGAAACAACGTTGTCCCTCCATACTAGTTGGAAGCCTATAGAATTTAGGGAGGATCACTTGAGGTCTAGTGGCCTACGATCTCCGGGCAGCACTAAATGGATTCCAGGGCGGGAGACTACCAGTTGGTATAAGAGCCCTTATTTTTACTTTTATCTTACAGTGTGGATATTAGATAGGAGACTAGGAATATTGGTACTTTATAGTGATCAAAATCCTTGGAGTATCTTAACCACAAACAACAGAATCCCAAATTACCTTGGATTAGTTGTTTCCTTTGTTTGTTGCGCTATTATAGTTTAATATATTTCATATTTGGGTGTAGAAATTTTTTTCAAAATTATTATTATTGATGTTGGTATAATGGATTCAGATACATTGGCTAGATGATATGAGGGAGTATATTTTTTGAATCATACTAGGCATCATAGGAAATAAATGAAATATATTATTCTCTACCATATCTATACTTCAACATCCATTTTTTGTATTTAAATAGATATATATATATATATTATTTGATTTTTATACCTTTTTTGTGCAAGTATTTCTTGCTGGACGACATAATTGGTTCAATTAAAGTTACAACATCAATATAAATGGTGTTTTCATCATACATTAAAGATGAAGCAATATTTAACCAAACATTACACTTTCATTGATTTTATTGAGAAGTTACAATCCAATATACAGGGAGTATAATCATAAATTTGGAATAGAATTTGATAAATCAAATAACTATGGATGAACTGTTACATCCTAATACCAGACATACAGGCTAGACCACAATAAAATAGCATGCCAGTTTTATTTTTTGTGTGTATGTGAATTATACATTTGTAATTGATAATTAAATTAACCAGGTTGTGATATCTATCCTAAAATAAATAATAAATTATATAAATAAATTATATCTTCAAAATAAAAATGATAACACTAGATCAAGTTTCTAAATGAAATGCGAATGGAGTTTTATTCTATAAATTGCATTTGAAACATCATATATCAAATATCCTGCTATGTTATATAGGACCTTGACCCTAAGATGAACTTAGTATTGGGAAATAGTATGTATGTTCTATGATAAATCTTTGAATATTCTTATAACATAGATCTCGTTGCAGGGGAAGGAGGAGGGTTGTGTTTCTCTTTATGGAAGGCCATGTGCATGTTCCTTACTTTATCACTTTCTCTTTCTATTATAAATCCTATCTGAGGAGTGCACTTAGAAATTGTAGAGATATGACACCATTGAGTCCTCATTTTATAATCCAAGAATGTGGAGATGAGAACACTTCAGAGGTGGCGGTCACTAATCCACCCATTATATCGCCTATAATGCCACATGAGGTACCTCTTGCAGATCTCCCACTAGGTGCTGATGGTTAGTTCTATGATAGTTTATTTATGTTCATGCATTCTATATAGAGTTCTCCCATATATGACCCTACAATGGATACCTATCTCAGGAGTTTCAGTAGAAACATACTCCCACCTTCTCATAGGATGACATACATTAGGTTATTGAGTCATGGATGGAAACCATGATATATATCCTTAATTATAACAAGACACATCTAGAGCGGAGGGTCAAGATAACAACTTATATGCTACGTGACTATTCCAAGAGTTTGTGGGATGTCCCCAAATAGTCTAGAAAACATTAGGGTTTTGTCCAGGTGGAATTTTAGACATCCTCCTCTGCCCACTTCTTTCCGTAGACCTTAATAATAAAATATGTTCGAGATTCCATGAACCTTTAACAAGGAGACATACCAGTGATGGAATAATCAGATCAATTCCCCTAATTACATAATTTTACAAAGACCATGTCTAGTGATGAGTTGATGACTATGAGGTGAATCGAGGGTGCGATTTCATATACCATGTGATCGCATTTGATCATATTTTTCCTAAGCATTATTTCGGAGAAAGTGGGTTAGAACGTCATCACCGAGAAGAAAGTGAGTGAATCTGAAGATGTGAAGCATGGAAAATAAACTCCTTTATAGGGAAGTGGATTATTAAGTGGAAAGAAACCTCAGTTCAAGGCAACACATGGGGGAAAAATATCCAGGTTGCATGCAATGAAATCTATGTGGTGTTTCACCAATATTGTAGGGTATAAGATAAAAACAATGAATTTATGGGGAACCCGATCGAGTGATAAGGATGTGGCCGGATGGTACACCTACATTGTTTATGTCGATCCTTTCCTCATGTTCCCAGTGAATGGGGTTCTATGGAATTACCTCCCTCAGGTGCAAGATCAGGGAATCCATGTCAAGATAGCAGTTATTCTTTTACATACTATTTGGGCTATGGTAGTGGTCATAGTCGAGGAAGTTAGTCCTCATAACTTCAGTCTCAGTAGAGTGGACCTTCTCAGGCTATCTGGGAAACATATCATGAATTTTCTTATTTCAATATCTATTTAGTGTAGCCTATTCATAAAGATAAGATCTATTTCTTTTAACTATATGAGGTATTATTCTGTTATCCTCTACTTTAGATTAACCCCTCTTTAATATAGGTGCATAATATTCAATTATATATTGTGTAACAATGGGAGGTATGGGCCTAGTGATAATGTATTCCAGTGGCGTGATAAATCTTGACACACTATTAGGAGGTAGAGATGATGGTATATAATTTTTCACTGAGTCCCCCTTTAATATATGAGAATACCATTTCCTGTGGAATTTCATCATCCTAAAGATGACCATCTACTATATCATTATGGGTATACACATGATTTTTCCTTATCATTCCAATGTCGATTGATATCACTGATAGGTGTCATTTATAATAAATTATGGTAGCACATATATGAATACAATTTAATGGTATTTATAATAATGTTGAGCTGGACTCGAGCATAATGGGATAGGTAAGGTGGTAGCCTAGATGTATTGTCTCTTTATGAGTGATCAGTGAAGTAAGCTACCATGATTCCATTTTTTGGAAGATAATTGTAGGGACCTCTTCAATGAAAATTTCATTAGATTACCTCCAAAGAGAGTGGTCAATTTCACCACTGAGTAAGTGCCATGTGTGAAACCAGTGTCCATTCCTCCCTCAATTATTCCACCCATTGAGCTCTTAGAGGTGAAGAATTTGATTGATGCTCTAATAGAAAAGGTTCTTATCCAACAAAAAAATTTCCTTAGGGTTAACCTATCATTTTTTGAAGATGGTGGATGATAACGTTATATTTTACATGGATTACAACAAACTGGACTAGATTATGATGGAGAAACAATATCAATTATATCATATTAATGAACTCTTAAAAAAATATTTGCGAATGAAATGTTTTCTCTATGATCCATTTGAGGTTGGGGTGTGACAAGGTGCATGTGAAGAAATTAGACATACCATGTGCAAATTTTTGAAGCATGTACAATTTTTATGATCGTCATGTTATACTGTTAGGCCTTTTTAATGCATCGATAGTCTTTATGACTCTAAAGAATCAAGATTTATGCCCGTGCCTAGATTCATCTGTGGTAGTATTTATAATTTAAATCTTTTTTTATTTTCCCACCATACATGACTATTAAAAACACCTTGATAAAATTCTAAATACGTAGAGAGAGAACTAGATATATGGGTACTTAACAAATTAGCTTTTTGGAATTATAAGGTACAGATATTGGGGATATGAAATTATAGGATGATGTATCTATTGACCCATAGAAGGTGGGAGATGTGGTTTACAAGGATCATTCTCATAATGGGTTTTATAGACATATATTATTCAGGATTTCTGGCCATTATAGGGGATTAATTCAAGAAATATCCCACTTAGCAGCACCCCTTATAGTACTAACTTATAAGGGGGTTAAATTCTCTTGTTCTGAATCTTGTGATACAAATTTTCAGGAGTTTATGGGAAGAATAAATTCAATGCTAATCTTGATTCTACCAAATCTTATTGGAGCCTATAAAGCTTAGCGTGATGCTTCTGGAATCATTTTAGGAGCATCATTGAGGCAAGTTGATCAGCTATTAGCCTACAGGTCCAGCAAGCAGAGACCTCATGTGCAGAAATACCCATTGGGGGACCATAATCTAGCTATAATGGTTCATGATGTACACTTTTTTAGGATCTATCTATTAGGTGAGAAGTTAAAACTTTACATATACCATAAACATCTCAAATACATCTCCTCATAGTGATACATAAATCTTAGGCAGCACATGTGGGTTGAATACCAACAATCATTTGACTTTAAACATTCCTATACACCTGATAAGGGAAATTCCATTGACAATGCCTTGATGAACAAGAATCAGATGCAAGGCTTCTAAGAGGATAGATGTAATTCTTAATTGATGTATATGTTTTCTAATATTCTCCTAAATTCTAAGAAGCAGGAGGTGAAACCAGTCTTAGAAACTCTATTAGGGACATACTACCTTCAATAGTGTCTTTGGATGATGTAGGTGTCATTATTTGAGGACCTCATTTTGAGGGAGATAATCACATATGAGAAACTACCCCCTAGTCAGTTTATTGACGGGAATGAGACCCTAGTATAACATACCCATGTTTGGGAGCATTTTTATATATGATAACATTTTATTATATAATATTTTATGTCCATTTAATAATTTCCCCCCAGAATACCAAGATGTATCAAGGTGTTGTCCATCAGTATTGGTGGTTGTGTTTAAAGAGACAGATAACTAATTTTAGCACTCAATGGTCCACCTATTAGCAGGTGAAGGATGAGCACCATCACCCTTCAAGAATCCAACAACCCTTATACATTCTTAATTGGAAATGGATTGAATTCATCATATATTTTATGAAATGACTGCTGACATCATATTGAGGTAGCGATGCGGTATGAGTAATCGTCGACATGTTAAAAAGGTTGTAAACTTCATTCCAATATTGGAGACCTTAACTTTTGATGATTTTTTGAGGATTTATATTCAAGTGATATTTCACTTTCATGGGGTTCCTATTTCTATCATATCATACAAAAATGTCCATTTTTTCTCACAACTCGGGAAAAGTTGGTACACGGCACTTGGTTCAGAGGTTCTCTTTAGAACAACATATCACACTCAGATCGATGCGATGTCTGGGAGGAAAATACTAGTGATAGAGGTTATTATTAGGATATTTATTCTTTATTTTTGAGGTTCTTGGGAAAATAATATACATATTTTTGAGTATTCATACTACTGAAACATTTAGTAAATGATTCAGACGGATCCATATGATTCCCATTAAGATAGGCCATGTTGTTCCCTACTAAGATGGTTAGAGGCATGTGAAAACTCTATAATGGGTCCTCATCTCATTAAGGATATATCAAACCAAGTCTAGCTGATTAAAATGTTTATGGATATAGCTCAATCCATGCATAATTCTTATACCAATCATTTCTATCATCCTATAAATTTTTAGGTGGCACGTCTGATTTTCATATGGCTATCACAACGACTGGTTAATTGATGGCATAAGAGACACAATGATTTATCACATTGAGAAGTCAATCCATTTGATATAGTGGATATATTTGGCTCTTTTTCCTATCAATTGTAGTTACCTATGAGGTATAGTGGGATGCATGATATTTACCATGTATCACAGCTTCAACGATATCATGATGACCTATCTCACTCATTTGACTCTAAGGATACTATCTTGGAGGTGGATGCATTATTTTTGGAGAAAAAAATACATATCATTAATCTTAGAATAAAGGATCTCCCTAATTGGATTGTTCCTCTAGTATGGGTTCTAGGGAAGCACATATACCTATCCGATGAGACATGGGAACAGGAGGCTGATGTATACAAGTATTAACCAGAACTTTTCTAAGATGATGTCTTATCACCATTTCAAGGGAAACTTGAGGACAAGTTTTCATAATAAGTGGAGTTTGTAACATCCCATATCTTCTCAATGGTATGAACCATTTTTTTCAATTGTAATTACTTAGTTCCAAGCTTGTAATGTTACCAAAGGGAGTTACGATGGTCATGAGGTTGTAATAGGCTTGTTTAGATCCCATAGAAATGATTTGTGAAGAGTAATACTAAGACATGTGGTTATAAGAAACTATACCACCCATCTGACATGGGATTTCTGACACACTATTAGGTTTTTGATGGTTCATATTTGAGTTAGAGAAGGATTTTTTTGGGTGTACTCCTCATATAGGTATGTCACATGACTCCTTAAAAAATAAAAAAATGATTAGTGATAGTTAGTCTATATTGAGGATGACATTATTCTATCATTTTTTTTCTTTTAGGGATATCTCACTTAGTGTGGCTTGGGTATAGCCATTTTTTTTATTTTCAACTGATATATATTTTTATCAGTGTACGTGGATTTGATTTATGGAGAAATTTATTTTAATCCATGATTTTTCACCTTTTTTATTTAAGATGATGAACTTTTTATCTACATGGTGAGATCTTTAATTTGGATATCATTCTATGTATATATTCATTTTCTACAAATAGATTTTGGTTATATCTATTTTTTTCATCTTATCATATTTTATCAAAGTATTTATATTGATATGACTATCAATATTTGAGACTCTTAAACCTTTATTATTTGATTATTAGTGAAACTATATTCTGAACTAGGTCTCATTTTATTCATTTTGGGTTTAAACATTAAAAAATTCCTTATATCCACATTTAATATTCAGAATAATATATTTTTGTTACATTGTGGATTTGAATAGTTTTCATACTTTTTCATGAGGAAAATAATTTTATTCCAATTCCTGTTCATATTTTTTTATTTTACACTTTCTAAAATCACCACATTTCCCAACTTTTCCAACCTCATAAAGAAGTATCATAACTATAATTTAATAAAACATAAAAAACATCATGAAATATAGAACAACTAAAAATATATCAAAAAAACATAACCTACAACCTTTTAGTATGATAGAATAAATATAATATAGTTTTAAATCTCTCTCCATGTCATAAATATGAACATAATTTGATCATATTTTTTGAGAAATTAAAATATAAACATGTATTTATTGTGAGATTTAGTTTCCTTATAGCCATAAACTCTAAAAGATAAACCAAATGAGTATAAAAATATGAATTTATGTAACATTATAAAATATCTCAATAAACTCTCTAAATCACATACCATGATCACATAATCTTGGAAGATGATTACTATATGAATTGACACACCACTGATCTTAGTCTTTTAAAAATCAAACAATAGTATAATGAATCATGATCATTAACCAATATCAAATCTTCACTTGTGTTATCAACACATAACCATAAATATCAATTCTCTAAAATAGTTAATGATCAAGTCTCATGAACATATAATTGTTTATAAAACTCATGATATGAATCATTTACATTATCTAATGTAGGATGAACTGAAATCTTATAATGACACCTACTTTTTATGGTAGAACCCTTAATATATTTAAACATTACTTTGGGTCTTGTTGTGGATATGTAATGATGATGAAATCATTATGATTCCCACTATATAACTATATATTTAGTAAAAAAGTATGTACATATATATATTCCAAGTTTTATAATGGAAGATTTCCCTAGCTAATTATATTATAAAATATGGTTGATTGCCTTTTTGTGTCTACTATGGGATGTATTACCTCAAGAAAATTTGACATCAGATTGTGATTATGGTAGGGCCTTGATAAAAATATTTAACGTATAAAAATATTATTTTTTGGAAAGCATAAAAAATCTGGTGAAATTTCAATTTTTTATAAGTAGAAAGTGTGGCATAAAATTTAACATTGTGTTCACATTCAAAATGTGGGTTTTACCCGAGTGATGGTATAATTTGTATTCACATTGGGGAACATGTAGATAAAAATCATTGGAGGGTCTAGAGGGATGTTATAGAAATGATAAAAGAATGAGAACAATAATAATAATTATTATAGATAATTAATTTGAAAAACCTCTCCAAATTATCTAAATTTTTGTGTTACATAATGTAGGACCCTAGGACACCCTGAGAGGGGGGGGGGTGAATCAGGGTGTCAACTTTTTCTTTTAAAGTGATGGATATTGTTCCCACATTGGTAGGAAATTGTTAAAACTATATGATGGATATTAATAGAAAGAAAACATTCACATGGAGAGAGATGACACGACAATATTTAAATGGTTGACCGCTAAGGGCTACGTCCAAAGAGTATACACTGACAGGTTTTCGGTCGTACCATTTTCTACTAAACTTCACTAGCTATGGATTAAAAAAGTTCGGGAATAGCCACTCTATCCCAGGCTCATTGACTTTACAAAAAGGTTAAGGGATAGCTCACAGAATCCCTCGGGTCACTCCGGTTGACTCCCCCTGGCTCACTGCCCCTGGGGAAGTCTCACTCAGTTTATAGACATGGAGGTCTCTCTATCATTTCAAAATAATGCATCTTATATTTAATTTAGAAGCACTGTTTAAGTACATCATTCACTTGTAGACTAATCTCACTATGCACCCATAGTATCATGCAATATTCTAGCTTTCGTGCTGCTCCAAAAACGCCGAGCAAACTTTAGCCTCACCTAGCGCGCTTCTCTAAGACTGGCGCACACGTTTCAAGACCAGCGTGCAAGTCACTTGTGTGGTAAAAATTCGGCGTGTAGGTGAAACCAACCCACTTGGGTGACACTGCCTCCTTCAAATCCAAACATTCACGACTCAACACTTTTAACTCCCATACCACTTTGCACGCGTAGCCAACAACTGGCACACAACCTCTACCTACGCGGCCCAACAACCACTTGCGCGACTCAACCACTTGCGCGATGAGAGATCAAAAAATCTCTAAGTCTTGAACTTCATTCCAAATTGGGAGGGGTGGTCCTCTATTTATATGAAAACTGGACCCCTAGCATGGTGGCGCGCAAGTGTCCTCACGACACGCAAGTCCCAACGCATAGCTTCAACTGCCCTAGATTTTGTCTCGCTACTCACTTGCGTGACCACACCATCACTTGCATGAACCTCTTTCCTTTTCCATATTTTGACGCCCTGATCTCGAAGAACAACAAGCGGCCAACTTTACAACTTCCTAGGCATCGACGCACAAGTCCTTTCTCGGGGCGTAAGTCACTTGCGCGACTAGCCCAAAACCTGCATGGACCTTATCCCTTTGACATTTTTACATATTTTGATCTTGAAAAACATATGGTGAACAAGTTTCCTCTCTTTCAGGTATACGGCATACAAGTGTCTTTTCCAAAAACACTTTTCTCCATTTGTCTATTTTTAGGCCCAAAAATTTGGCAAACACTGGAAAATGGTGCCACCTTCAATACTATAATATGCTTGACCTGTATGAGAACTTTTCTAGCACACATTCTGAACTTCCTCTGAGGATTGACAACAAACACAAACCATACTCCAATTCATGGAAATATGACCATGGTTCCAACACATAATTCCTAGGGTTAGACACTTTAAATAAAGAGAGTTATTTTCCCCAACAAAGGACTATCCTATTGGAGATAATTGAGAAGGTATCATAGAATAAATCTGTAGGTTCAATTTTAATGGGTGTGTAAATGTCGATAATAAATAATATTTTATAGAGTCAATGTTATATGATTCCAATTAATCTATTTTCTTTTTGAATTATTGTTGGAATAATTTAGAAAAAATTATTTGTTATAGCTTTGAGGAATATGAACCGTCTTTGATTTGTATTCCTTTAAAATTATTAATTTTCCTAAAATTTGATAAATATAATAAAATTCTCTACATATTGTTTTTGAATTATCATTTTTGATTATTTATCTATCTTCAGTCTATATGGTGGTGAAAAAATATAGAGGCATACACATTCGTATCCGTAACCATTTTCTCATTTTTTTTCAAAATGTATACCATCTATTATATCCTTTTTTCTTCCCTATGTAAGATGTCATGGGATACCTTGATTTGTTAGTTTCCCTGAAATATTCATGTTCCACTAAACTAATTAATGATTTCATGATTTTTAAAGAAAATTCTATAAACAATTAATCATAATGGGATATGGATATTCAATATTAATACAATTAATGAAAAGAAAATAAAATAGAGTAATAACATTCTATAGTAAACTGTGGACCTATATTAAGGGAATGAACACCAATATAATACATTATTATGAGAAAATAATATATCGAAATTAAAATACATGAAAATAATAAAGGACATGAGAAGACCAATTATGATTAGTTATAGTTAGACTAGAAGATAGCGGTGAAACCTTACATGTGAATTTAGCAATCCAACATCCTTGACATAGTCATTATACCCACATTCATATAAGGATATAACAATATACATGGATATAATAAATTAAATAAGGTAAAGTGAAATAAACTCTTTACAATGACAGGTTCAAATAAAAAATTTAATGAGATCAAATTGAACATTAAATACCACTATCTTCCACCAAGTGAGAAAATCCATTTAAAAATGCTGAGTATCTCCACTAATATCCACTAAAACCCTAGGCTGATTCGATGATGACAAAGGAAACCATCTTCAATAGACATTATGAACCTGAGACAAAATCTCAACCAAGAACTTCTCTTGATATTTCTCTTCAAAGGAATTTGAAAATTCATCCATAACAAGCTAATATAATGAATTTAAATGTTGATCTCTGAGGTGCATTGAAGATGGAGGACACATGGATGATGGGTTTGAAAAAAAAGATGGATGTTGGCCTCATGGTTGAACCATTATAAGAGACAATTCAACTATTAAAATGGAATTTATTATGCTTATGTGGGTGGTAATAACCTTTAACCGAGCTAGGTAATACCCCTACATGAGTAGACATAACTTTATGCATATAGGTGAAGACCATTTTGTGAGCTAGGTTACCCATACACAAGCTTGGCAGTACCCTTATAGAAAAGTGATATACCCTTATGTGTGTAGGTGAATAACCTTAAATGAAAAACACTACCCTTATTTGAATTGGTTTACTATTACATGGGATCCAAGTATAAGGTAAAAAAATATTCTTTTTGAATATTGTAAAATAAGAAATTATATTTTTAAGAATAAAAAATAATTCAATTTTATTTCAATGAAAAAAATACATACATGAAAATTCAAAAATCACCACCTTTTTGATAAAATAATTAAATAGGATGGATTTCTTGAATCCAAGGTAATATAAATGGGACAATATTCATAAGTCCTAAACAATCTATTAATTTGAAAAATTGAGAAACGTTAATAAACATATTGGCTGGGTTGTCTAATTTTTATATCTTAATGACACATACTATAAGAACCCAAATCTTCATTTAAGGTATGGATATTGATTTCGGGTTGTTTTTTGGAAAAATGAAGAAATGGTGGTTTTCTAAGTACATGCAATGTAATCTTGAGTCTGCGCCATGTACCTGGTTATCGCATACATCCCTGTACTGGATGTGCAATATCCAAGTACATGGCCGTGTGATAACATAGATAACCTGATTTAGTAAAGAGGAGGATGAGGCTAATTCATGGCATGTACATTAAGTAAACACGACGTGTAGTTTTCTTCTTAGTTGATAAATCATAGCTGTGTCCTGTAACATATTTGGAAACACCTTCTTCTAGTTGTGGTTCATATAAGAGAGTGAAAAAATGACCAAAAAACACCAAACTCCTCCTGATTCTCCATCCATGCTTCAATTCAGATGTCATTGGCTGTCTTGGAATCCCACCGGTCAGTTCTCAAATCCCGTATACCCTTTCTTCCTAATTCCTCCTCTATTTTGTGTTATTAACAGTTTGGATTTTGTCATATTTTTGTATATCTATTCCATTATATGCTCATTCATGGGCCAAAGTTCAATTATATCAATCGTGAGACATCAATCTAGGTGGTTTGGGCCCTTCGTTGTTCATCGTTGTATTATATATTCTAAAAGTGTCACATACCGATGTTTGGGGTATTGTGTGTTTTGAAATTAAACCCATTTTCTTACCTATTATAGTCTGGTTGATTAATGAAGGGTATTTGAATATACATAAGGTTAAATACCTTGGTTTTGGGACACCTGATGGGTGTGTTTCCCTTGAATTTGAGAGATTCTTAAGGAAGGGTCATTTATGTATGTTTTTCCACAATGATGACCCCAAGGGTATTGACTATGAGAGCAGCCAGGTGGTCATATACCTAGGGGTTTAGTCCATTAGAGCTTCCAAGGTGGTCATTTATAATTTAATGATTCTATATTGACAAGGGGTATTGAATGTGAGAGCTACCTAAGTGGTCATTTGTAAATGATTAGTTATATTTTTGACCAAAGGGGTTAGGCTATTAGATCTTCCCAAAGGGTCATTATTAAATGATTTTTTATGGCAGAACAGTGTTATTAGACCCTGAAAACATTCCATAAGGGTCATTATTGAGTAATTAAATGATTGTGGTGAGTCTTCTAGGCCAAAGAACTAGCTTATACTCGGCCATACGTGTTTTTTATAAATGGTAGTCAGAGACATCTGTTTTGTTACTATTACACATTGGGAAATAGATCTTAGGCTAGATCTCGAGACTACACGATTCAAAGGATAAAAAATAAATTTAAATGAATGTAATTGAACAATGTAGAATTTTTTACTTTTTAGTTCTCCATATTTTATTTCTTTATTTCTACATATTACATGCTATATATATTCACTGACAGGTAGGCACAAATATTATGGTGTATTCCTACTGGGATTCACCTCACACCCTATTTGGGTCATGTTTTTGGACCAAAAAATAATATATGGATTTAAGTATAGATAATATCATGCCTTCGTGTTCATCAGGTACACGATTTCTCTTGGTGCCGGAGACCATGAGACCCAGTTGAGGCATGCGATGTCGCTAGAGTTTACTTGTTTTTTTTCTATATTGATTTCCAGTATTGTGAGTTGTTTGTATATTTTCATAGATACATATGTCATGAATCATATATATATATATTGGTCTCTTTTGGATTTATTTTCAGTGTTCAGCTATTTAATTTTGTTAGTATTACTGTTTCTACTATTGTTTACCCCTTGTTTTCTGCAATGTATACCCTACTAATGAGGGAATAGTCTCCCCAATATTATGCTATCTCCCTTGCTTCTAGTTCAAAGCCACTGGAATTTGGGGAAATACGATTGAGGATATGTGACCAAGCGGGTTTAGGGAAGTTGAAAGTGGAAACCAGATATCAGATGTTACAAAGTGGTAGTAGAGGGACTTTCATTTATACTTTTCTATAATATATGGAGCCAATTTACTATAGTAGTATGGAATAGGTAGTTTGTAATAAGTTGTGTTTGGGAGTAGCTACCCCGCTTATATAGAAAAATCCATGTTTCCTCAAATATGGCCATACTTTCTAGTTTTTCAATTGTTATAGTTGAATTGATTTTACCATTGAGAGATAAAATTGTTTTGTGTTGTTATGAATGATATCATTATTATTCTATTTCTATTTCTACTCGATGAGATAATGGTAGGACATCTCATGCATCATATAGGAACATTCCAGAGATCACATGTTATGCATTCTTATCAGGCCATTTAGGGTGCATCCCTGATTGCAGGCTGTTGTGATAGATTGTGTTCTAGATATGCATGATACTGTGATAGATACCGTGATATAAATACCTACTGTTTTGATAGGGTATTGTTATATGTAAAGTTTCATTTGTATGGGCACTATTCTTTGGTCTCTGTGGTGTTATGGGCCCTCTGGGATTATAATTTTTGGGACTAATCTTGAACTTTAATTGAATTCTGACTTCGATGAATTCTATAGTAAATCAATTGCAGAATACCGAGTGAAATACGAGAGAGTTAGGAGCTGCGATCTAAGGTTGTTCAGAATCCAAGATTAGTACTCTTTATAACGACAGTAAGAAGGACCCCAGGGTGACTTCATTGGATGTTTTTTTAGGTAGCATAGGGGTGTGATACCTGTGTGGGAGGAGTGGGCATATGAGACCCCAATGTTAGAAGGACTTAGTCAAGTGTCGATCTAGTAGCATGATGGTAAACCTTAACCGTTTTTTCATAAAGTTCTCATCCGCAGAAAGTGAGACAAGATCTGTTATGACTCCACTTTTAGAAGTAAGACCACCAGTTTCTCTTCAATTTGGGAATTGTGGTTCGTCAGGCCGAGGAGGTTGTCATGGTTGTGGTAGCCAGAATATGGGTTCTCAGCGACAATAGGGTGGACCAGATCTAGTAGCTTGGTAGGGTCATAGAGGCATGGTATTGACCAGAATTTTGAGATAGAATAGACTCATCAAGAGTAGGATCCCTGACTCTCTACGGTAAGTGGTATGATTCTAGTTGGCTCAGTTTTAGTTACTGATATTTTTAACACATGGGATTCCCATTGTTTCATATATGCTACCTTTTTGAGAGCCTTGGGCTCTGTATATTTTCTTTTGATGGAATAATGATGTCAGAAACTCCATTGGGGATTAGGAAGACTAGTTTACATCACTGCAAGGAGTGCCCTCATAGGGTTGGTGGCTATTACTTCTTATGGGAAATATTTTTGAAATAGATGAGAAGCATAAATTTCATTCTCAGAATGAAATGGTTGGGCTCCACTCAAGCCTTTGTTGACTGCTATCACCGCTGGGTGAGTTTCACATCACCAGAGGGTGGGTCTCTTCTACAGAGGGGTGATTGGGATGTCCATACAAGCAGCGCAAGACCCAATCATCATAGCTTGGGAGGAATTACAACCGATATTTCTAGTTTATATCTATATGAACAAGAAACTTCACTGATGGTATTTCCTCTAGTGGTGGATTATTTTAGAAAAGTTTTTCCAGATTAATTTTCATGTTTACCTCTAAAGAGATATGTATATTTCTATATTGATCTTGTGATATGATCAACATCATTGTCAATTCCTCCTTATTGAATTGCTACACCAGAGTTACAGGAGGTCAAGAAGTAGTTAGAGGAGTTACAGGTGAAGGGTTTCATCCAACCCAGTACTTCTCCATGGTTTTTAACAATCCTTTTATTGAATAAGGTAGATGGTACGCTTAGACGTTGTGTGGATTATCGGTAGATGAAATAGTTGATGGTCAACAACCAATATCACTGGACAAAAATTGATGATCTCTTTGATCAGCTTCGAGGAGACAAGGTGTTCTTGAAGATTGACATGAGATCTGGTTATAATTTGTTACACAATATACCATCAGATATACCCCTTATATCCTTTTAGAGAAGGTGTGATCTATATGAGTAATTGGTTCTACCATTACATGTCATGAACCCACCGAATGTTCTCATAGAACTGATGAACCAAGCATTCCATCCTTTCTTGGATTCTTTCATGGAAGTCTTTGTGGATGATATCATGGTGTAAAATCACACTCAACATGACCATGACACATATATTGAGATTTTATTGAGTAAAATGAGAGATAATCAATTATTTGCTAATATCTCAAAGGGATATTTTGGATGGACAAAGTTCACCTCTAGGTTCATGTCATATTAGAGATAGGTGTATTAATTGACCTAGAAAAAGTGAGAGAAGTAGTTTACTAGGAGAATCCAGATAAATTCATTGAGGTAAGGAGTTTTTGAGGCTGGATGTTTACTACAAGCACTTTATTAAAGACTTTTAATTCTTAGCAGTGCCACTGAAGGGCATGAGTAAGAAGGGTGTGATGTACTGGTGGAAAAATTAATGTGATCCAGCCTTTCAGGAGAAGAAAGGGAGATTGAATTCCGCACTGATATTTTTTTTGATGGATCCAGGAAAGAGTTAGACAATTTAGTGTGATGCCCCATGTATCAAGATGGGAGTATTTCTAATGTAGGGGGAAGGATTCATCATGTATAGTTCTCGGTAGTTGAGGCCACATGAGAGGAATTAGCCAACACATGATCTCATGTTAGTTGTATCTTTTCATGCTTTATGCTGTTGGAGAAATTATCGTTTGGGAGATTGTTTTGTGGTATACACTGACCACAAAATCCTCAAGTATATCTTTACTCTGCAAGATCAGAATTTGATATAGTGAAGGTGGGTTGATTACCTTCAGTATTTTGAATTTAATATTGCCTACACACCCTGGAAAGGAAATATAGTGACTGATGCATTGAGCATGAGGTCACAAATGTAGGCTGTTCAGGAATTAGTAGGGAGTGGCAGATTATGGAACTTTTCTATGATATGAATTTAGAGGTTCACAACAAATAAGGATAGACATTTCTTTCATCTAAATCTGTTACCACTACTCTACTGGATCAAGTGTGAATGATGCAACTATTTGATTATGAAGGCCTAGTCATATGGTAGAGTGCATCAGGCGAGGACCCTACTCCTCGGTGGACTATATGAGAGGATGAGGTTTTGTATTTTCAAGGGTACATGTGGTTGTTTGTAGACATATGTGAGGAGATTTTATGAGATTTTCATTCCTATGTATGGGAAGTTCTTCCCAAAGTCACTGAGACGTATCAATATTGACTTCATCAGTATTAATGTCGAGGAATAAAGTGGGATGTAGCTGGGTTTGTTATGAGATGTTCCACCTGTCAGTAGGTGAAGGTGGAGAATTAGTGACCAGTAGGGATATTAGAATAGGTACCCATTCCTTAGTGAAAGTGGAATGATGCAACATTGGATTTTATTATCGGTTTACCGTGGTTTTCTAGAAGAAATGACGTTGTATGGGTTTTTGTTGACAAACTCAAGATAGTTTCACATTTCCCGCTGATTAAAGAATCCTTCAGTGTTGATGATCTTGGATTGATTTACATCTATGATATTGGATGTTTTAATGTGGATTCCACACTATATCATTTCAGAAAGGTGTACCCAATTTACTCATCATTTTTTGACAGGTACTACATTGGTCTTTAGGTATAGAGGTACTTTTAAGTACAACTTACCATCCCCAGACAGATGGCCAGTCCGAGCGTACATTTCAGTTTTTTGCGAACATGCTTCGAGAATGAATCCTACATTTTAAGGGTTCTTGGGAGAGACACATAAACCTACTATATGTTTCTTACAATAATAGATTTCATTCAATAACTCAGATATGACCTTTTGAGGATTTGTATGGTAGGTCATGCCAATCATCCCTATGTTTCCTGGAGGTAGGAGAGACAACAATGTTGGGACCCTATCTTGTCTAGAAGACCACATAGTAGGTGGAGTTGATTCGGAAGAGGGTGGATACTGCAAAATCTCTCCATAAATCTTATACTGATCAACTGAGAGAACCTATGTAGTTAGAGGTCCTAGTTACAGTTTTCATACATGTCAAACAAAGCTTGGGACACAGGAGGATTATGATATAGGTGAAGCTTCCATCGAGATATGTCAAACCATTTAAGGTATTATAGAGAGTCAGGATGATTTCATATCGGTTTCAATTAACATAGAGTTTCTGGGATATACATGAAATATTCTATGATTCTCAGCTATGATGTTACATTTCAAGATCGTCTCATTTTTTTCAACCTAAGGTGGTTGAGTGGGAGGGGGATGCATCCTTTGAGAAACACCCTATTTGGATTGTAAATTTCAGAACTAAGGTTCCCTGTGGCCGGTCTGTTCCTCTAGTATGAGTTCTATGGAAGTAAATGTGAGTACAGAATGAGACATGGGAGAGTGAGGTCGATGTGCTATCGTAATGCCATGAGTTGTTCACAATTTCTTCTTCCCCACACATGGAAGGGAAATTCGTGGATGAATTGCTTTAAGGGGGGGGGGTATTCGTATATTATCTGGGACCTATGAGCAGTGGAACACATTCTCTATAGAGGGATAGGGTTTTCTTCAGCAGCCCTGCTCCCACTCCTCCCCCCGACATCTCTCTTGGCTCATCGTCGACATCCCATTTCCTCCCCTCCTTAGTGTTCTCGGTAGGTTGGGAATCGACATCCACATCTTTGATGGTATTTTTCATTCTAGAGGTCATCTTAATCACGTCTTGATGAGCGGTGAGTTTAGATCTGGTGTGTGAAGATTTCTTGATAGTGGCTCTTCATGGCGATTGTGGGCGAAGGTTCTGGTTCTGGGTGGCTAGCATTTCCCCGAGTGGCATAGAGGGGGAGGGATGTGTTTGTTCTTGTTTTTTCAGGTTTGATGGAGGTTTTTTATTGTTTATCTTCACCGGTGCTCCTGTGTCATCTATGTTATTCCCCTTCTATCTCTTTTGATACTATTGCTTTCATTGTTTTGCCTGATCTGGAATCCGGTGTCGGTTCTTCCGTTGTTCAATCAGTCTAGTTCCATACTAGAGTGGCATTACTGGCTTGGTCTTCTTGGATCCATTCATTAGAAACTCTCCCTCATGGTGCTGCTAGATCTTCCAAACCAAGGTAATGAAGAGTTGGTTTCATTCTAGCCGGATCATGTTCCTCATCGGGTTGTTGTGGATGTGGTTGTAGATGCCAGCAGTTTTGGTGGGGTGCTTCCGGCTTCGGCTCTGATGCCTTGTCTAGGAGTTGATGCTTCTTGTTGGTTATTTTATTTCTGATGTTTTTGGACCATAGAATGTGTGTGGATGGATACCATGATTGGAGGGAAGTGATGCATTTTTGGAATTTATGGGCTTGATGGGCCGTGGCTCAAGGGATTCTCAATTGTTCTCTTACAAGAAGATGCTCCAGATGAGGTTTAGGGAAAATGGGTATCATTTTTTCATGGATTTTCAGAATTAGAAGTTTGAGAGGGTATTATTTTGGCCATCAATACCAGGCCCGTGATCTTTGGCATGAGATAGCTAGTCGTACTACAATGGAACAATGAAAGCTGGTCTTAATGGTTCTTTTTTCTGGGAGGGGCTTCTTTAGTTGTGAGAACTGCTTTTTATCTTGAGTTTTGGTCTACCAGAGACTCATTTATTTTTATTAGGTCTTGATATCTTGATGGTTTTACCCTCATCCCTTAACATGGGGTTTATTTCAATAAAAAATAATAAATTTTAGTTAGTTATTTTTTTAAGGGTGAAGTTTGTAAGAACTCAGATATTCTTTTTAGGTATGGATCTAGATTTTGGGTTGTTTTTGAGTAAAAAAAGAAATGGAGTCTCTCTAAGTACATTCCATGTACTCTTGAGTACATGCCTTGTAATCATTTTCCATATACAGTCGTGTAGTGGCTGTGTAATGGCTGAGTACATGGTCATGTGATGACCTGGATGACCCACTTATGTCAAGATCCATTTGAGACAAATACACGACATGTATATTAAATGAAATGGTTGTATAATTTTCTTCTTTGTTGATAAATTGGAGTGGGGTCATGTATCATCTTTGGAAACACCTTCTTCTAGTAATGGTTCATACAAGAGAATGATATAATGAATGATGAACTCTGAACCCCTCCTGATTCTCTGTCCAAGATTCGATTGAGACACTGTCGGGTGTGTTAGAATCCCACAGATGATTTCCTAAAACCCCTAGAGTATTTATTTTGGATTCCTACTCTCTCATGAGTTATTAAAGGTTTGCAATTTTTCATCTTTTAATATATCTATGCAATTGTAGGATGATTCAAGGTCCAATATTCAAGTATATCTATTGTGATACATTAAGGTAGGTGGTTTGTGCCTTTTTTTGTTAATCTTTGGATTATATTTTCTAAAAGATCCATATACCCACGTTGGGGTTTTTGTGTTTTGAAGTTAAACCTTGATTATTACCTCTTATGGTCCAGTTGATTGATAAATCATAGTTTCATATGTATAAGGTTAAATATCTTGGTTATGGGACACCCTAGGGTGAATTTCCCATGATTAACCATTTATGGATGTTTGATCTAGGTTTCTTGTTCGTCATGCCTTGTTTCCACACCATATTTTTTTGGATGGATTTACTGATTATATGAAATACCAGTGATATGCGTTGTGGAAGTTTGAAAAAGGTGAATTTGACTATTAGAGCTTCTTGAGGTAGGTTCATTTATATAGGTTTTATTGTTATGTTTACCCAAGGGTATTTACTGTGAGACCTTCCAGGTGGTCATCGATCCGGGGGTTTATATTGTGAGAGCTACCTAGGTGGATATTTATAATTTAACGATGCTATGTTGAAAACGAGGTATTAACCATGAGTGCTTCCCGGGTGGTTGTTTCTAAATGATTAATGCTATGTTAGACCAAAGGGGTTAGACCATAGAGCTTCCTAGAGGGTCAATATTAAATGAATTTTTGTTATGTTAGATAAAGGGAATTAGACTATGAGAACATTCCCTAAGGTTCATTATTGAATAATTGAATTATTATGATGAGTCCGCCAAGTCAAAGCACATACTTGGACTCGGTAATACATGCTTTGTATAGATAGTATTCTGAGACATCTATTTTGTTACTATTATATTGGGGGATATAGAGCATATGCCAGATCTCGAGACTATCTGATTTAAAGGATGAATAATAAATGTAAATGAATGTAATTGAAAACTGTAGGATTTTTTACAATTGAGTACTTCCTTGTTTATCGCTTCAATTCTACAAATTGCATGCTATATATATTCACTGATAGTTAGGCATTGATATTTTTGTGGTTGCCAACTAGGATTCACCTCAAACTCTATTTGGGTCATGATTTTGGAACCAAACTGATTATATGGTTGCAGTTATAGATAAGGGAAAACACCCTTCTTAATCAGGTACTTGATTTATTTGGAGCTAGAGTGAATGAGACCACGATGAAGTTTTCAATACTGTTGGCGTTTGCTTGTTTTCTTTTTTACTTTTTTTTCTGTACTGCTTTCCTGCAATGTGACTTCTTTGGATGTTTTATTAGATTCATACGTAATGAATAAAATATATATATATATATATATTGTGGTCTCTGTTGGATTTACATTCAGTCTTCCACAACTTACTTTTGTTGGTATTACTGCTTCCACTATTGTTTACCAATTTTTTTCCAATGTGTGTACTCTGGAAATGAGGTAATAGTTTACCCAATACTATACCATGGGCCTCACTATTATTCGTAAGACTTTGACATTTTTTTAAATTTTCCTGATTTTATGTGACCAACCATGATCGGGGCACCTGTTGGCGGCACCAGAATCCGAGATGTTACTCATACTATCCTAGATTCAATGAAAACCAAAACAAAATTCATCCTTTTTTCTATGTGTTTTGGAATTAACTAGAAAATATGAATTTTGGAATGATGTAATAATGATTGAATATCAAAAGAGACTTTTATATTATGAGATGATAAATACAATTCAACATCTATGCCTTTTAGATTAATTATTTCTTTAATTTACATAGTTAAATCAATGTATTCCACCATAGTGATGAAGAGAGAAACAATAGATTCTACATTACATTTCTATGAAACCAAAACAATTCTTTTTCATAATATAGAACCAGTAAAACATTTTAAAATATATATATTTGTAGAAAATTCAAACCGAAAAATAAAACAATATATTCATTATAAGAATATTTTTTTCCAAAATATATAAACAATTAAGAATAAAATGACATATACATGGGTAACCACATTAATTCATGCCAATTTTTATTTCATAGATGTCACATACACCTAATCTGAGAGAAAAAGGAAAATATATATCATGATGGGAGAATATCATGGAATACATGAAGCCTCCTACTATGTAAGCATAACATATTTTAATCATAAAACAAATGTCATAATCCCTACAGGGGGTTAATGAAAAAAAATTAAGGTAATGACCTAAATTCACACTAACAGGTTTCATACTGTCCAAAAAATACCTTTTTATCCCATTTTATTTATATAATATTGGGACAAATATAACACATTAGATTTTTTGTCCCTAGATATTTCCATACCAATTATATTTTCCCCCTAAGTCATTAATTTCCAAAGAATTGAGAAATTGATTTCTAGATTTATTTGTCAACATGATTTCAAAGAAAATTACAATAATATCATTAAATTATAGGAGTACATAAATAAAAACAAACTTGATATATTTAATGTAAACACAAGAATAATATTTACTAGAATTAAAATCATTTTTTGGCATAAAGAAATCAAACACCTTATACTATTTTGTATATGATTTCTTAGTGACATACATGGATTTTATAAAAATAAAATCATGATTACTTTTAAAATATTTTGAAATTATATCATGTGGTTTCATATAAATATTTAAATAAATGTTAACTCATAAGAAGGAAGTTTTAACATCTTAATGTAGATCCTAAAGATCATTTTATCCAATAAAGGTGAATAATAATATGATGGGGGGATTCTTGATGACATGTATAAAAATCTCACTATATTAAATTCCCTCACTTTGGAGGAATCCATTTGTAACAAGTCTTTAATTTTATTTAATTTATTTCCCTAGTGTTCAATTATTTATTCGTAAAAACCCATTTAAAAACTATTACTTTCTCATGATCAGGATTTTTCACCAATTTTTGTGGTTTTCTTTTTAAGAAGGGATTCCATTTCATCCCCAATTAAAGAAATCCATTACACGGATTCATCATACATGAGATCTTTATTAATTATTTTTGGTTCAACACTTCTAGGTCAAACCATATTTTTAGGGAAAATGTAGTTACATTGGACACCATAAAACAAGCTAATGGCTTGAAGGTTCTTTATACATAATCACTTGTGAACTAGTTGTCTATCACATCACCATATCTCCCAACCCTAGTCTCGTTGTATGAATCACTAATATGTTTTGGTTCAATGTGTTTGAGTTTGGGTAAATTAGTGGATCCATCCTTATGTTTAGACTATATTATTGGTTCAAATATAACCAAAAGTACTAAATATTTATATTGACCAGTCATGATAGGATCTGAAAAGATCTATTTAGAAAGAGTGGCCTCATGAAAAACAACATCAGGACTAATTATAAATTTCAAAAAACTAGGATAGTCTACAAAAATCTTATATGCTTTTTCATCATGTGTGTTTCCCAAAAAGAAATATAACACATCCCTTGTATTTCATTTATTTTCCTTTATGTGATTATAGATTGTACAAAAAAATTATATAATGTCAAAAACTTGGGGTTAACATGTACACATATCTTCAGGGTTTTTTAAATCAACAGCACTGCAAGAGAATATAATGATCAAATAGATATATTTTGAAGAATATTATTCTTATAAGTACACAGGAATATCATAATATGTGAGTATGGTTCTCACTCTTTCCAAAACATTACTATTTATCCGGTCTACTAGGACATTCTAATATGAAGTAACCAAAAAACTATATTCCTATGAATACCATTAGTGCTACAATAATATATAAATCCATTGAAAAAATAATCTATACCATTTTCTTTCGAAAGGTTTTTGAGTTTAAGTTTAGATTTGATTTCTACTCTAGACTACAAAAAATTTATGGTTTCCTAGTATTCATTTTATTATTAAGTATGTAAATCATACCATCTATGAATAATCATTTAACAAGGTCACATAATTATTCCCCTGCTTATAGAAGTAGCTATAGTGGGACACCCCAAATTAAAATTTACATATTCTAATGGGGGTTTTAAATCAATATGTAAAAATTTTAACACTAAAACGTTTGTACGTACCAAGATCACAATCATCCCAAAAGGGAATTCTATCTAGGGTTACCTGATTGAAATTTATTTCTTTCTGAATTCACCCAACACTTTTTATTTTAAATGTCCAAATAATCTATTCTATAACATGGTGTTATCTTTCATCGATGTAATAATTTCATCCAATATTTTCAAATGAGTCCCACTATCTAAGACAAATAGACCATTGGTCATGGTTCCTAATATAACAGGAAGTGACCCCTTTGAGATCATAATACTCTTGAATAAAATATCAGAAATACCCATTTTTGTTTAAGACACCTTGGGAGGTAAGGTTCCTATTCAGACCAGGAACCCACCTAACCACCACTAAGGATTTCTATGACCCATAATTTAATAATAAATGGAAAATACCCCTATACACGATTAACTTTTTTTATTTCCTTGTTAAACTTCACAAAAAAAATCTCTCTAAAAATAGTAAAGCTAAAATGTTTGAATCGAAAACCCATTCAATACACATATCATTTTAAAATACATATAGAACATCATCATTATTAAAATCATCATAAACTATTAAGAAAATTTCAACATTAATGGTGTTACTCTTATAATTAGCTCTATGGTGAAAATTATTTCTAATGTAACTAAATTTTTTATACAGAAAACAATTAACATGTTTACCCTAAGACCTTAGTTGGATGATGGACGTACTCTTACTTATCCTTATCCCTATCTACTCAGTAAATCTAATTAAATGTACTAGATGATAAGTCTAATACACAATATCATGTGGGATACTTCCTTATTTTACACATGTGAAACCATCTCGGAAACATTAAACTTATACAATTGAAACAAAACATACAAATTATTTTTTTACATTAATTAATAAGAAAGTGGAATCCTATTTTGAATTTCATTGTTTAGACTAGATTTTCTAAACACTATAATAATCGTTTATTTTGAGTCACAATGAAAAAAAAGTATATACAACATTTATTTTAAAAAACTATGTGAAATTATAAAAAATTTATGTAAAGGTTGAAAATAATGGTTTCCCTTCCATGAAGCTGTAGTAATATATTCTCCAACTCAAATCTCTAAAAATATAATAAAATCCTCTGGGAAATTATTTTTTATTTAAAATCCACCACATTAGTTTTTCCTTTTTTATTAATAAACATATATTTACCATGAACTCTTGATCATCATTAGATTAAATTAATTTTTATTGTAGTAGATAAACACATTTTAATGGCCCCTTTTATAGAAATTATATAGATGATATAAACCACAAATATCTGGAGAAATTAGACCTATTTAAACATCACTTAAAATAATAAAAAAATTAAAGGTTACTAAAAATGTAAGGAAACAAACTCAAAGTTATTTACATCCTTAGGCACATTATAGCCCAAATAAAAAAGCATGAAACCATCCAAATTTAGATGTATAATTTGAAAGGGGAAATTTTTTTCATGTCTTTAAGTAAAATTAATTCAATTTCAATCCATCTATATGTTATATACCTATGTTTTATCCTTTTATATGCAGACGTCAACAATCATATTTTATATTTCTTTTACTAAGGTTGTTTTGATATTTAAAATATAATGAATGTATTTTGGTTAAAATTCAAGAATCAAAAATCAAATGAGTATGTTATTAAACACATAATCATCACATTTCATAGAATTGCGTTTCTTTTTCTAATACAATAACAACCAACTCAACCTTATATTGTCCAATTTGATGAACAATTTAAATTTGGAAATTTAATAAGCCTTAAATATTAGTTTCAGTGAAAATAATAATTTTATCATTAAAGCTCAAATAATAATTGATTAATTGATCACACGTGTTATATTTTTACCTAAAATTAGTGGAAACCTTATTAATTTCATTTATTTAATCATGAAAAATTTCCAAAAAAATGTCCCATTCACTATCCAAAAAATAAAAAAGATCTAATTTACTAGTGATAATAAAAAAATATCACTTATAAAATTTGTCTAATTTTTAAAAATTATTGTTTGGTTTTGATTTATTGTGTGTTATCCTAATTTCTCCTCAGATTTGTCTTCCAAATTATGTTTAACAAAAAATCATCAATTCTTCATCCTAATAAATAGATTTCACTCTTAGTTCCCCACAACTACACTGAATAATAACCTTAAAAATCTATTTATCCAAAATAAACACATTGAACCTTTTTCATGCATCAAAACATTGTTCTTAATCCAATTAAATGAAATTTGTAATTAAGTGTTCATAACACTAGGATTTAGTATACCATACATATTCATATGTTTTATAAGAATATTAACATGCCCTATGTTTTTTTATGCAATTAATATTGATGAAATAAATTATAGTTTACTGTTAATATATTGATGAAAATCAAATTAAACATTTAAAAAGCAGTTCAGACATCAATTTTAAGAATTTATTTCCTTCAAAATAGTTAAATAGGTAATAGAAATTTACTTTCAAGGGAACCTTTAACTATACCGAGTAATTTTTTTTCTTTAAATGGTACTAGTAAATAAAAATAATCATATAAAACATAGAATTTATAGAAAATAAAATCAATGATGTGTAGATGTTTTTGAAAAAATATATTTGATATACTATAAAAAATCACATCCTTCCCCCAAATAACAGATAAAGTATTACCATTAATCGAATATCAGAACTGAAAAATAATATATTACCAAAACCAATAAAATATTGTGTTAAAATCATCCATGGAAGAGAAAGTTTATTCATTGGATCCCCTAAAGGTATAAATAAAAATAGAAGATAAACAAGAAATATCAAATTAATATGATATAAAACAATAAATATCGAGTAATATGAATTAAAATTACAACTATTGTGACCATAAAATATGATATGTAAACTTCTGTGTGGGAAATAATAGTTGATAAACCAATTATATAAATAATTGGTAGTCTAAATAATGAATATTTTTTGAATGAAAACTGATCTTGGAAATTTTTGTTTCAAGATTTATAATGAAAATTACTAAAATTATATATAATCTCTATCAATAATTATAAAAATATTAATGTGTTAAAAGTGAAACTTTATCAAGAGAGTGTATCTTTCAAGTAGTGAAAATATCATTGACCCAAGATATTACCCAAAATACAAAATATCATTTATCATATAAATTATTACTATAACTTTCATATTCAAATTAGTTGTTTAATATATTTTTTAAGATGAAAAAATTCCTTATGAAATAAAATTAACATTGATTTTTGTTTTTATAAATCAATCAGTATCAAAGAATTGATTATAAAAGATAATGATATGGTATATAATAATGAAAAAATTATGGAATATTTTAATGAAATAAAATTAATTAACAATATATAATAAACAAAGTACCAGAGATATTTTTTCAAAGAAAAATATTCACAATGAACATAAATAGTCCACAAAAAATATGACTTAAATATAAAAAAATGTAGAATGTATAGAAATCCACTATCAATGATTTTCAAATCTACTTTTATTGATGGTGATGATTTTGGAAGTAGTACTATACTCCATCCCCTTGTTCTATTATCAAGTAAGATTATCACTTAACTAAAACTATCATGTTCTCTATCAAATGATTTTTTGGTCTGTACTGTTTTGTTGGATTCTGAAGGAATTAGTCTCTATTCCCCAATTAATTGAGTAAAAATTTTCTTAAAAATCAACTTGGAAATGAATTATATATCATATAACGTTTTCTATTTTAACACTTATTGATTCATAGAAATTTTTGAAGGTATCATTTTGATACACTAATTCAACCTGTAAACCCTATGTCATATATACTTTAATATAAAGCCACTCCTTAACTAAATGAAAATATGAAGAAATATTTATCATATAGAGACACACATGAATTTGTTAAAAATCCTTTTATTTATAAACACAATTCATCAAGAAAATTATATATCCCCAGAGAAGAAATTCTATTTGGATCCAATTCACACGGGGTGAAACACCCAATTATTTAATGGTATGTATCCTCTTATGTAAATTCAATTTCTTTGATAGTATATGTTCCACACAACACAAAACTTAAAAAATCCTCGATATAGTTATAAATATTTTTATTTTAACACTATCCATTAAGATGGGGATTTTGAATAAGACTAACTAAATTATAAAAATATAGTTTACACATGTTGATGAAATTAGTACATTTCAAATGAAAATAAAAACAAATGGAATATAAAGGATGTGTTTTTATTAACAAACATTTATATTCCCATAATGATATTTTATCAAAATATATTAAATTAATAATTTTTGGTGAAATATAATAATAGAATATATATTTTATATATTAAAACAATTTTTTTAAAGTTCTTTTATTAATTTTATAGACTTAATATAAGAATAAAACCATTTTTAGAATAAAAGGCTATATTTGACTAAATGTAGTTTCCTTTCAATTGATAGTGAATTTGTTTTAAATAATGTTTTTGAAAATATTTTATATATAATTGTAAAAAATTATTTTTTTTAATTCAGAATATCAAAATTTACTTTGGTATATTTTTTTGTATTTTTCAGACAAGTTTCATGTTTTGATGAATAGTAAAAAATATTGAATTTTAATCCAAATTTGTATTTTAGGATTTATAATTTATGTGTTTAGTTTTTTATTTTTAATTATTTTTAAAATATATTTATATCAATATTAAACTATTTAAGATAATTTAGTTCAATGGAATCAATTTCACATTCAATTTGGATATAAAAACATTTCAATCTTTTGATAGTTTTTTAAAAACTTGTTTTTCTCATTCCATCAATAAGATTATTTTTAAATTTTTTTAGATAATATTGTGTTTTTAATTTTGAAAAATAGATCCCATTTTTGGAATTATAATTTCTAAATTAATTAAATATGCCTATTTTATTTTTTGACAATAGGAATAACAACTTTTCTATTTTTATAATTACCACAATTAAGAATAAATCTAGTATTTAAGGGTATAAATAATACTATAATTGTTATAAGATTACCCTAGAACATGTAATATTTTTATAGGATGAGTTTTTTTATCAAAATTATATTTTTAACGATTTTATAGCCTATTGGATCCTCTAGGATGACAATAATCCTTCTAAAGCACGTTATTTTACGGAAATCCATATATGTCATACTCAGGTTTTTAATATGTGTTACATTTTTTATGTATGTAAATTCATAAGATAACATTGACTATAAATAATAATTTTAAAAAAAGAAATTTTATCTTAATCATGATAATTTATTTTTAGTTTTTAGGTAATTAATTATTAAATTTGTAACACCCCAAGATTTCATAGTGTGTTATTTCTTCAAAATAATTCAATAACTTGCACTACACGCAACACTGAGTTCAATCACACCATGACTTACCAAACAAGCCGTTCAAAAGTGGTTATGAATAGTATTAGATAAATATTAAAGTTTATATAATCCTTATAATTTTAGAATCCATATTATGAGTTTCTTATATATAATGCAAGAACACATTAATTTTCAGTTTTGCACTTTTATCAACTTTTAATAGTGAACCCTTTTTAAATACTATATTTTAAACTTTTTGACTAAATGGGGACATCAAAAATTTAAAATGAAACACCCCAAGATTCTACGGTACGTTTCCCTTCGAATAATGCGATAGCGTGTGTTGTACGCAACCTCGAGTTCTAACACACACCACAACTAATTAAACTAGCCGTTGTGAATAGTAATACCTAATTTTGAAATCATATATATTTTATATTTCAAAATGGACTTCATTTTTGGATTCGGAATATTGAAATTAGCCTAGGGTGAAATTTTGGTACTTTTCGGATAACTTTTATATTTTGATGAATAGTGAAAATTACTAAATTTTAATTAAAAACAACTTTTTTAATCAAAATAATTAATATTGATAAATTATGAATTTGAGTGGTTTTAAAGTATATTTAGAATATATTTTTACCATTTAATATAATGTTTTTCATTGGACAGAATTTTACAATTAAACCGAACATAAACAAGTGTAAATCTTTTGATAGTTATTATCTCTTAAAAACACGCTTTTTGTTTTGATAGCGGGAATTAATTTTAAATTAATTTCTGCCACTTATGTGTTTTGAATTTAGGAAAATGGATTCCATATTTGGAATCAGGATGTTCAAATTGTGTAAATAGGTAACTTTTATTTTTAGACATTTTGAATAATTACTGCGGTAAATATTTTATTTACCATGGTTAAGGGTAAATCCGGTAAATAAGGGTTAAAAAATAATATTATAATTATACTAAATTACCCTAAAAAGTGTCTTAACCCTATTGGTTGATACATGTTCGACCATGGGAATCTTTGGGTCTATTTTGGGACCCCATGGATCCACTTGTAAGTGATAATGACACTTTATTTTAATTAAGATAAATTGAATACAAAAATGACACAAGTATATATCTTTTAGAAAAACAATTTTTACATAGGGTTATATATGTTGGATTTTAGATTATAAATATTCATTAGAAAGATAAAAAGATTTCCTACATAATTATATTTTATTTATAATTTTTAGACATTAAATAAGTTATTTTATTTATGACACAATGATGATGCAGAAATTACTATAATAGTGAAAAATTAAAATAATTGATATTATAAATACCCAAATAAATATAATATGAAACTTTTAATGAATTAAACTAATTTTATAGGATAATATGATATATTAGGATTGATTTAATTGACTTTTTTAGAAGTAATAAATCTGTTATGAGTTTCAAAAAAATCAACTAATGAATAGTGTCAAAATTGACATAAAAGAGTTTTTAAAACAAATATTATATTATTAATTGATATTAAATTCCTAAAAATCTAAGGTTCGGCCAATAGACTTATATCATGATAGTTGTATCATTAATGGACCACTTTTGGGTCTCTTGTATGTATATGGTAAGTTTATTAACCATATAATATAAAAATACAAAGAGACATTGTAAAAGTGAAACTAATTAACTTAGAGTTAATACTTAAAGATAAGGTTAATATAAGTACCCAAACCTGTCTAAATTATATTGGTTGAGTTGTTTTCGACCCATCACCACCTTAAAATTTGAATAGTCAACTTTGGAGACATTGGAAACCGAATATGAATTTATTATAAACTAATATCTCTAGCTTTTCCAAAGGTGCCCCTCACCCCTCTTATAAAAGGTCATTCCTCCTTCTCATTTCTTCACACCTTCAAAGACTTTTGGTTCGGCCAAAATCTGCCCAAATACTCTCCCAACTTCCCTCACTACAACCTAGGGGCATTATTTTGATCGGAAAGCCAACCTAAGGAGCCCTTTTGATCAAATCAAAAGGAAGAACCCGAAGAAGAGGTAATGATTTCACCACCCTTTTCTTAGTTCATTTCTTCTTCCAATTCTTCTTCCTTTGTTGTTACCATTATAAAATAATAAATCCAGTATCATATATATACTGTGATGTTATTATAAATATGGTACAACCATATTCAGTATTTTATCCACCCTTTGAATAACATGTCACCATACGTGCGTACGTACGGCTTACCGTCTCCACGTCGTGGTGTAATTGTTATTCAATATAATATTATTTGGATGGGTATAATAATGATGTGTAACTCATGTAAATAATAAATATAACATGTTAATGATTCTGTATATATGATATACCATCCATTTATATATTATTTTAATATCAAAAGAATGATATTGTCGCTCGTGCGTACGTACGGACTACCGTCTCCACGAACGCGATGAGATTCATTATCCATCATATCCATTCAAGTATTATTCTCATTTTAGGGTTAAAAATATTTTTAATATCATTCTGATTATGAATAAGATATAATCTATCCATTACAAACATGTCTTACATAACCAAACATTTAAGAAGAACGAATCGATTATCACCCGAAACGACAATAATACTAAGATATTATTAATAAAGCAATGTTAAAAGATCATATATGATATCATATTAATGTATATGATTCTTGTATAATTTAATAACAATTATTTCACCATTATACAGGAGGTTAACCTACCCCAAAAAAGGAAAAGTACAAGGTAAGGGGTTTTCATCTCACTCCTTATTTCCGTGAGATTCATGCCATATTGCCACCATCACCTTTTGTGTATTGTATGTACTGCCTATAATTATATTATTTGTGTAATACACTCTAATTTATGTGTATTTACATATTCATTGTATGATACCTCTTTCATGGGTTGTATGTTTTATAATTTACCAAATTGGTAAGGGTTATTTCACAATCTCTTCATTATCCGAGGTTGTTTATATGTAATAATCTACTGGGATCTCTTTATCATCCACATCCATGTTTCTTCGAAACGTAATTCAAAACATATTTATAATTTACAAGAATATGGGTTAAAGTCATTTATACCCTTGTTTGACTTTTTATAAGAGGTTTATAAAGGAATCTTTCCGTCGTTTTCAAAACAAGGTCCTTTTTAACCATTTCAACAGAATTAATGTAAGAATGTTTTTTTTAACTTATACGGCGGGTGCGGCTATTTTCCGCCGTTATAAAATCTTCAAAGCTTCCCTTACAAGCTTATAAGATTATTTTCAAAGAAAATGTTTTATTTTATATGGATCTTAAATGATTTCAAAATAAAAGGAGATATTTCTTTAAAAAGAATTTTGATTTCATCTATGTCAACATCGTTTGATGGATTTTAAGATTATTTGAAGTTGATTTATTATGATACAAAACTTCTATATTGTGTTAAAGGATTTGTGATATGTTTGACTGTGGATGTTCTATTTTTATACCATTCATAGTTTATGGTGAAAGTATTGACATTTCGTATGCTAGTTCCAATAAGAATGTTTATGTTATATTTCAACCTTTACTTCATATGAATGTGTTGGACAAGTATGTTCCAGGTTGGGGACTGGTTAAAGTAAGCCCTCCAGGTTGGGGACTGGTAAAAGTAAGCCCTCCAGGTTGGGGACTGGTAAAAGTAAGCCCTCCAGGTTAGGGACTGGTAAAAGTAAGCCCTCCGGTTTGGTCTCCGATTATTAGAGGCACTCCGGGTTGGTGTCCGGTTATTAGAGGCACTCCGGGTTGGTGTCCGGTTATTAGAAGCACTCCGGGTTGGGTTCCGGTTACAGTTAGCCCCAAGGTCTTGGGACGAGGCCTTGAAAAGAAATTAAAGTTTAGCATTATGTATTCCAACATTATGAAAGTGGTTATTGATTTTTGCATGTGATTATTCGATTAGTAGAATATCAATGTGAATAAGTAAATGGCATTATTTCATTTTAATTTTGCCATACTATGTTGAAGTTCAACTTTAAAAGGCTTTGGTTTTAGTAATTCATTGCCTTAAATGTTTATGCTTATTTTTGAATGTTCCGCTATATTGTTATCCTTACTGGGAATTTGAGCTCACCCCTTTTCTATGTTTTATTTTTCCCAGGATGTGAAGATGTAAGTTATGAATGACCTTCAGGGATATTATGAGGGGATTATAGTGTGGACTGTGGAAACATTATGTTGTTGTAGTAGTTTTTCATTTTATGATGTAATGTAAAACTTATGAATATATCTAGTGTTTCCAAGGCTACTCAACCAATCGGTCTTTCGAGATTTGATCTTTCTTGTGATCATGCCAATGTTATGTAATAATGCACCGACTCTGGGTAACTGGGGTCGGGGATTTACAGTTGGTATCAGAGGAAGTTTAGTACAAACCTTGGAAGCTAGATTTAGATAAACTCTGATTAGAGCACATAGACCTAAGATGAACTTTGAGGATTAGTATAGAAGAACTTCCTAGAATTTTGGTATTGTAGAGATTTTGTGAGTTTTCCGAGAAATACATCCCTGTCTGGATACGAGCAGGTAGAGGCGGCTCTGGCACATATGTACCTAGGGGTAAAACCCGAAAACAGCGCTTTGAGCTAGACTCGAACGGGAACTGGTGCATGACAACGGGCCTTGCTTCACTCTTGGTTACGACACTCCCGGGGGATATGCTTAGGATAACTCTCATTTTCTTTAAAAATCATTATGAAGGGTTTATGAGTATATACTTCCTCAAAGAAAACATTTTTATGATTATGGATTATATCCATAAACTATTTAATTTATGTTATGTGTTTTACAAGTTTGGGATTAGGTATTGTTATTCATAAACTAATCTAGTGTATGCCATTGTTTAGAAATGGAACCCAGTAGAAGGAATGAGAACTCTAGCAATTCACATGATCCAAAGAGAAGGAAGGATCATATATTTCATGGTCTTAAGCCAGAATTTATAAGAGAAATGGTTTCGCATGTATTATCATCATATGAAGAAATAATATCATGTGTTGATAAGATAAGTAAAGAGTTTACTGAGTCCTATGGCTTTGAAGGGAAGCAAGAGAAGAAAAGGATGGAAGAGAGAAAGATGGATAAAGGGAAGAGGGAAAAGAAGAATTTTCCCATATGTGATAACTGTGGAAAGAAACACCCTGGAACTTGCCTGAAAGGAATGGGAGTTTGTTATAAGTGTGGAGGAAAAGGGCACAAAGTACGTGACTGAAAGGGTAAGAAAATGGTATAAAATGTACAATTCTTCATTTGCAAGGAGTTTGGACACTACGCGAACCTATGTCCCAGTCATCAGACTATGCCGCAAATGATGCTATTGGATAATAATCAAGTTATGATACTACCACATATGAAGAGGAATGATTAGAGTTCTTATGTTGATTATGTCAATTGAGTGTTGTATCAACAATGTACTTGTTATAATAATTATGGAGTATATAAGGATTGTACTGCAGTACTATTTCATTAAGGACATGAGATTGTGTGGAACAAAGAAAAGTGACTCAATAGTAGGTTAAATTTTTGGAAAATATATGGTTGAGAGAATGATAAACCATAATATGGTTCTGATACCGAGGTAGTGATTTTAGAGTAATACATGATTGATTTGGATAAATTATATTGGATATTCTTGACTACCTTGAAACTAATTAATGATTTGTATATTCCATCATTGTTGGTGTTTAAAACATTTTTGGATTGATGAAGTATATCCAGCATTCTATATGGAATAAGGGAGCATGAATGTAATCAATATGGATTATGGTAATTCAGGATGTTTCAGTGTTTTAAAAGAATACATGATGAAGGTATTCATATGCTATTACGTGGTAAAAAGGATCTACATTATGTTTAACTTCCTTATAAATGTTGGACTGTGAGTTTGGTCAGAAGTATTTTGGATAATTTCCAGTTTGAGATTAATTTTGGATTGCCATAAAAGGACAACCCGGAGGTCGGGCGGCAACCCGTCGCGTCCGACAAGGCCGCGAGACTTGAACCCGCAACCGAAGGGTGACAAGGGTGTATCACCTACCACTGGCCCAAGAGATGCCTTGGATTAAATAATGTAGTTTTTTTAAAAGATCTGGTAGATGAATTATAAATTTTTTTATTTTGGAACCCTGTACGAATATTATAAATAGAATTTTTTTTTACAAGTGAAAGATGAGTTTGTGGTAGAAATTTATTAATGTACAAAACTCTAATTATAAAGTAAGTATATCTCCTTATGATCTTAGCCAATCTCATAAATAAATTCCTCAACATTAAGAAAAGGAACTTAGAACAAAATGTTGTCCTAGATGGTACCTTAAATCATCACTAATTTATGGATTTGGGATTGTTGGCCTTTTCATAGCCATGTTCTCTACCACTCTCCATCAGATAATTGATGGTTAGATTTTTCTTCCATATCCATATTTTCCTACATGGAACCCTAGTATGTGTTATTTTCGGTAATCTTCATACTTTCCACTCTTTATTTTAAATAGAGGCCTCATTAATTCATTTTTCGATGTGGGATTTCAACTAAGATATTTTGAAACGTCAAAAATGTGTTATCATAATACCCTATGTTTTGTTGAACCGATGGTATTTAAAATCATCATATATTGATGAATTTAACGACCTCAATTTTATACTTGTTTGTGATTGATGACCTCAATCACTACCTATAAATATTTACGTTTTTCCTCCAATTATATGTCTCTAATTGCCACCAATGTTCTCCTAATCGAGATCATAATTTAGTGGTGACCCTTTCATTTCTCTTTTCCTCATATTAAGACTAAATTTTAGTAACCCAATTTCCAATGTGGGTTTTCCCAAAAATAAATTTTCTATTTTCAACCTTTTATTTTCGAAGAACAATTTCAAATTGAGAGGACGCAATTTATTGAAGGAGGGGAGAATGTAACACCCCAAGATTTCATAGTGTGTTATTTCTTCAAAATAATTCAATAACTTGCACTACACGCAACACCGAGTTCAATCACACCATGACTTACCAAACAAGCCATTCAAAAGAGGTTATGAATAGTATTAGATAAATTTTAAAGTTTATATAATCCTTATAATTTTAGAATCCATATTATGAGTTTCTTAGATATAATGCAAGAACACATTCATTTTCAGTTTTTCACTTTTATCAACTTTTAATAGTGAACCCTTTTTAAATACTATATTGTAAAATTTTTGACTAAATGGGGACATCAAAAATTTAAAATTAAACACCCCAAGCTTCTACGGTACGTTTCCCTTCGAATAATGCGATAGCGTGTGTTGTACGCAACCTCGAGTTCTAACACACACCACAACTAATTAAACTAGCCATTGAGAATAGTAATACCTACTTTTTGAAATCATATATATTTTATATTTCAAAATGGACTTCATTTTTGGATTCGTAATATTGAAATTAGCCTAGGGTGAAATTTTGGTACTTTTCGGATAACTTTTATATTTTGATGAATAGTGAAAATTACTAAATTTTAATTAAAAACAAATTTTTTAATCAAAATAATTAATATTGATAAATTATGAATTTGAGTGGTTTTAAAGTATATTTAGAATATATTTTTACCATTTAATATAATGTTTGTCATTGGACATAATTTTACAATTAAACCGAACATAAACAAGTGTCAATCTTTTGATAGTTATTATCTCTTAAAAACACGCTTTTTGTTTTGACAGCGGGAATTAATTTGAAATTAATTTCTTCCACTTATGTGTTTTGAATTTAGGAAAATGGATTCCATATTTGGAATCAGGATGTTCAAATTGTGTAAATAGGTAACTTTTATTTTTAGACATTTTGAATAATTACTGCGGTAAATATTTTATTTACCATGGTTAAGGGTAAATCCGGTAAATAAGGGTTAAAAAATAATATTATAATAATACTAAATTACCCTAAAATGTGTCTTAACCCTATTGGTTGATACATGGTCGACCATGGGCATCTTTGGGTCTATTTTGGGACCCCATGGATCCACTTGTAAGTGATAATGACACTTTATTTTAATTAAGATAAAATGAATACAAAAATGACACAATTATATATCTTTTAGAAAAACAATTGTTACATAGGGTTATATATGTTGGATTTTAGATTATAAATATTAATTAGAAAGATAAAAAGATTTCCTACATAATTATATTTTATTTATAATTTTTAGACATTAAATAATTTATTTTATTTATGACATAATGATGATGCAGTAATTACTATAATAGTGAAAAATTAAAATAATTGATATTATAAATACCCAAATAAATATAATATGAAACTTTTAATGAATTAAACTAATTTTCTAGGATAATATGATATATTAGGATTGAGTTAATTGACTTTGTTCGAAGTAATCAATCCGTTATGAGTTTCACAAAAAACAACTAATGAATAGTGTCAAAATTGACATAAAAGAGTTTTTAAAACAAATATTATATTATTAATTGATATTAAATTCCTAAAAATCTACGGTTCGGAAAAGAGACTTATATAATGATATTTGTATCATTAATGGACCAATTTTGGGTCGCTTGTATGTATATGGTAAGTTTATTAACCATATAATATAAAAATACAAAGAGACATTGTAAAAGTGAAACTAATTAACTTAGAGTTAATAATTAAAGATAAGGTTAATATAAGTACCCAAACCTGTCTAAATTCTATTTGTTGAGTTTTTTTCGACCCATACCCACCTTAACCTTTGAATAGTCAACTTTTGAGCCATTGGAAACCGAATATGAATTTATTATAAACTAATATCTCTAGCTTTTCCAAAGGTGCCCCTCACCCCTCTTATAAAAGGGCACTCCTCCTTCTCATTTCATCACACCTTCAAAGCCTTTTGGTTCTGCCAAACTCTGCCCAAATACTCTCCCAACTTCCCTCACTACAACCTAGGGGCCTTAGTTTGATCAAAAATCCAACCTATGGAGCCCTTTTGATCAAATCAAAAGGAAGAACCCGAAGAAGAGGTAATGATTTCACCACCCTTTTCTAAGTTCATTTCTTCTTCCACTTCTTCTTCCTTTGTTTTTACCATTCTAAAATAATAAATCCAGTATCATATATATACTGTGATGTTATTATAAATATGGTACAACCATATTCAGTATTCTATCCTCCCTTTGAATAACATGTCACCATACGTGCGTACGTACGGCTTACCGTCTCCACGTCGTGGTGTAATTGTTATTCAATATAATATTATTTGGATGGGTATAATAATGATGTGTAACTCATGTAAATAATAAATATAACATGTTAATGATTCTGTATATATGATATACCATCCATTTATATATTATTTTAATATCAAAAGAATGATATTGTCGCTCGTGCGTACGTACGGACTACCGTCTCCACGAACGCGATGAGATTCATTCTCCATCGTATCCATTCAAGTCTTATTCTCATTTTAGGGTTAAAAATATTGTTAATATCATTATGATTATGAATAAGATATAATCTATCCATTACAAACATGTCTTACGTAACCAAACATTTAAGAAGAACGAATCGATTATCACCCGAAACGATGATAATACTAAGATATTATTAATAAAGCAATGTTAAAAGATCATATATGATATCATATTAATGTATATGATTATTGTATAATTTAATAACAATTATTTCACCATTATACAGGAGGTTAACCTACCCCAACAATGTCAAAGTACAAGGTAAGGGGTTTTCATCTCACTCCTTATTTCCGTGATATTCATGCCATATTTCCACCATCACCTTTTGTGTGGTGTATGTACTGCCCATAATTATATTCTTTTTGTAATACACTCTAATTTATGTGTATTTACATATTCACTGTATGATACCTCTTTCATGGGTTGTATGTTTCATAAGTTACCAAATTGGTAAGGGTTATTTCACAATCTCTTCATTATCCGAGGTTGTTTATATGTAATAATCTACTGGGATCTCTTTATCATCCACATCCATGTTTCTTCGAAACGTAATTCAAAACATATTTATTATTTACAAGAATATGGGTTAAAGTCATTTATACCCTTGTTTGACTTTTTATAAGAGGTTTATAAAGGAATCTTTCCGTCGTTTTCAAAACAAGGTCCTTTTTAACCATTTCAACAGAATTAATGTAAGAATGTTTTTTTTTAACTTATACGGCGGGTGCGGCTATTTTCCGCCGTTATAAAATCTTCAAAGCTTCCCTTACAAGCTTATAAGATTATTTTCAAAGAAAATGTTTTATTTTATATGGATCTTAAATGATTTCAAAATAAAAGGAGATATTTCTTTAAAAAGAATTTTGATTTCATCTATGTCAACATCCTTTGATGGATTTTAAGATTATTTGAAGTTGATTTATTATGATACAAAACTTCTATATTGTGTTAAAGGATTTGTGATATGTTTGACTGTGGATGTTCTATTTTTATACCATTCATAGTTTATGGTGAAAGTATTGACATTTCGTATGCTAGTTCCAATAAGAATGTTTATGTTATATTTCAACCTTTACTTCATATGAATGTGTTGGACAAGTATGTTCCAGGTTGGGGACTGGTTAAAGTAAGCCCTCCAGGTTGGGGACTGGTAAAAGTAAGCCCTCCAGGTTGGGGACTGGTAAAAGTAAGCCCTCCAGGTTAGGGACTGGTAAAAGTAAGCCCTCCGGTTTGGTCTCCGATTATTAGAGGCACTCCGGGTTGGTGTCCGGTTATTAGAGGCACTCCGGGTTGGTGTCCGGTTATTAGAAGCACTCCGGGTTGGGTTCCGGTTACAGTTAGCCCCAAGGTCTTGGGACGAGGCCTTGAAAAGAAATTAAAGTTTAGCATTATGTATTCCAACATTATGAAAGTGGTTATTGATTTTTGCATGTGATTATTCGATTAGTAGAATATCAATGTGAATAAGTAAATGGCATTATTTCATTTTAATTTTGCCATACTATGTTGAAGTTCAACTTTAAAAGGCTTTGGTTTTAGTAATTCATTGCCTTAAATGTTTATGATTATTTTTGAATGTTCCGCTATATTGTTATCCTTACTGGGAATTTGAGCTCACCCCTTTTCTATGTTTTATTTTTCCCAGGATGTGAAGATGTAAGTTATGAATGACCTTCAGGGATATTATGAGGGGATTATAGTGTGGACTGTGGAAACATTATGTTGTTGTAGTAGTTTTTCATTTTATGATGTAATGTAAAACTTATGAATATATCTAGTGTTTCCAAGGCTACTAAACCAATCGGTCTTTCGATATTTGATCTTTCTTGTGATCATGCCAATGTTAGGTAATAATGCACCGACTCTGGGTAACTGGGGTCGGGGCGTTACAAAATTAAATGGTTTTACAATGATGAAGGACTAGTTGATTAATTAATGGACAAATCAAATAAATGTTTTTAAAATTTTCAAAATAAATATATTTTAATATAATTAAATGAATCCAAATTTTTTAGATGATATAGATATATTATGAATTTATTAATTTTATCCGTAGTTATCATGCGAATATGATATTTTTAAAAAGTCAAGTAATGAATAGTATCAATATTGACACTAATGATATTTTAGAATAAATTATATTTTATTAAATGAATTATAATTTATAATAATATAAAATGTATTAAAAGTTTTGGTATAAAGTAAAAAATTTCGTCCATGACTCATTTTATTTCTGATTTCCTTTTTACTGTTTTTATGTTAACCTTCCAAGTGTAAAATACATGTTTTCATAGTAAGAGTTATAGTGCTTAAATAAGGGTTAAAAAAATACAAAGGTGAGAATGAGTCCTAAAAATGTATAATTTATTTGTTTTAGTGAATTAAAACCAATAATCATATTATATTTTATATTACACACTTTTTATCAATTTAGAATTCAAAATTAATATAAATTAATTTAATATTTTGAGGTTTTTCAAAATTTTCCCTCACCTCAATTATAAAAGGGAATATCCTCCCCCACTTCTTCATAACAATATGAGCCTTATAGATTGAAAAAACCCTACCAATATCTTCAAATAAAATATTTAGACAATTTATAGTGGTTTTTGTATTCCAAAAAGACAAAATCTATATCCTTTATAAGTATATAAAGGAATTCCACCGAAGAAGAGGTAATTGTTTTACCAACTCATTCAAGTTCATTTATTATTATACTTCATATTCATGTTCTATTTCCATGATAAATTAATAAATCTATTATCATATATTTTATTATATTTTATTATTATTATGTTATAATCATATTATATAATTTATCCATCTTATTTAAATTGAAAATACCGCATGTACATACTTACGGATTACCGTCTCAACCCCATGGTGCAATCTGTTTTTCATCAACCCTTTCACTTTATGGATATAACGATGAAAACAATGGTTATATCTTATAATTATGACACGATATTGATTCTGTAAGAAATTAATATACTATCCTTTTCTTTACTCTTTCACCTTTAAGGGAATGATATCGTTACTTGTGCATATGTTCGTCCTACCATCTTCACGATGGAATGTGATTCATTTTACATGATAACCATTCATGAATGAGTATAAAAATGCATTTAATGACTAAATATAATATTTATTACATTAATATTACTCTTTATATGTTGTATAAATTAAATATTGAACAGAATTGATACTTTCAAGAAAAAACAAGCATGAAAAAACATGACAATTAACACCCAAAACAGTGACATAAATAAAATATTATTAAAAAGAGGGGTAAAATATTATAAGGGGATCATATATGTCATTATAAATATTATTATTAATATTTTATAAGATAATAATATGTTTATATCCTCTATAGAAGAGGTTAAAGGACATTGACCCAAAAGGTAACATAAGGTAATAGATTTTTGCGTCACTTTTATTTCTGTGGGACACATAACTTATACACTACTTGTTTACATTATTTTGTGTATATACTAACCATGAATGTTTTTTAAGAGTAATATTCTTAATTATTATTGTAACAATATGACCTAGGATCCACTTAAACCTATGTTGAGCCAGTGGACCACATTGCTTAAGCACGCCTCCCCGTATGACAAAGGCTATTGACTAGAAGTGAGGGTGTAAAGGTGATTCAGTTGAGAGACTAAAACATCATGTTCGAGTGGAACAACATATATAAAAGATACTATTCTACTAAAGAAGCATAATATAGACATAAAGAATAAAAAATTCAATAGAATAAAAAATACAACTTTTATAATAGACAAGTAGAGAAGAAAAAATAAACAAAAAACCTAATAAATATATAAAATTCCACTTGAAAGTGTTTGATACATAGCTTCATGCCATGCTGATAATCAAAAGGGTAACAAGGGTAAAATAGATACTAGCGTGTTATAAAAATACCAATATTACAAAAACTACTCCACTAGAATCTCGAGCCTATGCCTGGTCCTATACTCCTAAGCTCCAAATATAGGTAAGCATATGAAAGACCACATTTAGGGAAATTTAAATTATATGTACCTGCAGGTTAATAATCTCCTTGGGTACTAAAGGTATCCTGAGTAGTGTGTGAGATATAATTCTCATTAGGCCACCACCAATAGTGTCTACATGTAATCCATACAGTTCTCATAACTAAACTGTGTGCATGTATAAAAACAATTGCAAAGAAAAGCTAAAGAAATAAATAACGAAGCCACTCAGGTTACTTAAGAACACCTACCAGCTTTACCTTCTTTAGATCATGGAGATAATGGATATCTAAACTGTCACTATATATATATTAATAATATATACATAGTTTAACAATATATATTGAATATACCTATATAAACCAAGTACATGTGAATGTAAGTTTCAGCATACCTTGAATACTAGTTTTTAGATGGACTCAGGCATAACTCAGACCTCCATGACAAGTCTAAAAACTCTATAAGCTCACAAAAAGGGTACATGACCTAAATTACATGAAGAGAGAGAAACCATGCATGACTGTCAGTATTGTGGATGAACCATAGTGTAATCACTCTAATCATGGAATATGGAATATAAATCCCAACTTCCATATAGTATCACTCATGTGAGATTCCATAATTAACACCTGATGTAAGGGAGTTTGATTATTCTATATGCTCAACTCCCCTTACCATCATAAAAAACCCTTAAAAAGGAATAATCACATTTATACTATAAGGAATGAGAAAAAACCTATTAAATTAAAACAAACCACAAAGAATAAGTTAATCAATCTATTCAATTTCATTCAACCAAGTTTAATTCATTTAGCGAAAAGTAATACCAACCTGAATATTCCATCTTATATTATTCCAACCCATCAAAATTATTTAACATGGAAACCCAATTAACCAATATTAAATGGTCATTTAGATAGATTCTATAGTTCAATATGATAATTTCCCACATGGGAAAATACAAACATAGGTTGATCCAAACACCAAGGAGGTGTTTCTGGTTCTATAAGATATTTATATTACAAGGTCAAATAAATTTATAAAATAATATTAAAACCATTTAAGAATCCTATGAATTTGATTAATTTTTTTACTATTTTCCATAATGGATACATTCTTGTGGAACACCAATGGGGTAAGCATATAATGGTATTCGATCACTAAATTAGAGAACTAGAATCAATAGTTTCATAACAAGGTTGATTGATATATTTGAGATGAATAAATAAAATAAAATGATATTCTTTGAAAAATTCTCCATGTGACACAACAACATAGCTACGAGACAGGAAAACACAAAGGGAAAATGAGGTGAAAAACTACTCCAAGGTCATAGATGACTTCTCACTCGATATCAACCACAAGTTTAGAGTAGGTTGGTAGAGATATGAGAAACGTTCCAACTTCATGAAAATAAGGAAAATGAGTTTACACATAAATCACAAGATGGATTCATAAATAAAATTATATACATGTTAAGAGACCATGAGATCTTATCAAGACAGATACAATTATTCCAAAGGACCATGATTCAGACTATGGATGGGAGTTCTAACTAAATGGATAGATTGACGTGTTCATGATCTCAAAAAATTAGAATACCCTTGTTCTACCATTTGAAGAAGAAAGGGAAAAGGAAATAAGGTTATAACTTATGTGAGGGAAAAATGTATGTTCACATTCAAATACATAAGAAAAAACATGGATGTATGGTTTGGTAAAACTGTGCACAAATCATGCCTAGTTCCTGGCTACTAAGGGGAACATCACATCGTTAGGTGATCAACTTGACTAACCATGAAAAATTTATATAAAATGGTTCTCTCCAAAACCTAAAACCCACCACACAGTCATGAACCATGGGGAACAAAGTTGAAAAAAAACCATTTGACAAAGTCCCTTCTTCCCATTTTGGAGCTTCAGGAACCGAAAAAGTCCTAAAAACACATGAGAACTCCTTTTCGTGATTTTTAATCAATATTAGGTATGTTTAAGAGATAAATGAAAAAAAATGATCTATACATTTATTGAAATTATGGGTCATTACAAATTTCCCTCCTTGAAGAAACTCATCTCCAATTTGGCCTTCTGAGGTTTAAGTGGTATTTTCAAAAAATTGTTCTTGTCACGGAGGAATTGTATTAGATTCCCACTCCAAGGTATAATCCTATAATCAATCTCGTTGCCATAACAACAACACCAAATGAACTAAACTGCCTCAAAATGTATTCATTCTCTAACCCATGATATGAATTGGGAACTACTAGAAGAAAGAATCTATATCTTGCTCGTCTTTATTAGGATAAAAGGCATGTGATGAGTTTGGATAGTATCCGCGAAGCTGAGATACATGAAATTTATCATATATAGATTAGTATCGCTGAGGAACATCCAACTGGTAAGACACTGGTTCAATCTATTTCAAAACCTAAAAGGGTAAAAAAAATCTTGATGAGATTTTACCATGATACCAAATATGTATTCTAACTAACCTATGTATGAATCACAAGAAAACCAAGTCTCTTATCTCGAACTCAAGAGGTCACTGATGTCTATTGGCCTATGACCAATGTATAGACTGATCTTCCATCATGCACATTATAATCAATTAAATCTACTCCTTAGTCTCCTTAATGAGATGTGGTCTATGAATGTTTACCTCTTCTACCTCTATCCATCACAAAGATGAGCAGCCATGACTAACATATAAGTATTCATAAGGATCCATCTTGATGGAATCCTAAAAGCTGTAATTAAAGGAGAACTCAAGGAGGGGAATGTGTTTCTACTAGAAACCCTTAAATTCAAGGGAACACTCAAGAAGAATGTCCTATAAACCAGAATTGTATGATTCATCTATCCATAAGTTTTTGGGTGATATTCTCTGCTAAAATAACATAGGAATCCAAGGCCTTCTTCAACCCCTTCCCGAACCGTGGCATAAAATGAGATTCTTTATTAGAAATGATAGAATGTGGTGCTTCATGAAGACGTACAACCTCCCTAACATGTATCCTTAATAGATCATCTAATCTGAAGGTATATTTCATTGGTAAAATTTTTGAAACCCTCATTAAACAATCAATAATAACCCATACTATCTAATTTACTCATGGTGATCTAGTAAGACGAGTCACAAAATCCATCGAAACATAATCACATTTCTACCCAAGAAATGACAATGGCTATAAAAGTCTTTCTGAATACTGATGTTTCAGCTTCACCAGACGATAGGTAAAACATTGGGTAATAAAACCTAAAAAATTATGTTTTTAAGTAGGCCATGAATTCTAGAGTTGAATATCCAGATACAATTTTGTGACAACATGGTGAACTTCCCATGCTGCCGCCTGTAATTCCCACATTATCTCCCCTCTGATTTCTGATAGGATCGATACCTTCACATAGAACAGTAAGGTATCATCCTTATAAATGGTCCAAATTGAAGATGTATAATCTTCTGAGACACTTTCTATAACACCCCAGGCTTCCATGGTACTTTTACCTTTGAATAATGCAGTAGATTGCATTGTACGCAACTTGGAGTTTTAACACACCATGAACAATCAAACTAGCAGTTATAAAAATTTATAACCAATTTTTGAAATTTTATAATGTTTGTTTAAAAATGGAAATAATTTTTAAATTCATAATATTTAAATTATGTTAGGTTTAATTTTTTGTACTTTAATGTAAACTTTCGATTTTTGATGAATAATGAAAAATTCTAAATTTTACTGAAAAAAAAACATTTTTAATCAAAAACAATTTATAGTGTTCAATTATACATTTGAGTGGTTTTAAAGTGTCATTATATTATATTTTTATCATTTAATATAATTTAGGCCATTTTATGTAATTTTACATTTAAACTAGACATAAACAAGTGTCAATATTTTGATAGTTTTTATTTCTTAAAAACACACTTTTTTATTTTGACAACGAGAATTAATTTTAAATTAATCCTTGCCACTTCTGTGGTTTGAATTTGGAAAAATGGATTCCATATTTGGAATTAGGATATTAAAATTGGTTAAATAGGTAACTTTTATATTCAGACATTACGAATAATTACTTTGGTAAATATTTTATTTACTACGGTTAAAGGGTAAATACTATAAATAAGGGTAACAAAATAATATTATAATAATCTAAAATTATCGTAACATCCATCATATTCTTATATGTCGATACATGTCTAAAAATTTATTCTGTTGGTCTATTTTTGGACCTTATAGAGGCACTTGATAATGATAATGACAGATTATATTAATTAATTTAATGTAAAGAAAAAAATGACAGAAACATTTATCTTTTTGTTAATCAATTTTTAATTGGGGTAGTATAAGATATATTTTGGGCTATAAATACTCATTAAAAGTATAAAACGTCTTGATACATTATTTTATTTTATTTATAATTTTTAAATATAAAATAATTAAATTTATTTATGACACAATGGTGATGCAATAATTACCTTATTGATGAAAGAATCAAATAAAAGGTATTATAAATATTAAAATAAATATAATTTCAACGTTTTTATGACATAAACAAATTTTCTAGATGAATATGAAATGTTAGGGATGGTTAAATATATTTTTTCGATTTAATCAAGTTGTGATGAATTTCACAAAAACTAAATACTAAATAGTGTCAAAATTGACAAAAATGCGTTTTTAAAACAAATATTTTTTTATTAAATTATATAATAGTTATAAAAATCTAAGGATTGTCCAAAAAACATATATAATGATAGGTATATAATTAATTAACCACTTGAGGTTTTTTTGGAATTTTATTGTATGTTTATTAACCAATTACTATAATAATACAAGAATACATGGTAAAAGTTAAACTTTTTAATTAAGAGTTAAATGAAAAAGATAATGTTAATATGGTGTCCCAAACCAGTATAAAACCTATTTTTTGAGAGGATTTCTATCTTTATCCTCCTTATTCTCGAATTAAATCATTTTGAATCCATTATAAAGCAAAAATTATTTTATTATAAAATAATATTTCAATCTTTTTTTAAGGTTCCCCTCACCTATCTTATAAAAGGTCACTTCCCCTTCTCTCAAAATCAAACCTCCAAAGACGTTTTTCTTGGACAAACCCAACCCAAATATTCTCCCAATTTACCTCACTTCAACATAGAGGCCTTAATTTGACTAGAAATCCAACCTAAAGATCCATTTTGATCAACTCATAAGGAAACACATGAAGAAGAGGTAATAATTTCACCACCCTCTTTCATGTTCTTTTCTTCTTCCACTTCCTCTTTTTTTGTTGTTTTCATTTTAAAATAATAAATTCAGTATATTATATATACGATGATGTTATTATAAAAATCTAACAACTGTATTCAATATTATATCTATCATATGAATGGAAAAGTCACCATACGTTCGTACGTACGGCTTACCGCCTCCACGTCGTGGTGTAGTTTGTTATTCAAACACTTAATTATTTGGATAGGTATAATAATGAGTATAAATGATTTAAATAATAAATATAACATGTTAATGATTTATTATATATGATATAACAGACAATTACATATGATTTCAAAATTAATATAATGATATTGTCGCTCGTGCGTACGTACGGATTACCGTCTCCATGAACGTGGTGAGATTCATTTCTCATCATAATCATTCAAGAATAATTTTCATTTTATGATTAAAAATAATGTTTTAGCACATAATATAATTCTTTATATGAATAAAATACATACTATCCATGACAAACATGGCTTACGTAACCAAACATATAAAGGAAAACGGATCAGTTATCACCCGAAACGATAAAACTACTGAAATATTGTTAACAAAGCAATATTAAAGGATCATATATGATATCATATATATGTATATAGTTATTGTATAATTTAATAACAATGTTATAACTATTATACAATATGTTGACATACCATCGACTAAAGAAAAAAAACTAGGTAAGGGTTGATTTTGCAATCTTTTTATTATCCGAGGTTGTTTTTACGTTAGTGTCTACCAGGACCTCTTTATCAATCACATCTATATTATCTTAAAAATGTGATTGAGAACATTTTTAATATTTACTATGATACGGGTTAAAGTCATTTATACACTTATTTGACCATATATGTATTTAAAGGAATCTTTCCATCATTTTCCAAACAAGGTACTTTGTGACATTTTTTACAAAATTAAGGTAAGAATGTATTTTATTGACATATACGACGGGTGTGGCTATTTTCTGCTGTTGTATCATCGTTGAAGAAACCCATACAATCTTATCAGAATATTTTTTAAAAATGTTTTCTTTTACAAATATACGACATTTAAATTATTTCAAAATTAAAAGAGTTATTTCCCTAAAAAATATGATATCATCTATGTCAACATCCCTTGAAAGAATTTAATTTTGTTTGAAGATGATTTATTTTGATACAAAACATCCATATTGTATTTATGGGTTTGTGATTTGTTTGATTGTGGATATGTTATTTTTACACCATTCATGGTTTATGGATAATGTATTGACATTTCGTATACTAGTTTTAATACGAATATATATGTTATGTTTAAACCTTTTCATATTAGTAATGCATTAGACTTAGTAAGTGACGAGTGGAGCCTAATATAGCTCTTAGATGAATTGATTGGTCTCATGAGACAAACTAGTGTCTTGGAACAAGTCCTTGACAAAATATTATTACTAGTATTGGCACAAGCCCTTGACAATGTGGTAATGAATTCTGGCATTATGCATTCTATCCTTATAAAAGTGGCTATTGATATTGCATGTGATTATTCGTATAGTAGAATATCCATGTGATTAAGTAAATGGAATTATTTGATTTTATCATTTCCATACTATGATGATGTTTATGTTTAAAAGGCTATTGTTTTAGTCTTATACATTTCCTTAAATGTTTATGCTTATTTATGATGGTTTCTGCTATATTGTTATCCTTATTGGGAAACTGATCTCACACCTTTTTATGTTTTATTTTTCCCTAGATGTGAATAAGTATTTTATGGTTGACCTGCAAGGATAGGATAAGGATATAAGTGTCTCCCAAATGGAACAAAATATTTTTGATGTTTTTATTTCATGATGTAATGTAAAACTTATGAATGTATCTAATACTTTCAAGGCTACTAAACTGATTGGTCCTTCCGGACTTGATTCCTTGTATCATTCCTATATTTTGTAATAATGCACCGACTCTGGGATTTTGGGGTCGGGGTATTATAGTTGGCATCATAGAATGTTTTAAAAAAACTGTGGAATATAGATTTAGAAAAACTATGATTAGAGAACATTACCATAAGATAGACTTTGAGGAATAGTATATAAGAACTTCTTAGAATTTTGGTAATGTGGAGATTTTGTGTATTTTTTAAGAAATACATCCTTGTCTCGATAATATTAGTTAGAGGAAACTCTAGCATAAATGTACCTTTGAGTGAAAACACTGACCATGAGTTTCTGGATTGACCCACGATATCCTGGTATATGACAACAGGCCTTGCGGTACTCATGGTTACGACACTCCCGGGGGATATTATAATGACCCTTACTTTACATACATTGATATTGCTTCAAATTTTAAGTACACTTATTACAACATATAACAAAACCATGAAAGGACCGTATAGGTATAGTGTCTTTAGAAACAGGGAAACATAAACAACTGGTTCATAAATCATCTATATTGTCTCTCTTTTATTTTATCATATCTGGAGTCCCTTTTGGAATATCTTACTTAATATAATTCTTCTTGACCTGGGGAACATAAAACATACAAAAGGGTGAGCTCAAATTCTCAGTAGGGATACACAAAAGAAATATCAATCACGTCATATTCATAAGAACATATCATTTAAGAAATCTTAACCTGCAAATAAGATCATAATTTCATAACATGGGATAAATCATAGTATTGAAATGTAATTCCCAATAGTCATAACATAATAGATGATACTTTGTGTCATACACACATAATCATAGATAACCATTTCTTAGTAGTCAAGACTCATTTCCATGACTATCTTAGCGGACAAAGTCCATTTCTAAACTGAGTTCACTCCCCGTTTCAGTCATGTATCACTGAACCAGATTAACCTGTCGTTCCAGCCATGTCTATCTCATGAGATATAAATCTTTACCCAATGCATTGGATATAGATATATGTTCCACCCATCTCATAATGATACCACTCTTATGTGTTCCACAAGATCATAAATCATACATCATAGCATAACCCATGTAATAAAAATGGGATGCTTAAACATCATGCCATCATAACATAAATCATATAAAATAAAAGGACTTCATAAAAATAATTCCATCATAACATAATCAAATCAATGTAAAAATAGGGATAGAAACAGAAACCTATATTATCTTAGATGGAAAATAATTTTGATAAAACACTTGAGCTCCATTCTTGAGGAAAATATCCTTTCTACTTCAAAAACATTTTTCCTTTCTTAACATGCCATAAAATTTTAAACTAAAATAAGTTAATTAAAAATAAACATGAAAACATGTAATGTAGGATTTATGGAAATAATGTTCTAAAAATCCATTCATGTCGTATAAGTTAAATAAAAACATTCTTCTCGTACTTTGGCCGGAAAATTCAAAAAAGTACCTCGTACTAAAAACAACAAAAGATTCCTTTCATATCTTTTACTAAAAACTCACCGAAGGGTAAAATTGGATTTAAATAGTTTTAGGATTATAGAAATTATATTACATATTGAGGAAACATGGATGTGGATTATAAATATTCCCCAGTAAATTCTGAAGTATAAACAATCTCGGATAAAAATGAGATTGTGAGATTTTCCCTTAACTTATGTCCGATTTGCTTCGTATGTGTCTGAAACTCCTATATAATGATTTAAATAATGTTATTTACTTATTTAAAAATATTAATTATTGTTATTATATCATATATGGTCATATTCTTAGCTTTTTATTAGTAATATTTCATTTCTACTTGTTATTCGAGGGTTTATTTCTTTTTGTTCTTATGCGTGTTTTGTCGAGTAAATTGTTATTCTTCTTTTTAGGTTATAGATACCTCATTTACAGAATTTTAACAGTGTAACATATATCATATTTATTCATTCAATTCAATTTTATAATCTTTATGCAATGAAGATCATGTAGATTGAGTCGTATCACATCGTAGAGAAGGTAGGCCGTACGTACGCACGAGCGATGATATCGGTCCCATTATCATGGAATTGTATTGAATTGTAAGTATACTATTTCAGAATCAATATCACATTAAAATAATCATATATAGTTTTTCCTTTCACCATTATACTCATACAAGTAATTTGGTGGTGGAAAATAGATTACACCGTGGTGTGGAGACGGTATTCCGTACGTACGCACACGCGGTGATTTCGTTTTCTGTGGGATGGATAGAAGGTGACATAGGGTTGTTTAATATTTATAATAACATATTAGTATATGAGTGATATTTATGTTATTACTTCATAATTAAACAACTAATGAAGAATAAGCAGAATAAGAAATAGAGTTGAAAGAATCAGTTACTGACATTACCTCTTCTTTGAAGCGCCTCTTCTTAACCTCCTCTAAGGGAACGAAAGATGGTCTCTGAAGAAGATGAAGACCTCTATGATGTTTCTATGGAAGTTGAGAAGGGAAATGGGCAGGGTTTGGCTGAGATTGAAGGCTCAATGTTGTGTAAAGAGGAGAGGGAGGAGGTTCCCTTTTATAAGGGAGGAGAGGGGGCACTCTAGAAAAAACATAAAATATTATTTTATAATAAAGTAATATTCGGTTTATAATGGCTCAAAAGTGACTTATTTCGAAGATAAAGTGGGTCTGGGTAGAATTCCTCTCAACAAATAAATTTTAGACAGGTTTAGGTTTCTATTGTAACCTTATCAATTAGATTTAACTCCAAGTTAAATAATTTAACTTTTACCGTGTCTTCTTGTTTTCTTACACTATATGGTTAATAAACTTACTATAACAAGACACAAGAACCCCAAGTGGTTTATTATTTTTATTTAAAACCTTTTCTAAGTCATTTTTCCGAACCTCAGATCTTTAGAAATAAAATAACAATTAATAATATAATATTTGTTTTTAAAAATATTTTATGTCAATTTTTGACAGTATTTGGTAATTTCTTTCTGTGAAAATCATAACAGCCTGAATAGTTCGAAAGAAGTTAATTAAATCAATAATAATATATCATATTGACCTATAAAATTAGTTCAATTCATTTAAGGTCTCAAATTACATTTATTTGGGTATATATAATATCAATTATGTTAATATTTCCTTAATTAGGTAATTACTGTATCATCATTATGTCATAAATAAATTAAATTATTTAAAGACTAAAAATTATAAATAAAATACCATTATGTATGAAATCTTTTTATATTTATAATGAATATTTATAGTCGAATTTTTCTTATTTATAACCATGTATTAAAAATGTTTTATTTATTAAACTTTGATTTTAACTATTTTAACTCTTCTTTAAATAAAATAATATTAAATGTCCTAATCTAGTACAATTGGACCTAAATGGTCATATTTTATTCCTAAGGATGTTTTTGGTCTAATTAAACTTATCCAATAGAATTAGGACATGTGTTAGGGTAATAATAATACCATTTTTACCCTTAATTACCCTATTTACTTTTAACCGTGGTAAATAAAAGTAAAATGTTACTATTCACCAAAAATGATTTTTATATTATTGAACCACATTTTGCTCCTTGATTTTAACCATGTCTCTCGGGTTTTTGAAATTCCACTCCCAGAAGTGGTAAAAATAAGTTTTATGTAAATTTTCAAACTCTCCGAGGAGGTGGGTAAAAGACGGTGAAAAGTTCAATAAAATTTTTATATATCTATAATTATTATAAAATTACTCCAATGAACTACATTGAACTTATATAGGTTTTATTTATCTGTGTTGACCTAAAATAAATTTAAATAAATATTTATTTAAATAAAAGTCGGTTTTTAAATAGTAACCCAATGTTTTCACTATTCATCAAAAATTGAAAGCTTTCAGAAAAATACCAAAAATTCACACTAGGCTAATTTCAATATTCCGAATCCAAAAATAGAGTCCATTTTGAATGATAAAATTTATAAAATTTCAAAAAGTGGGTATTAATATTCATAATGCTAGTTTTAATAAAATTTTAATATCATATCGTTGTTTAGTGAAACTCAGTATTGCGTACAACGCAAGCTATCGAGGAAGGTCGTGATTACGTATAAAGAAAGCCAAGCTAGTGTTGTGTGTAGTGAAATATTCCTTTGATGATAACATAAAAAGAAAATATTTCTCATAAAAATCTTGGGTGTTACATTCTACCCCCATTAAAATGAATTTCTCCCTCGAAATTCGTCACTTTGTAACAAACAGATGAGGATACCTCTCCCTCACCATATCCTCAAGCTCCCATGTAGCTTCTTCTAATTTGTGGTTCCTCCATAAAACATTCACCACGAGAGTGGTCTTGTTCTGTTGGAATTTTTCTCTACGATCCAGAATCTCTATCAGTTGTTCTTCATAAGAAAGATCTTGCTCCAGCAGTACAACTTCTGAGCTGAGTACATGTGATGGATCGGGTATGTACTTTCTCGGTAGAGGTACATGGAACACATCTTGAACATGAGATAGATTTTGTGGAAGCTCCAATCGGTATGATACCTTCCCAACACGATCCAGTATTTCAAAAGGACTGATATACCTAGGGCTCAACTTCCCCTTCTTTCCAAATCTCATTACTCTCTTCCAAGGAGATATTCATAAGAACACATTATCACCCACTTCAAACTCCAGGTCTTTTCTTCGGTTGTTGGAATAAGGTTTTTGTCGACTCTGAGCTGCTCTTATGTGTTTTTGAATAGATCTGACCTTTTTTTCCATCTCATCAACAAGATCAGGTCCAAATAGATTTATTTCCCAAACTTCGTCCGAACTAGTTGGAGTCCTGCATTTCTCTCAAACTGATTGTCTGTTTGAGGATGATATGCAGTGCTGAAACTCAACTCCGTATCTAGAGTATACTGAAGACTTTTCCAAAACTTCGAGGTAACCCTCGGAACCCGATCAGATATAATGGAAAGTGGTACTCCATGCAATCTTACCAATTACTTCACATATATCCTGGCAAGATGATCCATAGAGAAATCTTCTCTAATATCAATGAAGTGTGGCAACATTGTAAGACGATCAACGATGACCCATATAGCATTATTTCCTTTGGATGTTTTAGGAAGTCCAGTGACAAAGTCCATAGTGATGTGTTCCCATTTCCATATAGGTATGGGTAATGGTTGTAATGTCCTCTTAGTCTTCTGTCTCTCAACTTTAACTTGCTGACAAACCAAGCATCGAGAGACATATTCAGCAAAATCTCTTTTCCTTCCATCCCACCAGAAGTACTCTTTCAGGTCCATATACATCTTCGTGCTTTCATGATGAATAGAGAATGAAGAACTATGAGCCTCATCCAGTAGCTCATTTTTTAATTCTAGGATGGGAGGAACACAAAACCGATTCCTAAACCTTATTATCCCATCACAATCAAGGTCAAATTCAGGAACATTTATCACCTTCTTTTGTAACTCTACATCTTTTTTTGTGACTCTTTAATCATCACATGTATATATGGTTTATCATTTATTTAAGAAATATATGATTTTTCTCTTTCCATTATAACTCTAAGATCCATCCTTTGTAAATCCATAAATATTGGATCTTTTGTGATCTTCATCATGGATATGTTGGCATGGTGTTGTCAACTTAATGCATGTGGCACCTTTTTTTCTTTCCCAGGGTGATAATGAATTGAATTGGTTTAGTCCTTAATCAACTCCAACCATCTTCTTTGGCACATATTTAGCTCTTTTTGGGTGAAAATATACTTTAATATTTTATGATCAGTATAAATATCACACCTTTCACCATAAAGATAATGCCTCCAAATCATTAATGCAATGATTACTGTAGCTAAATACAAATCATGAGTTGGGTAATTTTTCTCTTGGATTTTCAACTGTCGTGTGGCATAAGCTATCACCATATCATTTTTCATGAGAACACACCCTAGTCCCTTCTTGGATGCATCACTGTAGATCACAAACCTTTCTCCACTACAAGGAAGTGTGAGAAAAGGTGCATTGGAAAACCTTCTTTTTAACTCCTTGAAATCCTCTTCACACTCCTCCATCCAAATGAACTTAACTCCTTTTCGAGTCAACCTGGTTAGTAGACTAGATAATAGTGAAAATCATTTCAAAAAATGTCGATAATATTCCGCCAAACCAAGAAAACTTGAAATCTCAGTTACTGTTGTTGGTCTCGACCATCTTTTGATAACCTCTGTTTTTTCTGGATCCACAGATATCCCCACTTTTGAGATTATATAACCAAAAAATGGAACTTTTTGATGCCAAAATTTACACATAGTAAATTTGGCATAAAGCTTCTCTTTTCTCAAAATCCTTAATACAATTATAAATTGATCTTCATGTTCTTCCTTGATCTTTGAATAGACAATAATATCATCTATAAGGACTACCAAGAACTGATCAAGATATCCTCTAAACACTATATTAATTAGTTCCATGAATAGAGTAGAGGCATTAGTAAGTCCAAATGGAATCACTATAAATTCATAGTGTCCATACCTTGTACAGAAAGTCATCTTTGGTCTATCCTTCCTTTTGACCCCTAAGTGATGATAGCCTGAATGAAGATCAATCTCGAAAAATTATTGAACTCCATGTAGTTGGTCAAATAATTCATCAATGCATGGGAGAGGATATTTGTTCTTGATAGTGATCCTGTTAAGTTCTCAATAATCAATGTAGAGTCTCATTGATCCATCTTTCTTCTTAACAAACAGAACAAGTGCTCCCCAAGGTGACGCACTAGGGAATATTAATCCCTTATCAAACTCCTGTACAATGGGTGTATTCTTAATCGTGAGTTTATCTCCAACCATTTGAGATAAATAACATTCATTTATTGGAAGCAAGACCCATTAGATGGAATAAATTTCCACTGGAAGGTTATATTCATCATTGCATCGATAGACGATCATAGATTGATCTATAATAAGAAATGTGACTTCCCTTCTTTGGAAATCGACATGAGCTCCATATAAGGAAAGCCAATCCATACCCAGAATCACATAAAATTCCACTAGAGGAAGGATCACAAGATTTGCAGGAAGCACTTTCCCATAAACTTCAATCATAGATGAATTGTAAACTTCTGATGCGACCGTTGTGCCATTATGAGTTTTCACAACTAACTCAATAGATAATTGTTGAGGTAGTATGGCGATACACTTAGAAAATTATTCAGAAATAAAAGAGCGGGTGGATCCAGAATCAAATAAAACATTTTCTACTTTAGAGTGGATGGTAAGTGTACCATTCACCACTTTGTTATCGTACTCCACATCACTGATAGAAATTGCACGTGACTTTCCATTGTCTTTAGCCTTGACATTGATCATTATCAACAACCCTTGGATTAGGGAATTGATTGGCATAATGCCCAATTTCCTTACACTTGTAACATTGAAGTGTAAGAGGTGTACTCTATGTAGCCTTTTATTTGTTCGCTTCATTAAACATCTTCTTCCCATCATTGCGGCATTCAAATGACCGGTGACCTTCTTTTCCACATTTGAAACATTTACATGTCCCTTTAAGACAACTCCCTCCATGTTTCTTTCTACACTTTGAGCATAAGGGAAAACTCATATTCTTTTCAGTGTGATCTTTAGATTTCCCTTTGAATTCCATTTTCCTCTTCTTATCAAACCCATATGAATGGTGGGTTACTCCAATCTCCATATCAACCTTGATTGCACATTGACCAATTTCCTCATAGCTATTGAAGTCCCTTATGGCTAACGTCCTTTGAAGACTTGGTTTTAAGCCACTAAAGAATCGATCGATCTTACTCTCATGTTGGATAATAATCCCCGAGGTGTACCTTTCAAGTCTTGAAAAATTTTATTCGTAGGTACCAACAGATTCATAATCCTTTTTTTTAGTTCAATAAATACTTTCTCCATATTTGTTTGAATAATACGAGGGAAGTACTTTGAAAAAAATAAGTTCTTGAACTCAACCCATTCCATGGACTCAATTTCATCCCTGTGCCACATATTCTTAATAAGATTCCACCATTGACCAGCTTCACCATATAAATGATATACTACTAAGATAACTTTATCATGTTCAGAACATTGAAGAACTGAAAATATATTTTCAGTAGTACTAATCCATTGTTCAGCAACTAACGGATCAGTTGACCCACTAAATGAGGGTGGACGCTGCCTCATGAAGGATTCAACAGAATTTTTCTCCTTCCTTTTCTCGTTTGGAAGTCCTACATGATTTATAGCTTGAGAATGTTGTGTGATAATTTCTAAAATATTTTACATTCCAGGTCCCAAAACGTTTGGTTTCTCAGGGGGACAATCATTGCATTGCTCATCGCATTCAGCATTAACATGGTTACTTCGGGTTCCAGATATTGACTAAAACCAATAAGCATAGTGTGAGAAACACTACTCATAACAGGAAAAACAAATAATCAAAAATTTCACACTTAGGGTCTTATCATAGGTTATTCATGGCTATTTCTAAAACACTATGATTGTGTTCTATTCTTAGACTTATCCTTAGGGTTCTTACTAAGGATTTCACATCCAAGTTTCCAAAGGTTGACTATACATTTACTCTAATACCAACTATAACAACCCAAACATTACATAAATTGTTATTGCTTCAAAATTTAAGTACACTTATTAAAACATATAACAAAACCATGAAAAGACTGTATAGGTATAGTGTCATTAGAAACTGGGAGACATAAAAAACTGGTTCATAAATCATCTACACTGTCTCCCTTTTATTTTATCATATCTAGAGTAACTTTTGGCATATCATACTTAATACCCTTCTTATTGACATGGGAAAAAGAAAACATACAAAAGGGTGAGCTCAAATGCTCAGTAATGGTAAACAAAAGAAATATCGATCACATCATATTCATAAGAACATATCATTTTGGAAATCTTAACCTGTAAATGAGATCATAATTTCATTACATAGGATAAATCATAGTAGTGAAGTGTAATTCCCAATAATCGTAACATAAAAATTTAAGCATTGTGTAATACACACATAATAATATAGAATCATTTATTAGTAGTCAAGACTCATTGCCAAGACTATCCTAGCAGACAAAGTTCATTTCTGAACCGAGTTCACTCCTCGTTTTAGTCCTGTATCACTGAACCGGATGAACCTACTGTTCCAGCCATGTCTATCTCATGAGATATAAATCTTGACCCAATGCATTGGAGGGAGATATAGATCCCACCCATGTCATAATGATACCATTCTTATGTGTTCCATAAGATCATAAATCATACATCATAGCGTAACCCATGTAATAAAAATGTGATTCTTAAACATCATGCCATCATAACATAAATCATATAAGATAAAAGGACATCATAAAAATAATTCCATCATAACATAATCAAATAAATGTAAAAATATGGATAGAAATAGAACCCTATATTATCTTAGATGGAAAATAATTTTGATAAAACACTTGAAATCCTTTTTTGAGGAAAATATATTTTCTACTTCAAAAACATTTTTCTTTTCTTAACATGTTATATAATTTTAAACTAAAAGAAGTAATTTAAAAATAAACTTGAAAAACTATAAAGGAGGATTCATGGAAATAATGTTCTAAAAATCCATTCATTCCATATAAGTTAAAGAATAACATTCTTCTCATACTTTGGCCGGAAAAGTAAAAAATTACCTCGTACTTAAAACGACAAAAGATTCCTTTCATATATTTTTCTAAATAATCACCAATGAGTAAGATTGGATTTAAAAAGTTATAGGATGATATAAATTATATTAAATATTGAGGAAACAAGGATGTGGATGATAAATATTCCCCAGTAATTTCTGAAGTATAAACAATCTCGGATAAATATGAGATTGCGAGATTTTCCCTTACCTTAGGTCTGATTTGCTTCATACGTGTCCGAACCTCCTGTATAATGATTTAAATAATGTTATTGACATGTTCCATAATCATAATAATTGTTATTATATCATATATGATCATATTATTAGCTTCGTATCAGTAATATTTCATTGCTACTTGTTATTCTGGTGTTTATTGCGTTTTGTTCTTATGCGTGTTTTGTCGAATAAATTCTTATTCTTATTTTTAGGTTATAGATAACTCATTTACAGAATGGTATTATTGTAATATATATCATATTTATTCATTATTTTAATTTATATAGTCATTATGAAATGAAGATCATGTAGAACGAGTCGCATCACATCTTGGAGATGGTAGGCCGTACGTACGCACAAGCGATTATATCATTCCCATGATCGTGGAATTTTATTGAAGTGTATGTATACTATTTCAGAATCAATATCACATTACAATAATCATATAAAGTTATTCTTTACACCATTATACCCATCCAAGTAAGGTGATGGTGGAAAAAATATTACACCACGGTGTGGAGACGGTATTCCGTACGTACGCACACGTAGTGATTTCGTTTTCTGTGGGATGGATAGAAGGTGAAATAGGGTGAGTGATACTGATGTTATTAATTCATAATGAAACAACTAAATAAGAAGAAGTATAAGAAGAAATAAAGTAGAAAGAATCGGTAACGGACATTACCTCTTCTTTGAAGCACCTCTTCTTAACCTCCTCTTAGGGATCTAAAGATGGTCTTTGAAGAAGACCAGGACCCCTAGGATGTATCTATAAAAGTTGATAAGGTAAATGGTCAGCGTTTGGTTGAAATTGAAGGCTCATATTTTTGTAAAGAGGATAGCGAGGAGGTTCCCTTTTATAAGGGAGGAGAGGGGCACTTTAGGAAAAACTTAAAATCTTATTTTATAACAATGTCATATTCGGTTTATAATGGATCAAAAGTAACTTATTTCGAAGATAAAGTTGTTTTGGTTCGAAATACACTCAACCAATAGATTTTAGACAACTTTATGTTACTATTTTTACCTTATCATTTAGCTTTAACTCGAAGTTAAATAATTTATCTTTTACCGTGTCTTCTTGTTTTCTTACACTATATGGTTAATAAACATACTATAACAAGATAAACGAACCCCAAGTGGTTCATTATTATTATTTATAAACTTATCAAAGTCATTTGGCCTAACCATAGATTTTTATAAATAAAATAACAATTAATAATATAATATTTGTTTTAAAAACTATTTTATGTCAATTTTGACACTATTTGGTAATACATTTTTGTGAAAATCATAACAGCATGATTAGTTCGAAAAATGTTAATTAAATCAATACTAATAAGTCATATTAACCTATAAAATTAGTGTAATTCATTAAAATTTTCAAATTACATTTATTTGGGTATTTATAATATCAATTATGTTAATATTTTCTTAATAAGGTAATTACTACATCATCATTGTGTCATAAATAAATTAAATTATTTAAAGTATAAAAATTATAAATAAAATACCATTATGTATGAAATATTTTTATCGTTATAATTAATATTTATAGTCTAATTTATCTTATTTATAGCCCTGTAATGTTTTATTTATTGAACTTTGATTTTAACTATTTTAACTATTCTTTAAATAAAATTATATTAACTGTCCTAATCTAATCCAAGTGGACCTAAATGGTCATATTTTATCCCTAAAATTGTTTTTGGTCTAATTAAACTTATCCAATAGAATTAGGAAATGTGTTAGGGTAATAATAATACCATTTTTACACTTAATTACCCTATTAACTTTTAACCATGGTAAATAAATGTAAAAAGTTACTATTCACAGAAATTATTTTTATCATATTGAACCAAATTCTACTTCTTGATGTTTACCGTGTCTCTAAGATTTTATAAATTCCACTCACATAAGATGTAAATTTATGTTTTATGTAAATTTTCAAACTCTCCCAGGAAGTGGGTAAAAGACGGCGAGAAGTTCAATAAATTTTTTATATATCTAAAATTATTATAAAATTACTCCAATGAATTACATTGAAAATATATAGGTATTATTTATCTATGTTGACATAAAATAAATTTAAATAAATAATTATTTAAATAAAAGTCGGTTTTTAAATAGTATCCCAATGTTTTCAATTTTCATAAAAAATTAAAAGTTTTCAAAAAAATACCAAAAATTCACCCTAGGCTAATTTCCATATTCTGAATCCAAAAATGAAGTCCATTTTCAAATTTAAAACTTATAAAATTTCAAAAAGTTGGTATTACTATTTATAACGGCTAGTTTTAATAATATTTTAATAGCATATCGTTGTTTAGTGAAACTCGGTATTACATACAACGCAAGCTATCGAGGAAGGTCACGATTACGTGTAAAGCAAGCCGAGATATTGTTTTGTGTTGTGAAAGATTCCTTTAATGATAACATAAAAACAAAATATTTCTCATAAAAATCTCAGGTGTTACAGATATTCTTAGGAAAATTTACATTTTCATTAAAAGTGATAATAACAGATTTAGGAGTAAATACTTCCTCAAAGAAAACATTTTATTATTTTAGATTATATGCACAATATTTTTAATTTAAATTAGGTATGTTACAATTTTTGAATTAAGCCTTGTGATTCATAAACTAACATATTGTATTCCATTGTTTTGAAATGGTTCCAAGTAGATGAAATGAGAATTATAGCAATACACATGATTGAATGATTAAGAATGATCATTTCATTCATGATATTAAGAAAAAATTTATAAGGGAAATAGTCTCCCTCATATTCAAATCATATGATGAAATTTTATCATGTGTTAATAAGATAAGTAATGATTTCTCTGAGTCATATGGCTTTGAAAGGAAGACAGATAAGAAAAGAATAGAAGAGAGAAATTTAGATAAAGCGAAGAGGGGAAAGAAAGATTTTCCCATATGTGATAACTGTGGAAAGAATCACCTTGGAAATTTCTTGAATGAAATGGGAATTTGTTGTAAGGGTGAAGAAAAAGGACACCAAGTACGCGATTGAAAGGGTAAGAAAAATGTTTCAAATGTACAATGATTCTTCTGCAAGGAGTTGGGACACTAAGCGAATCAATGTCCAAATCATCCGAGTATACTCCAAATGTTTCTATTGGATAATAATCAAGTTATGATACTACAGAAGACGAAGAGGAATGATTAGAGTTCTTACCTTGTTATTAAAGTATTGTGTCATTTGAGTACTGTATTAATGATGTATATATTATAATAATTATAGAGTATATAAGGATAGTACAATAGTACTATTTCCTTAAAGACTTGATATTGTGTGGAACCAACATAAGTGACTCAATAGAATGTTATTTTTTTAGAAAATATATGGTTGAGAGAATGATAAACCATAATATGGTTTTGATACTGGGCTAGCGATTTTGGAATAATATATGATTTATTTGGATAAATTATATTAGATATTCTTGGCTACCTAAAAACTGATTAATGATTTGTATATTCCATCATTGTTGGAGTTTACAACATTTTTTGATATAAGGAGTATATTCAGTATTCTATAAGGAAAAAAGGAGCATGAATGTAATCAATATGTTTTTATGGTAATTCAAGGTGTTATAGTGTTTTAATAGAATACATGATGAAGGTATTCACATGTTATTACGTGGAAAAAAAATTGTTATTGTGTTTACATTCCTTATAAATTTAGGTCTGTGAGTTTAGAAAGAAGTATTTTGGATAAGTCTAAATGTTTGAATCAATTACGATTGACATTGGATAATATTGTTAACGTAAAATCATTTCTTGAGATTGATTTTGGATTATCATAAAAAGGACAACTCGAAGGTCGGGCAATAACCTGTCGTGTATGGCAAGGCTGTGAGACTTGAACCTACAACCGAAGGAACAGAAGGGTGGATCACCTAACACTGGAATACATGATGTCCTAGTTTTTATAATGTAGTTTTTCTAATCGTCAAGAAAATGAATTATAAATTCATTATTTTTATAACCCTATACAATTATGATAAATAGAATATTTTTGAATTCTATTATCTTTTGGAGTGAAAGGTGAGATTGTGGTAGGAATTAGTTAAAGGATGAAACTCTACTTTTCAAGTATATATATATATATCCTTTTATTCTATGAAAAAATTAATTCCTGAAATTTTGGGAAGGGGTCTTAAAACCAATAATGTTTTATCCAAATACCATATGTTTTGTTTAATCGATGATATTTTACATCATCTTAGATTGATGGTTTTGAGGCCATCAATTTTACACTTGTTTGAGATGTACAAATTCTATCACTTCCTATAAATATTTACGATTTTCCTACTATTATATTCCTCTAATTTCCCCAAATTTTCTTTAAATTGAGATGATAATTTGGTGGTGACTTTATCATTTCACTTTCCCTCTAATTAAGATTAAATTTTATTAACACAATTTACGATGCATGTTTTACATAAAGGTATTTTTCTATTTTTAACCATTAATTTTCAAAGAACAATTTCAAATTTAAGAAAATAAATTTATTTAAGGAGGGAATAATGTAACACCCCAAGCAACCATGTTATATTTCCCTTTTAATAATGCACTAGCTTGTGTTATATGCAACTTGGAGATTTAGCACCCCACGACCAATCAAACAAGCTGTTATAAATAGTAATAACCATTTTTTTAAAATTTTATAAATTGAATTTTTCAAAATGGACTTTATTTTTGAATTCAGAATATCAAAATTAGATTAGGGTATATTCTTGGGTTTTTCTGAAAACTTTAAATTTATGATGAATAATGAAAATACAAAATTTTAAATAAAAAATTATTTTTTAATAATAATTATTTATAGTGTTAGATTATAAATTTGAGTGGTTTTAAAGTATAATTAGATAATATTTTTATCATTTAATATAATTTATCTCATTGTATGTAATTTAGTATTTAAACTGAACATAAATAAGTGTCAATCTTTTGATAGTTGTTATTTCTTAAAAACACACTTTTTATTTTGACAACAAGAATTAATTTTAAATTATTTCCTACCACTTCTGTGTTATGAATTTTTAAAAATGGATTCCATATTTGGAATCAGGAGGTCCGAATTGTGTAAATAAGTAACTTTTGTTTTTATACATTATGAATAATTACCTCGGTAAATATTTTATTAACCATGGTTAAATGGTAAATCCGACAAATAAGGGTAAAAAATAATATTATAATAATATTAAATTATCCTAAAATGTTTCCTATTATTATTGGTTGATAAATTTCCAACTATGGGCATCCTTGGGATGATTCTAGTACCCCATGGATCCACATGAGAGTGAAAATGACACATTATATTAAGTAATTTAAAGTAAAGACATAAATTTCATAAACATATATCTATTAGTAATCTTTTTTTAAATGCGGTTATATAAGTTATATATTCGAGAATAAATACAAATTAGAAATATAAAAATATTTCCAACATAATTTTATTTTATTCAAAAAATTTATACATTAAAAACTTAAATTTATTTATGACACAATGGTGATGTAGTAATTACCTTAGTAATAAACAATCAAATAAATGGTAAAATAAATATTAAAATAAATTTAATTTCAAAGTTTCTATGACATCCACGAATTTTATAGGTGAATATGACATGTTAGGGTTGATTAAATGTATTTTGTTCGAAGGAATCATGTTTTTATGACTTTCACAAAAACCAAATACTAAATAGTGTTAAAATTGACATAAATGACTTTTTAAAACACATATTATATTATGTAATTATATAATAGTCCTAAAATATATTGTTCAGAAAAAGGATTTATATAATTATAGGTTTATCATTAAGGAACCACTTTATGTTGTGTTGGAATTTTAGAGGAGTTCATTAATCAATTATTATAATAATACCAGAATACATGGTAAAAGTAATACTATTAAACTAAGAGTTAAATCAAAAATATAATGTTAATATGGTGATCCAAACATGTATAAAACATATTGGTTGAGATTTATTTGACCCTCATCCACATTAGCCTCGAAATAAATTATTTTTGAGCTAGTAGTAACCGAAAATTATTTTATTATAAAATAATATTTCAATCTTTTCTTACGGTGCCCCACGCCTCTCTTATAAAAGGGCACTTCACCTTCTCTCAAAATCACACCTCCAAAGCCATTTTTCTCAGCCAAACCATGCCAAGATATCCTCCTAATTTCCCTCACTTCAACCTAGAGTATGTATTTTGATTATAAATCCAACCTAAAGATCCCTTTTGTTCAACTACAATGGAAACACCTGAAGAAGAGGTTATAATTTCACCACCCTCTTTCAAGTTCTTTTCTTCTTCCACTTCCACTTTCTTTGTTGTCTCCATTATAAAATAATAACTCTAGTATATTCTATATACGTTGATGTTATTATAAAAATTTTACAACCATATGCATTATTCTATCAATCATATGAATGAAAAAGTCACTATACGTGCGTGCGTACGTCTTACCATCTCCACGTCGTTGTGTAGTTTTTCATTCAAACATTTCATTATTTTGATGGGTATAATAATGAGCATAACTGATGTAAATAATAAATATAACATGTTAGTGATTTTTTATATATGATATAACATCCCATATCATACGATTTCACTATAAATATAATGATATTTTCACTCGTGCGCACATATGGATTACCGTCTCCACGAACGCAATGAGATTCATTCTCCATCGTAATCATTCAAAAATAATTTTCATTTTATGATTAAATTTTTTTTAAGAACTTAATATCATTCATTATATGAATAAAATAAATCCTATCCATAACAAACATGGCTTACGTAACCAAGCATATTAAGGAAAATGGATCAGTTATCACCCAAAATGATGATACTACTGAAATATTATTAAAAAAATATATTAGAGGATCATTTATGAAATCATATATATGTATATAGTTATTGAATAATTTAATAACGATTTTTTAAATATTATATATTTGGTTAACATACCATCGACTAAGGAAAAATACAAAGTAAGGGTTAATTTCACAATCTTTTTATTATCCGAGGTTGTTTTTGCGTAAGTATCTACTGGGACCACTTCATCATCCACATCCATGTTTTCTTCAAAATGTAATTAATTTTTTTTTAAATTTACTATACTATGGGTTAATGTAATTTATACCCTTATTTGACCATATATGTTTTGAAATGAATCTTTCCATCGTTTTTCAAACAATCTATTTTACGATATTTTCGACAAAATTAAGGTAACAATGTATTTTTTTAACTTATATGGTAGGTGTGGCTATTTTCTTCCATTATATCATCATCAAAGCTTCCCATATAAGCTTATAAGAATATTTTCAAAATAAATGTTTTCTTTTATAATTATATGACTTTTAAATGATTTCAAAATTGAAAGAGATATTTCTCTAAAAAAGTTTTGATTTCATCTATGTCAATATCCTTTGATGGATTTTAAGCTTATTTGAAGTTGATTTATTGTGATACAAAAAGTCTATATTGTATTGAAGGTTTTGTGATATTTTTTACTAAGGATGTGTTATTTTTACACCAGCCATGGTTTATGGATAAGGTATTGACATTTGTGTGCTAGTTTTAATACAAAGGTTTATGTTATGTTTAAACCTATTCATATGAGGAATACATTGGACATATTAAGTGAAGGGTGAAGCCCAATATATCTCCTTGATGCATTAGTAGGTATCATGAGACAAACTATTTTCTTGGCACAAAGCCATGAAAAAAATTTATTTGTAGTCTTGGCACAAGGCCTTTACTATGTGGTTATGAAGTCTAGCATTATGCATTCCATCATTATGAAAGTGGATATTTATATAGCATGTGATTATTTGACTAGTATAATATCCATGTAATTAATTAAATGGAATTATTTTTTTTTATCTTTTCCATTTTATGCTAAAGTTTAAGTTTTAATGGCTTTTGTTTTAGTCTTAAACATTGCCTTAAATGTTTATGATTATTTATGAATGTTTCCGTTAAATTGTTATCCTTACAGAGAATCTGTGTAACATCCAAATTAAGTAAGGAATTATGGATTTTCATATATATGTCTATTTATGAATTATATATTGTTTTAGAGGCTTAAAATGAGAATAAATCCAATCTTAAGCATAGAATACTCTAATATTTTTAAAAGATTGTTTTATGGCCTTTTGATGGAGAACCATTTTTAATTATGTATTTTGAAAATTTTATAATCTCTATTTCTCAAAATAAAGTTATTATATAGGATTGGGACATTGATATTTTCTTTGGATAAATTTTTGGTATTTTTCTGACAATGTTCATTTTTTAATGAATAGTTAAAAATACTGCATTTTACTTCAAAACTGCTTTTTCATATAATTTAATTATAATGATAGATTATATTTCTAATTGGTTTTAAAGTGTAAATAGAATATATTTTTACCATTTAATCCCATTTTGGTCATTATAATTAATTTCTCTTTTAAATTGGACATAAAGAATTGTCAAACTTTTGAAAGATATTGTTTCTATAAAACCCGCTATTTGATTTGACAGTGGGAATTATTATTAAATTAATTACTACAATTTATGTGTTTGGAATTTAGGAAAATGGATTCCATATTTCGAATCATATGGTCCAAAATTTTTAATTAAGACTCTTTTGTTTTTGGACATTATGAATAGTAACGACAGTAATTATCTTTAATTATCGTGATTAATTAGTAATCGTGTAGTTAAGGGTAATAAAATAATAACATAATAATATAAAATGACGCATACATGCATCCTAATTCTACTGGATGTTTTATTTCCGACCATTGTGATGCCTTGTGCCAAACTTCGGGACCCCATGGAATCAATTTTGTGTGATAGTGATATTTTATCATTTTATTTTTAAAGAAAGGAAAATATAACACAAGTATGTAACACCTAAGTAAAAAAATTTAGTTTTGTCTGTGTAAATGATCTCTTAGAAAATAAATATTCATTGGAAAGATAAAAAAATTTAATACATCATGATTTTTTTTATAATTTTTAGACATTCAATAAATTAATTTATTTATGACACATGATGATGTAGTGATTACTTCATTAATGAACGATTTAAATAAAATGAAAAGATAATGTAAAATATAATAATTACACTTGTTAAAAACCTATGGTATGGGTGTATTTCGAATCCTTATCACCTTATCCTTAAAATATGTCATTGTGGGACCTATAAAATCCGAAACTCATTTTATAATAAAGTAACATTTATTGACTTCCCAAGAGTGCCCCTCCTTCCTTTTATAAAAGGCCCCCACCTCTACCCCCTTACCCACACCTCTCAATCCATTGGATGTGCCAAAATCTGCTAATTTTATATCTCCACATCCCTCTCTTCATCATACAATCCTTACCTTAGGTAGAAATCTCTTCAAGAAACCCTTTTGGTCCAAACCAATAGGAGTAACCCGATTTAAAGGTAATGTCTTCTCTTATGTTATTTTGTTTTATTTTGATTCTCCAACCCCCTAAACTCTTTTTATTACATTATTTTTTAACAACAACAAAATCTTCAATATACTAGGATGTTTTTATGAGAATTATTTGATTTACACTTACACACACTCCCGTCTAATGGTTAAAGAACATACTGTTTCTGTGAGTGGTGAATTACTGGCTCACGAAACGATGATTGTTCAATCTTCTTTTAACACCTCTCAGGGTGTCCATTAAGATGTCACTATATTTATATATGATATATATTATGTTTATTTTTCCTTTATGCTGCTGTATTTTTTATTTATGGAATACCTTTATGGTTTCCATTATGGGTAAACGCGATAATTTCATTTTAGGAAGTGCGAACTACCACCCCCTCAAAGTGATTTGATTCGTTAATTCCATATGTGGTACGTATAAAGGATGATGTTAATGGTATTACATATGATATCATACTGTAATTATAATATACCTTTATATCCTTATGATTTCATTCCATTAAATTCGAAATAGAAATGAAAGTAGTGTTTATGCGTACGTACGAATTACCGTCTCCATGAACGATTCATTTCATTTCATACTTCTAAATGTTATATAATATTATAAATGAATGTATATACTGGATATATATGATATATAAGATATCTAAATCATGAATATAATTCTTTATATAATGTATATTTTACTACATGAACAACTTTTAATTATAAGAAGTTTATTTTTGGATCAAGTACCAAAGATCGACAAAACGGAATTTATTAACTTAAATAATTACATAATTTTCATAACAGTGTAATAAGTGATATAAAAGTAATAATGAACTTGAAAAAGTTTGTTATGCAAGTATAAATTAACTCGAGTTTATTATTCAGAAGATTAAGAACGATCGAGTCAAGTCAGACACGAGGTAAGGGACTTCATCTCAATCTCCTTTCATTGAGGGAAATTTTGTTTTATACAAAACATTCTTTTATACGGTGTATAAACACCTTTTACTTTTACTTTTATTCAAAAGGAATATTTTTATATGAAGAGTTTTAATAGATGACAAAAGGGAATATTTTTTTCTTACATATGCGACGACATCGACTTCTCCGCCGCCGTGACCATTATTTGAGTTTTGGTTTCCTCTACAAGCCATAACTTTTTTTAAATGAAAAATGAATACCATATTTTAATTTTCTAATATTTGGGAATTGATAATGGTTTTGATAATGTTTTTATTATATGAATGTGTTTTTGATATCTTGTGATTGTAATTTGGAAATGTTATGTTTCTTTTATGCATGTTTTTTGTGATACGATTATGTTATGGTTATTGGGAATTTTTTATGAAGACGGGTGGTTCCGTGATAAACTAAAGGACGAAGATCCTGATATAGATCTCCAATTCATTGGGTATCATGAAGGAGTTAAACGCTAAGGTTTCTCCGAAGAGATTTAGGGAATATACTATAATGGGTATTCCAAACGAAACTATGAGGGTTACTCCCTATGTAACAATGTTATGAATGCCTCAAGTTACCTTTATGTCTTATGATTTCTATGAGTTATCCATAAACCTTATAATTTCATGAGGTATGTTAAAGTGCTCATGTTTATGAGTAAACTATGATTCAATGATACTTATGTATACATGGACTAAGGTTTTCTTTCCATAATTTTATATCACATACTGAGCTTTTTATGCTCATCCCAAGTTTTTGAAATGTTTTTCATAGGTCAAGGGAATGGTACATAATGTGATGATAGTGTCGAGTAAGTGTCAATAAAGAATACATGTTTTATTTTAAATATGTTTACTTTAATGGGAAAATTGAACATTGTCTTTTATGTAACCACCTTGTTTAAATGTGGAATGTAATGAATGATTTATGATCTAATTCTCTAAAACTCTAAACCTGAACAGATCCCCAATGTGTATTCTTGAAATAACTCAAGATTAAGTAATTTTTAATACTGGGGCCTTATAATATGAGCTCACACCAATAATTGTTTTATTTTTTCCAGTATGTGAAGAAGTATTGTATGGTTTTCTTGAAAGGATAGGCCAAAAATATAAGTGTGTTCAAAAGGGTAAAAAATGTTGTTGATGTTTTTATTTCCTGATGTAATGTAAAACTTATTAATTTATCTAGTACTTACAAGGATACTAATCTGATCAGTCTTTCGAGACATGATTCCTTGTATCATTCCAATTTTATGTAATAATGCATTGACTCAAGGTAACTGGGGTCAGGGCATTACACATTCCCGTAAGAAATGGCATTCAGGATCAGATAACCACCTCAATCAAACCCATTGAAGAATCGAGTAATGAACTGACAAGGATGAGAAGATAGTCTAACCATGGTTCTTTGGAAACTCAATATGAATCTCAGCAAATAATTATATTAGCAGACAATCACCACTTGATTCCTAAATTTCATGTGTATGAGCCTTTGGGCTCATATAATCGCACATAGAATTTCCATTACTAGGTATGTAGTCATGCTCGAAATCAAATTTCTGTAGGTTATCTACCTAGTTACACTTCTTGATATTGGGATTTTGATGTTTAAATACATACATGACACTATTGTCATCTACAAACACCAAAAAATTCTCTCTAATTAGATATTTTCTCCGACATCACAAATCATGAACTAGAGTAACTAGCTACAGGTCATGCATTAGGTAATTCTTCTAATGAGATCTCAAATGATGAGACCCATACATGGCAACTCACACATCCAGCATCAGAACAACTCTAATACAAACACATAACGTGTCATAGTATATAACTCATATCCTTTCTAGATCTGGATGAACTCGTATCATTGTTGAAATAAAATTGGACTTAAACTCTTAAAAGTCTTATTCACTGGTATCTAACCATATGAATTTTACACCATTCTTTGTCAATCATGTTAGTGGTGCTACAATATGTGAGAAATTTGGGATGAAGCATTAGTAATATATGGCTATCCAAAATGAACTCTTGATTTCGAATACGTTCTTAGGATTATCATCGAAAAATAAAGCTCTCAATTTCTCTGGGTCTATTGAATCTTTTGAATACATGATGATATGACCTAGGATGTAGACATTGTTAATTCAAAAGTGGCATTTAATATGATTTTAATAGTGATGATGACCCTTTAATGTATTCGGTATGATCTCAATATAGGTTTCAAGGTCATGTTTGGACCATGAACAGACCAAGATATCATCAATAATGACTACCCATAATGAATATAGATATGAGTGAAAAAAATAATTCTTATGATTTAGGAATACTGATGGTGTATTATTGAGTCAAAATGACCTAACCAAGTTCTCGTATAGACCATACATGCTCCTAAAAACTATGAAAGGTTGTAAGAATACTTAACAGACACCTACTGGTATCCTGACCTCTAATCTATTTTTGAAAAAACAAAACTCACTCATTAGAGCTGATTAAAGAGGTCATATATTCTAGGAAGTGGATACTGATTCATTATCATAACCTGATTCGAATGATGATAGTCTACATAGAGCCTAAGGGTACCATCCACATTCTAGAAGAAAATAATAGCTAAACCTAAAGAAGATGTCATGGGGTGTATGTGGTTTTTATCTTGCAGATCCTCTAATTTATTCTATTTTTCCAGAAGATCCTTGGGTTGTATAAATGGTAGTGGTCATTGGTGCCTCTCCAAGTACTAGTTCAGTAGTAAACTCTTCCACTCACACTTTAGATATACTAGATAATTCATTAGGAGAGACACCCATGAAATGATCCACTTCAATATGGAAACAGTAGTTCATAACCCTAGGTATTCAATGAAGAGACTAGCAAGTTGAGATCTCACATTACCCAACCTCTACTATTTGCAGTCCAATTTGAGTTGCACTATCATCCCCTTCTCCATTATTCATGTGCCTAATTACCTCTGGTTATGTAAATGTCACACTTCAATGAAAACAATCAATATACGATTGATTGGGAACTAACTTGTCCATGATGATAATTATGTCAAATCTAGTTAGGTCGAGAATGTAAAGATTCCATATGATAATGTAACCCCTATCCCAAGAGGAAAATGTTTTGAAAAAGCACCCTAAGAATAGACACCCAAATGGGTGTCCATAATCATACCTCCACTGATGTTCTCAATCTTGAGGCCTAGACTCTCAGGTATTTCATCAAATATAAATGTGTGGGACATGTCTATGTCAAATAAAAAAGACACTAATGTGGATGCTACTAGAATAATACATCATACACAGAATTTTTGATGCTATGCTCATCTGGCATAGGTTGGACAACATATATCTAGCCGTTACCAAATCCTTGAGTCACTGCATAACTACTTTGATCGAGTCCACTCTACGGGAATTGAGAAACATTAGTTTTTCTGTCTCTGCATTGACTGCAACCTCATCCTAATTTGTTAGTGGTATTCTAGCTTCCTACCTATCATGATCCTACTGGCCCCACTCCTTATAATAAAATATGCATAGATGCCACTAGCTAGGCGCTGTTAGAAAAGTCCTATAAAAATGAAGGATACGACCCTTCATTCCACAAACTCTATAGTCCTTTGTATCCTATAAGTACTGAGGCTTTGTGTGTCCTGGATTCCTATAGTGGTGAAACATAAATATGTTTTCGACATGAGAATCCTAGAAATTGATACCCCCATGGGAAACCTTAAAGTGATGCATGAAACCTTAATTATAATCACAATTTACATTATTTTCTAAACCATACTATCTTGCTCCATCAGCTTCCCTCATATTCCTTAATGTAATAAAGGTCTCATTGATGATTTTCAAACTAATCTTCAACTCAAAAAATTTTCCTATGACTAGATGGAATAAACCACCATCCTCAAATCACCTACTGATCAATATATCTTCACCATATATATTTGTAGAGAACTTATACATCAGAGTGAAACAATGAGAATATTTGTCAACCAACATGCTCCCCTATTATAGGTTCATTAATTCTATTTCTCCATTAGTTCTTAGAGTCATAGGAAAAATATATTCGTAAAATATCATATGAGAATCCTCCCATTAAATTTCTCTATGACCATGTTATTGGGTGATTACATCCCACCACATATTGGATGAGTCACATAACATATATTCCCCAATATTGAACCTCCTATCTGGAGGCGTCTCAAGATTCTCAAATATACATATAATTTCATTGATCCAAAACATCACAACATGAGGCCCGCTATTCCTCATAACGTGCTATGATGCTGCTGCTGAAATTCCTAGGTCAACTCTATCACACTCATATAAAGTTAAATAAAACCTTTCTTATTCTGAAGAATACAATTTTTTTTTCTAAAAACTAGGTGTTAGTTCTCATATCATGTATATGAAGAGGTTCACAAATGAAACTATAGGTGTAATCCCTAATGGATCATAGACTTCCACCTCAAGAACATTGTATTCACCACCTTTAGGGTGTATGAAAGGAGTAAATCATGGTGGCGTGATACTACAATGTCAAACACATTCCTCAGAATAGATTTATGAAACTGAGAAGAATTAGTTTTGGATACTAGGATTGGGTTAAAACCTTCTAATAGAAATAAACTTGCCTCTCTGCCTACATCAAAATCTTGGTCTATATGGTAGAAGAAAACATAATAGGATATAAGAATGTAATACATACCCCACAACCCAATACTATGATTAGGATTAGTTGTATGTATTTTTTCACATATGTAAGATAATGAAATTGAATTTATATGTCATAATATTTAGATTTTATGCTTTATAAATTGAGAAAATTACTTAAAATGGTTGAATTATATGGTATACCACTTTTTACACATAAGGTCCCATACACCGTATGAACCAAAACATGATATCCATTCAACTCAAATCATAACATGTTCTAACCAATGTGGTGAATGGTTTATGGATAAATATAACATAAGTAACTTCTGAAGGTGTATATTTTAACATATTTTGGAAAAAATTGTTATAATAAGGTAGTCAAATTAAGTATTAATTATGTTTTATAATCTGTGAATGAAGTTTCATCATAATTCAATACATATTCAAGTAACTATAAATTTAAACTAAGAAAATTCATACTAAAAATAGAAATAGAAAAGAAAAATGAATGGAATATTAGTCCTAGTGTGCCTTATAAAGATTCATGTTACAATTCTCATAGCCCTCGTATCATACGGAAAAGGATTAAATAAATCCTCAATCAGAATAATGATAATAACCACAACAATTATTGTGTCTCACCCAACTTGTAAACGATGTCAATAGTAGTAGGAAAAAGGGGAACTGAAATTATAATTTATGAAACTCATCCTTTTGACCAAACATAGGTTTTTGATTCCCAAGCACATATTATGGACAAGTTACAAGAATTCCCGACTTTTATTCTATTGTCTCCAAATAGTAATGAAATAATGGAACCCCTCTGATACAACATTGTAACACCCCGAACTAGGTTCCATTTAACGTGTTCCCTAATCTAGTGGGTCACATGGCCATAAGTATGACTCCCGGTATGGTAGAGGCTACGGAATAGAAGTGATCATGTAAATGTTGTATAATGGGGAGACTATACCATCTTTCCCGAGTGGAATAAGGGATAAAATATATAAAATTTAATAGTTGACGCATAATATAAACATACAAAATAAAAATATAATAGAAGAATAAATATAAATGATAAAATATACCTCTATAAAAGTGAAAATAAATAGAACTAATGAATTAATATCTCAAAATCCACTTTGTAGTGTCTGATACATGGATGCATGGCATGATGACAATAAAAACGAGAACATGGGTTAGATATATACAAGCATGTCTTACAAACTAAAAAATGAAAAATAATTTCACCACTTTCATCTTTATCCTATGCCAGGTCCTCTCATCAAAATCTCTAACTTTAGGTAATCCTATAAAAGACCAGAAATATGGAACTTTCCCTTATTGGTACATAAGAATAGATAATCTTATTAGGTACCAAAAGCATCTTGAGCAGGTTGTGAAATTTAAATCTCAGTAGGCCACCAGTAACGATGTTTAAGTGGAATCCAAGAAGTACTCATATATAAATTGTTTGAAGGTATAAACAAAATTGTAATAATATGATAAACAAATATATAATCAAGCTTCTCAATTTTCTAAAGGACACATGATAACTCTATATACTTCAGATCATAGATGAAATATAAATATGAACAGTCACTCAATATGTTGTAATAATATATACTTTTTAATTGCATTTATTTCATCCACCTATATGAACCATGTACGCATGGATGTAAGTGGATATATACCTAGAATATTATTTTCTGGATCGATTGGGGTGTAAATATGACATCCATGAAAAGTTTAATGAGCCTATAAGGTTATGAAATTGGGTACATTCCCTATATCCCAAGAAGACTGTGAGAGTTCATGCATGACATTCAGGGTGGTGAGTGCGTTTTCTTGTGTATAATATTATCATTGAACAAGGCATGTAAATCCCAACCCCCCATATAGTATCACTAGTGTGAGATTCCATACTAACCACATGATGTAAGGGTGTAACATTCTCTACCATGATCAACAACCGTTACCATCGTGCATAACCCATACAAAGGCATCATCAAAATTATAATATAAGGCATCAGTAAAAAACTATCATGTAACACATTATTCAAGTTACATTTTATACATGGAATTTAAATAATAATATTAGAATGTTTAGTCTTCCAACCCCTCTCCACGAATTTAAAATAGCCACTTGATATATTAAGGGAAAACAACCCACCATGATGAAGTCAATATTTATAGTCTATTTATTTCAAACCATTTTAACTCATTTAAGAAAATGGGAAACCAACAAGAATATGAAATTCTATATTATTCCAACATATAAAAATTAGTCAACATAGATACCTAAATAAAAATTCTTAAGTGGCCATTTAGATAGGTACCTTTGTTCAATATAGATATTTCCTTCATGGGTAAACCACAACATATTTTGGGACTAACCCAAAATAGGTGTCCCTTGTTCTACAATACATTCCTATAATAAGGGAAAATAAATTTAGAAGATAATTTGAATTGAATTTATGCATCCAAGGTATTTGATTTATTTTTCAAAATTATCCATAATGGAAAAATTAAATTAGAACGCCCATGTGGAGACCATATAAGGGGTATTCAATCTCTAAATTACCAAACTTGGATTAATAGGTGGGTAACAAGGTGTTGGGATCTATTTTACTAGAAGAAACCAAATAAAAGGGGATCCTTGAAAAAAACTGACTTACAGCACAAAAACATTTCTAAGAGATGAATAAACTCAATGGAAAAATGATTTGAACATCTACCTCAAGGTTGAAGACAATTCTTCCCTTGATATCAACCTCAAATTTGGTGAAGGATAGAAGAGATCTATAAAATGGTCAAACACCCTAAAAATAGGGCATATGAGATATCACTTAAATATAATGATGGATTCAGAAATAAACATAGAGATGAGCTAAGATACTAGAGGTTCTTATCGAGATGGATCCAATAAATCTGATGAATAGTGATAAAGATATCCAATGGTATTTATATCTCAATACCCATATTGATGATTTATTGAGCTCAAATAAATAGGAGACTAATATTCATCCACTAGAAGAAGTAAGGGACAAAGGAAAAAAGGGTATAAATTATGCAGGGGGGATTTAAATTCATCACAAAATACATTGTCGCACAGATTAGACACACGGTTTGGAAAAACCACACACAAAATGTGCATAGTTCACTGTTACTAAGGGATGCATCACATAGTTTGGAAGAAAATTTGAAAAACAATGTAAAAACCAAGCAAAATAACTCTTGTCAAAACCTGTAACTGACTACATGACCATGCACCGTGGGTTTCATGGTTGCATAAAAACCATGTGACCGAGTCCGTTCTTCCCATTTTAGATATTTAGGTTCCGAAAAAGCATTGGATTTATTCGATACATCCATGGATTTATGAAGAATTATTATTAGAGTCGTTTAAAAAAAATGAAAAACTAATGATCAGTTTATTTGTTAAATCGATGGTTAGTTACAATTAATGTATTTTATAATAAAAAATTCTTTCTTTCTTTAACGGGTCATATGATTCTATTGATTATAAAGTTGTAAGGTTTATTTTATAATTTCATTATTAATAGATATTTTTTATGTTTATATATCTAATGGGGAACCTTTTTATTCTATGTATATGCCTTCTAAAAATGTTTTTACTATTTTTATTACAATTATCTTTCAAATGATTAAATTATTTTTACCCAGGGTATAATTTTTTTAAAAAAGAATTTAAGGATTTTTTTAGTTTTTCCAAGTGAGGTGGTTTATGAATTTTTCGAAAAAAAATATGGAAGGGTTGTTTTTTTAATCTTATGCGGCATGGGAGAATTTTTCTGTTTTTATGATGCCTTATTGTTTTTGGGAATCCTTTAAATGTTTTTAATGATCATTTAAAATAAAAAAAATTCTTTTATAAATGTGTGGATTTTATATAAATTATTTTTATGTAAATAGGGTATTTCTCTCATGAAAATTTTAATGGTTTTATTGGATAATTTTCATGTATATCAACATTATTTATTGGGTCTTATGATTTATTGATGTTTATCTCTTATGATATCATTTACCATATTTTATTAATGGTTATTTATCAATTTAAATCTGGATGTGTTATTTTGATACCATTTATTGTTTATGGTTAAATGATTCACATTTTGTATGTTTGTATTTTATACAAATGTTTATGTGGATTATATTTCATCCCTTTTATAAGATGAATGCATTTGACTTGGTAAGTGTTAGGAGGGGGCTGTTATAGCCCCATGATGCATTATAAGTATAATGTGACAAAATAGTTTCGGTATTGGCTGCGGCCTTACCCATTTATGTAGGGTGTCTTGGAAGAGGCCTTCATTGTATGGTTAGGATGTCCAGTATTATGAATTCCATCATTGTGAAATTAGTTATTGATATTCAATGTGATTATTCTACCAGTAGGATATACATTGTTAAATTTCATTATTATGTGATTTTTTATATGGATTTGTTCGATCATCTTCCATTCCTTACATATTATTATCATGTTAATAATTAAATGGAATGTTCTTTAGTAAATCACCCTTACATAATCATTTATTCATATTAGTGATAGAATTCATAATTTATATACCCTTACTAATCATCTAAGCTCACCCCTTTTATATGTTTAATTTTTTCCAAGGATTATAAAAAGTATATTTTTAATGATTTCTAATGTTACAAAAATTAAGAATAAAGGAAAACGTAACAAAACTCTTTTTGTATTTTATTTTCGAAAATGTAATGTGGATTTTATGTTGTTATCTAGTTTACTAATACAACTAAATATTTCAGTCCATTGGGGTGTGATTCCTTATATCTTATGCCAATATATTAAAGAAAGGTACCCAATTCGGGATATAGGGGTCGGGGTAATTATTGTTTGTGTGTGAAATTTTTTTGTATAAACCTTGGGAATTAGATTTAGAAAAACATATATTAGAGATTTAAAACCTATGATTTTTTTAAATATATCCAAATAAACATAGCATTAAATTTATATATTAGTTATTCCAAAATTTTCAATATAGCTTATGTGATTAAATAGTTCTGAGATTAAATATGATGATTCATATTTTTTTTATCTAATCTAGTGTATTAGATCATTTAAAATGGAACACAACATAGGAAATAGGAACCACAAAAATGAACATAATCCAAAGAGTAATAAGGATCATTTATTCGATGGGTTTATGCGAATATTTCGAAGGGAAATACTCTTTGAAAAATTATTTTCATGTGAGGAGATATTATCATGTGATAATGATATGAATAAATAAATCTATTAGTATTTTGGATTTAGTGGTAAGAATTATAATAAGAGTACATATACGAAAATATTGGATAAGGTAAATAATAGAATTAATTATTTTCCAACATGTGATAATTGTTTAAAGAAACACCCTAGTAATTTCTTTAAATTTATGGAAGTTTTCTACATGTGTAGAGATAAATCATTCCATTATTATACTAGAAAGGGTAAAAAAATGTGCCAATGTACACTACTTTTACATTATTGAGATGGGACCCTATACAAATCCATGTCTTAAGAGACAAATGAATCTACCCCAAAATTGGTAATGGACCATGCTCAAGCTTATGATACTACCATAGATAAAAAGAAATGATTAATGTGAATATGATTGTATTAAATAATTATTTTATTTGAGTATTTTATCAATTATTATCTAGTAATAAAAATTAGTTAATAAATTTAGATAGCACTATAATGCTTCTCTTTTTAGGATTTGTAAGTATGAAACTTTTCATTACATTTTTAAGGTTACAAGGGTATAAATAATTTTGGTATGTCATAATAAAAGCAAGATTATGTGATTTGGGAAATCAGATATAAAGTTTATTTTGTAAATTTAGTGACATTCCTCATAAAGATATGGACTATGAACTTGGGAAAATAATTTTTGGATGATTTTTAAGGTTGGAAGGGATAATTTTGAACTGTGGTCGTTTTTATTATTTGAGGTTAATGTATGATTTTTTATATCGGATAACATGTGTTATGAATTTTGGTTTCAATAAGCATTTAAAATATAAATGATTGATTAATGGATATTATATAAATTAAAGTTCTTAATTTATGAATAAATAATGTTGAATTTATATTTTTTGGTGTAAGATATGAAGTAAAAATAGATCATTAAACACCAAAAAGAAATGTTCATAAAATAAAATAAAGTAAGATTATTTTCTCATGTGCTTGTCTAGATGGTAAAATAAAACCTCAACTGTAGAAAGATAATTTCAGATGAAAATAATATTTCCTTAGTTATATTATGAAGATATAAATTTCTTCTTTAACCTTTCATAGATTTACAATTTCATGATGGTAAAATTTATAATGATAGTTTTCTCTCAAACACACCATCAGAAATTAGTTGTTTAATTTTTCTTCCATGTACATATTTTCACTTTCTAGTAATGTTTACCGATTATAAAGCCTATTTTTTTTGGTAAGATTCATGTTACCCTTTCCCTATCACTAAGAGTATGTTTTATTAACTCTATTTCTAATTGGGTTTTCCCACAAAATAATTTTCATGTATCAACCTTCGATTGTTTTAATAAGAAATGTAATTTTGTGAAGATGAAATTTTTTAAAGTAGGGGAGAATGAAACACCCCATGATTTTATGGAATTTAAATTATTAAATTAATTCAATTTCATTTATAGTATATGATTCACATAACACCAAATATAAACGAACAATGAAATAATATTAAATATTATTATTTTTACACTAGTTGTTAAGTTGGAGATTGTGAATAGTATTAATTAATTTATGAAAATATATTTTCACCTATTTATAAACAGAATTAATTATAAATTAAAATAAAAAACAATTTAATATAAAGTATGTGTTTTTATTTAAAAAAATTATTCCGACAATAGAATTTTATCACAATAAATTAAATTAATCACCATTAGTGGAATATATTAATGAAATATATATGTTACTTATTCAAGAAAATGTTTTTAAATTCATGGAATAATTTGTATATACATAAGAAAATAAAACATTATGCACAATATAAATAATTTAAAAATTTTATCTGGTGGATTTTTTTGTAGTTTTCTGAAAAGTGTCATGTTTTAATGAATAATAAAAAAAATTTCTAATTTAACATGAAACAACTTTTTCATCAAGAAAATTTATGGTGTAAAGTTTTATTTTCTATTGGTCTTGATGTATAATTAGATATATTTTTATCATTTATTCTAATATAGTAAATTGGAATCAATTTCACATATAATTTTGATATAAAGAGCATTTCAACATTTTGAATGTTTTTTACCTTAAAAATACATTTTCTCAGTCTATCAACTAGATTAATATTTAATTAATTTTATCCAATTATATGTTTTAAATTTTTTAAAAAAGGATTTCAGAGATTTAATTATAAGGTTATAATTTATTAAAAATTTTCATTTTATTTTTGGACTATTTGAATAGGAACATTACTATTTTTTTAATTACCACAATTAAGGGGAAATTAGGGAATTAATTGTAAAAAATATATTATAAGTATTATAAAATTACTATATCACTTTTCTAAATTCTATTGGAAAAATTATTTTCAATGAAATCATCATTGGACTGATTTTATGACCTCTTGGAGCCATTGGGATTTCTTTATTCCATTTATAGTATTTTATTGTAAGGAAGGTATAATATATCATGCTCATGATTTTAATAAGTGTTGAATTTTTATCTATGGGTATTTAGTAGATAAATTTGACTATAAATATTAATTTTAAATATAAAATATTTTTATTTCTCATGAGGATTTATTTTTAAATTATATGGTGGAAATAATTAAATTAAAGGCTTTCAAAATAACGATGAAGTAATTTTTTTTATTTTATGGACATATGAAATAAATGTTATTAAAAATATTAAAATAAATATAATTCGAAATAATTTATATTGTACATGAATTTTATAGTTCACCTAGACTTATTATAAATTTATTAAATGTTTTTTTGAAGTTATCATATTTATATGATATTCTTGAAATGTTATGTAATAAATAGTGTTAAAATTTACACTATTTATATTTTGTAATAAATATTAATTTATTAAATGATATAAAATTTATAAAAATATTAAATTATACCATGTTATTGTGATGAAGTTAAAAATATCATCCATAAATAATTTAATGTACTTTGGATATTTTATAGTAACTATCTTAACTTTCCAAAAAAACACATGTTGTCATAGTAAGAGTTAATGAGTTTAAATAAGGGTTAAAACCAAAATATAAGAGTACAAATGAGATATAAAAATTTATAGATTTTTTTACACTATTTATAACTATAATATTATTTTATTTGAAATAAATTAATTTTTATCCATTTTAAATTTTATATTATTTCATATTAATTTAATATTTTGAGAGTTTCCGAAATTTCACCACACCTTAATTATTAAACGAAACCTCCTCCCTCAGTTCTGCACACCACTTTGAGACTTATATCTCAACAAAAACTAAAAGTTTACCTTATAAAATAATTACACTTGATCTAGAGTTCATGGTGTTCAATAAATAAAAACTATAGATCCCTTACAATGTGATCTAAATGAAGTCCACCGAAGAAGAGGTAATTGTTTTAACAACTCATTGATGTTAAATTATTTTTCTACTTACTCTACATCTGTTTATCCATAAAAATAAATAAATCCAGTATAATATATATGAATATTGATTAATATGATTATGTGAAAACCATATTCCATGATTTATACACTCTTTGAAAAATAAAAACAGCACGCATGCATATGTACCTCTTACCATCTCCATGTTGTTGTGTAATCTATTTTTCATCAACACTTTATATGGATGGGTATAATGATGAAAATTATGGATATATATATATATATGATATTTATTAAATTATATTTATTATATATGAAATTAATATACTATAAAATTCTATACAGTTTCCTAATTAAGGGAAAGGTATTGTCGCTCGCACGTACTTACGACATACTGTTTCCATAACACAATGTAATTCCTTATCCTTGTCAAAAAATCAAGAGTGATTATAAAAATGTATTCAATGATAACATAATATATTTATGAAATAAATATTACTTCTGATATGTTGGATATATGTACCATTTAAGATGACCAATAATTTCAATACGAAAAAACATGCGAAAACATGGAAATTAACACTCGAGATAGTAAAATAATAAAATATTATTAATAAAATAGTTGTGCAATATTATAAGGGGATAAAAAATGATATTATAAATATTATTACGATTCTGATATAAGTCAATAATTTGTTTAAGCCACTATACTGGAGGTTAAAGTACGTTCCCCTAGAAGGAAACACATGGAAAGGATTTTTGTGTCCTTTTTATTTATATAGGACACATACCTTACACACTTCTTGTTTATTTAATTTGGTGTATATACTATCCAAGAATGTATATTATGTAAATTATTCTATAGATTAAGGTAATTTCATATGGATATTATTTTATTTCTTTCATGGGTAATATGATTCTAATAATTATTGTGTGGTAAGGGTTATCTCACTATCCCAATATTATTCAAGATTGTTTATGTCCAAGTCTCCACTAGGAAATTTTTTACTTCCATTTCCATTTTTTCTAAAACTTCTCATAAATTTTCATTCCATTATCCATAAAAATTTTAAATATTTTCTATCCATGAACTACTATTTAAAAAATGGCTTATAAATAATTATTTCGTTGTTTTCTTTGTGAGGTACTTTATAAATTTTAGAAAACAATAAGGAATTGTTTTTAACATATGAGGCAGAGAATGATTTTTCCACCATCAAGATGAATTAATTTTTTTTATGGTTACTTTACATATTTATATGGTTTATTTAAAATAAAATGTTTTATTTTATAAATTCTTGGATTTTAAATTAATTATTTCAATGTAAAGCAGGTATTTCTATAGAGAAATTTGTAATAAATTTATTAGAGAATTTTAATTTATGTTAACATACCTTGTTTGATCATACTATTGATTGAGACTGATATCCTTGTTACCATTTACCAGATTTCATTGAATTATTTATGATTAATTTTGACTATCAATGTTCTATTTTTCACCATTTATAGTTTATGGTTGAAGTATTCAGATTTTGTCTTCTAGTTTTTAATAAAATTGTTTATATTGATTATATTTCACCCATTTCAAAAGAGGAATTCATTAGAATCAGAAATTGTTGGGTGTGGCCTACTATATACCTACAATTTATTGGTAGGTTTCATGAGACAAACTAGTTTGTGTATGGGATTAGACCTTACCCATTTATGAATGGTGAATTGGATGAGGCCTTGAAGGTATGTTTATAATGTCCTAAATAATTAATTCCCTCAATATGAGATAATTTATTGATATTCCATGTTATTATTTGACTAGTAAAATATCCTTGGTTAGGTTTCATTATCATGTGATTATTTATATGGATTTTATTTTGATCTTCTCACATTCTAGCCATATTATGATCATGATATTGATTAATGGCATGTGTTACAGTTAATCACTTTTCCATAATCTGTTGTTATTATTTATGGTAGATTTTATTGTATTTATACCATTACCAATCATCTTATATCATCCCTCTCATATGATTCACTTTTACCTACGATTCCATGATGTATATCATGAATGATTTACATGGTTAAAAAAGGGGAAATAATGGCAGTCACAATGAAACTCTTCTTTGTATTTTCTGTTTTAAAATGTAATGTTGATTTTATGTATGAATCTATTATACCTAGACAAATAAACTATTCAGTCTTATTGGATGAGATTCATTGTATCTTATGCCAATGTAATAAGTTAAAGCATTAACTCTAAGCTACTGGGGTCTGATTCATTACACTGGATGAACCTACAGATTTCATGATGATCATATCACACCGTAAACTCAATATTTTGAGGATAAATAATTTTTATTGAAGTGATATAGGGAATATTTTTATGGCCTTAGTATATCCTCTTTAGGTTATAACATTGACATTTCCTCCTTAACTAAATGAACATAATTTAATGTTTACTAGATTTTTTGTGCAATGATGTCCATAAAATACTAGTATTCAATGAACCCTTTCAAATATACTGGTTTGGTATGAAATTGGACACACAACCATGTAGATTGATTTAACTGAATATGATAAATGGTTTAATTACTTCAAAAAATTTATTAGAGATCAAACTATATCAATCCTAACCCATTTCAGAGCCAATAAAGATACATACCAATCCTATAAAGTTATCCGAATTATAGACACTGATAGTTTATCATGGATTTATCAAAAAGTACTATTAAAATTATGAATATAAGTTTTTATTTACTGTAAAATCAAAACAAAAACTATATCTCCTTTAAAAATAGAAACCAATTGACATACAAAAATTGAAATTCATTTTTAGAACAGTCTACAAAATTTAAACAAAATCATTTAAAAAATATATATTTAAATATGGTAAAATGTAAAAATTCACTTATAAAATACCGAATCAAAATTTAGTTTCACAAATGTAGAAAATTTGTCTTATAAAAAATATATTAAAAAATTCCCTTGGTGAAAATTTAAAATAAAATTATTCCCATAACATTTTTATAATTTAATTATAAAAAAATAAACAATTATTTAAAAAATATATAATAATTATTAAGGTATACCAATTCACATTTTGAAACATAATAGTAGTTTATACTTTTTAGATATATATATATATATATATATATATTAAAATATAGAACACCAAAAATAATTCCCAAAATAAAATGTTTTACATCAAATTTCCATTGAAAATTACAGGTTGATTAAAAATACAAAATAATAACATTTTTCAACCAAAAACACGATACTAATTCCATCATTGATTATCTATATTCAATATAATAGAATTAAACCATTTCTTGTTACATTATGATTCAAGGAAAAAAAATCAATGGCCCACAAAATCATTTATTATTTTTTAATTATGGGCCATAACATAACATAGACAAAACATATTATTGAATAGTTGTCTTATAATAATATAAATATTTTTTTCACTATAATATAATTCACAAAATTAAATATCCAGTTCCACAAATTCATATATCCTCCCTTAAAGTTTTCTGTTATAGTTTAATATATAACACTATCAATATTGTATCAATGGTACTGGTGTAATGTATCTACTCATTGACCATTTTTCAAATCTTAGTCCATAATCTAGATATAAAATCAATATATATATATATATATATATATATATATACTTGGAAACAAAATAATAATTTTCCAATATTAAAAATAATGTCCTTAAGCATCCCTAACCCTCTTGACAGACACAAACTATCCATCATGTATCTAAAAAAATATTTTCATACCCATATGTGCATATAAAACACTGAACAAGCTTACTATTAGTATTTATCACTAATTATATACAATAATGTTCCGTAAAACAACCATTTTCCATTATTCAAATACCCCCTCTATTGGTCACATAATTAGCTATGTGTATTTCTATTAACCCCCAGAACATATCATTAATTATTTTAGAAACCACATGAGTTTATTTATTAAATTTTACAAACTCGTACAAGCTTATCCGGTCCCCAATTCAATAATCACCCATGTCTTAAGGTTTTAAATTATAAATGAGTGGGAAAAAATATATCTATGTATGGGAGAACATCTAATATAATCTACCTAGGATCAATAAAGTATTTCACCAATTTAAAGACAATAATGACATTTGTATGATCCCCTTATACCTTTTTAACAAATTTTTTATATATTTTCTCACAAAAAAGAAAAAAGAAATCTGAAAATATACTGAGGAAGAACTATCACTCACTACCATAAATATACTCAAGAAGAATCACATTTTTTCTTTAATTAAAATTATTAAAATATCCAAATCCAATAAAAAATGATAAATAGAGTGGTTTGGAGAAGTCTTTATTGTATAACAATGGACATTCATAAAGAAAATACACCACATAATTTTTTGGTTAATATATAATCATGGAAATTAAAAATATTTTGATCTATAGAATAAAGATAAAACTGAATAAGGAGTATAAAAGGAACTTTGGTTTTATCGCCACATACATGGGTGAAGAATATATCACAACTCCAAGATTTAACTCCCTTAATATTTAAAATTTCTTAATTGTAATAGGCATTAAGGATATATCACATGCTTAAATAATTTTATTACCTAAACTTGCATTATCCCATATATAGAGATGAACAATTATCTAACCATAAATTTAAATCTTGATATAGTGTATCTTATATTTTTATTCCCCTTGACCTCAATTTTTTTATTTGGTCAAAAAACTCTTTATAAAACATTGGAAAACATTAATATACTGAAAATACCTAAGAAAAAAACATTAATTTTAGTCTAAAACAACTCAACTATATTAAACTAAAATATTAACATCTAGAATTTGTTTGATACAAAAACAATAAAGCATGAACTAAATCAAAAAATACAAATTCAAAATAGTCTGAAGATATTACAAAAACAATTTTCAAAACACATTAAGATGATGGGAAAATTTATGCATCAAATTTTTTTCTCCTCAGAAAAATATCTTACTCATTTTGGAAATAATTTCTTGAACTTATCAATACTTATCAATTATCCATTGCATCCAAATATAAATAGTAAATCTGATGAATTGGGAATTTATGGGGTTCACCCAGAAGGTATAGAACAAAGGAGTTTACATCGAGAATGTTTAAATGTACCAATGAAATCACTATGCACTATTGGGATATTTTTTTCAATAATCCTATTTCCAAAACAATGGCCCACTCTTTCCTTCGACAAATTCATTGACTTCTTTAATATAGAGATAAATGAACAATTTATCAAATGATACTCATGACAAACATCAAAATAATATTTAAAACACTATTCTATCATGTGATCGTCTCTCTAATATCATCCTTTTGTAAAAATTCAAATCCTTAAAAAACATTCCCAGTACCTCACCCTCTAGGATTTTTATTTGTGGAAAATATCTATCAATATTCTTCTCTATAATCAAATTAATTTCCCCTAAAATTCATTCATTATTCTTATTTAATATCTTATTTAAATATTATCTATCTTTGTATATAATATTTCTCAAACTAAAAAAAACATAAAAATTCCATCCATATTCAAATTCATTCATCAAATATCAATATAAATTTTAATGTATTGGAAAAATAATTAATCGTTTTGATTTTTATTTTACATATTAAATTACCATTTAACACTAACCAATATTATGTAATTGTTTGTGTTTGTACCCTATAACCAACTAAAATTTCAATTTACATTACCTCCATATTAGAAGAACTAAATATTTATAAATACATTAACACATGGTTCATGTTCTTCCATGTGACATTAATCTGATAAAATCAAGAATGTATTTTTTTCATTGAAATATTATAGTATTCCATAATATAGTGAGAACCTTGTAGTTCTATTTAATCATTTTTAAAAATATATCTGATCAAATGGATAAAATCTATCTAATAGGGCACAAATGATTTTTTATTATTGTTGTTGAGAGGCCCATTATAGAATAATACTACTTTTTATGAAGTTTAAAATTTGAATTCATTAATAATAGTGGTTATGTGGAAAAACCAGAAAATATTAATTACACATATTTCATGTCTCATTGGATATTCTTATCCATAGGAGTGTGTATTGGTCCATATACTTGAGAATAACATTATTGCATACCATGAATCATGTACTTTGATGTAATGCTAAAAACTAGGAAAACATATTCTTGATGTGATTAAGGATATATTAGGTGTATTATACGATGTATGACATTGATTTATTAAGTCTATAATTTTTTTTTCCAATCCAAGTTAATGGAATAAGTTATCTTAGGCGCATTGATTGAAGTATAAAAATCCATCTTAATCCTTTGTACATGATTATTTGTCAAAGTGTTTATTTTATAGAGTTAAATAATGAAAAAATAGGAATATTTATTGATAAAACAAGTATGAAACTTGTTTAATGTGATATATTTAAAAAGGAAAATCTTAACCAATAATAATTCATAAATGTTTTTTTCATTACAACATTAAATTCATTCACTATGGTTTCATTGATATGTCTCTAAAATATAATATTATAATTTAGGTAAGATCTATTTAAACCCATGATAATGATTCTTAGAGGGTCACATATTATTTGTACACAAATCTCTGTTAAAATATATTTGAATTTAAAATTCAAATAAATATTATTATAAATATTGAATAATAATAATTATATAGGTTATGTTGATTTGATAAATTAAATAAAACGTTATTTGAGTTTAAGAACTATGTGATTTGAATATTAATAAATATTCATATGTAGGTTGTTGAATATAATATTAATTTATCTATTTATTTAATGAATTATATAATGATATTTACATAGAATAATATGTTATTATTCTTGGTGTGATAAATTCCAAGGAGGATTGATGGGCTATGTTATGGTCCTTTTGTAAATGATATATTTTTTTTGATAAAATTTGATAAAATATTTAATTATATAATTGAAAATGATATTTAATTATCCATGAGTTATTTTACATCATAGAACATAAAATAAAAATAAAAAATAAAAATTGACAAAGGGTATACATAGAATAGAAAATTAGATTACGAGCCTTTGTTTACTTATTAATTATTAAACCCTAAATACATATTCTAGATTATATTAATTTATTGTTTATTATGAAATATTATGGAGACCATATATTATAAAGAGAATTTTTAAAATACTGAAGAGAAGTCCATTAATAAAAATATCTAGAATTGGGTACAATCCTTCTAATCGCTATAAAGAGCGAGAGAGTAAGAAATGAAATATTTTAAGACTGAAAGAGTTTTTGTTATGATTAATATAGAATCAGGAAAGGTGGTCATTAACAATGGGCTAGAACCCAGAGTTCCAACAATGAAATTCCATGATTCATAAAGTGCATGTGGATATCACTAGAGAAATTCTACTTTGGATTCTTTACGTGATCATGTGAGAGTGGAAATCAAATTGATTATCAATGATGATAGAATTATCAATCTAATGAAATTATATATACACATTAATTTTAAATTTTAATTGATGTGATCATATCTATATATATTTTAAGTTTTCACTCATCAGGTTATTCAAATTTATCCATTGAGAATAATGAATGTATTTTGGTATGGGCTTAATTGCTTTTTATATGCCCTAATTCCTTTTGTAATGACCATATATTATTGTATCGTTATAGGAAGTATGATTTAATTTGCTAAATCATGTCCAAAAAATTATTGGGTAGATATATTCTTATAGTCACCATAAAAATTCACAATGAAATGACATTTGTTATTATGAGGCGACCTCCAGTCCTCTACCGTAATATAACCATCAGTTACAATATAACCACCTTTTGTAATTTCGATGAATGAAAGGTCCTTTATAATAAAAATCCACCTTCTAAAATCATGGTTTATTGTTACAGGGTGATTCCCAACCATAAATAAACCATTATTCTTATGACCTCCAATTATGTTATGAGAATGAATGTGAAATTAAAAATCCCACACAATCTTCTCACCTCTCAAAGAAATATAATGTAATACAAATTAATTATCGAATAATTGTTACATTACTAAAATATCACATATATTGTTCCATTACATTATGGAATGTGATAATAGATATAACATATAGTTCTGCATCATATTATTAACTTTAAATTTTCTTATTGAATAATAAAATTTCTTCATTGTATAATATTTATTTTATTATAAATAAAAAAATACTCAAAAAAATCATTCATGATCAATATTATCATGGAATTATTTTTTATCACTTTAAAAAATAAACTCTAATGATTCACTGAATATCATAAAACTTACTCCAAGATCCACCAAGGTTTTACTCAATCCTCTGAAACATATTTATAACAAATCTAAACACTTTTGGTCTTATTTCATAAATCTAATTTTCTAGACTATTATTATCTTATTTAATATCCTTGGCTAATTCATTCTGTCTATTTGTATTTGAGAGAAATTTTTTATAAAATTATTCAATACTAATTCAGTAGAAAATGTATAAAAATATATAAAACTTTTACTATAACACTAAAACTATGTGATCATTTTTTATATAGAAGCTAAGATTTAAGGAAATAATTAATTTCTTACCTAGAATATGTAACACCAACACTATGCTAGTTTTACAGAGAATTAAGTTATATTAATCAAAATCTTTGAAGTTTAAATTTTATTATATCTCTTATATAAAAAAATCTCCCCTAAAGGTTATATTTCTCCCATTTTGATGAGATTGAATCCATGATTCCATATTTTAATCTCTATTACCACCATATTAACACCAGTCACTAATAATTTTTCAATATTCCCTCATTTTATAATTAAAAATAGTATTAAAGTATCTCAAAACAAAAAAAAACGAGTTTAATAGTAAATTATTATAGGGAGAATGGATACTAAAAACCAATTTAAGATTAAAGAGTTAATTGAAAACCATGATTCTAAAAATTCTTTTCAAACATTGGTATGAGAAATTGTTTTATTAAAATATTTTCTACTTTTTGATGATACAATAAGTTCTTTCCTCAAAACTAAATATTCTATGTTCACTATGATAAATTGATACATTATTTTAATGAGTTATATATATGAATTATATGATGAGTTCTTTGTAATCCCAATGGTTTGTTTATTTTTACACTAGATCCCCACAAGCACTTTCCCCTTTCTCCAAAGATCCTTTTTCATCCATATAAATTGAGTACTTTTTTTTAATTGAAATATTCTTTACTCGTTTTGGATATGCCTTTAATTTTTTTATCATTTCTTACACCAAACACTAAGACATACTCAATGGTACCCTAGACATACCTCAATATACATTTTATTATAATGATATTTCATTATTTTAAATTACATTGAAACCTTATAGTTAATAATATTCAATAAAAAATATATATAATTATTATTATCAAGTACAAAACACATCCAATTTCACTTGAATATAATTTTAATAATAAAAAGTTTCTAGCATCATTTTTTTCCAACGTTAGTTTTAATTACTATTCTAGTTGAAATCTACTTTGAATTAAACATTCTAAAATTTTTAGTAACTTATTTATATAGTTATATTGTGAAATGAATTTTACAAACCCTTTTTATTTGAAGTATTCCAAGTATTGTAAAATAGTTCACACATCATAGATATTTCAAATGCTGATCACATTAATTAGTAAAAATATTCCATAGATTCTTCATTCTTCCACCGAAGAAGATATTATAAATATTAAAAAGTAAAATTAAGTGATATTGCGTTGATGATATCACTTAGTTTTTGTGATGAATACATACCTTATTTAAAATTAATTTCTTTAAACATTAATATAACATATAAACCAGGAATATGGTGTTTTCGTCAAACTATATTAAGTATTCTTTATATTTCCTAGATTTTCTTCTCCATCACAAGTTTCAATGTCTAATGATTGATCAATATGGAATTCCATAATAACAAATATATTTAAGATTTTTTTATTATAATCCATGTGATATATCATAAATCCTATTTCAATAGAAACTTTTAAGAATAGTTAAATTCAATCATGTCTATCCACTAGTGAAAATGTTTCTTCTAAATATATTACTCGGATTTGAGAATAGACTTTTCATTCAAACTTATAACTTGTCTATATATTTCTCATTATCACCATATTTATTCAGGGAAAAAAACATTACTCTAATGGAATTATGATAATTTGGTCTCTTAACTAGATCCCATGTTTGTTTTTTATTTATTGGATCCAATTAATCCTTCAAGGATTTAACCTAGGATTCATTATATACTAAAACATTTAAGTATACTGGCTTCACGTATAATAATGGGGTAGCATTCCCCTATTGGGATATCTTATGATATGACCTATACTGAATTTGTGGGCAGGGGTTTGAATATTTATAGGGAGACTTTTTTAAAAATAGAAAATTAAGCACTTATTTACCAATGTATCTTTTTAGTGAATATATCTTTCTTCTCAACATTCAATTATGGTCTGCATGCATGTAAATAATTCAAGAAAGAAAAAAAGAAAATGACATAAGGACTTGTTAATGTCATTCTCCTTATGTATTGATGAATACTATCCTAATGAAACATGGTTTTATCCCCCAACCTTCACTTAAATTATAAAAGGAAACTTGATCACGTGTTAGACATGGGCCAATAATATTGGAATCGACTAGATATAAATCATGAAATGACCATTTGTTCATTTTTAAAAAGAAATTTCATGTATTTAAAATGAAAAATGATAACTAGTATTTGATCAAGTACCTCATTGAAAATATATATTAATATTCTTCCTCAATTAAAATTCCAGGATGACTAACTTAAAATAATTTATACTTCTATAATGCATGAAATTTATAGCCTAGCTCATTGAAAACTCCCCAACATTTGTGTGATGGGTGGTAGGATAATCCATGAACTCTTCTATTATCATATTTTTATTCATCACATAAGAAGTGCATTAGGTATATCTTTTTTTACTCAATAAATATGTTTAGAAACTATTATATAATGATGATTATCCTTCCTCTTTATTAAAATAGATGAATATAGTACAGAAACGTAAATTTGAGCATAATCATATTTATTAATTTTTTTTCTTTGAGTACATATTCATAAAATTGTGAACCTGTAAGTTTTTAATGCTAACAATACTAAACACTAAAAATATATTGAAGACTCAGTCCTCTAACATCCATGTGCAATAAGGAATATCATTTATATTCTATATATTTTTATTTTTTTATTAATCCATCATAAATTTAAAAAAATACAATTACATGTAGACATGAAATAAACCCTCAATGAACCCATATCCTCTTATTGTGGATAAATGTTCCTTCTTAAGTAATAAAATTCTTTTATACTAGAATAATGAGTTATAATATCATTATATTTTATCCTTGAAAGTATATCATTTCCATCATCCGAATTAATACTAAATTATTTTGAATTTATTCTTCATAAATTCCTCAATATTTTATTCTAATTTTCCTTTTTTACTTCATATGATATTTTGGATTACGTTCATAATACTTTATGCCCCTTATTATTATCATAAGGCAAAATAAACCAGAATAATCATATATAATTAAATTCCTCATATTATTGATACATGCACTCTTATGTGGCTTTATTTTCACAAGAGAATTCCTTATATTTCAGGCTGTCTTCTCATGCAACTATATCATACATAATATTTTTCTAAACCACATTATTATTATATTAAATCAGATGGTATCTTATGTGGTCCTATTATAGTATTAATTTAGTGTATCTTATAGAAATTTGGTAACTTATGATTTATGATATGTACCATATGATGTAACCTTATAATGTATCAAAATCAAGCTTACTTAAATTCAGATTATGCTTATGAAACATTTAAAATTGTTTCTTATGAAGAAAAATTAATTCCTAAAGAGATTAATACATTTCCAATTTTTCTCATTTTTAGACATAAAATAAATTTTATATAGATATTAATTATTCTTAGGCAAAAAATGAACCATCTTTACATATATCCCTTTATGAATTTTAGATCAAATCCCTATATTTTAGACAACACACAAACAAAATCAAAACCTCTTGAACTAAAATTGAGTAATTCTAAAATACATATCTGAATATTTTAACATCATCCACAATATTTTACATTTTATATATCATGCGGGACATGTAATTCCAACTCATTAGTGGTTTGGAAGGTCCTTTACAACATCAATTTGTTTTTTTCTATTTAATATTAATTATTAAATACCCAACTCTAGCTAAACAAACTCCATTTATAACATCCCACACATTTCATACATAAATATTAAATCCTAATAGATGAATATTCACTACATAAAATAATGATGCACACTCGAATCATTTAGGTTTAGTTCCTTTGAAAACAAGGATACTTAAACAAGTTATTTATAGTTTAACTACTACTTCTCCCACTAGGTTCTTCATTACCATCATCCTTATTAAAAACATCAATATAATAAATTTATTTATAACCAAGGGAATTGAAACATACGAATGGGTGAGATTAGTTTCTCATTAATGGTAAAATGTGGATAAATCACCATAACACAAGTTTAAGGTTATGATAATATAAAAATATATTTTTAAAAAACCGTACCATGTATGTCATTGGTCATAAATATGAGTCATAGCCAAAATATATTTATTTTATATGACATGAATCATATTGAAAATAAAGAATATAAAAACCTAGAACATAATATTGGAATAAGACATTGATTCCTGAAATACATAGAATAATAAAGAAAATTATGTCAAGGATACCCACCAAGAATATCATAACTTATTTGTCTTGGGTTAACCACTCATTTATTTACATCGGGCATGTGATAACCTCATATTATCCCTATTTTGAGCTTGGGAAAACATCCCTTTTACATTATTTTAGGTTTTAGAGAACCCCTAGTGAAGCCTATTTAATTTTTGGAAGAACATTCTATATACGCATTGAGATCAGAAAACATTAATCATAACCCAATGTGTAAAAGGCAGATATAGGTCCCACCCATAACATAATCCAGAAATTTTTGTGCCATAATATCATAAAACAATCATCATAGCATAAATCATTAAAATGAAACACATTTCATAAACATTTCATCATATTATAACTGATGGAAATAAATTAGTTTCATAAAAATATGGTCATCATAACCCCAAACCATCCCTAAAAAGGATAGGGATGGTATATTTTGATAATATCTCCATTAAGGAATAAACAACATTGAATGATGTTTTTTATAAGTAAAAATATCAATAAAATACCATTGAGAAGAATCTTGAAGAAAATAAAATTTCCATATTGAAAATAAATTTCTAACAAGAAATTCACAATTTCTCGTGAAAATTATTTCCATTTAAAATAAAAAATTAAATATATATATTAATATTTAAACAAATTTTTTTTCATAGTGGAAGAAAATATTATTCATGCCTTACACTTCAAAACAAATATTACCTTCACATTTTCAGATAAAAGTAAAAAAATGTCTCCCACTAAAAGGAAACAACGATTCTATTATATAATTTTTTAAAAAGTAAAAAAAACATGAAAATAAATCTATTAAATTAATGGATAATATTAAAAAAATTCATTAATTTTAATTAGAAAACATGGGCATAGAGAAAAATATTTTTGAATGAAGAGAGATATAAAGTCACTTTTACTAAAAAAATGTTCTTTTATACACTTGAGTTGATAAATAGAGGAATATGAAAGGAAAAGACGTAACTTCATGAAATAACTAGAGGATAATAAAATTAATGAGTTTATTGAGAGATATATATTAATATTTCACCATTGGAAACTTATTCATAATCAATCTTGGTAAACATTTAGATTATAACATAAAACCATTACCACGTTACTCGCATTTTAATAATATGATCCATGAAAAATTAAATTTTATAAGAATTTAAATAGAAAAAATTTTCATAAATATAATCATAAAAAATAATAATTATATTTATATAAACCACACAAAAGAAACATGTGGTTTATATGGCTTGTGTCCTTTATAAGTAATAATGAGATGAAAATACCTTATAGCTTTGGTAACTTTGAATCAAAAGTCCCATGGAATAATGACATGTATTGTGATGTAACATTTCATTAAAATAATTATATTCATGATATAAAATGTTAAATTGAAGGTATATATACCAGACAAATGAAATGAGAATTGAATTTTATATAAGTCTCTCCGAAATAAAAGTGAGACTCGAAAAAGCCTTATAATAAGTCTCAACTTCATGCATGTTCATACATTATATATAAATCATTTGGATTTTTATAAATTTACTATATATCCATAATTATATATATCATACCATATATTATTAACTGATGACCTTTTACCTTCCCATTTTTAACAATACTTTGTTAAAATCACCTTTCAAGTAATAATTACTTATCTTCTTATAGGTTGATCATGGTTACCTTGTCTACATAATTCGAACCATGACATAAAAATCATATATATTATTTACATATGTATTTATTTTATTCCATTAATATTAGAGATAGAAAATGAATTAAAATATTCATGGAGATTGTAGGTCCTATAAACACCTGAATACAATTTCCATTTTCATAATGGATGAAATGAAAGGAATTTAAATTATATATCCCCATTACTGATTCATTTTTATGTCATATATATCAGTTATATTTATTACATTTATCATCATTACCTTCCATGTAATGTGTATGTGAAAAAATAATCACATCACTTCGTGAGGAGGTAGTCCACCATACGCATGAGAGACGTCATCATATTACTAAAGAATTGAATGTAAGAATGTATATTTTATATTATAATTAATATGTTTAATTAATTATAAAATTTCATATATTTACTTTAAAAAAATAATTATATCTAGATATGATAGGCGGTTATGGAAAATGAAATATATTTGTAGATGAGGCGATAGTCAGCCATGCACACGATTAATGTTTTTTTCCCATTTGATGGAATAAGAGATGGATATAGATAATGAAACAAATATATTAAAATTTTTGTTCAATTAATATACTTATTTTTTAATATCAAAATATTTAATGAATATTTTATAGATTTATACGAATAAATAATATAAAAATTCCCGATTTAGGGTGATGCATATTTTTTAGACAACCTGCTTATGTTAACACCAAAAGAGTTATTAGGTGGGTCCCTAAATAAAACCACTGCCTTTATGAAAGGTTAATGGATGTTAGTAAGTTACTTGGTCATCTATTGGAAGCTATCGAAGGATTTTATGTGCGAAGATGAGAGGATAGGTTGTGGCGTTTTTATGTGGTAGACACGACACACATTGATTTTTTGAAAATAAAAAAGATTTACAAACATTTATAACTTGAAAAAATGTTCCAAAATGGATAATTATTACAAATTAGATGTTATGTGGTTGAAATATGTCCATTAAAATTTAATTTGACAATTTTTAAGTCATTCTAACTCTAATATTTTTAGTTGAAGCACTGATAAACCTGTTTTAAACCTAAAATTGAGAATTATTTTTTTGTTATTACTATTAAATATGAAAAAAATTAATTTGACCAAATTATATTAATTTAATATGATTATTACAAATATGACATAAATTTTAGAAAATTCATTTCACTAATTTGGTAGAATCTAAATTTTAAAATAGTCCCATATATGTGATGAAAAAGAGTTTCTAAAGAAAAAACATTCAAAATATTAACAAGTTCTAAAGACAAAGTTAAATATAAAATTTATACCAATGGAATAAATTTAATTAATTATAATATAAATTGTCTAATTTAACATTAAATTATATTTTAATATAAATTATTCCTTATAAATTGTTTAAATGAAAATTCAACATCAAATTAAAACTAGTACTTTTCACTATTAATCGCAAAATTTAACTATGAAAAAAATCCCAAAATATTTCAATTGTGAAAAAACATAAATATTGATTATAAAAATTTTGGTTATTTTGTTAATAAAATTTCCGAATAGTATGATAAATTTATTTTAATTTTTGTACACAATAAGAAATAATAATAATTTTTTTTATAAAAAGTATTTTCAATGAAAAAATAATCTACCAAAAATTACGTAATTATTTTTAAATATAATTTATTTATACAAAAGGATAATAATAATTTTTCAAAATTTGGATATTTCTATTTCTACTATAATTGTTAATAGAGATAATATATTAGATTTTTTTAAAAATTATATTCGAAGTATATCATGATTCATTAAGACTTGGTTATGCATGTTACACAAGCAATCAAATATGTTAAATATATTTGAAAAAAAATTCTTGATAAAATATATGAGGGTTATGTTATAAAACCCATAAAATGAATTTATATCCCAAAATTATTTCACATTGATTCAAACAACTAATGAAACTCTTGTGTCCTTACATCCTTTGGTTCCTATGTAATTTTCTCAAATTAGTGGTTTCACCAAAAAAAATTGACCATGTATGTAGTCTTGTTTCATATAACTTTATCTATATTATCCATGATATCAATATTTTGTTCATAATTGGAATGTTTAAGATCTATGTTTATGAACTCTATGTTCAGTACATGTGGAGGATCTGGTAGGTTCTTCCTCATGAGAGATATATGAAACACATTATGGTTTTTAGAGAGGTTTGGGGGGAGAACCATTTGATAAGAAACCATCCCACCACAATCAGTAATATTGAACACAAAATACATATAGGGATCAAAGATAATTTATTTATGAATCTCATAACCTTATTCCATAGAGAAACTCATAGGGAGATCTTATCAAAAACATCAATCAATGGAAGACGCATATGATTTTCATTATAACATTATTATCGGCTCTAATCTACCTTGATGTGATGTCAAATAAATCTAACATTATATATAATTTCCATAGTCTGATTATGTCCCCATAGTTTTAGTTCTCCAACATCATACCGATATGATGGAGTAATTTACAGTATTCCATTCTGGTATTCAAAATGATCCATCTGAAATATCGTGTGAAATGTTTTATTCAAAGAAAAATCAACTAGTGGAAGGAGTTAATCCTAAATACCATTGAAATCCAAATAAAAGGATTCCAATAAATCCTCTAGGTTATTAATTGTTCTCTTAGGTTACCATATATTTGAGGCTAAAAGGTTGTGATGAAAATCAACTCCATCAAAACATTAATAGCAAAAAAACAAGAACAAAATGACTTTAAATGTTCTACTGCAAACATAGAACATAAAAACCGGACTAAGCCTTCACACCCACGGAAAAACCTGATTGTGAGAGAGCCTCACCCCAACATCTCTGGCTGGGGATCTGAGGGATGAAGCATCTACTTCCTCATAGTCAGGAACTGGAATTCCTCTAGTCAAGATGTATTTTTCAAGAAACCCTTCCTATAGAATGTCTCCAAATGACCCAGAAAGCCACAATGATGACACATCGTCGGAGGGATGTGACATGGTGGCTTCATGTGCCCGAACCAGCCACACTGGTGGAATACCGCTGAATGGTCCAATGAATTGGAATCCAAAACCACTACATAGGACCCTTTAAGAACAATCCACTTTTGTACATCCTACTCGCCAGATAGGGAACCTTCACGAGTAACTGGATATGATGGATTGCCAACCATCTGCTCTCTAGAGGCCATCTTATTTAGGAATGCCTCATCCACTAGCTTATCAAAATGATGGTCCATGGAAGGGAGGACCAGCTCCTTCATCTCTGGACGAAGACCCCTAATGAAGAGAGAATTCTTCATTAAATCATATGACGCTACCTCCAGAGAATATGGCACAATATCCTTGAAATGGTCAACATAATTTTTCACTGCCCTTTTCCCTTGTCGAATATGCATGAGTTCTTCCATTTTCTTCATCTTCACCTCTTCAGGTATAAACTATCAAATGAAGACAGATTTAATGATATCCCATGTCATCCCAACTTTTATTGATGGCGGGAAAACAACTCCCATTCATTCAAAGTCGAACCTTCAAACATACCCAAAACGGAATGAACTCTGACAGCTTCGAGAGTTCCCAATATCCTAATGATGCACTCAACCTATTCAATCCACTATGCTACCTCTAATGGACCCTTATCACCGTGAAAGACGGGAAATGTCTGAGAAGGACAAATAACAAGGCATGACTTATCAGAATCCATGAAGACCTTTCTGGGCAAAATTTTATGAACAAAATATAAAACATAAATTCGAAACTGATATTAAGCCAAATAAAAATAAAGAAGATCACTTCAATCTATAATGAACCAAACAAATATAAAAATGGCCAAAAAAATTCCTTTAAAATCAATTTTATCAATCCCAAAAACATTTAAAAGGAAGCATCATAATTTCCAAAATACCTTTTCATTTTCAAAAACATACATTCACCAACCAGAGCCAAGACAAAGCTCCACTTACACCAAACTATAGGAGAGAGGGACTATTAGTTATTCTTAACACGGAGACATTGTAGTGAGCCATGACCTAAGAAATAGTAGCACTAAGAGGACATTTAATCAGGAACCTTGGCTCCACATGGGTCACTACACCATCTGGGGTCATATCCTGACATCGAGTCACCTCTAATGTCATCCCTCAATCCAAAACAAAGACTAAAGACTTGAAACCTGAACTACCCCTCGCGAATCATGGTTTTTAACGAGAAAGGGTTTATTACATCCTTCCTGTACCTACCTCCTGAGTCCCAACAATCCTATTTTCTATCTACCGAGAAACCCAAATAACAAGGGCCCCCTCTGATACCATTTTTTTAAGAACCATCCAGAGTTGACCCTGAAACGGTCACCTGAGCCGATCTGCGGCAAGTCCCGAGGGACATTTGTGATCCCCCCAGGATGGAAACTAGTGTTGGGAATCAAAGTAAACATGAAGGAATGACTTAATCCCAAGATATAAAACCAAAACTAAAAAAATAAATAGAAAAATAGAGCACGCAGAAAAACGAAAAGGGTTCATGACACCCTTCCCATACCGACCACATGAGTCCCGACAGTCCTAATCTCCATCTACCGGACACCCCAAATAACAAGGGCCTCATCTCATACCATTTTTTCATAAACCAACTCAGGTCGACCTTGAATTGGTCACCCAAGCCAGTCAGCGACATGTCCCTTGGGGCGTTCTTGATCCAAATAGGATGGAAACTATTTCCGGGCATCAAAGTACAAATGAGGGAATGATTTAAGCCCAAGAGGAAAAACCAGGAACAGATAAATAAATAGAAAAAAAGAGAACACAACAAATTGATAATTGAATATTAAATAAAAAAAGAACCAATCCAGATACAAAGTACCACTAAAAATAATAAAACTTGAAACATGGCATTGTTACAATGATCTTCGTGTGACCCCTTGGTCACCTCCAACCACAAGCCCAAAACTACTCCCACATGATAAACCACTAAATAAAAGCCTCTACAATAGTTGAATCTACAACTAAAATGGTAAATGATAGGTGTGATCACAAAAATGATCGGTAGGGATACCAAAAGTAAACCACTGAATCCAAGTGTTTCCTTACCCAAAGTTTTCCAATGACACAAGTTTGTAAATAAAATTATAAATATAATGTTTTTCCATTTAAACAAAATAACACCTCTTTCCCACTTTAAGAACCAACTCATGCCATATATTATTTCAAAAACATTTTACCATCTTATAAAAAAACAAAACAAGTAATATCAGGGATGTGAAAAAGGGAGATAGGTAAACAATACAAGATGAAAATAAACCATTGTACCAGAAAATAAATAAGCAATAGAAGCTGTAAACATGGGAAATCCTAAAAATCCCTAGACAACCCCTGGAAGCACTCAGTTTGGTACCACCTACCGGTGTATAGTGAAGCAACATACTCTATAACCCACTGATCTCCCTTGCGAACAAATCTGCAGAAAATCCCACATGGCCTCTCTATATACTAGGGGGAACCAACCCGTCTAATTAGTGATGGTGAATAACTGTCACATGATAATCTATAAGACTCCCAATAACCCATGGTGGTTATAGAAATATTGTTCAAGTAGGAGGCCCTCACACGCGTAAATCATCTCACCACACAATCCTACCCTAAAGACGGACACCAATATACGATAACCCCTAAGGGATATCCCTTTAATAAAGGTGCCCCCATATTTATATTTATATATTTCATATAACACAAAGGTTTGAACCGGGTCTTCATACCAATAAAAATTTAAACCATTTTGTAAAATGCTCAATGCTTCTAACCAGGCATACAATTTTTCCAAAAAACAACCCCCTTTAAATGTTATTACAAACATTAATCTTAGGTTAGAAGTTTCAAACATTCCTTTAACTCAACATGTCTAAATAAATTTACCAAAACATCTTACCAATAAAACTTTTAAATTTATAAATCCTAATTAGCTCTTAAGTAAACATTCACCAAAACCCACCCTCGAGCCAAACAGGAACACCAGTTTAAAAGACAAACCAAAGAATTTTTTAAGGCCAAATGAACCAAAACCTTGAGGAATACATTTAAACTCATCCATTGAAAATTACAAAAAGAACCATCTTCCTTTATAATTTTGAGAACCATTATTTGGATTCAAGGTTTTTTAGAAAAACACCCTTTTATATCACCATCTTCATTTGGAGGCACGTCTATGAGTCCACCTAGTGCACCCATGAATGTGTTCACATATAATGGTGTATAAAATATCCAAAGGGTCACCAAACACCATTTCCATAAAACACTATTTTCATTAACCCCATCTCCACTCACCTACTTTATTTTAAAAGAACACAAACAAAAACATTGAAGCCATTAAATCCCTACCATTTTTTTAACATAATAACCAATTCCTAATATATCCATATCATATTCCCAAACCAAGTTCATTAAAAAAATTTCATTAAAACATAATAATTGCTATAAATTTCATAAAATACCCAATTATTCATTAAAATAACAAAGAAAATTTGAACAAGCTTCCTAGGTACCTCAAACATAGGTTAATTATACAAAATTCATTTACAAAATATTTTTAACAAACCAAATAAATTTCAAACTGCAATAATAAATTTAAAAAGGGTGACATAGAGGTGAAAAAATAATTTAAAATTTTATTTAATATGGAAATCAGAAAACTAAAGGATTTTGGAAAAAAACATGGAAACACCTAATGAAACCTCAAGTGATTGGAATAAAAATTCAACAGGATGAAGAACGACTCCCCACAGACTAATCACACACCCTAAATCCAATGGAAACCTAAGATACACATTAACTGTAAAATTTTTGGGTTCGGCCTATAAGAACACCACATATAAGACCTTTAAATTAAGTGAGTAGAGGAGAATATGAGGAATAGTACTCACTGGAAGTAACTACTGGAGGGAGGATCAGCTGTAGGAAGGAGCTCCGGAGAAGAGGAGGCCTGGATGAGGGAGTAAGGGGAATAGGGGTTCCTAAGGGTGTAACAGGGGAAGAAGGGTGTGTGTGAGGTATAATAGGGATATGGGGGTTTTTGTGAGGGAAAATGGGGTAAAATGGGGGAGAGTTCATGAGGGATAATAGGGGAGAGAGGGGAGAGTGTGTGAGGGATAATAAGGGAGGGGGTGTGCTTGATTTGCAAAAAAAAAACAAGAGGGCGTGATTAGAGAGATGGGTGAGTGGAGAGAGAGGGATAAAAAAGGGTAAATAATTAGGGAGAGATGGGGTAGGGGGTGCATGAGAGATAAATGGGGGATAGGGGTGATTGGAGAGAGGGGAAAGAAGAAAAAATCAATGGGGGAGTGGGGGGTGTGTAGGGGATTAATGGGAGAGAGGGGTGATTGGAGAGAGGGGAAAATGGGGAAAATAAATGGGAGAGAGGGGGTGCATGGGGGATAAAAAAAGAGAGGGAGGGATGAAAACCCCACAAAAAAATAACTACAATACAAATAAATAAATAAATAAATAATGATAATAATAATAATAATAATTAGAATTATAAAAATTTAAATTAAAATAAAAATAATAAAATTTTAATAACAACATTTATAGTAATATTAATAATTATATAATCATAACAACGTCATTAGTTTTCATAGTGATAATAATATTAGCAATAAAAATAAAAGTAGTAATAATGATAAATCATAATTTTATTCAATTTCTTTTAAATAATGAAAAAATTAATAACAAATGAATAATAATTATATTTGTAACAATTTTAAGGATAATAAGATCATTAACAATTTTAATTAAATAAACATGTTTACATACACAATAATGTTATTATTATTATGTTTTAAACATTTATTTAGTTTGTCCTCATAAATTTTTATTATTTTATGTAATGGGTAACTGCATGGGCATCTGGGCCGATCATATGGTTGCTACCAACCGTACAGTGCCCATGCAACTGTCTGAAACCAACCAAAAACATAAAATTTAAAAAAAAATTAAACAAGCACTCAAACCACACCATTACGAGGCTAACCGAAGCCAAGAAATATTAAAATAAAATATTTTAAAAGCTCAGAATGTAACACAATGAGTGTGTAAGAGGAATTATAAAAAGAGGATTGGATTATAAATATTAGAGAAGAGTTTTATAAGAATGATAATATTAAAGAATTGGAATTAGTTTCACATTGTAAAGATAATAATATTATTGGGACAAAGTGGTTTTTAAAAAATAATCTCAATTATAATGGATAATTACATATTATTAATCTTATCTTGTATGAAAAGGGTACACTAAAATTGGGGGTATATATTTCGATGAGACCTTTTCTCTAGTCACAAGACTTAAAAATATTTGTGCATTTCTTATGATATTTCTCCAAAGGAATAATAAAGTGTTTCAAATGGAAGTGAAGTCAAAATTATTGAGTGGTTAACATAAGAGGTCTATATTGAATAACAAAATTTATTTATCGTTTTTGGTGATAGTTCTTGAATTTTTTTATAAGAAAGTTCTATATGATCTTAGAAAAGTACCCTGATTATATACTTTGAAAATGCAAAACTACTTAAATATTATTAATTTTACAAAGGTCAGGGTGGATAGTAATCTCTATCTCAAGTATGAAAAATAAATTTAATCATTAAGATTTTTTATTTTTATGATATTATTTTTATGATAAAAAAAGAAAATAATGTAGAATTTCATAACCAAATGAGAAATTTTTTAGATGATAATGATTGGTGAGATGACACTATTTTAGGTTTTAGTGTTATTAATGTATATGGTTTTATCTCTGTATAAAAACATTATTTTTCATATTGAGTTGTTAAAGTATAATGGGAAAAAAGTATCAAAATATGTTTCCACTCCAATAAAATTGTGAATAAGTTTTATTTAAATGAATAAGTAGGAGTGTTTCTAAAATAGTGTTTAGAAATATTATTACTATACTAAATTGTTTTATAGTGAAAAGGATCAAAATATTGTTTTTAGTTACTTTTTTATATGATTCCAAATAAATCCTAAAGAGTCACATCATATAGAAGTGAAATAGATATTGTACTATATCAAAGGAAATATTGTTTATGGATTAACATTTAACAAGGATTTATATTTACATATTTATATATATTTTTTTTGAAGATTATGTTAGTGATATTGGGGATTGAAAGTAAACTTATGGAGTTGAATTCTTTATCATAGGAAGGGGTTTTCCTTGGAACTCCAAGGATAAATATTAAATTACTTTAGTTTAATAAAAAAAATTATATTTTAGCATTTCAAGTCATATAAAAAATTATTCGGATGCAGTCATTACTTTAAAATATTAGGATGAATGTTTCAAACCCATTAATGATTGGGTATTACATTAAAATTGAAATCATCTTGTTAAATAATATGGTGCAACATTCAATATCAAAACATATTGACATCAGGTACCAATTCATTATAACATGTTTAAACTAAGGATAAGTTTTGGATATCTTTGAAAATTTCATTATAAGGGAATCCTTATATCACTTGAGAGTATTTTTAGGAGCGTACTCTCTCAAAAAATACATAAATTTTCATTTATGTATCTTCTCTCTTCTATTACATTACATTTGTTGAAAAAAGGGGATAAAATAAAAAATTTTCTTCAGGAAATAGTGTAAAAAATATATTTATTTTTTTAAATTGATCACGAGGAGGTGAAAAGAAGAAAACAATTTTCTTTTTAGGGGGATATATGTGGTGTTATCAGATGATTCTTGGAGAATATATCATATTTTTTTCAAACGTTTCCAAAAAATACAAAAGGTAAGATTGAATAAAAATTGGTTATTAGAGAGAGGAGTTATAATGATTAATGATCCCTCATGAAGTGAAGGATATATGTTAATTGATAAAGGTGTATCTATGTGTTGATATCAACTAATACATTTTCAATATTTTATTGATCTTTACATTGAGTTTTATATAGCTATCAAAAATATCATCCCACCTAATGATGTAGTGTTTAGATAACATCCGGACTAGAGAATTAATGTGATTTTTTCTTGAGAGAATTTATTCCTGAGTATTAAAGGTTTTTTTATGTTGTATTTTTTTCTAACATTCTTATGGATCAGTAAGAGGTTGTTTGGAGTTGATTTAAAATGAAATGAATGAATAAGTTTTCAGAGAGTATTATTTTTTTCATCGCCAAACACAACAAATCAGGGTGATGGGTTTTTTACAAATAAAGGATATGTTTCAATTAGAAGTTATTTTAAAAAATAATGATATATTTGACCAAAAATTCCAGAAATTCGTATAGAGGAGAATATAAATGTTTTTTAGAGAAGAAAAATATAATTCTTGTGAACCAAACATAGAACAACTTAAGGAGGGAAAGAAAATAAAAATTGAATTACTAATGCTATTAAAGACAATTAGTTTTCTTGGATTGTAGGACTATCTTCTATCCCTTTTACCTATTATTATTTATAACAAGAAAATAATATGAATATCATGATCACTAATATTGGACTCCAAATATTAACCACTCGATAAAAATAGTTTTAAAACCCTATAAAAATTCTTATGTCATGGTAATTCTAAATAAATTAATCCCAGGTCATTGTTTTGGTTCATTCATTATTTTAAAAACATACCATGGTCTAGAAGAATTGTTTGAGAGTTTTGGTGTTGGTAACTGATAATTCACCCCTATCTTTAATGGTGTTCTTTATTATGGTAAAATAAAATTCATTTGACTAAACAAATATTTCCTAAGTATTTTCATCAATTTGGTTAAATTTATGTATTATGAAAATATTAAGGACTCAAATTTATTGTAAAATGATTTAATTAGTTTTTAATAAATTTTCAAAATGATGAACAAATGATTCAATTTTATATTGAATTTGGGAGATATAAATTTTTGATAGAATAATGATGGAAGATAGTGAAAACTATTATTTACGAAAATGATACAAACCATTCCACAGTCTATTGTAACATTCCATGTTGAGGGAACTCTAGTCATATTTATATAAATTTTAATAAGGATTATTTATAGAACTATTATTTAACATTAGATAAATAATAATATAATATTGTTGTTATGCTGGTGGTGAACATTTGTGTTTTTTATAATTTCTATTTTAAAATTGATATAAAGAGAATTATATTTGTATTTTAAAAAATGTTTTCCTAGGTTTAATAAAAAAGCATGACTAGTAGAAGACCTTATCATGAAGATAATATGTGGTTATTTTAAGATTAAGGGTTATTATTATGCTTAAGAAAAATATTCCAAAGTTTAAAATATACCTTGTTATGGTTATCGTAAAATTTGAAATATGGGAAGATAGAAATAATTGATATTTACAGTGGATAATGATTTTATACTACATAATTCAGAGTCATTGCGGAAACCAGACTATGGTGGGAGAAACAAAATTATGGTTTTGATGATACATATATGATTTTTATATTTTAATATATTTTCAAATATGGGAGGTTTTTGATATCTTATTTCAGGTTTTTCATGACCATTATAGATAGATTTATTGACATATTATTTGGAGGAATTTTAAGAACTGGTTTTATAGAATACTAAGGAGAAACTTTTATTTGTATTTAAGGTGTATAAAAAGGGAATATTTAATTACATATTATGGCGGATATTATATTAAATATTTAAATTAATATTGTTGGTGTTGTGATAGGGATAATGAATGAAGGATAATCTGATGATTTTCAAGAACATGAGGAGATGTAGAGAAAATGAAAAAACTATACTGGTTTGGTGTATCTACCATACATCAATTTTATAATTCATAATGGTAAGTATGATAGTTTCTTATTAACCTATATTGAAGTAACGAATGTATATATAAAAAGAATTTGTGCTCCTTAGACTCAGTGGTGAACCGATAATACAAATATTATATTCGTATAACAATATTTTAGTGGATTTTTGTTCACCAGTATACTGTTTGTTGTATACTCCTTAGATTTAGCCTATTTGGATAAAATAAGTAATAACCTCATTCCATCAGGATTAATTATTTTACTAATATAATCTTCTTGGCAAGATTTTATGAAAAATTATTGAGTTTAAAAAAACAGAACAAAATAAATGTTATAGGGGAAATATGTTCACCTTAATTAACCCCTTATTAGGGTTTTCGAGATATATATGGTTATAATAAGTGAAACCCAATACAAAATGTTAAATTTATAGGATCTTTCTTCAATGATTTTTAACATGGAGAACACTATAATGTTTAAGGGGGTTACTATTTTAAATTGGCATATCTATCAAATATAAAATAACTAAATATGATATCATCTATGATCTCATAGATTAGTTGTTTTCTCTGCTAAAATTTATGGAACTCTTATTATTGATCCCACATAGGTGTCATTGAATAAATAATATAATAAATATATGATTGGTAATGAAATGGAACAAAATAAATTATTTGAATCACTCTCAAATTAATTATAAGAAAATTATAAGTGTTAAAATTTCTTTATATCCATATGATATAAGATTTACAATCTCTATAAAGGGTATATAAAGGTAGAGGAAGAAAGGAATCCTATTTCTCTCTATAAAGTTGATAACCAATTAATGTATCCCGTTGGTGGTATTAGTGGATTATTTAATCAAATCATTGAAATAATTTGATCTATGTAAGGAATTGGTAAAGAGATCTGTGATGAGAAAATTGAAAAGAGGATTATAAGGAGACTCCAAACATTGTATAATGAAAAGTTATTGGTTCCAAAATAAATAATATTTCTAATCTATCCCATATTGATATATAAAGTATCAGGGTAGAATATGAAATATGGATGAACTCTAAAGTAGTGAAAATTATTTATTTAAATGAAATTTATTTCAAGGGATAAAAAATCATAAGCTTGATAATGACTAAGGTAATGGTATCTAGAAAATTCTAATGAAGGAAAGGTAGGTTTGAATGTGAACCTCTATTATATTTATTAAGTGTTTAGAATTAGACCATACATGAGTTAAATGTCCATGAATATAAGATATATAATAATATGATATCTTTTTATCATAAAATTTAAAAGAATTCCCCCCAAGAAAAAGATTAAAATCTAACTTTTATGTGTTGTTGTTTCTATTGTAAATACTTATGCAAATTTTTTATTTCTCAATTTTATTTCAATATATCCTTTCAAGGATATATAAGAAAACATTGACATATATTTTGAGGGTTGTGGTGACCTAATAGGATTTTAAACCAGTACTATATTTATAGTTCTTTGTTTTTTGTAGTTCAATTTTACACTTCGATCTTTTAGGGGAGATCTACGGTTGGATGGTGACCATTGGTCTCATGGTGGCTCATTGTAGCTGGTTTGATGTTTTTATTTCAACTGTGTTTTTTTTATTTTATCCAGTTGTATTATATACTATGGATTATGTGTTCCAATTTCTCTTGATTCCTTACTTATGTATCTACTGTTAATCATATTTGTACTTTCAATTATGTCTATCTCCATTTGTATGGTCATTGATTTTATTTTTTCTGCTGGTTTAGTATTATATTGTATGAGGGTGAAATAATTCCCAAGGTATGTTCTGTGATGTCCCGACACTAGTTTCTAGCCTATGGGGATTTGGAACACCCTTCAGGTCATGTTTTAATATAGTTTTGAAGTCTGATTATATGGAGCCCCATGTTGGTTCATTAAAAAAATGGTAACAGTTTTAATAGAATCCACATTAGTTCAAATGATTATATTTCTATATGATTGAATTTATAACTCAATTAAAAGTCCCAATGAAAGTGTATTTGTGACATCAATTGAATTGAATGATTTTTAAACAAGTGAGTTAAAAGGTAGTAAATAAGAATTAAATAGATCTTACCCATCCTAATATATCCCTTTGTTTATATTCTTGATATTAGAATAAATAAGAAACTCATTTATTCACATATTTACTACATTTACATACATTTTCTAAATATTTATCCTTGTTTTATATTTATTTGAAAATGGTATAGGGAATATATCTTTATGTATATGAAATTTAATCCTTTATTATTTGTAAACTAAGATGTCATAGAGATAATGTCTTGCTACACTTTGATCCTATGAACAAAGAAGTCTTGGGAAAGAGGACTTATCTATCCATTCATTGGAAAATGGAAAGTTATTATTCTTAGTTTTTTACATGTCTTAGAATAATATCCTTCAACCAATTTGGGTTATAGGAGAATAAGTTTCGAGGATAAGGGTATGTTATGGTATCAAGGATTTATTGTCCTAAATATCATTAACATTTCTTATTGCCTTTACATTGAGAAATTGATTTTAATTTTTTAATTAATTTTACTTTAGAATTATTCTTTATTTACATATATTTTATAGTATTTCAATATCATGAAAACTACATAAGAGAGAGCCTTATGTATTTAATCTTATCCTCTAGAGTTTATATTTATTTAAAAATTGGTAATCTTTACAATATTTTCACATTTTGGATATTCAACATCACTGATACTGATAAAATAAAAAGGAATAAAGTTTTCCATTTCTAGAAAGTAACTTTCAGAATACACTTTTTTATTCCAATTTAAGAGATTAATTTTATCTACATATTTTATGTTTTCATGCTTTAATTTTTCGGATAAATATTTTTTCATCTATAATTCTATTTACTGTTTTATGTGTGAAACATTTAGGGGAAATTAGTATGTACCAAATTATTTAACCTTGATTCACCCACATATTGAGGATTGTTATTATAATTATTCTCCCAACCGAAACCAATAATTAGTAACAAAATAGTCCCATAAAATATTATATCTTATTTGGATCTGACCAACTGTGAATGTTAGATTATAAGGTTTCCTCTTATTCTAGATATACTTATATATGTATGCTTTTTTTGGGAAAGATTTTACCTATTGGAAAAATGAATATAATATTTCTTTACCTATTTTGGTTTATCCAAATGGTTTTAATTTTTAAAAACATATTTAATTACTATAAATGAGATAAAATATTTTACTCCTAAGTAAATTTTAGATTTTTATATACTTCTTTTAATCATGATATTCAAATATCAGATAGGAGTCGTGATGTAAAATAAATATTTCCTTATTTTATATTACTCATAAAATATAGAAATTTCATGAGAAATGTTTTATTAAGAATATACAAGAGATAAATACTATATCCAAAATCCTTATCAATTTCTCCAATTAATTTTTTTATAACTATCATATTTCTGATAATGATTTTACATTAAAAAATTCAACAAAATAAGTTGAATAAGATTGGATAAACTCAATTAATAATATCTAACTATCACTTAAATACGAAGAATATGTTAAATAGAAGATTCTTTGTATAAATTTATCATTATATCATCATCCTAAAATTATATATTTCAATTAAAAAAAATTAAATGACATACTAATTGATTCTCTTTGATTGTTTGTAGGGCCATTCTACAGTCATATAGATGATAAAGAAGGAGATCTTCTAATATATTTTGCCTCTAAAATTTCAAATTTTATATAAAATATTGAAATATATACTAAATATATAAATTATAATTATTTTATTAAAAAATTAGAAGAATTAAATATACCATATTCATACAAAGGATATTCATTATCAAAAGTACAATATTATGAAGTCCTTTTCATCAACATCTCAAATATAAATGTATTTTTTCATGATCAAGATTAAAAACATAATAAGTTGATGAAATGAAATATCTTTATTCTTATTGCATTTAATTCAATATATAATAAAATAATGGCTCTATTTGATAAACAATACATATATTAACCCTACATAACCCCAATTTATCAACCTTTAACTTCCTGACAATCAAAATTCATTAATGAGATTCATAGTGCGGCTAAAATCATAACATATTTTAGAAAACCATCCTTTAACAATCAATAAAAAATATGAGAAATTTATATATTTAAAAATATAAAATTATTCTTGATACCTTTATATATAGAAGGAATAATTTTTATTAAATTATTACGAAATTAAAACAATTGAAATTAGAATATAAACCTAGATATTTTAAGGAGGTTCTATTAAAATAATTTTTTTCCTGAGAAATATATAAATATATGTAATCAATTTATACAATTCCAATAATAACACTAAAAATTTAAAAATGAATAAAACAAAATACTGAATTATGGATAAAGAGTTTTTATGAAAAGAACTGATAAAAGATGAGAAAAAATCCATAATTAAGTAATTAAAGAAAATGTGTATGCTGATGATATTTTACATCACTATAACTAAAATTATTAAAATATGGGTTCTAAGAGCTATCATATCCATTAAATACCTTGCATAACTATTGGATATAATAATATTTACCCACTAAAAGTGTTAATGTCAAAAATTGATAGACCTCCCGAATTTAAGGTTAATAATTTTTTTATATTCAAACTATTGAGGTAAAAATGAGACCATTATAATTATTATTCTAAATTTTTAGTGAATATTTACTTTGATGTTTATTAAATATTTTTCTTTAGGTGCATATTTTCATTCAATCTTAGATCAATGATGGTAGAATTAAACATCTAGATATTTTATGATATTTCACTTTCCAATTTATACATTTATTGCACCTTATCTATCAAGATTATATCATATACTATAAATAGAGTGGCCCGATTTCATTTGAATTATACTAATTAATAGAAATAAATTCTCTCTATATTTTCTATTTAAAAAAATTTTCTAAAATATCTCTAGTCAAATTTATATTACTCACAAAATATATTACTTTTTATTTCATTCAGATATTTCTTGAATTCATTCCAATTTTAAGAATATTATTTTAGAAAACATTTTGAATTATTATCCTTGGTATAAAAGGTTTTAGAACCTTTAAATACCCTTTATTATTCATTTTCTTAATATAAATTTTAAAAATATGAAATCCTTTATTAAGGTGGTTCCTCAGGAAACAACAATTTGTATAAAATGTTTGATCCTAAGATGTCAAGGTCCTTAAAGGCTTGGAAAATGATAAGTAATAATATTTATTGATGTTTTTTTCAATTTTTTTAACATTATGTGTTCCATGAATAAATAGTATATATTTAAATTAACATCCCTAAATTCATTATTTAATATAAAACACCAATTCTACTAGGATGTGTTTTTTTGTTTATCTTATTTTAATCCACACTAATTATACTAGACCCTCAATATATGGGAATATAAAACTTAATTATTATCATAATAATATAAATATTGTCATATATAAACTGATATATAATCATTTTGAACATTATTGAGGTTCATAGTCATATTGAATAAATTCAATGAAATAATGACACTTAAAATTTATACATAATGTATTTCACCCACTCTAAAATATTCAAATGGACTATGTCTATAAAAAAAATATATGAGCCTTTTTTTATGATGAAACTAAGACTTAATAATACAGTAAAAACCTATATGAATGTTTTTTATATTTGTTTCTAATTAGTTGTTTTTCTTTTAAAAATTTTTAGAGTCTAACTAATGTTTTTTAGGTTTGTTTTTAAATATCAAGTTCAATATTTGATATATTGTTTCAAGGGTATAGGTATTACATTTTAATTCCCACAATATATATCATATAGTTTTTAAAATATTTTAAAATATAATAGTTTTATTTTGAATCTTTTAAACCTAGGATCTTAGTATGTATCCTCTATCGATCTTTAAATTTTTCCCATTGTTTTTTATTTTAAACATTTGAAGATTGTGTTAATAGTTTTAAAAAATGAAAAATATATGTTTATGTGCCCCATTTTTTATTAATATGGTTATTTATCTATTTATGATACCATTAATTTAATGAATCTACCTTTATGAATTTTAGGAGAACAATGTTTTTTTCATTGGAAAGAAATCATTGTTTCTTATTTTAGTTAGATATTTATGTTCACTTACTAAATTTCATTTACCCATATTTTTTATAACCATAAAGTGGTATTTTGGTACGTGTGGATGTAAATAAGAGGTTTAATATCCTTATAAGAATTAAATCAATAAAATTGAACCAAATAAAAATAAAAGTAAAATATGTAATATAAATTAAGAATAAACAATATTTGTTCTAAAATGTCAACTAAAAACTTGATTTTAATAGAACCTTCATCTCTTCTCTTTAATTTCATGTGGGTTAATTTACTCTATTGGAATTAGAAATATCGATGTCAACAAAAATAAAGACAATTACACCTTTCATTATGTGGTTATATAAATTAACTCAAATATCTTAAATTAGTGGTACTAGTAACCTAATAATTTAAAATAGAAAGAGGATGAATTATTTTAATAAATTACATGTGATTTTCCTAGTCTCTAATATACATCAAAAATTAGAATTATAATCAGTGATAAAGGGAGAAATAGTACATAAATTTGAGTGAGCAGTTGAGTACAAATTTTCTCAAATGAGAGTAGTTAAATGTAATAGACACTTACCACAAATGTTACTTATTCCTATATTTGTATTTATATATTTTAATTGTTTTTTTAGACCTATATATATTTAGAGACCAATATATCTAATTGTAAGAAAATATAGACATTAGGGCCATTAAATTGGGGTATTTGGCAATCCAGAATAACCAACTAGGGTTAAGTTAGGTGTCTACTAGAGTTATTGTGGGATAACCTAAGAAAGGTAAATATACCATTTTAGAAGAGTATTAATGATTTGCATAACTCTTTAAATGGTGGAGTTATTATCAAATTATACTTATAAAAACTTTTTGGTAGTGTTATACTAGTCTTCCTATAGGAATTATGAAAACATAAATTTGTATATTTATTTTTAGTATACTACTTAGCATTAATGTGGTCTAATGATATTTATTTATGATCAATATATATTAATCCTGATAGAATTTTGAAGATAATATGTTAGTAATTTAGGAAACCTTCTTCAATTGTTAAATCAAAATTATGTTCATGAGATCCATTCATAAGAATCTCTCCCTTTTTAATGGTAAAAACTTGTTAATTATTAATCAAATCATGATTATATAATCTAAAAATACCTATATTTCTTAATTTTCATTTTCATAAAAAAAATTAAGTGAGAAATTAACATTGAAACACATGAGGGTAGATTTAACTTATTCAAATTTATCTTTTTTCCCCTTTGTGATTATCATAAATCATAAAATACATCAAAATTATTATCCATAGTAAGAATTTTAAATCAAGAAAAAAATAATAGGAAATCTAAAATGGATAAAATATATACATTATAAAATATTAAAAAACAAGAAAATATTTAATTTGTAAAAGAATCATCCCAAAAATATAGAATAATAGTCATACAATATATTAAACATATCATTATAGAACTTTTTTTTCAGATTGGATGTGAGTGGCCACAAAATAAACTTCACTAAGTCAATTGATCAATGGATTAAGTATCATAATCCAAGAAATCTATGTGATATGTGCCTTATTTTACCTTTATATGTTGGAAAAAACTAAAACACTATGCTTTTTATGAGATATTCATGGATATAAATCCTAAAATTACTGATAAATATCTTATTAAAGATTTCATATCTCATTAGTAATTAAACCACACATGGGTGGTTACCCAATATATTTGAGATAGTCTCCGATATCTGTTTCCTCCACAACTGCTTCATTAACTTATTCATCATAATTATATTATCCATTATCAGTTCCATTATGAATATCTCCCTCTTATATAAATTTTTGTTTTTCTATTTCTTAAAAATAATTTTTCGTACATATAAATTGAATGATTTAATCCATTTTTGGTGTAATTTTTTTCAATTACAATCTCTCTATTACTTTGAGAGGAGTTATCTATAAAAATACTTGTTGGTTATACACCCAAACTTTCCATAAAGGGAGATTATTAACTATAATTCTTATCATCAATTTTTCCTCAATTTATTATTCTTTATATATCCCTTTATATTTTAAATAATAGTATAATATGATAATAATTGAAGTTTTGAGTGAGGAGGTGACAAAATGAAAAGAACTTGGATTAGTTTGGATTAGTGAATGTGTAATGAATCATTAAATAATATAAAACAAATTCAGTTTAAACTAATGTCTTTAGTGATTAAATATAAAATATAAATTATATATACATCAAGAAATTAAAACTAATATGATGTGGTGCAATATATGTTTAGATATTTCTCTTAATAAAACTAATTTTTTGCTGAGACATTATTATGTTTTATTGTTTTGGATTTAAATTTAATAGGGAGTATTTAGAATGATTGTGGAAAATTAAAGTGAAGTACTTATGAAAATACATATGACGATAAGAGATAGGACCCTTAATTAGGAATTTTCATGAAATTAGTAAAATTATGATAATTTATCTCATTATGAAGGCCATTGATTGTGTGATGATTTTATAGTACTATTTTATATATTTAAAGGATTTATTTTCATAAATTTGGTTAATTTTAAAGTGTTAAATTACTTTCTTTCAAGGTGATTTAAATAGTATCTCCCTTATTTTAAAGGTAATGATACATTATAGAATGAAAAAAAATCACTTCATCCATTTTTAATTGGTGCTGCTGTATTTTTTTCCCCGCTTTTATTTGGTGAAGTTTAGATATTGTTTGATCGGGCATGGAATTGGTGGTATTTTGGTGGTGCTGATGGTGTGGTTGGCTGTGAATCTATCCGTAACCTGTTGGTTGATTATTTTTGGAGACGAAATGGATGGACTTTGGGGGAACCCAAACATTCTACAAGGTTTTTCTTCAGATGAGTATAGAGATGGTCATCTTCACCATGCAGAACTTTTCATATTTGGATGATTGAGAGGGTATGGAATTTCCATAGGTACTCGGCCCATGCATTCTTGCACAGGACAGTTTGCTGAGCAGTAATGCTTTGGTGGAGGCAGGACTTAATGTGTTTGAAGCTGGTTGAAGCACTTCTTCATGGTCTTGTTCTGGGTTGAAACCCTCTTTATTTTCTATTTTTGTTAATGTCTTGATGTCCTTGAAGTCCTTGTTTCCCCCTTTACCCTTAAAATGGGTCTTATCCAAAATCAATAAAAAATTTCAGCCATCGGGCCATTCAATCAAAGTTATTAGGCCAACCATTAAAGCTATAGTGTGGCCTAATAAATGTCTAGTGGTAGATATTATGGAAACCTTCATCTCCACTAGAACTCCATTTCTTTTATATTAGTAGTGTTATGGGTTTTTGATATTAAAAAAAAGAAAATATTTAAATGAAATAAAAATATAAATGACTTTATTCCCTAAAAAAGAGTACAATTCAAAAATAAAATAATGAAAAATATATAAAAATTATAAACCATCTAAAACAATGTAAATTATTAAATCTCAAAATTGAGGAATAATTTCAAATTACATTTGAATAAGGGAAATAAATAAAAGAAATGATTCAAGATTTTTATTCTATACATAACCAGCTCTCTATTAATAAAATCAAAATGTTCTTGATTAAGGGTTGTTGCGATGATATCAAATAATTGTGGATAAAATCTTATAAACTCAAGAAATATATATCCATTTTTAATTTCAAATCTCAATAAATGGTGACTCTGTTTAATGTGATTATATAATGAGTGTTAAATATGATTCCTATAGATATCAATTTTAATTATTATATCTTAATTGAAAAGAACATGGTAATAATATATAATGCAGTTTATGAGTCTATTTATCATCCAAATGATTTAATAAAAACAAGATCCCATGGAATTGTATAACAATTTTTTGTTAGGAAAAGGGAAAATGAAATTTATTCTTTCCACAAAAATAGACTAAGGATCTCACAATGAGGGATAAGTCCCACATGCACTTTTCCTATCTTGTTGGAATCCTCCAAATTCTGTATTCAAAATAATTTTTAGTTCATAAGAAATATAGTTTAATAAAATAATCAATTATTTTCAAGAATTTATGCTATTTAAGGATCCTTTAAGACATTTAATGCAATATTATTTAGGTTTTTCCTAAAAATTTGCAGAAATATAAACCCAAAGCATTATTTTGGTTCGAGTCATGGTAAGGTAAAGGAGGATCCCAATCGTACCTAAATAAATATTTTTGTTTACTATTTTACCATCTTCATCCAATATTACCACATATATAGTAATCATTGGTGTACTGATATCCTCAATTAGATCAACACCAAAGAACATGTAAAGTTCATTACTGTATTTTATATGGATTAGAAAAATGTAATCCTTATTTTGATTAATTTAAAAACTAATAAAAAACTATAAATATACCTTAAATATCATATCAAATTAATTACACATTAATCATGAATAAAAAAAATAAAGAGATTCCTTAGTTAAAAAAAATACAACATCATAAACATAAATTTGGATAACTAATAAACTATTAAAAAAATGTTTAAAAAACATCCAAATAAAATTTACCATTTTTATTTATAATAAAAGATATATTTATTCAACTCAAGGGTATTTTTTTACTCCATAAAGAGCATTGATTAACATAAACACAAGATTTGGATGTTTTGAATACTCAAAACTAATTCCTTTCTAATCGTAAGTGTTTTTAGAAATAAAATGATTTATGAACTCCTGACAACCATTTCAAAAGGGTTAGAGTTATAATGAGTTGTTGACACAAAAAATATTCTAATATATTAATTATATGTAAAAGGTGAAAAGGTTTCACCAAAATCAATTCCTTCTTCTTGGTTATAGACTTTTTTTAAAAATTTAGTTATTTTTTCTAAAACTGTTCCATTGCTCATAGAGATTATTCATAAACAGTCATTTTATACAAATAATGATATGAACATTGGGTATTTCAGTTGGGGTCCAATATTCTATAATGAGTTTAAACTATTATATCCTTGATTTCATTTTCTAATTGATTGTATTTAGATTTATCCCATGCCATTAGTAGTGAACATGAAGGTTAATTGTCCTCAACTTCAACTTCTTAAGAAGGAGGTGGATCACTAATGATCAACATTTCCAGTACTTCCCCAATATCATCAATTTTATATTGAGTACTATTAAAAATATCATAAAATTTTATTAGAATTGATTCATATATGTTCTTCGTCCTTGTATTGAAGATGCAAGAGTCATTAATTGAGTTATATCACCAAATAAAAGTACGTTAATTCAATTTAGTGTCAATATTTAGTATTTATCTTCATTGTCATGTATTTATAATTTACATTAAAACATATCAAAATGACAAAATTTTTATTTCCAACCTTTCCAATGTTCATAAGGGGTCTTCTTGAGGATGGACCTTATAAGATTACCGTTTAGAATGTAACATGTAGTATTAACCAACTCAGCCCTACAATATTTATGGAGTTTCAATTCATTCAATAGAGTTATTGACATATCTTATAGAGTTTGATTTTTTGTTCCAACAATCCCATTTTTAGGTGTTGTAGATGTGTAAAAATAGCGATTATAACTATATGAATTATAATTTTTACCTATGTATTCATTTTCAAACTGTCACATATTATCAGATTTAATTGATTTAATCATATAACCATTTCCATTTATTTATTTTTTGGAGAATTTATAAAAATATTTAAAATCCACTTTTTTATTCAAAAATAAATAAACCCAAGTAAATCCTTTATAATAATCAAAAATGACTAAATTATAAGTATCATTCTCTATACTAGTAACATGGTTTGGAAATAATATATCATGGTGAAGTAGATTAAGGTAATTTTAATTGAACGCCTAATTTTTATATATAGAGGATTATTATTATTTTTTAGGTTGTATAGGTTAATATGTAATTTTTTAGGTTGTAAAGGTTAATACGTAATTTTCTAAAAATGAAATTTGGTAATTTCACATACAATTTGATTTTTGTTGAGTTGAAAAGTGTGTTTGTGACACAATTATAATAAAATCTATGTTGTAACTAAGATTAATTATCTTATAGAGTCAATAATTTTACATGGTGCATAGAAAATGATTTTAGATTAATAATATATTTATTTTTTAAATTAATATTTGGAAAATAAAATCTTAAATTTAAAATCAAACACTTTACAAATGTTATTCTCAATGGTAACTCTAGAAACCCTATCCCATAATTTAATAATACTAATAAAATTATCCTTATGGGAATAAAAATAAAAAACAGATTTGATAAAAATGAAATTAATAAATTAAATTATACCTATATTGATGAAATTTATCCAAGAGTTGTCACCAAAATTTACAAGTTTATCATTATTATTTTTAAGGTGATTAAATCCCCGTAGTTACTACACATATACCTCAAGTATCCACTAACCATGAAATATGTATCTTGATATTTTATATTGAGATATTTTTACTAAAATAGTTTTATGTTACTAACTATTTTTGTACCCAAAAGAGTTTGGGTCCACTAATGTTACCCATAAGAGATTTTATAACCCATATTTTCATTGTGTGAGGGCATTTCTTAAAAAAATTAAAAGAGAAGTAAACCTGTTTTGGTCCAACATATTGAGAATTTTTATTACTAAATTCATAAATTAGATTCTTGACTTTGTGATAATAATTATCGAATTTATATTTGATATGTTCTTCCATCTAATTTAGTTTCTTTTTAAGAACTAGTTTGAATAATGAAATCAATTCCGATAAAGGTTTTGATACTGAATTGAGAACCTAATTTTTTTCTAATTACTCTTTAGATTAGGTAAATTTTAGGGGAACCACACTAGGTTAATTTTTATGTTTCAAGATCAATCATTCTTTTTTTGGGGTGTCAATCATCATCATAACTATCTTGAATATATTTATTTTTAATATCTTTGAATTTCCATGTAAGTTAAAGAAATTATTCCTTTAATCTTTATATAATGGTTTTAAGATCTTCATAATTTCTATATTGAATACCAAGAAGAATATAAAATTCCATTTAAATCAATTTTAGCCATGATATAACTGATTATATCAACAGTTGATTAAGCTAACGAGAGAAAGTCATCACATACTCTTAAAGTTAAAACATTGAAGCGACTCTTAATTTTCTTTCCTTTATCAAATTTTTCTTAAAAATGTGATAATTGAGTTTTATTTTCTCATTTTTTTTTAATTCAGGGAATGTTTCTTTAACTACCCCATGTTGGACCCCCCTTTTCTTATCAGAACGATTTCTTCTGACATGATCCAACTCACTAAGGTGCCACCCAGGAAAGCATTTAGGTGTAGCATGCGATCATAATCCCACCTCAAATAGGTTAAGGGATGGTTAATTTCACCTACAAGATATAAAATACAAATGAGGCCTTAACTTAATGAACCTTTATAGAAAAATATATCTCCATATCCAAATAGAAACCATTCATCATCAAAGAAACACTATAAACCACACCTAATAATAAAATAATATACATGTCATAGACCGTAATAATTGAAAAAAAATAAAAAAGGGATAAAATTTGAATATAAATTAAAATAAAATAGACCAATATCCTAAGGAAAAGGAAAATCTTGAACAATATTAAAGTCACCTCCATGAATCAATGACTCCTTTCATTTGAGGGAGTTCCTTTACCTATCACATGTAAGGGAAAATTTTTCCCTATTGATATAGTAATAACCAAGGGTGTAACTGGAGTTTATGAACAAATTTGAGGACCTGAACCCAAACCCATAAGGGAGTTAAAAAGAAATTAACATATGGGGAAATAAAACCTAGTTTATGATGTAATGGTTTAGAGATTACCTAATATTTAGTTCAAATTGATAGTAACCTTATGATCACTAAATTTAAGGGTTCGTTGGATGTATAAGACTACTAAAAACTCCTAAGAAGGGGATTAATCTATGTTTCCTTTTTAACATTTCTGTGAGCATAAAATATTAAATCAGCTTCCCACATTCATGAATCATACCGGTTATCAAGGCCAATGTTCATATTCATTCAAGACTCAACTTTATATAGTCCTTATACATGAGACACAAAAAAATTCCACCCAAGGAATGTATGTGTTGGAATAATATGAAATTATCTACCAATTAATATATGAATCACCTTAAAATTATCTTCTTCTATAGAGACACCGAATTGAAGCTTAACCAGTCCCTTGATTGATGTGGATGGTCCATTCCCCAGGATTAAAAGGGAGTACCAATATTTATAATCTATGTGGGGGAACACACCATATTTTCCACACATCACTAGGAGAGTACTGAACCCAGTGCCCCTTAAAATTCATCTACAAAACCATTCATCATATCTACATTTCTATAACACCCATCCTACATGAACCAAATCATATATGATATCTGATAATGAATATGACTCTATAATTTTTAGTCCCCCAATAAGTTTATAGAGTGCGATTAGCTAGGGGTGGGGGTGGGGGTGAATTAGGGTATGTAAATCTTATCCAATTAAAACAAATTTTTATTAAATATCACTTGCATAAACGAATATTAACCTCTAAAAATTTAGTGTTAACTATTATTCTTCTTTTTTTAAGAATTTATAAGATTCAGTCAATTGACCTTCCCTTTTTACCTTATATTTTTGGATTAATTTTACGTTAATTTGATGTGGATGTATAAATTAAATAAGGAAATTTTTTTACTTGGTACACCCTCCTGGGGATACTTCAAGGAGCATTGAATTGACATTATGTTGATGAACCAAATTATTAAAAAGCTCACGACTCTTCATAAGAGTCACTCCAGTTAAAAATATTTAGGGAAACCTCCCTAATTTCCATGGGTCACTCCAATAAAGTTTCCTTCTTTTTCTCACTATAGTGTAAAAAATAACCTTGTCATAGTGTATGGACATTCCAATACATAAACCAGCTTCACCTTCTTGGAATACATCCTATGGTATAGATAAATTCAATATTGTGGTACCACTTAGTTTAACTATAAAAATATGTGAATACCTCTTCATACAACACCTTCTTCTTGCTACTTATATAAAAAAATGTAATGAAACCTTCCAGTGCTGTGTCTAGAACTTCTTCCCACTTTTTTTTAAAAAAAATAACTCCATCAACTTCTTTATAAGAGTCATTAAAACATTCTAATAAGCTTTTTTTCTCCTTGTAGCACCCCACCGTGAATTATTCTTCTTCTATAAGATATAGATATACATAAATATTAAATCTTGATCATGCCTCATTATTACCATAGAAAGCTTATAAAACAAAGGATCATTCCCAAAAAAAACCTTACACCAGTCAACATTACCAAGGAACATTAAAATCACCCATATTTTTCTACAATTTTATTCCATGATTTCCATAATCACAGTCCACTTAATAACTTCTTCAAGGATCATTTGAATCTATTGTATAGTATGGATTAAATCTCCATTTAATTTACTTGGATAATGCTGAAATCAAATTTGAATCCATCTTGGGTCATGTGCTAAATCTAATTACCATCATTATGAAAGAATTGATGAACTATTCATGAATCTCCATAGTGAAATCCTATAGAATTTTTATATATCCTGCTAACATGACCACCAACACATATTTCTTCTAGAGTTTATCATGTGTTATTTTTATTTCTAGGGAAACACAACTTTTAACATGCTTAGGTTAATGAACTATTGTTATTGTTTCCTTATATTATAGAATTATTTCATCATTTTATAAAAATAAATTCAGAAAAACCACCACCATGATCATTATGGACCCTCCCATTGATCATAGTAATATTCTCAGTACAACACACCCAAAACTATAATGTGGTCTGTCTCCCATGAACCTATTGAAAACATTGAGATTCAAGACATTAATGTAGTAAAACATCTCAACCATAACAACTCACTATTTTTTTTGGAACCAACTTTTCCCCATGTTTCATTCACTACAACTTGTTACATGGAATATGTAACCTTAATTCATCATGTTACATGGGTTCTCTAAAATTCCACCATATTCAACACAAAGGTGTGTCCCATTCTAAATTTCCTATATTGGGAATCTATTTCTCTACCACAACCATATAACTTGGCATTTTAAAACCTACCATCTTCCTTACCCTCACCACATCAAATTAATATTGAGTGCTCCTGGATATGTTAGGGAAAATCAACACAACATTTTCTAAGATACCTTCAATATATCTCCAACCCTTATATTGACCATGTAGGATCCATGTAGAATACGTTTCACTTCTATATTCTTTCCCAAATCCATTATCTTTTTGTATATATTTAATTAAACAAAAAAAACCTTCAAGATTACTTATAACAAAACCCAACACCAAGAAATTATGCTCTATGTTAACAATCATCCAGGAATCACATTAATAAACTTATTCCTTATCATCAAGGTCTTATTATTTGTTATCAAAAAATAAAACACAATAACTTATGATTAATAACAATCTACACCTTTGTATTTTCTTGAAAATATTCAAAAATTAACATTATAATATTCCTTATACCCCTAATTGGAAATGATATGAAAAGGGAAATTATTATTTCTTAAGATGTGGGGATATTCCATTAAATATGAAACTCCCCATTTTGGTAAGGTCATCTCCTTTTATCTTTTAAACATTCTCTCCATGATATGTGGAAATAAAATACAGTAAATATCAAATCCAACTTTTTTTAAACTTTAATTTGGAATTATTTATGGGATTCAACTCCCCTAATAAGGATAAGGATGGATTCCTCAACTTTTTTCATATCCTCGTTTTCCATAATCCTTTGGCTAGAACCACATATTGATTATCCAAATATTATGAAACCAATGGTAAACAATTTCAGGTTATAATTATCCATTCCAAAATATCCCTTCCCAAAATAGTTATTCCTTATCAAGATATTTGTTGAGTGAAATTACCACTTTGAAATTGGGATGTCAAAAAATCCTCTAAGCGTACTGATCCTAAGCTCATTTTTTGGAAACAAGTGTGTTTGTAGAAAACAAAATGGTTTTCCATGTCACTCATTAATAATGATGAAAAAAACATAACAACCTTGACTCATTACCTTCTCAACACCACCTATCATATAAATCAATCATTTAGACCAAATATTGTCACTACGGGAAAAATGGGTATTTGCGACGGGTTATTTGCGACGGGAATAAATCCCGTCGCAAATAGCCCCGTGAAAAACTTATTTGCGACGGGGGTATTTACCCGTCGCAAATAAGTAGGCTTTTGCGACGGGATTGCTTTCCCCGTCGCAAAAGAACTGGCGCGCGTTGCGCGCCAAATCGCGGGAAAACTATTTGCGACGGGGGAATATTTCCGTCGCAAATAACTGGCGGCGGTAAAAGGTATTTGCGACGGGAATATTCCCCCGTCGCAAATAGTATGTCGGCAGGTGGTTATTTGCGACGGGTCCCGTCGCAAATAACTATTTAACCGTTGACCGTAATAAATGTTGGCTAAGGTATTTGCGACGGGTACCGTCGCAAATAACACTATTTGCGACGGGATTCCTGTCGCAAATGGACCCGTCGCAAATAATCTAACCTGTAAATACCCCCATCCGTTTTTTTCAAATCATTATCAAACTCCATCTTCTTCTTCTCCCAAAGTTGTATTTCTAAAGTTCATTTTTTCTCCAGTTTAATTTTTTTTCCGGAGTTGATATTAAAGTTTTGAAGAACGATCAAAGCAGATCAATTTTCAAGGTATTTATGTTTATTTTAATTTAATATTTATTTTTAATTTTTTATTACTTTCAATTATTCTTAATTAGTTGTAATTTAATTATCTTTACATTGTTTTGTTACATAATAAATTTAAATTATTAGTATTGTTCATAGTTAATGGTAATTAGGAATAATTAGTAATAATTTCTAATAATTAAGAATAAATATTAATAATTAATAATAAATACCAATAATTAGAAATAATAACATTATTACATTATTAGTATATTTTATTATTAATATTAAAATAATATAATTTTTTATATATATACAATTCTCTTTTCATCTGTGTGTTTGCTGTCTTCACATGTATTATTTGTATGTGGAGATAGAAAACGCACAGATGAAAGGAGAATTGTATATAAATTAGAATATTATATTATTTTAATATTAATAATAAAATATACTAATAATGTTATTATTTGTAATTATAGGTAATTATTCCTAATTATTGGTAATTATTCATTTAATTACTAATAATTAGGAACAATTACCAATAATTATCAATAATTAGGAATAATTAGTAATAATTACCAATAATTAGTAATAATTACCAATAATTAGTAATAATTACCAATAATTAGTAATAATTAACAATAATTAAAAATAATTACCAATAATTCGTAATAATTACCAATAATTAGTAATAATTACCCCTAATTAGTAATAATTACCAATAATTGGTAATAATTACCAATAATTACCAATAATTAGTAATAATTAGTATTAATTACCAATATTTAGTATTAATTACCAATAATTATTATTAATTACCAATAATTAGTAATAATTACCAATAATTAGTAATAATTACCAATAACTAGTAATAATTACCAATAATTAGGAATAATTACCAATAATTAGTAATAATTACAAATAATTAGTAATAATTAGTAATAATTAGTAATAATTACCAATAATTAGTAATAATTACCAATATTTACCAATAATTACCAATATTTACCAATAATTACCAATATTTACCAATATTTACCAATAATTACCAATAATTACCAATAATTAGTAATAATTAGTAATAATTAGTAATAATTACCAATAATTGGTAATAATTAGTAATAATTAGTAATAATTAGTAATAATTAGTAATAATTAGGAATAAATACCAATAATTAGTAATAATTAGTATTAATTAGTATTAATTACCAATAATTAGTAATAATTACCAATAATTAGTAATAATTACCAATAATTAGTAATAATTAGTAATAATTACCAATAATTAGTAATAATTAGTAATAATTACCAATAATTAGTAATAATTAACAATACTTACCAATAATTACCAATAATTACCAATGATTAGTAATAATTATCAATAATTACCAATAATTGGTAATAATTAATAATAATTACCAATAATTAGTAATAATTGGTAATAATTAATAATAATTACAAATAATTAGTAATAATTATTAATAATTAGTAATAATTAATAATAATTACCAATAATTAGTAATAATTACCAATAATTAGTAATAATTACCAATAATTCGTAATAATTAACAACAATTACCAATAATTAGTAATAATTAGTAATAATTAGTAATAATTAGTAATAATTAGTATTAATTACCAATAATTAGTATTAATTACCAATAATTAGTAATAATTACCAATAATTAGTAATAATTACCAATAATTAGTAATAATTAGTAATAATTAGCAATAATTACCAATAATTAGTAATAATTACCAATAATTACCAATAATTAGTATTAATTTCCAATAATTAGTATTTATTACCAATAATTAGTATTTATTACCAATAATTAGTAATAATTACCAATAATTAGGAACAATTACCAATAATTATCAATAATTAGGAATAATTAGTAATAATTACCAATAATTAGTAATAATTACCAATAATTAGTAATAATTACCAATAATTAGTAATAATTACCAATAATTAGTAATAATTACCAATAATTAGTAATAATTACCAATAATTAGTAATAATTACCAATAATTAGTAATAATTACCAATAAGTAGTAATAATTATCAATAATTTCCAATAATTAGTAATAATTAGTATTAATTACCAATAATTAGTATTAATTACCAATAATTAGTATTAATTACCAATAATTAGTATTAATTACCAATAATTAGTATTAATTACCAATAATTAGTATTAATTACCAATAATTAGTATTAATTACCAATAATTAGTATTAATTACCAATAATTAGTAATAATTACCAATAATTAGTAATAATTACCAATAATTAGGAATAATTACCAATAATTAGTAATAATTACCAATAATTAGTAATAATTAGTAATAATTAGTAATAATTAGTAATAAATTGTAATAATTAGTAATAATTAGTAATAATTACAAATAATTCATAATAATTAACAATAACTAGTAATAATTACCAATAATTAGTATTAATTAACAATAATTAGTAATAATTAACAATAATTATCAATAATTAGTAATATTTAGTAATAATTAGTAATAATTAGTAATAATTAGTATTAATTACCAATAATTAGTATTAATTAACAATAATTAGTAATAATTACCAATAATTAGTAATAATTACCAATAATTAATAATAATTCGTAATAATTAGAAATAATTACCAATAATTAGTAATAATTACCAATAATTAACAATAATTACCAATAATTACCAATAATTAGTATTAATTACCAATAATTAGTATTTATTACCAATAATTAGTATTAATTACCAATAATTAGTATTAATTACCAATAATTAGTATTAATTACCAATAATTAGTAATAATTACCAATAATTAGTAATAATTACCAATAATTAGTAATAATTACCAATAATTAGTAATAATTACCAATAATTAGTAATAATTAACAATAATTAGTAATAATTACAATTATTAGTATTAATTACCAATAATTAGTATTAATTACCAATAATTAGTATTAATTACTAATAATTAGTAATAATTACCAATAATTAGTAATAATTACCAATAATTAGTAATAATTAGTAATAATAATTACCAATAATTTGTAATAATTAGTAATAATTACCAATAATTAGTAATAATTAACAATACTTACCAATAATTACCAATAATTACCAATAATTAGTAATAATTAACAATAATTAGTAATAATTACCAATAATTAGTAATAATTACCAATAATTAGTAATAATTACCAATAATTAGTAATAATTACCAATAAATAGTAATAATTATCAATAATTAGTAATAATTACCAATAATTAGTAATAATTACCAATAATTACCAATAATTACCAATAATTACCAATAATTACCAATAATGACGAATATTTACCAATAATTACCAATATTTACCAATATTTACCAATATTTACCAATATTTACCAATATTTACCAATAATTAGAAATAATTACCAATAATTAGAAATAATTACCAATAATTTGGAATAATTACCAATATTTATGAATAATAACATTAGTACATTATTTTTATATTTTATTATTAATATTAAATTAATATAATTTTCTATATTATATACAATTCTCTTTTCATTTGTGTGTTTTCTGTCTCCACATGTAATATTTGCATTCTTTTTCAAAATTATCAACCTACTCGCCAATGGAGAGGTGAAAGCGAATGCAAATATTACATGTGGAGACAGAATGTTAAACACACAGATGAAAGAAGAATTGTATATAATATAAAAAATTATGTTATTTTAATATTAATAATAAAATATACTAATAATGTAATAATGTTATTATTATATAATTAATGTTTATGAAAAAATTATATTAGTATTATTAAAATAATAAAAAATCAATATAATATTAAAATTATCAATATTTGTAACATGTTTTGCTTTATTCTCAATATATTCAATCTTTACTTGAGTGTTTTTTCTAACAAATTATTCAAAACCAGTAATGCTTTTATATTTTATAGAGAAATATGGAACAACGAGGTCGTCAACAATTATTATTATGTGACTGCATATGGATAAATCAACGTAGAAATCCAAACTGTTCTGGTTTAAATCCAGTATATGTTGAGGGTGTGGAGACTTTTTTATCATTTGCGGCATCAAATTCAGAATTTGTTTCAGAAGGCAAAATAAAATGCCCTTGCAGAAAATGTGCATTGAGAACGTTTGACACGTTTGACAAAGTGGGAGAACATCTCTTGCGTTTTGGTTTTCAACCAGATTATGTTTTTTGGTATCAACACGGTGAACGCAGTTCTAGAGTAGGTGATACCAACTTGATTCTGGATCCATCCTAGTTTCAAGATTTAGTACATGATGTTGCAGGTTCATCTGTTCAACATACAGAAACTCTGGCTGATATAGCTTCAAATCCTGAGTTGGCACCGTCTGAATTTTATGAGTTGTTGAAATCTGCTGAGGATGCATTATATCCTGGCTGCAAGATGAGAAAATTAGAAGCAGTTGCAAAATTTATGACTATCAAATCAGATAACAGAATGTCAAACACCTGTTTTGACCAGATATTTTCTTTGTTGAAAACACTGTTACCCGAAGGAAACGTTTTACCTGCAAATTACTTTGAGAGTAAGAGGCTGGTTCGAAATTTGGGACTTACTTGTCAGAAGATTCATGCATGTTCAAATGACTACATTTTATATTCTGGGGAAAATGAGTCGTTGGATATTTGTCCTACATGTGGGCAACTGAGATATAAAGAAGGACAACACGGGAAGTCTGGTTTGATTCCTGTAAAACAGTTGAGATATTTTCCGCTTACATCCAGACTTCAGTGTTTATTCATGTCTAAGAATACAGCGACAATGATGTCATGGCATAAAGAGAATATTTCAACCGATAAAAGCTTGAATCATCCAGCCTATGGTGATTCATGGAAACATTTTGATAGAGTGCATCCATCCTTTGCTTTAGAAGCTAGAAATGTTCGACTGGGCCTTTCCACTGATGGTTTTTGTCCGTTTGGATCTTATGGTAGTCAATATTCATGTTGGCCTGTTTTTTTAACTCCATACAATTTACCTCCATGGATGTTTATGAAGGAGCCATATATCTTTTTGACTTTACTAATTCTAGGACATCCGATGAAAAATATTGATGTTTATTTGAAGCCATTGATTGATGAATTAAATTTATTGTGGAGTACTGGTGTCAGTACATATGATGTTGCAACGAAACAGAATTTCATACTGAGAGCAGCATTGATGTGGACAATAAGTGACTTCCCGGCTTATGGGATGTTATCTGGCTGGAGTACACATAGTCAGAAATCATGTCCTTACTTTATGGGAGAGAACAAAGCATTTATGCTCATTCATGGAAAGAAACCTTGTTATTTTGACTGTCATCGCAGATTTCTTCTAGCTGATCATCCTTTTCGTAGAAACAGATCTCATTTTAGAAAAGGAACAGTTGAAAGGGATGGACCTCCAAAAATGCTATCAGGTTCGGAGTTAAAATCAGTTGTATTTTCATTACCTCCCATCACTTTTGGTCCCACAATAAACCAACAGAAAATTTCTGGTTTTGGGAAAGAACACAATTGGATTAAACGTAGAATATTTTGGGATTTTCCATATTGGTCTGATCTGTTGGTCCGACACATGTTAGATGTCATGCATATTGAGAAGAACTGTTTTGATAATTTTTTTCATACAGTTTTGGATACACCAGGAAAGAGCAAAGACAATGTAAATGCACGTTTAGATCTTGCCCAAATTTGCAGGCGTCCAGAATTGGAACTATTTGAGAATGTCAGAACAGAAAGGTTACTGAAACCAAAAGCAGCTTATACACTGTCTAAAGAAAACCGTTTATTATTTTGTCAGTGGATTGCAGATTTGAGACTTCCAGATGGTTATGATTCTAATTTGGGTAGATGTGTAAATAATGGTCATATTACTTGATTTAAAAGTCATGATTGTCATGTTATAATGGAGAGACTTATACCCATTGGATTAATAGGTCTGTTGAATTATGTGATTTGGGATTCCATAACAGACATGTCTCATTTTTTTCGTGAAATTTGTGCGGCTACGACAGATTATGATGCTCTAGGAAAACTTGAAAAAAATGTTGTTGTAATTATATGTAAACTGGAAAAAATATTTCTGCCGTCTTTATTCGACTCAATGGAACATTTGATGTTACATTTTCCATATGAAGCCAAATGTGGAGGTCCAGTATAGTTTTGATGGATGTACCCATTTGAAAGATGCATGCAAAAATTGATAAGAAAATTACGTAACAAAGCATCTGTTGAAGGATCTATTGCAGAAGCTTATTTGCAAGAGGAAATATCTTTTTTCTGCTCCCATTATTTTGAATCTGAGTATCCTTCAAAACACAACCGAATGGGACGGAACAAGAGGAATATTGATGAAATCGAAAATCAATTATCTATTTTCAACCAGTCAGAGCTTGGTTTTGGTGGAGTTTATGAACGCTGGCTTTCAGATGATGAACATCAGAGAGCTCATACGTATGTTCTGCTCAACTGTGAAGAGATGACATCAGTTGAACTATAAGTGTTTATATCACTTATTCTATCATTTATGTTATAGTAAATAACTTTGGTTTTTATAGGTTGTATGATAATCATATGAAGAAACAAATTCCACAAATTACAGCAGCTGCTCTCGAAGAACGTCGACTGAAAAATTTCTCTCAGTGGTTTCAAAAACAGGTATCATAAATTCTTTATCTTTTAGCAACTCATTCAATGTATAGTTTACTATATTGATAATTATTTCACAAATTTTCAGGTGTCTCGACATGCTGATAAAATTGACAAACGGCTGTGTGTATTGAGTAACCTACCTTCCAAACTTGTTAAAACTTATAATGCATATGTGGTGAATGGATTTAGATTCCACACACATGCATATGGGGAATCGAAAAAAACAATGAAAAGTGGACTTACCTTGAGAGGATCTCATCATCGAGAAAATGAAGTTGACTTTTATGGCATACTTGATGAAATCAATGAACTCTATTATCTTGGACAACATTACATAACCATGTTCAAATGTCGGTGGTTGGATACAGAGAGAGGCGTGCGTGTTCATCCGACTCATGGAATCATCGATATTAAATGTAAAAGTGTTCTCGCAGTAAATGAACCATTCCTATTGGCTCAACAAGCATATCAAGTTTATTATGCAAAGTACTGTGCAACATCAAGAGACTTGACTGATTGGTGGAGTGTAATAAAAATAAAAATTCGAGACAATCAGTTTAGTCAAAGTGAATGTGCTTTCACTGATGTGCAACGAATTGATGTTTTTCAAGAGAGTACTCAAAATCAATCTTTTTTACAAAGAGACATGAGTATCGATGACGACACCCCACATTTAAGAGTCGGTGATGACGATGATGTTAATTATGTCACATATTAATTTGAAATGGTAAGAGATGAAGAAACTGTAACTCGAATGGATATCGATGACGTTGAGGAGGAATATGAAGATAACATTGACAAATATGAAGATGATGAAGATGAACACTGATAGCATTCCATGGTATTTATATACAATCATAATATGTATATATGTATATATAATAGTAATTATCAATTATTTGCTAACATTAACATTTTCTGTTTTAGATGGACGAAGCCACATTTCGTGAGTTGGCGGATGCTGACCTAACTTTCGATGCGGATGCATTGCTGACAGATGACCCTCAGCCTGCAGGCGCTCTAGGGAGTACGCGGAGGGGGCGCGGTCTTGCACGATTGATGATTCCTGACCCCGTCCCCGAGCGACGCCCACGTCTTGGGTTTGATCCACGCACACGGAGGTGTGATAACCTGTTTGATAACCTGTGGATTTGACTAAGATTTCATTAATCTATTCACATAATAAATGTTTATTATTTTTTCAGTTTTCCGCATATAGCAGTCGGACAGGGAAGCGCTATTTTGCGCAACTATTTCTCTCAGCCGTGGACCACATGGGAGCAGATTCCCATTGATGTGCACCAGGCCATGTTCGGCCATTGGTTGGTACGTACGTAAATAAATAATTTTTATTTTGAAAATTATTTCATTTCTAACTTGATATTTTGATTTATTTGTAGGGTTTATGGTATCTGATCGAGGATACCATGCGTGACGGCATCCACGAGGCATGGAAGGTGGCTATGCGTGATCGCCTTCGTCAGTTTTCGCACAATTTAAGAAAAGTTGCGATGAAGAAAGCAGGAGTGTCAGATTTTGAGGAGTCATGTAGAGCACACCGACCAGAGTATATTTCATCCCATGTATGGGATGGATTATGTGTGCACTGGTTGAGTGGTGCCTTTCAGAGGAGATCATCGGTGGGGAGGCAGAATCGGGGGGAGACAGGAGGTGACTCATCGAGCTGGGAGTCGTTCTTTCAGTACTCATAGACAGCATCTGGTACGTAAATTATTTATAAATATTTTATATAACTATAAATATTAACAGTTTATTTTTTATTCTTATAGGCTGTCGAGCACCCCAATATTACAGAGTACGACGTATATCGGAGGATGTATAGTGATCCTGCTACTGGGGAGCTCAGAGGTGATCGTCAGCATCACATCGTGGTCAGTATTATTTGTTTTCAGGTTTAAAAATTAACTGCATATAATATATTCACAATTTTAATTTTAAATTGCAACTATAGGAGTCATATGAGGCCGCAGCGTCACAGGCCCGGCCTGAGAGTCAGGCCGAGTCATCAGATCAGACCACTGCCTGTCAGTTTGATGAGGCGGCATGGATGCAGGCCACCCAGTATGCCTTCGAGAAGGGCCGGGTAGTTGGTATCGGCTCTCGACTGACTCCCGGAGATTATTATGGCAGTGCTGCGATGTCGGTGTCCATCTCGAGAGGAGCTCGTGCATCTTCTTCTACTACACAGTATGAGGATCAATTGTGATCTCAAACTGCACAGATAGAGAGTCTCCGACAAGAGCAGGAGCAGATGTGTCAGCAGCATGAGGAGGAGCGTCGACGCCAGCAGCAGTTGTACGAGGAGCAGACGAGTCGGTGGCAGCAGCAGCATCAGGAGTAGATGGAGTACATGCGCCGCTCACTCATGCTTTAGGGATAGAGTTTTCTCCACCACCATCTGCAGATCCCCCACCTCCCCCCCTCCTTCAGATTAGAGTTTGTATTTATGTTATAAAATTTGGGAAATCAAAATATTTTTTTTTCTATTCTTAGTTTTTGTCTCATTATAAAATATTAATAATATTATATTTTTAAATAACAATATTAATATGAATAATAATATTATTTATATTTTATAATATTAAATTATATATATATATATTAAAATTTTATAATATTATAATTTAATTATATTTTTTGTAATACTTGAATTATTTTAATATTTGAATGTAAAATAATTCTATTATTTTTATATAAATTAAAATAACTTATTAATATTTTTTTTATTTATGAATTATAATTCTAATATTATTATATTAATTAAATCATTTATTAATATTCTATTATTTTTTATTTTTGAATTATAATTCTATTATTATTATATTATTTAAAATAATTTATTATTTTTATTTGTGAATTATAATTCTATTATTATATTAATTAAAATACTTTATTAATAATTTATTTTTTTATTTTTTTTATAGTATTTGCGACGGGATACTATGCCCGTCGCAAATACTAGTATTATTATATGCATTAAAATAATTTATTAATAGTTTTTTATTTTTTTTTTAAAAATAGTTTTTGCGACGGGACCCGTCGCAAATACTATTTTAAAAGTTTTTTACAAATATACGGAGTACTATTTGCGACGGGGAAAATAACCGTCGCAAAAAAAGGCTTTAGCGACGGGCCTGTCGCAAATAAGTGTTGTTGCGACGCCGTTTTCAGCAACGAGCCATTTGCGACGGGCCCCCGTCGCAAAAAGCCATTTGCGACGGGATCCCGTCGCAAATGACCCGTCGCAAATACCTGTTTTTCTAGTAGTGTGTGTGTAATAAAATTAATTTACTTTGTGTAAGGATTATACTAATTTTTAAAAATGATACTAATTTGGAAACACATATTGGTACTAATTCAAACTTAATCCTCATTTAATTCTGTATAGGCATCTTGAAACTCCATATAAGGATAAATAGACTTTTAATCTTTTATAGCCCCTAAGTATTTTAGTTCTTAAAATCAATTGTTGATGCTCAAAATTGGTGATACCACATTTTGGAATAACTCATTTATCTCAGTAGATTTTATCGTCCTATATATCATCATATCTGATACAAAATTTCATAAAAACAAGTATATGAATTTGAGTGTCATGATATTCTACTTTCCACTTTTATGTGATTTTATATCATAATAACCATGTAGACCATATCTCCACCTTATTTCATTACATAAAAAATAGTTATAAATAAAAAATAGTACTGGGATAGGGTAACTTAAATGTACTCAAGTATAGGAATGGGGATGATATGAATTGACCAACCATTCATATTCGATCTTTTCTTTTACCTTTTTTTGATTTTGGGAAAGTAATTTCATATTATCTTCAACTTATTCATTATCTCTAGTGTTTGGGATTCTCAATATCTTTTCAACGGATCTCCATTGTGTGCTACCACTCACTCACTTCTCCTCAGGAATGTAATCATTTTAATCCTTCCGTGGATTGTGATTTTTTGATAACTTTTATTTTTGGTTGAATAGTGAAAAAATACTAAATTTCAATTGAAAACAACTTTTTTAATCAAAATAATATATAGTGTTCAATTATAAATTTTAATGGTTTGGAAGTATAATTAGATTATATTTTTACCATTTAATCCAATGTTGGTAATTGGAATTAATTTCCCTCTGAAATTATACAGAAACAATTGTGAATATTTTGATAGTTATTGTTTTTTAAAATACACACTATTTGTTTTGACAATGGAAATTAAATTTAAATTAATTAATACAAATTATATGTTTTGAATTTGGTAAAATATACATCATTTTTTAATTTGGAATATCAAATATATCTTAGGCTGAAGTTTTGTTATTTTTCAGAAAAACTTTAATCTTTGATGAATAGTAAAACCAGTTAGTAGTAGTTTAAAAACTGACTTTTTCATTTAAATTGAATTTCACCACTTCTGTGAATTGAATATTAAAAATCTGACATTCATGGTTGTTATTAGTATGTAAAATTTGGTTCAATAAGATGGAATAATTTTTGGTGAATAGTAACTGTGGACTTTTATTTATTGCGGTTAATGGTAAATAGGGTAATTCAAGGTAAAAAGAATATTATAATAATATAAAATTACCTTAACACTTGTCCTAACATTATTGGATGAGTAATTTACGACCATGGGAATCCTTAGTTCAATTATGGGACCCCATTATGCCACTTAATAATGATAATGACACTTTATTTTAATTAACTTAAAGTAAATACAAAATTACATTAACAAATATATTTTAGTATATTAATTTTTACATGAGGTTATATAAGTAATCTTTTAGAATATAAATAATCATTGGAAAGATAAAACTATTTCCTATATTATGGTAATTTTTTTATTATTTTTAGACATCATATATATTACATTATTTATGACACAATAATGATGTAGTATTTACCTCATTAATAAATGATTTAAATAAATATGATTATTAATATTAAAATAATATGAAAAACCAATCAAATTCTTATTGGATGATTTTATTTCGATTATTAGTCATCTTATCTTTTCATTTAATTCTTTTCTGACCTTTATAAACCGAATATCACTATATAATAAAATAATATTTTCACAATTTCATAAAGAGACCCTCCCCCCCCTAATAAAAGAACACCACTTCTAACCCATTCCAAACACCTCTCAAGCTCCTTGGGTCATCCAAAACTGGAAAAAATAATCTCTAAATATCCCCTTATTCCTCCTAGAACCCTTACCTTAGGCATAATGCACTTAAAGATGTCCTTTTGGTTCAAATGAAAGGAAGTTACCCTAATTAAAGGCAATGATTTATCTTAAATTCTTTTGTTTTATTTTGTTTTATTTTAATTAACCAACCCAATAAAATTTTTTTATTACATTAATTTATAAAAAAACAGTATAATAAATTTAATAGTATGTTTTTATGATAGGTATTCTATCTACACTTTCGCACACCTCCATCTAATGGGTGAAGAACATACTGTTTCTGTGGATGACAAACTAACGCCTCACGAAACGATGATTGTTCGATTATATTCCTACCGCCTCTCATGGTGGCCATTGAGAGGGAACTGTATTTATATATGATATATATATATTATGTTTATTTTTTCGTTATGCTTTTGTATTTTCCATTTATATCATAATTTTATAGTTTCCATTATGGGTAAAACACGATAATTTCATTTGAGGAAGTGTGGACCACCGCCCCCTCAAAATGATATGACTCATTAATACCTTATGTGGGACGTATAAAATATGTAATTAATGATATTATATATGATATTATATATTATATTATACTAGAATTATGATATACCTATGTATCATTATGTTTTAATTCCATTAAAATACAAAATAAAAATGAAAGTAGTGTTAATGTGTACGTACGACTTACCGTCTACATGAACGATACATTTCATTTCTTATCTCCAAATGTTATGTACTATTGTAAATAGATATATATACTGGATATATATAATCTATATATGATATCTAAATCATATATATCATTCTGGAGATAATGGACTTTTGACCACACAGACAAATTTTAATTATAACAAGTTCATTTTTTACTCATGTTCTAAACATCAATAAAATATCCAATATGAACTCAAATAATTAACTAATTTTTATAGCAAGGTAATAAGTGATATAAAAGGAATAATAAACTAGAAAAATTTTATTAATCATGTATAAATTAACTTATGTTTATTATTTGGGGAGAACAAGGAACATACAAGACAAGTCGGACATGAGGTAAGGGGTTTTTATCTCACTTTTAATTCTGTGAGATTTCCATTGTTCTCCACTTATTTATTTCATGTGGTGTATTGTGTACTGATATTTGATATATATTATCTTGATTATCTTTATATTCATGGAATTTTTTTATTCATTTGGTGGTTATTAACTTTTGGTTATACGACTCGTTTGATCACAACGAAGTAAGGGGTTTTCATATCACTTTTTATTCACGTGAGATTCATGCTATATTGGCCACTATTTCCTTTTGTTTAGTGTATGTACTATCCATGATTGTATTCAATGTGTAATATAATTTAATTTATTGGTATTTACATCATCATTTTATGATCCTTCTTTCATGGGGTGTATGTTTCTTAAGGTACCAAATCGGTAAGGGAATTTCAAATTTCAATTTCCACTCATTTGGATTTACGCATACATGATTGACTATTTTACTCCAAGATTATGTGTGGAATCACAATTTATTATTTATGTAATAATTTTCACTACCCTTTTTGTGGATATACTCTTGATATACATAATCATTCCATTTATATCTTCTCAAGTCATTCATATGAACTTGATTAGAGTAATCTTAACTCAATTTCCATTCATTGAGTTAAACATCCAACTCATTGGAGTTGTTTTTACAAGAATATGTGTGAATGTCCTCTTATTGATTTACAATTAATATAAAATCATATTGAGTGTATTTATAATTGTCACACATAATTATGTCGTTGATGTATCCTTAACCTAAGGATATGGTCTTTATAAGAGATTTCATCTCAATTTTCATTCCATTGAAACATATTTATTGTTATACACCAATTCACGTTTATATGTTGTATATAATGTACTTTGAAATAGTATTTCATGAATTCCTTTATTCTCATGATATTATAAATTTTTTATTACCTCAATTATTTGTTTTCAAGAGTCTCTCTTTTGGTTAGGAACTCTAAATAAAATATAATTTTAAATGTTTTAAAGATTTTTTATTATAAATCATCCTAATTAATGTCCAAGTTTTAAAATTTGTTTTAAGGATTTATTTATATGAACATTAATGTTTTAAAATTAAAATTCCTTTAGTTTCAAAGTGGTAGGGGACAATTATAATCAAAAATATATTTTTAAATGACTTCTTGACAAATAATGTGACTTTTAAATGTTTTCAAGAAAAGGGGGATATTTCTCTCAAATAGTTTTGATGATTATTTGCATCTATGTCCATATCATTCATTATTCTTGATTGAGGTTAATCTATTATAATACAATCTTCCATATTGTATTTAATGAGTTATGTTTGATTGTGGATGTGATATTTTTATACCATTCATGGTTTATGGATAAAGTTTTGACATTTCATATGCTAGATTTAATACGAATGTTTATGTTATGTTTAAACTGTTTCATATGTGGAATGAATTGGACTTAGTATGTGATGTGTGGATCCCGCTGTAGATTTTCGATGCATCAGTAGGTCTCATGAGACAAAATAGTGTCTTGCCACAAGGCCTTGACAAAATATTATTTGTAGACTGGGCACGAGGCCTTGACTATGTGGTTATGATGTCCGACATTATGCATTCCATCATTATGAGATTATCTATTGATCTTTTATGTGGTTATTTGACTATAATAATACCCATGACTATGTTTTGTTATGGCATTATTTACTTAGCTCATATTCCTACCATAAAGTGTTCATGTTAATTATTTGTAAAGGAATGTGTTTTCAATTATTCACCATGCATAATGTTTAAGTTATCTTCCACTCTATTGCTTACTCTTATTGAGAGTTTGAGCTCACCCCTTTCTCATGGTTCATTTTCCCAGGATATGAGGAAGTTAGTTATGAGTGACTTGTAGGAATAATCTTGGAATCTTGGATGTTTCTAAAAGAATAAATTAGTGTTTTTTTTCTTTTCAAGTTGTAGTGTCGAACTTATGTATGTATCCTGTTTCAAAGAATACTAAACTAATCTTTCCTTCATGACAAGATTCCTTATAATCATGCCAATGTATTAAAATAATCCAGAGGCTTCTGGTTTCTAGGGTCAGGACATTATAGTTGGTATCAGAGGAATTTTATTACAAACCTCGAAAACTAGATTTAGATAAACTCTGATTAGAGAACATTACCCTAAGATAGACTTTGAAGATTAGTATAGAAGAACTTCCTAGAATATTGGAAATTTAGAGATTTTGTGTATTTTCCATGCAGTACATCCTGTCTGGATATGAGCATGTAGAGGTGGCTCTGGCATAGATGTACCTATGAGTGAAAAATATGACAAGGAGTTTCGGCCTTGACCCGGGGTATCCTGGTATACGACAATGGGCCTTGCTGCAGTCTCGGTTATCACACTCCTAGGGGATATTCGTAGGATAATTTACATTATCTTTACAAACTGATTTGAAGGTTTTTAATATAAGATGATAATAAATGACATTGGTTAATCCTAAGGTGTTTTAAATAGAAAATAAGGTGTCATGATGTTCTCTAAATGATTTTATGACTATTATTACTCATACAATGATTTCTGGTTTTAGTCATTGACTGGATTCCAAGGAAGTCATATTAACTTTGAGCATGATGAACAATGTTTTTACTATGGTAGAAATGAGCAACAAAATGGAATGTTGATAGGGGTGAAAGATATCATGTTCTTTCCAAATCAGTTTAAAAAAAAATATGATCAACAACATATATATTAACCAACTCCCGGACACAACATGGAAGGGAAAAGTAGTGAATGATAAGAGCTCCAGTAGTGAAGACCATGGAGAAAAGGAACCTCATTTTCCATCATGAAGGAAATATGAATGGTGACACCTAGGAAGGTGTCTTAATGGAACAAAGAAATGCTTTTTGTGTGGGAAATAAGGACATAAAGTAAAGAGTTGTCATGGAAAATTGAAGAGTATTATGGAAGAAAATAAAAATAGTCCTAAGAATGCATTTACAGTCATTTGTCATAAATGTAGGAGACCGGTCCATTACCCGAGTGAATTCCCTATTCTATAGGATATCCTCTGGGTCAAGGAAGAATCTATGTTGAAATAAATGGATGGAGAAATGTTTAAAAAGTATTAGTTCTCTTTGTTGATGGATTACATTGGAAGAATTTTCTCTTGTATTTGTAACCCTATAGTTTTTCATGTGAAAATGATATTTGAGGAAGAATTATCTTTTCTCCTATGGATATAGTTATAAATAACCAATTGGTTTAATATGATCATTGAGTTTGAGGAATTTACAAGTTATTAAATTTTGGAATGAAAATGTGAGGTATGTGATAACATTTATAAAGAAATTATGTAAATGTTATTTTGAGGTATCTATCTCATTTTTTGGAATGTTATAAAATTATGTAGTTTTTGAAAAAGGACAACACATAGAACGTGTGACAACCTATCACATCGGACAAAGCTGTGGGAATCGAACCCACAACCATAGTGTGATTGGGATTTATCGCCTACCACTGGACTACATGAAATCCCTGGTTAGTGTGACTAATTCTTTTTATTTAAATGATTTTATTAAGTTGATTTGGGATCTTATGTCTTATCAAATGGATAACCTTAGAATAAGAAAATAATTTTGTGATTAAGTGATAAATGTTATTTTGGAATATTTTTGCTCTATTGGGAATACTATATGCCTAAGGAAAATAGAATACTATGGGATTTCATTTGAAGAGTAAAGGTGTTTCTTTACCTATGTTTTTATTGTTGATTTATAGAGATTTTTTTTATTTATGGAAAGAATTAACCTATTATGGAGAATATGTGATTAGTTTAATTTCTTTTAAGTATGTGGCTTTAAGATTAGTCGATATTATTTGGAGATACAATTTAACGTGGAAAACTACTCAAGAAAATTCTTCTATGTTTTGGGTTTCAATATTAGTTTGGATTATATTAAAAGATTTTATGGACAATTGTTTATTGAATGGTATTTATTGAACTTTGGGCATTGTTGGTTTAATTTTAGAAATTAAGATTAGTATTTCTTTCTCTAAAGTATTATCCATTTTTGGGATCATCTAATCTTTTATTAACCATTTTGTTTTTGGTTAATATCTAATGAAAAGGTAAATATATATAGTTTATCCATTGAAGATTAATTGATTCTAGCACTTCAGGTGTGACCAAGTCATCTTGAATACTCATCATTTAAAAAACGAGTTAGTGGTAGAAATTTATTAAAGGATGATACTCTACTTAAAAATTAAGTATATCCCTTTATGTTCTTAGTCAATCTCATAAATAAATTCCTCAACTTTATGAAATGGAACTTAAAACAAAAAAAACATTATCCATTTAATTTTCTTACTAAGAAACTAATGACCATTTATCCCATCACAATTTTTTGGATTTCTTGTTGTTAACTTTCTCTTGATCTTGTTTTCTATCACTCTACACCAAAAATTGACACTTAGTTTATCTTCCATATCCATGTTTTCCTACGTGGAATCCTAGTATGGGTTATCTCTGGTGACCTTTGTACTTCTTTTTATTTCTTTTAAAGAGATAGTTTTATAGACTCTTTTTCCGATGTCAGACTTTCAATGAAGTTCCCAAGATCAATTTTACAATTGCAAGGATGTAATTTACAAAATTGGGGAAGAATGTAACACCTCATGATTTCATAGAAAGCTATTTTCTTTAAATTGAATAGATTTTACCTCACACAACACCGAGTTCGAGCGCACGATTACTTACCAAAATAGTTGTTCAAAAGCAGTTATGAATAGTATTAACTGAATTTTGAATTATATATATTCCATATAATTTTAACATTCATATTATGTGTTTCTTAGACATAATACAAGAACAAATTCATTTTTTTTGGATAAAGGAAGTATTTTTCAAAAAATGCAATTTTACCACCTTTTAATGGTAAACCCCTTTAGATCCAATATTTGACACTTTTATATTTCTAATTTGAAAAAATAAACTTCTTATCTAGAATAAAGACATAAAAATTTATTTTTGATAAATTTTTGGTGTTTTTCTGATAACTTTCATTTTTTGGTGAATAATGAAAAAAATACTAAATTTTAATTGAAATCAACTTTTATAATCAAAATAATTTATAGTATCCAATTATACATTTGAATGGTTTGGAAGTATAATTAGATTTTACTTTTACCATTTAATCCAATTTTGGTAATTGGAATTAATTTCACTTGGAAATTATACATAAACAACTGTCAATATTTTGATAGTTATTGTTTCTTAAAAACACGATATTTGTTTTGACAACGGGAATTAATTTTAAATTAATTAATGAAACTTTTATTTCTTTAATTTGGTAAAATATACATCATTTTTGAATTCTGAATATAAAATATAGCTCAGTCTTATTTTTCGTATTTTTCTGAAAAACTTCAATTTTTGATGAATAGTAAAACCACTTAGTAGTAGTTTAAAAACCGACCTTTTCATTTAAATGGAATTTTACAGCATCTATGAATTGAATATAGAAAATAAGACGTACATGGTTTTTATTACTATGTAAAATATGGTTCAATAAGATGGAAATAGTTTTTTGTGAATAGTAACTTTTGACTTTTATTTACCGCAGTTAAAGGAAAAGAGGGTAATTCAAGGTAAAAAGAATATTATAATAATAAAAAATTACCTTAACATTTTTCATTACCTTATTAGATGAGTCATGTCCGACCATGGGAATCCTTAGGTCAATTTTGGGACACCATGAAGCCACTTAATAATAATAATGACACTTTATTTTAATTAACTTAAAGTAATGACAAAAATGACATTAAAAAATATCTTTTAGTATATCAATTTTTACATGGGGTTATATAAGTCATATTTTCAACTATAAATAATCATTGAAAACATAAAAATATTTCCTACATTATGGTAATTTTTTTTTAAATTTTTGGACTTCAAATAAATAAAATTATGTATGACACAATAGTGATATAGTATTTACCTCATTAGTTAGTGATTAAAATGAATATGATTATTAATATTAAAATAATATCCAAAACCCATTCAATTATTATTGGATGATTTTATTTCTACCATGAGTCCTATTATATTTGACTTTAATTAGTTTTGGATCTTTAGAAACTGAATATCACTATATAATAAAATAATATTTTCATACTTTCCTAAAGAGACCCTCCACCCCCTTATAAAAGGACACCAATTCAAACCCATTCCACACACCTCTCAATCCCCATGGGTCATCCAAATCCTGACAAAATAATCTCTCAAGATCCCCCTCTTCCTTATAGAATCATTACCATAGGAATAAGGCACTTCAAGAAGTCCTTTTTGGTTCAAACCAAAGGATGTTACCCAAATTAAAGGTAACACTTTCTCTTTAATTCTTTTGTTTTATTTTTTTTATTTTAATTCTCTAACCCCCTAAACACTTTTTATTACTTTATTTTATAAAAACACCAGTATCATAAATATAATATAATGTTTTTATGATAAGTATTCTATATAAACTTACACACACCTCTATCTAATGGGTGAAGAACATTATGTTTTTGTGGATGGAAAACTAACGCCTCACGAAACGATGATTGTTCGATTATCTCCTACCGCCTCTCAGGGTGTCCATTGTAATAGAACTTTATTTTTATATGATATATATTATGTTTATTTTCTATTTATACCTCTGTATTTTCAATTTATATTATTATTTTATGGTTTCCATTATAGGTAAAGTGCAAAAATTTCATTTGAGGAAGTGCGGACTACCGCCCCCTCAAAATGATATGACTCGTTAGTACCTTATGTGGGACATATAAAGTGTGGAATTAATGATATTATATATGATATTATAATGAAATTATAATATAACTATGTATGATTATGTTTTAATTCCATTAAAAAACAAAATAGAAATGAAGGTAGCGTTCATGCGTACGTACGACTTACCGTCTCCATGAACGGTACATTTCATTTCTTATATCCAAATGTTATGTAATGTTATAAATAGATATATATATACAGGATATATATAATATATATATGATATATAAATCATTTATATTATTCTAAAGATAGTTTACTTTTGACCACATGGATGAATTGTAATTATAACATGTTCATTTTTGACTAATGTTCTGAACATCAATCAAATATCCAATATGAACTCAAATAATTAAATGATTGTTATAACAATGTAATAAGCGATATAAAAGGAAAAATAAAATTTAAAATGTTATTAATCAATTTTAAATTAACTTAATTTTATTATTAAGTAAGAACAAGGAACATACATGACAAGTCAGACTTGAGGTAAGGGGTTTCTTATCTCACTTTTAATTCTGTGATATTTTCATTGTTCACCACTTATTTATTGCATGTGGTGTATTGTGTACTGCCATTTGATATATATTATCATGATTCTATTTATATTCGTGGTATTATGTGATTCAGTTGTTGGTTACTAACTTTTGTTCATAAGACTCGTTTGATCACAACGAAGTAAGGGTTTTTCATCTCACTTTTTATTCATGTGAGATTCATGCTATATTTGACACTATTTTTTTTGTGTGGAATATGTACTATCGATGATTGTATTAATTTTGTAATATATATTAATGTATGGGTATTTAAATCATCATTGTATGATCCTTCTTTCATGTGGTGTATGTTTCATACGCTACCAAATCGGTAATGGAATTTCAAATATCAATTTCCACTCATTCGGATTTACACATACTACATTGACTATTTTACTCCAAGATTATGTGGGGAATAACAATTTTATATTTAGGTAGTAATTTCAACCCCCCCTTTTCATGGATATACTCTTGATACACATAATCCCTCCATTGATAACTTATCAAGTCATTGATATGAACCTTATAAAGGTTATCTTAACTCAAATTCCATTCATTGAGTTAAATATCCAATTAATTGGTGTTGTTTTTACAAAAATATGTGTGAATGTCCTCTGATTGATTTACACTAAATATCCAATAATATTGAGTATATTTATATTTTTCACACATAATTATGTCATTGATTTATCCTTAACCTAATGATACAGTCATTATAAGAGATTTCATCTCAATTTATATTCCATTGGTTAGAAACTCTAACTAAAATATCCTTTTAAATGTTTTATAGATTTTTTATTCTAAATCTTCATCATTAATATCCGTGTTTTAAAAATTGTTTTATGGATTTATTTATATGGATATTAATGTTTTAAAATTAAAATTCCTTTAGTTACAAAGTGGTATGGTACAATTTTATTCAAAAATCTATTTTTAAACAGCTACTTGACAAATAATGTGACTTTTAAATGCTTTCAAGAAAAAGGGGGATATTTCACTCAAATAGTTTTGATGATTATTTTCATATATGTCAATATTATTCATTATTCTCTATTGAGGTTAATCTATTATAATGAAATCTTCAATATTTTATTGAATGAGTTATGTTTGACTATGGATGTGCTATTTTTATACAATTCATGGTTTGTGGATAAAGTATTGATGTTTCTTATGCTATATTTAATACGAATGATTATGTTATGTTTAAACCTTTTCATATGAGAAATTCATTTTACTTAGTATGTGATGGGTGAAGCCATCTATAGCTCCTCGATGTATCGGTAGGTCTCATGAGAAAAATTAGTTTCTTGGCACAAGGCATTTTCAAAATCTTATTTGTAGTCTTGGCACGAGGCCTTGACTATGTGGTTATGATGTCTGACATTTTGCATTAAATAATTATGAGATTAGATATTGATATTTCATGTAGTTATTAGACTAGTAGAATACCCATGACTATGTTTAATTATGAAATTATTTACTCAGCTCATATTCATGCCATAAAGTGTTCATGTTAATTATTTGTAAAGGCATGTGTTTTCAATTATTCACCATGAATAATGTTTATGTTATCTTCTTCTATATTTATTACTCTTACTGAGCGTTTGAGCTCACCCCTTTATCATGTTTCATTTTCCCAGGATATGAAGTAGTTAGTTATGAGTGACTTGCAGGAATAATATTGGAAGCTTGGATGTTTCTAATGGAATAAATTAGTGTTGTTTTTATTTTCAGGTTTTAGTTTTGAAATTATGTATGTATCTTGTTTCCAAGACTACTAAACTAATAGGTCTTTCAGGACATGATTCCTTGTAATCATGAAAATTTATTTAAATAATGCACCAGCTCCTGGATTCTCGGGTCGGGGTGTTATAACCTGTTTTCCAGCTTAATAAGACTTTACTTTCGATAAACCATTTTTTCATATATCATGTGAGTGGAGTGTCTCCTTATGGAATATTTAACCTCACATGAATTTCTAAAATTGAATACCTTTACATGTGATCAATGTTATTATAGATAATAAATTTCCCAAAACAATCATACTTCAAGTGGTTTCTCTATGATTGATATATAGGAACTACTGGTGTTCTTCTCTCATACTTGGAATTTTGGGAACTAAAACAACTACTAATGATATGAACAATTATTCCAGAAATAGTGACACCTTTTTCATATTTCTTTTATGTATAACGTCATTATTATTTAGTATGGAACATCTATTTTTTTCAAATTTATTATTTGTATTTCTTCAAGTAATTATGGTTTCTTTTGGATCCATTTTTATCTTCTCGTTTGTGGTGTTTATATTATTCTTAATTTCTCTAATATTAATATCTTTTTCTTTTAATTATGTAACTATCTCCTTGATATTTAAGTAAATATACAAACCAATTTATATTATTTATTCAATTTGAGTCATTAGTTGAATTATTTTTCCTTTATTTCCATATCTATGGATATTTGGTATAAATTTACATTTTAAATCTCTTGAATCTGGTGGATTTATTCCTTAATCTCTATTCCCATTTTATTTATATTGAAATTCAAGTCCACTTCTTCTCTCATTTTCCTTTTTTTCTAAAAGGAAATATATTTAATCATTGGATAATATACTACTTCATGAATGTATTCCAATTGATCTAACTTCTCTTGTACAGTTGGGATCTCTTCTTTTCCATTTAATGTACACCTACTTGATTATAAACTTGAGGTTGTTGACACTTCTTTTTCACATATTATTTTATACATCAAAATACATTCATAAATTCTATAAAACATTCTATAAAATAGTGTTAGAATCAGATGTGATATTAGTTTCAAAATTTCCCTCAGCTAAAAATCTGATCTTTTGAGATGATTTAGTCTTATTGTTTTTATTCTTAACTTTAAACGTAAGGTAACTTTTATATTTCCTTTATTCCTTTAAAAATGAATCTTCCAAATGAATTTATATGCCTTTAGAGATTGTACAATGTGAAATATCCTTATATATTTCATCCAGAATAACATCCATTAATTCCCTTTTTATCAATAAATCAATATCAATGTTTATTTCATTTGTTTCAATGAAAAATACATGTTTTATTAATAGAATAATTTAATCTAGAACCACCGATCAAGGAACTCCATGTGAATATTCCTTAAATTTTTTGAAATCCATTTTCCATTAGTTGAAATTCATTATATCAAACAATGGATCTTTCATTATTAATGGGATTCCACATCACAAAACATTAGATCAAGTTAAGCAATAAGAAATACAAGATAGAAAAAGATGTCTTATAATACAAATTACTTGTCCCTAAATTGGGCCTTAGAGTAATATTATATTTAGAGGGGTGATCATGGTATACAAATTCTTATCCAATTAAAACAAATTTTCATTTATCTCTAGCTTACCTAAATAGATCTTGTCCTCTCAACATCAATTGTCATTTTATTTTCCTTATATTAAGTGTGGATTTTATTAAATCACATGAACAAACTTTTGTTATCATATATTATTTATGATTCATTTTTACCCTCTTTTGGTGTGCATGAATAATGGAAATTGGTAAATGATAATTTTCTGGGTTCACCCTCAATGGATTATTCTCTACTTCCCATGGATCAATCCCTTAAAAATTTATTACCTTGATCATCATTGTTTAAAGGGTCACCATTTCATAATTTACAGACTTGTTGGTCCCTACATCCACTTCATTTTCTTGGAATGCATCCCGATGTATAAATAAATTATGTATTATGGTTCTTCTAGGATGCTTCTTCACAATATATGAATACCTAATCATGTACCACCTTTTTATTCGAACTTCAAGAATAAAAATTAGAATGAAAACTTATAGTTAATTTATTATTCCTTCTTCTCACTTTTATATTAGAAATCAAACTCATTCCTATTTTTTAATAGTATTCAATAGGTTCTGATAACCTGCATATTCTTCCTTCAGACCCCTCACTTGGAATTAATATTCTTCTCTAAGAAACAAATATGAAAAAAAGGTCAAGTATATATCATGAACCCAACTTATAGTTTGTCCCTTATAAAATATGTTTTGATGGTCAAACAAATTGGACACCTATCATTATCATCATAGTCTATTCAAATCAATCGTATCTTACCATTATTTTGCTTAGGGATTCCCATACATATAATCCACAAAATAAATAATTCCGAGATCATTTATCTATATATTTCTAGAATGAATTAAATCTCAAATTAATTTACTTGGGTATAATTTAAATCACCTTTTAATAGGCCTTGTATAATGACCTAAATTCAAGTCCCATTTTTATTGAGGAATTTCTAAACAATTCATGCATCTTAAGAGTTAAATCCTCTAAAATTGGTATGTCTCAATTTGGAAATTGAACAAAAAAGACATGATTCTAGAAACCATGACGTGGTATTTGTATTTATAGGATAATAATCATTTAAAAATTCACATCTCTACGAAATTATAGCCATATTTCATTCTTATGTTGAATACGTCTATCACCTGAGAAAAAAAATCAGCACAACCACAAACATGACCACAATGACACCACCCAATGATCACATGTATATTCTTAGTAAAACACACCCAACACAATTGTGTTGTATATAACTCTTTTATGTGTTTACCAATTCCTTATTTAAGTCATCAATGTAGTATGAAATCTCAACCATGCTGAATCACTAGGCATGTCACTATTTTTTTCCATTCACCATGATATGTACTATAGTATAAGAAACATTCATTCAATGTATTTCATAGGTGCTCTAAGATTACACTATAGAACCCACCATGGTGTGCCAAAATGTATCTTTCCCATGTTGGGAATCTTCTATCTACTATGATTATAATTCAGGCTGTGGTCGCACATTCCTTCTTCTACACCCTTACCACATCCACTAAATAAGGTGTTGTCTATCCTATATTTTTAGAATTTAAAAAACCCTTCTCCATGATGGATTCAACATATCTATGGCCCTTCTCTTGACTATTTTGGATCCTTATAGAATACTTTTTTACTCCTATATTGTCTTCAGAATCTATTATCTTTTTGTGGATAATTAGTATAACACAATAACATTAAGGATTCCTTCTCAATAAATATAACATCAAGTATTAAAGATCATTTTTAACAATACTCCTAGAACCAATTGATAAATTTTTTCCATTTTATCAAGGTTTTGTTCCTTATTTTCAACAAATCCAACACAATCAATGAAAATTACTAAAAGATATTGAGATCTACATGTAAAAAACAATCAAAATTAAAAATTCATTTATTCCATTATGATACCTTCAAAAGAGATTAAAAAAGATCCCAAGAGGAGGGAGCATACAGTATAAACTCTATACAAAATAAACGGTGCATTCTTAATAATAGCTAGTCATGTAATCCATGATAAATCCGTGTCATTTAGTTAGGATGGATTTTTCTTATCATTTACACACCATGTTTATTTGGGAAGTAACTATGACGAAACGATGATTGGAACAATATTTTTTCAAAAAATAAATGAGATGTATCAATAATAACCATGCCAAATGATATAATAAAAAGGATTTATCATTAATATTTTACTATATTTGAAACCCTAAAAATTTTCCTTGTGGGATTCTCATACCATAATAGCCACATCAACTAATCCTGGATCAACCTCACCATCCAGCCGATTTTGTCACCTTCACTAATTGAAACTTATTACCTCCCAGCCCAACTCGATCCACACAACTTTCACAAAAAATATATACCATTATCCACACAATAATTCTTCCTTCCTCTTTTCCAATGATCCCAACACATTATTATCATATGTTACTGCCACTATACCACCTCTTAAGCCTATTATTGGCCATTATAAAGGCTAGTATGGTTTTACTGGTCCACCTTAAGAGAGATAAAATGGTAAGAGTATGATATGTTAGGTAAAGGGAGGGGGAGTTTGAGTCATAACCAACAAAAAGTGGTAACACCTTGCCACACCAGGGCGTATGACATGTTTGGGTGAGGAGAGATTATGTCCAATGATCTTATGACCACTTGTTCTTCATCTATAACTTTATTTTTCATTCAGTAATTCTTATCAAAATATATTTTAAAATAATAATCATAAATGAAAAAATCACAGTATTTGAAATAATAAAAAATATATGAATAGAATTTAGAAGTCATCAATTATGGGGATCCATCATTGACATAAGATTCGACCTCACATCAATAATTATATTATCTTTTACTCGATTAATTTGCAACCAAATAATAACTAGGGTTTGGTGCAAATAAATACTAATCCTATAATTATATATTTTTTTATCTTAATTATATATTTTTTTAGTAATATTTTCAATGGATATGAAGATGACTGGTCTGAGGTCCAAAACTAGAATGAAAATTTAAATTTTCCTAGAAAAAACTCACTTTTTGAAACAAAAACATGGTATCATATTTTATATATAAGTTCAAATTTAAGAGATGAATAATATTTTATATGACTCATGCGTGTGGGTTAAAATTTACATATTAAATTAACTTTATAAACTAATAAAAATCTATCACATTAGAATTTAATAAAATTCTTATAAAAGGGTAAAAACCATGATCTATGATTAATAGGAAAATAATACAATATTTTTGTGGTCAATTACCATGATAAATCTACCGTTACACCATTTCTTTGGTTTAAGGCTTTGAAAATCAAGAATTATTTAAGTCAAGCTTAAGGAATGTTCCATGTGAGTATATCTTTTTTCTCAAAAATGTATTAATATTCTTAGAAATGTGACTAACTTTTGTGTCACAAAAAAACACTATTTATTCCAATGAAAACGACACCCTAAATTTAATGGTAGTCTATAGTTGTTCAAACATGATAATTTCCATTGAAAATTATATTACAATCTTAATGAAGGGATCATGTACTATCATAAATAGTAAGAATTTTATTAGGTATTACATTGTTAATAAGTTTTTTAGCAGTGAGGTTTCCATCCCAAAAATAGTGAGTGACCTCCATTCCATTGAAAATGATTGCATTTTACTTCATGTTAAATAAGTTAGATACCATAGAGTACTATTATTATCCAAAATGAGACCTACCTGAAACATAAAATTAGATTTTATATCAGTAATATTGACGTTGTAAATCTTGATAAAGGGAGTCCCACTAAAGAGGGATCAATACTCTTCCCCGATTGAGTTACCTGATCTAAAAAAATACTAAAACCAATGACCCTAGAACCTTTTACATCTTGATTCAGGCCTCATCCCCTCATAGATCATTGAATGTATGACCAATCCAATTAATTTTATATCTTGAAATAGGGGGAATCAATTTTATTCCGCTCATAAGAGAAGCTGTTCCGTTAGAGTTTAAGCATTTGGACATAAGGGCTCTGTCTGAGTCGTAATACCCTCCACTACGAATTAAATATCCAAGATTTTCCGCTAAAGAAAAACCTGAATCTATAGAAGTTTAAGGGAACAATATTTTACTTCATGACCATTTTTACCCATATCCCATATCTCCCAACACAACAAAGAAATCATCATTCCATGGAGCTTAATCTCAGGTGCTTAACCATCAACCCCTAGAACCATATGATGAGAAACTCCTATAATTCCCCTCCTGCAACCAAAGGCCCAACATTTTTCATAATAGATCCCTGAAAAAATGATCCCAAACACATTTAAAATTTTGTTTAATTATAATATCATAGGTCAATAGAGACCCTATGTGTTCCTCCATAGGCCCTTCCATGATGAATTTTTCTACTTGAATCTCTATTAACTTAGGTGGATATGAACATAACAATACCAAAATTTTTTTCTTCAAAATAGTTTCTATAATAATATCATTAATAAGTTTTTTTCATTTATTTATAATGATATTGAAATGAGTAAATATTTTAGTAATATATTAATTATAATTCATGATAAAAATTTCAAATTCATTACTATATATGTCTATGTCCTTTAATTTTTTTGATCATTTTAGTGTCATCTCAATATGTTTCAAAATTTTATGAGAAATTTTACGTGAAAAAAATATTAAATTAATTACTATGGAAATCATAATAAAGAAAATTTATGGATTTTATATAAATATCGAAAGAAAATACATCTTTAGGATTTCATTTTTCCTCCAAATCCATTGTAGGTATGTAACCATGAAAGAAAATTTACCAAATCGAAGATTCTATGCTTTTATAAAATACAATCATGAATGTTTTCAAATTACTACCATATATTTTATTGAAGGATGGATTAAAACCCATTGAGTTTTTGTAACACTGGGACCTAATATCCCAAAACATGATACCTGATTGGGGTACCACAAGGCCTCATGCTCATTACCTAATTTCCTATGGCTATTGACAAAAAATATAGAATTAAGTGAAACAATGTCTAATGATTTAATCTAAAGTAAAAAAACCAAAACCCATCATTTTCCATGTAAAATTACTCAAAATAAATCCATTAAAAATAATTAATAGAAGTTGAAATAAACATGATTATAAAATCAAACCAGGATTATTGTATGGAACAAATAAAATTACACACTATAAATAGAGATCCAATAACTAAACCACAAGCTACCATCTCCTCTACCATAACTCCAACATGGAATTACTACTGGTCACAAATGAAGAACTATGTATTATAGTTACCTATATCATGACCAATGATGTATGTATGATCATTATGGTTAACATGTAAGCGGTGAGTATAAACTAAGTATTATTTTTCAAATACTCCAATTCCTGTCCATGTAATGGAAGTAACAATGAAATGTAAATAAACTACTATAAATAAAAAATATTTTTAAAACTCAAAACATTGATTAATATTATCTCAAAGACCAAACCATTCTTTTAAAGTAATTCCAAAATTATAATTTTTTTATTGAAGATAATTTATAATATAAAATTTTTCAACATGAAAACCAATATATAAAAAAATAAAATATTTTCCGAAGTTATAGAAAAACTCCACATTTTTTAAAAACTAAAGGAAAACACCCAGATTCTTAAATTTAGTTGGAAATTATCTATTTACCAAAAATTAATTATAAAATATTCACTTCCCAAAAATAAAATGGAAAATTCTCATTTCCCAAAAGTTAAATTTCTATGAAAAGACCTTTCCAAGAATGTAAAATAGAAAATTCAATTTTTTCACCAACCATTTTAGATAGATTTAGATATAAAATGTATTAATTTGTTCAAAATCCTAGAATAATGATTTTCTCTTTTCAACAGTAGACATCATAACTATTTTTTTACCTTGAATCATGACCACCAAGTCACCTAAAATATTTCATGGATTTTTAGATGTTTAAAAACAAGGTCTCAATAAAACATTTTTAACATACACACTCACCCATTATAAATAATCCCAAAATCAATGTTCAAAACAACATATCATATTTAATTTATTAAAATAAAATTTATATAAATTAGTTTTTTCAACAAATTCCTTAATTTATATAAAATAAATCTACTTTACATAAATATATCATTTTTAATTAAATTATATTTTTTGAATTCCAAAATAAATCAACCTAATTACTATATCAATTATAAAATCATCCATATTCAATAAAAAAAATTAATTTCAAAATTTTCAACTTCTCCTTTAAAATGAAAATGGTTTTAAAAATCACAAATTTCAATTAAAACCCCATTTTGGAAAAAAACAAAATTTTTATATAAATTTGAATTGTCAATAAGTCTATGTAGTTTATTTCATAGAAAAACATAATCAATAAAATTATAATTATAAATAAAAAATCATAGAAAAGATTATATCCACCTATTGAATCATATAATTTTCTTGAAATCCAAAATTTGTTACTCAGTGAATCAAATTGAGGAGAGGGAATCCTTAAATCCCTAATCAGGATAAATCAAAATAATAAATTCCATATATGAGGAAATAAAAAACTTTAAATCCCAACTCTAAATTATAGAAAAATAAATGACCTAAGGATATAGATTTATGAACTAAATGAATAATCAAATTTTAGACTTTAATTTCATGCCATAATAATAAGTACTCACAATGAACCCACTATTCATAAATTGAGAATCCTTAAAATTAACCCCAAAATTCCCTAGAATTACCCACGGTAAAAAGATATGAAGAATTGGATTTAGGGGTGTAAAAATGAGTTTTATAAAAAAAATCAATCTAATAATTTCCAACATTCATGGTTAGTTGACAAAGCTAGGCTAACCATGGGTCAAACTGTGCCACTCTTTATGGGATGAAAATATTTCGACATGGTTAGGTCACATGATTAACTAACTATCAGTCTAACATTGTATATGCTACTAGATAATTTTTAAGTGTTTTAATTATCACCAGTATATGAGTTTTTGTCCTTAGAAAGTTAAAGGGATCTATTGCAAATGAATAAATCATTCTATTATTCCCACATCTCAAACTATACCTCTGATGTATCTTTATGAATAATCTCATGCAAACAAAAAAACCATACTAAATAAATAATCCATATTTTAAGGATTTTTCTCTATAATTCAAAAACTGAATTGGTTTCTATATATAAGAATCATTAGGTTCTGACACAACTATCACTGATATTAAAACATTATCATGGTTTGGATGATACTTCTTTAATTGGGGTATATGGAAAATTTTGTGAACCAATACATAATGAAACGGAAAATATAATCTACAAACTTCAATAGTCTATTCAATAATATTAAATTTTCCACATAACATGGAATCGAATTTACTATACTATCTATTACCTAATCTAAAATCCACTATAAAGAACAAAAAATCTCTAACATAAAATATTTCTGATCCATATCAAATGACGATATAATATTTCTTTTAAATTTTAGATGAAATTATATGGTTTTTAAAAAACTTTATCCCACATAGTTATCTCTTGCACTAAACGGGGTTCCATAAGTGTCCTCCCGTAATTCGTATAATAATGAAATGGTGACCAACTTGGTTTACCATACAATGACTCAAATATTTTCCATATGAAATGATGACTAATTACTATTATTATAAAAAACCCCACCAATGTAAAATCATATTACCATGATCAAATTTGTTTTACTACATTGGCATGAAGCATATCCTATAAAATATGGATAATATTCTCTTTTTATCCATCCAACTATAAATGATATATCGAGATCATCCCTATCTATATTACTACAACACTAAAGATTCCAATCTCAAATATTTATTTAAACCAAGGGTTTCTTTAAGAGATGATATATTTTATAAGTCACTTTGTCATAAAGCCTCTTAACCTCATCATTGAAAAGTATTTCTTTTATAGTTATGAAATTCACTAAGTTCATATATCGATCTATAATAAACTAAACACCATCATGTTTATATGGTGGTCTTGGAAACCTAATAAAAAATTCAATTGAGATTTAATACCATTTCCATGTTTGGATTAGTTACAATTTCAAAAAAATCACTATTAATTAGTGGTATACCTTTACTCCATAGTATACTTGATAATGAAAAACAAAATGATAAATATCCCCCTTTATTCCTTCCAACTAGAATTGAAATATAATTCCATGATATATCATAGTAACTCTTGGATCTACTAAATAAATCATATGGTAAAACCCCCTAATCAAAATACCTCCTATGATATATGGAACCACCTACCATATTTAAAAATAAATGAATCCATCAATATTGACTACCCAACTATGGTCTCCACACTATTTTTAATGTTTTTAATCTTCATGTATTCTTTATTGGATGATATATCTTCTTTAAAACACATCAATAACATGGAAATCAGTTTAATTCTTGAATGAACCTGAAGTACATTGTATCTATCACCTCCCTATGAATACATTCTAATAATCCCATTAACTATTAATTCCACTTTTCTTTCCTAACCACTTGAGTTAGAGTTTTCATACTTAAGGAACCGTCCACCACATTTCTTTTCCATGATGTATAAATGAGCTTTAAATCCAAGGTATGAAGACATTCCACACACACATGTTGTCTCAAATTGATGTCACATTATAATAAAGTAAACTTCAGACTCTTATTATCTATGTATATCGTGAATTTCTAAACAAAGTGGTAATTCCTCCATCTCATCCAGGCCTAAAAATAGAATCAAAATCTCGGTTGTGCATATGATAATTCCTCTTATGTGCCCATTACTACCTGATAACTTATTCCATAGCATTAAATATCCACATCAAGATACATCCCAAAAAAATATTGATGAATTCTAATAGACCTCATAACCAATCCCAAATTCAGGGTGAATTAGAACTGGTGCTGAAGTTAGATGTCACTACCCAACCTAATGGAGTCTAGGAAACGACTCCTCAATCCCACCCTCAATAGGTATGGGGATATAGACTAGTAATTATTAGTCATATCACATATATGGGAGGTCATTTACTAAGGTACTTGTATACACACACCCACAAAATCCGTGATATAATAATGGAGAGATATAAAAAGTAAGAAACTAAAACGCATGGATACAACTATCCCAAACCTGAGTACAATTAAAATATAGAAAGTTTAAAAATGAAAAAACACACAACCACCAAAATAAGACCATAAAAATGTCCAACCTACTCATAAATAGAATATCATTTTCCAATGAAACTACAAGAATGCTCCTTGGCCCAACTCCAGTAAACACCTCAGTCAGTCTGGCTCACTAACATCCACCTGCCTTGGGTCCTATGTGGAATCCTTCAAAAGGATCTTGGTTTCCACAACAGCCAACACATGCAAGAAAAGTCCATGTAGGGGTGGGTATAAAAATACTCAGTAGGAACCCCAAAACCCCAAAAGAAAGGGGATAAACTGATAGGAAATAGTCTGCTCGACCTAGCCAGTGGGAACCCAATCTAGAGAGAAACTCCATCTCAATCCAACCTCAACTATGCATGATTTTTTAGCTCAATACACAAGTGGTGTCAAACCAAACATGTGAAAACACCACAAATAATCCCATAAATCACACAAATATACTCTTCTCAGACTCTAAATTACATGAGGTTCCAACCTCAGAGCCATTAAAAAGATTCTACTCAAGGCTCTAATGGTAACATGAAACTATGAGAACACACATCATGAGCCCAAAATAATAGATGGTTTCCATAAAATAGATACACTCCATCAATAACAACTCTACTATTCTTAATGGTTTTCCGATGGAATGTTCTTCATCGGGAATAACCTACTAGGTCCTACTCTGGTGCCCAACACTAGAGGTCAGAGCATCTCAAACATGCGCCTTTCACAAAGTTGTAAGAACCCAAGTGGAGAGGCCTTCCCCTCACAACTACACATAGTTGATGGATAATTTCTCCAAACTATGAACTACATGATTTCTCTATAATGAGCTATAATAGAGGGACTCAAACCTCACCAATGACATATGATTGAGGGAGTAATAGATCCTAACTAACCCATGAAACCTCTGTCGCTCCTGACTTGAGTTGCCCGTACCTCAGTCTATTGAGGGAGACCTTAATCCTAACTATAAATCATTCATATATAGTGGAGTGGATGAATCATAATAATATACTAAATTGTCGAGGATTCTCAAACTCAAATGGGAGAACCTCTCCGCAGTTCTACTCAGTGACAGGGAGTACTACTTCATAGGCAAGGACCCGCACCTTGGTATGACATATGAGTATGAATCTGTGGCTAGAGGACACACACCCCGATACGATAGAGGGTACCACTCTATGAGATAGATTACTATGGGGGACCCACACCATTGTTCGACAGGGGATTAATGACTCTAGGCTAGAGGAACATTCCCTGGTATGATAGGGGAGTACCAACTCTACCGAAAAAACACAAATAGAGGACCCACACCCTGGTATGGTATGAACCTTTTGACTCCAAAGATAGAGGAAAGAGACCCTAAAATGATAGGGGTTTACCCACTCCATATATATGTCACATATAGAGGGCCTACGCACTGAAACTATATGAGAGAAACAACTCCAAGGATAGAGGACATGCATCCTGGTTCTAACGGGGGAGTACCGACTCTATCTAGAAAACAATTATAGGGGACCTGTGCCGTGGCATGGCTGGGGAGTGCTATCTCCGACAACATGAATGATATGGAAATCCCACACCCTAATCCATAAAGATAGTTCCAGCCCCAAAGGAACTAGAAAAAGTTATATAACCCTTGAACATGATGTGGGGAGTCATATATGTACCAAAGAAGAGAGGTAAGGGAAACCCGCACCTTGATCCCTTAGGGGAGTAATGGTCCCAGCCTATCTTTTTATGAACCACACTAATCTACAACATTGTTCAGGTGATGCTGAAAAGAGAATCTTGTTTATCATACCATGCACAAAAACACCACCATAGGTAGGGGACCCATGCCCTGATACAATAGGGGGGCCCTGCTATGCCAGACTAAAGGGTCCAGGGGACCTGCATCGTAAGACTAAAGGTAATGGTACCAAACCTGGTGTCAACTCAATGATCCACCAGATCACTTCCCATGTTTAGGCACTACTATACATGATTCGTGATTGAAACATTTCAACTTATGTCTTTTAGGGAAAAATGGAGTCCACCATTGAATTATACATGTGAAACTACTCAGGATATGCTACTCACAAGATTGAATCCAAGTACCGAAGATGAAGATACACAAGGAAAATGATCTGAAGAAGAACTAAAGGATTACAAGACATGAACTGTGGTCCACATAGAATGTGATCCCACTCAACAAATTGGATTTGTATTATATATACACATTTTTCCTACCCATGTAGGGGTACATGGCATGTACAGACCGTACACAGTCTATCCCACTTCACTCAGCCCCTAGCCGTCTTCCTTGTCCACATGGCTGACCAATCGTGTACCTTACAAACCGTGTATCCCATACTACACGGCGTGTTAAGGGTAAACAACCACCTGACTATGTGGTTGGTGAATTCCCTATTTTGGAACCCTATGTCCATGTACATTGGTTGTGTACTCTTACATGACCATGCGTTGTTACACATCTAACCTTGGTCGTGTCCTCTAACCACATAGTTTTATTCACTACATGGTGTGTAACCTCGATACATAGCATGTAGTCCCCAAAAGTCTTCATCCATAAATAAGAATGGCTTCACTAAATGACTCTATTGACTACATTACATGTAGATGGTATTTCTAGACATGTATTTCCATCAAAACACTCGATTCATCCCAGTTTACCGCAAAATATGTAGATCAACCCTAGAGGGATCTCTCACAATTTAAATTGGTCTCTAAAATCTAAAAAAAATTCATAATGAAGGGGGATCAAGATAAAAAATTAAAACTACCTCCCTTGAGTGTGAAATTCGAATTCTTCAAGTGTATAACAATTTCCAGATAATGCTTCTCCTCGATCTGATTATTATTGGATCTAAGAACTGAGGTCAACAACACCTGATTGCATTGATTCAGTGTTGATTTCTCTGTCTCCAAAGGGGAGAGGAGAATAACGAATCATATTATGGTTTGTGTGAACAACATGAGAGTTGGGGAGGTATTATGATAGATTTTTAATTAAATTTTCATTTAATTAATTAATCAATCACATAGAGCCCCACCAACTCACTTTTGACAAAAAATCCCAGCACAAAAAACATTAGGTTGAAACGAGGATAAAAATGATGCTCAGAACTCAACCGTGACCTCATATTTTACATTTAAGACTCTGCTCAAGATTTATTACACATTTCAAGAGGAACTGCGTACACACCACAAAATATATTTAATATTTTTAAAATCACCGTATCATGACTCTCTGGGACTTATAATCCCACTCTAACTCAGTTCCGGGATTAAAAAATATTATCCAAAAAAATTATAATGTCATACAGGTCAAACATGAGTCACTAAATTCTCCCCACCTTAGGTATTTTCATCACCAAAATGTGAAATCTTTTGCATAAGGGAAGAAACTGATCTCTCCATTGGAACTCTCACACCAGCTAGCTCTCTAGGGGTTCACATGCTGCTTCCAAGCACACACTCCGTGGAACCACCAAGGACTAACCAAACTCAAATTATGATATAACTAGTTCAACATCTTGTAACAAAGAGACACATGTCTGCTCAAAGGTGACAGGTGGAGAAGTACCAAGTACCATGGTCCAAATGGACACAAATATCGACAAAACTCAACAGTTCACATCCACCCCTAGATGAACTGCACTACAAACTACTCAACAATCTAGAGTTCAAGGTTGAATGTAAGCACATGAAGGTAGCAATGATACATCTTAGGGATTCCCATATGTAAACACTAAGTCTTACTAGTCCCTTCATCTCTGAACCTCCATCTATAACACAACTCACCAAAACAAATACACTACCATACCCACTAATGGAATCCTAGCTGAGTATGGATAGTAGGAAACCAATCCACAATGTAGAGAAATCATAGGGTATAACTATGATACTAAAGAATGTTTATAAGTAGGGATCTCCCTCTATAAGGGATTCCAAAAAAAGGTTCAAGCAGGGAAACTCTCAAGAAATTCTAGGATCGTCTCTGACACTCCATTACAAACCTCTACATGATCATGAAATTCAAAGTAACTCATACACCACAACTCTAAATTATTTTCATGTGGTAGTACCAACTCACCTACATGTGGGAATTATCCTCTTGGACTGCCCTTTGGAATCTTAATATAGAGATCAGGCCTTAAGAAGGCATCCTGTATATACTTGTTATAGTAGGAATCAGAGTCCTCATAGTTGAATTGGTTGGGGATTTCACACTGAAATTTCCCTTCTGTTCAGGGCTTATGCATTGATGATGGAAAATATTATAATGTCTTGGGATACTCAACTAAACTATCATTCTTGACATCCTAACCTGAGTTCATTGTCTACTCAACATTTCTTGGTTGTGTGCATGACATGTCGGAGAATGTTTGTCGGACATGTCTATAGAAAACCTCACGATTCATTTTACTTGTCCAAGGAACATCATATAATTTGGATATCATGTCTGAAGGTCATTTCATGATCAGGTTAGACAAGTTTAGTGGACATCGAAAGACTCGAATGAATTTTCCTCGATTCCATCACATGACCTTGTTTGGATTTTCTAGAGGTTGTTACATGATCTAGATGACTTTATATGGTTTCATTTTGGAAATTGGATGACACACCAGGAGGGTGTCATGAGAGTCAATGAAACACATATGGATGATGATGCATGATCAAAACTGACATGTCATATGGTTAGTGTAAGAACTTGTTGGTATTCCCATAGGGCATCACAAGATATAGTTGACATGACTGAGTGCCATTGCGAGACTCAACAATTATGTGTTGATGCCATCATATGAGTTGGGAATAATGATTCAAGGATACTACAAGGTTTAGATGGTGATCCTGGAGGGATTTGTGAGATTATGGTGGCATTCCTGGGGGACTTGTGACTTACTTTGACATGTCCAAAGGACTTCACATGATCCAAATAGTATAAACAAATGAGTGTCGTCAGATTTGGGTGACATGTATCATTGTTTTCGCATTTTCTAGGTAGTTCACATGAAGTGCATGAGGATCATCATATGTGTTCTTCACATAAGTCTCCAGTCTTTTAGTGTATTTTCCATCCTTTTTATTACATATTCATCATATTTTTTCAATGTTTTTGTTATTTTAAGTCTCACATGTCTTATCAAATATGAAGGATGTTCATCGCATGTCCTACTAGAATTCCTTCATGTGATCTATGAGTGATCAGATGAAGTGACTATCCATTTTTCATGAAATATTTATAGTCCTCTACACCCGAATTGTTTTACTATTTGTGTGGTACATTTCGAACAGATCCATGCTAGAGTTGGTGGATGAATATAGTGTTATGAGTTTTTTGAGTTCCCATCATAGGTTATTTCAGGAGAATCACTTGATTTTCAACTACCGCGAGACTATCCTGCCAATGTCTAATTTTTTGGATTATATCTAATTAAAGGGGTCTTGTTTTCTCATGCAGACATTCCAAGGTACTTTCATATTGTCTAGTCAACAAGTCTGAGTTACTTTGCGAGATCAAGATTCCTATTAGAAGGGACTTAAATGACCGTATGAATCTTTATACAACCTTTCACAAGAAAAATACGGATTTCCTAGGGGATTTTGAAAAATAATACTGGATTGTCAAGGGTTCTTGTGAATCTGTGATGCAGAGAGCCTAGGTGCATCGTATGAGTTTTATGACCAAGAGAGTCTACCGATTATCCATTTTATTTCCTTTTTTTGAAGGATTAGGTATCTTGCGATATTTCATGAGTGTTGTCGAAGAAAATCACTCTCCCCATTGGTGATGTGTTGCATGTCCAATAAAAGGTTTCGTGGAGATATGTGATTATTTCATGGACAATATGATATGTTTTCCCTTAAAGATCCAAAAAAGAGTGTGAGGTTTCTTGGACATGTATGAGGTTTTTCATTTAATGAGGATGGTATGCTAGTGGGATTTCATGAGATGTGGTATACGCGTATCTGGGTTCTAGTAGTGTTTCAAATTTACAAGGGAACATCACATGTTTTTACGGAGGCACGAGGCTTCGACCTTACTCCCCTTTTATTTCCGTTATTTATTTTAAAAAGAACTAGGGGTTTTGTGAGTTTACTATAATTTTGTCAAAGAAAAATAATTCCCCCCCTTAGTGATGTGTCACATGAGCATTATGACCAAAATAATTTGCAACCTTTTGGAAGTTTTCCTCCTATATTCGAAGTATTTTTAGAGGGATTATCAGGCTTCTTCCAAATGAAAATCCATGTATCCAATAAGAGATTATCTGGATATTTCTGAGTGGAAAAAAGTTTTTAGGGTCCTTCACATGAAAATAAGGATTTTTCTAAGGGAATTCAAGGGTTATTCCATAGGTTATTCACTATGCATGACCAAATGCATGAGCTTTTAGAGGTCATGTGATAGTGAATCTTTTGGGGGTTGATGTGATCCATGTGATCTCAACTACCTTCTTCTTAATTTCCTTTACAACGAAAATAATACCCATATTCATCTATTTCTCCCTTAATGACTTTTCCCACACTCATTTGGGGGCCGTTAACAAATACCCCCCCCCTTAAGAGGGACATCCAGGGGGATAAGGTCTCAGTTTTGAGGAATTTAAATTCCCACCTATGTCATTAAAATTGTTTCTAGTCGGTGTCTTGGGAGATGCTCAGTTTTCTAGTTGTCAATTTGTATTCTATGGGGTGCCCTATAAATAAGGGACCCGATAGGGATTCATTCAATATCCAACCATTTTTCTAAATATCTATCTCCCTGATTCCGTTGTTTAACCTCACAGTGATAAATTTTTGCGGGAACCCACCAAGAGACCTTTCTATAAGAGCTTCTTCAAAAGAACTGTTTTTTCCCATAAGTCCATTCGAATCAACCATGAACATTTATTTAGTAATTTTTTGAACTCTGTAAATGGGTATACATGATTTTATTAAGGGGTTTTCAAGATATTATGTCATGATCGCATGATCATCTAACTATCATACAACTTTCCTAACCATTTAAAGATCACAAGATCGTGACTCTCTTGATGTATCATGTGGTTGAACATTGCCTTATAGGTTTATGAGATGTGTGATATCTTCATAAGTCAACCTATTAATTATTTTTATGTTATTCATGAATTATATTGTTGATTCATGTAGTGTTTATGATGTTGCTGGAATTTTGTGTCTTTCCTTACAGGGTTTATTTTATTTATCATAATATGACACTTAATTTTGTTCATATGGATTCTGAATATCTTGAAACAATCAAAATCCTTCCAAGAAGGATTCAAAGGCAGCACTAGACAATTATGATGTCATTGTGACAAGAATGGATGGTACCTTCCCCCATTCTATTTGGTCACATTAGATGGAACTGACAGGGAATATGGGATTGAAACATGGGTACTATCCCATTGCATATTTTCCACCTCTTTATGGGTTCATTCTTACAAATTACACTTCCATTCCTTCATCACAATCACCATTCATACCATCCTTTTGGATTAAGAAAACCCGCAACACATTCCATCTTAACACCTATAAGGGGGATACTGTTTTACTGAAGGAGACAGTGAAGATGAAAATATAATGAAATACATGGACACAAAATTTTATGGGAACAATCACGATCCCAATTTATATGTTCATACGTATCATTCGATAATTCGGATGTCTTCCACCATCCAAAAGTTTGGGTGAGTTTTTAATTGGAAATTTCAATCTGGTGGTACCTAGAAAATGGAATGGGGTGGCCCTTCTCAGTATAATACATTTATTTTGAATTCACAGAGGGGTTGAAGAAAATTGGGATATATGAGGCTATTTGGATATTAAGGATGTTATCCTTCTATAACAAGGGTCTATCGATGAAAATGTTCAGTCGTTGTAGCTCTGACATGAAAAATTTCCACCTCAGGTATGGTGAGGTGGGAATTAGTCTCTAGGAAATGGATTAGATATGTGGTGAAACCAATTTAGGGGAGATGTATGATAAGTTTCTCTTCCATGGTCTGGTTGGGATGATGTAATGAGGACCCCTCCCATTAATTTAGAACTGATCTGACTAGAAAAAAAGGATCTATGGAAGGAGACACTCCTTGGTACGGTTATCCCATTCTTGAAATGGGTAAGATAATTCATCAAGAAGTCCCTCCCAAATCCAGATGCTAAAAATCAGAAGTACTATCTTAAAAAGTTTTCTCATAGTGCATTAGGTGCTTACTAGACTAAGGTTGAATAAGGGAAATTTAATGAAAGTGTATGGAAAGTTTTCTTTTGGTGTTGACTGGGCTATCCAACTAGACAGTTTCTCCACTATGTACCAGAGTGGGTACTTACTTCCAATAAAGAAAGAAGATGGATTTTGAGTTCCAATTCTTTGATGGAAACCTCAATAGTATGGGGGAGTGTATTGGTCAAGCCTTCCATGTGATGGCCAAACATTACCACCTTTTACAGCATGTTTACAATGTAAAATCCACTTACTTTATCATATGACCATTTAGTGTATTTTGGGGTTGGATAGGATCTAATCTAGGATGCAATGAATATATGAACATCCAGGTCATCCTAATTTTTTTCTTCAAACCATACCTATAATGTATCAATGGGTTAAGACATATTACACCGATGTATTGAAATTTTAGGGCTTATATGAGCCTCTATGACCATTTATCCTTTAGAACCTATAGTCTTGTACCAATGGGAGATATTATTGATAATAGTGAGTCCAGTCTTGAGGACTAGGCCTTTATATTGTCACTTTGTGAAGGTGTCCTTTCTAGGCGTATTTATGGGGTCCTCCTCTGTGAATTGTATTCACCTTACCAGTTTAGCCACTAATTCCTCTAGGTCTATTAAATATCTCCATTCTCTTTTTATGTTTGATATGAGGAGAACCTGATGGTAGATCACCAATTTTAGATGATGTCTAACATAGAGGAGATTCATGTAGAGATAAACCTTCCTCCCTATAACAGGGAAATTGGTTTATCCCAGTACTATCATGAGTTTTTGGATATTCTCAGTTTCCAATGTGAAATTATCCCTTTTGGTAAGAATGTAATCCAAATTTTTTAAGCATAATACTAGGCCCAGGAATTGAATTGATTCTAGAGGAAAAAATGCTCTGGAAGAACCCCACAAGGAAATAAGGCATTTTCCATTGCTAGTAGATGCACCAACCAATGCGGTTGCAACGAGTATTGTACTAGAGGGTGATGTCATGTTAGATTTGTAATTTCCTATCAAATATCAATAGTTGACGGATTATAGGACACAAAATTTAGAGGCTGATATCAGTGGTATAATTTGCCACTCAGAGTTACCTTGGAAAGGTTTCTTCAATGTCACCACCCTTCTAGGTATCACTTTCAAAGACTAGCTCAAGGAGGTTAGGGACTTCATCCAAGACCTTGGCGTAGAATTGGAAAGCTTTAGGGGTAGATATTTTAATCCGCATTGGTATTCGAAATGGTTTTTCAAGGTATGATACCAATTTTTGTAGATGAACAAATCTGTCTCATTCCTAAAGAAGTAGTTAGGCTAAATTCATCACTCTATTTAAAGGTTTAGGGAGCCATTGCAACAATAATGTCATTCTTTTTGTTTTTTTGATGTAGTGGGTATCTATAGATGATCATCCAGTACTCTAATACTATGAGTATTATCCCCATGTTACAACTATGGGGGAGGAATTTGATAGTGATGTGGGGACCGATGATGCGTGTTCCTTAAGTTAACAGGTGCAGATAAAGTGATTGATTTCTACTTCAAGAATAATGAATTCAATATCAGCAACTTATAGAGATGCTTCCATTCAAGGGAAGATAAAAAGTAAGAGATTTCTATTGTTATGTAATTCTCTTCTAGAATATTCATGTAAGTGAGGTATTTTACTTTTCTCTCTCTCTTTGTATTATTCTAGAAACACATTTTGATTTTTCAAAAATGTTTAGGTCGTTATCAATATTTCTTGGATGACTGTGTATCCACCTATGAAGATGATTGTGAGTGTTTAGTTTCTTTATAACACCCCAATATATTTTTCCCAGATCATAAATAAGCAGATATGACTATGGTTGTTATTTAATCACACTCATTTCCTTTTACATATGTACCAGTGATCACACAAATTGACTCGGGCATTAAGGGATGTGATTTTAGAGGATATCGACACTTGTAGCTATTAAACTAAAGTGTTATCCTTGGAGTAATCTATTTTTGTAGAAGGGAAATGCTTATTAAAGATATGAAACTTTTTTAATTTTTTTTATGTCTCATCATATTATCTTATTTTCCTACAGTCCTCAAGGTTGGTAAGTGAATCACTTCTTTGGGAACACCATCAGATGTTCCATGAAGCCACTCATAATAGGAATGTGTCACCTATTCACCCAAGGATAGGTTCATAGTATTGGATTTTTTCATTGACACGATCAATAATTTTATGTTTCTAACATCAGTCATATTCATTGATTACTTAGTGATACCATATTATTTATCATGTGACTGACAAAAACATGTGCTCATTATTGTAGTTTCTTTAACATGAAGTTTTGAGGCTGAAGTTCCCACTCTATTTGTGGTTACTCACAATTGATCAACCAATGTAGAGGATGAATCTCTTCCCTCATAAACAAAGACTATGAGTTCTACTCTTTCTCTTTGAAATATGGACCTGAAATATGTTCTTCTCCTAGGATGAACCTAGATTTAGGTATCTGGTCTACATAACTTTATCAATTGATGTAATGAAAAATGGGGAGGTAGAGTTTGATTTTAGTGTCCCAAAACCTCTTGGAAGAGATGAAGGAATGATTGGGTCATACATGATTTATGTTTTCCACTGTTGGTCAGAAGGGTTTTGACTATTCTACCCTTCATTCCCGCGTGAAGGAGGTGATATCTACGAGGGAACATATGAGTGTCCTCAAATTGAGGGTGGTAACTGGTAAGGACTCTTATTCACTGATGTAGAATTGGGGCATAGCTGTAAATGAAGATTTTTAGTGTGTGGTGGATGATAATTCTAGTTGGGACATATTTAATGTTGGGAAGGTTGAAACTGACCATCTTCCATATGAAATCAGTCATATTGAAGAATAACTATCTATGTTTTAAACTACACATTAGATATCAGTAAAGACCATATTGGATTAGCTGGGACATTGGTAGTAGTAGAGAAATCTGTGCTTGAATCCATTTTCAAGTTGGAGGAGTCACAGAGAGTTGTTGAAGCGAAAACCGAGTTTCTTGACCACTTATGCCAATCTATTACATCCTTGGAGTATATAATTATAGACTTTAAATATTATTCTGATCAAATTATATGAAATAGTTCTAATTTTTCAAAATTTCATTTGCCCGTAAATTCAGGAGAGAGGATCTAATATGTGAATATTCCTCCTATTGTATGCTATTAGTGAATATATCTTCTAAAGTTTATATGTTGTTGTCAAGTTCTCCTTCATTTATGATATTAAAATATGATGTTATATGAATTGAAAATGATACCCATCCATTTTATAATATAAAGTAAAAATGAATGTCGGGATTTTTAATGATATAATTTTAACACATTATTGTTGAGAAGTTCTCATGAATTCCAAAAAAAGAGATTATTTATTGATACATCTGCTCTAGTTATCATGAGATCATGTTTTTTGAAAAATCATAATTGTGTAGAATATACATCCCAGAGGGAGAGTGATCTTTCTTTTTCCAAATTTGATAGTCTTGGAAACTATAGGTGAATTTCAATGTCCATATTTTAGGTTTTACAATAGTTTCCATTATTACAGAATAAATTGATGTTATGCTGTAGTTTAGGGACTTTTAGATTAGATCTTATATTGTTGTATTTTAGGGTCTTTTAGTTCAGACCTTCAGTCAATGTAGTTTAGGAAATTTTAGCTCATACATTCTATCACTATATTTTAGGGTCTTTTAGCTTAGATATTCTATCATTGTAGTTTAGTCTCTTTTAGCTGAAACCTTATATCACTGTATTTTCGGGGTTTTTAGCTAGTACCTTCAATCGTTGTTGTTTGTGGTATTTTATCTCAGACCTTCTATTGCTATAGTTTAGCATATTTTATCTCAGACCTATTATCACTACAGATTAGGGGTTTTATCTCAAACCATCTATCACTATATTTTAGGGTATTTTAGTTTCACTACTAGAAAAATACCCTATACCAACAGTTTGGAACCATTGGTATAGACCTCCAAACCGTTGGTATAGACTATAAAAATGGTTTGGAGGACTGTGGAAAAGTAATCCGTGAGGATAGGTCTATACCAACAGTTTTCAGAAAACCATTGGTATAGACCTATACCATCGGTTTTGAAAACTGTTGGTATAATTAATATCAAAATCTATACAAACTATTCCACAAAACCGTTGGTAAATGTATTTCAAAAAAAAAACATCTGGTGGGATTTGATCGCATGACCTCTAGTTTATGATTGAATTACTAAACCACTAACCTAACATTATTTTTGTGAACATATTTTCATAAATATACATATGTATTATCATTAATATTTTAAATTTCTATTTATTTAATGTTCTCCGTAAGAAGATTCCATTAAAAATACATGTACCTATACCAACGGTTCTCAAAACCGTTGGTATAGACCTATATCAACGGTTTTGAGAACCGTTGGTATAGGTCATTTGATTTTGGGACCTATACCAATGGTTTTGGACAAACTGTTGGTATAGGGGGGACCTATACCAACAGTTTGGACAAACCATTGGTATATGGTCTCTATAATGGACCTATACCAACGGTTTTGGCCAAACCGTTGGTATAGGTCCAAATTAATGAACTATACCAACGGTTTGGCCAAAACTGTTGGTATAAGTCATATTTCAAATAGTGCATGGACCTTATCGATAATTATAGAATACGGTGCAGACATTCCATGAATGACCCAAAATACCAAAGGGTTTTGAGTTCTACTATGCTGTTGCTAAGGCTCATGAGGATCATATCTCAATTACTACAAGGAGGAGATGCATCTGGTTGGTTGTTCCAAACCCTTACACATTAGAAGAATTATTAAGAAGAGTTTCATCCACTCTTTTCCAAGGGTCATGAATGATTTTTTGGGGGAATATTGGTTGAGGGGGAAATAATAGTAATTCTTGGTCCACCAGAATAATTAGAGTATGGGTGATATAATTTATTTCCCAAAAGTTTGAGTTTGTGGATTAGGGATAGGGAAGACATGCCTTGGATGACCTATAGCACCCTGAGATTCCGGGTTCTTACATGGTGTTTCTAGGGCTCAATAAAATTGAATGTACTTCCTTTCAAGGAGGATATTACTTTAGTTGGTAGGTAACAACCCTTATGTATCAGTATCATAGTTAATAAAATATGATCTCCACTCCTTTATGAGGGAGATTAGAGATTTTTGAAGTCTGAAATGTTTAGATGATGAGGTTGTTTATAGAGGAAGGATATCCCAGAAGTGCTCTATCCCCAGAGTGCGGTTGAAATCTTAGTTGTGAAGCTCAATCCATACACCCTATTGTTTGAAATCATGAGTTATAGACCATCAAAGGTTCAATAATGGGGTGTCACATTCTATCCTAGAGAATGGATCCTAAACATGGTGACCTAACATCAAGGATGTCAAATATTCATAGATTGTTTGGTACATAGATTGAAAATCATGGTACAACGTGATTAGTTGAGGAGGATGATATGGGGTAATCATAACAGAAATGACCCAAAACATACTGAGGTGATGAGTTTTTTTGTAGTGATATCAGGTCTCAGAAGGATTAAAAAACCCTTTTTGTATAGTGACACATTTGGTTGACGAATGTAGGTGAATATGAAGTGTAACACCCCGAGATTTTATGAAAAATATTCTTTTTAATTTCATTAATGTCTTGTGTTATACGCTACACCAAAAGGAGCTTTCACAACACACATCTCTGACCTGGATTGAATTAGACGCAATCACGACCTTCCACGATAGCGTGTGTTGTACGCAACACGAAGTTTCTCTAAACAACGATATGCTATTAAGATATTATTAAAACTAGCCGTTATGAATAGTAATACCCACTTTTTGAAATTTTGTAAATTTTATTTTTCAAAATGGACTTCATTTATGGATTCGGAGTATCGAATTTAGCCTAAGGTGAAATTTTGGTACTTTTTGGATAACTTTCATATTCTGATGAATAGTGAAAATTACTAAATTTTAATTAAAAACAATTTTTTTAATCGAAATAATTAATAGTGGTAAATTATTAATTTGAGTGGTTTTAAAGTATATTTAGAATATATTTTTACAATTTAATACAATGTTGGTCATTGGATGTAATTTCACATTTAAACCAGTTATAAACAAGTGTCAATCTTTTGATAGTTATTATCTTTTAAAAACACGCTATTTGTTGTGACATCGGAAATTAATTATAAAATTAATTAATGCAACTTATATGTTGGAAATTTTGTAAAATAGAAATCATTTTTGAATTCGGAATATCAATTATAGCTTAGGGTGAAAGTTTGGCATTTTTCTGAAAAACTTCAATTTTTGATGAATAGTGAAACCACTAAGTGGTAGGTTAAAAACCGAATTTTGCATAAAACTTAATTTTACCGCTTCTGTGAATGGAATTTCGAAAATCCGACAGACACGGTTGATATCAGTAAGTAAAATGTGGTTCAATGAGATAAAAATAATTTTTTGGTGAATAGTAACTTTTTACTTTTTTTACCGCGGTTAATAGTAAATAGGGTAACTAAGGGTAAATATGATATTACTATTACCCTAACACATGTATTAATTCTACTGGATAAGTGTAATTCGACCAAAAACAACCTTATGAATATAATATGACCATTTAGGTCCACTTGGATTAGATTATGACATTTAATATTATTTTATTTAATGAATAGTTAAAATAGTTAGAATCAAAGTTTAATAAGTAAATAATTTTTAATATGGGTTTATACATAAGATAAATTCGACTATAAATATTAATTAGAAAGCTAAAAAGATTTCCTATATAATGGTATTTTAATTGTAATTTTTAGACTTTATATAATTTAATTTATTTATGACAAAATGATGATGTAGTAATTATCTTATTAATGAAATATTGACATAATTGATGTTATAAACAACAAAATAAATGTAATTTGAGACTTTTAATGAATCCCACTAATTTTATAGGTTACTATGATATATTAGTGTTGATTTAATCAACTTGGTTCGAACATATAATTCTGTTATGACTTTCACAAAAATCATATATCAAATAGTGTCAAAATTAACACAAAATAGTTTTTAAATCCAATATTATATTATTAATTGTTATTTTATTCCTAAAAATCTAATGTTCGGCCAAATGACTTAGATAAGGATATATATATTAATAATAAACAATTTCGGCTTCGTTTGGCATGTTATAGTAAGTGTATTAACCATATAGTGTAAGAAAACAAAAAGACACGGTAAAAGTTAAATTATTTAACTTAGAGTTAAATCTAATTGATAAGGTTAAAATAATAACCTAAACTTGTCTAAATCCTATTGGTTGATAGGATATCGACCCATCCCCACTTTAGCTTCGAAATAAGACCCTTTGGAACCATTACAAACCGATTTTGACTTTAATATAAAATGATATTTTGAGATATTCCTAAGGAGCCCCTCTCCTCCCTTATAAAAGGACACCTCCTCCCCCTCCTCCTCACACCAATTTGAGCACTCCAGCTCGGCCAACCCCTGCCAATATCCCTTCTCCACTTCTCTAGAATAATCCTAGAGGTCCTTGTCTTCTTCAAAGATCAATCTTAGTTCCCTAAGTGGAGGATTCAAAGAGGCGTTTCAAAGAAGAGGTAATATCCATTACCAATCTTTTCAATTTCTTTCTTCTTAAACTTCTTCTTATTTAGTTGTTTCATGACAAAGTAATAACATCAGTATTACGTACATACTGATATGTGATTATAAATATGAAACAACCCTAATTCACCTTCTATCCATCCTATGGAAAAATGAAATCACCGCGCGTGCGTACGTACGGAATACCGTCTCCACGCGGTGGTGTAATCTATTTTTCCACCACCACCTTAATAGGATGGGTATAATGGTGTAATGAGTAACTATATATGATTATTATAAAGTGATATTGATACTGAAATAGTCTATATACACTTCAACACAATTCCACGACCATGGGAACGATATCATCGCTCGTGCGTACGTACGGACTACCGTCTCCACGACGCGATGAGATTCATTCTCAATGATTAACCATTCATGAATGATTATAAAGTATATATAATAAGTACTAATGAAATATATGACATAATAATTATACTGGATTTATGTAAATTTATATTTATGTCATCTACTTAATTCCATTCACTTCAATAAGGAAACGAAAACAGCGTTCATGCGTACGTACGGACTACCGTCTCCATGAACAGTGTTTTTCATTCCATTTATCGATATATTATATATATATATTATGAATATATATTATATATAAATCATGTTTTACATTCCGGATATAAGTAATCATGATCCAAGTAATCATATTAATAATTACAAGTTAAAAACACGAACGACAAATGAGACGATTTTACCCAAAATGCTACTTTAACATGAATTTACAAAAGAATGGGTAATATAAAGTCATAAGTGGACCATATATGATATAATAAAAATGAATATGATTCTGGAATAAGTCAATAACATGATTTAAATCATTATATAGGAGGTTCGGACACTTACAAAGCAAGTCGGACCTAAGGTAAGGGAAATATCACAATCTCATTTTTATCTGAGATTGTTTATTCGTAAGTCTTTACTGGGGTGTATTTTATCATCCACATCCATGTTTCATAAATATGTAATATTATTTCCATCCACCTATAATTGTTTAAATCCATTTTTACCCTTCAGTGAGTTTTTAGTTAAAGAAATGAAAGGAATCTTTTGTCGTTTTTCGTACGAGGTACTTTTTGACTTTTCCGACAAAAGTACGAAGAATGTTTTTTTAACTTATACGGCATGAATGGATTTCTAAAACATTATTTCCAAGAAGTTTCCTTTACAAGTATTCATGTTTATTTTTAATCAACTTCTTTTAGTTTAAAATTTTATGACATGTTAAGAAAGGAAAATTGTTTTTGAAGTAGAAAGGATATTTTCCTCAAGAATGGAGTTCAAGTGTTTTATCAAAATTATTTTTCCATCTAAGATAATAAAGGGTTCTATTTTTATCCCTATTATTAAATTTATTTGATTATGTTGTGATGGAATTATTTTTATTAATTCCTTTATCTTATATGAATTGTATTATGATGTCATGATGTTTAAGATTCCCATTTGTATTACATGGGTTATGCAATGATGTATGATTTATGATTATGTGGCACACATAAGAAAGGATTCATTATAATATGGGTGGGACCTATATCTCCCTCCAATGCATTGGGTAAAGATTTTATATCTCATGAGATAGACATGGCTGGAATGGTAGGTTATACCGGTTCAGTGAAACAGGACTGAAACGAGGGTTACTCGATTCAGAAATGGACTTTGTCCACTAAGATAGTCTTGGAAATGAGTCTTGACTAATAAGATATGATTCTCTATGATTATGTGTGTATGCCACAAAGTTTCAGGTTTTAAGTTATGATTATTGTGATTACATTTCACTGCCCTGATTTATCCCATGTTATGAAATTATGCTCTCTTTTGTAGGTTAAGATTTCCAAAATGTTATGTTCTTTTGAATATGATGTGATTGATATTTCTTTTGTTTACCCTTACTGAGAATTTGAGCTCACCCTTTTATGTTTTCTTTTCCCCAGGATATAAAGAAAGGTTTTAGGTAAAAAAAGGTAAGATCTTTATAGGAGATGTTGAAGATCTTTCATCACGATTAGAAGATTATATTCCGAGTTTCCAAAGACACTAAACTATTACGATCCTTGTGTGTGTGTTTTTGTTATGTACTAAGTATTCCGCAAACGTAATGTAATGTCCATATACGTCAAGATACGGGTCTCTACAGTTGGTATCAGAGGAAAGGTTTAGTCAACCTTTGGAAACTAGGATGCGAGAACTTTAGTGAGATCCCTAGAGATATTTATAAGGTATGTCTAGGGATGTCTCTAAGGTTAAGTATACGTATAGGTTATAGTACTAGAATTACGCTAACGATCATAGAATTAAACCTAAGATGTTAGATATTGAAGGTACTCCCCCTTTATTATGTTGTTTTCCCCTAGCATGATTTTTGCCTCTCACACTATTCTTTTTGGGTTTTAGACGATGGCTGGAACCCGAAGGAACCGTGTTGATCAATGCAATGGGCAATGCAATGATTGTCCTCCTGAACAAACAAATGTTATGGGAGATGGAGTGAAAAATCTTATTGCTATAATTACACAAGCTATGAATCATTCTAGACTTCCAAATAAGCAGAGAAGGGAACAATATTCTATTGAGTCCTTCATGAGGCAACGTCCACCTTCTTTCAGTGGGTCTTCTGATCCACTTGTTGCTGAACAATGGATCAGTACCACTGAAAAGATATTTTCAGTTCTTCAATGTTCTGAGCATGATAAAGTCATCTTAGCAGTATATCGTTTGGAAGGTGAAGCAGATCAATGGTGGAATCTTATCAAGAATACGAGGCAAAGAGATGAAATTGATTCCATGGAATGGGACGAGTTCAAGAACTTGTTTTTTAGTAAGTACTTCCCTCATATTCCTCGAACAAAGATGGAAAAGGAGTTTCTCGAGCTTAAGCAGAAGGATGATGAATCTGTTGGTATATACGAAGCAAATTTTACAAGACATTCAAGGTATGCATATGGATTTATCATCCAACCTGAAAGTAAAGTTGATCGATTCTTCAGTGGCTTAAAACCAAATCTTCGAAGGGAATTAGCTATAAGAGACTTCAGTAGCTATGAAGAAATTGTGCGTTGTGCTATCAACGTAGAAATGGAAGTTGTTGTTACATATCCATCTCATGGTTTTGACAAGAAACGAAAGATGGAGTTCAAGGAGAAATCTCAAAATAATGGTGAAAAGAAGATGAATGTTTCCGTATGCACACAGTGTGGAAAGAAGCATGGTGGAGATTGTATTAAAGGGACTAGAAAATGTTTTATGTGTGGAAAAGAAGGTCATCGAGAAGCTGAGTGTCGAAGTAATTGAAAAAGGTTTTCTAATGATGTGAATAAAGCAAACACTGCAGAGAACGCACCACCAACACTTCAATGCTTCAAGTTCAAGTAAATGGGGCATTATGCTAATAAATTCCCTAATCCAAGGGCTAGTGATGATCAACATGAGCAACCGCTTAAGGCAAAGGAAAAAGGGAAGTCACATGCGATCACTATTGGCGATGTTGAATATGAGAACGATGTGGTGGAATGATTAAGTGTTTATGTAATGGGATTCCAAAATAATGTTGTATCATAAAGTATTGGAATATTTATGTATTGGTCTAATGTGGTATTCAAAGTGAATGAGATATTTTTGGAAATAAGATGATATGCGCATAATGAAGGGAAAATGAGAAAACAAAATGATTAAGAGTATTCATGAGCTCATGATTGATATAATGACTAAGTGATATCATGGTTTGAGTATATAGAATTTTGAGGATTTTGGTATGTGGAAAGTGTTAACTTTTAACTGCATTCATGTTTTCACTAAGGTTCAATGGGTATTCATTCTTCAAGAGAATACATGATTAAGGTATTCACATGTTTGTAATTTGACCAACAAAATATATCTTATGATATATGGGGGATAAATGATGGCATTCACGTGATTGTTCTGTGACATTTCAAGTAATCATTTTCTTTATACTATGAGCTTAGACCGAAGTATTTTAGATAAGCCTAAAGATTAGAATGGATTATGTTGTACATAAGTTAGGATAATACGTTTTTTCGATATTATCGATGGGATGTTATAGTAATATAGCTTTAGAAAAAGGAAAACCTACAGGACGGGCGACAGCCCATCGCGTCGGACAAGGCTGTGGGAATCGAACCCACAACCGAAGTGCGACTGGCTTTTATCGCCTACCACTGGCCTATAGGAAGTCCCTATTTAGTAGAAACTAGTTTTATTATATTAAGCAGTATGATATATGAAGTATAAGTTCATTTTAGGAACCATATATCATTAATCTCACTATAGATGGACTTATGTATTTTTTGATAACTTTTCTAACCTTTTGAGACAGATGGAATGACCCATCATTCTATCACATGATCTGCTAACACATCACGAATGACAAATTCATCTTCATTTCTTTAAGAGATGAAGTAGAAATTGTCCAAAGAACGACAAACAATGAGACTATACCAAAATCACGAAAGTATTTCTTCTAATTCCAATTTCATCAACTTTAGGGAAATGATCTTGAAAACCAAAAATGTTGTCCTAGTGCTCTTATATCTGATTAATCAGATGGTACCTTAGATCGTCACAAATTTATGGATTTGTGATTGCTAGCTTTTCCATAGCCATGTTCTCTACCACTCTCCATCAGAACATGATGGTTAGATTTCTCTTGCATATCCATATTTTAACCTATGTGGAAACCCAGTGATTAGTTTATTTGGGTAACCGTTACGATTCATACTTTTGTTTTTAAAGATTGGTTTTGGTATTCCTTTTTACGATGTGGTTTTCGATTAAAGAAACTTTCTAATAGTAAACCATTTATAACCCCGACGAATTTTGAGGGCGAAATCCATTTTAAGGGGGGTAGAATGTAACACCCCGAGATTTTATGAAAAATATTCTTTTTAATTTCATTAATGTCTTGTGTTATACGCTACACCAAAAGGAGCTTTCACAACACACATCTCTGACCAGTCTTGAATTAGACGCAATCGCGACCTTCCACGATAGCGTGTGTTGTACGCAACACTAAGTTTCGCTAAACAACGATATGCTATTAAGATATTATTAAAACTAGCCGTTATGAATAGTAATACACACTTTTTGAGATTTTGTAAATTTTATTTTTCAAAATGGACTTCGGTTATGGATTCGGAGTATCGAATTTAGCCTAAGGTGAAATTTTGGTACTTTTTGGATAACTTTCATATTCTGATGAATAGTGAAAATTACTAAATTTTAATTAAAAACAATTTTTTTAATCGAAATAATTAATAGTGATAAATTATTAATTTGAGTGGTTTTAAAGTATATTTAGAATATATTTTTACAATTTAATACAATGTTGGTCATTGGATGTAATTTCACATTTAAACCAGTTATAAACAAGTGTCAATCTTTTGATAGTTATTATCTCTTAAAAACACGCTATTTGTTGTGACAGCGGAAATTAATTATAAAATTAATTAATGCAACTTATATGTTGGGAATTTTGTAAAATAGAAATCATTTTTGAATTTGGAATATCAATTATAGCTTAGGGTGAAAGTTTGGCATTTTTCTGAAAAACTTCAATTTTTGATGAATAGTGAAACCACTAAGTGGTAGGTTAAAAACTGAATTGTGCATAAAACATAATTTTACCGCTTCTGTGAATGGAATTTCGAAAATCCGACAGACACGGTTGATATCGGTAAGTAAAATGTGATTCAATGAGATAAAAATAATTTTTTGGTGAATAGTAACTTTTTACTTTTTTTACCGCGGTTAATAGTAAATAGGGTAACTAAGGGTAAATATGATATTACTATTACCCTAACACATGTACTAATTCTATTGGATAAGTGTAATTCTACCAAAAATAACCTTATGAATATAATATGACCATTTAGGTCCACTTGGATTAGATTATGACATTTAATATTATTTTATTTAATGAATAGTTAAAATAGTTAGAATCAAAGTTTAATAAGTAAATCATTTTTAATATGGGGTTATACATAAGATAAATTAGACTATAAATATTCATTAGAAATCTAAAAAGATTTCCAATATAATGGTATTTTATTTGTAATTTTTAGACTTTAAATAATTTAATTTATTTATGACAAAATGATGATGCAGTAATTATCTTATTAATGAAATATTGACATAATTGATGTTATAAACACCAAAATAAATGTAATTTGAGACTTTTTATGAATCCCACTAATTTTCTAGGTTACTATGATATATTAGTTTTGATTTAATCAACTTTTTTCGAACATATAATTCTGTTATGACTTTCACAAAAATCATATATCAAATAGTGTCAAAATTAACACAAAATAGTTTTTAAATCAAATATTATATTATTAATTGTTATTTTATTCCTAAAAATCTAAGGTTCGGCCAAATGACTTAGATAAGGATATATATATTAATAATAAACAATTTGTGGTTCGTTTGGCGTGTTATAGTAAGTGTATTAACCATATAGTGTAAGAAAACAAAAAGACACGGTAAAAGTTAAATTATTTAACTTAGAGTTAAATCTAATTGATAAGGTTAAAATAATAACCTAAACTTGTTTAAATCCTATTGGTTGATAGGATTTCGACCCATACCCACTTTAGATTCGAAATAAGACCCTTTGGAACCATTATAAACCGATTTTGACTTTAATATAAAATAATATTTTGAGATATTCCTAAGGTGCCCCTCTCCTCCCTTATAAAAGGACACCTCCTCCCCCTCCTCCTCACACCAATTTGAGAACTCAAGCTCGGCCAACCCCTGCCAAAATCCCTTCTCCACTTCCCTAGAATAATCCTAGAGGTCCTGGTCTTCTTCAAAGACCAATCTTAGTTCCCTAAGTGGAGGATTTAAAGTGGTGTTTCAAAGAAGAGGTAATATCCATTACCGATCTTTTCAATTTCTTTCTTCTTCAACTTCTTCTTATTTAGTTGTTTCATGACAAAGTAATAAAATCAGTATTACTTACATAATGATATGTTATTATAAATATTAAACAACCCTAATTCACCTTCTATCCATCCTACGGAAAAATGAAATCACCCTGTGTGCGTACGTACGGAATACCGTCTCCACGCCGTGGTGTAATCTATTTTACACCACCACCTTAATAGGATGGGTATAATGGTGTAATGAGTAACTATATATGATTATTATAAAGTGATATTGATACTGAAATAGTCTACATACACTTCAACACAATTCCACGACCATGGGAATGATATCATCGCTCGTGCGTACGTACGGACTACCGTCTCCACGACGCGATGGGATTCATTCTCAATGATTAACCATTCATGAATGATTATAAAGTATATATAATAAGTACTAATGAAATATATGACATAATAATGATACTGGATTTATGTAAATTTATATGTATGTCATCTACTTAATTCCATTCACTTCAATAAGGAAACGAAAACAGCGTTCATGCGTACGTACGGACTACCGTCTCCATGAACGGTGTATTTCATTCCATTTATCGATATATTATATATATATATATTATGAATATATATTATATATAAATCATGTTTTACATTCTGGATATAATTAATCATGATCCAAGTAATCATATTAATAATTACAAGTTAAAAACACGAACGACAAATGAGACGATTTTACCCAAAACGCTACTTTAACATGAATTTACAAAAGAACGGGTAATATAAAGTCATAAGTGGACCATATGTGATATAATAACAATGAATATGATTCTGTAATAAGTCAATAACATGATTTAAATCATTATACAGGAGGTTCGGACACTTACAAAACAAGTCAGACCTAAGGTAAGAGAAATATCACAATCTCATTTTTATCCGAGATTGTTTATTCGTAAGTATTTACTGGGGTGTATTTTATCATCCACATCCATGTTTCATAAATATGTAATATTATTTCCATCCACCTACAATTGTTTAAATCCATTTTTACCCTTCGGTTAGTTTTTAGTAAAATAAATGAATGGAATCTTTTGTCGTTTTTCGTACGAGGTACTTTTGGACTTTTCCGACAAAAGTACGAAGAATGTTTTTTTAACTTATAGGGCATGAATGGATTTCTAAAACATTATTTCCAAGAAGTTTCCTTTACCAGTATTCATGTTTATTTTTAATCAACTTCTTTTAGTTTAAAATTGTATGACATGTTAAGAAAGGAAAAGTGTTTTTGATGTAGAAAGGATATTTTCCTCAAGAATGGAGTTCAAGTGTTTTATCAAAATTATTTTTCCATCTAAGATAATAAAGGGTTCTGTTTTTATCCCTATTATTAAATTGATTTGATTATGTTGTTATGGAATTATTTTTATGAATTCCTTTATCTTATATGAATTGTTTTATGATGTCATGATGTTTAAGATTCCCATTTGTATTACATGGGTTATGCAATGATGTATGATTTATGATTATGTGGCACACATAAGAAATGATTCATTATAAGATTGGTGGGACCTATATCTACCTCCAATGCATTGGGTAAAGATTTTATATCTCATGAGATAGACATGGCTGGAATGGTAGGTTATACCGGTTCAGTGAAACAGGACTGAAACGAGGGTTACTCGATTCAGAAATGGACTTTGTCCACTAAGATAGTCTTGGCAATGAGTCTTGACTAATAAGATATGATTCTATATGATTATGTGTGTATGCCACAATGTTTCAGGTTTTAAGTTATGATTATTGTGATTACATTTCACTGCCATGATTTATCCCATGTTATGAAATTATGCTATCTTTTACAGGTTAAGATTTCCAAAATGTTATGTTATTTTGAATATGATGTGATTGATATTTCTTTTTTTTACCCTTACTGAGAATTTGATCTCACCCTTTTATGTTTTCTTTTCCCCGGGATATAAAGAAAGGTTTTAGGTAAAAAAAGGGAAGATCTTTATGGGAGATGTTGAATATCGTTCATCACGATTAGAAGATTATATTCCGAGTTTCCAAAGACACTAAACTATTACGATCCTTTTGTGTTTGTTTTTGTTATGTACTAAGTATTCTGCAAAAGTAATGTAATGTCCATGTACGTCAAGATACGGGTCTCTACATGATGAATCCATATAAATACATGCATAGCCAAGAAAAATTTCCCTTGAAGCTGAGTATCCTTTTTTAAGGGTCATCGAAGGTTTATGGTGATCTGAGGAACTCAAACAATAAAGTGTGGTTTTTGGGAAGTGTAATATCCAAGAATAGTTTGAGCACCAAACAAGAAGTGTCACTATCTAAAGAACATATTATCATAGAAAGGAGATGTGAAAAATCATTACTCTAATTTTTTCCTAAACTAGGAGGATCAGTGAGCACATCTTGGATTTTACTAGGGTTTTAGTGTAAAACATATAATCTTTATACCCTATTTATTTGTGCCCAAATTTTTTCCTAAACTTTTGAGATGAATATTTTAGTGATAGAAGACTTGAATTTATCTCAATCCATGATTTTGGGGTTTTCAAACTAATAATTTTTGTTTCTATTTCACTAGAAGTTAATGGTCTTGTGATTTGGACCATTATGGGTTAGAGTTTAGGTTGTATAGATTTGGCCAAATTTTAGTTAGTTTTATGGTCATGATGCATGTGAACCTAATATGGGGGATGATACAAAATATACCAATTAGTAAAATTAGGCTCAAGATTTATCCTACATTCTTATGAGTGGGAGGTGGAAATATTTTAAATAATCGGTAAGGATTCTTAGGTCATGAGTAATGAAATGGGATAATAAAATTGGGGTTGGACCATAACATATTGATGTTCTAGGCTCCACCATAGTGATGTTAGGGATCACAAGGATCAAATCACCCTTTTTAAGAGTGACACATTTGTTTGATGACCATAGGTCCATATGCAGAAACCATATGCTTACCAACATAGTCAAAAAAGGTTCCCTTAAAGCTAGGTATCTTTTCCAAAAAGCAGTGAAAGATTTTCAAAAACATGAGGAACTTGAGACATGAAATTTGATATATGAATTCGGGTTCTTAAAAGATGGTGGAATTATCCTATAATCTGGCCGACTAGTGGTAATGGTCTTATGGTCCTTTGATAAGGGATGAAAAATAGGTGACGGTCGGCATAGTTTAACATCATGTAGTATAGATGTATTTGAATTCATGTAGATTAACATCATGTGATAGGGATTCTTGTTAAGAAGTTTATCATAATGTAGTATGAAAATTTTCATTTTACAATTTAAATTTCAGGAAAATGATATTTTTTCCTTGCAGTTTAATATCATAAGGTAAGGACATGGGAACTGATGTGAAAAATTATGCATGATATATTGCATACACAAGACATAATACATAGATCTAGCTCATATGTAGGAAAAATGAACCTGTATGACTAGGACCCTTTTTTAGTTGGGGAACATTTATTTTTTCAGTTGTTGTATCTAGACCTAGGATTTGAGATTCAGGCATCACTATGTATCCTGTAATGATAGGAATGAACCAAGAAATACTTCTTGAATAGGAAACACTATATCATTTTTAGACCATATGTAGAGGTGGGCATTGTTCCTACTAATTTTTATAGTTGGGCCTAGGATTGGAGAGCTAGGAATCACTACATATCTTATGATGACAATAATCAAGTCAAAGGTAGTTTTTGGAGAAGGTCCATTCTATATAAGTTTGGCCTATACATAGAGAGAGGTAATTTGTATATTGGTTGCACTTGAACCTAATATTGAAGATCAATGCATAAATACATATATTTTGATTCCAGGAATCTTTTTACATGTGGTTGTTGAGGATATACATGTGGTTAGAGACCAATTAACCATAATATTGGTCCTCTTAGGAAAGGTCTATAAGAATATACAGTTTTATGTTGTGAAAATGACATCAACCATGCAGTTTAATGTCACACGATAAGGACTCTTGGTACGTATTTTAAGGTATTTCATTTAGGACCATGATGGTCATGTCAATAGTTTTCCTGACTTGTTTTTGCGGGGAAACACTTACTGAAATTCTTAAGTTGTAATTCCATGACCCTAGTTACCCATAGTCGGTTCTTTATTACATAGCATTGGCATGATCACAAATGATCAAGTCTCGATAGATGGATTAGTTTAGTATCCTTGGAAGTACTAGATACATTCATAAGGTTTACATTACATCATAAAATAGGAAACTACAACAACATTGTTTCTATATAAAAACACTAAGATCCCATAGATTATCCCTGAAGGACAGTCATTATAATATACTTCTTCATATCCTGAAAAAAACATAGAAATGGGTGAGCTCAGATGCTCAGTAAGGATAAAAATATAGCGGAAACTTTCATAAATAAGCATAAACATTTAAGGAAATTTATAAGACTAAAAAAGTCTTTTAAACATGAACTTTAGCATAATATCGCATAGATAAAATTAAATAATTCTATTTATTTACTCACATGGATATTCTACCAGTAAAATATTCACATGTAATAACTAATATTATAATGAGGGAATGCCTAATGCCCGACATCATTACCACATAATCAAGGAATTTTTCCAAGACTACAAATAAGATTTTTTCAAGGCCTTATTCCAAGACACTAGTTTGTCTCATGATACCTACCGATGCATCGAGGAGCTATAGCGGGCTCCACCCGTCACTTACTAAGTCCACTGCATTCCTCATATGAAAAATATGAAACATAACATAAACATTCGTATTAAAACTAGCATAAAAAATGTCAATACATTAACCATTAATCATGAATGGTATAAAAATAGAACATCCACAGTCAAACATATCATATCTCAGTCAATAAAATATGGAAGATTATATTATAATAAATCAGCCTCAATCAAAAATAATATCTAGTAAAGGATGCTGACATAGTTGAAAATGATGAGTGAATCTTTTTGAGAGAAATATACTTTTTGTAAAATCATTTAAAATTCACACATTTATAAAGGAAGTGGTTTAAAAGATATTTTTGAATCAAAGTGTCCCATACAACTTTGAAACTTTAGAAAATAATTATCATTTCAAAATATTCATGTCCATATAAATAAATCCTTAAAATCATTTTGAAAACAATGACATTAATTTAAAAGATTTTGAAAGATAAATATTTTCAAAATTTAAAAATCTGATCTTGATAAAGAGTACCTTTCAAAAATCCTTAAAATATTCATTTTGAAATAATTTTTATGAAAATGGACATGGATGATAAAAATGTCCCAATAAATACTTACACATACACAATCTCAGATAATAATGAGATTGATGAATTAACCCTTACTTTGAACTTTCCTTTAGTCGAGGGAATGTTTAACCTCATGTATGAAGATCATAGTATGTTATTAAATAATACCATAACCATATTAATATATATGATATCATACATGATTCATTTATGTCTTTATACTACCCATTTAATAATAATTTCCATGTTAAATTAACATTTCGGGTAATAATCGCTTTATTTATCGTACGTGTTTTAACTTGTTAATCATGATTGTATCACTTAGATACAGATTTAAATACTTCCAAAATATAAAACATGATTTATATATAATATATATTTAGAATATAAATATGTATAATAGACATATATATGAAATGAAAAACACTGTTCATGGAGACAGTAGTCCGTACGTACGCATAAACGTTGTTTCTCTTTCATGTCATATTGAACAGAACTAAGTGAATAAGACATATGTGAGTACATATATATATAAATATATATATCTTCAGTAGAATTATTATGTCATATATTACATACTCATTATTAATATATGTTTTTATAACAGTTGATGAATGGTGAATGTGGAAATGAATCTTATCGCATCTTGGAGACGTTAATCCGTACGTACGCATGAGCGACAATATGATTTCCTTAAAGGTGTGGAATTGGATGGTATATTAATTTTACAGAGACATTAGAATGTTATTTTTATAATTTATATACATATTACTCATCATTATATCCATCCAAATAACATAGTGTTGAATAACAAATTACACCACGACATGGAGACGGTAAGTCATACGTACGCACACATGGTGACATTATCATTCATAATATGGATAGAATAATGAATATAGTTGTTCCATATTTATCATAACATCAAATTATATTGAATATACTGAAGTTATTATTTTATAATGGAAACAAAAAAGAAAGAGTAAGTGGAAGAATAAGAGAACTTGAAAGAGGGTGGTGAAATCATTACCTCTTCTTCGGGTTATTCCTTTTTATTTGATCAAAAGGGATCCTTAGGTGGGATTTATTATCACAGTAAGTACTCTAGGATTAAGGTAGGATAGTTGGGAGGATATTTGGGCAGGGTTTGGCCGAGCCAAAAGTCTTTTAAGGTGTTAATTAGAGTGAAGAGGGAGTTCCCTTTTATAAGAGGGGTGAGGGGCACCTTAGGAAAAACTTAAAATATAATTTTATAATAAAATACTTTTCGGTTTATAATGGCTCCAAAATTTATTATTTAAAGGAAATTGTGGGGATGAGTTGAAAACTACTCAAACAATAGGTTTTATCAGGCTTGGGTCACCTTATTAACCTTAACATTTATATTTAACTCTTAGTTAAATAGTTTGACATTTATCATGTCTCTTTGTATTTTTATATTATATGGTCAATAAACCTAATATAAAAATCTAATAGAACCCCAATTGGTTCAATAATGTCATATATATTATTATATAAGTCTTTTGGACGAAACATATATTTTTAGGATTATTATATCAATTAATAATATAATATTTGTTTTAAATACTATTTTATGTCAATTTTGACACTCTTCGGTATTTGTTTTTTGAGAAAATAATAATAGCATGATTACTTAAACAAAATAAATAGAATCAATCCTAACAAGTAATATTAATCTATAAAATTCGTGTATATCATAAAAACCTTTAAATTATATTTATTTTAATATTTATAATACCATTTATTTAATTATTTCATTAATAAGGAAATTAGTGCATCATCATTGTGAAATAAATAAATTTAATTATTTAATGTCTTAAAATTATAAATAAAATATAATTATGTAGGAAAGAGGTTTATCTTTTTAATGAATATTTATAGTCAAATTTATCTTGTGAATAACCCTATATTAAAAATGGTTTAGTTATTAAACTTTGATTTTAACTCTTTTAACTATTCCTTAAATAAAATATAAATAAATGTCTTAATCTAATCCATGTGGATCTAAAGGGTCATATTTTATTCCTAATATTGTTTTTGTTCTAATTACATTTATCCAATACAATTAGGACATGTGTTTGGGTCATAATAATATCATTTTAACCCTTCATTACCCTATTTACTTTTAACCATGGTAAATAAAAATTAAAAAGCTTCTATTCACCAAAAATTATTTTTATCTTATTGTACCACATTTTACTCCTTTATATTAACCTTGTATATCATATTTTTTAAATTCAACTCACAAATGCGGTAAAATTATGTTTTATGTAAATTTGCAAATGCTCATAGGAGGTGGTTAAATGACGGTAAAAAGTTCGATAACATTTTTATATATCTAAATTTATTATAAACTTTCTCCAATGAATTACATTGAATTTATATAGGTATTATGTATCTATTTTTACATAAAATAAATTTAAATAAAATAAGTAATTATTTAAACAAAAAGTCGGTTTTAACCAATTACTCAGTGTCTTTCACTATTCATCAAAAATTGAAAGTTTTCTAAAAAACACCAAAAATTCACCCGAAGGTAATTTTGATAATACGAATTCAAAAATGAATTCTATTTTACCAATTTAAAAACATAGAATTTTCATTAATTAATTTAAAATTAATTGACATTGTCAAAACATAGAAGCGTATTTTTAAGAAATAATAACTATCAAAAGATTGACACTTGTTTATGTCCAATTTCAAAGTGAAATTACCTACAATGACCATCATTGGATTAAATAGTAAAAATATAATCTAATTATACTTCCAAACCATTAATGTGTATAATTCAACATAATAAATTATTTTGATTAAAAAATTTGTTTTCAGTTAAAATATATTATTTTTCACTATTCACTCAAATATGAAAGTTATCAGAAAAACACGAAAAAATAATTGAAACTATATAATTATGTCCCGATTATAAAGAAGAAGTTTATTTTGTCAAATTGAATATATAAAAGTTTCAAATATTGGATTTAAAAATGGTTCTCCATTAAAAGGCGGTAAAATTTTATTTTCTAAAAAATACTTCTTTTATCTGAAAAAATGTATTTGTTATTACATTATGCCTAAGAAACTCATAATATGGATTCTAAAATTATAAGGATTATATAAAGTTCAAAATTCAGTTAATACTATTCATAACCGCTTTTGAATGGCTATTTTGGTAAGTTGTGGTTCAATTGAACTCAGTATTTCTTGTAGTTCAAGTTATTGAATTACTTTGAAGAAATAAAATAATATGAAATCATGGGGTATTACATTCTTCCCTCTAATAAATTGCATCCTCACAATTTGAAATTGTTCTTCAAAAATAAAAGGTTAAAATAGAAAAATACTTCTATGGAGAACTCTTATTGAAAATTGGGTTAATAAAATTTTGTCTTAATAAGTGAGAATATATATATATATATACGTGACAAGTAGAGTTACATCCTTTAACTAATTCCTACAACAAACTCATTTTCACTCCAAATGATTACAAAAAATATATATTCTATTAATCATAATTATATAGGGTTCCAAAAATAATGAATTTATAATTCACTTATCAGACCCTTTAAAAAACTATATTATACCATCTAGAGACATCATGTAGTCTAGTTGTAGGCGATAAATCCCAATCGCACAATGGTGTGGGTTTTATTCCCACAGATTTTCCTGACGCGACATATTTTCACATGGAATGTGTGTTGTCCTTTTTATAAGAATCCAAAAATAACCTTAACAATAATATCCAATTTCAAACTTAATCTTTCTAACCTTTAGACTTATCCAAAATAATTCTATCCAAACTCACAGTCCAAAATTTTTATGGAAGTTAACACAATGAAGATCCTTTTTTCTAGGTAATTACATGTGAACACATTCATCGTGTATTATTTTAAAACATTGTAACACCCTGAATTACCATAAAACCTTATTGATTACATTCATGCTCCCTTATCCTTTTTATAATACTAGATATAATCCTTATATCTAGAAAATTTGAATATTCCAACAATCATGAAACAAAGAAACCATTAATCAGTTCTAATATAGTCAAGAATATCCAATAAAATTTATCCAAATCAACCACCTCTTATTCCAAAATCACTACCTCATTATCAGGACCATATTAAGGATTACTTTCCTTAAACCATGTATTGTCCAAAAAGTATATCTTACTATTATGTCAATTTTTTACAACCATATAATCTAAAATCCTCAATAAAATAGTACTGCATTATAATCCTTATTTATCTCCATAATTCATATAACCAGTATATTGTTGATAAAACACTCAAATGAAATAATTATATATTAATAACATAAGAAAACAAGTCATTATTCTTCATATGAGGCATTATCATAAATTGATTATTATCAAATAGCATCATTTGGGGTATTCTCTGATGATTTGGACATTGATTCGCGTAGTGTCCCAACTCCTTTAAGATGAAGCATTGTATATTTGAAACTTTTTTCATACGCTTGCAATCACGTATTTGGTGTCTTTTTTCTCCACACTTATAACAAACTCCCATTCTCTTCAAGCATTTACCAAGGTGATTCTTTCCATAGTTATCACATATGGGAAAATCCTTCTTTTCTCTCTTCCATTTATCCATCTTTCTCTCTTCCATCCTTTTCTTCTCTTGATTCCCTTCAAATCCATAAGACTCAGATAATTCTTTACTTATCTTATTAACACATGATACTATTTCTTCATATGTTGAGAATACATGGGAGACTATTTCTCTTCTAAATTTTGTCTTAATACCATGAGATATATGATCCTTCTTACTCTTTGGATCATTTGTATTGCTAGAGTTCACATTCCTTCTAATGGGTGCCATTTCTATATAGTGGCATACACTAGGTCAGTTTATGAATTGTAATGAATAATTCCAAACTTGTAAAATACCTAATGTAAATCGAACAGTTTATGGATATAATCCATAATCATAAAAATATTTTTTAGGAGGAGGTATATACTCATAAATACCTTATAATTATTTGTATAGAAAATGAGAATGATCCTAATTATATCCCCTGGGAGTGTCGTAACCAAGAGTGAAGTAAGGCCCGTTGTTGTGCACCAGTTCCCATTCGAGTCTAGCTCAAAGCGGTGATTTCATGTTTTACCCCTAGGTACATCTGTTCCAAAGCTACCTCTACCTGCTCATATCTAGACATGGATGTATTGCTTGGAAAACTCACAAAATCTCTACAATACCAATATTATTGGATGTTCTTCTATACTAATCCTCAAAGTCTATCTTAGGGATATGTGATCTAATCAAGGATCATCTAAATATAGTTTTCAAGGTTTGTACTAAACATCCTCTGATACCAACTTTAATGCCCCGAACCCAGTTACCTAGAGTCGGTGCATTATTACATAACATTGGCATGATCACAAAAGATCAAGTCTCAAAAGACCGATTAGTTTAGTATCCTTGGAAGTACTAGATACATTCATAAGGTTTAACTTACATCATAAAATGGAGAACGAAAATAACATTGTTTCCATATACAACACTGAGACCCCATAGACTATCCATACAGGTCATTCATAATATACTTCTTTTCATCCTGGGAAAAATAAAACATAGAAAGGGGTGAGCTCAGATAATCAGTAAGGATAAAAATATAGCGAAAACTTTTATAAATATGCATAAAAATTTAAGTCAATGTATAAGACTAAAACAAAAGACTTTTAAACTTGAACTTCAGCATAATATGGCAAAGATAAAATCAAATAATGCCATTTATTTACTCACATTGATATTCTACTAGTCTAATAATCACATGTAATATCCAATTTCATAATGAGGGAATGCCTAACGCGAGACATCATTACCTCATAGTCGAGGCCTTGTGCCAAGACTACAAATAAGATTTTTTCAAGGCCTTTTCCAAGACACTAGTTTGTCTCATGAGACCTACCGATGCATCAAGGAGCTATAGAGGGATCTACCCGTCACTTACTATGTCCACTTCATTCCTCATATGAAAAAGATAAAACATAACATAAACATTTGTATTAAAACTAGCACACAAAATGTCAATACATTAACCATAAACCATGAATGGTATAAAAATACAACATCCACAATCAAACATATCATAACTCATTCAATAAAATATGGAGTATTGTATTATAATAAATCAACCTCAATAAAAAATAATATCCAGCAAAGGATGCTAACATAGTTGAAAATGATGAGTGAAACTTTTTGAGAGAAATATTATTTTTTTAAAATCATTTAAAAGTCACACATTTATAAATGAAGCAATTTAAAAGATAATTTTTAATCAAAGTTTCCCATACCGCTTTGAATGTTTTGAAAATAATTATAATTTCAAAACATTCATGTCCATATAAATAAATACTTAAAATCATTTTGAAAACATGAACATTAATTAAAAAGATTTAGAAAGATAAATCTTTAAAAAATTTAAAATACTGATCTCGATAAAGATTACCTTTCAAAAATCCTTAAAATATTCATTTTGAAATCATTTTTATGAAAAATGGACATGGATGATAAAAATTTCCCAGTAAATACTTACACATAAACAATCTCGGATAATAATGATATTGAAGAATTAACCCTTACCTTGCACTTTCCTTTAGTCGAGGGTACGTTTAAACTCATGTATGAAGATCGTAGTATGTTATTAAATTATACCAGAACCAGATTAATATTTATGATATCATACATATTTCATTTATGACTTTATATTACCCATTTAATAATAATTTCCATGTCAAATTAACATTCTGTGTAATAATCGCTTTCTTTATCGTACGTGTTTTAACATTTTACTCTTGATTGTATCTCTTAGATCAAGATTTAAATACATCCATAATATAAAACATGATTTATATATAATATATATTTAGAATATAAATATGTATAATAGAAATATATATGAAATGAAAAACACCGTTTATGGAGACGGTACTCTGTACGTACACATAAACACTGTTTCCATTTTCATATCGTATTGAACCATTAAGTGAATCAGATATATGTAAGTAAATATATATATATATAAATATATATATATATCTCAAGTAGTATTATTATGTCATATATTACATACTTATTAGTAATATATATTATTATAATCTTTTATGAATGTTGAACATGGAAATGAATCTCATCGCGTTGTGGAGACGGTAATTCGTACATACGCACGAGGGACAATATCGTTTCCTTAAAGGTGTGGAATTAGATGGTATATTAATTTTATAGAAACATTAACATGTTATTTTCATTATTTATATACATATTACTCATCCTTATATCCATCCAAATAACATACTTTTGAATAACAAATTACACCACGATGTGGAGATAGTAAGTCGTACGCACACACACATGGTGACATTATCATTCATAAGATGGATAGAATAATGAATATAGTTGTTCCATATTTATATTAACATAATAGTATATAGAAGATACTGGAGTTATTATTTTATAATGGAAACAACAAAGAAAGAGTAAGTGGAAGAATAAGAGAACTAGAAAGAGGGTGGTGAAATCATTACCTCTTCTTCAGGTTCCTCCTTTTTATTAGATCAAAAAAGATCCTTAGGTTTGCTTTCTGACCAAATTAAGTCCTCTAGGATAAAGGTAGGATTGTTGGGAGGAAATTTGGGCCAGGTTTGTCCGATCCAAAAGGTTTTACGGTGTTAATTAGTGTGAAGGGGGAGTGCCCTTTTATAAGAGGGGTCAGGGGTACCTTAGAAAAAACATAAAATATTATTTTATAATAAAATCATTTTTGGTTTATAATGGCTCCAAAATGTATTATTTAAAGTCTAAGGTGGTTACAGGTCGAAACATACTCAAAAAATATGTTTTAGACAGGTTTCAGTCACCATATTAACCTTAACTGTTTGATTTAACTCTTAGTCAAATATTTTGACATCTACCATGTCTCATTGTATTTTTATATTATATGGTTAATAAACATACTATAAAATTCCAATAGAACAAATATTGGTTCATTAATGTCATAAATATTATTATATAAGTCTTTTTGAAGAGCTTTAGATTTTTAGGACTATTATATCAATTAATAATATAATAATTAGTTTAAAAACTATTTTATGTCAATTTTGAAACTCTTTGGGATTTGTTTTTTGATAAAATAATAACAGCATGATTACTTCAAATAAAATACATTAAATCAGTCCTAATATGTCATATTCACATGAAAAATTCGTTTATGTCATAATTACTTTTAAATTATATTTCTTTTAATATTTATAATACCATTTATTTTATTCTTTCATTAATAAGGTAATTACTGTATCATCATTGTGACATAAATAAATTTAATTATTTAATGTCTAAAATTTATAAATAAAATACGATTATTTAGGGAATATTTTTATGTTTATAATGAATATTTATATTTTAATTTATCTTGTGTATAACCCTATATTAAAAATGGTTTAGTTATTAAATATTGATTTTAACACTTCTTTAAATAAAAAAATAATAAATGTCTTAATCTAATTCAAGTGGATATAAAGGGTCATATTTTATTCCTAAGGTTGTTTTTGGTCTAATTAAACTTATCCAATAGAATTAGGGCATGTGTTAGGGTAATAATAATATCATTTTTACCCTTAATTACCCTATTTACATTTAACCACGGTAAATAAAAGTAAAAAAGTTACTATTTACCAAAAAGTGTTTTTATCTTATTGAACCACATTTTACTCCTTGATATTAACCGCGTCTCTTGGATTTTCTAAATTCAAATAACAGAAGCGGTAAAATTAAGTTTTATGTATATTTTCAAATGCTCCTAAGAGGTGGGTAAACGATGGTAAAAACTTCGATAAAATTTTTATATATCTAAAATTATTATAAATTGACTCCAATGAATTACATTGAATTTATATAGGTATTATGTATCTATTTTGACATAATATAAATTTAAATAAAATAAATAATTATTAAAATATAATGTCATTTTTAACCAATAACATAGTGTTTTTCACTATTTATCAAAAATTGAATGTTTTCAGAAAAATACCAAAAATTCAACATAAGATAATTTTGATAATCCGAATTCAAAAATGAATTATATTTTACCAATTTCAAAACATAGAAGTTTCATTAATTAATTTAAAATTAATTCCCATTGTCAAAACCCAGAAGCGTATTTTTATGAAATAATAACTATCAAAAGATTGACACTAGTTTATGTCCAATTTCAATGTGAAATTACATACAATGACCATAATTGGATTAAATGGTAAAAATATAATCTAATTATACTTACAAACTATTAAAATGTATAATTTAACACTATAAATTATTTTTATTAAAAAAGTTGTTTTCAGTTAAAATATAGTAGTTTTCACTATTCACCCAAATAAGAAAGTAATCAGAAAAACACCAAATATTTATTAGAACTAAATAATTATGTCCCTATTCTAAAGAAAAAGTTTATTTTTTCAAATTGAATATATAAATGTTTCAAATATTGGATTTAAAAAGTGTTCTCCTTTAAATGGCGGTAAAATTGCATTTTCTGCAAAATACATCTTTTATTTGAAAAATTTTATTTGTTCTTAAATTATGTCTAAGAAACTCATAATATGGATTATAAAATTATAAAGATTATTTAAAGTTCAAAATTCAGTTAATACTATTCATAACCACTTTTGAACGACTAGTTTGGTATGTGACGGTGCACATGAACTTAATGTTGCGTGTAGTGCAAGTTATTGAATTAATTTGAAGAAATAACATACTATGAAATCTTAGGGAGCTACATAAGTTCATGTGAGATATGATCAGTGTGAAAAATATGGAATTTCAAGTGTTCCTATTTCCATGAAGTGGCGATTAATGATAGGACAAGGTTATTTTTCGTCATATGGTGGCTGGACCAACATATAATATTGAGGCCTCCCTATATATCTCATTGAAAATAATAATCAATCCATTAATAGTTTTAGAGAACCCGTGCATTTTTTATTTATTAAGGAATGAAAAATTCTTATGTAGTTTAACATCTTGCTATAAGGACATGAGTGGCTCCACATGAAAAAGGATGGATTTTTTTGGATATGTGTAATTTTAGGTATCATGGTAAAGAACATTTCTATGCAGTTTAACATCATATGGTAAAGTCCAGGATCACTCTAAATGAAAGTAATGTAATCTTATCTTTGGGCCTATGAATAGAGTTCCAAGAATGACTATGTATCCTTTGATAGGATGAATCAAGCTTCACATAGTTATTGGATGAGGAGATTCACTATGGAGATCCAAATATCACATTGGGAAAAGAGAATTTCATATTCCTTTCACTCATGTCCAGATCATGTGATGAGTTTTCAGTTATATGATGATTCCTGTGCAGTTTATCATCATGTGGTGAGGAAATTTTCCTTGCTTTTAAATGCCATATAGTTAGGACATTTGACGCTGTACAATTCTATGTCTTCCTACCTGGATGACTCCATATAGTATAACGTAACGTGGATTTGAAGAATCCTTAGAATTTAATGTCATGTGTTCAGGATGACTAGTCCCGTCTTAATGTCATGTGTTCATGATGACTCTTCATAGTTTAACGTCATGTGGTCAGGATGACTCAGAATAGTTTAACATCATGTGGTCAAGATGGCTCAGAAAAGTTTAACATCATGTGGTCAGGATAACACCGCACAATTTAACGTTAGGTGGTCAGGATGTCAATAAATTGATGACATCTATGTAAATTATTTCATGAGAAATCCCAAATTAGTGGGGGGGGGATTGACATGCTCCCCATCTAGTGAGCCCACTTAATAGGCTTCATTGTGATAGAATTTATGTATAATGTAAGGTTATCCCCATTTGTATTCCAGCATAAGAGGCTTCTTACATGGTATTAATTAGGTCATGAGAGCCAACACCAGTTATACTTAGAGAATGGAATAGAGGTGAAACTTTTTATTAAATTATTTTGTGATCCGATTTGATGGAATTCATGGTTGTGCAATGTATAAATGATTTTCTCATCGATCAAATCCAATTCATCCACCTTCTTTTGTGATTTATCATCATCTGAGAGATGTCTACAAATGGATATTCGGAGTGAAGGTAGATGGAATTCTTTGGGTAACACTTTCTTGGTCATATACAATAACGAGTATGGAATTTATTATGTATTAGTACATGTGATAGTACGATAGTCCCATAAATAATGGTGGAGCTTGTCTGGCCGGGACTTATTATCCTTGTTCACCATCTTCTAGAGTTTATTTGATAGAGTCTTATTGAAGGCCTATATCTATCTATTCTACACTATATGATAGAGATATTAGTGGTTTTAATTAAAATTTTACTTCTAGTATAGTTTCTTTAACTTTTTTGAAAAAAAATTGGTTTCATTGTTAAATAATATAGTCTGAGGGACCCCTAACCCAGTGATGATATGGGAATTAATGAAGTTGATGATATTATTCTTCCCAAATTCTTCGAGGGTTATTTAATCATATTATTTAGATAAAAATTTAGTAGTAGTAAGGACGTTCTTGAACTGGTTAGCTATGTATGGTGGATGTGGCCCCACAACATCCATTACCCAAACATAAAACAACTTGGAACATTTAGTTGTATGTTTGAATTTTGATGGATGATTGATGAAATTTGCATGGATCTAGCATTAATGGAATTTCCAGGTTAATTCCAAATAGTAATATATAATTGTTAAATAGTATTAACATAGGATCCTAATATAGTGGGAGAGCCTGGTCCCATCCTGATGAGCACCACAGGATCCAGCATAGACTTCTTCAGTGAAGGTGTGAATCTCTCTTTCTACTATGCATATAAAGAGGATTATGAAAATACCTTATTTTTAGAGGTATTTTTTCTCATTTGGGTCATCCCTAAAGTGAATATTTTTTTCATGATGTCTAACTTGTTCTTTTTCTGCTCGATCTGTTGGGAGATTCTTGTTTTGAAGACAAAAAATTATTGGTTCCCTACATCCAGTGGTGGATATTAGTTCACCATGCTATGGGGGTGTCGTTGACATGATTTATTTATTCCACATAATAGAAAAATATTTACGGGAACATTATTTGGTGATTGATATGGAATATTTCTTCCTTCTGAACAGGGTCGACCAGGACTGTGGTTTCATTAGCCAACACATTGGCATGAGCATTCTATGATCGGGGAACATGATGAAATGTGGGATCAAAAGAGAACTCCACCATTTCTACCCTAAATTAGCCGATGAGGGGAATGGTTCTTATTTTTTGATGTCCTATTATCCATTGATATTATTTATCACTTTTTACATATCCCCTTTGATATCCTGGTAGTCTATTTACGGCTATAGGGCTAGTTCAAGCAAGTGGTGAGGGCTTGGTATTTGACCTCATTATTCATGAATCCTTTAAATAGAGAGAAAGAGTTGGGAAACTAATTTTTTTTAGAGATAAAAACAGAATACCCTACAAAACATGACTGATCTTTAGGGTTTCCATCATTTTTTCTAATAGTACCTTGGAAGACAACATCAAAATACATCTCCCATGTTCAGGGAGTGTCATGTTCGTAGAGGATCTCCTCATCTGGAAGCTTGACTTCCACTAGAGTATTCTCTAGGCCACGATGTGTTATGAGGAAATAATCTATGGTTTTCCTTTCACCAGTTTCTATGAAATGAACTGAATTTCATTTTGATTCATAATGATCTCCCATCGGCCCAAATTCCTAGTTATCATAGGACAACCAATGATATACATGAATAGATCAATACGATAGACCAGATGGAATTCATGATGTTATAAGTAATGCCTTATATTTTTCATTATAAAGATGAGTGAAAGGATGTTCTTCTCTACATCAGTTCATCACGTGTCAGTTCCTTTCATTTTATAGATGAGGAAGTAGAGACTATTCTCACTCCCTTTATTTTTTTTTCTGTGTGAGGTGGGAACCCAGTGAGCATTCCATAGAGACCACATATAATATGAATGGACTCCCTTCAACCAAAGTAATCATAACTAGTGGGTTTAGTAAATACTACTTGATAATTTCAATGACATTAGTGTAGTCATCATCCCATTTATCGGCAATTCCCTTTTTCATTATCTTGGTGAAGGGGAGACCTTTACCAAATATGTTGTCTATGAAAATCCGAATGTATACTAGGTTTCCTTATAGACCCTTAAATTATTTGATTTTTAGGGGTAACTTTCCTAAAATAACACTAGTATTATAATATTAGACCTCGATTCCACGACGACTTATCAGAAATCAAAGGAACATCCATGATCTTACCCTAAAAGTGAATTTTATCAGATTCGTCTTCAAACTATGCTGTCGTATCTTGTCGAAGATAGTTTGAAGAAATGTTAAGTGATCACATAATTTTAAGGATTTTAAAACATGGTTATGGACATAAAATTTGGCTATCTTTCTTATTAATGGATTAAATTTTTGATGTATGGAGAATTGAAAAGTGGAACAAACATTCTTCAAGCCAAAGTCCAGGACCTGACCATATAAGATCCCCATGAGTTCATTGAAAGAAGTGGATTCTTCATCTTCAGGAGCTATACTTATTTGATCTTACCCTGAATACCCATCCATGAAGGAAATGTATTGGAATCCAGTAGTTATATTGATTAAGGGTTCTGTGATTGGAAATGGAAAATCCACATTTGGGCAATGCCGATTATGGTATCCAAAATCAATGAATACACTAATATGCTGAATTTTTTTCTTGATATGGATGATGTTGGAATTATATCTTGGGTATTTCCCTTCTCAGAAATTTTTGAATTTGATCAATTTTTCAAATTCTACCTCTACATTGGCATGAGATGGATTCATCCTCCTCGCTACCTACATAAATCCTCAATGTTCAATGGGTAATATGAGATGGTGTGTAGCCATATATGGATTCAGTCAATGAATTTTGGTATAGTTCCAAGTGAACACATATTGATGTTGCTTTATAAATGTGATGTGCATATATTTCTCTTCTAGGGTCATTGAGGCACTAATCAGTGTAGGCCATGGGTCTACCTCTATTCCCAGATTTATCTGCATGTGCTAATCAATGGTGGTGGAGAAGCCTTCCTCAAATGGAGGTGTAGCATTCCTAAGGTCATCCTATTTTTCTTCAACAACTGAGTCTGTGGAGAAATTTTCAAATTAATTTGGAAATATGGAGGATTCTCAATTATGATTGAGGTCACATAGGCCATGAGAAGAGAAATTATCATCCACTAATACCTAATTCATTATAGAGTGATTCAAGAACTGATTTTACTTTACACTTTAAATGGCGAAATGAGTATCTTGGGACTCTAGGATCTTGTATATCACCTCAATGATGTTTATGGGGCGAACATAGTTGCTATCAAGCATACTCCAGGGATTTTCTGGGGTGGTCCCCCAACCATTGGGAGTTGAAACCTATATATCATCATCCAAAATTGGCTGTTTATCTCCCCTATTATAGAAACTTTTCATAGAATATGTGGATTTATAGGTATCAAAGGGGGAACTATCACCATGTTGTATGACGAAATTCCCATTGATGGGGGTACTTTAGACATTTACAAAATGTTGAAGTCACCACTTTGTGGATATAGATCAAAGGACTTTTGAGTAGGACATTGAATAAGGTGTCTTGCTGGATAACTATAAACTCAATGTGAGATTTGAGATCCCGAAACCATGTTTTGAGTTTGATATTTTTAAGTGGTATTTTTTCAGGATTATCATACCCTTTAGTGGTCATATTTTCGGGACAAAAAGATATTTCTATATATACCAAACATAGGAGGGTTTAAATAAGGATGATATTGATCCTAGAGGCATTGTCAATGAGGTCTCTTATTATGTCAGCATTATGGAGTATACCCAAAACATATCATGTTATTATGTTTCCTTAAATGGCATCTTGATGATATTTATTAGTGAACAAGATGCCGACATAGAACTCTGCTGACATGGTATCCATTTCATAGACTATGGTTGTAGAGACTTCTGTATCCAATTCCTATGGGATTTAGAGGGATTTAATGAGAGTCTCTCTATGTTATTTTTAATGATAGAGCACATCAAGGATCAAGAGTTTGGTTGGGACAATCAACAACTATTCTTAGAATGTCATACTTATTTTCCATTGGTTGGATCTTATCAAGGTGGGTCTTCTCCCATACATGTGTCTTAGGAATTGAGGCATTTGAGATGTATAATACTAGTGACTGTACATAGGTCATGGGAGCTTCATCTGCCACTGGTGTATGTTGTACTGAACTTTCCAATTTTCCTATATGATTGGATAATAGAACCCCAACTAGGAGGCCAACCAATAAAAATGGGTGTGGATGATCATTGTAGTTTTCTGGGACAACTCCATGCCTTTTTTGGGCATATTAGAGCACTTTACGATGGGTCTCAACTATATATATGTCTTTCGTGAAGAAGTGACCAAAATATTGGGTCCAAAAAATTCCTATATTGTCTTATGTTTCCTATATTCCTATTCATGTGGACTTCTATTCCATAATTATGTGTAGGAAGCTCATATTCTGAGGCATATTTATCCTTGGAGAAGGGGTCGGCGAATTGTATCTCGTTGACAGTTCCAAATATGTGCTCTTTGTTCGATGGGTGTTTTTTTAGTGTAGTGGAACTCCTTATTTAGATGTTGTAGGGAAGAAATCTACAAGTTTCAGAGTTTGAGTTGATGCAGTATATGACTCCTCCCCTTATATTTCTTCCTTCTTCTAATGTTTGATCCTACTTTTAGGTGACATATCCGATTTCACTTTATTAGGTGGTGGAGCTAATGTGGGTCTACACAACTATTCTCTTAGGGTGTTATGAGCTCGATAAAATTTCTTTCATGTCATCTAGTTGTTGAAATCCTATACATTCATGGTTGAGACTTTCTTTAAATCATTATATTCTTTTTATTGTGAAATAATTATGTAGAACAAATGCTCTTAGGAGTTATCTAACATCACAAGTATAGAATTGACCATGGCTTACAAGAAGTATTTAAAGGAAAAATACTCTGGGATACTATGATCCAACCTTCTATAGAAAGGGTAGTAGTCAGGATATTTAGTGAGGTTGAACTCATCAGGATTCCGGGACTGTGGTAGCTTAAGTAGTTTATTGTCCATGGAATCTAAGAATTAACCAAGGACATAATAATTTTTGTAATGAGTTTTCTTTATTCAACTTCTCCTCAAATCTTGGGAATCCTTGATTTCAATTTGCTTCTAGATGGGGGATACTTTGTGGTTGTATAAAATCAATAGGTGGATTAGAGTAGTTGGAGATATACCTAGGTTCATAGATGGGAACCATTGATGGATTGAGAGTGAATATTATCTCATCTTCTTTTCCTATCATTTTTTCCTATGTTGAGGGAATGAGTTGAGATTTGGATTAAGTTCACAGAATGGATTCTTCCATACGTTGTACCTTATTTGAGAACTCACAGAACCCTCTAGGATAACTCAATAGGATTAGAGTTGTCTGCAACACATCCCATATATTTTTCATCATATATTTACATAATTTCTTCTATGAGATAGGGATGCTGAGTGAATAGGTTAAACCTTTTCATATTTCTTTTAAGTCATTCATCCTCTCATTATTGAATTGTTTGCAGTTATTTAGGTCAAAAAATTTAATTTTTTTAGCATAATGTTGAAATAAAAAAGTAATTGATGAAAAAGGTCTTCCCATCTGACAATGGATCCTTTTGGTAGACTATTATACCAAAAAAAAGATAGCCCTGTCAGCGTTTGTATAAAGAAACTTAGATTTTTTGCCACCTATTAATCTCGAGGTCACATCATTGGACCACATCAGGATACAAAGTGTGTGAGATGATGTTCAGGGTCACCTGAACCATCAACAATGGAGAATGTGTGAGTTAAAAAATTGTGTAGGGGGAAATTTTCATCCACCCATTTGGGGTATGGATTCTTATCAGGTTGTACAAATTCCATTCCCCTTCCATGTATTCTATTTGGGTATCTAGGGTATCGATGAAATTAAGTAACTCTAAGGGGTACTACTTTCTAAGACACCTCCTGCCTATAGGGAGTAGGTGGAGATCTATGAGGTTGATCCACCTTCATCTCTTGTTTATTCTCAATTCTTCCTAAGACTGAATGATTTTTTGAGTGAAGGAGAGGTTTTCACTAAAATAGAGGGAAGTCATGATCATTTTTAACTTCCTCATTTATATATAATGGATTTCTAGATGTTGATATAGTATGATACTCATATTCCATTCATGCTAGAAGATTTTATACTGGGGGGGGGGGGATATTCTTCTAATCCTGAAGATGATACCACAATGGATTATTTTTCCTAAGTATCTCCATGTTAAGTTGTCTGTGTGTTCAGATTTCATTATCATATTGTGAAAATTGTTCCTCTTTGGAGGGAACTTCAATTATTCAGGGAGGTTATTGGTATTTTTCCATAACGTTCCCTTTTATTTGGTAGCACCCTTATGTAGAGGTGGTACTCGATATTCAGAGGTGCGGGGGTTCAGAGACTCCAATAGTTCAGTATGCGTGTAACTTCAGTTAGTGCATCCAGATCAACCTTCTCCCATGTTATATTTTATGTGTTATATATCTCATCATTTGAGTCTTGATTCACCATGTATATTATGTTTATAGTGAATATATCCAGTGAGGAATATCGAGAAATGATTTTTTTCCCATTACTTTTGAAAAAACATGATGATTTTGAAATGCCTTTAGTAGGGTCATTATTCAAACCCCTAGCCATATTTGGAATTTTTGGATTGTAATCCTTGCAATTTATGATTTAATTTGACGTACGTTGCTCTTATCCCGACCCCTGAGTAATTACATTGAGGTAGTTTCTAGTTGTCATTGTCGAATTATCCATAAATAATAGTGGGTTTTATTGCAGTTGATGGGATGCTAACCATCAATTTTTACCTCCAAACCTGGAGGAGGTTGACTCTATATATGGTGATGATTATGTTGAAAATTCCCCCATCCTTATGGGTTGGGGGTTATTCATGGACACTATTGGCACTAATTGATACTTTTGCTGAGGATCCAGTGATTTGAGTTGGGGATTTTATGACTGCTAGGATTTATATTACGATATAAATCCCCCAGCCTAGTAGACTAGGGTGATCTGAAATAACTATTGATTTCCCTAGGACCCTCTCAAGGGATTATGAACGTAGTGATGATGATTGAGATATAAATTCCCTAGCCCAGTGAGCTAGGGTTTATTTAAAACTGATACCGATATATCTTAAATCCTCTCAGTAATTGAAGATCTGAGAGGGGGAGGCTGTGGTAAATATTCCCCCAACCCAATGTGTTTGGTTTGCTACTAGATGACTATTTTGGAAGCTACTACTATGACCTCTTTGATGTTGTTCTGTTGTGTTCACATATAATCTAGGTGACTTGGATCCCCATGATGGGAATCATTCTTTATGGGACGTTTTTGGTTGTTTGAAACATCATATTCCATATATGAAATTCTTTCCTTTTACTTTGAGGGGCCCAGTTCAAACACCTAGGGCTATCCTGTCCCTCCGTTCATGATTCATGGGCATCATTAAAGTGAGGTATTTCTATTATAGTGACAAAATAGAATGTTTATTTCATGGTAGTCAGATTTCTTGGAAGGATATGACATTATAAGACACTGTATTTGAAGGGTTATTCTATTATGGGGACAAAGTGAAGTATCAATCTCCCTATTTAGCCCATACTTGGATACACACCTCAGGTTATACTTAGTAAATATTTATGGTAGGGTTGTTATATTTCTATTTAAAACACCTTGTATGCATTTTTCATGCTCTTCCACTCATGGGTTTCATGCTATTGAAAAGGAAGACACATCTAGATGAACATAGATTTTATTGACGATTTAAAGGTGATAATATTATCCCGGATATGGGAGATTCCAATCCTTAAGTTGATGATGAGTATCCCATATATTTTTGCATAGATAAGGCATGAACTCCTTTTCTAGCTCATTTGGGACCTCATAGTCTGAAGTGTAATGGGTAGAGAACATGATAGAGAGGTTGTTTTCGACCAACTCTCTCAATATGTCAATTTTGACCGCCTCTTCATTAGAACTAAACACCTCTATCCATACATACCATTGAATATGCTTCTTAAGGTCACCTCTTGTTAATAGTGGAGTACTTATGAAATCTAATGGGGAACTATATATGGTTGATTCTGAAGTTTTGATCACCACTCTATACGAAGGCACCTAAGTTTTGAAGGTCACTATATATAAAGGTGTATGGTTAAGGAGAAGATTTCCTTATATGTGGTAGATATCACCATGGGTAGGTAGAACATATTCGATGTTAGGAGTAGAGTCCATGCAATCCATCTCAACACTACCATGATGTGGACTATCAAGGTAATGACCATCTTCAACTTTGGTTAAAGTGTTTAAAGACCATTGTGGTGTTGGAAATGTGTCTATAATGACCTCAAAGACACTATCTTTGAGAATATTAGGAATACAGGTCTCATTATGTCTCATGGATGGAATATAAAATCCTATATTTTGAAATTATGCAGGGATATGATCTTACTGTATATTGGTTGACATTAATTTTTTATAATTGTCCAGTGTTGTGGGAGTATGATCTCGATGCTATGTAGTTGTTGGAATATGATAATGAGCTTACTCATTATTGATAGGGTTATGAGATTATCCAAAGGCATGTTCCTTTCTTAACTGGTGATCCTTGGTCAAAAGGAGAGTGTGAGCCTGATCCCATGCCTTTGGAACATACTTTTGGTCATTTGTGGTATGAATATAATCTTTCTCTGATGCATGTGATGATCTGAATTAGTGCACCCCATTTGGAACATGAATATGATCCTAGTCTATATATGCATTCCCCGCTAAAATTTACCACCATACCTCTATAATGGGAGAATAGATATGGGCCTCCTCCTGTATTTCCTCGAAAGGATGCTGGTGCTATAGTTCATTGGAAAAATAAGAAATATGCACATTGATTATGTGATCTACTAGAATATTCCAGACATATTCACTGATAAGAATACGAGACTATAACATGTCATGTTCCATTATAACTTGGTTATCCCTGACCGTAATGAGGATATAATCTAGATCATGGCCCTTTGGAGTATTCCTACTATCTTTTTTGAGGTGAATATGAGACTGTCCTAAGGCATGGGACCCAATAAATTTGTATGTATTTTATAGGATAAGGATATGATACTGATCCATGACCTTTGGAATATTCCTCTAGAATTTTTCAATAAGCAAGTTCCCCTATCTCGAGACATGTGCTTCTCTCACCTGGTGAGTACTGGTTGGAATAAGAATATGATCCTTTTGAGATGACTTTTTCTTTACTAGTACATGATGATAATCCTCCTGAATGGTAGAAGTAATGTGCACCTAATTCGACAAAAGCACTTATTCATAATGATTAGATTTTTTTAGATTATATAGATATATTGATTGGAATATGCACATATCCATATATATGTACCAGTGTTGGAATATGCTGGTAGATTTATTCATCTATTGCTATGATGTAATGGAATTTTAGTAAATTGGTCATATATATATAAACCTTCACATTTTCCATATCCACTACATAATGGAAGATATCATTGACTAAAGTGGGGATATGTTCCAACTTCATTCATCCTTGTCCCACCAGAATATGCCAATGGGATTCACACAGGAGGGTAGGGATATACGAACCCCCCATACCTGCTACATGAATATGCCCATATACCTTCTCCAAGTGAGTAGGGATATAAGCCTACTCATTATTTACTACTAGAACTTTTCGGTAGATTTCATTAGTGGTATTGGGGATATGATCTAACTCAAGGTTATCCATAGCCTTTCTCACCTGAAGAGCATTCCTTGTTTCCCATACATGGGTATCATAGGCGATAGTCTGTCAAGTGGTACTCTCAGCATGTGACCGATAGTTAAAATAGGTATAGTGTAGGTGATAACAGTTGATTGGATCCCTCCCTGGTAGCCTTTGAACCAGAAGGGTATCGTATTTGACTCCCTATCCACCATCATCAAAGACTAAATGTAGGGATTTTCACGCTCTACAGATAATCTCTCAAAGTGGATTTCCATGGAAACCAAGGTCATTGGATTATCTATATCTTTCATTGCGTGACGTAGAATTATCATTTTATGTATTTGGAGACCCTCATAGGTATTTTTGAGGGTCAAGATTGTACCACACTAGTGGTATTTCTAGACTATCGTGTTCACCACCTAATGTTGAAGTTTTCAGTTATGTGAGATAATTTTGTGACTTATGGGGTATATAATAGTACGTTACTCTCTAGAACAGTCACTGTATAAAGAAATTATCATATATTGGTATTCTATTGATTCAAGTAGTATTTATAGTCCTGAAGAAATAAGGAATAACCTCACTGATTAGTGAAATTTCTTAGGCATGATGTGTTCAATTAGATATTAATGAGAATCATAATTTTAATATTATTTCAAATCCATCCATTCTTCTCATGTACAATTTTCCAAGAAAGGATGGACTTATTTTTTGGGAAAATCAGTTATAGAGGACCAACTATAAGATTTATTCTTGTTTTATCATATTTTTTTTGATATTCTAGCTATGTTTCTGAATATATGATTAATTGGTCATTATTTTATATGATAGATTCATCTCGGGTTCACCATTTTTGTTTTCATATACTGTGAAAAAATTTATTGAAATATAACAACCCAATCATCTTTTTTATTTTAGAGAATCACGCCAGGTTCAGTTTTTTTTGTTTGCATATAGTGTGAAAAAATGGCCCAAAGGATAATAACCCCATCATTTTGTTATTTGAGAGATTCATGTTGGGTTCATCATTTTTTGTTTTGATGAAGAAAAGAAAAAGACTAGGAGAATTTATTTTGGCACAACATTTGATTGTGGGTTAGGGGGAAGTTGAATGTGCTACATAATCATTTACATCAAGTTTCCATTTTTTTCATAATGGAAACTGCCAATGGTTCCCTAATCCATAACTAGGTATAGGAATGATTTCAAAAGGTAAGTGGTTAGTTGGGGTTTTAGAACTAATGATGCTTAGGGACTCACATTGGTCAATATGATGGGATATTGGGATCATCACACAATGTTCAGTGGGGATTTTTAGTTACACTTAGTGTCTCTTAAAGTTTGAAGATATGTTATAGAATTTCTTATTAGTCTTGATACGATACATGTTAACCTAAAAAACTGATTATGGGTTAAGTCCTTTTTTGTGTGGAAGAAGAAGGTGATATAATTATTGGATCCATCTACATGTATATGAGTTTCTTCATTCATTTCGTAGTAATGAATTTCTAATTATACCTTGAGGTCGTATAACTAGGTGGTTTAGAATTTTCATCCATGCAGGGAGGCAACTAATATTTTGAGGAGGGGATTGAGTCAATATATAGCATCCCATGTATCTTTTTTATTACTGGAATAAATTTACACGTAGTTTATTAAACCCATGAGGTTAAATTCATATAGAAAGTACATACATGTAGGGACTCAGGCACCAAATATTTGAGCTCGAGTTGCAAGGATACATCCTACGTATCCTGGTTATAGTGAGAATCAGTGTTACCATAGTTCATTCATTCCCTTGATATTATCCCCAAGGTATATTCCCTTATATATGAGATTTTTGTATTACTCCACTCATCGAGGATTACATATTGATATTTACCTTGATGATGGAGATTCATAATGCCAATGATGTGTTCATTATGACACCTTAAGACCATGTGAGCTTTGCTCAGTGTGAGAAACAAGGGATAACAAGTGATCATCATCATTGGAAATGGATGTGGGACTTATGTACTAGGATAGCCCTTGATATGATTAAATATAGAGACCAATCATTAATAACACATCCTATGTGTCCTATTTATATCGAGAACTAGTGTCATCATAGTTTAGTTGGTTCCTTAGTCTTCTGATGGATGAGGTAGAGTGATCATTCCATAGGAATGATTGCATCCCAATGGTCAAAATGTCGGAGACATGAAATGACTTTTACTACGGAAGGTGACCATTTGAGCTCAGACTTGGGCTTAAGAATGCATCCTTTGTATCTTGGGTATGGAAAGAATTAGATTCCTCATTGTTAAAATTATTGGGGATTACACAGTGATCATGCCCCATTTTGAGGAGATATCATACCATTCCGTTGATTGAGTATTACACACTATGGTTTCCCTTCTATGTGGGGAATATCATATTATGTTTCTTTTCTGGGATTACACGCTGAAATTTCCAATATCCTAATATAATTTTTTTTTGTGAATGATATGATCATTATGACTCCCTATTCCTAGGTGACCTATACTCTCTGTGAGAAATAGGGAATGGAAGATGACTAGACTTAGTGCTTGTGGATGTGAAAATTATGTGACGATATTTCCCGTTGCATGGTTAATATAGAGATAGGTCCTTAGGAAGGTGTCCAACGTATCTTGGTTATACCAAGAATTAGATTCATCATAGTTCAATTAGTTGGGGCTTACACACTAATGTTTCTCTACTGGTAGAGGCTTATACACTGAGAATGGACAAGGTTATCTAGTCTTGGGACGCCAAATTGAACACACATTCTTGTCTTTCTAACATATATTTATTTTCTTCTTGACATACCTTGGTTTTATTCTTTACATGTCAAAAAATGTATGCCTAAAATGTCTATAGACAATCACATGACACATTGGACTTTTCTAATGGATTTTGAATATTATGGATATTATGTCGAAAGGATATCTCATGATCAAGGATGACTTGTCCAGAGGACATCGCAAGACATGGTCGACTTATCCATGAATCCATCACATGATATTGGCTAGCGTGTCTAGTGGGCATCGCATGATCTAGTTGAATTTACCTAGTGTCATCATGAAATTGGGCTGATATACTTAGAGGGAACTGCGAGAGTCAATGAAACACATATGAAGAGTGATACATGATCCATACTAACAAGTATGAGGGTCATAATGAGACCTAGATGGCATGGCTAGAGGGTGTTGTGAGATCCAATATACATGCCCAGGTTCCATTATGAGACTTTACTAACATATGTTGATGCTTCCATATGAGTCGGGAAATATTTTAGAAGGAAACCACATGGTTTGGATGGAGAGCCCATATGGCTACATAAAACTAGGGTGGCATGATTAGGGGGTTTATGTGACTTGAATTAACATGTCCAAAGGGATTAACATGATCAATATTATAACAAACAAACTCCATGAGATCTTAGAGACATGACCCACTATTATCGCAAGTCCTGTGTGGTTTGCGTAAAGTGCATGAGGACTGGAATATGTGTTCTTAGCATAAGTCTCTAGTATTTTATTCTTTGTTCCAACCTTTCTATTACATATACATTATATTTTTTTAAAATTTTTCTTCTTTTAAGTATCACATGTCTAGGAAAATACATGGTATGTTCTTCATGTGTCAAACTAGAATATCATTAGGTGATCTATGAGTGATCACATGAAGTTCTTATTCATTTTGCATTATTTCTCTGGTTGTTCACCAGATATTATTTGATAGAAAACCTCTTGGTAAAGAGATCAGCCACTCCAAGATATCCACTGGGTGGGATGGTGTGAGGTTCCAAGAAGAAGTCCATTTTCACTAGGCTTAGAAGTTTATCTTTTTTCATAATGGTGTGGTGGATTTATAGACCTTTCCACCCTTTTTTTTCTTCGCTTTGTGATAAACATATTTCATAGTTCCAGGTTGGAGTTGGTTGATGGCATAAACATTATACATTTCATGGTTTCCCTATGTTGGTCAATCTAGTTTAATCGCCTTGTTTTTAGAATCCACAAGTCCATCCCTTCAATAACTCCTTTATTTTATTATTTCTAATAAAAGGGATCATGTTTTATTTTTTGAAAAATGAAAGGGAATTTCATATTGTCTAGAAAAAATGGTCGAGTTTCCTCACGAGTTCAGGATGCCCATTATAGGGCCTTCAAATTATATTAGGTGAGTTGTCTAGAACCTTTCACAAGAAAAGCATATCTTGCCCAGGGGCTTTCATGAAATTAGATTGGCTTGTGAATGGTTCTTATGAGACCATTATATGGATATCATGGGTGTGTCAAATGAGTTTTATGACCATAAAAGGCTCCTTATTTCCACATTTTATTTTCTTTTTTTATTTTTCAAAGACTTAGGGATCTTGTGAGCTTGCATGAGTGTTGTCAAAGATAATCACATTCCCCATCGATGATGCGCTGCATGACCAATAAAAATTCCCACATTGATGCATGATAATTTCAAGGACAATACTATTTGTTTTCCTTTATGGAGACAAAGGGGGAGTGTGAGGTTTCCTTGACATGTTTGATGTTCTTCATGTGATGAGGATGACATTCAAGAAATCTTTCACAAGAGGAGGACAACATGTTTTTAGGTTCTTTCAGTGTATTGTGGATTTCATGGGGCATTCTACATGATTTTTATTATCAAAAGAGGATTCGACATTATTTACCTTTCATTTTCTTGTATTATTTTAATAATTCCTCAGGGATTCATAAATTTTCTTGAATGTTGTCAAGGAAAATCATTCTCCCCATCGGTGATGTGTCACATGAGTTTTATATATGTAAGAGGATCTCTCAATTTGGATGATTCACTCATATTTTCAAAGGAATTTTGGAGGGTTTGTTAGGTATACTCTAGATGAAAATTCATGTGTCCTATAGGATCTTATATGGATGATTCCATATGGTAAGTGATTGTCCGGGGGTGCCTTTACAATAGCATAAGGATTTTTTGGACAAAATTCATAGGGCCTTCCATATTTAATGAACTATGTGTGACTATATGGATGACCTTCCATAGGTCATGAAACCACACATATTACCTGGGCTCAGGTGATCCATGTGATCATAACCACATTCATCATCATTTTTTGGATGAAAATAATGCTCATATTCAATTACTTCTTCTTTTGTGATTTTTCCAATGCTCATTTCATGGGAATCAACACCTACTAAATGAATTCATCCCCTTTACAACTATAGAATGAAAGAAATAACTTTTTGAGAGTCTAATATATCTTCCTTTGTAGAATTAGTTTTATAAACCATGTTTTCATAAAATGGTAGTTTAAGAAAAATAATTCTTAACCATATCTCTATCCACATACACATATTGAATATACATTCATTGATCTTATCAGTCATCACAATATTTATCATATATATCACTAGATCATCTAACATTGATGTATACTCCATCACTAGAAAATTCAAATTATCAAAATCTATTAATTGTCATGTTTTATCAAACTATAACTTTTTATTTTTGTTAGTATTAACTATTAATTATCATAAATAATCCCTTAAAATCAATATATTTTTCCTATCCCACCTCCCCAATCACTTTATACCACTTCACAGTGTATCCCTCTAAAAAATAAGAACCAAACCTGATATTCGATGTCTTTGGGGATAATAAAAAGTTTACGATACAAATGAAATTATATAACCATTCCCTGTCCTACTTTATATCTATATCCCCTTTAAATGATAAAGGATTATGTCTCATTAACTCAGATTCCCTACATACCTTCCTTGTCCTATCCTGATCAGTATCCCTACCAACCTTATCGATAACCTAAGCAATCAATCCCACTAATTGAGTGTCCATGGGATATTTCTCAGCCACTATTTTACCTCAACCAAATAAAATTCTATTAGGATGTGTATCTTACAATGTACAAAACAATTCCCAAAAAACCGTTTTATTCCTTAAGAATTCATCAAAAAAATCAATATTTTGAAAAAAAGTATGTGTAATTCAATTCCATTATCTAATTTCATCCCTAATAGTTTTTACCAATAATTTAATCATGCTTGAAGAAAATTAACTATTTCCAAAACAATTTGAATTTAATGAAAATTGAGTCATCAAAAATAAATTTTCATCTAATAAAACTCGTTTCTTTCAAAACTATTTAATATGATGCAGTATCATCCTTTTATACCATTATGCATGAAGTATCAATAGTTTGGTATCCCAACATGGGTTAACAAGATAAAAATATAATTCTATGATTACCATAATCTCATTTACCTGAACATACTTGGGACTATGTTTTTTAGCTAAAAAGGATAGACATGTCTTTTAATGGGTATGTTTTGAGTCCCAACTACTCTATTCTCCGCATATACAAGACATCCAATGAATTTAAAAAAAACCCTACCTTGATAATATTTTCCTCTAATCAATAATAAAGTATAAAATTCATATAATATATTTAATCCCCTATCCTAATTGTGTTATTTTCTAGAAATATAAAATTAAAAAAATCTATGATTCACACCAATTGTATGTAATTGTTCAATCCCTAAACATGATGAATGTAAATTCTCGATTTTATATCATGGGAATCCAAAAATATTACATCAAAACTCCATATTTAGGATGAATATAACAACTTGGGATAGAAATTCAATAACCAAATAAAAAATTAAATTATAACCTTCAATTACTTACTAGAATACTTAATCCACAAAAGAAATAAATTATTCAATGGTGGTGAAGGCCAAACATTTACTTCCAAATTACATAAAATCACACATGGTAGAATGATTGGAGGATTGATATTTAGTCATTTCCAAATTTGGTTTGAATCATAAATATAAATAATAATCCTAATAAAGCATGGTTATATTTCACTGTTCGATTAACCTTGATTCTAACTATTCCACCAGTTTTGGGTTGAAAATGATGAAACACATTTACCTCACATGGTTAACCTGACATTATGTCTAACTGTGCAAATTCAACAAGGTGAATTTTCACCCTATATGGTTTATCTATCCATGTACCTAACTATTATTATCCCATTTTACAAAATTTTAATATTTTAACCTTTGAATCACAAAAATAAAAAGATAAAACAACTTCAAATTCCTTGGTATTACTGTGTCCCAAGGGAGGACCATGGTAACTAGTATTTGAGGTCATTCTTCATAATAATTCCTTAAATCTGATTAAGTTGTAGAAACCAAGGGAGGATATGATACCAATTATTTGTTAAATAGGAATGGAATGGTTGGTGAGTTAAATTTATAAAAATTAATCTATAAAATTAAACTACAACATGTCTAACCAAAATTATGAAAAGGAAACAAGATTAGTTATAGATGTTCAACTAAAACGTTGATTTCATGAGTACAAACATCACCTATCAATAATGAATTAAATTATATTTTACTCTATTGTATTTAATGGTATGAAAGTCACTCAAAATAATTATAAGGACACTTTCATTTAATATTTCATAAAAAAACCCCAAATGTTTTATTTTAGTATAAGTGAGCACCCAAGAATTATAAATGGAAAGAGGGCATATTATTTTAATAAAATCTAAATGATTCCAGGAAACAAATTTTTATTATAAAAAATAAAATATATAATTATGTAAATAAATAAATGGTGAAGAAAATAGTGTGAAAGAATTTAAATAAATTTTTTATCAAATGATATTAGTCAATAATAACCAATTCTTCCGACATATTAAAAGGCTTCATATTTTTGTATTTATATTTTTTTTCCTATATTAGTCTATAAGAGTCATTTGGATTTAAATTGAGAACTTTTTAATAAAATTTAGTCATTTGATATTTTAAATCCTGGTATTCGTCATTATATAATAACCCAACAGAGTTAAGTTTAGTGTCCAATGATGTTTCAACGACATCATCTAACCAATGTGAATCTTTCTCGACTCCACTAGTATAACACACGTAACCCTAGTATGCCATTTTAGTGGTTAATTTATTATATTGTTACTAGATACAAGTGATAACATCCTAAAGTATTGAATAGATTAATTGTATTGGAAAACTAGATACATACTTGAATATCACATTACATTTTAAAACATAAAATACGAAATTGTATTTAATTTGAGAGAACCATTATTCCATTTAACATATCCCTTCATATAAATCATAATACACTTTATAGAATCCAAGGTAAAGGAAACATAAGAAATGGGTGATCTCAAATTATTTTTCAGGGTATGCATACTACCAAACATAATAAGGCATGGATAATATAGAAAGGATAAATGATGATCAAATAATTCCATAAAAATAGTAACATGAGCTATAAATTTATATATAGATATCATAAATATTAAAATAATCACATGGAAATAAATTTTTAATTTCCTATTAATGTAAGGAATAATGTTGGACATCTGAATCTTACCATTGAGTCATTTTTCTAATACATTTTTCATAAATGGATAATGCATCGACCAAATACCCAATCTATTTTGCCTCATGAGACATAATGATTCATAAATGGGTTATTTAATTCTTTGAACCACCCATAAATTAATAATTCTAATGACGTTTTCATATTAATAAATAATAAAACTTAATCAACACATCTTAAAAACAAATAACTATACATATTGGAAGAACAAGCATATAGAATATCAATACTTTCCCTAATAAAACTGCACATAAACCATACAAAGAAATATGATGGATAGTATAATTAGAGTATATCATCTACATAATATTCAAAAAATTATGTTGACATAGATTAAAATACTTTAAAAATATCACTAAATATTTTTTTGAGGAAAATACACTTTTCACTTTGAAATACTTTATTTAAAGGCTATTTTTTTAAAAAAATATTAACGATTTTTTTCAAATGAAAATTAATTTTTTTATCTTAATATTTAAAATAATTAGATATAATAATGGTGTAAAATTACACACATTATATATAAATTAAAAAAATCCATATTAAACTCTTGTAAAAAGGACAAAAAGTAACTCGTTCAGAAAAAGACAATAAGATTCCATTTATTTTTTAAAAATTCTAAAATGGTTAAAGTTGTTTAATAATATATTCTATATGGTTAAAAACATTATTTTTTTGACATTTTAAGTAAAATATGGACATGTAAAAAAATATTATTGGCCGAGTTGAAAATAATGGGTCAGTTTTCCTAAAAAACATCATTTCGATAGATTGAGTACATAAAAAGAGAAAAATTAAATGAAAAAGTATAAATTATATAAAAATAATAAGAAAAGTAAATATATTATGTTTAAGATATAAATATCAAATAATTCCCCTAATGGAAACTTAAACATAAAAAATCTTGAATAATGATGAGATTGTGAAAAAAACCCTTACCTCATGTTTGACTTCCTCTATTTGTGTCTGAAACTCCAGTATAATAAATATATATTTAGTATAAATCTATCCCAGAACCATAATAATATATATAATACCATATATGATTTACTTATAATCTTTTATCACTATTTCATAAACAATTCGTTATTTAAATCACTATTCTGGGTGATAACTTATTCATTCATTAGGTATTCTTTGGGTCAGTAGTTTTGGCCCTTGTACTTTGATAACAGTTCCATCATATTAGTAAATTTAATTATGATATAAATATAATATTTAATCACTATATTTTTATTTATATTAATAAATAAAATTATACATAGAAGAATAAATAACATTGTTCATGGAGAAGGCGTGTCATACATACGCATGAATACAGTTTCTAGTTTTTTCCATTGATGTAAAAAAAGAATGGTAAATAGAAAATAAAAAAAATATAGAATAATTTAAATATCATATATGTCATATGTAATCATTAAATCAGTCCTTATCACCATCAATGAAAAAATTTAAATGAATAATGTATCACATCGCTTCATAGAGGCAGTAGTCCACACATAGGCATGAACAACCTTATCATATTCCAATGGTGTTGATGGTAAGAAGGTATATGTGATATTATAATTAAATATTATAATTATTTCATTAATATCATATATATTAATTATATCCATAATTATATCCATTTGTGAGGGGCGGTGATGGAATATGAATTACAACAGTTCATGAGGTGGTAGTCCACTGTACACACGATCGATAGTTTTGCTTCCCATTTGAAAGAATAAGAGATAGATATAGGTTATGAAACTAATATAATAAAATATAAGTATATGTATTATTAGTTTTTTGTTATTTTATAATTGTTTAATAATACTTTAAGGAGGTATAAGAATAAATAATTCAAAAAACACACAATTAAGAACAACACATCTTTTTGAGACAGTCTCTTTACATTTATAGCTAAAACATTTATAGGATGTATTTATAATAAAACCACGAACTATAGGTATTGGGGAAGGATTTAAAGAAGTGATTAGGGTATTTATTATTTTAATTAAAATGATATTTATGTGTGGAGTGGAGGGAAGAGTTGTTGTCCTTTTATAAGTGGGGGGGGAGACAGACATGTAATTTTGGATAAGAATCAAATAAATTAATATCTTATTCAACCCAAATGGATCCAAAATTGACCATTAAACAACATAATATGAAATTAGGTTGATATAAGGACATCCAAAAAATATTAGACATGTTTTTAGGTTATTATAACCCATATTTGTTTAGTTTAACCCCATGGTAACCCGGTTTTAACCACAACCACGGTAACCTCTTTTTCACACATAAAGGGTTATAATTTTACTTATAATGTGACTTTTGGATAAAATTTTTAAAAGGTATACAATTTTAAACCATCTATTATCCATATATACATATTTTTAATTTTTTTATGATTTTAAAACAATTTAATAATATATTATTTTTATAAAATATCAATAATTTCATTTTTAACACAATTCATTTAATTGGTCTTCACAAATACCAATAAAAATAAAAAATTACAATGTAGTATTTTAATAAATATATATCATGAAATATGTATCTATAAAATTCATGGAACAAAATAATTCACTCAAATTATATTACATTTAATATTTTAAAATCCATTATTTTTTTCTACGAATTGTATAAATACTCTGTCGGTACATGATAAGTTTTTCATGTAATTAATAAATATATAAAATTATAAATAATTTAATATATTTAAATTAATTTATTTTTTATCAAAATAAACATTTATATTCATTCACAACATTCTTTTTATTCTATGTGGACACGTAATTGAAAATTAAAAGCAATAGAGTTCTTAAAATAATATATAGCTCATTTTCATGGAAAAGTTTCCAATAAACCTTTAAATCTCATTCATAAGGTTATAAGGGTTGAAAACCATCATCCAATGAGAAATAATTTTAAAAATTATTTCCATATCACTTATTTTTAACCATTGTTATATCGATTTACCCTCTTATCATGATGTTTTTTTTACTATTTTTACTATTGATTATGAAAAAAGATGAATTTGAATTTATTAACGAATCTTCTTAATACAAATAGAAAATAAGGAATACATTTTAAAAAATTTGTTTCATATATGTGGAAATATTCTATTATAAAATAAATCCTCAAACGTGATGAAAAAATGTTTTCTATAGAATTTTTTTCTTAATTATAAAATGTTTTTATTTCAAAATTAAAAAAAAAATACTTCTAATGAACTATATTTATTTAATAATAATTTAATTTTAATAATTTAATTTTTAAAACAATTTTATAATATAATTTAGATTCTTAAATGCCTTAAATATAAAGAAAATATTTAATAAAAATCAGTATTTTTCAATATTCATTGAAAAATAAATATTTTCAGAAAATTTTCTAAATTTAACTCAAAGATAATTTGGAATTATTGATAAAAAAATTAAGTTCAGTTTTTCAAAAAAAAATTCTTAAAGTGTAAAAAATTAATTTTATTATTTTTTCATAAGAATCAATAAAAACCATTTTAAGTAAAAAAGTATATTTTTAAAACATATAAATATTATACTAAAAATATATTTTTTTTATATAAAACATTTACAATTTTTTTTAAAAATTGTGGTTATTATTATTGATACCACAAATGTAATATCTAATTTATAATATTATAGTATATTATGGTTCCTTTAGACTCTAGTTTTCATGTATCACGAGCTTTTGAAGATGTTAAATTTTTTATTTTCAAAAAAAAATCAGAAAATCTCAGGGTGTTATGACTAGAGTTTTGGTGATACCCACCATATATTTGAGGCTACCTACCATATTTTCAGTGTCACATGAAGTTCCCACAACCTCTTTCCCTATCGTTTTTTATAATATTCCACCATATTTCTAGTGTAGATGATTGAAAACCATAATATATACTTTTTATTCTTGGGGAAACCTTTAGGATTTCAATTATCCAATGTCACATGTTTTATAATAAATATATATTTATCATAATAAAACATTAAATATAAGATGATATCTATTTGATAAACCATTTTTGATCATGTCTATGTAATAACCAAGTTCAAAGAGTGAGAATTAGCAATTTACTCCTCATCATATAGATTTTATGTTTTTTTCAATATAGATAAACATTTATGTCTTTTCTTATATCAGATATCAAACTTATTTTATACTTAAAAAATCAATAGGAAATAATTTATCTATATAATAATAATTTTCTTAATACTCATTTTTATACTATTTTACGAGCCTAAATAATCTTTTTTACTAATAATTTTAGGGATTCTATCCACTAGGAATGATATTAGAGTGATATAAAATAATTATTATTTCATTTTATATATTATGGAGTTTTGTTATATTTAAAAATATTAACAACACATATGAACACATTAGATATTTGGAAATTTCTAACACATGATATGGGGGGAGAATGTTTTAATCTTTGGACGATAATTGATTGAGAATTCTATAATATGGTATGATTTTTTTATGGTTGTTGTTAATTTTATTTATTTTAATGATTCTGAAAATATTGAATGATATAAGATATTTATAGAAGACTTAGTGAGTTTTGAATAATTTTTTATTAATAAGTATTAATCATTTCATGTTTCCAGTCATTTTGGAGGACATGGTTTTGATAGGAAGATAACAGAAGATGTTGGATGCCCTTATCTACCATGGAGAGACAATTCATGTCCTTGTTTTCTTTAATAAATAATGGTGAGATAACTCCTGTTGTGGATCCAAGTGTTTTAATGATGCTGTTTAGTAGAGCTAATTTATTCCAAAAGATATATAGTACAACTACATTATAGTTACATTCCTGTTGAATTTTTTTTTCAAAATACTAGTTTAAAATGAGTTTTTAAGGAATTACATTCATGACATGAAAAGAATTTTTATGAGTTGATTAAAATCGGATGATTAGAGGGAAGGAAAGATATAATGAGAATTCATGGTTTTCTGAATGTGAAGGATTGATACAATACTAAAGGAAAGAAATTACGTAATTGATAATATAACACACAATGGTTATGTTTAGATATGAAATCTGAGAACATATAATTTGGAATAATTTTTGTATCATAAGGATTTGAAACCATATATTTTAGTTTCAAAATCTTAACTAATAATCCATTCCTTGGTAGAATCTTATAAATTTTAGTGTTTGTAAATCCTTAAAGATTTATATATTTTCATATCATTACAAATATATAAAGGTGTGAATATTTTTTGAGAGGATTGACATAGCCATTATAGACAGTTTTATTGACCTATTTGTGTGTTTCATCTAGTGAAATTCGGTTGTAAAATACTAATGATATATATTGGAAAATTTGAAGGTTAAAAAATAGGTAATATGGAGATTTACAATAATCAGGAGACCATATTTAATATTTAGGAAAAATTATAGGTTATTTTGATACAGATGAAAACTGAATTATTATTTGAAAATTTGAGGCATCATAGAGAGATAGAGATAATGATTTGATCATACATTAGGTTGGTGTATTAATCTTACATTGATTATTTCATTCAAATGGTCTAAATTCTAATTTATTATTAATATTTTCCTAAAATAGAAACTGTAGAGATAAAAAAAGGTATTGATTTTTGGAAACAAAAGAGAACCAATCCTAAGAATATTATATTTGCATAATAATGTGTTAGTTGATTTTAGTGAACTGTTATACTACAAGTTTTATAATCTGAGGATATATCCTAGTTATTTGAACCAAGTACAAGACATGTTTAATTATGTTTTACTTGATTTAGTTTAATGATATTCATGGCATGATCCAATAATTTAATATTAAGTTATTAAAAAAATTATAAAATGATCAATTGAAAAGGAAAAAGAAGATCACATGAAATCATAACCCCTATTAAGGTATTTAGGACCTTGGTGGTTACAATATATATGAAAACATATTTATAAAAGCCCAGTAAAATTCAATAATTTAAAAGAAAAATTCACCACATATTAAATTTAATTCAATTTTTTTAAAATTATGTGTTTAGTATTTTAGTTACATGGGATGATATACTATGCACATGTATCTATTTATTCTATTTTTTATCAAAGGAACCCAAAAATATAGTTTGTAATATAATAGGGGAAAAAATAATGGTACACATGCACACAATAACACTTCTTATTAAATATTCTATTACTCATTAAATATAATGAAAAATCACTCAAACATATATGGTGAAATTTATTTTTCACTGATAGACTTATACTTAACTTCACAAAAGGTTAGCACAAAACATGCATATTGAAAAATATCAATGAGCTTATATAAATGAACCCATATTGTAATTAAATACATTGAAAATAAACAATAAATACATTTTATGAAGTAACACAAAACATTTTGAATACCTAAAAAATATAGGCTACAAACCAAACATATATTTTTTCCCCAAACATAAAACTTATACAATTAACATAACATTATAAAAAAAATGAAAGATAAATAATGAAACAATATATATATATATATATAAACTATAAACATTTTAGTAATTAGTATATAACACATAACATATCCTATTTCATGAAAGAACAATACGAAAAATTTACTTTGATAAAGTGTTATAGAATATTCATTATTTTTTATCAAAAAAGAAACAGAACATGAAATTATTTTTGGATTTGGTGACCTAGAAACATCTTCTGGGTAATTGATTACATGTATTAATTATCTTGAATATTAATTAAGATTTTTTAACATCATGATTGTTCCTCCACATGATATAGTATGTGATAATGTCTTATGAATATGTGGCACACTTAAAGGTTATAGAAATTCCCAACTATGATGAGAAACTGAAGTTACCACAATAGAATTATTCAATAAATGATATGTAGAAAAATGTTATTTTCTAACAGGACATATAAAATATAGTATTTTTTTTATAGGAGGCTCATAATACGTTGAGACACCTTTTCATGATGTCAAACCTTGGTAATATTCACGAAGCAATGTTACAAGACAAGAATCACCTATAGTAAATCCACATTTTGTGTGTCATCAGATTTTTTCATCTATGAAAAGGTTTATTGACCTTAAAATTTAATATTATCATTAATAAATATCGTAATATTCATACTTTGATGTATTGAGGAAAAATGTGATGATATACGCTTGTGGGAAAGTATGATACATTGGGTATTTCACGAGTGATATTGCATTAATAGATAATGTGATAAAGGATTTATCCAATCTTTCTATTAATGGAATTTTCTATCTCAGGCCCTTTGATTAGTATGTATCTATCTAGATAAATTCATGGATATGGTGTTATATTGGAATTTTTATTTCTAGAAAGTCAAATAAGGAGGCATCAAGAATATTGGGTGATGAAAAACATATGTACCTAATTTATTATAGATATCATGGTAAGGGGAGTATGTTACACATTAAGTGTTTATAGGAGGTTGCATGTCATTAAAACATTAAATTTTTTTCTATGGGTGCATTGGAGTGTTGATAGTTTCTAACCATGGTATTTAGGTGAGTATTCCTATTACCACTAATAAAGAGCCCTAGAAGGTTATAATTTTTTTTCTAAAATCAATATTAAATTCAATGTTTAATTTAAAAATCTAGAAAAAAATATTTTGATAGAATTCTGATTTCATGTTGATTTGGGTTTGGTTGATCACCATGATTTATAGAAAAGTTATTTGATAGAATAATAAATAATGGAAAATATTTACTTTCAAGGTTTTGAAAATATAATACTTATTATGTTTCTCGATGTATAACATAATAATATTTATTTTTCAAATAAATAATTATTACACAAGGTTTGGTAAATATTGAGGTGGATAAGTGGACCAAGTGTAATGATTTGGTTGGAAATGATGTAAATGATATTTATTCATAAATAATTATAGTGATTCAAATTTCAATAGATAAATTATATTATTTGAGTTATTTTTTTCATACATGGGATTAACTAATAACTAAGGAATTGAAAATGGGCTTATGTGCAAGTTGAAAACCCCAATCCAACATTTATAAATATATAATTATAACACATTTTGAAAACTCACATGTTGTAAAAAATTGATTGATATATGATCTCTCAAGACATAGTGATATTTCTATATATCAAAAGTGTGTTTTCTCCTCTTATTCTCTCAAGCCATAAAGATAACACCAAGTGTTCTTTATCCTTGTAGAATAATTCTGATTTCATCAAACACGAATGAAACAAGTAATCAAGATCAACTATTCTAGAACATAATAATTTTGTTATGATTTTTAGAAATTGTGGGGCATGTTTGGACCAATTATATATGATTTATATACTTGGATCATACAATGAAATGAAGGTAGGATGAGATCAATTGAACTGGGTAATAAACAAAAAAAGAATCATAGTTTCAGGAAATCCTAGACTTTCTTATAATATAATTATAAATTATATGTGACGATCATCCTCTTCAAGTTCCAACATTTAGTATAGTCATGCAATATAAAAATTATATTCCTCATACTTACATTCATCCTGTACAACAATAATCATTCATAAACTAACACAAAAAACTTGAGTTAGTCATATCATACGTGTGCTTCTGCTATTCCTCGAACCCATAAGTGGTATCAGAGTAGACACATGGTTAATTTATATTTTTTTATTATTTGTTTATTAACTAGTATACATTAGAATTTATTTTTCTTTAGATATATTGATTCATATAATAAAAACATCATTTTATCTTTTTTTTTTCCACTCATATAAAAAAAAATGAGTTAAGATAAAATAAAGAAACATCCAAAAACATCTACTGGTGGTGCAAAAGGTTCTAACTGGATGAATCAATAGTACAGAACTTATACTGAAATATACACACCATGAACCTTTGTATCTCATTTATATATTACCATGATATTATATCAGTCAATTAAAATTAGATTAGTGGATTGTAAAATGTGTATTATCATATAGATCTAGATATACTGACATGTGGTTGGAAGAACTAGACAACATATAACATGCATACATGACATGTAGTCCTAATTTCTTCATGATGAAGAATACATGGGTCCACGAATGTTGTGTATCTGCTACAAAACATAGGGACTAATATACCGTGAAACTAAAAGAAAACATGTTTTGAATATTGGTTACACACTATGTAACTCTTACACCTTTATGATAGGAAACACACATAGCCCCTAGGCATGTGTCCCAGGCAAAGACAGAAGAGGTAACACACTATGTAACCAAGTACACTTCATGTAGTCTACTATAAATAGTGTTCTTAATGTAACATATAGAGTAGAACTAATTATATAATTAAACCTATTCACTTGTCTTTCATGGATAATTTATTTGATAGTTCATGCCATGTCATAGTATTGTTAATTATATATTTAATTGTTTTTATTTAATTCTAAAATTATAAGATGTGTATGGTATTATCTTATTGTTTACTCTTCACGCATAAAGAGAATCATATTTTGTGTAATTCATATGTTTTCTGAGATCCATTTGTTTGATATAACATTTCATGTAATTACTTATTATGTAATTCTTGTTAGATGCCAGGGGAATACACTAGGTGAAGGACCATTACAAGTATTTTGGATGAGTATAATTCATTGAACCCAAAAACACCTATGGACTATATTAATTTTAAAATTTTTTAATTAGTTTAATGTTATGAGTGATAGAATTATAAAGATAATATGTTATTATTAAGGTAAATCGTGTTAATAGGATTAATTCATGGCACATTATATTAATTTTAGAACGAACTTAATTAATTTATGGATAAATTGAAAATGTATGTTCATTTGATTCTATGCTGATGATCATGAGATTAGAACATAACTATGCATGTGATTGGTTGTTTATGTATGTAGGTTACAATTACCCCTTTTTATTAAATAAACAAAATATTCCTATTTTTACAAGAGTTTTAAGGAAACACTTAACATGGAAAAAATGCCCAGAGTCCCATAGGTCTTATAATAATATAATTTCATGAGATCCCAAGATCATATGTCTATAGAGAATATAAATAAGTATATGACCTAGAAGTCCAAATAGTAACATTGATATTGAAAAAGTACCAGTCAAACATCCTTCCTTCCCCTATAAGATTCATTATTCCTTTGTGTCATCCACTAGTCCTTACTATGCATCGGCCTATATACCCATGAATTATTTTATATAAACCCTATTATCTAAAATATTAGAAACCCTTATCTGAATATGTGTAAAATAATATGTAATTATAGACCTCACATGTGATATTAGATTGTACAACTCCCAGAGATGAGGTGAAACCAATCGAAATGATACATCAGTGTCGAGGTGAAACCAATAGAGATGATACATCAGTGTTGAGGTGGAATGCCGAAACAAAAACCATAGTACAATTCAAGGTGTTTTTCTCTATGATAGAGGGTTAGTTAATCATCAAATAGATAAAATAAAAATAGGATAATGTCATGATAATTCCATATATATTTTATTTGTATCTATTGCACGATTGATTTTTTTATGTTTTTAGATGATCCACAATCACTTAATAAATGAATTATTGAGCATGTAAGATGGATTAAAATAAAAATGGATTATGCATAAATTTTATCAGACCTAGTTAATCTCTTAAATAAAACATAGTTAATATTGACAAGTCATGTGATAAGATAAAAATAGATTTTTAAACATAAAGGATTTAAATCTATCATGTACAATATTAATTTGGTATTTACTTCCATTACTTGAGTTTGAGTCAAACTCATAATTAAATGTTCTAGATCAGATCATGTTAGGGTACTTTTTATTATTAGGGAACTTAAGATTGAAGTTTTTAAGTTGAATGAACTTGGTTCATATCAAGGGTTGACTACCAAAGTAAGACATGGTGTAACTTATATCCAAGGGTTGAGGAAATATATTTCCAAGATTAAATATTAGGGAGTCCATTCAAAAGATCAAGGAGCTATGAGTTAATGTAGTTGGAAAGCTACACCAAGATAAAACATTTTTTGTAACATTCTATGCCCAATTCTAGGTTATTAAAAGTGGTTTATGGATCCTCTACCCTATAATATAAAAAAATGAAAAGGTAATCGTGAATAATTTTAGGTTTCAAGAAAATAGTGGTATATTAATTAAATTTACATTTCTTAATCTATTTTGGTAAATAAGGATATACTAATTATATGATCTAAATTTTTATATAAATGGTAAACCCCATGAATTCACCTATAACACAATTATAAATACTATAGAAGGAAAACCCTATCATCGATGTGAATTTTCAAGAATGGTATAGATTTTTACATGTTATACTGAACCATGAATAAGAATTATACGTTTTGGAAATCCCATTATTGAATCAGTTGTTAAAGAGTCTGATGAGGAAGAAGTATCTATCTACCAAAAACATGTGGATGATTCAATGTATTTATAATATTTCATGATACACCCTATTTACAATGATATTCTAAATAAATATGTGGATATGGATGAATATATAATCTTTTCTCTTCCTTTTGATATTTATCATGAGAAGGTGTGACAACAGAGACATGATATCTCTATTTCACTATTCACAAGAAAGATTAGAGAGTCAGTTCCAGATGGGACTCATGTAGTCTATATTATTGGATACATAGAACACATTGATACCATGGGATTTATGTTCCCTAATTATTTTTTTATAGATCACGTTCTGTACTCACAACCTAAAACTTTCTAATATTACATTGTGAATTTGAATATAAGTAATAGTGAGAAGACTCATTTGGAACTTCTTACTCTCATTATCCAATATTATAAAGATACAAGGCATGGAAACCAATGTTCCTTATGATGAACAAGGAAATGAGTTCAAAGACTCATTCCATGTATAAGGATTTAGAGCACCATCCTTTTAAGATGAAGAAGATCCAGTAGAAAGTAAAGGAACATAATGAAGTTTGTTTTTCTTGTTGTAGGTAAGGCCACTGGAATAGGAACTTCACCTAGCCAAAAAATAAAGGGTAATCTTGTAGTTTATTTCATGTAATGTGTAATATTTATATTTCTACAAGTATTATATTATATTTTAAATTTATTTCTCACATTTGTATCCAAATACCAGAACATAGAATATTTTAGAAGGTTTCTAGAGGTGTGGTAGATCTATTGGATGAAAATATAGAGAGGCTAGATAATCTATACAATAGAAACTACCTACTTAAGTATCTAATAATGGTCTTTATGTATCAAATGATAAAAATAAAATATTGTAAATTGATAATTAATATGATTCATGTATCTCATTTCACACCATGTTGTTACAACATCACATTGGTCATTTAAATGATAAACATTTGATGAATCTCTATCAAGAGAGTACCTTTGAATATTTTGATGTTAAACCATATCAAATATCTCATACACGTTTATAAAGAAATATTTCCAAACCAAAATTTGGTGGTAAAGGTAAAAGGTTCAATGTTCATCTTTAATTGGTGCAAACTAATGTGTGAATACCTTTTTAATTATAAGCTTGAGTTGGATTCTCATACTTTTTTACTTTTATCAATGACATGTGTAGGTACAACTACATATACTTAATGAGGTTTATGTTTTAATCCTTTGAGATGTTCAAGGAGTTCAGCAACAAAGTTAGAAATAATATTTTTAAGAAGATAACGAAACATTAATCAGATCGAGGTGGAGAATATCTTAGCCAATACTTTATCAACATTATAGTAGAGTATGAGATTATATCTTGACTCACTCCGACATATACACATCGGTGCAATGGTGTTTGTTAAAGTAGGAACCATTCCTTTATAGACATGGTACGTTCTATGATGAGTTAAACAATCATTCAACTATCCTTTTGGGGATAATAATTATACACAAATTCTTATCTACAAAACCGAGTACCAACTAATTTTTAAAAAACATTTCCTTTGAGTTGTGGAGTTGAAAGAAAACTATTTTCCACATTTTCATGCATGTGGATGTGAGGTGTTTATTAAGGATAATTAAACCAATAAACAATAAATTGGTAGAACAATGTGTTACTTTATTGGTTACCCTATGGAAATATGGGAATACTACCTATATGATCCCTCATATGAAAAAGATTTTGTATCTAACCAAGATGTATTCTTTGGGAGGGAACACATCTTATAGGTGGATAATAGTGAAATATTGAATATGATGAATTTAATTATCAATAAAAACAATATTTTTCATAGGAAAATATTCTATAGGACCACATGAATTAATGTTTTATAAAATACAAGTACTACATTGGAGCACTAGAGAGGTTAAAAAATCCGAAATATATAGTTTAATAGTCATAGAACGTGAGGACTCATTACTGGTTGATAATAATGTCCTATATCCTATAAAGAGGGAGTGGAGATATCATAATCTAATATATATAAATAATATATGAATTTATAGGTGTATTCCATGTATTAGAACAATGTTTGGGTTCTGGTAAATCCACTAGTAGATGTAAATCTTGTTGAGTTGAAATGGGTTTTCAATAGAGTGGTAGACATTAAATGTAATGTTAGAACCTATAAAGAATTTTTAGTGGATAATGGGTTTATATATAATCAGAGAATTGAATATTATGAAACTTTTCTCTAGTAACTATGTTTAAATACATTATAATTTTACTTTTTTTATCTACTTTCTAGGATTATGAGACTTAGAAGATTGATATCAAAAAATCTTTCCTTAATTGGAACCTTCATAAAAATATTTATATTACATAAATACAAGGGGTTTTAACTCAATAAAATTAAAAATGTATATGAAATTTATAGATATACATTTATGGATTAAATAAATAATCATGGTCAGAAGACATTTGGTTCAGTGGAAAAATAAAATAATTTGGTTTCCTCATAATTAACGTTGTATTCAGATCACCCAGGGACTTAGTGTGGGGTGTTGAGGGCTGAGGTAATCACTACATAAAATAGATTATAATAATTTGTTAAAGACTAAATAAATTGGGATGTATTGTTCTTAGGAACTTTTATTTCCTTTTTGTAATTTCGGGTTAAGATTTTGGAGTTTTAGATATAGTTTTTAATGTTGTTGAAGGTTATTTTTTGAGATATACCTTATGGATGGATTTTGAATATTGGTTACAATATATACTTTTTTAATTTTTTAATTATCCCCTTTGGATGCCTTTTTAGTTTTTTTTCTTCTTTTCCACATTCTTTTGTGGCTTATTTTGAGTGTCATTTTGATGTGTCTCATCATTTTAGTGAAACTTTCATAAGATTTTTGGATGCACCCATTGTTTTATTGGACCTTCGAGGTGATCATTGTCTAGAAATGTTAAATTAATTGGTGTAATGCTGGGTAACAATGGTTTTTGTATATATTTTTATTTCTATAGTATTTTTTGTTGTTTGTGGCTCCTTGGGATGAACTACATGAGGGTGATCCAGTTTTTAACACTTGGTTATCCACATGTGTCAAGAACCATGGTGAGAGATCATATAATTCATTAAGGATTATTGTTTTTCATCCATCATTGGGTTTATAAGTTTTTTTATAAATGGGGGTGAGTTTATCTCGTGGTTTATTAGTGTTTTGAGGATGTGTATCCCAATTGGTTTTCTTTAGTGACACTATTTTTATGGAATTATAAATGTGGTGAGATTATGATTGGTCTCCCATGATACTTGGGACTTCTTGCCGGAGGTTATGTTTCAGTTGTTCCTGGATATGTTTAGAAATATCATGGTTATCATAGTTTTATCATTTTAGGATTTTATTTTTTTCTTTGAGGTTGAATTGTGTTGAGTATTTATTTATTTTAGTTTGTCCTCATATATTTCATTTTCTATAACCATTAGTTTCGATAATATTTTTTATGGGGTTGAATGTGGCGTGGTGTAGTGTTTCTAAAACAAATAATGTCACAGTGGTGTTTAATTTGTGTTATTTTATGAGGAAAGTGGTTGTTTTAAATTTCCATTGTGTTTTGGGTCAAAACATGGAAATATTTTTGTTTTCCTTATATCTAAAGTTAAGGAACACTGTAAGAGGGAAACCATGTGTCCACCCTATATGAGAATCCATTCCACTTAATTTTGTACTACCCATGTCTTCTAATCATGGGTTTTTCATGGTTAAGTCAAAATCAAGAGTGTCCTAGGATAAAACATGTGGATTCTATAGTGAGTCAGGCCTTCGAGGCATGACTTATGCACAGTTTGGTACACCATGAGGAAATCATGTGTTTTGGAACTATGTTTTGACTATATTTTTTAGAATCGTTGGAGAATGTTTTATCCTACAATATGGTTCCCAAGGTAATCTTTGTTAGTGTTACTTAGCTTAGGTAGTGTAAATTACACATTTGGAACATAGTTTGTAAAAAATTTCTACTTCCCTAGGTGTTACGATTTTTGGAATTTCTCAAAATACCATCCTTAAATTAAGAGGGGTTTCACTACTCTTCTCCCCTGTTTGCATTATCTTACCCTTGGTAGACTAAGTAAGAGTTCAAACCTACTCCTACTTTTATTCATGGACTCTATTTGGTAATTTTCAAAATTATTTGAGTGATTTATTTATATTTTCTTCTCTTTTACCTTCACTCTCTCTTTACTCTTAGGTTTGGATTCTCCCATGAACCTTGGAACCCTTGTGGGTAATTTCGATGTTCTGGGTAGATCTAATGTTAGGGTTTTTGGGGTCTAGAGTTAGTATATTCTATAAATATCCATTTTGGTGTGTTTTCTATTGAAGGTGAAAAATTTCACATTGTTTTTTTCTTCTTCTAAGTAGGTGTTTCCATGTAATTGTTACATTTTGGAATTCAAATTGTGATTGTTCTTTATAAATTCATTTTTTCTGAATGTATGAATATATATGATATCCATGTGATTTTTTAAAACCATTTAGTTATGGTTTAATCGTGTAATAAAGGGTTTGTCTATTAAATCCCATTCTTTTATGTTTGAAATGGAAGGCTTTAATGTGATAGATTTATTTAAAATTACCTCGGGGTTTTTTGAAATTGTTTTTCAGTTATACATTGTATTTTTATACTATTTTTGTTTTAAAAGAGTGAAAAATATTTTTTAAAGTGAGTTTCATTTTAAATTTAGGTGTTGAACTTTAAATGATTTTTAAAGGGGTTATTTTATATATTTTTAATGGTGAATTGAAATGATAGTGTGGTTTACCCATTGCGAGAAATTCATAAATGAATCTTTTGAAATATATTTGATAGAAATGGTAAGACTATGAACTTGTTTTGGAATTCAAAGGTGAAGACCCATGTTTATGGGTGTGTTTAAATATTTTTCAATGGTGAGCGTGATTTAAAATTTTTTATGAGAAATTAATAATTTTTTTTATGAAATGTGAAACAGATTAGGACTTTGAGCCATATTTTGGTCATAATTACTAGTTGGAACATTGGATTTAAAATTGTTAATGTGAAAGAAACACCTTGATTTCCCCTTTTTATTACCCCTATTTGGATTTTTGATATCTATGTGATGCTTGTTCGTACCCTGACCTTCGAACTTGTATTTTCTCTATCATGGATTCATGTTATGTATGGGGTTATTCATTATTTGGGTATTTGGGGGTGAGTGTTATCCACTGATTGTGACTTATTTGTTGGACTAGTATTTATTTTTGTTTTTCTTCACATCCCTTTTTGTTCAAGGGAACCCGAGCTCTAAGTGAGAGATCTATGTGTATTCCCTCAGCTCGTTCACACACCATTATCATCCATCTACTCATTCTATTAACAAGGGATAGGAGGTGGATTTATCCTAATAAGGACTGTGTGGCCTAGTTGGATTACTTATGGTTTTGAATTCAATATATGTTGTTATCTAGTTTATGAGGTGGAATAATTTTATATTTTTAGGTGATTCTCACTATAGGGATCTAGTGTAGTTTCCATGAAACATTCAATTTATTGATTATTTTTAATATATTGGGGATCTTGATATAGTGTTTTTATACTATTTTATCATTATTTCATTTTAAGGAACCAATTATTGTTTTTATTTGATATATTCCTTGTGATATATGGTTCCGACATTATTGTGCATGACCCTTGTGTGTCCCTTTATTCCTTTGAAAAATGAGTTTTTTTTGGAATTTTTATGGAAACATATTCTAAATTTAGTAATCAGTTGTGTGGGTTTTTATAGTGGATTTCAAAATAGGAGTTTTGGATTAAAGATATATTTATTAGGTGAAATGTTTTGAACTAACCATTCACATTTTAAATAAACTAATGAGTTGTTTTTAGAAGTGTTAATGGGTGTTTGGTTTTGAAATGGATTGGGTTAGTGTACATTCTTTTAAATAATTATTTGCAGTTTAGGAAAATAAGTGAAATGTTTTGAAATATGATTATGTGATTAATTTGGGTTTCTATAAGTTGAAATTTAAAATCAAAATTTCTAGTTTTATTTTCTCACTATAATTGATGAATTAAATTATGAAATCTATTTAATTATTTCTGTGTTCTATGGGGTCCTACTGGGATTTTTTACTAATGAAAATAAATTTTAGGTTCCATGTTTTTAGTTGGATTCCATTTTTATCCTTAGGGATGAAATTTTGTGAGTTAGGGGATGGTGGTAAAAAAGAGAGTGCATGGACATGGTTTTATTCTTAACACATGTTGGTTTGTAGTTATCTTTCTTTTGATTAGTGTTCTATATTCTTATGAATTTATGTATCCTTCTATTTATGGATAGTTATGTCTATATTTTTTAAAATATGATAGACAATTGTAGTTAGTTATGACCTATTTTGATTTTTTTTAATTATGGATCTATTTATATTGATTCCACTTTGTTTTATAACTAATTTGGGTAAAATCATTAACAAAGGGATTTTTGTGATACATAGGCACTAGTTTTCAATCTGTGGGGATTATGAATTCCATTCAGGCCTTGAGAAGGGTCAGGTGGGGTGTTGGGTTTATTGGTATCCCAAGATGGTTTGTCATAAAGATACTTACCAATTAGGAAGAACAATTATAAATGACACTAATATACACAAATAATTTAGGTCAGGGAATCCAAAATTTCTTAAGGAGTGCCTTAAGGAGTGTATGGAGCTATGAAAGGTCAAGGTAGAAGAATTAAATAAGAAAACAAGGGTTTCTGAAAATATGACAAAGAATACCCTTTTAGGTATCACATACATCGATTCCAATGGATAGTCGGTGGTTTGTGGAAGATTTACCATGCCCCTAGAAATCACACTTTTTAGTTGGTGGGATACCCATAGGATACATAAACTTAAATCATACCATAATCTAGTCTGTGGTCATCACTACGTAACTGGTGGAATTCATGTAGGATAATTATAATACCATCATTCCTCTGGCTAGATGGTGGCCATTATTAGCTATCTGGTGGACTACCTGTAGCTCTTCCAACTATAAGTCCAAGTATAAACGTACAATAGTCAACCAAATGGTTTTTTGACCCATCAAGGAACTCTCAATCAAACTAAAAAATACATATAAATGTGAGAGATAAGTAGTAATATGGTATCTATCCTCACTATAAATCCTTGTGATCCCAGAAATATTTCTAGAAAATGGATGTTCAAGAAGAAAGAGGGAAGACAAACCATGATAAAATATAGAATTTTGAACACACAAGTGACTCAAATCACACGGATTACATAAAATGAAATCAAAAGAGATTCTATTTGAGGCCCAATAGAGAATTGATATCACAAGAAATAAATTCAAAATTCTTGAATATCTAAACAACACATCCAAATAAAATTGGAGATCTAGTTTATTCAAGGATGAGAAGCTCTCCAAGAACATTCACCAAGTGACCAAACTGCATTAACCAGTCATAAGACCCTAAATTACTCATTAATAAAGAACAATACCATTATAATTATAAGAAACATCAAAATCACCACATATGAAAGCCTCAAATTTCATGTCGGAAGAAGAAACCGAAAAATATTACCTGATTGATCAAAGAAAACTAAAATTTAATACAAGAGGAAAAAAGGGAAATAATTGGAAGTGAACCAAGAATAACCATGCCACATAAAGAGCTACATAGTCTAGCCTTTGGACATGTGAGAGTAACCCAATACCACATTATTAGAACACTGAATTCCAGTAATTACAATCAAAATAAAAATCATCATAAAGAATACCTTATTGTCATTCTAAAACATACCCAACCTTTCCAATTAAAAAAAAATATTCTAACCAATGTCCCAATTTATATCCCACATCCCAATGTGTTAATAAAATAATAAAAACTACTAATATATAAGCATTTCCAAATCAACCCTAATCTCTCAGGGAATTTTTAGTGTATAACTCTTGAAAATAGACACACACAGATCATCTCTAAATAAACCAATATCATATAAATTAGATTACACAGTAGGATCATTGAAGGAGTTAAAAACCCATCCTTCTATAGAGACATTTTCCCATCCATACCCAAAAAACCTTGTTGGAAAAACTAATACATAGAGGAACGTTAAAGATCATGGTAACCACAATTCACTATTCTATGGATTCTTGAATATGTGAACACAATTAAGAAAGAAGATAAAGGACAACCTTTAAATATTATTAATGAAATAATGGTAGTATCCCCATCATATTTTAATTTCCATTATATTTAAACTCTATCAACTCAACTCATACAAATATAGGTAGTAAAAATAAGTGAAAGGGAAAGAAAAGATCCAAATAAACCATATTCTTTTGTCACATAGAAAAAATACAAAAATGTTAATGGAGAACATAAATAATTATCATAGATAATCTAGGAAAAATAGAAATACAACTCCCAATATTCCAAGGTCCACAGTAGGAAAAGAGAAAGATCAGGTAGAACTCAAACATTATTTACTCCAACATCAGGATAAAAAAACTAGAATATCATAATACTTCACTAGATGATCCTCTATTATGTAAAATTATTGACTCCAAGGATAATTTATGGAGCCTTATTTTCTTTAAGCTTCATGTTGTGAAATAGTCCCATTATGAGATCATAATTCTTAACCATGTAGAGATGTAGTGAAGCCTTGTTAGAACCTCTAAAAATAAACCAGATTACCATAAGCACTACAAGAATTGGGAGGATTCTTACATGCATTTTTCAAATTATCCATGTTTCTACACTAATATTATACAAAGTTATTCTAGAGAAAATTGGAAATAAAAAACACCATGGTCTATTAATACCACCGATCAGGTGGTTTGACTTGGCTTTATTTTTTATCTTACTAGAGATTCCTCCTTTATACACAATAATATACTAAATTTCCATTTCCTCTTGTGATCCTTAAAATCCTTCTTGAATCTTGAAATAAATGTTCCATAAGAGTCATGGTTGGAAGGAAACATATCCTATGATAGAAATAGTTGAATAACATCTCAAAAAAAACTAGTCCATCAAGGAATAATCCATAGATAGATGGAGAAAATATGGTAATAACTCAATAAAATAGCATGGATACTTCAACACAATTTTATCTATTTATTAGTTACCAATACATTGCATATATTTTGTACCATTACAGAATTGGGAAACAATTATGGAATGAATCTTACCTTAAAATCTACCAAAAATTGTCATTTTGTGGCTTATCTCAAGAAACAAACTTCCACCGCTTCCAACCCACATTCTAGATCATGAATGTAATAGAAATAAACTTTATAGACTCTAAAAGATCAATCTAGACAAATATATCCTCAATATTCTTTATCCACAACACTATTTATAGATAAATATATTTCCCAATGAAATGAGGTGGATTTATGCTTTGAAACTACTGAAAGTAATCATCATACTGAGGTATTAGAGGAAAGAAATAGGACATGATACTAGAGTTTAAATAACAAACATCCCAAAATAATCTGGATCAACCGATGTTTCTATTAAATATGAATGGGTGTGTACTGTAAAAAAAGGAAAACAACCCATCTAACAAACCTTAGAAGTCGAGGATCATAATAAAAATATAAAACCAAAAATTCCCTAAAACACCTTTTAAACAAATCAAAATATAAAATAAAAATAAAAAAGTAAAAACATTAATTTATTTATGAAAGAAAAACATATATCTGAACAAATTGCTTTTTATAAAAATCCTTTTGAGAAATGATTTTATATTCCCTAAACTAATGCTTAGATCACTTCAACTCTTTTATACAAAAGGCCTTATTATTGAAATATTTTAAAGTAAAATTTACTTTTAAAACATTTCATAGATAACTCTTTAATGTATTCCAATTTCACATTATTAACTCCATAAAGGCACCCAAGCATCAACCATAATGAATTGGGGATGATTAAAAAAATTAACATAAAGAGATATAAATTTTAAAGAAAATATAAATAAAGAATAAAACAAAATATCCAACAAAAGAGGAAAAAAATAGAAGTACAACATATATGATAATAAGGAAAATGACCAAAAAAAATAATAATAAATAAAAGACACCAATCCACGAAAATCTCTATGTGCGAGTAAGGAAACACCACACGCACCTCAACTAAAACTCAAACCTAAATATATAATAATATCCACTACACTGAGCTACCCACTAAACTTATAATATATAGATGTGAGATAAAATTAATGTATATCACCACCCAAAAACCTAAATAATATCACATTATAATAGAAAACATATCATGATGGTTTTAAAAAAATCATAAAAAATTGTTTTCATAAATTTTCTTTCAGTAAAAACAAGTATAATGAATTTTCCTTGAAAACAACCATTTTTAATAAACCAGAATCTGTTTACAAATATAACTATAATATTTTTACTCATTTAAAAAAATATAGTTTAAAAGTGTTTTAATATAATTTCAAAGGAATATTAGATATTATTTCACAATTTTCTGAAATATCTCTACCTTGGAAAATACTCAGAAAATCACCGTCATGGAAACCATATGTGCTAAAGAGAAATAATCTAGAATAGAGTCAACATGGTCATTGATAAAAAAGTATACACACTAGAATAAAATCAATGTATTAATTGATCTCATCCTAAACACCTAGTTCTACCCTTCATATCATTACTAAGGGGAAACCCCCTAGGTTGACATAAGCCCCACCTAGGGCTACTAGCAAGTGCATGATTCTAAACTAGTTCACATGTGTTCCTAGACCTCCCAAATATATGATTAGTTCTTCCCATGACTTTAAAATCATGGCGTTCATTTCAAATATATTATCATACCAAATATCATATAATATCCTCACATTCTCAAACAAATAATGAATCTTTATCACATCTCTGAACACCCACAAAGGAAAAATACCCTTTATCAAGCTTAGAGATTTAACTTAACTTGAATTCATCACCCTCAAAAAGGAATATATCATATTATTCATTCAGGAATATATCATTACCAATTCACATAATGGGGAATGTCCTATAGTTTTCCAAGTTTCATATAAATCATTAAAAGTTCCATGTAGTGTATTCAACATTCCAATCAGGATGCCAAGACATGAAAAGTAATTTACGTCCCTTATTGAAACCATGTATAAATAATTAAAGTTTAATAAATATCCTTTTAAAAAGTATAATTTCAAAAAGGGTCAAATGAACATAATATTTAGTAAAACCACACCCTTACATTTATTTTAGAAATCATAATCATAAAAAAATCAAGGATAATTATCTATATCCAATCGATCATTTCAACTATTAAAATAATATCATAATTCTTTAAATAAAATTTCACATAAAATCATATAAAAATTCCATTTTTATTTTTATATAAATATAAATAAATCATATATCATTTATAAAAATTTTATATAAAATAAAATCATTAAATACCATTGAAAACATAATATGAAAGAAAAATAAATAAAATAATAAACTTTCAATGGAGATGATTGGGACACTTACCTTATAAAACTCAGAATATCAACCAACATAAGGAATCTTTGAGTCGGAGAGAAGATATAATCAATGAAATGATAAATTAATCCCATGATTCAAAAATACCATTATAAAAATCACTTCCCATGAACAACCATGGATTACATAGACCTCAGGTAAAAATAACATTAAAAAATAGGATCCAAGACCAAGAATAAGAGATACTTACCGACCAATAAGTGTCATGATGGAGTACACTTAGATCCACAAATAAATGAGGTTGGGGAAGCCAAAATCACCCAATGATATCTTGAAGATTCATATGGGGTGATAAAATGTCTAGGGAGAAGAATAAAATAATAAAATATGTTTCCAAAAAAAGGACATACAAGGCACTTTCAGATCTTGCATTCAGTGATGCTACCAGCTAGTTGAGGGAACCAGGAAGATTTCCTATGACCCTGGAATCCCCACAAGATATTACTTGGATATAACTTATGATTCTATGGACTTCCTATAGGAAAATAATACTATCTATATTTCATCATACATTTGTTGTCCCTCACCGACCAACGGATGGACTCCCTACGGATCTTCCACCTACATGTCTATGTCCACACTAACTCCAATTAAATGAATGGTCCTTGGACCCAATGAGAAACTTCAAAACAAACAAAAAAATCCATAAAATGTTGTAAGTGAAGTCATGATGTTAAAATTATATATCAAAATAAGTAAGTTAAATAAAAAAGAATATAAATTAATATGGATAAAAGAATATGATGAACCATTCATGAAATTGAAAAGAAGATTTATAAATTATCCATTTTGAGCCTTGACATCAAGAAATGGTGAATGTTTTATTAACAATGATGATTATTTGATGAAAAATGTTTTTTTGATATAAAATAATTAGGTATTTACTTATTCTTCACATATATTTAAAAAAATGAGCTAAATTATCTTATACATGTACTTAAATTAACCATTGTGGTATTTTTTTTGAAAATATGGATATTTAATTTATATGAAGTAAAGTGTAAAATATATAATGATCACTAAATTTTAAATTATATATTCACTTGAAAAGAATTCAACATGAGATAAAGGATATAATCAGAATTTATTAATGGCTATTACTGCACGAGTCATTACAATCCATGAAAATAAAATAGAGTAGCTGTTTCTTTTAGTCATAAAGATAAAACATCATTAACTATACCATGTTTGGAACAAGATCCTTTAGTAAATGATTTGATGAATATTGGTCTTTTAATTATGTATTCCAGAACTCCATCTTTCTTTTATTAGTCAATGTAGTTTTCATTTTCAGATAGATTTATGCAATCTCCATAGGTGGATCATGTTTTATAGGAAAGGGTAGAATTGGTCAAAAAAGGTACGTTTCTTTAATTTAACATTGAAAATGAAGGTTTTGTGAGATTCAAGAAAAAGATTATCTATTCATTATGACTCCAATTTGATGAGATAATTGTTGATTGATTCCCATATTTCACTATTTTATGTCAAAATATTATCACTAATATGTATAAGGACTTCAAGAACATTTTTTATGGGAAGTAATGAAGAAAGATATTACAGTCTTTTAAATGAAGTGTTAAATTTTCAATAGGTTAACATGGAATGAAAATTACTAAAGGGGATACTTCATCCTTCTCTACTACTATAATGTAAATGGGAGAATATATGGAGTGATTTTATTGTTATATTACCAATGAAATCATAATGTAATAATATAGTTTGAGTAATTATTTATCGATTGAATAAATCTGCACATTTTATTCCTATTCGAGATAATATGAATTTGGATCATATTTATAATATTTATGTAAAAAAGATAATCAAATTACTCGGAGTCCATAATTATATTAATTCTGATTGTGATACCGTATTGGCCTCTATGTTTCTGAAAAGTCTTCAAAATTCATTGGGTTCTTAATTAAATTTTAGTACACCATTTCATCATCAATTTGGTGGATTATTAGAGTGAATGTTTCAAAAATTAGAAGAAATTATCCAATCGTGTTCAATAGATTACCAAGGAGGTTAGGATTAACATTTCTTGATAATAATAGTTTTTATTTGAATATACAAAATATAGAATTTGAGGAATCATATAGAAAGTGATGTTGAACTCCTAATTGTTGGGATGAAGTTGGTGAAATTAATTTATTATTAAAAACATTTGTGGAAGATATGGTTTAGAAGGAATAGGTGATTCAATAGTATATGTGTCTTGTTCAGAGGAGGTAGAAAATTTATGTAGATAAACGGCGGAAAGATCATTCGTTCGAGGTATGAGAACATGTTTTTCTTAAAGTATCTCCATGGAAAATTGGTATGCATTTTAGAAAGAAGGGAAAGATTAGACAATGGTTCATTGGATCCAATTAAATTTGGGATAAAATTTGATCAATTTATTATTGAGTGTCCTTTTCATCATGTTTATCTCATAAACATGATATGTTTCATGTTTCATTGTTAAGGAATTATGTTTAATATGAATCTCATGTTTTCAGTCCAAAATTAGTTCACTTGGAGGATAAAATTTCTTATGAGGAATAAAATTTTGATTTTTTTGATTATATAGAGTTATTAAAAATGTTAATGTTTTCTGAAAAAACCATATTATTGAAGAGGAAACCTGAGAATATGAAAATATTATGAAGGAAAATTAGCCCCACTTGTTTAAGTAATGAATGAAATTGTGATGATGCAATTTTTAATAGGGGAATTATGTAACAACCCTGATGATTTTTATAAAAAAAATTCACTCCTTTTAAATATTCATGATTTATGTTTTTTTATTTATATTCAATATAATAATATAAATTATTCTTCTAATAAAAAAGGTAACATTTTTATTCGTACTAAATTCATTTACAGTTATTACATGGTTTTATATAAAATGATTATATTCTATATTATATAATTTTAATATCTATAAAATAATATTATTTTTTATATAAAAATGTCCAAATTATCATCGATTTAATTTATAGGAACTTTTTTAAAAAAATTATTTTTCTGTGAATTGTAGAAAATACAGATTTTTAAGAAAAATGTCTTTTTTAAAAGTAGTTAGAGTATAATAATTTTTCCATTTTTTTAAAATTTAAATAAAATTTTTTACTAAATATAATCCAATAAATATTATTAGAATAAATATTATACTTTAATTTGGTATAAAAACATTTATATAATTAAAAATTTAATTTTTCTAGAAATACATTTTTCAAAATGTTTTGTGGGGTCTTTAAATGTAATTTTTGATTCATACTGAAACTTAATTTTATAGAATATTATAATTATTTTAAATCAACATTACTTTTTTTATGATTCAAATTTTAATTTTGGTCATTATGAATAGTAACTTTGGTAAAAAAAATCAGTTTCCATGGTAAGAGTTATGTTAAGTTAAAAGTGCTAAAACTAAAACGATAATAGATAAAATGATATTAAACATTTTTTTAATATTATTGGATGGTAACATTTTGACCATATATTCATTAATATTCTATTATAATTTAATTTGGATCCATTTTTCTTGAGTAATACAGTAATATGTTTTAATATTTTGAAACATTCCATGTGTGTCCTCTCCCTCAATTAATAAAGGGTAGCTCTCCCATATTTTCTTCACACTTAAAGAGACTCTCATATCAAAAAATAAATACAATATGTATTTACTATAATCTCTCCCCTTTTCATAACAACCATTTTTAATCAAAATATCGTCTTAGGAAGGCTTGTAGCATAAACCTAAGGAGGTTGTTTAAAGAAGAGGTATTGTTCTTAACCGGGTGTTTCTATTTTATTTGTTTCTTTTACCTATTTAAGAAATGTTTTATTTTTTTATATAATAAAATTAGTGTATCACATATAATTTAATTCTTTTATGTTTATCGTATAACCATTTTTAATCTACTTAACAATCTAATTAAAAATAAAAACATCACTCCTGCATACGTGCAGGCTATAATCTCATGAGATGGTGTATTTAATTTATTATCGTTGTCTCTTTGGGATTGTATTAAAAATTTATTTAAATTAAATAATATTATATATATGATATAATTTCTATTTTATAATTATGTATAAATATTTTAATTTTTTTCAACCAAAGAAAAATAAAACTATCGCTAGTGTGTACGTGCTGACTACCACCTCCCGAACCGATGTTTTTATTTTTCACCTCCAACTAAAATGAAATGTATATATATTTTTATTGAAATAATTACCTGATATTTATAATATAATTATGATTATATTAATATAATATAATATTTTCCTTCTTTCCCTCATTTTCATCAAAAAAATGGATTCGTTATTCGGTCGTACATATGGACTACCATCTCCATGTGGTATTGTAATTCATTTCTCATGACCATTTTAAATGGTTAGTTGTAAAATTATGAATAATTTATAAAAATTATTATTATATCATTATTAAGAATCTAAAAATTATATAATCATGATACATTTAACCATAGTTAACCTACCTAATCCATTTTGACTTATATGATGAATGTTCTCAAAACATATGACGTGAACTTAATCCGTTAGGAAATTATGTATAACATAGATATATGTGGAAGAAAAGAAATAATTGACATGAAAAAATTTTATTAATAAGTTAATAATTAATATAACTTTATTTATTTGGAAGATAAATAACGTACATATAACATCCCTGAACCCACACTCCTAGATATTGTCCTAAAAACATAATAATTACATTTTAGACTTAGATACCAGTAAAAATGATCCAATTTTAACCCTTATAAACACATAACATCAAATATAAACATTTTATCACTTACATACTCATGTAAACTCTATTTTTAGTATTTTATAGAATTTTGAAAAACACTTACAGAACAACATGAGTGCATAAACTACTAGTTCATAAAAAATTACATCATCTCCCGCAAAGTTCATAACATTTAGTAACCTTATTACTCTTAACATACTTAAAACCATTATTCAAAAACACAGTTATAGGAAACATAAGAATGGTTAGCTCAAAACCACAGTAAGGTTAAATATATCTATTAAAAAAGTAAACGTCATCAGTGAGTATTAGATGAGAATAAGGGTATAACAACATAATCATATTTCATAAGCATAACATAAGAGAATTCATACCCATAAAACCTTGATCATAAAAATGTGACCTGAAATAAGGCTTTATGAAATTAAAGAGTCATGATAATTAATAATACTGAGCCATGTGATATCAATATTTATCTAAGGATTCATCATTAATATAGAGAAAACGTAAATAGATTGTGTAGGTATCTTGGAACATTATATTCATATCATTATTCAAGTGAATCTTATAAGTGGAATAACAAATATAGTCTACTTCCAACATAATCATATAGATAATATAATGACTACACAATTCATTAGATGTCTATAACAGACCCACCCATACTTGAATTATAATATAAAAACCTATCCTTGGTTTATAACAAAATCAACCTTACATTTTTTATAATAGAAACTCCAATAATCATAAATAATTTCCAATATCCATAATAATAAAAAGTATGTAGATCTTTAATTTCATCATAAAACTCATATAAAAACCCCATTATTCAATTCTAAACTTGGTTAACCCATGGAAAAGAATGGGTTTCATGGAAATATCTCTAAAACAAGCACAATCCATTTAGGTAAAGAATACGGATAGTATCATTGCAATATATCCATAGAGAATAATACATGACATCAATGTCTGATGTCATTGTTGAATAGAAACAACATTAAACTATCATTGAAAACAAACTAGAGGAAAATACTCTTTCCATTTTTAAAATTACATATAAAAAAACTAAAAATACAAAAAAGGTTGTTAAATTACTTTTATTTAAAAATAAAGTAGTAAAAATAATAAGGAATATTAAAATAAAATAGTGGCCATAAAGTTGGGAAAATATATTTATGTCACAAACATTAAAAATAAATATACCTTTCAAACTTTTGAAAAGATAGTCAAAAGTGACCCATGTTGAAAATATTAAGAAAGTTTTTTTTTCAAAAACATTTAAAATAAGGTAATTGATCATATAAAGTAACTTTATAAAATCATGTATGTTTTAGAAAAAAGATAGGTTGTAATGAATTTTAGAAAATATAAATATGAAGGTGAATGATTCCAGATCTAAAAGAAGATACAAGTTCAGCATCACCTAAAAACATTATTTATGTTTATTTAATCAACTAAAAATAAATTAATAACTAATGGATAAGAAAGGTTATGTGGTTCCAGAAATTATAGTATACGATTTTCCCTAAAGGAACCCTCACCATAAACAATCTCGAAAAGAAATTAGATTGTCACGTAAGATCTTTACCACCTCCCTAAACTTCAAAAAAACAAGTCATTAAAATAAATATTATGATATAGATATATTAATAACACTAATTTCATGAATAAATATGAAAAAAATATTTCATGATTCACCTTACAAGTAAATCATGATGTATGACATGAAATATGTCTCATGAAAATGAGATTGAGACAAAGAAAACCCTTGAAAAGATCATTATATTTTAAATGATAATCAATATATGATTTTATTATGTGAATAAATAAAAATCCAAATAAGTTAACTGTAAATACAATATAAAATAATTTAGGTATCATTTCACACATAATCATGACATAACAAAGTTAATTTAGTATAATTATAATCCATTGAATGGAAATCAAGTTAAGAAATCCCTTACCACTTAGTAACTTTCATGTTAAATCCCCTTGAATGAAATAATTTTAATTGAAAGATAAATACTATGAATTATGAAGGATTAATTATATAACATGTAAAATTTGAAACATATGCACCATATAATATAAATTAGGTGCATGAGATTAAAATGTTCCTTAATGAAGGAAAATTTAGAGAAAATCCCTTACCTTGAGTCCAAATATTCCATGTATATATTATAACTCATATATAATAAACCTTTATAAATTATTTGATTTATTAAGAAAATTTTCAATATTAATCCCTTATCATTTAAAATAATTCATTTATTTTAATGATATATTTAATTACTAAATAGATTATGCCCACATAAATGATTTTTATGATGTCCAATTCATAACTTCTAAACGAATTTGGTATATTGAATGTGGTCAATTATGTAATTATTCAATGAAATATAGAATAATAATTATAAAATAATTTTAATTTTTATACATAAATTATACTTTTAAAACCAACCATTAAATAAGACCATGAAAAATGAATTTCGTTACAATCATGTAGATAGTATTCCACACATATACGTGAGTTACATTTACATTTTTTCACCATACCCAGTGGAAATATGGTAAGTATTATTTTATTTTTCTATAATTATTATTATATCATAAATATAATATCATGTCTTTAAAGAATCTTATATAAAATATTTTTGTGATGTGGCCATGAAAAATGTATTCCATCACTTTGAGGAGGTGGTAATCCACATATACACACAAATGACATCTTCATGATTCAATGGATGTAAAGGTAAGAAAATAGATGATATATTATATTAATATAATGATAATTGTGTCATGAATATCACATATATATATATATATATTAAATCAATTATTATAACTACTTGTGAGAGGTGGTGATGGAAAAAAATTTCATCGATTCTTAAAACTGAAGTTCATTGTACACAAAAACGATGGAATGATTTCTCATTTTATAGAAGAATGAGATAGATATAGGTTATTAAATTAACATAATCACACACACACACACATGAAAAAACACACACATAAGATAATGGTGTTATTATTTCATCAATTTTTAAGAATATATGAATTAATTAGAAGAATAAATAAAGACAAAACATTAGGTTAAAAGCCATACCTCTACTTTGGATGACCTCCTTTTCCTTACACGTTAAGACATCTAAGTTTGGTATTATTCAAAAAATAAGAAAACTATAATATGAGGAGGTATTTTTAAAAGTTATTTTGGAAGGTATATACTGAACCAAATGGCTCTCGAAGTGTGTACAGTAGAGGAGAGGGGTGCCCTTTTATTATAAAGGAAGGGACAGTTTTGTAATTACATAATGTATTAAAATAATTTAAATTAATATTCATGGAAAGGGGATAAAAATTGATATAATTTTATTATAGTGTGAGAATGATACGAAATAATCTAATAAATGAAAATTTGTAAAATTTTATATTATTTTTTAACCCTTATCCCCTTATTTAAACTCTCCGTGACCCTTTTAAAAATTACATCAATATCATTGTTTTCTAATTTTTGGGGTCAAGAAAGTTTTTACAAAATGTAAAATGACACATAAATGGATATTTTTTTGATATTTTTTGATATTTTCAACCATATAAAATTAAAATTGAAGAATATTAATTTTTTAGAAATTTTGAATCCACGAATAAAACATTTTTTATTATAAAATAACATAAATATAATTTTTGAACCTATTCATTTAATTTGATTTTCAAAACAACATTTTTGCAATGTAAGTTGAATATAATCCATTTAAAAACACTAATATTATATATTTATGTATATAATTATTGAAAAAATATAAATAACCCAATAATTATTACTTTTATTATTTTTTATAATTATTTACTTCATTTTTCTACTTCTTGCACATGCACAAAGTCGATGTTGTGTATGAATTTACGGTAATTATTTCATCACAAAAAAACATAAAATAAATTATAATTATAAAAAAATAATTTATTTTTCAAAAAATTGTTTATAGCTGAACTTATTTTGTATTTATCCTTATCAATTTTTTTAATATTATAACTAAGAGAGTGAAATTTTTGAATTTATATTTACTTAAAATAATATATATATAATTTTCAATGAAAAATACAAGAAAATTAACATAAATATGTATATTTTATTAGGATAGTAAAAAAATTATAAAATATATTAAATTATTTTATTTCCGTCATTTTTAGTCCTTATCAAAATATTTTTAACTTTAATTACCTGATTTACCCTTACTGAGGTGATAAATATTTACTACGGTTACAATTCATAGTGGACAAAAATAAAAGGGCTAAATTTACCAGATCTAGACCTCATGATTAAAAATATGTGATCCCTTTTTCAAGATTAAATTTCATGTAGTGAATGAAATAATTTTTAATATGAATGCATAAAACACAATGAAAAGTAGTTTTTAGAAAATTGCATTTTAAGCCAAAAAAGAATATATAACAATATAATGTATAATTTTTATTACCATGTAATTTATCATATTATATATAATTAAATAAGAATTTTTTTACTTTATGATAAAATTAATTCCATAATGATAATTTTAAATTGAATTAAATGGAAGCAAAAAATGTTATTTTTCATTATTCACTGAAAAATCAATCATGATAAAAAAATCAAAAATAATAATCCAAAGATAACTTTTATTAGTTGATTTAAAAAAGTATATACTTTTTTTCAAATAAAATTATATAAATTCATATAAATTCATAGCAATAATTCTGAAAAAAAAAATCAATAAAAAACATTTTTGATGAAAAAGTATTTTTGAAGCATAAAATGAATTTACAAATAAAATTGAGTATTTATTTCATAATAATTAATAAATAAATTATCATTTAGTTGGAAAATTTTTTATATTTAAAAATGTAGTTAATCAAATTAATACATGAAAATCTATGGTTTAGGTTATGATGATATTATTTAGATATTATTATTTCAAGTTTTTTTGCTGTTGTTGTATGTTGTATATGCAATTAAATGTAGTGTTCTTTTAAAAATATTAAGGTGTTATATTATCTACCCTTTATTAAATTAAAATCCTCCAAATTTTATGTTGAGGTTGGTAAAAAAGGTTTTGAAATTTGAAAATAACTTTTTTGAAAATCTACATTATAAATATTTTAGTAAAACATTCACTTGAAAATAGGTCACGGGAAAAATGAAAGTCATATGGAATTACATATAACTGGTGATGAAAGTATGATAAAATTAGAGGTAATTGAAAATATAGACATTGAGGGGAAACAAAATTTGTATATAAATATAGTGTGTTAAATAAAAATTGTTTCGCAAGAATGTAAATGGTTTGGGGAAATTCAATGACACAAAACCATAACCCAATAAGGTGTGAAAGAGTCCATAAATTCCTCAGAAATGATGGCAATATGATATATTTTTTTTCATTTTTATATCACTTTACTATATTTGAATATATAATTTTCTATATAGACTAATAATATAAGTAAATATAATTACATTACATGTAAAATTTCATCTTTTAATTAATTCCTCAAAAATCACATCTTTTTATGCTAATGATGAGTATTTGAGAGTAATTTTTCATGCATGAAGTACTAGAATAAAATTCTAATGCATAACATAATTCACAAAAGGATAATAATTTATTCCTATTTTTTTATAAATTATAAAAAAAAATAAAATGGTTAACAGAAGGTAAGATAATATCCAAAATTAATAAACCTTCATATGAAGTTATGATACAATAAACCACAAAATTAAATAGTTTTACCCAAATATTAGAATTATGTGATCACATATTCTTCAAATATAAATTTATTATTTATCTATAAATTATATCGATCACTCCTGGAGTATCATACAAGAAATTTATTACTTCTAATCTTATAATCTTCAACATATGGCAATAATTTCCCTCAATATACAGCCTTATATATAAAGTAACCTCAAAATTAAATAGAGTGTTAACATATATGGTTATCTCATACATTTCATCATACATTCCCGAAGATCTAATAACAATATTTTTAAATAATATTCTAAATTATACCTTATGGTTACATATTCCTCAACCCAATAAAAAGTCTTCCAAAATATCATTTATCACCAAAAAATACCATCACTAAAAACCTCAAAGGGTTTTATAATACATTCAACTTATGATAAAAATTAAAATTATAAACCCTTGAATTTATTAATAACTCTTAATGTAACATAAAATTAAAACATTTTAATATCCCAGTTTTTTTCATCCTTCTCGAATACCAACTCTAACATCCTCGAACCCTCACTCCCAGATCTGGTGCAAAAAGAAAAATATTTACATTTCTGGATTTGATAACAATAAATGTTACTAAAATTTAACCCTCTGATGCATATATATTTATACTGAAATATTGGACCAATTTCATACACAAGGAGCCTTTAGGTTTAGTTTTTTTAGATAATTATAAAAAACTCATAAATAAAAAGATGGATATATAAACCACTGGTTCAAAAAAATTACATCAATTCCCTCTAATTTAATCACATATAGTAACATTATTAGAAAAAAAATACTTAAAATAATACTTCACAACTAGTGAAAAAGGAAACTTAAGAATGGTGTGTTCAAACACTTCATTAATGTTAAACATAATTATTAAAAATTTTATTTCTTCACTGATCATTAGATGGGCATAAGGGTAATATGAAATAATAAATGTGTATGAGGATAATATAATATTATTCATATCAATCAAAACCTGAATCATAAAACATGTGACATGGAATAAAGCATTCTGAAATGAAAGTTTCATGGGAATCAATAAACATAGGCCATGTGATATTAGTCTTGATCAAAGGAATCTGAAATAGCTCATAAAAGTATAATGAGAACATATACGTAGCTGGGAACAATATATTAATATCACTCTTAAAATTATTATTATAGGTGGAATAACTAATAAATACAAATTCCAATATAATTCTATAGTTAACATAATCATTTCATAATGAATTTGGGGGATATAACAGACATAACCATCATTATTTTATAAAAAACGAATTATACTCTAATTATAATCAAATGAATGATCAATGGGTTAAAAAATTACCACCCATATTCATAAATAATTTCCAAGAACCATAACATGATTATAGTATAAATAGATTTAATTTAATAATAAAATCCTAGAAACAACCATTATTCCTTTCGAATATTTAATGACTCGTGAAAAAGAATGGTTTCTTGAAAATGTATTTGATAAATAATAATCCATCCAGACAAATAATATGTATGGTATCATTACAATGTATCCCTAGTATATTACACATGAAATCTAGGGTTATTATAATTAGTGGATATAAAAACCATTAAAAGATCATTAAAAAAATATTTGGGAAAATTGTATTTTTATTTTGAAAATAAATTTTAATAAAAGTAATAATAAAAAAATCTTGTGAAAATAATTTTATATGAAAAATTATTTGGAACAGTTTGAATAATATCTAAAGAAAATAATTTTCATGATGGTGGGGAACCCATTCATGTCTTAAGCATTGAAAATGAACTTTCTTTTAAAACCGTTGTAAAGAGGGTCAAAAGTAAACCATTAAAAAAATTTATGAATTTTTATTTTAAATCCATTAAAAATATCGTAAAAGATCATGAAAAATAATTTTATTAAATAATATATATTTTATAAAATAAAATTCATACAAACATTTTTAAAATTAGATATAAGGGATAGATATTCCCTATCTAAAGGAAGATACAATATTACTGTGATCCAAAAACAATTTTCTTGATGTTTCTTTAGTCAATTAGAGAGGAAATATAAATTTAACATGTAATACACATTCGTAACCTATGGTGAATAAAATATATATGGCTAAATAAAATAATAGTGTATTATTTTCCATAAAGTATCCTTCAACATAAACAATCTCTAAAATAAAGGAGATTGTTCCATAATTCTTTTACCACATTGGTGACATTAAAATCACAATTCATTGAAAGAAAGAATATGATATAGATATATAAATACCAATAATTTAATGAATTAAAATTATAAAATTCATTCAGAAGGTTTTTAGCACACTATATTATGAAAATCACTTTGTTCGACATGAAACAGATCTTAATAAAATGAAATTATGACAAAGAAAACCCCTATAAAGATCATACCATCTGATGTGGTAATTAATCGACTAAGTGATAATTTGAACATATTAAAATAATCATAAAACAAGAGGAAATATATATTAAAACAATTTATATATCAATTCACACCTACTCCATGTATAAAAAATCAACGAAGTAAAAGTATAACCCAATGAATGACAATTTAGTTAAGAAAACCCTTCCCACTTTCTAACTTTCTTACCAAATACCCTTTAGTGAAAATTTTTTATTGATACTTAAAATACCATGATTTATAAATTATTAATGATATAAAAAGTAAAATGGTAAATATATACACCATAAAAATAATGTTAGGAGCATAAACTTAAAACACGCCTTAATGAAGGGAAATTGAGACAAAATCTATTACCTTGAATCTAGAATTCCCATGTATCTCCACTAACACACATATAATAAACTTATATAAGTTATTTGATTTAATTGGAAAATTTTCTAGTATTAATAACTTATCCTTAAAACTTTTGTTTCATTTATTTTAATGACATGTAAATAACATAATCAATTATGTCTACATCTTTTTTTTGGAAGAATATTAGTTCATAACATCAAAATGACTTCTGTATGTTGATCTGGTTCAAAGGGGTAATTATTAAATCATAACTATCATAATTTTCATGAAATAATTTTAATTTTTATACATCAATAATAATTTTAAAACCAACCATGACATATGGTCATGAAAATGATGTATTTTTCAATCCCGGAGATGGTTCTCCATAAATACACATGAGTAACATTTCCATTTTTAAATGAACATGACTAAAGGAAGGTAAGTACTATTTTATCTTTATATAATGATGACTATAACATAAATATAACATTATATATTAAAATAAAATTTTATATATATCATCTATGTGACATGTTTATTAAAAAAGAATCATATCGCTTGATAGTGGTGATAATCTACATGTACGCAAAGACGACGTTATCATATATCAGTGGATGGAAAGGTAAGAGAATATATGATATATTAAATTTATATAATGATAATTATTTGATGAATATTTTATAAATACATTAAATCCATCATTATATCCAGCTGTGAGAGGTGGTGATGGAAAACAATTATCAGTTCATGGGGTAGTAGTCCACTATACACACGAACGCTGGATTTATTTCCCATTTGATGAAAAATATGGAAGGATATAGGTCATTATATTAAAATAAAAGAATATTAGTATATTTAATATAATATAGTTATTATTGAATCATGTTTAAATAATATTTTATGGATGTAGATGGTGAAATAAATCTAAGACATTCAGTTAAAAACTATACCTCTTATTCAAACAACCTACTCTTCTTTGGATTGTTATACCTCTAAAGTTGGTATTCTACCAAAAATAATACCTCCAAAATGTGATGAATATTTTTGGGAATGTATTTTAACATTTATTGGATGACCCAAATGTATATTGAAGAATAAAGTGATGAGGATTGTGGGTTCTTTCTTATTCTTAAATAAGACATAATTTTGGAATTGCAAAAAGTATAGAATTGATATAAATTATTATCATAGAAAAATGGACCAAAATTGATGTAATTAGAATATAGGTTAAGGATGTTTCAAAATAATCTAATAAAATAAAATTTTGAAAAGTTTAAATTTTGTTTTCACACTTAACTCTTTGATTTAACCCCCATTAAAGCTTTGAAAATTACCATGATATTAATGTTTTTTAAATTTCAGGGTTCAATAAATTTAATATAAAGAGAAAATTACCTATAAATGGATCATGGTTTATATTTTAAAAAATATACCACTAAATTGGATTAATATTTGATTTTTTTTTAAAATTATTTTATATATAATTATTTTTTAAGAAATTGGATTAATGTCATTTTTTAATCAATTCATTTAATTTGAATTTGAAAACAACATTAAAACAATGTAATTGAAAAAAAATCCATTAAAACAAAAATAATTATATATATATATCTATAAAATGAAGGATAAACAATAAATCACCAAATTAATATTAATTTTATTGTGTTTTATAATTATTTACATGATTTTTCTACTACTTACACATTCACTGAGTGGTGTTGTGTAAGAATTTAAAATACTTATTTAATCACTAAAAATTTAAAATAAAATACCATGGTAAAAATTAATTTATATTAAATATAATAATTTAAAACCAAACATAATTTTTTTATCCCAATCATAAAATTTTATAGATATTAAAATTAATATATTGATATTTGTGAATTTATATTTACATAAAATAACTTATAAGTCATTTTCAAAGTAAAATGGAAGTAAATTTACATAAATTTGAATATTTTATGAGGATGGTAAAAATAAACACATAACATATATTAAATTCAAATATTATGGTCATCTTTAGTCCTTATTATAATTTTTTAAACCTAAATTACCAGATTTCCCCTTACCGAGGTGACTAATATTTATTCCAGTTATTATTCATAATGACAAAAAATAAAATGAAACAATTTACTAAATTTATACCTATTAATTCGACATAATGGATCCATTTTTGAATATTAAATTCCAAGATATGGCCGAAATCAATTTTAATATAAATGTGAAAAAGAAAATGAAAAATATTTTTATGAAAAATGGGGTTTAAACCCAAATATTAATATCTAACAAAATCAAATATCATAATAATTCTTATGTAATTGATTAGAATATATATAATTAAATATGGATTTTATAAATTTAAAATAAAATTTAAATTATAATGATACTTTTAAATGAAAATAAAACACATTGTTACAAGATTCAATTTTTTTCATTGTTCACTAAAAAATCAATAATTATAGAAAAATCTAAAAATTTCATCCTATGATAATTTTGATATAATTATTTAAAAAAAGAATAATTTTTATAAAATAAAATTTCTTAATATTTGATAAATTAAATATATTATTCACTCAAAAAAAGAAATGGAAACTATTTTTGAAGAAAACATATATTTAAATCATAAATTACTTTATAGAAAAATTGAGTTAATATTTCCTAAGAAATAACTTTTACATTTTTATTGAGTTGGAAACTTATATATTTTTCATAATGCAGTTAGTATTACTAAAACCTTCTAATTTAGTGCTGTAATGACCATGAATCATGTAACCCAGAGACATTTTTTTGGTTTATAACATTAAAATAGATAAAAATAGTCAAATCTCGAAGGTCTGATCAGTATAACAGTTTTGGAGAACTGGACACAAACATGATAACCGTTTTACATTGGGAATAAAAAAGGAAAAATTAAAAGGAAAATTACCATCATCCGTATAACTTATTTAAATGATTCATCTTCATAAATTGGGGAGGAAAACAAAATTAGGGTGATATCGAATTCTTAGTAAAGGTTACGTACCACAGAAGCTATCATTAATCAATAAACACAATCAACATGGTAAGTTAAATAACTAAACAAACATAACATTTAAATAACTATATTATCATGATAATATACAGAATAGAAATCATGGAACGGTATTTAATGGAACACACCTTACATTTAATTAAGATCATGACTATCATAATTGTATAAGGAATAATCAATATGCAATGATAAATAATTGAAAACACATTCCATTTATTCAATAAACTAAGAATAAAATTCATCCAAATATAATATCATCATTAAAATATCATTAATAAAACTAATTATAAATGCATGAAAATATTAATTATTGGATTTCATGAATCAAGCACATGAAAACCTCTGATATTAAGATTTATCCGCAAGACAATTTAAAACTCTATGTAGAAACCCTTTTAATTTGAACAAATAATTTCTCTTATGATTCCAATTGATGCATTCAATGGATATTAAAATTCATATCCCAAAAAATAATTTAATTTCCAAAGCATTACTCATATATGAAATAAAATATTTGATTCATTAACATTATTCCTTATCATCAAATATTTGTATTGAGTAAAGGATACGTTTTATTAAATATTTCTCAGTAAATCAAATAACTTTAAGAATAAAGAAATGTTTTTAAAAATGGTATAATTTTTAGTAAATAATCATATCCATAATAAAATAAAATTTATATCTTAAATAATTTTATGTATAATGAAAAATGACTACAAGAATTTGATTGTTTCAAGATAAAGTTAACAATCCAAAAAAAAGTGAGATTGAACAATAACTTTTACTACATTGTAATTTTCAAGTGAAATATCATGGGATTAAATGATGTGAATTGAAACCTAAAATAACATTAATTATGATTAAATAATGATATTACACATCAAAGGGGTTGTATATACACTATAAAAAACAAATTAGTTACACAACATTATAATATTACTCAATGAAGTGAAATTTAGAAGAAGTCCCCCACATCACTCTTCATTTAGATTGAAGACTCCTCAACATATGATATAGTAATTTTAAACTTTTTATTAATATAAAAACATATTTAAATTAATAATATCATATAATATCCTTTCACAACATCTTATCACCTATTTGATAATAATGTTTCATTATTTTCACTCTTTCGGGTGTTAATTTCATTGTTTCCGTTACATGATATATCAGGAAAGATCCTTTCCCAGTGCATATTATATGGTTTTATAGTATCTATAATAATTATCGCGAAATAATTAAAAAATTTATAATTAAATTATAATTTCAATACCAATCATGATATATAGTTTTGGTAAATTATGTACGTTATGATCATGGAGATGGTAGGCCATACATATGCATCAATAGCGTTTCCATTTTCCAATGATAATTTTGGAAAGAAGATAAGTAATATATTATATTCTTATAATGGTAATAATAACATTTATACAATATTACCTATTTAAATATACCTATATATATCATCCATGTGGTGTGGTGATGAAAACCGAGTCGCATCATTTCGTGTAAGCGGTAGTCTACATGTTTACGAATGATGTTATCATCTTTCAGTGAGTGAAAATGTATGAAAGAAAATTATAAATATTATAATTTAAGAATTATAAATATTTCATTAATATAATAATTATTTCACGTATGTCATATATTATCATTAACTTTATCCTTATCACCTTCCATGTAATGTGTTAGTGAATTATGTACCACATCGCTTTGGGTGGAGGTAGTCCAATGTACACACGAACAACGTAGTATTATCCCTTATGGAATGGAAAGTAAAAAGGGTATATATGGTGTATGGTATCATTAATCCTAAGGTGTAATTATGTTATGAATATCATATATATACATTATAAATGTCATCACACCCAACTGTGACTGGTAGAAATGGAAGATGGACGACATTGGTTCGTGAGGTGGTAGTCTTCTGTAGACACGAATAATGATTTCATAACCCATTCAATGGAATTAGGGATGGTTTTAGTTCATGAAAATAATATAGCAACATATATGTATATATAAGATATATATTTTATTATATCTCCTTGTTTTAATAAAAAATGGAGGAGGTGTATGCAGAAATAATATAAAATCGTTTGTTGAAAAATGTTACCTCTTCTTTAGGTATACTCCTTAGGTTTGCACGCAATACTTCCTAGGTTTTATTTATTCACAAAATAAGGCTTATGGGATGATATTTTGGAAGTTTTAAAGTCATTCAGGAAATGATTTTCTAACCCATAATGGTAGAAGGTTTTGAATAAGAGAGGAGTGTGGGTGACCTTTTATAACTCAGGTGAGTGGAACACTTGTAATTTTTTTAAAAGATTCAATCATACCCACATTTTTATCTTGATAAAAACATAAAAAATAGGTTTTTATTAAACATGGAATGGGTAATTTATAAATATGGGAATCCAATAGGTGTTGTATAAGTTTTTACGTCTTTTTATCCCTTTTATTCTTAGTTTAACCCCCCCCCCCCCCGTAAACCCATTTTAACTTAACAACAACAATAAATTTTTACTGTCATCCCGATACATTTTGGTCATAAATTTATTTGAATTAATTTTATATTATAAATTATTATGATTCTAAATATATAATCCATTTTTATAAATTCAATTCATAGGATTGGAGAATTTTAATTTAAAATTAACCCCATATACATGATGACAAAGAAGGGTTTTAATGAGAAAATGTTCAAATATATATAAAGTTATTATATCATAAATAAATATGATAATGTTTAAAATAACCTTAATTGGATTAATTGAATTTAAATTGAACTAATTTTTCTTTAAAAAAATTAAATATATAATTTAACATTATTGAGGATTTAAATGAGAATTCATTTTTAAATTAAATTTCCTCATTTTTAATTATTCGTGAAAAAACAACACATTTTATAAAAATACCAAAAATTCACTATAATATAATTTTGATATTATGAATTCAAAAATAAATATTTTTTCAAATAATTTTTCTAAAATTATTTAAAATTAATTTTAAATTATGCACGGAAAGAACAACTAAACCATCATTTATAAAAGTAATGGTTTTTAGAAATTCATTCTTTTTTATTTTAAATGATTATTATTTTATTTTTAATCAATAGATAATAGAAAATTTCAAAATTTATATATTAATATCAATATCCACAAACTTAACAACTTTGTTATAATTTTCACATTTTAATAATATTTCAATATAGAATTTTCTTTTTAACTTAGTGATGCGTGCATTTTAAGTTATTAAGGAAATCAATTTTATTTTCTGAGAAATATATTATAATGCCTTAGGGTATTACAAAAAGATAGGGTTTCATTATCATATATAAATATCAATATTTCATTATTTTGTTAAGCATGGGGTTGAATGTTGTGTATGCTATTGCGTTAATAATTCTTTTAAAAATATTACGATGTTACAATAAATGATAAGTCATACTCAAGGTAAGACTGAGATTGCCTAAAAACCTTATTTTAAAAGTTTTAAATATATATTTTCTAAATATTGTTCCTCATTGTCTATATTATTAAAGTTATTTTATAAATGTATTTATATCAAAAAAAATTTAATTATAAAGTAGATTTTATATATTTTTTTACTTTATTTCAAAGGTTTTCAAAAGGAATATTGTAATGTATTTTATATGGAAACATTTGACTTTCATTAAAAATGGAAAAATAAATAATCTATTCTAACATATATAGAAAGAGAAAAATTATCACCATCAAAAATAGTATTCTTTAATATGATTCCTAATCAATATTTAATGTTTTTAAAAAATAATATCCTATTTTATATTTTTTGGAATTTTTAAAGAGTTTTTAAAGAAAATTTATTTTTATCCATATTTTTAAATGAATATCAAAAGTGTTTTTCATAAGTGTTAAACAAAATAATTTATGTCATATTATATTTTAAATTCAACATTCAATGTGTATTATTTATGTCATGGTCCTTTTAAATTATTTATGATTATGGGTGAGCCGGATATACCTCTCAATTTTCTTAGGTAATGATTATGTTTCAAGAAAATTATGTTAGAATTTTCTGAGTAAGTTATTACATTTATATGTTTTCTTGTAAGTGTTCTATTAGGTTTATATCCTAATAACCTACATTAATTTTATAGGATTTATGATTATTTTTCATGGAATTATTTTGATTTCATTATATCAGTCTGGTCCTTCTAACATGTTAGTTTGTGGGGATTCTAGTGCGGGGTATCTGTGGGAATTCCTAAGGTATGTGGAGGTATAAAAGGTAGTTCGGAGTTACAAATTAAATCATAAGTGAGATATATCAAATGGATTATTGGGATGCACTATAAAGGTGGACACTATAGTGAGTAGTGGCTATTTGTAGGGTAGGGGAGGTCTGAGAGGAGTTTAGGAGGTACTGCTAATTTTGACATAGTTGCATCATGGGGAGTGCCTGTAGCATAGAGATGGGTTTCATACCAAATTTGAAAATTTTTGTGGGTGTTGTATATGGTATAGTTTCTTTTTGTGTAGTTTTTAGTATTTTTTCCAATTTGGGAATAGTTTCACTGTGGATCTAGTGCTGGAACATAGACTTTTCTTGGTTGATGGGTTCTGTGACATGGTTTCTTTGGCCATATCATGGTATCCATTTTTATTTTATAGGATATGTGGAATTGACATAGACTCAAACACCATATATGATTTTATTATCACTAATGTAGTATAGTATCTTGCACTATGTTGTTTCCCTCCCCATTATCAACAATTCTATGCGGTGGTGGAAGGGGTTCCACAAAGGTCATATGTTTTGACGACATCTTATAAATTCTAAAATCCCGTTAAAACCTATAATTCTATAGTATTTTCTCTCATTTAATAGTTGACCCATATTCATCCCAAGAAGATCCTTCATCCCCTAATTGGTGTCTTTCAACTGCAGTCTTGGGAGATCAATCTGTCCAGTTTTAAGTGATTTTCATTCCTTTTCTCCAAGTTTTTCTAATTTTTTTATAATCTTTCCTTTTCTGGGAAGGGATTACATCCAGATGAACCTATTATTTTAATGTTTATTTTGTGAGGGGATGAATTGAGTTTTATTCTTTGTTGAATAAGGTGTTATCCTTCATTTTTGTGCTTAGTGGTGACCTTCCTCTTTCTTCTACCACATGCAGTGAATCAAAATGCTTCATTTGAGGTAGGGGATCCTTCGGTTATCATATTGTTATATAACATGGGAGGGTTTAATTATATTTTAATAATTTTAAATATAGTAATCAATAGTATAATGAATATAATTGGTTGGTTTAATTGTAATTTTAGGGGAAGGGGAATGAAATCACATGTATAACCACATTGATATTGTTGACATTGTGATTGTAAATGCCCGATGCATTGCTAAAAATTATGGTCATTGGGGGATTTTATCTACACTATGGTTTTTGTGAATATATACCCCATGATGTGTGGTTATTTTTTTCACATTTTATTAAAGTGGATAATTAGTTATACATGGATAACAATGTAGTGACCTAGGTTTGACATATATGACTTTGTAAAATTCATCAGAATATTTCTGAAGAATGCAACTGAGTTGGCATGGAGTTCCAGTGCCTGAAGAATCCCATCATGAAGATAATAACATTATTAATTATATTTTATCATTCCCACAAATTTTCTGTTGATACATGGGAAAAATCCCAAGGGGAGTCTCGTATTTGATTTCTGAGATCGTAGCTGAGTTCTGAACGTCGTGTTTACCCAAGGAGTGATATAAACTTTTTCAGTGTCGGGTGTCCGGTTAGAGGCATGATAGAGGAGCATGTGTTGGAGATGAGTTAAATGGGAGGATTTATTTAATAGAAAATATATCAATCCCCTCCCCCTCCCCCTTTGGTGTGCACAAAAGGATCCACATTCCCTCTTCCCCTTTGGTGATGGACCACCTGTGGAGCAGATCGAGGAAACAAGGCACTGTCAATCTCTGATCCTGATGGAGATCATTCTCAGATTGTGTAGTATCAATTTCCAAGCATCAATTTGATCCCTAATCTCACATATTTTTTCCTAAGTTATGTGGTTTGAGTTTTAAGCCCCGATCCTTTTATTTATGCTTCTTTATAAGGTTATAGAGCCCTTGAATGCTTTTTAGATACCCTTGAGGGTCGATCTGTGTGTTTCGGGGTGAACGAGGGTGATCAAAGAAGATCATAGAGACTTTATGATAGATTTTACCATCTACATTGAGTATAGACTAGAGTAACACATCATGTTCTCTTCTAGTTTAGGGAAGATGAGTTTTGAAGACTACACACTATGTACTACGTGTTACACATAGTGTAGTGACCGCATGTTGTGTGGATTAGGGACATGGCTATAGAAGCCTCGTGATGTACATGGTCACGTAATAGTACATGGACATTGTAGACACACACAAAGTACGAGACATGTGTACGGTCAAGATACATGACCAAAGGGAAATGTAGAAAGGACACACTTTGTACCTGGGGTACAAGCCCTATGGTTAACAAGGATAGCTGATCCATGTGAAGGAATTAAATAATCGGGTGATTAGGAGGGTTCACATGAAACGTGACCCCCTTAAAACACATTTATTTCACTCTTGGAAGAGTTTCTTTCTTTCATATCTCCTATTATGGGGAATATTCAAGCCTGCGATTATCCCATCTAGGCAGTTTCCCACGTGGAATGAAATGGTGGCCATAGCTTGTGCCTAAGAGATATGAGGGGAGGTGATGTTGTGGATCACATTGGTTAGCGATTTTTATACTTGTAGAAGTTGATTATGATTCCTTGGTTCGTACCTATGTGGGTTTTTGTGGTATTACTTCCTCAGTACAGGATTTTAATCCCCTCAATAGGGTGAGATTGGATAGAGTCGAAGCATCCCTCCATAGAGGATGGGGAGGGATCCACTATAATTTTTAGAGTTTTTGTATCCCTAAAGAGAGATCAGAGATGGGTACAATAGTATATAGTTTCCCTAGATCTGGTTCTTTGAATCCTTATGAACAAAACTACACTAGCAGTGATCCCTTATCCAGAATGATAACCTTGTAGGGTTTGTGGTATCATTAGGAGTTAAATCACTTATGCAGTAATCGGTTTCAGTAGGATTGTGGAATCATCACCTATATGATCCCCTACTCAGAAGAAATTTTCTGTAGTTTTTATGGTATCATCATGAGTACGATCTTCTACTAAACAGTTTATACCAGATGGGCTTTGTGGAGTCATTGTTACCAACACTACTCATGTGGTTATCCTCTATATGAGTGTTATTATCTCTAAATCATTAGATTGGGTTGCAGTACCTCCCAGAAGATCTAGGGAGTGATCCCCTCCCTAAGAGATATGATACCATATTGGGTTTGTTTTATCCCCTAGATAATCCTAGGAGTGATACCCTATCCAATGAGTTGTGGTTTATGATTTGTAATATTAGGTTCGTAGTGTCCCCCAGCGGTTCCTGAGAGGGATCCATTTTCTAAGTGTAGAGACCTAGCATGGTTCCTATAGGTTTTGTAGAATCCCACATCTAGGATGGGTGAGATACCCTATATGAGTATCTAGATTCGATGAGTTCAAGAATGATGATTTTTTGGGATATCCGACAAGCGTCCTCTCTCAGATGAGTGCCCCATGGGATGGTCATTTTGTGACAAATGATTTTTGATACCCAATTCAGTGTCATATCTCAGAGGTTCCATCATGGATGATTGGTTTATACCCGATGTTATGGTTTTCTTGGATGAGTGTTATCTAGGATGACATAGTGCATGGAGTCTTTGCTCTCAGTGTGTGTTAGATTTAGATCCTCATGAAGAATGTTTCATTGGATATGAGTTATGAACTTCATGAGACAAAAAGACTAAGATGAGTATATATGGGTTATTTTTCTGGGGTTCCTTGTAGGTTTGTCTCTTCATGGATGACACACCTTGTGGTATGATATTACTAGCCATGTATATTTGATATGGTTTCAAGATTGAGTTTCTCTCTTATTGAGGTTCCCTCTAGATAGGTTGAGTGGACTATTTCAATTATGTTGCTCCATTTTTCATTTGGGTATTTGGGTTTCCTATTGAGTATCTTTATACTCACCCCTATATGGGATTTTTTCACATGTTTTGTGTCTAGTGCAGACTATAGGCCTTTCGACGGAGTCCTAGGAAGACCTGGAGTAGATATATCTTAGTGAGCTAGACCAACAAGGGTGTTTACTGGAGCTTATCCAAGGAACCTTCAGGTGGGTGATTTTGATCGCTATCCCCTATATCTGAGTAGGTTGGATGATATTACAGTTTTATTTTTTGTGGGTGTATATATTTTCATTTCTTTACTTCTTTTATACTCTAGTTTGGGATATATGTGTTCATTCATTACATTTCAGCTAATATATCTCAGCACTATTTCATGTAGGTGTACATGGGTACATGAAAACATGTATGATAGGAAAAGTCTATACATGCTTGTGATAAGACTACTCGGCACAAGATTCCATCCCCTAGCCTATAGTGGTAGTCTTGGGGATTAGAGGCTTAATCCCTATTAGGTCGGGTCATGATTGTGTGGTATCAGAGGAGGTTCCACTTTAGGACCGCAGTTTCGTGAAATTGGTTTGGGTTTCAAAGCAATAGTGACGAGATGTTTTGCATTCATATTTTAGGGAAAGGATTCTAGTGTTGGTAAGGCAGCCGACGTATCCATTCACTAGTCTCTGAAAACCTTATTTTCAACTTGGTGCATTATGACACTGGTTGTCGATAATTAGAGGTACATGCATCATATAGGACAAGGTTTTGGGTATTTGCTTTACTTCTTGAGTCAGCTCTGTAGATATACACTTTGACTGTGGTGCATCTTTATTGTATTTTCAGATTCCTCTATGTTGAAAACCAGATAGGGTTCCACGAAGGTATTGTGGTGATGATATACCCTGATTTGAGGCTTTAGTGCATGGCACTGGTTCTGAGGCTGGCCCTTCAGATGGTTTTCTAGTTGAGCCACCAATCTTTGTTTTGCAGGTTTTACTGGAAGTGACTGAAAAGGATGTGTGCATGTTGATTATACTACATGAGTTCTAAAGGAAGATAACTCTTAGGTTATGGGGTGATCTATACCTTTAGGCAGATGATGACTAGCTCGAGGTAGTCACCCAAGTTTTTTACCTTGTGAGGAAACCCCCAACCATATGGTGGTCCTAATGGAGAGAATTTTTCATGGTTTGACCAGGAGATGGTAGAGTTTAATAAAATAGAACCACAATGAAGTAATACTCACTTGGATAATGTTTGAGTGACTTTTGAGGGAGGAGTTCTATATGTCTATGGGGAGGTTGGTTCATATCTAGGAGATTCTATAGATTCAGTAGAATAGAGTGACTATAGAAGAGTACATGAAATGGTTCATAGATCTATCATATTACTCCCTTGATAATGTTCTAGACTTGTTATTCAAAGAATAGGCCTTTTAGAAGGTTGTGAGAAAGGATATTATGGAGTCATTTGTGCCTTTGTTCATTCCCACCTATATTAGATTACTAGAGAGGGCCTTGGTGGTGGGGAGATATCTGGCTGAGTAGATTTTGACCGTTAGTTCTAGGAAGATGGAAACTAAGACATTGGACACTATTTCAACAATTGGTTGTGGATGAAAGTTTAAGGGATTATGAAATTGGATACATTTCAAGAGGTGATCTTGGGATGGAGGGTATGAGGCTCAAGGATTTGAGATTGGTTTTGGTCAGTCATAGGAGAGGCGGGTGCTATGACTATAAAGGGCGAAGAAATATTTCTAGAGCTATTATGACCCAACATGATACTAAGAGGGATATGGTCGATGGAATACATTATAATAGGTAGATTTCCATTCATGGTGGTCCATAGGGCAGTGAAAATAACATAGGAGTGGGTGGAGCAGCAGGAGGATCAAGACTATACAAGTTCCCACCACAACCCCTCAGTGATCCAAAGAAGTCTTAGGGAGCTGGATGATGGTTGAGAGAGCAGATGCATGCCATAGAGGCCTTTTAACCAAAGGCCCCAATGGATAGAGGTACGCAGGGAAACCTTTATACTTTATGTAGTAGTGATGAAAGTCACTATGGTGAGGTACTCTTTTTTTACTTTATTACATGAGTTTGTTCGGTGTGATATGGGGCATCTGTAAGACCGTGTGTTGGTGTTTCTCCATGTATATTATAATTCTTGAGTAAGAGGGATATCTCCCCCACCGAGATGATTTTTTTATGAGATTAAAACTGTGTGGGTGTCTCAGTGCCAACCAAATTGGATAGTGTCTATATGTTGTGGGTGAGTCCCTCTAACTTGAGCATTTAAGGAGAGGTTTTGGGTTTGAGTTTTTGCATGAAGGCTTGGTAAGACACAGTGTGTGTGCATGGTTATACATATTTTTTCATTAGTACCCTCGTATGATTAGTTTTATATTTTTACATGAGATGCTGAGGAGGGCATGTTTTTGTTTGTTCGTGATTGAACTCACATTGATGAGGGAAAATTTCCCCACTAAGATGAATTCGTGATATGTGATCTAAAACCAAGGGGTTGAGTTAATGCTACCCAAATTGGATAGTATCAAGGTGTGGTGGATGAGTTCTATTTAATTTTGTGTCCAGAGTAGGGTCTCGCTGGTCTTTGTGCCAAGTTAGTGAGGGGGAGTTCTGCTGGACCCTATTATTGTAGAAAAACTAGGTTCTAGGTGTTTTTCACCTATCATAGCTAAGGAGGCATATGCCTGATAGTTGCATGATGTCAAACTTGTTGAGATATATATGGTTGTAGTGGAACTTTTTTTCCCATAAGTGTTTGATCGTTTGTAGCAAGAGTAGCCTTGGTTTCCTTTTTAGTGGTCTTAGTGAGCTCGCTGGCATGGGAGTCCCAGTTGGGAGCTCAGTTTCTTCCTTCATACCTAGAATATCTCTTTTCAGGGATTAAAAGACCTAATATGGGGAGGATTTAGTGACCCAGGTATGACTTATAAGACTTTCAAATATGCCTTAGAATATTTATGAATCTAGTTGTTGAGTTGGTCCAGAGTTGTAAGGCCTGGAGTGCCACAACAAAGATATGATAAAAATATTAAATATATTTTATCACGCACACTATGTTTCTCTTTAGATGTCGATTAAATCTTGATCGGAGTCTCACATTGGATTTTGGAGACCGCATTTGAGTTTATAACATCATGATTACCCTAGGTGTGACATAAAATTTTTCGGTGTTGGGTGTTCGGTCGGAGTCGCGTTGGCAGGGAGTAAAATGAGAGGATTGATTTTAAAAAAATTACATCCATCCCCTATCCCCTCCCCATTTGTGCACATGGAGAGATCCCCATCCCGTATTCCTCTTTGGAGATGGAAAACACAAGGACAAGATTGAGGAAACTAGGTGTCATCGATCACCAATCATGATGGTAATCGCCCCCGAATCATCCAACAATATCTTCCGAACTCCGATTTGACCCCGAAGCTTTTGTGTTTTCACCCCTAATGTAGGTGGTTTTAAATTCAATTTATGATCCCCTTTTTAAGCATCATTTTAAGGCTTTAGAGTCCTTATAATCTTTTTATGGACATATTGAGGGTCAATATGTGTGTTTCAAGGTGATCAAGGGTGATCTGGACTACTTGTAGTGAATTTTCAACAAAATTTCCATCTACACTGTGTGTAGACTATTGGAACATAATATGTGATCTTCCAGTTCAGAGAAGATGAGGTTTAGGGACTACACGCCATATACCCTGGGTTACATGTTGTGTAGTGACCCCATATCTTGTGGCTTGAAGAAATGGATGGGGAAGTCATGGGACATACACAACTATGTAATAGTACATGAACAGAGTACACAAACACAGGGTGCCAGACATGAGAATGAGAATGAGACACAATGAAGGGGTTGTGTAACCAGGAAGTGCTATGTACAAAGGGGTACACACTATGTGATTACCACGGATGGTAGATCCATGTGAAGGGATTACATGGTCAGGTGTTCAATATGGGTAACTTACCTTGTGACCCCCCTTACATCCCTTATAGTACCCTCTTGGGTGAGTTTCCGAATTTCATATCTCCCCCTTTAGGGATCAAATTTAGGCCCACGAGTATCTAATATCAATCATATTTCTATGAAAAACTTGATGGTTTCTATGGTTTGGGTCTAGGAGATGTGAGTTGAGGCGATGTTGTGGATATATTAGGTTAGCAATGTCTGGACCAACATCAGTTGGGTGAGCTCCCATGGTTCATCCCTATGAGTGTTTGTGTAGTATTTTGTCCTTAGTACAATATTATAATCTCCTCGATAAGGTGAGACTATATAGAGTTCTATAATACCTCAAGGGAGCTCATGAAGGGATCCTATATAATTTTTTAAAGTTATTACATCCCTCTAGAGAGTCTGGGGTGGGATCCTTGAGCATATCATTTCCCTAGATCAGGTTCTTGAAATCGATGTGATAAACAGTACATGGGAGATGATCACCCATCCATTAGGGTAACCCTATATGGTTTGTGGTATTGTCAAGAGTATGATCACCAATACAATGGTAAGTCTCAGTTGGGTTTAACCATCGTTGCTTATACAATCCCCAGCTCAGTAGATGTTTTTGTTGGATTTGTGGCATTGTTGGGAGTATTATCCCCTAATACATAGTTAATACTAAATGGGGATTATGGAATCATAATGACCAACACTACTAGGGAGATGATCTTGTATCTGAGTGTTATGATCCCCAGGATGTCAGATTTGGTTGTGGTATCCCCCAATAGATCTTGGGAGTAATCCCCCCTCTTAGAAATATTTTCTATGATATTAGATTGGGTTTGTACATTCTGCTAGAGAATCCTAGGATGGCTCCCTTATCTATGGATTTGTGTTTTATATTTTTATATACTGGGTTTGTAGTTTCCCCTAAAGGTTCCTCAGAGGGATACACGTTCTAAGGATAGAGACATGGTGTGGTTCCAATAGTTTTTGTATCAACCCCTATTTGGGATGGGTGATATCCTCATATATTAGTGTCGAGATGCACTGAGTTCCAGTGCTACATTCTTCATAAAGATATCTGACGAGCATGCCCTCTCAACGGTGTGCCATTTGGGATGGCGGTATTATTCCATCGGCTTTGTGATACCTGATTGAGTGGTATCTGTTAGAGGTGACATCATGAATCTATGGGTTGTACCCAATGGAGTGTATCTATTGAATGAGTTTCATCTGGGATGATAGATCTCATGGAGTGTGTGCTTCTAAAAAGGGTTTCCTTGAGAGAATCAAGTAGAATCTATATCTGGTTATGAGTTGAAAACCTCATGAGACATGGAGTCTAATATGAGTATATATGGGATTGTTTTCTAGGTTTCCCTATATTATTTTAACATATTGGATGAAATTACATGTGGTATAATTTGATTGGAAGATAATAATTGAATATGGTTTTAATATGTAGTTTCTCTCTCATTATGGTTCCCTATGGCTAGGTTGAGCGGACTATTTATTTTTTCGTTGTTCTATTTTTATGTTCTTTATTTTGGTCACCTAATGAGTATATCAATACTCACCCCTACATGGTATTTACCCACACTTGATGTGTCTTATGCAGGCCACAATTCATTCAATGGAGTATCAGGAGAACCTATAGTTGGTAGATCTTAGCGATCTAGACTAATCAGGGTGTTTACTGAAGCATTTCCGATGAGATTTATGGAGGGTTCATTTGACAGTGATCCCCTGCATCTGAGTAGGTTAGATGCTTTTAATTTTTTATTTGGGATATATGTATGCAACCATTTCTTTTCAGTTTATATATATCTACACTATTTCATGAATGTGTATGTGGGAGCGTGCATATAAGTATAATAGGATAAGCCTCCCTTGTGTGTTCTATCCCTTGCCCTATAGATGTGGTCTTTTGGAGTTGTGGCTTGTGCTTTGTTGGTCCTATTCATGACAAAAAAATTGGTTGCACTTGGAAATTATGGCTTGTGTGAGAATTCTCACGATTTTAAGAAGTGACATTTGATGTGAATCCCTAATTTTGAATGTAAAATAAAAAATGATATTTGTGTGAAGTGGTTGTGATGTGTAGTAGTTATGTGTGGTTGTACTGTGGTGGTGTATGTGATGAGCTTGTGGTTTAATCATGTGAAATATGTGATGGGAAGTTGTTATATTATGTGGATGTGATGTGTGGCGGTGATGTGTGGCGGTGAAGTGTGGTAGTGATGTGTGTTGGTGATATTTAATATGAATTTGTGGAGATGTGGGTATGGTATATGAATATTGTTATTAAGATGGTTGTTGATATGTGTAGTGTCGTTCTAGTTTCTCATAAAGTAATGGAATTAACTTAAAAATTCTAAAACTAAGTGGCATGGTTTGGTTTTGTTTATATGTTGAAATGGTTAATTAATGCTTGACAAAAATTGAATTTTAAGCTAAATATGTTTTATTCTTAATGAAATGAGTGGTATGTTAAATTGAATTTATTGGTAAATAGAAAATATATACATTGGATAAGTTTTAAAAAAAATTATTGAATGTGGCTTGTGGATTGCTGTGTGGTGTTGTGCATTTTGAGGGGGCAGAAAAGTTCTGGATGTTTTGATTATTGATGGTGATGTTGTGAGTTGGGGTGGTTCTTTGTTTTCAAACCCATATATTGGGCTTTTTTGCAACTTTATATATATATATATATATATTACTTTAATTTTGATTTCTATAAACCCCCACCCATGTTGAGAAACTTTTTCTAAAAATCAAATGTTGGGGTGTGTTTTTTCTAACATCCAAATGGTGAGGATGGATGGGTGGCTACCTTCTCTTACCAGATCTATCTTCCAGAAGATGTTGAAATGCATGGGCTGTAATGACCAAAACTCAAAAGTGCATTTTGGTGATGTTTTATGGGATGATGGGATGGATTGTGGTGGGGGTTGCTCAATGTAAGTGCAGGAAACGAGGTTGATTCCCTTCTTTTCCATGATACACTACTTCTCATGTTATGACTATAATGTGATGAACCATGTGTCTTCAGGTGAGATTTAATGTGATGTCATGGACTAGGTGTCTTCTGGAGAGATTTTATGTGTTTTTATGTTCAATGTGTCTTTAGGTGATATGTTATATGATGTGATTTCCCAAGTATCTTCAGGTGACATGTTATGTGACGTGATGTGTTATTGAAGGTGTTTATGGGAAGGGTTTTACACAGAAGAAATGGGAGTGCCAAGATGTATGATGTTGGGGTGTGAGATCTATAAATTAGTAGGAATGTAGTGTGGGGTACCATTTTATCAATATTCTTCTTATTATGTTAATATAATTTTTTGCGTTATTAGGTGAGAATTCCATGGTGAGGATGGGATTATTTATCCAACATATTTAGTTGTTGTTGGTTCAATTATTTGATCACTACGACAATAGTATTCTCCTTTCACATATGAACATGATAATTTGGGTATGATCTCACTGAGTATACTTTTTCAATCTCTCTATGTATATAAAATATATTTCAGATTTATAGGATGATTTTGTAGTCTGTGGAGGACATTTTTAGCTTGTAATTTTGAGCTTTTATTGAGTTGTTTCTATATACCCTTTTTCAGTATTTATTTGGAGGCTCTTTTTATCAGTTTATATTATACATGAATTGTAGGATTGTTTTTAATTTTTTTATATTATCTTATCCCATTTATTATGATTGATTTATCTTATCTCATGATCCTATGTTATAGAGGTAAATTCTTCCCATTTATGCGGGATATTTATATGATCAGTGTTGGTAGCATACTTGGGGCTTACTGTATGTGGGACTCAAAGGGGTTATTATCTCTATTTCATCATTTGTTTTCTTGGAGGGGGCCTTTGGTGGAAGGGGATCATGACATTATGGTATCAAAGGGTTTTGTTAAGGTATAAGATAGAGTTCAGAGCTTTGAATAATGATTATTTCATGGTTTGGTAAGAAAATGATGCCAGACAACCATTGTTCATGACATAGTCCAAAGAAGATTTCCTAAGAAATGGTATTTTAGTTCTCCTCATGATCTAAAGAAATAAATTTGAGCCCACCAAATTACAAAGTGAGGTGGTTCCACTTGCTGGGTAAAGAACTAGGAGTGGTACAAGCATCATGATTGAATTGTGTTCATGTTTTAATTGGTTGGTTTTGGGGAGTTAAAATGAATTAAATTAATCTTAATAAAATTCCATACCACTAAGATTAATACATGTTTGTTCCCCTTTTTTCTATGTTTCCTGGTCTTCATCTTTGTGTGGTTCATGATGTGAAGGTTATGTTGGATGATCCAGCTGTTTTCTGGAGGGTCGATCAATTAAAGGAGGATGATCAGAGATAGAGAACACTGAAATCATTTCAATGATAGGAATTAGAAATGTATGGGGGAAACATCTATGATATAGATAAATATGTACTGATTGGAGGCTCATGAGATCATCATCAGTTTTATCTAGGAACTAATGGGGTGCTATGTGTCTTTTGAAAATAGTCAAATACGAGAGAGACACATCAGTGGTGAATGACTTATCTTGGTGAGTGTAATAATAAATATGTTTCATGTGTTGACTTTTAAAAGGATTTCAGAGTATAGTTTCTTTCATCAATGATGAAAGAAGTGAAGTGTTTTAAGGTTCTCTCACTTTAGTAGGAGAGTATGTCTATCTGAGAGATTAGGATTGAGTTTATGGACCTTTTTAATTTTACCCCGGATCATTTTCTTTAAAATGACTTTCGAGAAAAACATCTTGAGGTGGAACTATATCCTTCTATAAATTATTCATTTACACATTTTACATTTCCAATTTATCTATATTATTGAAGAAGATATATATCATTAATCATATACACCCGTGAAGAGTTTTACTGTGAGATGTGAATTAGTTGGGTTCCTTGAAAATGAATGTTGTTAGTGGTATTTATCATGTGCTGGTTCCTTCAAGGTTTAGACTAGTGGTGATTCAACCTCAGTAGCTTCCCATACGACCTTATGGGGATAGTGGTTTCTATTCCATTTATGGGGTGCCTTAGGCTAGTGTAATTTTATTTTGTGGGTCATGGACATCATCAAAATAATTTTCCCATGGTTCTTCGAGCGTAGTATGGTTGAGGTTTTCTGGTTCAGTGTCATTCTGAAGAGAAATCACCAGTGAGGCCATTTCAGTGGCAGGGGAAGAAGGACTGGGCTCTATTTAGGGGATATGGGCCATGCATGGGTATACCTCAATATGATCATTATCCTTAGGGACCTTGAGCTATGTGTGTCCCTAGAGGTTTCCATCAGTAGAGAGGTAGAGGAGATGTTCATGGACAGTTACATATTATGTGGGTGGGAGTACTAGAGGGGATATAGTTCATTAATGGTGTGATCATTATATCACTTAACATTATTTTGGAAATATTTGATTCAGAATATTCAGACTCATTTCATTCACCTGATCTAGTTCATGATCTAGAAATAGATATAGAGAGGCTTCCCAGTCCCTAGTGTTGAGTATGCCAGTTAGAGGACAAAACAACTTATTTGATGTGTGTCGGGGTTTAGACTAATTATGGGGCCACAACAGTTACATGTGAAAGTTTTATTACAATAGATTCATACATATGATTTCATTATCAGCATGATGTGGTTTTATTCCATGTACTCTATTATCGAATAATTTTAGAGGAGACTCATGTTCATTTATGTGGATAGATGTATCTTCATTTTCATTGTTGAGCTGGGTTTTTAGGTGGAAAGTAGATGCATGGAGAACATTAATTTTTTATGCTTGTGTTTTCCATGGAATCATTAGAAACTAGGACGATGGTGGTTCCCTTGGCCTTCATGAAGTATCTGGATGTTTTTTCTATGGATGTTATGATGATACCCCCTTTATGTGATGTTTTGTTCTGGATATCCTTAAAACCCAGTGCTTCTGTAATTTTCATGGATCCTTATCAAATGGATCATTTTGAGTTACAATATTTGGGGATTTAGATAGATGGATTAATGTAGAAGGGTATCATCTAACTCTATGTGCACTATGGCGTGCTCTAGTTTCATTGTCTAAGAGGATATATGTTAGTCTGAGGTTGTGTACAGACTACCATATTTTTAATTAGCTGATGATCAAGAATCATTATCCTATTTCAAGGATCGATGATCAATTAGACCACATGATAGGATATGGTTAGTATTTTAAGATAAATCATTGGTTAGGATATCTCCAGTTGAGGGGGAAAGAGGATAACATTCTGAATAGCACCTTCAGATGTAGGTATGGTAACTTTGAGTACATGGTTATACCATTCGATGTAACTACACAATAGATACCTTCATTGGGATCATGAATATCATTTTCTGTGAATTCTTATACCATTTTTTTATTATGTCCCACAAAAAGCAATTGATTTACTCAAAGTTAGATGATTATTTTTTTGATCATCTCAAATTTTTCTTGAGATTTCATTAACACCACCGAATCTATAGAAACTTGTATAATTTTATTTCTTGGGAATAACAGAAGCATTTCCTTAGGTATGTGTTTTCCCAATAGGGTGTGTTCATAATCTCATCAAATATTGATGTTCGTTTTTCTTAGTTAGTACACAAGCATTTCGAAAAGGATCATAGATTCATTAGTCTTCCATGATAATCCTATAGGTTTGTATTAGATTTATGATGGATTTTGCTCCCATTGATATCTTTTACTAGGAAATGCCTAGATCTTATCTAGATTGATATATGTTAAGAAGTGTTTGACTACTTGAAAGAGAAATTGATCAATGATCTAGTGCTCCTATTCTTATAGGAGGGGGTGATATTTGATGTGTTTTATGATGCTTCCAAAATGGTATTTGTATGTGTCTTGAAACAGTAGAAATAAGTGATCACTTATGGGTTTAGGAAGTTACATCTCCAAGATTCTAACTATTCCACCCACGATCTGAAGAAAAAAATGATTTTGTTTTAACTAAAGTTGTGGTGATATTACATCATTGGGAAGCACTTTGTTATTTTCATGAATCATAAGATCTTGAGGTATATCTTTTCTAAATATGATATCAATCTGGGATAGTGGAGGTGGATAGAGTATATCAAATATTGTGAATTTAAAATATACTACACCATATGAAATGGGACTTTCATTGATGATTCTTTGAGTAGGAAGTCCTGAAAGGATTATATTTAGTAGTTTGGATATTCTTGTAAAGAGAAGGTGGATTTGGGAGACCTTCACATAGATATGATGGTGGTTGATAGAGGAATTCGCTAATTTCAACTGAAATTGTAGTCTTATTTGATACAGTAAGAGAGCAGTCACTATATAGAGACTCAGAGGCAGAGGATATGCACAATCATTTTGGTCGTAGTGTTTCTTTAGAGGGATGGTTGGAGGATAGTCGGAATTGGAATTTTTTGGGTAGGATGTTTGTTTCAATACGGTGCATGAGGGTGTTCTTATTGAGTTTCATAAATCACATTTATAATTGTGCATGGGGGTATTCAATAAGTACCATGGCTTGAGGATGAAATTCTGGGTTCCCGAGATGATACATGTAGTGTCAATGTTTGTGGATTGATTCTTGGTTTTTCGGTAGGTAAATAAATAGAATCATGATACTAAACGTTTTTTATATACCATGTATGTTTCTAAGTGGAAATTAGATGAGATGTTGATGGAATTCACCATAGGTCTTCCCAAAGCTCAGGGAGGTTGTGATTCTATCTGGGTAATTGTGGATTAGTTGAGGAAATCAGTCCACATCTTAGTGAAAATGGATTTGGTTTCCATGAATGGTGGAAAGGAGGTATGTGGACGAGGATTTTCAAATACAAGGAGTTACATGATCTATTTTCTAGTATCATGATGTTTATTTTACCTCACAATTGTGAAGTGAATTGGAGCATACTTTTTCTACTCAGTTTCACCTCAACACTACTCTCTAGTGTCTGATGGATAAAAAGATAGAGTTGAAAATCTAGAAACTGGAGGATATGTTGCGGGCATGTATCTTGGTATTTGGAAGATAATAGGAAAATAACTTTCTTTTGGTGGGTTTTCTTATAATAAAACTATCATTTATATATTATAATACCCCCATTTTAGGCTTTATACAAGTGATTATGTCATTATCATTTATGTTGGGCCAAGGCTGGGGAGTCATTAATTCTTGGTCCCAATGTGGTTTTGAGAATGATAGAAAAGGATCAAGTTGTTTATGAGAGGGTAAAGGCAGCACATGACTAACAAAAGTCTTATTATGATCATGGGAGGATGCCATTGGATTTTGATGTTAATGATCATGTGTTCTTGGGAGTCTCCCCTTAGTATAATAAATGTAGATTTTTTAGGGAGAGTATGCTCTCACCCATGTTTTTTGGGCCTTTTGAGATGATGGGGTACATTAGAGAGGTTACTTATTGGTTGATATTTCTACTATAATTGGACCATATCAATGACATCTTCCCCATCCCTTTTCACTACCATTACATTCATGATTAATCTCATGTCATTGTTTGGGGAGAGTTGGGTATTGAGGACGACACAATGTTCATAGAGTAACTAGTAGAAATCTTGGAACATCAGGAGAAGGTTATGCGTGGATGGACACTTCCTTTGGGTTGTGTATTGTGGACACATTGTGTCCTAGAGGAGAGTACATGGGAACACGAGGCATATATTCATGACCTTTACCGAAATTTGTTTTTAGTTTTCTATTCTTCTATTTTTTATTTTTTATATGATGTTTGGATCTTATTGGTTATGGGACATGCTTTTCCTTGATAATGTGATACGTGACTAAATATTTAAGAATATGAAGATGGGAAACTTGAAACAAAATCAAGATTTATTATACATTTATGTTATTAAAATTGTGTGGGTGATTCAATACCACCTAAGGTGGATAATATCTTGATATGGGGGATGGGAATACTTGAATTTTTTACTAGGGTATTTTTTAGTGGTTATGGTAATCATTGGTTTGTGTTCTTCAGAGGTTGAGGTGGTGGTTTGAATTGTTATGTGAAACTGTGTTATCTTTTGGATGGTATAATGGTGTAGAAATGTGGTTTTGGGGGATTCTTGGTGAAAACTGTTTGCTGGGTTTGGTGTTTTCGGTTTGGGGTGGTGTTCATTTATAATGAGATCCATGGGAGGTATCTCATGGGATGGTTGTCTTGAATTTTCCCACTTTCCTTTTTATGTTGTTTTTTATTATAAGGGTGAAATATTTTTCTGACGTATCTAGTGTAATAATTGGGATCTTCCAACTCATTATTTTCTTGTGATTATTATGGTGGAGGTAACCCTAGAATTCTTAAGGTAGTTGGAAGGAAAAGGGAGGTTAGAGCTAGAGAATCTACCCGATGGGAGTTCTGTGACATGAAGTATGTGGTTGCACCATGAAGGTGGAGACTATGGAATAGAGAGGTTGGTTGCAATGTATGTGAGGTCCTAGTAGATTTTTAGAGCTACTAGTAATTTGGGAATAACTATAGCATAGAGAGTGGATATGGCATGGATATGGGTTTCTTACCCAAGTTGTTATGACATTGTGGTTTTGGCTACAGTGTCATGGCTTGAGGAGGAGTTTTCATTCATTTTTTGAATTTAGGCATAGTTGTGCTATGGATATTGGGGCATGGAATTTCCCCTCTTTATTAGATGGGTCCTACAATGTGATGTCTTTTCCTGCGCTATGGTGTTCCATCTAATTATTTTTCACTTATGATGTGGATATATCTACAAACATAATATTAACTTTGATAGTCACTGTTTTAGCGTATAATCATGCATAGTTCTCTGGTCCTCCCTATTTTCAATCATTCTTTGGCATGTTGGTTGGGGTTGTACCATGGTCTTATGTTTTGTAGACAATAAATAATGTCAAAAAACAAATCAATCCTACCATTCATCAACATTTTATCTCATTTCCTAGGTGACCCTAGTGCATCTGATAGATATATTTTAGTCCCTAATTAGTGTCTTTCAACCCCAATATTGGGTGATAGATTCGTGGTGCTTTTATGTTAGTTCCCTTATTTTTCTCCAAATGTTATCAAGTTCTGTCCCTGTTCCATTCATGGGAAGGGATACTGTTGATGATAACCTATTCTTTTGATATTTTTTGGTGAGGGAATGATGTGGGGTGTTTCACTTTAGGATTAATGAGGTGTTCTCTTTTGTTGTGGTTCTTGGTGGTGGCCTTTCTATTGATTAAACCATATGTAGTGAATCAAAAATATTTGACTAAGGTGGGGATCCTCAGTCTCTCATATAAATTTTTCAATTGGGAGGGTTTCAAGATGTTTTTATATTTGTAAATATAGTATGCACAATCCAAATTAAGATTATAAATTTGTTAGATTGAAATTGTTGGTGAATGGGATTGAAATCACATGTTTCACTGATTTTATATTATTGATATTGTTATTATAGAGGCATGATGCCTTGATAAAAATTATTTCCCTTAGGATATTTTTTTATGATTTGGCCTTCATAAATATAAAACCCTAATTTTGTGGTTATTTTTATTACCTTGAATGAAATTGGCTAATAACTTATATGAATATTATAAATTTATTTAACATGGAAATTATGGATTCTGTGAGAATTCACTTAAAATAAATAAGTGATATGTGATGTGAATCCCCTTGTTTAAATCTATAATAATACATGTTATGTGGATGATGTGATGGGAAGTGGATATATTATGTGGTGATGATGTGTGGAGTTGATTTGTGGTGCAGAGGTTCCATGTTGTGGGAATGTTTTTTGGTTGTTATGACTAGAATGGTTATTGTGATGTCTTGTTTTTTGCACATTTCATGGGTAGAAGTGTAATTAACTTAAAAATAATGAATTGAAATTGCATGGTTTGGATTTATTAATGGGTTTAAATGGTTAATGAATTATTTAAATAAAATAGAAAGTCTGGATAAATATGGCTGATGGTTAATGAAATGAATGGGCTGGTTAATTTAATTGGTTTGTAAAGGGAGATCTATATATTGACTTAGTTTGAAATAAAATGTTAGAATGTGGATTTTGGCTTATTATGTGGTGCTTTGGATTTGGAGGTGGAATCAAAAGTGGAAGGTGTTGTGAGGCATGGTGGTGATGTGGCAATTTGGGATGTTTCATTGATTGTGAACCCATATGTCCGAATTATGTGGGGGTTTATTGATATATATATATTGTACTTTTAGTTTGATTTCTATATTCACCCCACTCATATTGATCACCTTGTTCCAACAACCAAATGTTTTGGGGATGTTTTTCTCAACATCCTGGTGATGAGGATGTATGGTCTATTACCCATGATTCCCCACTATCTCATTTAGGTAATGTCAACATGCTATGATTGTGATTACCATAAGTAAAAGTGAACTGTAGTGATGTTTTATCAGATGATGAGATGACATATGGTGGGGGGTTTTCATGGTAGTATGATGGCATGAGGTTGATTCCATTCATGTTTAGGATACCCTACTACAATGGATATGACTATGATGTGATGGACCAAGTGTCTTTGGGTGAGATGTGATATGATGTCATTGACCAGGTGTCTTCAGATGAGATTTTTTGTGATATTATAGAATAGGTTTCTTGGCGAGAAATGTGATTTAATGTGATGTGATGGTTAAGGTTCCTTTAGGAAAGATGTAATGTGATGTGTTGGTCCATGTTTTTAGAGGTAAGATGTTATACGAAAGAGATGAGATGCCAGGATGTATGACATTGGGGCATTAGAGTAGAAAATCTATGTGAGAGTGTTGTGGGTTTTCTTTTTATCAATAGAGTTTTCATTATGTTACTATAATTGGATTTTTTTGTGATCATGCCATGGTGATGATGGTATTGGTTAACCAACCTATTTAGGTGTAGTTTGTTGAGTTGTTTGAATACTAGTGCATGAATATGCTCTTTTTACATGTGCATGAGAGGCCTTGGGTATGATACTAAAATATATAATTGTATTATCACTATATGTATCTAAACTATTTTCTAGGTTTCTAGGAGGATTCTTGTGGTCCTTTTAGGAAATCTATAGCTTGAACTTTAGAGTTTCTGTTGATTCACTTCTATAAGATCATACCCATTTGGGTATTTTTTTAGATATTCTTTTCATATTCTTACATTGTACATGTATTTTTAGATAATTTTTGGTTTTATTTAATATTATTTTTTATATTTTCATGTGGTTGATTTAATATATATCCTCATCTTATGTTATATAGGGTAATGCTTCCCATTTATGTGATAATTTTTATACCCCTGTTTCTCTTCACCAACCTATGGACTACTAGATGGAGTAATTGAGGGTCATTATCCCCCTGTCATCATTTCTATCCTAGTAGGGTTACATTAAGAAGGAGGGGTCATGACAATAAAAATGTAAAATAATGATCTTTTATTTAAAGGAATGATTTTCCCTTTAAGGGAAAAGCTATGTTTTTTAGAAAATGTTTTTCATTGGTTCTAATGTTTTCTATGAAACTCTCAAGATTCTGATTTTGCCTTTATGTTTTCTTATAAAGTGGTTTATAAAAAATATTGTATAGTAATGTTTATTTCAACTATATTTAAATAATTAGTTTACATCAAATTTTATTATGTTAATAGAAAATTATCATATACGATTTCTTAGTTTTTAAATGGAACAAATAGTTTTTTCTTCTTCTTTTTTACTTCCCTTAATAATATTTTTGGGTTCATCCCATGTTTTCAAATGTGTTTCATTTGGTTTTAAGGATTATTAGGAATAATGATGAAGATAAGTGATAAATCCATATGATTTTTCATGAAAGGAAAGCATGTTTCATTATAAAATTATTGTATTTTCAAAAAAATGGATAGATACTAGTTAATTATACTTTGTGATATATAGGTTTATTAGGTAATAGTTTTGAAGTAATTATGTAAAACTCTAAACTTGAAAAGATCCCAAGGATTTCAAAAAAGTTAATTAATTATTTAAAATTGATGAGTATGTAATGTTTTAAGGACGATTCATTTTAATAATTACAGTGATAAAGATATTTTTTATAAAAAAACAAACATAGGATTCTTGATGTAGTGGTTTTATATGAAAAATACTATCAACTAGTTATTGAAAATGTGATATTATAACCTTACATTTTTTCCTTTCTATCCGAAACATTTTATTTTTGTTTAATTAATTCAATATTTTGGATCATCTAAAAAATATGTCATCACATGAAGCTAATATAAATATTACAAAAAATGAAATCTAGATATTAGAAAAGTAATTAATCAAGTTTTAGGAAATTACTCTTTTATGTTTTTTCTTTTTTAAAGTGCGTGGAAGCCTGAGGAGGAGAAGGGTTTGTCTTCAACAAAATATAGAAAAATAAATTACAATACATCATATTATTTTAGAATAAAAATAATAAAAATATAAAACATATTATATATAAAATACCCTAGTGAGAACACATAAACATTTCATAATCTTCTATTTTATATAAATATATCAAAAAATTTATGTTATATATATACATCTATATCCATAAACCACACATCAGTTTAACATGTGGTCCCAAAAGGGATAAAAATAAGTTCACTAAGAGATAAAACATAGATTATAAAATACTGATTATTTGCAATAAATAAATACATGATGTTTATTTTTAAAAATATAATAAAATTGATTGCATCATAGGAAACCACATATTCATAATGCATGTAAGCAATATGATACCATATACACTACCAAATAATTCCTAAAAATTATATTTCTTCATATAAATAAGTGTTCTGTAAATAGTTCTTATAGTATTGAGTAGATATATATATATATAAATAGTTAATAAATATTTCAAATGAAATTATAATTAATCTAAAAAATATGTCTTTGAGGATGGTTGGTTTTCATATAGAATATGACATCTTTAATGAATTAAAAATTGTAAAATCCATACTCAATTTAATTAATTAGTTTTATAAGTTGTAGAAAATATAAATATAAATATATAATTATTTTTTATTATATGTGTTTTGAAAAAGAATCAAAACATTGTTATTACTGTTGGAGTAGGTGGTCTAGAACCAAATACTTTTTACTTTATTCATTAAATAAAAGCCTTATCACATCTTGATTGTTCTTCTACGTGACATGTCATGTGATAATGTCCTAAGGACAGTTGTTGCATTAAAGGTTCGTAGTGGATCCCTGCTATGATGAGAACCAGGAAGTGCCATAACACTGTTCTTGAATGTATGTTCTATGGCCGGATGATATTATTTAAGGGACACAAATAATACAGGTCATTAGGGGTGAGGACTCATAAAACTTTGAGGCACCTTCTCATGGTGTGCTCCCTTGGTAATATCCAGGATCATATTATGAGAACGAGACCCGCCAGTTAGAAATAAACTTTTCATAGTGTCATTGGATGTTCCTATCTACGGACGTGTGTATTGATCCTTAGACATTAAGATTATTATTAATGGGTATTACAACTCACGCACTTATATGTATTGATGAAAATTGTGACAACACACTGTTCGCAGCGAGGTAGGATACGTTGGGTGCGTCACGAGTAATACCGGATTAATAGATAATGCGAGGAAGGATTTTTCCCTTCCATTCCATAAGGGAAGTAGATATCTTAGGCCCTTTGATGGAATTGATATAGCCTAAATAAATCCATGGCCATGGTAAGGTTTGGGAAAGTTCAATTCCGGGAAGTCAAAGAAAGAATAATCAAGCACATGGGTTGATGGCACTAGCATGCGACCCGCTTGATTGGATATATCATGACAAAGAGATTATATTACACGGTAAGTGTTCATAGGAGGTAACACGTCATTGCGGCGTTAGCTTCTTTCTCTATGGGTTCCTTGGCGTGTTTCTAGACGCTAACCTTGGACTTTAGGAAGGCTCAGCCTAATGCCACTGAGAAAGAGGCCTAGAGGGTCACACACTAAGTGTGTCCATGTATCTTAGTTAAATATTAATATAACAAGTTAAATAAATATTATTCCCGACTGTGGTTTAATAATTATTTAAGGATGTCTGATCGCATTTATTTTGACAATATTTATTCGAGAGAATATATTGTGGACGAAATAATATATTTATTAGCGAGTAATGAAGTTAAATTTATTTAAGAAATAAATAGTCATTACTCAAGGTCTAATAAATGTGGTGGAGAAAAATGGAAAATAAAAGTACATGCCGTGTATTAATTATTACACGCCGTGTAGTTTTTCCAGTTGGGATTTTTAGGATTTAATATTGTTTTATTAAATGATATTTATTATAATCAGTGTGGGCGCATGTCAAGGAATTAATAATTCGACATGGGGGGGGGGGGGTTTCAATAAGAGTTAATGAAATAAATAAAACGCGTAACATGTTTATTTATTGTCATAACTCTATTAACCTCAAACATGATTATAAATATCCTCACAACCCCAACATTTTGGAGAGCCATTGGTTGTGCACAACGGATTTGAAAATACTCTCAACCCAAGAGAGAATTCCCTTTCCACTAAGAACGCCCTCAAGTTACGAGAGCAAGATCCTCAACCGGATCAAGGCGGTCAAAGGTGGATATAACAAGCGAAGGTTCTTCCGTGCTAGCACTCGGAGATCCCTTCGGCGATGTCCAGAGATACGTGACACACGTGTGGATCACCGCTAGAGGAATCCTACACTTGGATTCTACAACGCAACGACGGATCACCAAATCATGACCGAACACATCAACGAAGAAAGAATTTGAACGAGGTAATTCTTATGCATTAATTAAATTAATTATAATCAACATATGATGATCCTACTCAAGGGTTCTGGGGCTCTTCCCATTTCTTTTCATTCTTCATTCTATTCCGAAGATTCGGCGTTTTATATCATGATGGATCTCGGATTGAATTTTGTTTAATGAAAAATTTAGTTGGGCAAACCCACCAACGCGCTTTCGCTGCGCCCGGAACCTTCAAGTGGTATCAGAGGGGTTATATCGTTGGTTATAATTATTTAGTTTTTTCGTTGGTGATTTACGCATTTAATAATTTAGTTGTTTCAATTCATGTTTAATCGTTCTGGAAATCTGAATCCCGAGATCTGTTCCTCCCCCCCATTTCTCGTTCACCTCACAGAAACAGGTTTTTCTTTTAATTTTGATTAAAATAAAATAGAGGAACTCATCCGGAGAAGCCAAACGTTTCTGTACGTATAACACTAGAATACACAGCGTGTATTCGGAAGTACACGCCGTGTAGTCTAGGATCAATGCATTGACTGATCCGCCAAATCAGGCCGTGTATTGGATTATTTATAAGAATTTAAGACACTGTGTGTTGACTAGAAACAGGTGGCACACGGTTTCTAGAATACATGTCGTGTGGTCCAATGAACACGGCGTGTAGTCCCTTCAGGTTAGGGTTGGGTCGTGTACTCTGTACACGGCCTGCCCGGCTGGAAACAATGTAACGTGGAAACTACATGGCTGTGTCCTACTGTACACGTCGTGTACTCTGAAAATTTCCGAAGTACATTAACAAACCTTATCCCTGGGCGTGTACTTCGGATGGATGGTGAAGAAAATTACACACCGTGTAGTTAGAACTACACGCCGTGTACTCACCCAAATTAAACAGATTTATTAAAATTTATTATTATATTATACAAACCCTTGAGACGTGTACCATGGTGTAGGCGTAAAGCTGAGGCACAACACGTGATAGGTGTTTTATATATATGGGTTTAATTTAACATCTGCATAATAAATGGGAATTCATCGGGCTGCCTCCAAGGTACAAGTTACGTACAAGGATAATTTTAAATTAATTTATTTGTTTAAAATTATAATGGATGAGAATCTCAAGGAAATTCAGAAAAGGGATTTAAGATAAAAGGATTGATTAATTTAAAGATAATTAATTGATTTGATCGTGATTTATCTTAAACAAGAACGATTAAAGAATTGAATTCTAGTTTTATTTATCTGTAAATATCGTTTCATGTATGGATGATCATGAGCTAGACCGAGACCTTTGTATATGAATGGTTTCTTTTAATTTATTTATTTAAATTAAATTTGTTGGCCTGCGAGCCATCTCCTCATTAACACGTAGGGCCTGCGCGCCCAAGGATTCTTTTATGTAAAAACACCTTTTACCCCTCACCTGCGTGTGAGATAAATGCATATTTAATGGATGGAGCTCCCAAGCTAGTGGAGGCGGATCAAGTCAGGAGCCAAGGTGAAACCAATCCAAGGAGATACAAAGGTGGACATGTGGAAAGCTGTAAACACGAACCTGAAAGGTTCAAGGTGTTTCTCCCCTAGGTCTTGGGTTAGTTTATCAACCGCTAGATAAATTAACCAATAGAAAAGCTCATGATCATAAAATTTATTTTATTTCCGTCAGTTGCATGGTCTATTTATTGTGGGTGTGTTGTCACGATCACACAATTAATGAATTAAACGAGCATGCAAGATGGAACTAAAATAAAACTGGCTTATACGTAAATTTTATTTTAGACATGGTTAATCACTTAAGTATATCCCACTTAATATTAACAAGCATGTAATCAAAGATAATAAAATGGCAATTTATTTATAAGGATAAATTCCCTCAAAACAAATATTAAGTCGGCACAGCCTTCCATAATCTTGGTTAGAATCGAACCATAGTTCAAAGTGCTTGACCAACCCTAGTTGGGGTGCATTCAATTATCGGGGAATTCTAATTCAAGGTTATGGGTTGACTTGACTTGGTTCACATCAAGGGTTGACTGCCGCAACAGGACTTGCTGTTACCAAGAGGCAATGATTGAGGAAATCCAAAAGGATTTCAGGATTGGGGAGTCCACTCAGTGGATCAAGGAGCTGTGAGTTAATGCAGTTGGCATTTGGAATGCCTACCTAAAACCCTTCAAGTTTCTTGACCAACCCTAGTTGGGGTAATGTGAAGGAAAATATGGATCCTTGCCACTATAATATTCACGCAACAGAATATTCTGAAGTCAATGGTGAGGGCTATTGGATTTCGATAAAATAGTGGGAGACTAATAATTATTAAGTTATTTATTTTTCTCAAATTTTGTAATAAAGTACTAAATCTTTTCTCATATTAATTTGTAGAAATGGAAAGAAAATGACTTCAAACATATCATTGTGCACCATACTCGAAAAAGAAAACCTTCTCACCGGCACCAATTTCCATGAGTGGCAGAGGCGTTTACGGGTCGTCCTTCGCCATGAAAGGAAATTATATGTGCTGGAAGAGCCTATTCCTGTTGCTCCTGGGAAAGAGGCTAGTGATGAGGAATTATCTCTCTACATGAAACACATGGATGATGCCACAGATGTACAGTGTTTCTTGCTATCGTCCATGTCTAATGATCTCTTGAAGCAACATGAAAACATGGACGCGTATAGCATGATGTCTCACCTTAAAGATCTCTACCAAGAGAAGGAGAGACAGGAGAGGTATGAGATCTCCAATGCATTGTTTACCATGAAGATTAGAGAGTCTGTGCCAGATGGGCCTCATTTAGTCAAGCTTATTGGCTACATTGAACGCCTGGACATCATAGGGATTAAATTCCCGGATGAGTTGCGTACAGATCTCATCCAATCATCACTTCCTAAGACCTTCTCTAGCTTCATTGTCAACTATAACATGAGCGGAAATGAGAAGAGTCTATCGGAGCGTCTACCCTTGATTATCTAGGTAGATAAGGACATGGTGCGTGACAAACCCGCGGTCCTTATGGTGAACAAGAAAGGGAAGGACAAGGCAAAGGGGCCAAAGACTTACAAACGGTCTAAAGCCCCCGAGCACCGTCCCTCCAAGAAGGGGAAGATCCAGAGGCAGGGCAAGGAACAAGAGGCAGTGTGTTTTTCATGTGGCAAGAAGGGCCACTGGAAGAGGAACTGCACCCAGAAGCGTGGGGACGCTAAAGGTGTGTTTGTTATCGAGTGCAATCTTTCTGTTTCTACACATTGGGTATTAGATACAGCTTGTGTGGCTCACATCTGTATTCAAATTCAAGAACCAAGTAGATTTAGAAAGATCGCCAGAGGAGAGGTGGATCTTCGAGCTGCCAATGGCGCAAGGCTGGCTGCGTTGGATATTGGCGACTACCACCTCTCATTGCCAACTGGGATGATTTTGATTTTACATAACTGTTATTATGTGCCTAGTGTTACCAAGAACATAATTTCTGTATCTTGTTTGGATATGGATGGATTTGTTTTCAAATTTGGAAATAATGGTTGTCTCTTCAATAAGAACAATGTATGTTATGGTATGGCACATTTAAATAATGGTTTTTATGTATTGAATTACGAAAACCAAGTTATGGCAATCGATAACGAAACAAACTCACATGACTCATACATCACCCAGTTATGGTATCACCGCCTTGTTCATGTGAAGGAGAAGCATTTGACAAAACCTTGCCAAGATGGCTATTTAGACTCTACTGAGCTAAAACCACTTCATAGATGTCATGCTTGTTTATAAGGAAAAATGACCATGCCGCCTTTTGGTGGACAAGGTGAAAGGGCCATAGATCTTCTAGGATTGGTACACACAGATGTGTGTGGACCATTTCTAGTAGAATCTAGAGCTGTATATTCTTACTTTATTACTTTTACTGATGATTTGATTAGATATGGCTATGTCTACTTAATGAGGTATAAGTCAGAGACCTTAGATAAATTTAAGCAATTCAAGAATGAAGTAGATAATCAGCTTGGTAAGAAGATAAAGAAGCTTCAATCGGATCGAGGTGGAGAATATCTGAACCAAGAGTTCATCGATCTTCTACGGGAGTCTAGGATTCTATCTCAGCTCACTCCCCCTTATACACCACAGTGGAATGGTGTTAGTGAAAGAAGGAACCGCACCTTGTTGGACATGTTGAGGTCGATGATGAGTCATGCTGATCTTCCATTATCCTTTTGGGGATATGCATTACAAACTGCAGCATACACATTAAACCAAGTACCAACTAAGGCGGAAAATGGAATTCCATCCGAGTTATGGAATGGAAGGAAACCCACATTGTCGCACACATGTGTATGGGGATGTGAGGCATTTGTTAAGGCCTTTTCAGGCAACAAACTAGCACCCCGGGGAACGAAGTGTATCCTTATAGGATATCCCAAGGAATCGAAAGAATATTACCTATATAACCCCCAAGACAAGAAAGTGAATGTCGCCAGACAAGCCGTCTTTCTTGAGAGGGAGCACATCCTCAAGAAGGATAGTGGGAGCAAGATTGACTTCGACGAAGTTGATGCTCAAGATACACAGGAGTTGGTACAGGAACAAGTTTCATAGGTCCCCGTGGAAGAGGTTCCAGAAACACATGTACTGCGTAGGAGCTCAAGAGAGGTAAGGGAACTAGAGAGATTTGGTTTCCTAGTCACCGAGGATGGTGAATCATTATTGTTGGACAATGATGAACCTCTCTCCTACAAGGATGCAGTAGAAATCTCAGAAGCTGCAAGATGGTTAGAAGCTAAGAATTCTGAGATGGATTCCATGTATCAGAACCATGTTTGGGTTCTAGTCGATGAGCTAGTTGATGTAATGCCTGTTGGATGCAAATGGGTATTCAAAAGAAAGCAGGACATAGAAGGTCAAGTTAGAACCTATAAAGCAAAGCTAGTGGCTAAAGGATTCAGAAAACGTCAAGGAATTGACTATTATGAAACCTCTTCGCCAGTTTCCATGTTTAAATCCATAAGAATCATACTTTCCATAGCAGCTTACCCTAACTATGAGATTTGGCAGATGGATGTCAAAACAACATTCCTTAACGGGAACCTTCCGGAAGATGTCTATATGACACAACCAGAAGGGTTTGTGACACCAGGTGAATCCAAATGGGTTTGAAAGTTGCAGAAATACATTTATGGATTGAAGCAAGCATCCAGGTCATGGAACATTCGATTTGATGAAGCCATAAAGGAAATTTGGTTTCATTAAGAACGAATATGAGCCATGTGTTTATAAGCAGTTTAATGGGAATGCGGTCGTCATCCTAGTGGTATATGTTGATGAAATATTACATATTGGAAATGACGTACCAGACTTACAGTCAGTTAAGGACTGGTTGAACAAGTGTTTCTCCATGAAGGACTTAGGAGAAGCAGCCTACATTCTAGGGATCAAGATCATTCGTGAAAGATCCAAGAGGATTCTTGGACTAAGTCAGGGTATATATATTGACCAGATACTAAAGAGATTTAGTATGGAATAATCCAAGAGAGGATTGGTTCCAGTGTCACATGGCTTACATCTTTCTAAGAAAATGTGTCCATAGACACAACAGGAGAAAGATAGGATGAGCAAGATCCCATACGCTTTGGCTATAGGATCCATCATGTATGCCATGTTATGTACCAGGCTTGATGTTTCCTATTCACTGATCATGGTAGGCAGATATCAAGCAGATCCAGGAGAACAGCATTGGACTGCTGTTAAGACTATCCTTAAGTATCTGAGAAGAACTAAGGATATGTTCCTGGTGTATGGAGGAGATGAGGAGATTGTCATCAGAGGGTATATTGATGCTGGTTTTCAAACAGATCAGAATGATTTGAAGTCACAATCTGGATATGTTTTCTGTCTCAATGGAGGAGCTGTGAGCTGGAAGAGTTCAAAGTAGCCAGTTGTCACCGATTCTACAGTGGAGTCTGAGTATATAGCGGCTTCTGATGCAGCCAAAGAAGCCATTTGGATTCAGAACTTTTTCCAAGAGCTTGATGTGGTGCCTAGCAGTAATGATCCCATTACATTGTATTGTGATAATACTGCAGCGGTGGCTCTTGCAAAAGAACCAAGGTCACATCAACAGACAAAGCACATACTCCGGAAGTATCACCTCTTGAGGGATTTCTATCAAAAGGGTTAAGTTGTAGTGAGCAGAGTGTCCACAGAAGAGAACGTGGAAGAACCCATGACTAAAGGCCTATCTCAGCAGAAGCATGAATATCATGTGAGAGCTAGCGGGTTAAATGTTGTTAGAAGTTGGCTCTAGTCCAAGTGGGAGTCTGTTGGAGTTGGTGGTCTAGAACCAACTACTTTGTACTTTATTCATTAAATAAAAGCCTTATCACATCTTGATTGTTCTTCTGCGTGACATGTCATGTGATAATATCCTAAGGACAGTTGTTACATTAAAGGTTCGTAGCGGATCCCTGCTATGATGAGAACCCGGAAGTGCCATAACAATATTCTTGAATGTTTGTTCTATGGTCGGATGATATTATTTGAGGGACACGAATAATAAAGGTCATTAGGGGTGAGGAATCATAAAACATTGAGGCAACTTCTCATGGTGTTCGCCCTTGGTAATATCCAGGAGGATATTATGAGAACGAGACCCGCAAGTAGGAAATCCACTTTTCATAGTGTCATTGGATGTTCCTATCTACGGACGTGTGTATTGATCCTTAGACTTTAAGATTATTATTAATGGGTATTACAACTCACGCACATAGATTTATTGATGAAAACTGTGACAACACACTATTCGCAGTGAGGTAGGATACGTTGGGTGCATCACGAGTAATACCGCATTAATAGATAATGCGAGAAAGGATTTGTCGCTTCCGTTCCATAACGGAAGTAGATATCTCAGGCCCTTTAATGGAATTGATATATCCTAAATAAATCCATGGCCATGGTAAGGTATGGGAAAGTTCAATTCCAGGAAGTCAAAGAAAGAATAATCAATCATATGGGTTGATGGCACTAGCATGCAACCCGCTCGATTGGATATATCGTGACAAAGAGATTATATTACACGGTAAGTGTTCATAGGAGGTAACACATCATTGTGGTGTTAAATTCTTTCTCTATGGGTTCCTTGGCATGTTGCTAGACGCTAACCTTGGACTTTAGGTAGGCTCAGCCTAATGCCACTGAGAAAGAGGCCTAGAGGGTCACACACTATGTGTGTCAATGTATCTTAGTTAAATATTAATTTAACAAGTTAAATAAATATTATTCCTGACTGTGGTTTAATAATTAATTAAGGATGTCTGATCACATTTATTTTGACAGTAGTTATTCGAGAGAATATATTGTGGATGAAATAATATATTTATTAGCGAGTAATGCAGTTAAATTTATTTAAGAAATAAATAGTCATTACTCAAGGTCTGATAAATGTTGTGGAGAAAAAATGGAAAATAAAAGTACACGCCGTGTATTAATTATTACATGGCGTGTAGTTTTTCCAGTTGGGATTTTGAGGATTTAATATTGTTTTATTAAATAATATTTATTATAATCAGCGTGGGCGCATGTCAAGGAATTAATAATTCGACATGGGGGGGTGGGTTTCAATAAGAGTTAATGAAATAAATAAAACGCGTAACGTGTTTATTTATTGTCATAACTCTATTAACCTCAAACATGATTATAAATATCCTCACAACCCCAACATTTTGGAGAGCCATTGGCTGTGCACAATGGATTTGGAAATACTATCAAGCCAAGAGAGAATTCCCTTTCATAATCCATTCTTTATTATAAGATTTTTTTCAAGGAATAAATAAATGTTAATTTTGGAAGTGTTTTAGATATAATAAATTATTGAAAAGTTTATAACAATATGAGACCATGGTGAATGAAATTGACACTAACTGGAAGAAGAATAAAATGAGATCATTGTGTAGTATTCTATTGTTAGTTGTTTTAAGTATGTTGATCTAGAAATGAAATTTCTAGAATTATTTAAATTATGATATTTTCTATTTGGCACAAATATGTGGTGAAATCTAAGAGGGGTAATATAAGATTTTCACCTGGAATAATATAAAAAAATTAGGTTGATGAAAGAGTATAATGAAATTTTTTTAGAATATATCATTAACAACTGATTCAGTTCAAGAATTAGTTAGTTGATCTATATTCAAATATTACGATATAGTTCAACATCTGATACAGTATTGGGTGAGCAATCTGTTGTTGATTATTCTGAAGGTTCATTGAAAAATATCACATATCCTATTATTAAAGTAACATAACATTCAAAAACATGTTTATTATTTTAGTTTTAATGTTTTATGTTAGCAGTGTGAAACTACTTTGTCTTGTGTGACTATGGATAAACATATTGAGATGTTACACCTATTCTAAATTTTTTTATGTAATAGTGTTTATAGTGAAAAATATATTATTGGGGGATATTAACCATCAATAACAAGTTGGATTTCTACATCAGGAGTGAACCTAGAAAAAATTCTTATGTTTTTTTTCTTATCATTTTCTTCTTGTATCAATGAGGGTGATTTTTCATAATTGAGTGAATTTGACTTTAATTTACCACATTGGTTGATTTAAGTTCAATGAAATCATAAAAAATGATATCCACTAATTCATCACCCCCATATTAGTAGATAAAATGGATCATAAGAACATGAATTAGTGAAACATAAATATCCATTTATTAGATTCACTGAAGTTATATGTATGAAAGATCCAAATTCTATGAATAATATTAGAGTGCATACATTTATGGTAGGAATTAAAATTTTTAGAAGAATTTTTTTTCATATATAATATCTCTCAGATTGAAAGTTAGAGTTACTATAGCAGTTGGTTTTCTATCTATTAAGAAAGATAAAATAGTTTACTATATAGAAAAAAGAAATATAGAGGTTGATGGTAAGGTAGAAAATGTGATTGTAATTTATTTTTTAAAAAAATTATAAACAAAATTGATGAGACATCAATCAGCTAAGGAAATCTTGGATAAGATTGAAAGTAGTTAGTTATGATGGAAATTCTAAATACAAGGAGAATAAATTAAATATTTGGAGAATATAATTTCAATACATTATGATAACTGAGGATGAGAAAATTGATTCATATTTTATACGGGTTAATGAAATTTTGAAAAATATAAGACGATTTTGTGAAATACTTGAAGATTCCACTCTTTAAAAGGCTCATGAGAGACTTTTTAGATAGGTTTAACATAGAGATATCATATTTTTAATGTATAAAATACCTCTCAATTTATTAATTCAACATATTCTCATAACCTATAATATGATAAAACTTCAATACATTAAGAATAAGGATAATTATTATATGACCATTGAGTACACGATATGGTTGAAAATCAAAGAAAATATTGATGATGCAGATTCAAGTGAACCTGAAAATGAAGATAATGGAAGAGACTGTCAATGAATCATTCCTCTTATTTCAAAGGGGATCGTGAAGTGAAAGAGAATGTTTAAGGGAAAATTTCAACCTATATGCTATAAATTTAATAAAATTGGACACCATTCTATATATAATCAAAAGAATAATATTGTAACACCTGAGAATTTTATGAGAAATATATTATTTTTATGTTATATACATCATCAAAGGAATATTTCACTACACACAACACTAGCTTGGCTTGCTTTACACGCAATCGCGGCCTTCCTCGATAGCTTGCATCGTACGCAATGCCGAGTTTCACTAAACAACGATATGCTAGCCATTATGAATAGTAATACCCAATTTTTGAAATTTTTGAAATATAATCATCCAAAATGGACTTTATTTTTGGATTCGGAATATCGAAATTAGCTTAGGGTGAAATTTTGGTATTTTTCTGAAAACATTCAATTTTGGATGAATAGTGAAAACACTGGGTTACTATTTAAAAACCGGCTTTTTATTTAAATAATTATTCATTTTATTTAAATTTATTTTAGGTCAAAATTGATACATAATACGTTTATAAGTTAAAATTAATTCATTGAATTCATTTTATAATAATTTTAGATATATAAAAATTTTATTGAATTTTTCACCGTCTTTTACCCACCTCCTAGGAGAATTTAGAAATTTTCATTAAAAATAATTTTACCGCTTCTGTGAGTGGAATTTCAAAAATCCGATAGACACGGTTAATATTAAGGACTAAAATTTGGTTCAATGTGATGAAAAGAATTTTTTTGTGAATAGTAACTTTTTACTTTTTTTTACCACGGTTAAAAGTAAATAGGGTAATTAAGGGTAAACATTTTATTATTATTACCCTAACACATGTCCTAATTCTATTTTATAAGTGTAATTCGACCAAAAACAACCTTATGAATAATATATGACCATTTAGGCCCACTTGGATTAGATTAGGACATTTATTATTAATTTATTTAAAGAAGGGTTAAAATAGTTAAAATCAGAGTTTAATAACTAAATCATTTTTAATATAGGGTTATACATATGATAAATTAGACTATAAATATTCATTATAAATATAAAAGTATTTAATACATAATGGTATTTTATTTGTAATTTTTAGACATTAAATAATTTCATTCATTTATGACACAATGATGATATATTAATTATCTTATTAATGAAACATTGACATAATTGATGTTATAAATACCCAAATAAATTTAATTTGAGACTTTTTATGAATTCCAATAGTTTTCTATGTTAATATGACATGTTATTATTGATTTATTTAACTTTTTTCGAACTAATATTTCTGTTTTGATTTTCAAAAAAATCAATTACCAAATAGTGTCAAAATTGACATAAAATAGTTTTTAAAACAAATATTATATTTTTAATTGTTATTTTATTCCTAAAAAAATCTACGGTTTGGAAAAATGACTTAGATAAGGTAATATATATTAATAATAAAAAACTTGGGGTTTTTTTGGCTTGTTATAGTGTGTTTATTAACCTTATAGTGTATGAAAACAAGAAGACTAGGTAAAAGTTAAATTATCTAACTTAAAGTTAAATATAAATGATAAGGTTAATATAGAAACCTAAACTTGTCTAAATTCTATTGGATAAGATGATTTCGACCCATCCCAACCTTAGATTCTAAATAAATCAAATTGGAGCTATTAAAAACTGAATATGACTTTATAATAAACTAATATTTTTAGTTTTTCCTAAGGTTCCCCTCTCCTCCCTTATAAAAGGGCACCTCCTTCCTCTCTTCCTCACACCACCTTGGGCCTTCCAGCTTGGCCAAAACCTGCCTATTTCTCCTCTCCACTTCCCTAGAAACATCCTAGAGGTCCTGGTTCTCTTCAAAGACCAATTTTAGTTCCCTAAAAGGAGGTATCAAAGAGGCGCTTCAAAGAAGAGGTAATGTCTGTTACTGATTATTTCAACTTTATTTCTTCTTCCACTTCTTCTTCTTTAGTTGTTTCATTATGAAGTAATAACATAAGTATCAAACATATACTAATATGTTATTATAAGTATTAAACAACCCTATTTCACCAACTATGTATCCTACGGAAAATGAAATCACCGCGCGTGCATACGTACGGAATACCGTCTCCACGCCGTGGTGTAATCTATTTTCCACCACCACCTCACATGGATGGGTATAAGGGTGTAAATAATAAATATATATGATTATTGTAAAGTGATACTGATTCTGATATATTATACATACACTCCTATACAATTCCAAGATCATGGGAACGATATCATCGCTCGTGCGTACGTACGGAATACCGTCTCCACGATGTGATGCGACTCATTCTATATGATCGTAATTTCATAATGATTATATAAATGAATTGAATGAATGAATATGATATATATTACACTAATACCATTATATAAATGAGGTATCTATAACCTTAAAATAAGAATAAGAATTTATTAAACAAAACACGCATATAACAAAAAGTAATAAACACCCGAATAACAAGTAGCAATGAAATATTACTAATAAGAAGCTAAGAATATGACCATATATGATATCATAATAATATTTATGATTCTAGAATAAGTCAATTAAATTATTTAAATCATTATACAGGAGGTTCAGACACTTACGATTCAAATCGGACATAAGGTAAGGGAAAAAATCACAATCTCAATTTTATCCGAGATTGTTTATACTTTGGTATTTACTGGGGTGTATTTTGTCATCCACATCCATGTTTCCTCAATATGTGATATTATTTCCATCCACCAACAATTTTTTAAATCCAATTTTACCCTTATGTGAGTTTTTAGAAAAAGATATGAAAGGAATATTTTTTTGTTTTTCGTACGAGGCACTTTTTGACTTTTCCGACAAAAGTACGAGAAGAATGTTTTTTTAACTTATACTGCATGAATGGATTTTTAAAACATTATTTCCAAAAAATATTCCTTTACAAATTTTCAATTTTATTTTTAATCAACTTCTTTTACTATAAATTGTATGACATGTTAATAAAGGAAGAATGTTTTTGAAGTAGAAATGATATTTTCCTCAAGAATGGAGTTCAAGTGTTTTATCAAAATTATTTTCCATCTAAGATAATATAGGGTTCTGTTTCATCCATATTATTACATTGATTTTATTATATTGTGATGGAATTATTTTTATTAATTCCTATATCTTATATGAATTGTTTTATGATGTCACGATGTTTAAGAATCCCATTTTTATTACATGGGTTATGCAATGAGGTATGATTTTTTTTATTTTGTGGAACACATAAGAATGGTATAATTATGAGATGGGTGGGACCTATATCTACCTCCAATGCATTGGGTAATTATTTATATCTCATGAGATAGACATGGATGGAATGGCAGTTTAATCCGGTTCTGTGAAACAGGACTAAAACGAGGAGTGAACTCGGTTCAAAAATGGACTTTGTCCGCTAAGATAGTCTTGTAAATGAGTGTTGAATACTAAGAAATTATTCTATATGATTATGTGTGTATGACACAAAGCATCATGTTTTATGTTATAATTATTGGAATTACATTTCACTTCTATTATTTATCCCATGTCATGATCTCTTTTGCAGGATAAGATTTTCAAAATGTTATGTTCTTATAAATATGATATGTTTGATATTTCTTTTTTTACCCTTACTGAGCATTTGAGATCACCCTTTTGTTAGTTTTATTTTCCCCAGGTTAGGAAGAAGTTTATTAAGTAGGATATGCCAAAAAGGGACTCTAGATATGATGAAATAAATGGGAGACAACATAGATGATTTATGAACCAGTTGTTTATGTTTCCCAGTTTCTAAAGACGTTATACCTATACGGTCCTTTCATGGTTTTGTTATATGTTGTAATAAGTGTACTTCAATTTTGAATTATTAACAATGTATGTAATGTACGGGTCGTTATAGTTGGTATCAGAGGAAAGCTAGAGTTAACCTTTGGTAACTAGGATTTGAAAGCCTTAGTAAGAAACCTAAGGATATGCCTAAGCCTGAAAATTACCTTTTTTTCATTTTCTCATGGCCGGTTTGAGGGTTTCCGGTAACCAAAAAAAACATCACCGGTTCCAAAGACCACGTCACAACATCCAGACAAATTCTCATTTCAAATTTCACACTCAAGTAAACCAGACAACTGTCCTTGATCCACACGCCATCAATCTGCACACCTTTCCATGCATCCTCGAGCCACTCACACCCTCGAGCATCGATCCCATCAACGTCACCACCATCATTCGACAAAGACGAGAAATCCCCCCGAAACACCACGAAACCAACAAATCCAGTGATTGATGATGCCAGAGAGAGTTTTGACCCCGCCACCGTCTTCACAAACCATCGTTGTGAAAAAAAAACAGCCACATTCACGACCCAAAAACCCATCCCTTTCCATCCGTGAAATCCAAAAATCACTCGCGTAGAATATTTTGAGAGGAAGAACACCACTAGAAACCTAGAAATCACCCAAAAAATAAAATCAAAATGAACAAACAGCATAGAACATCACTAGATTCTAGAAAATACCAGCTTCAAATTAACACACACTGAACTCCAAGAACAAGAGTTTGTCCGACAAACCCTCCCGATGTCATCTTCATTAGCTCGAAACAAACCAGGATCCCAATGCCACCATCTGAGAAAACCAGAGAATCAATAATTGACCTCCAAACACCTAAACAGATGGCCAAAGTTCTGATCTCAATCCGTCGGACCAAGGACTTAGGCGCAGAATCAACACCGAGTCGCGAAGACCCCAATGCGCGCAAGACAAGCCGATACAAGGCCGCGACAGTATAGAAAACATCACCTCAAACCACTGATCTAGGGAAAGGAGCATAGATCCAGGATGAGGTAGGCAGCTTGAGAGAAACCCTAGCCGAGTTAATGCGGAATGTGATAGGAAATGCAATGATTGTCCCCCTGAGAAACCAAACATTATGGGAGTTGGAATGAAAAATCTTGTAGCCATGATCACACAAAATTCTCAAGCTATGAATCATGCATGTCTTCCAAATGAGAAAATGAAGTAGAAACATTCTATTGAATCCTTCATGAGGCAGCGTCCACCTTCATTCAGGGGGTCTTCTGATCCATTAGTGGCTGAACAATGGATCAGTACCACTGAAAAGATATTTTCAATTCAACAATGTTCTGAACATGAAAAATTCATCTTAGCAGTATATTTTTTGGAAGGTGATGCTGATCAATTATGTAATCTTATTAAGAATACTATTCAAAGGGATGAAATTGAGTCTATGGAAGGAGACGAGTTCAAGAACTTATTTTTCAATAAGTACTTCCCTCGTATTCTTCGAACAAATATGGAGAAGGAGTTTCTTGAACTGAAGCAAAAGGATGATGAATCTGTTGGTACCTATGAAGAAAATTTTACAAGACTTTCAAGGTATGCTTCTGGTATTATAATCCAACCTGAGAGTAAGATAGATCGATTCTTTAGTGTCTTCAAACCAAGTCTTCGAAGGGCGTTAACCATAAGGGACTTCAATTGTTATGAGGAAATAGTTCGATGTGCTCTCAGGGTTGAGATGGAGATTGGAGTAACCCATCAGTCATATGGGTTTGATAAGAAGAGGAAAATGGAATTCAAAGGAAAATCTAAAGAGCACATTGAAAAGAAGATGAGTTTTCCCTGATGCTCAATGTGTTGAAAGAAACGTGGAGGAAATTGTCGTAAGGGTACAAGAAAATGCTATAAGTCTGGAAAAAAAGGTCATCAGGCTATTGAATGTCGAAATAATGGGAAGAATATGTATAATGATGCAAACAAAGAAAGGGATACACAGAATGAACCTACTACACTTCAATGTTTCAAGTGCAAGGAGATTGGGCATTATTCCAATCAATGCCCAAATCCAAGGGCTGATGATGATGATCGACATCAACAAACTCTTAAGGCTAAAGACAATGGAAAGTCAAATGAAATTTTTATCAGCGATGTGGAGTACGATAACGAAGTGGTGAAAGGTACACTTACCATCCACTATAAAGTAGAAAATGATTTATTTGATTCTGGATCCACCCACTCTTTTATTTCTGAAGAATTTTCTAAGGGTATCGTCGTATTACCTCAACAATTAGATGTTGAGTTAGTTGTGACAACTCCTAATGGCACAGCATTCGCCTCAAAAGTTTATAATTCTTCTCCGATTGATGTTTATTGGAAAGTGATTCCTACAAATCTTGTGATCCTTCATATAGTGTAATTTTATGTGATTCTTGGCATGGATTGGCTTTCTTTATATGGGTCTCATATCAATTGCGAAATAAGGGAAGTCACATTTCATATTCCAAATCAATCTATGATCGTCTATCGATGCAAGGATGAACATAACCTTCCAGTGGAAGTTTTTCCATCTTATGGGTCTTGATTCCACTAAATGAAGGTTATTTATCTCAAATGGTTGGTGAGAAACTCACGACTAAGAATATGCCCATTGTACGGAAGTTTGAAGGTTTCTTTCTAGAGGAATTGCCGGGCCTTCCACCAAATCGTGAAGTAGAGTTTTCAATAGAAGTCATACCAGGTGCTTTGTCTATTTCAAATACACCTTATTGAATGGCCACAATTGATTTGCAGGAATTGAAGAAGCAACTCCATTAGAATCTCGATAAGGGATTGATACGCCCAAGTGTGTCACCTTGGGGAGCACCGGTTCTGTTTGTTAAGAAGAAAGATGGATTAATCAGACTCTGCATTGATTATCCGGAACTTAACAAGATCACTATCAAGAAAAAATATCCTCTCCCACACATTGATGACTTATTTTAAAAACTACGTGGAGCTCAATACTTTTCCAAGATTGATCTTCGTTTAGGGTATCATCAATTAAGGTTCAAAAGGGAGGATACACCAAAGACAGATTTCCGTACACGGTATGGACACTATGTATTTATAGTGATGCCATTTGGTCTTACTAATGCCCCTACTATCTTCATGGATCTGATGAATAGAGTCTTTAGATACTATCTTGATCAGTTTGTGGTAGTATTTATAGACGATATTCTTGTATATTCAAAGAGCAATGAAGAACATGAAGATCACTTGAGAATTATATTGAAGACCCTGAGAAAGGAGGATATTTATGCCAAATTTACCAAGTGTGAATTTTGGCATAAAAAAGTTGCATTTTTGGGTCACATAATCTCAAAAGAGGGGATATCTGTGGATCCAGCAAAAATAGAGGTTATCGAAAGATGGTCGAGACCAACAACAGTAACTGAGATCCGAAGTTTTCTTTGTTTGGATGGATATTATCAATGTTTTGTGAATTATTTTTCAAGATAATCTAATCCACTCACCAAGTTGACTCAGAAAAGAGTTATGTTTGTTTGGACGGAGGAATGTGAAAAGAATTTCAAAGATCTAAAAAGAAGGTTAGACAGTGCACCTGTTCTCACACTACCTTGCAGTGGAGAAAGGTTTGTGATCTATATTGATGAATCCAAGAAGGGAATAGGGTGTGTTCTTATGAAAAATGATATGGTGATAGCTTATGCCTCACGACAGTTGAAAATCCATGAGCAAAATTACCCAACTCATGATTTGGAGTTAGAAGCGATAATATTTTAATTAAAGATTTAGAGGCATTATCTTTATGGAGAAAGGTGTGATATTTATACTGATCATAACAGTTTAAAGTATATTTTCACGCAAAAGGAGCTGAATATGTGCCAAAGAAGATGGTTGAAGCTGATTAATGAATATGACTGCTCAATTCATTACCACCCTGGGAAAGCAAACAAGGTGGCAGATGCATTAAGTCAACAAGACCATGCCAGTTTATCCATGATGAGGATCACAAAAGATGCAATATTTATGGATTTACAAAGGATGGATCTGGGAATTATAATAGAAGGGGACAAATCGTATCTTTCTCAAATGAATGTTCAACCATCTATACATGTGAAGATTAAATAGGCACATAAAAAAGATGTAGAGTTACAAAAGAAGGTGAGAAATGTTCCTGAATTCAACCTTGACTGTGATGGGATAATAATGTTCAGGAATCGGGTTTGTGTTCCTCCCATCCCAGAATTAAAGAAGGATCTTCTAGATGAGGCTCATAGTTCTTCATTCTCTATTCATCCTGGAAGCACGAAGATGTATAGGGACCTGAAAGAGTACTTCTTGTGCGATGGAATGAAAAGAGATGTTGCTAAATATGTCTCTCGATGCTTGGTTTGTCAGCAAGTTAAAGCTGAGAGAAAGAATTCTAAAGGGATGTTACAACCATAACCCATACAAGAATGGAAATGGGAAAACATCAATATGGGCTTTGTCACCAGACTTCCTAAAACATTCAAAGGCAACAATTCTATCTAGGTCATAGTTGATCATCTTACAAAGTTAGCAAACTTCATTTCTATTAGAGAGGATTTCTCTCTGGATCAGATTGCCAGGATATATGTGAAGGAAGTGGTAAGATTGCATGGAGTACCACTTTCTATTATATCTAATCGGGATCCGAGATTTACCTCGAAGTTCTAGAGAAGTCTTCAGCATGCTCTAGATACAGAGTTGAGTTTCAGCTCTGCTTACCATCCTCAGACAGACGGTCAGTCTGAGAGGACAATTAAAACTCTAGAAGACATGTTGAGAGCTTGCTCTATGGATTTCAAATGTGGTTGGGATCAACACCTACATTTTTTGGAATTTTCTTATAATAATAGCTTTCTCTTCAGTAATCAGATGGATCCTTATGAAGATCTCTATGGAAATAAATGCAGGACTCTAACTTGCTGGGATGAAGTTGGGGAAAGAATACTATTAGGAACTGATCTTGTTGATGAGATGACAGAAAAGGTCATATCTATTCAACAACACATTAGAGCTTCTCAGAGTCGACAAAAAAGTTATGCCAACAACCGAAGAAAAGACCTAGAGTTAGAAGTGGGTGATAAAGTGTTCTTATGAATATACCCTTGGAATAGAGTAATGAGATTTGGAAAGAAGGGAAAGATGAGCCCTAGATATATCGGTCCTTTCGAAATACTGGATCGTGTTGCAACGGTATCTTACTGATTGGCGCTCCCACCGAATATCTCCCAAGTTCATGATGTGTTCCATGTATCTCTTCTGAGAAAGTACATACCTGATCGTTCACATGTACTGAGATCAGAAGTTGTACCGCTGGAGAAAGATCTTTCTTATGAAGAACAACCGATAGAGATTCTAGATCGTAGCGAAAAAGACCTACCGAACAAGACAACTCGCTTGGTGAAAGTTTTATGGAGGAACCACCAATTAGAAAAAGCTACATGGGAGCTTGAGGATATGACGAGGGAGAGGTATCCTCATCTGTTTGTTACAAAGTGACGAATTTTGAGGGCGAAATTCATTTTAAAGGGGGTAGAATGTAACAACCGATATTTTTATGAGAAATATTTTGTTTTTATATTATATACATCATCAAAGAAATCTCTCACTACACACAACACTAGCTTGGCTTTCTTTCCACGCAATCATGACCTTCCTCGATAGCTTGCACTGTACGCAATACCGAGCTTCACTAAACAATGATATGCTAGCCGTTATGAATAGTAATACTCACTTTTTAAAATTTTGTAAATTTCATATTTCAAAATGGACTTCATTTAAGGATTCGAAATATATAAATTATCCTAGGGTGAAATTTTGGTATTTTTCTGAAAACTTCAATTTTGGGTGAATAGTGAAAACACTAGGTTACTTTTTAAAAACTGACTTTTTATTTAAATAATTATTTATTTTATTTAAATTTATTTTAGTTAAAAAATGATACATAATACCTTTATAAGTTCAAAGTAATTCATTGGAGTCATTTTATAATTATTTTAGATATATAAAAATTTTATTGACCTTTTCACCATCTTTTACCCACCTTCTAGGAGAATTTGAAAATATCCATAAAACATAATTTTACCGCTTCTGTGAGTGGAATTTCGAAAATCTGAGAGACATGGTTAATATCAATGACTGAAATGTGGTTCAACAAGATGAATATAATTTTTGGTGAATAATACCTTTTTACTTTTTTTACCACGGTTTAAAGTAAATAGGGTAATTAAGGGTAAAAATGTTATTATTATTACCCTAACACGTGTCCTAATTCTATTGGATAAATTTAATTCGACCAAAGACAACCTTAGGAATAAAATATGACCATTTCGGCCCACTTGGATTAGATTAGGACAATTATTATTAATTTATTTAAAGAAAGGTTAAAATCAATAAAATCAAAGATTACTAACTAAAGAATTTTTAATATATGGTTATACATAAGATAAATTAGACTATAAATATTAATTAGAAAGTTAAAACGATTTAATACATAATTTTATTTTATTTGTAATTTTTAGACATTAAATAATATAATTTATTTATGACACAATGATGATGTAGTAATTATCTTATTAATGAAATATTGACATAATTGATG